>JASAUF010000209.1:6600000-7920000 GCA_030180095.1 Magnolia changhungtana
GCTGAATACATTGCAGCTAGAAATGCATGTACTCAACTTGTTTGGATGAAACGTATGTTAAGTAATTATGGAATTGCACAAGAATCAATGATATTATATTGTGATAATTTTAGTGCTATAAATATTTTAAAAAAACTAATTCAGCATTCACGTACCAAGCACATTGACATTAGGTATCATTACATTCATGAATTAGTGGAAGAAAAAATAATCTCTTTACATTACATTCTGACCGAGACTCAACTTGTTGACATTTTCACTAAACCGCTCGACAAAAGCAGGTTTAATAAATTGAAATTTGATCTTGAAATGTGTAATTTAAATTGACTATTCATGCATTTGTGTATCATAGTGTATATAGATTTGATAATTTGTTAATTTAAATTTAAAATTTTTATGAAAAATGCATGTTTTTGTTGGTACACGACCAGTCGAGGACGTGCTCGACCAGTCGTGGTATGATCGGTTGAGAATGGTCCTCAACCAGTCATGTAGCGCATTGTACTTTTTTAATTTGGGGGAAAATCTCATCTTCCTCATTTCCTATTTTCTTCTCTAATGAGTATAAACACGACCAGTCGTACCCAACCGTTTGATTCATCAAGGTTAGTGCATTTTTTTGTCAATCTTATAGATTCAAGTTCTATTCTCTTCATTCTTGTCATTTGAGTACTTGATTACAAGCTTTGTTGAGATTTTGAGATTTTTCTACTCCATTTGCTGATCTCAGAAAACTCATCTTTACGTCCTTTGTGATTTCTTGGTACTTTGGTTTTCTTTAAGTAAATGGATGCTAGAGGAAAAAAAATTGTCCATGGTCCATCATCCTCTAGATCAACTCCTATTACTCGACGTCATCTTCAGTCATCCGAAGATGATCCCACTCATGTTAGGGATTTGTGTATGTGCAATGTCATTGTTGAAAAAACTATGTTTATTGATCACATTGCTCCTTTTGGTATCCTTCCTCTTCTCGAATCTGTAAGTTGTGATAACATCCTACATTAGGGTGGGCCTGCATACCAATCCATTATACAAGCTATGTGTGCATGTATCTCTGAATTTTCATCTGATAATTTAACTTTTAATATTGATACTAGAGAAGGTCCATTTACAGTAGACCGTCATCTGATTACTGATCTAATTTTAATGATGAGGGCATCCCTATTCATATTTTAATGGAAAAACCTTCAGAATCAGAAAAACGGATGTTAACCAAATATTTATGTAATATGGATGTTCAATGGACTCATAAAAGGAATGCGCTCCCCGTGAAGTATTTGTTACCTAAATACAGAGTTCTCCATAGAATTTTTATTTCAAATGTGTATCCTCGTTCTAGTAATAAAACATAACTAAATTCCTTTATGGTTCGAGTTTTGCATTTTATCGTCACTGGTACTAAAGTCTGTCTGCCTTCTTTCATATGTCATTTCATCATTCAATTTTGACTCCATCCAGGACAGTGATATTCCATTTGCATATCTTATGACTGTGTTAGCGTCTCATATGCTAGTTGCTATGCATATTGAAGAGGATCCTATTCATCATCTTTTGTTTAATAATTCTAATTTAAATAAGATGAAGTTGGAACTGACACCTGGTCAAAGAGATGTGGTGGTGGTGGTGCTAAAGTAGGGAATGATGAAGAAGGTGGAGATCTTCCTCCTGATGATATCAATATGGATGATATTTTTAATGAGATTGAATCAGATTCTACAAATGATCCTGACTATGAGCCATCTGAGTTTGATGCTCGCCTTCATGCTCTTGAGGAGAGGGTAGAGAACATGAATGTTGCCCGTGATTTGTAATTTAAATATACTAGCAAGTATCTTAGACGTTTGAACAAGGGCCTTCATCAAATTGATCCTACCATACCTGCTCCCTCTTTAGGATTTGATTAAATATTTTAATCTTTGGTCTGTAATAACTTTTATACTATTTTGTTGGTGTGTGGACCTTTAATTTTACTTCAGTTTGTATGACTGACTTTTGTTTCAACTAGTTAATGTTATGTGAACTTTGAATTTGCTTATTTTTACTTGCATATCTTAACTAGTTATTCCTTTAATTACTCTCTTATTGGTCTTCCACTTCCATTTATTCATTTTCTTCCTTTGTCATATTGTGACAAAAAGGGTTAGAATAATTTAAGTTTGATAAATATGGATTGTGGGTAGCAACATTTTTATGCTGGATTTAGTTGTGCTACTCAGGAAGAGTAAGTAATGAAGAATTGATGAATGACAACTGGTGCATGATTCGTTAATCTGTAACTGGCTTACTTTTATAATAATTTCTGTTGTGTTCATTTTGATCATATCTTTTAAGTGTGTTTTGTCACAAATTTGACAAAGGGGGACATTGTAAGTGCAATAGTTATTTACCCCTTTCGTTGTCAAATTTTGTGGTGCTAAAAACACAATCTATGTGTGGTAACAAAAATACAATTTATGTCTTTTGTAGCATGTTGTTTTGTATGTTCAAGGCATTGCATCACAATGCTTCAAAGTTGAGAATGAAGATCTACTTCAAGCCATTCAAGTTCATGTTCTTTGACTACTTCTGCAAGTTTCACAAGAGCTACATCAAAAGGCATGTTCTTGTTCAAGTCTCAAGTACAACTCAAGAATAAAGTATAAGATGAAGTCCAAAATTAAGAAGATCTCAAGTTCAAGCTACATCAGAGATCTCAAGCTTCACAATCTTCAAAGGTCAACCATCTTAATAAGAAGTGAAGACTCAATGTCTGTACTTCACATTTAAGGTTTGCATGACCTTAGTTTGACCTTAGGGTAGGTCATTTTGAATACATAATTCATATAGAATATTTTTATAAGTGTTTGGTCTGTTCTAAGACCAGTCCTGAACTTTGTTCAACTAGTCCTAGAACTAGCTCGACCAGTCCAAGAAATTCTAAGACCAGTCCTAAGTTGTTGCAAATTTTTAAAATTTTTTAGTTGAGCTTTGACCAGTCCTAGAGTCTGCTCGACCAGTTGTAGGAAAAGTGTCGACTCATTCACGACCAGTCCTGCAGCTATGTCACACCCCAGACTTGGTAACCAGAATCACAAGGAGCCCAATGGCCAGTTCTAGCCGTAACAGCCTCCATAGTACCCCATTCTCAGCTCCTGAGGCAGGTTCCGATCCTGGGATCCTACAAGGAGGATTTTTCATAACAATATAATCATTATCAATACGAGCATACCCAAGATCACAACAAGTACATCTGAGAATAACAAAGGAACACATCGTAAAATCCACTATAAATTTAAACTTTTACAATCATCCATAAGGCCCAAAAGGACATACATGAGATAAAAGGAAAAGAGAGAAAGGTTAGCAACACTGGAGTCCTCAAATGCTCATCTCTACTCCATGTTTTACTGCTATGTCGCCTGCCTAGGGTATCCTGCATGCATCAATCGTGTATAAGCTTATAGAAGCTTAGAGGGTGGTGTAGGTGTGTGATAATGGTGCACAGAAGAGTAGTAGGAGATACAAGGAGAGAAGCATGATCAATAAGGATATCACTAGCCTTACCCAGGCTTATCATGAATAAGATACAATGAGTACTGGGTATCATGCCAAGGCAATGCATGAAGGGGCTTGTCCAACCAATGCTCATGCAATGCAAGTAATGTCAGTGCTCATATCCAAACTACAAGTCATGTACATTTTCGATCATAAGAAAATCACCGGGGTCCATTACACTACTGAATGACTGCCACTCTACAGACTCCGTACAGTCAAACGAGTGTAAGAGACCTCACTACCCGCCCGTGGATAGCCAATCACCAACAATGCCTGAAGGTAGCGGACCCATTTACGAGCTGGTCAGACTCAGCCTAGCAATGCCTCCTCACATCAGGCAGGTAAGGCCACACCCCTATCCAACCGACTACACGACAGTGGGAGTCACGGCCTAATGGTATAAAGCCCTCGTGCGCCCATATATTCTCCCGGTCACGGCGTTGGAGCAGATCCTTGGTACCATGGAAGTTTTAGAAATTTCACCCATGGGCATCCTATGTACCCGGTATGCTCAACTTATATTTCCAGTGTCCATATATAAGACCATCCACGAATACCCCTGTGGAGGCAAGACCCTGATGAAGTAAGGGCGGATATCCATAAGCTATGCAATGCCAAATGCATGAATCACACAATCACCCATGCATCAATCTCAAGCATCCATCTCTCGAGGAGATACCAACATGTCCTACACAATGACACAACCATGGCCAATCATACCTCAACCAAGCATGCATATGATGCATATGGGAGTGGACCATGAAGATGAATAGGGGTGCCAATGAGGTGAAGATGAACTCTCTACCTAACCATAAAGGGTCTAGGTACTTAACCAATTCCTCATAAGGAATACAACCTCTAGTGGGGGCCCATATACCTGGGATAGCCCACAAGACTAAGGAGAATAATGATATGGGCCTAAATAGATTAAACGAGCCTACCAAGGATCTATGGAGGGCCTTTAACCATCCATAGAAGCCCATGGGCCTACCTTAGGGCCACCAATATGGACACCCAACCACAATTGATCCCCAAGAGATAGCCCATCTCTAATTGATTACAGATCAAGGCCCAAGGCCCACACAACATTAGAAATAAGAAATGGACAGCCATTACATACCACATATATACCACTATGGGCCCATAAGGGAAAGATTATGGCCTAACATAAAGGCCACTAATCTCATATATTGTGGTGGCCTAGTGGGCAGCCCATTGCTCAAATCACATGGGCAAATGTCATGCTCTTAGTCAAGTAAGTTGGGCCTACAACCTAGCCCAAGTATAAAGTTGATTTGGTGGGCAACCAAGGGCCCATATACTTGTGTAGTCTGGCCCACTAATCCAACACAATAGTATGGTAAAAATGGCTCAAGACTTCAATGGGCCTATCTGGAAAGTTCCAGCCCAATTGGGCCTAAAGAGTTCAACAACTAGCTACATTCATAGACCCAATTAAATCAACTATGGTGGGCCTCAAAAGTGCATTTATTCAGCCTAACATTTAAGGAACTAAAGGTATAAATTATTACCTCTAAGAGTCTTCACAATGTGTTGGGCACCACTCCTCAAAATTTCAGCCCAAAGGCCAAGCATAATTATGACATGTTGTTGTCTTAAATTTGGACACTCCATTGGAGTGGGCCCAAGGCCTCTAAAACTCTAGGAATTGAGGGCCAAGGTCCCTCATCATGCATACAACAAGAGGAAACCTAAAAAGGTGGCCCACCATCAGAGGAAACATTTTTTAATTATAATTTTTATCAAGGCATATTGCTGGACTGCACAGTAGAAAATTCTGGCAAGCCTACCATCTTGGCCTATTCCTTTGGATGCCCAAATGGGGTCAGTTGGGGCTGAAATTTTACAGAGTGATACTTCCATAGGTGGCCCACACCCCCACAAAATTTCAGAATTTTTGGATATTCTTAAATATTTTAATTAATTTAAACAAACAGTATGTCTAAAAATCGGACAGACCTGGGCGTCCCAACATGGTGGGCCAGTCCGGCCCTCGTCACGGTGTGCACAGGGGTCCATTGGCTATGAAACTTGGTGGGTAGGTCCCAAAATGGGTGGACAATAACTACACAATTTCATAATTTTTGGACATTTAAAAATATTTTAATTTATTTAAAGAAATCAATCTATCTTAAAAATCGGACTGATCTAGACATTATATTGTAATGGGCGGTCCAGCCACCACCATGGTGTGTACAGGTGTCCATTGGCCCCAAAATTTTTTAGGTTGGTCCTACCATGAGTGGACCATCTCTTTGTAAATTTTTATAATTTTTAGACACCCAAAAGTATTTTAATAAATTTCAGAATTCCAACCTGTCCAGGGTGGAATGTTGCTGGAACAGTGCAGAAAGTCCAGACTGTCCACCTCATTTGGACTACACCTTTGGGACCCCAATGAAGGTCAGATGGGGCTGAAATTTGGTATGGTTGTAGGTAGGTCATAACTCTACAAGAATCATATATTATTTTATTTCATTATTCCCACCAAAGACCCATAAATCAGGCCCCAAGGTGGCCCAAAAATTTGTCCAGGCGGATTTGGACAGCAACATGTAATAGAAATGATTAAAATATAAACATGGTTTTTCATGGGATTTAACTCTAGGAATTTATGTGGTGGACCACCCCAGTGGGCCCCAAAAATGTCCAGACCTTCCCCATCATCAAATACCCCTTCCATGTGTCCCATTTAGGTGGATTTTGGGGCCACATGTCTAAGAATGGACCGCTATGGGCGTCCAAGCTCCATGGTTGGTCTGGATTTTTGTTGGCTTACAAGGTGGGCCACACATGCAAGATCAGAATTCTATCATGAAGAAAAAAAATAAAGAATCAGCCACAAGAGGAGGGGATCTGCCACATTGAGGCCTTCCCCTTCATCAATCACACCATACATTCCTTCTATTCATATGTTACAACAAAGATCCACCACATGCATGTTCTAGATTCAAGATCAATGGTTGGGATGTCATCCCAACCATGATTCTAGGGTCTAGATGACCTATCATGCTATGGAATCCAAGTAATCCTCCATGATGGGGGCCTATAGAGAAGAAACCCCATGCATGGACATGCATGCATCAAATAGGCCATTTGGCCCCAACTAAGGGATGATGTAGGATCTCCACCATGGATTGGTGAGTCCTACACTTCCCACAAAAAAGAGATCTAAGAACATGAAAATAGAAATCCTAAGTTCTAGGAGTACACCCACCTTAGATTGCTCCAAACTTGGACCTCCTAGCTCCTAGTGCACCAAGGGATCCATATCAATGGGTGAGATTAGATTTAGATGGTTAGATTTAGAGGATTAAAGGGGAAATGGGGCTGGAGAAGAGAGGGAGATGGAAGGGAAGTTGCTGGATTATTTTTTACAAATGGAAGAGAAAATGAGAAGAAGGAGAGAGAGAGAGAGAGAGAGAGAGAGAGGATTTGTAGGGAAGAAATGGTTATGTTGTAAGAAAGAAAATGATAGCCTATGGTGATAATAACAATGTTGCTATACTTAACTTAGGTTTGGGTGGTGTCTAGGTGGGTAGTGTCAATTCCATGCAATAGTGTAGTGTGTATGTGTGATGTGCATGGAAAATTGTGCCATGGAGGTGGTCCACATGCATTTGTACAAAAGGTGGGCCACATGATGAAATGCTCATAACTTTTGATCCATAAGTTAGAGTGACGCACAAGACGCGTCGTTGGAACCGCAACGACGATATGAATGAGATGGCATAGGTCTTGGGTCGATCCAAGTCGGGTCTATGTGATTGAACTCAGGGTGACTACAAACATAATTCGAGGGTCGCAGGTCACCGAAATTCGACCGGTAGGACCACGAGACCATGATGAACAAGATGGATACTCACACACACACATACACACATGGGAACTATGGTCGGGTCTCACAAGCTATGACTCAAACTCTAGCAATCATTCTTAGTTTCTCACGACCAATCATGGGATGGTCATGATGAGTTGTGGATATCCTAAGACCAGTCGTAGAACGGCTTTATCCGATCGTGCTTAAAATTTCAAAATGCAGTTCGACCTACGACCAGTTGTGCTGGCCACACAACCCGTCGAAGATGCGATTTCTGCAATTATAAATAGAACACGAATTTTAGAGTTTTTCAAGAATCCAATTCACAAAAATCAAGGCATCACTCTAAGATAAGTTTGTGTTAATTTAAGCTACGCTGTGCATATTTCATATTTTCTTTTGTTATCTTTATTTATTTGATTTTGTTTTTGCATTCCAATTTAAATTGAAAAGAGGAATTGTTATATTCCTTCTTCTTGGAATCAAAATCAAATATAGCTAGACTAACTGGTTTAATTTAAAATCAATTAGAACCTAGAACCATTTTAAAGTGAGTATTGGACATTGAACTTCTACATTCGAACTTCTACTCCAATTTGGTTCTTTCGGGCTGCTACAAAAGGAGAAATCCAGGTATTTTATATTTATGTAAATCATTTATGCTTTTAGTTTTTGTTTGAGGTTAAGCCAGAAAAATCTCACTCTTGTGTTTATTTAAGGAGAGCCAGAAAACTCAGAAGTGGGGTTTTTAAATTGTGTAAGCCCATTTGAAAGACACAATTGTGAAGGTTTTAGGTGAACCTGTGAAGCCTATTTTCATAGTAAACGCTGCTATCCCTTGTGTGAGGATATTAGGAGTGGAGTAGCAAGCTGTGTGGTTGTTGTTTAACAGTAGGTGAACACATAGGTGAACCACTATAATTCTTTGTGTTTTGTGGTTTGAATGTTTATTTAATTTCTATCTTTTATCATTCAAAGCTGTGGAATATATATGTGGATGTGAATGTTGTAATCTTTTACATTTCAAGCATTGTGGGGAACGTTGCAATAGTCTAGAATTTAATTTCTTGCTATTTCTTTTATTTCCTTTCAGTTTGAGTTTTGATATTCAAATTGTTCTAATAAGGTTGTCCTGCCATAAACCCTTGGTTTTTATGGTGCAAGGTTGTCCTTAGAACAACATTGGTATCAACCTCTCTATTTTAGTGTTGTACATTTCAGTATTGTGATTTGTTTAAAGTTCTATCTTTCAAGGCTATCTTATTCTTTTAAATTCCGCTGTTAAAGTTTTAATTTGGCATAGCCCTATTCACCCCCCCCCCTCTAGGACATATATCTAGGCCTTTTCAGAATATCACTATGTCCTGGATGGAGACGAAATTGACTGATAAAATGACATAGGAAAGAAGGTAGACAAACTTTAATACCAGTGATGATAGAATGCAAAACTCGAACCATAAAGGAAGTCAGTTCTATTTTATTACCAGAATGAGGATACAGATTTGAAATAAAAATTTTGTGGAGAACTCTGTATTTAGGTAACAAATACTTTGCTGGGAGCGCATTCCCTTTATATATCCATTGAACATCTATATTACATAAATCTCTAGTTAACATCCGTTTTTCTAATTCTAAAGGTTTTTCCATTAGAGTATAAATTAGGATGCCCTCTTCATTAATAGGTATTTCCATTAGATTTACAATCAGATGACGGTTTACTATAAATGGACCTTCTTTAGTATCAATATTAAACGTTAAATTATCAGATAAAAGTTCAGAGATACATGCACACATAGCCTGTATAATGGATTGGTATGCAGGCCCACCCTGTATAATGGATTGGTATACATGCTTGGTACGTGAATGTTGGATTGGATTTTTTGAAATATTTATAACACTGGAATTATCACAATATAATATCATTGATTCCTGTGCAATTCCATAATTGCTTAACTTACGTTTCATCCAAATAAGCTGAGTACATGCATTTCCAGCTGTGATATATTCAGCCTCAGCAGTAGAAAGTGATATAGAACTTTGCTTCTTGCTAAACCAAGAAACTAAACAATTTCCAATATTGAAACAACCACCACTGGTTGATTTTCTATCATCGATATTACCAGCCCAATCAGCATCTGAATACCCAGCCAACTGAACACTAATATCATATGGATACCAGAGACCCAAATTAGCAGAACTTGCAATATATCGCATAACCCACTTAACAGCAGTTAGATGAGACTCTTTAGGATCAGACCGATATCTAGCACAAATTCCAACACTCAAAGCAATATCAGGTCTACTTGCAGTTAAATAAAGCAAACTACCAATCATACTGCGATATAGTTTAGGATCTACATTTTTTCCTGTAGGGTCTTTTAAGAGTCTTAAAGTTGTACTCATAGGAGTATTAAAATTCTTACCATTCTTAAATCTAAACTTTTTAATTAAGTTCAAAGCATATTTGGTTTGAGAAATAAATATACCATCAGGTTGAAGTACTTCAATTCTCCAACCATGCTCATTTCGAACATAGATTTCATTAAATCTACAAACTCAACAGTCATGTTAGTACAGTAGATCCATAAATAATATCATCAACATAGATTTGTACCATTAAGATATGATCGTTATCTTTCTTAACAAAAAGAGTCTTATTAACACTTCCCATTAGAAAATTATGACATAGTAAAAACTTAGTTAATTTTTCATAACATGCCTTGGGAGCTTGTTTTAAACTGTAAAGAGTCTTTTTAAGGCGATAGACATGGTCAGTGTTCTTAGGGTCTTCAAAAGCCATTGGTTGTTCCACATACACTTCTTCATGTAAATCAGCATTTAAGAAGATACTCTCTACATCCATTTGATAAATTTTAAATTTTCTAAAGCAAGCAATGGATATAAATAGTCTGATTGAATCAAGATGAACTACTGGGGCAAAGGTTTCATCATATTCGATGCCTTCAATTTGAGCGTACCCTTGTACCACCAATCTAGCCTTGTTTCAAATTATATTATCAAGTTCGTCAGACTTATTTTTGAAAATCCACTTAGTTCCTATAATGTGTTTTCTTTAGGTCCAGGAACAAGATACCAAACATCATTTCTCACAAATTGGTTAAGCTCTTCTTGCAATTTAACTGTCCAGTTTTCATCAATAAGAGCTTCTTTCACATTAGTTGGTTCTATCTGGGATGTAAAGCACACGTAATTACATATGTCTTCTAGTTGACTATGAGTGCGCACACCAGTGAGAGGGTTTCCAAGAATTTAAGTGGTTGAATGATCTTTGATAGTCCTTAGTTCAGAGTTAACTTGATTTTATGAAGTATTAGGTTTGTCAATTAAAAGAACTTCATCATTTTCTGAACTTGGGGCAGGTGTATTCAAGTGAATGTTAATGACCACATTAATGGACTCTAGAATAACACCTTCATCATTATTAAAAGAATCATCATCATTATCTGAACTTCATCATTATTCAGTACATGATATGCACGACGACTGTTCAAGGAATATCTTAAAAAGATATATTCATCACTTTTAGTGTCAAACTTCCCCAGATTTTCACGATCACATAAAATATAGCACTTGCTGCCAAAAACTCGAAAGTATTTGACAGTAGACTTCTTATTGAACCATAGTTCATAAGCAGTTTTATTATTTGTATTACTTGTATAAACCTAGTTGATTGTATTGCATGCAGTATTTACGGCTTTAGCCCAAAGATTTTTAGGGAGATTCAAACTATTCAACATTACATTAGCCATTTCTTGAAGCACTTTATTTTTTCTTTTAACAATTCCATTTTTTTGTGGTGTTTTAGGTGCAGAGAATTCATGTGATATTCTCTGATTACAACAGAATTTCTCAAAACTGCTATTTTCGAATTCTGATCCATGATCACTAAGGATCTTACTAACTTGAGAACCTTTTTCAATTTGGATCTATTTGAGAATCATTTTACTTCATCCAAGGTTTCTGATTTATCCCTTAGGAAGGCTACCCAAGTAAATCTAGTAAAATCATCCATGATTACCAGTATATATTTTTTACCACCTCGACTCTCCGTCCTGGTTGGTACTACAAGATCCATGTGGAGAAGTTCGAGAGGTTTAGATGTGACATTAGAGTTCACCTTTTTGTGAGCACTCCTAGTTTGCTTGCCAATCTGGCACTCGTCACATATTTTATCTACTTTTTGAAGTTTAAGGAGACCTCTTATTAGTTCTCTTTTGCTCAATCTATATAGATTTCAATAGTGTAAATGTCTAAGGCGTTTATGCTATAACTCGGTCTCATCAGTATGGACCACGTAACACGTTTGACTAGATGAGCTAAAATCGCTTAAGATGTAGCAGTTTTCAGAAGTTCTAGGACCAGTTAATATTATTGACCCATTTTTGTTTAATATTTCACACCCTAAGTTAGAAAATTTAACACTATGATTTTTATCGCATATTTGAGAAATACTTAGCAAGTTATGTTTTAAACCTTCAACGTACAGCACATTCTCAAATAAAGGGAGGTTAGAAAGTTGAACCGTACCTTGGCCAATAATCCTGCAGTTATTACCATCACCAAATGTGACTAAACCATCAATCATGTCTTTAAGAGTGGTGAACAAACCTTTGTCCCCAGTCATGTGCCTTAAGCATCCACTGTCTAAGTACCACTTAGAATGGCTTGAAGCTTTGAAGGCCATGTGGGCAACCAAGCAAGTAACCTTAGAAACCCATTTCATAACTATTTTGGGTTTAGGAGTATAGTTGGTCTTCTTAAGATTATAGTTATCGTAAGACTGACCCACTAAGTTAGATTTTAATAGCTCCTTAAGTAGATCAACTATTTTCTTAGTTAAAGGGTTTCAATTTTGATTTTTATAGTTGATATAGTTGCTTTTAAGTTTTTAAAAAGATTTAGCATTTTTAGAAAAAATTTTATTAGAACTTCTCTTTTGAGTTTGAGGACTCTCCTTTTACAAACTTAGGAGGAGTATTCTTCTGTTTTTGAGGAATATTTCTATCGTATCCCAAACTAGATCAGTCGCCAAATTTTCTTGATCCAGTTAAAAGTTTTTTTCTAATTTTGGATCACCTTGGGCATACCTCCATGTATCCTTTAAACTCAAAAGTGAAGAGACTTCAAGTTTAAGTTTTTCATTTTCAGATTTCAGATTTTCAATAAGGGTGGTTTTGAAATCGAGATCACATTTGCATTTTTCAAAATAATCTGAAAGATGAGATTTTTTTAAAATAATAGTTTTAAAATTATCTTTAAGCTTTGAAAACTTTTCTTTTTGAAGCTTTAGTTTTACTGCAATCTTACAACTTTCCTTGTATAGGGCATTCTAAGCGTCTTGAAGATTTTCTTCATTTTCTTGATCACTATTCATATTTTCTTCACTAGTAGAATCATCATGATCTAAAAAAGTGAACTTGGCTAGAGTCATAAGGGCTTTAACTTCATTACCCGACTCAGTTTCAGAATCTTCTGATTCAAAAGAGCCTTCAGAATCGAAAGATTCATCCCAAGTAGCCAACATACTCTTCTTTTTAGGTTTGTCCCTTTTAGGACACTTGTTTGTCAAATGCCCATATTCTTGGCAGTTGTAACATTGAGTATCTTTTAATGATTTCCAAGTTTTAGTTTTAGATTTCTTCTTATCATTCGATTTTTGAAAATCAACCCTCTTCTTACTTTTAAAAATTTTGTAAAACTTTTTTACAAGAAGGGCCATATCATCTTCTAAGTTTTCTAAATCAAAGTTTTCTTGAAAAACATTTTTAGAAGACTCAAGGGCAATAGATTTACCTTTAGAAGCTTTAAAATTTAACTTGTAGGTTTGTAAAGACCCAACTAATTCTTCTACCCTCATATTGTCTGCATCACGAAGTTCCTAGATCGCAGTCACCTTTGAGTTGAACCGTTCAGGTTATGAGCATAGTATCCTTGCACACACTTTACTTTCTGGGATTTTATCGCCAAGACCACACATAGAGTTTATAATGTCATTCAATCTAGTATAGAAGTCCATGAACATTTCATTTTCCTCCATATGTATTTCCACAAATTTAGTTGTGAGGATTTGGACTTTAGACTTCTTGACAATTAATGTACCCTCGCGTGTCGTTTCTAAAATATCCCAAGCTTGCTTTGCAGTATCATAGGATATAATTCTTTTGAACTCATCCGGTGATAGTGCGCAAGTGATTGCATTTAGTGCTTTTGCATTGACACTACTCTCACTTTTCTAAAGAGTGGTCCAGGTAAAATAAGGTGAAACTTTCATTGATTTTTATCCATCAATACCAGTCACTTCAATGGTAGGAGGGATCCATTCAGTCACTGTGGTTTATCACACGCTCTCATCCATGGATTTAAGGAAAATCCTCATCCTGGCTTTACAATAGGCATAATTTGAACCATCAAATGGTGGAGGCCTAGTGACTGAAAGACTATCAAAATTTGACATCTTATTAATAGCTTAGATCGATTAGCTCAAGAAATAAATCGAAAAATAAAATAGTTAATACATGCTATTAAGCTCTGATACCACTTAAAAAAGCCTAGCTATATGTTCTAGAGGGGGACGGGGGGAGGGGTGAATAGGACCATACCAAATTAAAAATTTTAACAGCGGAATTTAAATGAATAAGATAGCCTTATAAACAAATAAAAGAAAACTAATTCACAATACTGAAATGTAAGGCAACCACAAATAAATGAGTATTGAGAGATTGATACAAACGTTGTTATAAGGACAACCTTACACAAAAAACTAAGGTTTATGGTAGGACAACCTAATTCCTAGAAAGGTCTTTATATCAAAAACTCAAACTTGATACAGAGGAATAAATAAATAACAAAAAAATTAAATCTAAGTTATTACAACATTCCTACAATGCTTAAAATGTAAAAGATCACAACATTTACATCTACAAATACATTCCACAGCTTTGAATGATAAAAGATATAGAAATTAAATAAACATTCAATCCACAAGATAAAGGATTATAGTGGTTCGCCTGTGTGTACACCAACTGTTAAACAACAACCATACAGCTTGCTACTCCACTCTTAATTCCTCACACAGGGGATATTAGCGTTCACTATGAAAATAGGTTTCACGGGTTCACCTAAAACCTTCACAATTGTGTCTTTCAAATGGGCTTACAAAATTAAAAAACCCCACTTTCTAAGTTTTCTGGCTCTCCTCAGATAACCACTAGATTGAGATTTTTCTGGCTTAATCTCAAACAAAAACTAAAATGAAGGAAATTTACAATAATGTAAAATACCTGGATTTCTCCTTTTGTTGTAGCCCGGAAGAACCAATCGGAGTAGAAGTTCAATTGTCCAATACTCACTTTGATATGGTTCTAAGTTCTAATTGATTTTAAATTAAACCAGTTGGGCTAGCTATATTTGATTTTGATTCCAAGAAGAAGAAATATAGTAATTCCTCTTTTCAATTCAGATTGGAATGCAGAAACAAAATCAAATAAACAAAGCTAACAAAAGAGAATATTAAATAAGCACAATGTAGCTTAAAATGAAAACTAACTTATCTCTCAGAGTGATGCCTTGATTATACATCAATTAAATATGAAACTCTAAAATTCGTGTTCTATTTATAGATGCAGTAATCGTGTCTATGACTGATCGTGTGGCCACCACGACTGGTCGTATGTCGAACTGCATTTTGAAATTCTAAGTGCGATCGGATAAAACTGTTCCACGACTGGTCGTGAGGCCTTCATGACTGGTCGTGACCAACTCACGACTGGTCATGAGGAACCAGGAATGGTTGCTGAAGTTTGAGTCGTAGCTGCAGGACTAGTCGTAAATGAATCGGCACTGTTCCTATGACCGGTCGAGTAGACTCCAGGACTAGTCAAAGCTCAACCAAAAAATTTCTAAAATTTGCAACAACTTAGGACTGGTCTTGAAATTTCTTGGATTGGTCAAGCCAGTTCTAGGACTAGTCGAACAGAGTCCAGGACTAGTTTTAGAACAAACCAAACACATATAAAATAATTCAATTCGAACTATGTATTCAAAATGACCTACCCTAAAGTCAAACTAAGGTCATGCAAACCTTAAATGTGAAGTATGGACATAGAACTTCATTTCTTAAGATGATGGTTGACGTTTGAAGATTATGAAGCTTAAGATCTCTGATGTAGCTTGAACTTCATCTTGCACTTTAGTCTTGAGTTGTACTTGATCTTGAGCTGTACTTGAGACTTGAATTATACTTACGACTAGAACAAGAACATGCCTTTTGATGTAGCTCTTGTGTAACTTGCAGAAGTAGACAAATAACTTGAACTTGAACTTCTTGAAGTAGATCTTCATTCTCAACTTTGAAGCATTGTGATGCAATGCCTTGAACATACAAAACAACATGCTATACAAGACATAGATTATGTTTTTGGCACCGTAAAATTTGACAACCAAAGGGGCAAATAACAATTGCACATACAATAAACCATTTGCCTATCTTATGACTGTCTTAGCCACCCATATTCTAGTGGATATGCTTGTTGGAGAAGCTCCCATTAACCATCTTCCTTTCAACAACTCGAACATAAATAAAATGAATTTAAGATTAGCTCTAGGCCAAGTTGATGTGGGTGCTGGAGGAGCAGCTGAAGCAACTGAAGAGGAGAATGCTTTGCCTCCAGATGATGTAAATATGGATGACATATTTGAGGATATTGAGTCAGAATCTGCTGCTAATCCTGACTTTTAGCCTTCTGACTTTGATAAGCGTTTGCGATCCCTTGAGGAGAAGGTAGAGGATATGCATGTGTCCGAAGAAACTCAATTTAAATATATGCGTAAATATCTTAGGTGCATCAACAAGGGACTATATCAGATAGATCCTTCTATTCCTGCTCCTTCATCTGGATCTGATTAGATGTTTATTTCATTCTGGACATGTATTAATATTTTCTACTCTTGGATTTGAGTTGGGATCATGAGTATTGAGATATTTCTTGAACATGATTTTACTTTTTAGTATGTAGACATGATATTGTGCATTTCAATTATCATAGTGATATTATTTCCTATTTCATTTCATTTACTTCTCTTATCTTTATCTTTCTTTCCTTTATCTTTTTTGTGATAAAATGAGGGAGAATTTGTTGAGACGTGTGATTGTGACATGTGGAATATGGAGTGTATTTTTTTTTTTTTACAGGTTCTGCAGATCACCTCTCCTAACTTGAGGGGGAGTAATGGAATGTGGGGAGATATGTCTATTGATCAAGTGTTACTCAAATGGTGCATGATTCTTTATTGTGCATGTATGGTGCATGATTCTTAACTATGCATATAACTGGTGTATGATTCTTTATTATGCATAATTTTATTTGTTTGGTTTTATCACATATTTGACAAAGGGGGAGATTGTAAATGCTATTGTGTAAACCTAGCATCACCCATTGTGTTGTCAAATTTTGTTGTGCCAAACCATATAGTATTTGTGTCTTGCTTTGAGTTGAAGTGAACAGGTTCGCACATTTCAAAGTTCTCTAGATCTTCCTTGAACTTGCCCACATCTGCAAGTTGAACTAAAGCATGTTGAAGTTCATGGTTTCAAGATCATATTCAAGAACTCAAGTTCAAGTTTGAAGTCTTTCCCCTTTCTTGAGATCAAAATCAAATCAAGCTAGCCCAGGTTGATTTATTTTAAAAATCATTTAGAACTAGAACCTTTTCATCTGTGAGACTGGACATTGAACATCTTCGTCTACATTGGATTGGTTCTACTGAGCTTCTTCAAAGGAGAATTTTCAGATAAGTACATTTACTCTTTGTACATTCTTTCTTTTTAGTTTTTGAGGTTGTGCCAGAAAAATCTCTTTTTGATTTGTCTGAGGTGATCCAGAAAATCTCAGAGTGTGGGATTTTTGGAATTGTGTAAGCCTAATCAAAGACACAATTGTGAAGGTTTTAAGGTGAACCTTGAAAAACCATTTTCATAGTGAACGCTAATATCCCGAGGGAGAAGATATTAGGAGTGGAGTAGTTGTGTGGCTGTTTTCTAACAATTGGTGTAAACACAGGCGAACCACTATAATTTCTGGTGTTGTGGTGGATGATTGAATGTGCGTATTTGTGTGAATGTTGTAATTTTCTTTAAGCATTTGGGGTGAATAGTGTAATTTATTTTATGCACTTGTGGGAATATTGTAATAAATTAGTTTATTTTATTTTCTATTTCCTTTGCCTCTTTATTGGTTTGGGTTTTTTGATACTTACAAACGTTCTGGTAAGGTTGTCCTGTCATATGCCTTTGGTTTTTGGTGTTAGGTTATCCTTAGAACTAAGTTTGTATCAACCTCTCAAAGTATTTTTGAGGTTGCTATTTACTTGTGCTTCTTTATTTATTTAATTGTGTTATTATTCTTTAAATTTTGCATTTTTTTTTCAAAAATTTGGCATAGTCCTATTCACCCCCCCTCCCTCCAGGATGTATAGCTCGGCTTTTTCAGATGGAGCGGGCTAAGTCATCACCACTCTTAGGAGTGGGAAGATTATTGACAAAACTATTCTGGCAAGGGCTGAAAAGCCTAAGGACCCAGAAGAAGCTGAGAATGAAAGACCTAGCAATGCTTCACATGGGTTAAAACCGGAACCTCAAAGTAAAACGATTGCGTCATTCCCTCAACGGTTGATTGCACCAAAACCTTTATCTAATTATCAAGATATTCTAAAGGTTCTTAAGAAAGTGAAGGTCAACATTCATCTACTACATGCCATTAAACAAATCGCTTCATATGCCAAACTTCTGAAAGATCTTTACACTACCAAAAAATGGAAAAACATTCAAAAGATATTTTTTTAACATAAAAGGTGAGTGTCATCCTCAAGCAAGATGTGCCAAAAAAATATAAAGATCCTGGTAGGCCAACTATCACTTGTATAATTGGGAATCACCGAATTGAGCATGCACTTCTTGACTTGGGGGCGAGTGTAAATCTGATCTATTACTCGGTTTACAAACAATTGGGTCTAGGTAAATTAAAACCCACCCAAACCACATTACAACTTGCCGATCACTCAGTTCGTGTACCAGGAGGAATGATTGAGGATATGCTAGTCTAGGTTGATAAATTCTACTATCCAGTAGACTTTATTGTCTTAGACACTCAACTCATCATAGATATGAGCACTCAAATTCCCATCATTCTTGGTCATCCATTCCTTGCTACATCAAATGCAATCATTAATTGTAGGAATAGAATTATGAATTTATCTTTCAGAAAAATGATATTGGAGTTCAATATCTTTTTCAACATGAGCAAACAGTCAAAGGATGTTAATGATATCCATGACTTAACTTGATGGATTCTTTCATGGAAGATGGAGCACTTTTGACTCTATACTCTGACCCTCTAGAGACATGTTTGGCCCACTCCCCTGATTTAGATGATGACATGATTAGGGAGATAGATGCCTTACTTGATGCAACGCCGGTACTTGAAGTTAACCGATGGAGGCCACAATTTAAAAAATTATCCTAAACCGATGTAATGCCTCTACAGTCTAGCCTTAAAGCACTGAAGCTTGAACTAAAACTTTTGCCCACTGATCTTAAATATGTCTATTTAGGTCAAGATGAGACATACCCAATGGTGATCTCTTCCCACCTTGAGAAAGAATAGGAGACTGTGCTTATTTCCACTCTCATTTAGTATAAAGGAACCCTTGGATGGTCAATTGCGAACCTCAGGGGAATTGACTCTTTGATTTGTACTCATCGCATTCATCTTGAGGATAATGTAAAAACCTCTCAGCAATCACAACGTCGATTAAATCCAAACATGAAGGAAGTGGTTAAGGCTGAGGTTCTTAAATTGTTGGATGTGTGTATCATATACCATATATCCGACAGTCAATGGTTGAGTCCAACTCAAGTAGTTCATAAGAAGTCCGGAATCACCATCATAGCCAATGTCAACAATAAACTCGTCCCAACTAGAGTTACTACTAGTTGGAGAATGTGTATTGACTACAGAAAATTGAATATCGTTACAAGGACCACTTTCCTTTGCCCTTCATTAACCAAATTTTGGAAAGGCTAACTGGTCACTCTTACTACTATTTCCTTGACGGGTATTCGGGCTACAATCAGATAGAGATGGCCCTTGAAGATCAAGAAAAGACAACATTCACATGTCCCTTTGGTACCTTTGCTTACCGAAAGATGTCATTCGGACTATGTAATGCAACTCCCACCTTTCAGCGATGCATGTTAAGCATATTTTCTAACATGGTGGGGCAATATTTAGAGGTCTTCATGGATGACTTCTCCGTCTTTGGACCATCCTTCAGCAAATGTTTATAAAATCTTAAAAATGTGATGAAGCAATTTGAAGAAAAGAATTTGGTGCTAAATCGGGAGAAATGTCATTTCATGGTTCCCAAGGGAATTTTTCTTGGACATATAATTTCATACAAGGGAATTGAGGTAGACAAGGCTAAAATTGATCTTATCTCTAACCTACCTCCACTTAAGAGCATACATGACGTGCGATCCTTCCTAGGACACACTGAATTTTATAGACAAATCATAAAGGACTTTAGTCATCTCGCTCATCCTTTATGCAATCTACTTCAAAAGGATGCACTCTCGAGTGGACTGAGCAATGTCAAGAAGCTTTCACTAAGCTTAAGGGCTTGTTTACAACCGCACCTATCATGCAACTACCTGATTGGAGCATCCCTTATAAGATCATGTGAGATGCGTCCAACTATGTTAATAGGGCAGTGTTAGGCCAGAGAAAATAGAAGAAGCCTATGTGATTTATTATGCGAGTAGAACTCTAAATTTTGCCCAAGTGAACTACTCTACTATGAAGAAGGAACTCTTAGTCGTAGTGTTCGCTTTGGACAAATTTAGGTCCTACTTGATCAGATCCAAGATCAATATTTACACTGATCACACGATGCTTTGATTTGTCTTTATAAGAATGATTCTAAGTCTTGCTTGATAAGATGGATCCTTTGTTCACTCCCCAAGTATAGGGTTGTGATGTAGTAATAAACTCGGTAAGATCGAGGTCGAATCCCACGAGGACTGGTTGTCACAATTCAAATCTATGATTCTTCTTAACTAATCCAATGAATAATGAACTAAACTGCTAAGCACAATTTTAGGAAAAATAATTAAGAACAGGGAAGAAAATTCAATCAGAGAGAAAGCACTAGGACTTTCGAATCCACCCCTAATTATCCCAACCCTTGTTTTGTCTGTTGATTCACCTTGATCTAGATTGATACCACTTAAATAGAGAAAGCACAATCTGTGTCCTAAATCGGGCATACAGATTGTCTAATTCCTTTAAGCAATGCCATGAACAATACATCCCATGTCCTTGGTCGGGCACATGGTATGCAAAATTCATTAAAGCACCCTGTTCCTTCCTCTATAGGAAACCTGTTCTTGATCAGACCCAAGCACCTGTAATAAGCATCCAAACAACATCCATCTATACTTTGGTCAAGTTCATAGATGGAGAAGTATGGAATTTAAACCCATAAAGCCCACTCAGAGAAAGAAACAAATTAAATAAAATTCAAAGTAAATCAACCAATACAAGAGTTAATCAAATTAGGAGCTTCATCTCAGCCCTAGCTGAGAGATTAGTGACCCATAAAATCCATAAAAATATTAAATAAAATTCATAAAATAAGACACCAAACCAAACAATCTCTCTCTCTTCTTCCTTCTCTTTCTCCTCTCCCTGGCTCTGGATCTCGAATTCCCTGGATCTGAATGCCTCTCCCACGTCCAAAACTTCCCTTTTATAGCTGCTGGATGGCTGGAATCGGTGGCAGAGTCGTAGACGGACTCGAAGTGCAAATTTTCGCAGCCGTGATCGGTGGGCCCCACGAGAGGTGTTTTCGGAAAATCCACCCCGTCCATTGGATTCAGGACGAAATTTCGTTAAGAATGGGTGGTTTTGAAGGTCCATTGGCGCGGCCACAGAAGAAATCTCAAAAAGATCGGTTTTGAACGTCGCGAGCAAATTGCTTTGTTTGTGGCCTGCGCATGCCACACGTGTGTACGCATGGGAGTGGAATATCAACATGGGTTTGTAGTGCTCGCGGCCCTCTACACGATGGACGGCTCGGATCGGTCGTACGGACGACGTATGGGGCCCTGGCGCGCCGCAAAACGGCCCGGCGGCGTCGTCGCTGCCGCGCAACGCGGACGCGGATTTTCGCGAAATGGTGGGGCCCACTTGTGATGTTTTGTTGGTAAATCCACTCGTCCATTTGATTTGGCTCGGAAAACCGTCCAGATATGCACGGTTTTGAATGAGATTGAGTGTGGCCCATTGAGTTTTAAATACACCGTCCATCTGACGTTTAAACGGCTAGGATCTTGTCTGCTTTTATTTGAAATAAGGCCACCTACACCTTGGTAACATGGGCCTTAGAGAGCTAATGGACGGTCCGGATTATCCATTTGGAGATTAGGTGGGCCCCACAACCGAGGACCGGCAGTTCGGCTTCGGACATTTGGAACGCCAGTAAACGCGTTTTGTGAAGAGCAGGGTCGGGTCTGCATGGCCCGACCCTCTTAGCCATCCGGTACACGGCCGGTGGCATGTATGTGTGGTGTACGTGCATCCCATCTGAGGCCCACTTGTGATGTTTTTGAGAAATATGCACCGTCCATCCTTTTCTTCATATAATTCCAACCATCAAAACCAAGTTTGAGGCATATCCTGCTATCAGGTGGGCCTGAAATGATGATTTTAGGGGCTGATCTGACCGTTGGAACACTTCCATAGTGATCCAAGAGATGAAACTTGATATGTACGGTTAATTTATAGTCCTCATTTCATGTATGAAGTTTCAAGCTGATCGGATGGCGGGAACCATGTGATCTTGCATTCTGGACCCTTTTCGGGCCCCTTTGGCTTGCTTTCCTCCGATCCCAAGCGTGTAAAATCGTCATCTTTGGTTTTCTGGAGTCCATCCCGTGCTCTGGTGACTTCGAAATGTCAATTCGACGCTTTTAACATTAATTTTCAATACACGCTCCTAATTTCCTCCTGTAACAAAAATATAATTAAAATCCGATATTAGGCCTTATCATGTATATAAAATAGGGCAATAATCGGGGTCTAATATGCAATATTCGACCCTGATCACAACCCCCAACCCGCATTTTGCTAGTCCCGAGCAAAACATGCGAAAAATAATTTCAGAAATAAAAGACAATTCCTGTAAATTCAAGTGACAAGTGAACAGATAGCTGAGATGTGAAAAATCTAAGATTCATGATTGGTGTGTGAAATTTTTCTCTTGGAATCAAGCTTACAGTAAACTTCATAATCGATTTCAAAATATTAGTCCATCAATTTGAACAATCCTAAACATTGAGCTCCATGAATGTAAAGTGTATTCTCGACTTACAATTATTAAGAGATCCAATTATCAATTTCATGATATCATTAGTAATTCGTGACAATCAAAACTTAAAACCATCACTTATCTCATAGATTAACTTTTAATTTTACTAGCTTTTGATTTTCTTTATGAGCAGTAACACAAATGAGGGAAATCAAATTCTCACCTATAGGGAGCAAACCTATGGCGAAAACTTGTCGCCTAACACTTTTTTTTTTTTTTCATCTATCAACTATGGAGAATCAAATCTACACCTATAGGGAGCAAACCTATGGTGAAGATTTAGCCTTTTAATTCTTCTTTTTACCAAGTTAATCATTCAGTTATTGAACCAAAACTTAATGTGTAAGCGAGATGTGATATGTGGAATCATGGCTCAATCAATGTTTACAACTTCTAATCATGGATTAACAATTCAAAACTGACTGTGAAATCAAGCAGATGGCCGAATCCAAGAGTCATAAACTACCAACATCACATATCTTATAATGTTAAAATCACAACTATCCTTCAAAATCACTTAGAATTCAATAGAAAGTCTAGCAAAAAATTTTAAAATTTTCCAAATTTTGCTCAAGATTGATTAGGTAACCTAATCTCCCACCCCCAACCTAAAATCTACATTGTCCTCAATGTAAAAGAAATAAGCATACAATGCATATGGGACAACGAAAATAAAAGAGGAATGAGAGAAAGATAGTACCTGGACGGAGAATCAAGAAGCTTTCTAAAAAAAAAAAAATATCATCATAAAACAAAGTTAGCTCAAGAGAGAAATTGAGAGAAAAAAAATAGCAAAAGAAAACAAAAGAAGGTCCTACCTATACCACTTTGCGAGTGCTCTCGATTGCATTTAGCGCATGCAACAAGCCTTTAAACCCCTAGGTTACCCCTAGTGGACGAGTTGTAGTCTCGTGAGGGTTTGCGTAATGTTACCCACAAACATTGAAATAACTAAGAAAAAGCAATACAAGAAAGCAAAAGGCTGGGTTGCCTCCCAGGAGCGCTAAGTTTAACGTCTATCCTAAAATAGCATAAAGGAAACTACCCTAATCCTAAGAAAGCAGGGAAAACTACTCAGTCAATGTAAGGTTCCTCTTAGGCCCATCTTGATAAGTTTCTCAGTAGATTTCTCAACAGGATCATCCAAAAGCCATTTTTGCAATAGGCTTGGACGCCCTGGAGCTTGACCTTCCAAAGAAACTTGCGTACCTCATCAAAAATTTGTCGTTGATTCGCCTGAGGTATCCAGAGTATATATGATTCACCTGCGACAGAAGAAGTTTCGAAGTTAATATCCCATGGTGAATCAGAGACTACACATAGATGAAAGTTAAAAAAATTCTCAGAAAGTGATGTAGCCTCAACACATCCCGAAGTAGCAGACTTCGGTTCAATTGTTAGCTCCTCCTCCCTTAATGGTAAATAGTGAGGATCTGGGGAGGGAGGGTCTTCAGAGTAAGGGTCCTCTCGGTCAGTGATGACTACCGAGATATTATTTTGCAAGGCATTCACTATGTCTCTTATCATGGGATCGTTTGAATCTGCAAAGTGTGCCAAGCAATCGTCCAAAGAGTTGGGACATTCAGCTGAGAGTGACTCATTTTCCACATTAGGGCTCGTGATGATCTGCCCAAGGAATCCATCGTTTTCGAAGGTAAACGGAGATGTGCTCTCTTGCTCCAGCCCTGCACAGGCAGATTGAAGATCAGTATACGAAGCATTGATGTATGAACTCTGTTCATTGATACTACTCAGAAGAGGCAATAAATCGTCATTATTCAAAAGTTCAGATGGTGGCCTCAACTGGGTGGTTTCAAATTCAAGAGTCATATCGAGTAGCTCGTCCATCTCCCGAATCATATCATCATGTAATTCAGAGGAGTGGTCCAAATACATTTCACAAGAGTTAGAAGGGTCAGTTGTAAGGGGCCCATCCTCTACCTTTAAATCAGACATGTTAGGTGAGGGGAGTGGCTCATTATGACCAACCACTTCGTGTACGTCTTGATCATTGACTTGGACCACACTTGAGATTGATTCCAAGGGAATTGGGGCTGAACATCCATGATCATCATCCCAATACGCATCATTGTCTAATTCTGTGTAGTGCGCACTTGGGATGGGATCGCTTTCCTCACATTCTAAATTTGGTTGAGGTTCGAATAAACTAACCTCTACCTCATCATTGAGATCCTGTGTGTCATGTAAGGAAAGTGTGTCATCATCATTGTATTTGAAAGACACCCATGTTTCTTCCCCATTCTTTTGAACAGTCATTGAGATCGACTCATCGGGGAATTGAACCGTATGCTCATTAATGGAATCCAACTCCTCATTCCAAATTCCAGATTTCGTTAAAAGCGAGTGAGGATCACTTTCCTCGCATTGTATTTCTGGATTGGATTGTAGTTGGGATGAGCGAGCTTCCTCTATCCTTTCAATGCGCGAATTGAGTGCTTCTAATGATTTCATCAATTTCGCAACATGCTGGTTGAATTGTTCTGGATTAAAACATGAATCCTCTTGGATCGTTTCTGGTTGGATCTCAAAGGTATGGGATCCAAGAGAATAATTATTACAATATGTTGTTGGTTCATCTTCCCAGTTTTGATGGTTCCACTGGTTATAGTCATACTGATCATACATGGGAGAATATGATGGTTGATAATAATCCTCATTCCCATAATTACGATCGTATACGGCCCTATTAACCGATGGAACATAACGCTCTAGTCGGTTCTCAATGTCTGTTTTCGATGGAGAGAAATTTTGAGGTATATGTTGAATTCCACAACCTTCAGGCATTTCCCAATAAAACCTATCCAACTCAGCATATGCATCTACCCACGATTCCATGGTATAACCTTAACTCTGAGTCTAATCCTAGAAGAAATCAAAATCCTACAGCAATACAGAAAGTAAAGGAGAAGTTAGAGAGATGTTACCAGAGTAGAAGTTCCTATGTTAAAAACCTGCAAAATAAAATAAAACAAGTTAGTATCTAGAATAGTAAGTCTAAGGTTAGAAAAAAAATAAAACCCTAATTCTAAAAATTAAAAAAAATAAAGAAATTAGGAAGATATTACCAAATTAGAAGTTTCTATCTCAGAATCCTACACAACAAGAAATAGGTTAGTTTCTAAAAATAAAATAAAAACTTTAACCTAAAGTTAGTAAAATCCTAAGACTATGAATTATGATAAGAGAGAATCCTAAATTCAATTTGAAACGAATCAGTCCCCGGCAACGGCGCCAAAAACTTGTTCACTCCCCAAGTATAGGGTTGTGATGTAGTAATAAACTCGGTAAGATCGAGGTCGAATCCCACGAGGACTGGTTGTCACAATTCAAATCTATGATTCTTCTTAACTAATCCAATGAATAATGAACTAAACTGCTAAGCACAATTTTAGGAAAAACAATTAAGAACAGGGAAGAAAATTCAATCAGAGAGAAAGCACTAGGACTTTCGAATCCACCCCTAATTATCCCAACCCTTGTTTTGTCTTGATTCACCTTGATCTAGATTGATACCACTTAAATAGAGAAAGCACAATCTGTGTCCTAAATCGGGCATACAGATTGTCTAATTCCTTTAAGCAATGCCATGAACAATACATCCCATGTCCTTGGTCGGGCACATGGTATGCAAAATTCATTAAAGCACCCTGTTCCTTCCTCTATAGGAAACCTGTTCTTGATCAGACCCAAGCACCTGTAATAAGCATCAAACAACATCCATCTATACTTTGGTCAAGTTCATAGATGGAGAAGTATGGAATTTAAACCCATAAAGCCCACTCAGAGAAAGAAACAAATTAAATAAAATTCAAAGTAAATCAACCAATACAAGAGTTAATCAAATTAGGAGCTTCATCTCATCCTAGCTGAGAGATTAGTGACCCATAAAATCCATAAAAATATTAAATAAAATTCATAAAATAAGACACCAAACCAAACAATCTCTCTCTCTTCTTCCTTCTCTTTCTCTCTCTCCTGGCTCGGATCTCGAATTCCCGGATCCGAATGCCTCTCCCACGTCCAAAACTTCCCTTTATAATATTTGGATGGTGGAATCGGTGTGCAGTCGTGACGGACTCAAGTGCAAATTTTCGCGGCCGTGATCGGTGGGCCCCACAGAGGTGTTTTTCTGGAAAATCCACCCCGTCCATTGGATTCAGGACGAAATTTCAGTTAAGAATGGGTGGTTTTGAAGGTCCATTGGCGCGGCCCACAGAAGAAATCTCAAAAAGATCAGTTTTGAACGTCGCCGAGCAGCCTGTTTGTGGCCTCTGTACCGCACACGTGTGTACGCATGGGAGTGGAATATCAACATGGGTTTGTAGTGCTCGCGGCCCTCTACACGATGGACGGCTCGGATCAGTCGTACGGACGACGTATGGGGCCCACAACGCTCGCAAAACGGCCGCCACGGCGGCGTCGTTCGGCTTCTATTTCCGGCAGCAACGCGGACGCGGATTTTCTGCGGAAATGGTGGGGCCCACTGTGATGTTTTGTTGGTAAATCCACTCCGTCCATTTGATTTGGCTCGGAAAACCGTCCAGATATGCACGGTTTTGAATGAGATTGAGTGTGGCCCATTGAGTTTTAAATACACCGTCCATCTGACGTTTAAACGGCTAGGATCTTGTCTCTGCTTTTATTTGAAATAAGGCCACCTACACCTTGGTAACATGGGCCTTAGAGAGCTAATGGACGGTCCGGATTATCCATTTGGAGATTAGGTGGGCCCCACAACCGAGGACCCATGGAACGCCGTCAGAAACGCGTTTTGTGAAGACGAGACGGGTCAGCGCTTGCGCTGACCCTCTTAGCCATCCGGTACACGGCCGGTGGCATGTATGTGTGGTGTACGTGCATCCCATCTGAGGCCCACTTGTGATGTTTTTGAGAAATCTGCACCGTCCATCCTTTTCTTCATATAATTCCAACCATCAAAACCAAGTTTGAGGCATATCCTGCTATCAGGTGGGCCTGAAATGATGATTTTAGGGGCTGATCTGACCGTTGGAACACTTCCATAGTGATCCAAGAGATGAAACTTGATATGTACGGTTAATTTATAGTCCTCATTTCATGTATGAAGTTTCAAGCTGATCGGATGGCGGGAACCATGTGATCTTGCATTCTGGACCCTTTTCGGGCCCCTTTGGCTTGCTTTCCTCCGATCCCAAGCGTGTAAAATCGTCATCTTTGGTTTTCTGGAGTCCATCCCGTGCTCTGGTGACTTCGAAATGTCAATTCGACGCTTTTAACATTAATTTTCAATACACGCTCCTAATTTCCTCCTGTAACAAAAATATAATTAAAATCCGATATTAGGCCTTATCATGTATATAAAATAGGGCAATAATCGGGGTCTAATATGCAATATTCGACCCTGATCATCCTTCTACTTCAAGAGTTTGACATAGAAATACAAGAGAAAAAGAGAGTAGAGAACGTAGTGGCCGACCATCTCTCTAGGCTTGATCTTCCTGATTCTCTTGAGCCAATACCGATAAACGACATGTTCTCTGATGAACAATTGTTTAAACTCTCCCAATTACTTTGGTTTGCTGACATTGCAAATTATCTTGCCATAGGTTTCATGCCGACATATTGGACTGTGCAAGATAAGAAAAAATTATTCATTGAGGTACGTAAGTTCTTCTGCAATGATCTTTATCTGTTTAAATATTACCTAGACAAAATTCTAAAAAGATGTGTGCCAAACAATTAACATCAAAGTGTTATCTCCTTTTCTCACTCTCAGACTGGTGGTGGTCACTTTTATGTTAAAAAGACCACGTCCAAAATTCTGCAGTGCGGCTTTTACTAGCCCACTAGGTTCAGAGATACTCATGAGTTTTGCAAAGCTTGTGAGTGTTATCAGAAATTGAGAGGATTGTCTCATCAAAATATGATGTCATTAAACCCAATTCGTATCATTGAAGCGTTTGATTGCTGGGGCATCGATTTCATGAGGTCATTCCCCCAATCCTTTATAAACATCTATATTTTGTTAGCGGTAGACTATGCCACTAAGTGAGTTGAAGCGATCTCATGCTGGAACAATGATCATCGAATAGTCATTAGATTCTTACAAGAAAACATTATTTTCCATTTCAGAACACCTCAAGCCATCATTAGTGATGGAGGGTTGCACTTTTGTAATAGGCCATTTGTGAACTTAATGAAGAAATATAGCATTTCCGACAAAGTGAGCACTCCATACCACACGTAGACAAGTGTACAAGCTGAGATTTTCAGCAGAGAAATTAAACAAATTCTGGAAAAAACGATTAATCTTGACCATAAGGATTGGTCAATCCACTTAACTAATGCCTTATAGGCTTACCGTATAGCTTATAAGACCCCCATTAGAATGTCTCCCTTTCAACTCGTCTATGGGAAAGCTTGCCACTTGCCTATGGAGTTGGAGCATAATGCCTACTGGGCTATTAAAAATCTAAACTTTAACTTGGACAACGGTGGCTCACTGCACAAACTTCAATTAAATGAACTCAAAGAAATCTGAAACAATGCATATGAGAACTTGAGAATTTACAAGGACAGGATGAAGGTGTTCCATGACTGAAACATTCTTCGAAAATCATTCATAACCAGCCAAAAAGTCCTCTGGTATAATTCTCGATTATATCTTTTTCCCGGTAAGCTTCAATCTCGTTGGACCGGACCTTTCATTGTTACGAATGTCTAACCTCATGGGGTCGTCGAGATAAAGAATCTAACGAATGGCAATGTTTTCAGGGTAAATAGACATCGTCTCAAGCCATTATTGAGAAGTTCGATTAAGAGGATGTCCATACCTTTGATTGATCTTGTATATTAGGATTGATCGCTTAGTCTGAGGGAGGTGTAGTTAGGTTTATTGCTTTCATAGTATTTAGCATTAGGATAGTTTTTTTTTCTAATAAGTTTAGTCTTCATGCTAACCCATCTACATGTTGAGAACTTTGGAAAAACTTCAATTATGCTACTTCAAGTACTACCTTTCCATCACTACTCTTTTCTTTTCGTTCTCTCATGTGCATTGCATGCTTATATCTTTTACATTGAGGACAATGTAGATTTTAAGTTGGGGGTGTGGATTAGGTAAGCTAATCAATATTTTCTTAAGTCTTTAAGCAAAAAGTTTTGAAATTTTTTAATTTTTCAAAGAACTGTTTGGAAAGCAAAAGTTTAAGTAATTAAGAATGCTTTGAGTATGATGATAAGATAGATATTGAATTTTGAATTGTTGGAGTTTGATCAACCTAGTAGAATATCACTTAAGTTCTCTCATCTAACTAATTAAGAGGAAGTTTAAATATCATGTTGACCTAAATCATAAGACACATTCAATTTATTTTCTGTGAATTATGCTAGAATTTCTGATTGTTAGTATGTGAATCATTGACAGATGTTGAGAATTAAGTCTAGAGAATTTTATCCAACTTAAAAAGATGAAAAGAACCAGTTAAAAACAGAAAGATCGACAAAAAGGTCATATATGATGAAAAGACTAGAAAAGATTAAAACACTGAAAAGAATGAATAAATAAAAGTGATCATCGATATAAAATCAAAAACTAGAAAATGAAGAAAAAAAGGGATAAGTTCAAAATCAGTACTTAATTATTCAATTAATCTTGAGGTGATGAGCATGCCTAACATTATGAAACAATAGTAGTTTTATGGAAAATAAGTTAAAATTCATTGAACACATTGAGAAACTTGATATATGAACTTATGCTCATAAGTAATTATAAAGAACCTATTTGATTGATTACTCATGTGATTCAGCTCTAGGTTTTCAAATTTTTACTCTTGTTTCTTTGGATTCTACTCATTCATACTTGTCTGCACAAAAGATCATTTTCTGAAAGTGATTTAAACATTGAGAATTGAGAATTTTGTCACACATGTTTTACTCGAGACTAGCAAAATGCTGGTTGGGGTGTGTATTGACTGTCAGATATTGCATATTTTTCCATGTTTATATCTTGGTTTTATGAACATGATAATGCTTAATGGGTATATTTTATACATGTTTGTATTGCAAGGTAAATCTGAGAGCTTGGATTGAAAAGAATGTTAAAAGCATGGATTTGATGCTCATGAATCACCAAGGCAATGGATGGATCTTACGAGACTAAGATTAAATATTCAAGACCCCGAGATTCAAGGAAACCAAGTGAAGTCGAAAGTGTAAAGTGTAGAAATTCACACTACCTATGTCATCAACCATCGTTCAATGACATCGAAGAATTATAGAAAATCAAGTTTGGTCGTTGGACAAATTGGATACAGTTCTCGATGACATTAAAGCCATGTTTGATGACATCGAAGGTAGTTTGATAGCATCAAGATTTTTGTGGATCTTTGGAGCAACTCACTGGAACACTCTAGACAGATTCTCGATTGATTGAACACCCTTCGATGTCGTTGAAGGACTGTTCGATGACATCGAAGGTATGTTCGATGACATAAGGAGTTATGCAGTGTGAAAGGCATTACGCGGTGCGAAAAGGCGTGACTTCCGAATTCAAGTTACATTTGATGACATTGAAGGCGTTACGTAGAGTTACGCGGAGTGCGTAAATTTGAGGCAGTTTTTTGAAATTAGATGGACAAAGCTATAAATATGATTTTTCTAAGTATTTGTAAGGATGAATTAGGTTTTGAGAAGCAGAGCCAAAGGGTGGAGTTGCCTCCCAAGAGTTTTTCTTCCTTATTTATTTTTAATGCTTTTTTTACGGTTTTAGATCCAATCATGTACATGGTTGGCTAAACCTCTAAAGCTAGGGCAAAGAGGTAAAGCTTGTACGTGTTGAGATGATTTTCTTTCTTTGATTCTTATTTTTCTTGAACCTCGTCGATTTCTAGTTTGATATTAAAGGAATATTTCAATTTTTTATGATTTATTATGACTCAAATTACAATAGATGGTGTGATAGCTTTGAATATCTTCTTTTCCTGTCTTAAGATTATGAGATTGGTAAATCTTGTTGTTCACCATCGTCTTCTAGGCATGGTAGGGTGATGGAATCCCTTCCAATCATCACGATACTCCTTCATTGAGGACTAGTTTAATGAAAAGTTCAGAGATTTGATTTAATTGCTTCATCTTCCAACTGGATAAGATAGGACTCCAATTTCAATTATGTTCCTTAAATCAAGTAAGGTAGCATCCTGATAATTACAAGTGGATCCTAGTTCCCACCTTTCAATTGATAGTTTTAATCAACACCATTCACAATTACTCTCTTATATTCCAGATTTAGAATTAGATCTTAATCTACTTCTACTTCTAGTTACTTTTAAAATACATACAAGTCTAGCCTACACTTGGGGTTGTGAACAAGATTTTGGCACCGTTGCCGGGGACTACGGCTGTGTTTTTTTGATAATTGGGTGTGTGTTCTGACATGGAAGGGTGTAGGAAGTCGGTGAAATAGCGGTGAAGACCGTTTTAGTTGAAGTAGGAATATGTCAATATGTCTTAGAGGGGGGTGAATAGGACTTTGTAAAGTTTTTATGGTTTATTCAAAATCCTATCACTCTAATCTTATCATGTATGCAATTCTCAGGATTACTCAAATGTAACTCTACTGGCTTCCAAGCCTTGTAGAGGATCCAATCACAACCTACTTGTAAGATAAACAAGTTGTAGACAAGATTGTAAAGGATATGACTGTGTGTGTGTATAAGGTGTGATCTCAGATAATCAGATGTAAAGGCATGTAAGGAAATCACATAAATGAAAGACAATAATCATCTCAAACACAGTTATTTTTATAGTAGTTCGACTACTTGTCTACTCCAATCCGGGCTGTTGCACTCAACCCTTGAATGTACCGGAATTCACTAAGGAGGTTTCCCAGGGTTCACCTCAAACCTAAGGTTTTAAATCAGGTTCACCTTCAACCTTTACACGGAGGTTTCTACGCGGTTCACCTCAACTCGAGGTTTTGCTCGGCTCACCTCAAACCTAGAGTTTTGCTAGTTCACTCCTAACCAGATGTTTATGCTCTCCATAGAGCAAGGGTCCACACAACGCACCCGAATTTTAGACCACACAGGTCAAGGACCTATACAAGGACCTAACAATTTATGCCCCACACAAGAGCAAGGGTCCACTCTATGCACTCACAACGTACACTCCCGCCGGAGGCCTCCTACGAGGGCTTCAAAGGGTGAGAACCACTTAAGACCCAATCTTAGAAAGGAATGATCAAAAGTGTCCTCTTAGACTTTAGATACTTACAGATAAGTTGATAAGTCCCGTTAAGCACAATGCCGAAGATCTCCTCCTCCTTGTTGACGAAGAGTCTTCTGCTCCCTTGATCCACAATACAAAAGATATACCAAGACTAGGCTTAAGGTTGGGTCAAGGTAGACATGGAATCCTACTCTCTAAAGATTTTCCTGTAAGGGAGGTAGAGTAGTTCCACTCTTATGCATTCAAGGCATCCTAGCATAATGATTTGCCTTTAAGGTAGTAGCTGAAGGATCCTTGAACGCGGAAGTTCATTCCCCAATCCACTCTATTGAATATCAATGGTGAGGGTAGATTGGAAGATGAACTCCCTTGAGAGAAAGGGCTTTAGGTATAGGATATAAGTTGAAACACTCAAAAGCTCTCTCTTCTTTCTCTCACAGCAACAAAAGACAAGTCCTCTATAAATAGGCAAAAAGTTTCAACAGATATAAAATAGTCACATTTATGACAGAGTTTGATATCATCGAGCAGGTTCGATATCATCGAGCGTATACTCTCCATAGCATCGATGGTCTGCTCGATGACTCGGACTCGATGTCATACGCTTTTGAAACTCTTTGCCAATTGGTCGATGAATCGAAGCTATTGTCAATGTCATCAGATTTCGAACTCCGATTCCATCGATGATAGGTTCGATCCATCGACACATGAAAAATGAGAGAGACTTGACTTTGAGATATTTCAGGTTTTCATGAATGATCAAGGTCATCGGAATTTGAACAGGGCTTCGTTCGATGCAATCGATCTAGTGTCGATATCATCGATATTTGAATATCGATTAAATCGAAGGGCCCCCAATCATAGTTTAAAACAACCTGAAATAACTGCTGTAAGAAATGCGCACCCACTGTCGATATCATCGATGGACCTCCAATCTTATCGATACTTGATTTCAGATCATATCGGACGGTCATTGATATATAGAAGGAATTTGAGATTTTCATTAAAAAAATAGGGGCGCCGAAAATCAGCCTGTCGATCTTATCGAGCCCACTCTCGATGGTCTCGAGTTTTGAATATCGATGATATCGATATGTGTATCGATACATCGATAATTCGTCCAGATATATTGTGAAGTTGCTGGACATATGTAGTGCTTTTATCGATGATATCGATAGGTGTATTGATATATCAATAAATCCGTCTAGATGAATATTTAGTTGCTGGACACTTTGGTCCTCTTATCGATAATATCGTTAAGGTATCGAGGACATCAACAGTGCAAGTCGATCATATCGAGGGTGCTTCGATAAAATCGACAGAGCGAGAAAAACTTAGAGATTTTTCCTATTTTACAAAAAGTTTTCTCACCATAAAACCCTAAGATGTCTATCTTGTTTTAAGGGTTTTAATCACCTGGTGTTTTGAGACATGAGATGTGAGGCTATGATTTACCTATTACGAGCTTCCACACATCCGGTTGAGGCAGACGCTTGAAATAATCTTCCTATCGAGTTTTATAGCCAGTTTGACTCACCACACACGTAACTTGACAAACCAGGGCACTAACAGGTGCACTTTTAGTCGGGACCCGAGATGATAAGCCCTCCAGCTCGGCTACCGAAGCCTTCCATCTCCAGATGTAAAAAACCATCGGTCCTTTGTCTTGTTGGAGACAAGTTGTTAGTGATAATGGCATGAACTTTGCCTGACCTACAAGAAAAATTGTGCCACACCTGAGAGCCAGGATTGCTCTTAGTCTGGTATAAGTAAAGGAACTCCACCATGATCTCAGAATCCTCAATCATTTGTCAGGGGACATAGTAGCTGGAGATAGTCCGCCATACATTAGGATTTAGCTAGTCCGGGGTGACTTTAAGACGAAAAACTACCTCTCTCGCTAGGTGAGAGAGGCAAACAAATGCCACAAGTTAAAATGGCAGGCCCACCAAAGTGGTAAAATCCCTTTATAGTTGCTTCTACATGCTACGGTAAAGGTGGTCAAGCACAAAAGGGGTGAGGGAAAGTCGATGTCCATAAGCGAGCTCCTCGGCCAGATGTATATATAACTTGGTGATTTGCAGGGCACTCTAGCGAAAAATCTACCCCTGGTAGATAAATTTAACAAACTTTACTCCAAAATACTTATAGAACCACATATGGACAAGCCAAATAGGCTCATTGGAGTAGTAAGATCCCTTTGTAGTTGCTTCATACATGTTATGTTAAAGGTGGCCGAGCATAAAAAGGGCAAGGGTAAGTCGAATTCCTTAAGTGAGTGCCTCAGCCAGATAGATAAATTCCTTAGTGATTTACAGGGCACTCACGCATAAAAGGAATCAGCATATCTACATCAAAAGAAAAGTTATGTGTTCTTATTCATCAAATTCATTATGAGATTTATGTTGTAGAGCCATGAAGGTGGAATATGTCTTACTGGTCTTTTTTGGTAGGGTGAAGGGATGTGGATGTTTCAGAGTAAAGTCCAAATAGACAAGCTCCCCAAAAGGCAGAGGTGGGTGAATGCACATACATCCATGATCGTCGAACCATGGGGCCACATCCAAAATGAATGTATTAGTTGACAAACTCCAAAAAGTTGATGTTGCTACAAGAAGGAAGGAATTGGCTGGATATTTATGTAGGGAGAGTTTAATGCATTCATATATCCATGCTTGCCTTCATATGTCACCATATTGTGCTTCAACATAAGTGAACCATTCGGCCCAACCTTTTATCAGTTTCGCACATGCTCGCAGAGACTTAAAGGAATTGGAAGGGTCCGAGAGATTCTCTAATTGGACAAGCATAACTTCATCAAGACACTTCGAATAACTAGGTTTGATTTCATGAAGCTATTCATAGGTGACTGCAGGGTAAAAGGTTGGACCAAGCGTCAACAATGCAGTGTTTAGTTCGATTATAGTGTTGAATAGAATATCAATGATCACCCCCAATGATAAGACATATAGGTCTCTGATGAATGATTCCAAATGAAAAGATGAAACGGAAGAAGAAGAAGAAGATGCAGCCATGAAAGATTAAAAGCGGAAAACTAGGAAAAATGGTTCATGCAAAACAGAAGCAATGAAGAGTGAAAGAAGAAGAGCACCGGCTTAGGGTCATCTATGTATCGACTGTGATACGTGCGCATTAATGAAAGGATAAACATGACTCCTCATATGATAATACTTTATATGACATGTCATGTGGATAACCTAGAAGAGTGAGACAAAGGATTTTTTCGACACAGCTTTGGTCAAGCTGAATAGATAAGGAAATAACACGTAGATCAATAGTCGATTGCATTTATTATATCGAGCAACAGAACAATGTTGCTTTCACCTTTTTCCCAAAGGCGAAGAGATGTAGGGTGGGGGGCAATGTTGTACCCTATTTCTAGCCATTCTGGGAAAGCCAATAAGAGGGTGACATATAGCATCGGATGAGGAATAGGAAGTGGATGAAAAAATGTTTAAGATACTTAGAGCACTTTTTACAGGATTATAGCTAGCGTAAATCTAGTTTTGAATGTCAAGGGATGGTCGATGAAGTGTTGTGGTCAAGTTACAAGTGAAGTGAGAAATGTGGTCGAGCTATTCAAGATACAAAAGGCAACCGAGAGGAACAAAGTCTTGGCTGATAGAAGATGAGCCATCATAACAAAAGAAGGATCTAAAAAGACTTTTCAATTATAGTAACAAATGCAGTAATGAAGGAGGATCTGAAAGAACAAGCCACAACAAAACTCTATAAATAGTAGAGGAATCCAACAGAGAAAGCCTCAACCAATCTAACACAATAAACAATAAAACCAAATCTATCAATTTATCTTTTATCTTAGCTTATCCTGGGAGTAGCGATAATCCAATATCGGTATTTCTTAGCTATAATCTTTAGTTATAATCTAAATTTATACTCATACATTGGATTTGTTCTTTATACATCACTAGGGTTCTACACAAGTCAAGCTTGCTCGATTGGCTCGATCTAGTTCGACTTGAACCACGACTCGAGGCAAGCCAAGCTTATATATATATATATATATATATATATATATATATATATATATATATATATATATATATATATATATATATATATAAAGTTAACCAACCCTACCCATCCATCCCTTTCTTATCATTCCCCTTCCTTAGCCAGCCCACCACACCTGAGCTCCTCTCTCTCTCTCTCTCTCTCTCTCTCTCTCTCTCTCTCTCTCTCACACACACACACAAGACCAATAACAAGGTACCTCTATGGCTCTATCTAATATTATATATATATATATATATATATATATATATATAATTGAATATTTGATTTGGGGGTTAGGTCGGGTGTGGGTTGGGACAGTTGGGTCAGGTGGTTCGGTTGAGTCGGGTGCAGGTTGGGACAGTTGGGTCAGGTGGTTCGGTTGAGTCGGGTGCGGGTTGGGTCGGGTTGCTTAGTTAAGTTGAGTGTGTGTTGGGTGCAAAGTTGGGTCAGGTGCTGGGTTGAGGTGGGAGCAGGCTCCACTCGACTCGAGGTAAGCTCGCCTCGACTCGATCCACTAGCTCGACCTGAAAGGTTTGGCAAACAAACCAAGCTCCAATAGTAAGCTTGAGGCCGAGCTCAAGCTCGAGGAGAGAACGTTCGAGTTAAGCAAGGTTGGCCCACCTCGACTCAACTTGGCTCGATGTACAACTCTATGCATCACATAGTTCTTGCAAGAGATGCATTTTTGTCGTTGTTCGTAATAATCAACCATGAGTTTTTTCTTTTGTTCGATTGCACCATTATTCTTATATTTCTTTTTTAAAATGCATAAAGTAACTTATATTATGAGAAAGAATTTTAACCATTTGATTATTGTCTCATCATCATCAAATTTTGTGAGTGGTTGAAATAACTGCTTGATATATAAGTAGATACTCTCCTTATTTGGACGCTTGGGTCAAGGTTGATCGGTTTGGATGGAGCCAATGTAACGATTTTGGCACGCCCGCATGTACTATGCGTGAACGCGAAAAAAAACCTAAGTACCAGCACACTTAATAAATGGTTGGACGAAAAATACACGCCATGCCGAGCTCCACGGAAAAACCACAGTTTGCATTTATCCATTGTTCTCTGTGGTGTGGCCCACATGAGCTGTGGATCAGGCTATGTTTTAGCCCTATGATGTAAAAATGAGGAGGGGCATCTGATGGATGGAGCGGATGTCACATGCACAAACCAATGGCCTTATTGAGATCCCTCTAAACCAGCAACGTGCAATAGGTGTTGCAGAGGATTCCGGTCCGACGGTGGCAGAATTATATACGTGTCTACATATAAAAAATCGTCCGGCTGCGAGTTTCACGTGGAGCTACCCTTTGATGTTACGAATAATCACGTGCGTTGAACACGTGGTAACTCCCATGTACTCGAGCTGTGTGGATCTTACCTACTATATAATCGATCTGTGTGGGTCTTCCATGAATCTTGGACGATCAGTGCATTGATCTTGACTGTTCATCAGCTTCAGCACACATTTCATAGGCTAACTGGAAAAGGTGACGCCGATCTGACAAATTAGAACCATTTGATCAATGGTATTTAATATGTACGGTTATGATCGCTTATAGAAAAAAAAAAAAAAACTAATAAACTATTTGGTAGATCTATATTTTAGAACTAATCACGAATTGCTTATTACTCAAGAGAATCATTTTTGTTAGGGAGTTGTTACCATTACATCCATGGCTTAAAAAATGGATGGCAGTAGAAAATAAGGCCAAATCAAAGATAAATTAGCCGTCCAATGAATACATATTTTGCAAATTAGCTAACAAATATATTTTTGCCATAATGGTCGGATCAGATTGATCGATTGAACAGTTAAAATGAGCCGATGCAGCTAGGAGCGCTGTAAGTGCTCTGAGAACGCTGGAGCATCTCTCTATTTTTGCACAATCCACACCTTTACGGGCACTTGTTGGTTAAAATATGGAAGTCTGGTATTTTCATTTTTAACCATTCAATCAAGGTCCATCTATCTAATTATAAAAATAAAAATATACATAATAATAATAATAAATTAAAAAATAATCAAATAAGTGTAAGTTATTCTTGTATAATAAATGGACCCATATTTGGACGGATTAGTTTGACTTAAGTATCTGCCAGGCATGCAATTTCTTACTAATGTTTAAAGGACCTGCATCATCATCATCTGTCAACATCAACCCACCGACCAAACGGATCATGTATCCGTAACAATTCATATAAACACATGCATAATGTGCATAATCTGCAACTCGCTGATCATGAAAGTTTTATTAATCAATTAACCCGTGCATCGGAATCAAGCACGTATGCTTATCATATGGTCTTCATTTTGGAAAGTAAATGGATGGACCTAGCCTGGTTACAGTTCAAAGCTTACCTTATGTCAATTATCTCTTATGGTGTGGCCCACACGATACATGTTCAGATCATTTAAGGATACAACTAATGGAAACATTATAAACTATAGGCAGAATTTGCAAAAGGATTGGGCTATGCATCGAATAGAGGGATAAGATAAACTGAATGGAAATACGGTACCTTAGTTAAAATATGGAAGTTTGGTATTTTCATTTTTAACCATTCAAAATGTCCATATATATATATAACTAAAAAAAAAAATAAAAAATCCAAATGAGAGTAAGTTATTCTTGTATAATAAATGAGACCCATATTTTGTACACATTAGTTTGACTTAAGAATCTACCAGGCATACAATTTCTGACTAATGTTTAAAAGCCCCTGCATCATCATCATCCGTCAACATCAGCCCACCGCCTGAACGGATCATGTATCCGTAACAACTCGTGTAAACACATGCATGATGTGCATAATCTGCAACTCTCAGAAATTATAAATTTTAAGCTGTTGATCATGGAAGTTCTATTAATCAATTAGTCATGCATCGGAATCAAGCACGTGGGCTTATCATATAGTCTTCATTTTGTAAATTAAATGGATGGACCTAAATAACCTGATTACAGTTCAAACCTTATGTCTATTATCTCTTATGGTGTGGCCCACACGATGCATGTTCAAATCATTTAAGGATACAACTAATGGAAACATTGTAAACTATATGCAGAATTTGCAAAAGGACCAGGCTATGCATCAAATATGGAGATCAGATAACGGAACGGGATAACGTACCTTGTTGGGACGTCATTAATGTAAGCCGGATGCTGTAGTCTTCCTCTCCTTACACCCTTATAGAATCACTGATGAGAATTCTTGCTTCTGTTGATGTGTTGGATTAGGACCCCAACCCTGTTCTTATAGTTAAAGAGCAGAGGAGTTTGAAACCCATCGAACTACTCTCCCTATGTGAAATGGAGAGCTAGTGATGTCCTATAGGGGAGTGAATAGGACAATGCCAAAAAATCGAAATAAATACAGAATATGTAAATATTATAAAAATCTCTATTGCTTGATTATTGAAACCTTGATTCTAAATAATTCATATGACAACTTTCACCTAAAATATTAGGCAGGATAACCATATTTCACGAATGTCTTTAAAAACAATCTTTCAAACTTGCAAGAAAATATAAAAATATTACAACACCACAAAAATGAAATAATAAATAACATCCTATCGCCAAAAAGAATAAAGCATTCACCACATGTCACAAGGAGTTATAGTGGTTCGGTGCTTAAAACAACCACACGTACTACACTCCAAAAATCACTACCCTCGTAATTTTGGATTTCACTATAATTTAGTTTTCACAGGTTCACCTTAACAACTTGATACAGTTCCTTATGATTTTGACAGGCTCACCACAACAATACCCCTTTTGTGATTTTCAAGGGCTATCACAAATAAAAACCCCACAAAGATTTTCACAGGCTATCTCAGAAAAATCCTAAATAAGAAAACAGAAATGTACTTATCTTCAAATGTATAAGACATGACAGAAGCTTGTAGAAGATGGACTTCTTTCTTGAACGTAAATGTCGTCGTGTTCAATCAGACAGAAAGAGTTTAGGGTTCTATAGATTTTAAAAATGGAAAACTCAAATGTTACTTGATTCAATTCTCTTAGATCTCAAAGAAGAGTATAGTTTACCCTCTTAAAATAAGATTAAAACGATCTAGAAATAAGGGAATTGAGTAAGCTATAAAATAAATTTTATAAATACTACACTGATAACTTTGTCGAGGACTTGAGCTTCTCTCTCTTGTAAAAGGATTATATTAATTTTCATTATTATTTAGAATGAGAGAAAGCCTCAATTTATAGGCAAAGAGGTTGCAATTTCAGCTAGCTTACTAGTTGGAGTTCACCAGATTTGATCCAACGACACTCGGATTGCCCGAGATAAGATTCATTCAAAATTCGGTTGGCCCAATGTCAAATTCAGCTCGCCAAACATCACAATTCAACTAGCTGAATTCCCACAAAATTCAAAGATTTGTGTTGCTGAAATTTTACCCGAGCTTTCTCCTGCTAGCCGAATTTCAAGCTTAGGCTAACCGAATTTTCAACAGAAGTTGTTGATTTGCTTAGGCTTGAAGTTGGGCTGGCCGAGGAAGTTAGGCTGGCCAAACCAGAAGTTACGTTGGCTGAATTCCATACCAAAAATACTAATAAAACCCATGATAGAGAATTTTTGAAAGCACATATTCCTAAGGTCATTCTAGGGTTATACCATTAGCAAATATCTAAGTCACCTTGTGTTGAACTTTGACTCAACTTTGTCTCTAATACTAGTGACAATTTCTTTGAGAAGATGTGTCGATCTTGACTTCATCATAAGTCGATCTTGTGCTGATCTTCAGGCATGTAGAGTAATTGTGATTTCATACTTATGTTTCTACCTTGAAGCGCTTTTATCTTACGAAATTTGACAATCTATGTGTATTTAACATTATAGCACTTACAATCTCCCACTTTGTCAATTTCGTGACAAAACACACAACATTACACAATAATACAACCATTAACATGATCAACCATAAACAATCTTTAATAACCTTGAAAGTTGCCCTAAATAAGCATCCTTATAATCTTCGTAGCCAACTATGCATTACACAACTGATGATGCTCAATTGATACTCCCCCTGAGAAATACAACGTATAGTATCCAAAAAAAAAAAAACTGTAACATTCCATTCTACTAGCATCTACTAGGATTCATTCCATAGCATCTAGTAAACATTCATTCCATAATTTCTCCCCTTTTTATCACAAGTTGACAAAGGAAGAAAAAATGATATGAGAGATTATGAAGCACAAGATGAATATCAACAAGCAAGAATATCAATAAGCAGTAATATTAGGAAAAATATATCATGTAGTTAAATTACACTATTTAAAATAATTTATGAAGTTTATCATCAAACTAATTATCCAACATAACCAAATTTCCAAATAAGCCATTAAATTAGTTTAGTACAAAACCAACATAAGTAAGAAAGATAAATAAATCAAGCTCAGTCCGACCCAGAAGAAGATGGTGCAGGCATCGAGGGATCATTAAGCCATAAATTCCAGTTGATGTGATGAAGTTCTTTTTCATGTACTTCATTGTAGACTGTTGGGTTTAAGCCAATGAAGCCCGTGATACATGCAAAGCCTCAACCTTCTCCTTTAGTGTAGATGACCTCTCATCAAATTAAGAGGAATGATAGTCAAAATCAAATAGATCATCAAAATCTTTTAACTTATTAAAAATGTCATCCATGGTTGTGTCTCCCACTACTTGCGGTACTTCTTCTCCCTCTCTTTACTCAAAGGGGAGTGAGGTTCATCGTATTCAAGTTTGAGTTGTTGAAAGGGAGTTCGGATTCCGGTACCTCAACCGTAGGTACTTGGACGTTGTAATGAAAAGCAAAACTAGACATAAGATGTCCAAAAGGAATCAACCCATGCTTGGGATGCAAGCGAAATTGAATAATGATGTAGCAAATTAAGGAAGGTAAACAGACACGAATACCTGATACAACGGAATGAAAAACTCTAAGCATAAAGGGAGTAAGATCAGTCTTATTCCCAGCTAGTGGATATATATTAGATGTAAAGATCCAATGTAAGACGTGATATTTAGAAAACAGTTTGTTTGAGGGTAAGGCATACCAGATCGCCATTCAGCATTGAAACCACACAATGCTCTTGTAATATTTTTCTTTTCAGAGTTTGACATTTTCTCGGAAAGAGTGGCGATTGAAATTCCATCATCTGAAACATCTATATCCATTAAGGCAGATATGACAGAAGGCGTAATCGTGAATGTTTCTTCTACAAATTGAATAGATAATGATAAATTCTCAAGAGAAATATTACAAATAGAGGCATAAGTATCTTGCACTATGGACCAGTAAGTCATCCCACCCCAATGCGAAATATTTTTCCATCCAACCTTAGAAAGAATTGGAACTAGACCGAAACGAGCAATATGGTCCAGATTTACTATTTTTTTCAATGATAATATCCCTTGTGCGGAAATCCCAAACATATTCCAGATCATTCTCCGATGAATGTATGGCCCGTACACCAATTGGGGTTAATCGGGAAGATGAACCGGTTCGAGCCTTATGTACATATTTTTTTAGTTCGACGTTTAATTATAAATGCACAAGAGAAATTACAAGAAAAATACAATAAAGAAAGTAGATCAGATTTTAATAAAAACTCAAAAAGAAAAATGGTTACAAATTGAAAACAAAATCTACTCAAACTTACAAATCTAATAATAGACAACTTAAATCTTAAAGGAAATTGGAAAAAATTAAAAAAAAAATAAAAAAAAAAAAACAAAAAACAAAAACAAAAACAAAACAAAACAAAACAAAACACTTAAAAGAGAGTTAGGTTGATGAGTTAGTTAAATTGGGGCACCGGCTAGACGAAGAAGATGAAGTGGAGTGAAATAAAATTTGGGGTTTTCCCCTTTTTGAGCAAACCCGCGTGATCTTCCGCTAGCTCGAGCATGTGCTCAGCTGGCCGAAAAATCCCAAAAAATTTTAATTTTTAAATTTTTTTTCAATGTTTTAGTTTTCATGCATTTCATAATTAAGAATAAAAATAAACTTAAATGCAAAGAAAAGAATAATTACTTAACAATAATACAAAATCCAATATCATATTTTGATTTGAAAACTTAACATTATCAAGCGGCTTAGCCTATACATCTGCAAGCTACTTCTCACTTTGAATGTATTCCAGAATAATAGTTTTATTTTCAAGTAATTCTCGAATGTAGTGATATCTTTTTATCAATATGCTTTTATAAGGCCCGTATCCTAGACCGTACCATTCCATAGGCTTCCATGGTCCTCTTGGTCAAATTCTGGTGACCCGCGATCTGTTATCAGCATTTGCGTGCGATCCTGAGTTGTGCCCCATATATCAGAGTCGGCTCAACTCGAAACTTGTATCCTTGCAACCGCACTGTTGTCGTGGTTCCGATGCCACATCTCTAGTGTCGAGACGATTCCTAGGCCAGGAGATGTGGGCCTGCATTCAGTTCAAGAAAAATGTCGTGCATTGCAAATCTCAAGAGAATGTCCCATCAATCACAACGAATGTCACATCAATCCATCAATCAAAGTCAATTACAAGTAATCCATACCCTACCCTTCCCTCTCTCTTACACAAGTACCCTAAAGTCAACAAGTACCTTACCTCTCATGTCACTTCAACATCCCTCTCTCCCATCACTTCTCTCCCTTCACCTCTCTCTCTATCTCTCGTTCTCCAAGCAAGAAACCGTCCAAGCAAGAGAGCCTCCCATGGAGAGAAGCTATTGTGGCCCACTTCCTACCACCCAATCCCACCTTCCATAATCAATCTCAATTGTTGAATCATGTCCCATTGGAGCTAAGATGAGGAGCTCAAGAAGAAGCAAGAACGGTGGGTAATTTTATTGTTTGATTTGTGATTTGAGGTCCCACATATGTGGGACCCATCTTGATGTATGATTTATATGAGAGGCCCATAGTGGCGAGGCCCCTCCGCTACTCCGACCTCTCTCCATTTTTCTCTATTTCTCTCTCTCCTTCTTTCTCTTTTGGTGTTGGGACGTGGCCCACCTTGCTACTGGATTTTGGTAGGCCCTAGATGAAGGGAGTCGCAAATATTAGTCTGATCCAAATAGGTGGGCCACGCTGACGTGGACCTCACCTCGATGTGTGTATCATCCAACCGTCCAGCAGCCTAGGGGCGGTGCAAGACCCACTAGGAGGCATGTCCACGCTTATGGGACCCACCTTGATGTCTCTATTGTTAATCCACATTGTTCATCCAGAGACGCTGGACTCTTTCTGACAATAAATAAATATTATATTATAATATATATATATATACATGTATGAGGTGGGCCCCATGTGGGACCCACCTGCTGGATAGATTGGTAGAGGTATTACACACCTAGCTGGTGTATTAACGTCTGGGTCCGATTATCCAGACCGTCCATCTGCGTGGACCCCATCAGACGTATGTGTTATATCTGCACACCGTCCATTTATTTCATATCCAAGCCATTCGTCTGATGGACAGTGGACCTGCACACCAGCTATATATCTGCTGTATTTACAGTAGCAAGTTCTATGGGCCACACTATGATGTATCTGTCCACACCGTCCAACTGTCTGGATGGTGGGGAAATCACAAATATCAACTTGGTCCCAAGTTATGGGCCACGTGTAGTGGGACCCAACCCTTATGCATTTATTATATCCTCACCGTCCATCAGGGACAGTGGGAGCCACCATGCTATATGTGCTTTATTCTCGTTGTCCATCCATGTGCGGCCAACCCTGCACGTGTCACACGTGCAGGTGGTGGGACCCCCCTTGATGAATGTATTTTATAACCCCCCACCGTCCAGAGATCTCTGGATGGTGCTGTGGGATCTACCGTGATATATCTGTACTTCCATTCCATCCACTTGTTTTGGACAGGCCGTGAGACCCACCCCACATGTGTTGTACGTGTGAGGGGTGGGGTCCCTTGGTATATGTATTCTATACCCGCACCATCCATCTCTGGACGGTGCTGCGTGGACCCACTGTGATGTATGTTTTGTATTTTACACCATCTAGGGACAGTGGGTCCTGATGATGGATGTGTTATTTCATGTCGTCCATCTAATGGCTATGTGGGGTGCATAGTGATGCATTTGTGATCCACACCGTCCACGTGTGGTCTCCACCTTAATGATGTGTAAACTCACGTCGTTCGTCCGTTTTTTAGATGAGGTGTGGTCCACCTTGATTTTTTTATCTTATCTATGCCATCCATTCCCCATTTGTTGCATATGTGGGGCCCACCTGTTTATATATTAGGCCCATGTGATGGAGCCCACCTTGGTGTACATATTCTATATTCACACTGTCCAAGGGCCTATCATCGATGCATGTATTGTATATCTACACCGTCCATTGGTGCGCCCCATTTGATGTATGTTAGTCCATTGGTGCGGTCCATTTGATGCGGCCCATTGGTGCGGCCCATATGATGTGGCCCATTTGATGTATGTTGGCTCATTGGTGCAGCCCATTTGATGTATGTTAGCCCATTGGTGTGGCTCATATGATGTGGCCCATTTAATGTATGTTGGCCCATTGGTGTTACCCATATGATGCGGCCCATTGATGTATGTTGGCCCATTGGTGCGGCCCATTTGATGTATGTTGGCCCATTGGTGCGACCCATATGATGCGGCCCATTTTATGTTTGTGCGACCCATGAGTGAGGCCCGATGTGATGTAATTATGGTCCATGTGTTGAGGCCCATTGTGATGTATATGTGGCCCATGAATGAGGCCCATAGTGATGTGTATTAGGCCCTTGTGTGAGCCCATGGGCCCACTATATGTTTGGCCCTATGTGGGACACTCCATGGGAGCAATGTTAGTTAAATGTCTACATTGATGAGCAATGATGTTGAATGTCCACATTATGACCTTCCCTTAGGCATCGTTAGGCCTATTCTCATCGATTCTAATTTCGATGGCCAATTCCAATTGTTGAGGCCAAGGTACATTGTCGAGGCCGATTCCAATTCCGATCGTCGAGGCCAAGTCAGATTGTCGAGGCCAAGTCAGATTGTCGAGGCCAAGTCAGATTGTCGAGGCCGATTCCAATTCCGATTGTCGAAGCTGAGGTAAATTGTCGAGTCGATTCCGATTTCGATTGTCGAGGCCGAGTCAGATTGTCGAGGCCAATTTTGATTTCGATTGTCGAGACCGAGTCAGATTTTTGAGGCCGATTTTGATTCCGATTATCGAGGCCGAGTCAGATTGTCGAGGCCGATTGTCGAGGCCAAGGTAGATTGACAAGACCAATTATCGAGGCCAATTCCGATTGTCGAAGCCTAATGTGATGTATATGCGGTCCATATTTGAGGCCCAATGTGATGTGTATTCAACCCATGTTTGAGGCCTAATGTGATGTATATTAGGCCTATGTGATGAGGCCCACTATGGTGCATTTAAGGGTCAGGCGATGGAGCCCATTGTGATGTACCTTAGGCCCATGTGAGAGGCCCATCGTTATGTGTATTGAACTCTTAAGTAAGGCCCATGGTGTTGTATATTAGACCTTTGTGCAAAGTCATGGGTCTACTATATGTTAGGTTCTGTGTGGGCCATTCATTAAGGTAATGTTGGTTAAATGTCCACATGGTCGAGGTTGATTGTTGATAACGATTATTGATACCGATTATGAGTATGTGACAGTATAACATCATGATATATGCCCATACGCATCATCTACATGTTTGTTATGAGATGTGGTTGACCATTGCATATGTCATTAGGCAAGTTGTTATGAGACTCCCTGATAGGCAGAGGTTATCTCACATGAGCGCAAGGTATGCGCAGGATTGATGCATGACTGGATTATATGACTCATGCATCTTGCATTATGTGTTGTGATTACTGTATGCCCTAGTGACATCAAGGTCATAGCCTCCATAGGCATATCATAGATGGCCAGATGGGATACCAAAAATATTTGGTTCGAGCATCGGGCTGACATAGATAGCCTTGGGTAAAAATCCTTAAACTCTCTTGGTACAAGAGGATGCCCCAACATCGAGACTGAGTGGATATATATGAATGCATGAGGGCCGTATACCAGTAGGCCCCGTCTCCCACTGTGTCGTGGTCAGTTGGGAAGGGGTGTGACCTTACTTGCCTGAGGGAGTAGGCATAGCTAGGCTGATTTTGACCAGTTCATGAATGAGTCTATTATCGACGTGCCGGGTAGATATTGGCTAACTACTTGTCAGGCGAATAATGAGGTCTCCTCCACTCACCCAGTTGTGCGCTTGATGGGGCAGCAAGCTGGTGAAGAGTGTACCAGACCCCGGTGATGATCCAAGAGATGAACAGTACTAATATGTGGACTTATTGGGCAGGAGTTGCATACACATTCATTCATTTATTCACTCTCCACTCAGGCTGGTGGTGCGCAACTATTTGTTACGTGTGCCTTCACAATGGTCAGGATTTCGGTTGAGACACGCGACTAACCTGAGATCAGAATTTTACCACATTGAGTCTGATTATCCAAATTTAGGTATGGGACTAGTTTGGATAGAAGTCCCTTATGATGGACCCATAACCGGTGATACTACGTACTATCATCCCGACTTCACTCCAAGTTGGTCATTTCATTTGCACCACATATTGCATTGCATCCTCGGCATCTGATACTTGACTCTTTATGACATTGTATTGAATACTTGGCTTACTATGTCTCTGCATTGCATAGCTGATATACATTACTTTCTCAGTTTTGCCTCATTATGATCTGCATTGCTTACTCTGATATCGTATAATTCATGACCCTATCAGCATGTTTCCACTTACTCTGATTAGTCTGATATCGCTTACTTGGAACTTATCATGTGCACACACTTACACCACCATCTTAAGCTTATACACGATAGATACGTGCAGGTGATGTTAGGTTACAGCAGCGTAGAGCTTGAAGCATGTAGCTGACTTCTGGAGCTTGATTTTGAAATATGTATTTTCCTTTCAGTATTGTATTCAAATGTATATATTAGTGGATATGTGACGATGGTGTTTCCCTAGTGATTTGGGTAAACTTGTGGTTATGCTACTTACGAGATAAATGTAGGTTAGAAAATCCTCCTTGTAGGATCCCCAGGATCGGAACCTGGCATATGAGCGCTGAGAGCCAAAAATGGGGTACTACGGAGGCTATCGGCACCGAATTCGGCAATCGGGATTCCTGTGAACCTGATTTCTGGGTTTGAGGCATGACAGCTTTGAACGAGAATGTTGAATAGAAATTTTAGAGATATTTATTGCACTAGAATTATTACAATATATTGTTGTTTTATCTTGCGTAATTTCATAGTTAGCTAGCATTCTTTTCATCCACATTAGCTGAGTGCAAGCATTCCCTACAGCAATATATTTAACCTCTATAGTAGAAAGAGATACGGAGTTTTGCTTCTTACTAAGCCATGATACTAAGTAGTTTCCAACAAAGAAACATCCACCGCTGGTAAATTTTCTATCATCAACATTTCTTGCCCAGTTTGTGTCTATATAACCTGCGATTTGTACAGACATATCATATGGATACCATAAGCCTAAGTTCGTAGAATTTGTGACATATCTGATTATCCGTTTAACGACAGATGAGTTAAATTATCCGTTTAAGATCAAATTGATACCAAACACAGATTCCAACACTAAATGCAATTTTAGGTCTACTAGTAGTTAAATATAGAATACTACCGATCATACTGTGATATAATCGAGAGTGTACACTTTTACCTGATTAATCTTTCGAGAGTTTAAGAATCGTACTCATCGGAGTATTGAATTTCTTACCATTTTCAAAGTCAAACTTTTTTATTATACACACACGCACACACACCCACACACTCACGCTGTAATGGGATTTCACCACTTATGGGTACTCAATCCCTTGACCAGGTGTTGAAACTCCTAAGAGTATACCACTGGAGCAAGAGTAAAGACCCTTTTATAGTCAAACCTTTTTAAAAGGTTCAATGCATATTTGGTCTGTGAGATGAACATACCTTCTTCAAGTTGTTTGACTTATAATCCAAGTAAATAGTTAAGTTGACTGACCAAAATCATTTCTAACTTGGATTTTATAAGATCTGCAAACTTAGTAGATAACTTAGTGCACGTAGATCCATAGAGAATATCATCAACATAGATTTGAACAATTAGGATATTATCATTATATTTTTTGATAAATAGGGTTTTGTCAACATTACCTATAACAAAATTATGATTAAGTAAGAATTTAATCAACTTTCATACCATGCTCTAGGAGTTTGTTTTAAACCATAAAGAGCCTTTTTAAGTTGGTAAACATGATCGAGAAGTTTGAGATCTTCGAAAACCCTTTAGTTGTTCAAATTAGACTTCCTCATTTAGATCACTATTTAGAAAAGCACTTTTTACATCTATTTGATAAATTTTGAATTTTTTATGGCATGCAATGGAAATAAATAATTTGATTAATTCAAGGCACGCAATTGATGCAAAGGTTTCATCGTAATCAATACCTTCTGTCTGAGTATAACCTTGTACAACCAGTCGTGCCTTATTTCTGATAATGCTCCTCATTTTATTAGTTTTATTTTGAAAAATCTACTTGGTTCTAATCACATGTTTGTCAGTAGGTTTAGAAACCAAATACCATACATCATTTTTAATAATTTGATTTAATTCATCTTGCATGGAATTTATCCAACTTTCATCAACGAGCGCTTCATTTACATTACCCAATTCAATTTGGGAAGTAAAGCAGACATGATTGCATATATTTTCTAATTGTCTTCTTGTCTGAATAACAGTGTGAGGGTTACTAAGTATTTGATTAGTTGGATGGTCTTTGACTAACCTTACCTCAGTATTGTTTGATTTAGAAGAATATTCTGGTAGATTAACTAAATTGATATCATCACTATCTTGATCAAGACTAGGTATGATCAATTGATCATTTATCACAACATTTATAGATTCTTATATAATCCCAATTCTTTTGTTAAGAATATGGTATGCCTGACTATTTAGGGCATAACTTAGAAATATTCCCTCATCACTTTTGCCTTCAATTTTTTCCAAGCTGTCATCGTTACGTAAAATAAAGCATTTACTTCTAAAAGTTCAAAAATATTTAAATGTGGGCTTTTTGTTGAACCATAGTTCATAAATTGTTTTGTTTTTAACTTTTCTAATATAAACACAATTAATTATATAACATGATGTACTAACAATTTCAGCCCATAAATTTTTACATGTAAGTTCATGTTATTTAGCATTACACTAGCTATTTCTTGTAAAATTCTTTTTTTTTCTTTTAGCAACCCCATTTTACTGAGGTGTTTTTGGAGCAAAGAATTTATATAATATACCATGATCATTGTAGTATTTCTTAAAATTGCTATTTTTGAATTCAATTCTGTGATCACTTCTAATTCTGACCACAGATAAGTCTTTTTCAATCTAGATACGTTTTATAAGTTTTTTGACTTCATTAAGAGTATCTGATTTTTTCCTTAGAAGAACTGCCCAAATATATCTAGTGTAGTCATCAACTACAGCTAGAAAATATTTCTTTCCACCTTTACTCTCCGTTTTAGTTAGTTCAACTAAATCCATATGGAAAAGTTCAAGAAGTCTAGCTGTGGCTAAGGAGTTCACTTTCTTGTGACTACTCCTAACTTACTTGCCTATTTGACATGCGCCACAAAACTTTTTTTTTTATTATCTTTTTACGTTGGGTAGCCACGTAAGTGATATTTTTGCTCAATTTATATAAATCTCTATAATTTACATGTCCAAGACATTGATGTCATAGATCAGTCTCGCCTATTTGGACCATGTAACATGAATGGTTTTTTGAGTAAGAGTTACCAATTATATAGCAATTTTCAAATGTTCTGCGACCATTTAGTATTACATTTCCTTTCTCATTTATTATCTCACATCTGTGATCTAAAAAATTTACGCTATGTTTATTATCATAGATCTGAATATACTCAAAAGATTATGTTTTAATCCTTCAACATATAGAATATTTTCAAAGACAGGTATGTTAAGAAGTTATACATTACCTTAGCCAATTATCTTGCAGTTGCTTCCATCTCCAAATGTAACTGAGTTGCCATTTGTTTGGTTAATGTTTTGTAACATCTCAGATTTTTCCCAACTTAGCGATGGACGTCCTTAGGCAATGGGTCGATTATAACACCTTATTGACTTCTCAGAACTCAATCTTAAAGTCTCAAATCCCCTTTCAACCTATTTCTTTCAAAAATCTCACCTTTCACCACCTTGTTCTTTAAATTTTTCTAAATACTTTCATATTAGACACTAATCCTAAAGTTTAAATGATGAAGGATAATACTTAAACTAAAATTTATTACAAATAGTAAATCTATAAATAAAATGAGTTTTTGACCATTAATCTTATAGAATTTTATGAAATAAATAGGTTATTTGGATAGATCAGCTTCTCCTACCCCTAAATCATATATTGCACGTCGAATAACTCACTCCGGTTTGCAAGATATGGTCGTTTCAAAAGTTACATGGCAAAACCATCACCAGATAGCACAGTGAGGCGTGGCGCCACCGCTCGGTCGGCGGCGCGCCACCAGTGCACCGAATTTCGGTGGACCCTCACTGCAATTTTCTGCACTTTTCAACCGACTTCAAAAAGTTATATCTCTCTCAATATAACTCTGATTTAGGTGATTAAAAAGCCAGATTGAAGCTTGATAAGTCTAGTTTCATATAAAAATAAAATAAAAATTTTAATATAGTTGAATCTTCGTTGATGTGACAACTATCCAGAAATTATTAGTTCGGACAGCTACTACTAAAATTTTTAGAATTTTTCTAGAATAAGAAATCTAATGAAATTTGGTGAAGATAAAGTAGACTTCATGACGAACTATTAGAAAATAAATTAAAATAATATACTAACTAAAAGTGCCAAAAAAAGAGTATAGAACTACCCTAAGACCTTATTCTGTCATAATTAAGGCGGAATTTAGTTTACTAAACTAAATAATTGGTGGATTTTGTTGAACCACTATTTATACAAATGGCAAGACCCAAAACTATTAAAATCACTAACTCAACACTATGTTAAAACCTAGGAAAAATCCTAAAAGCCTGTTGCTCTCGGGAGCACATCGAAGCTCCGTATCGGACGTGGACAGTGCGTCGAAAGTCCGATGACCGTGAAACTATAAGGTTATGACCGTCTTATTAGGCTTGACAACCATCATGGGAATTGAGCCCAGATAGTGTCTAGAAACACACAACTTGAGCCCTTAGCAAAGTATGTGAGAAACGCGAATATCTTTAGAAAATGAACCAGAACTTAGGTGAATTGGGTTATTCACTTGCAGGTGAAATTGAAGATTTTAGACCGTCAGTTCCTGACAGAACTTCACCCATGGATCAGAGAAATTTTCTTGCACACATCTGTATACTTGTGGCCCTGATCGAGTGACACCAACCGTTGATCTAACACGGGTCCTCCACGGTCGATCCGCTAATTTGATCGCACTAAAATTGCAACCTGGCTAAGATCCATGGTTAGAGAACTTACCTTATGCCGTAGGTGAGTAATGGACCTCCAACTGAGCCTCATTTGTCTGAAACAGGCACCCTTTGGATACAAACCAGGTATATCATGGCCCTGGGGCCATTTGCATCAGTTATGGGCCTATATAAAGCCCTTAAACCACCCCATTCTCATTCCATGTGAAATTCTCTAACCCTAGGAGAGAGAAGAGAGAAAAGAAGAGAAAAGTGTGAGGAGAGAAGAGAAAGAGTGGGAGATCATTGCTGGGATCCTCTCCTACAACTCCACGCCTTGATTCACCTCCCCACCTCGCTATATGATCATCTTCGGTTACGATTTGGGTAAGAAATCCTAACCCTAATCTTAGTTTAGAAATATAAATAGATAATCGACGAAATAGCTAACTTATTTCATCGTATAGGTACCATCGTTCCATTTTTGGAAACGTTGTGTTAGAACTAAGTTCAAATCGGGTATTCCAATGAAAGGTGCGGACTATAAACATTTAGGTTACGGTTTGCAAAGCTTTCAATGTCAGCTAATGATTTATGTCTGACTTAATTGCTGCCATATTGTTGTAGATACGCCGATTCCTGTATAATATACATGTATGAACTGTGTTAGATAAAAGATGCATTTCATGTGTTTATTAAAATGTTTGAATGAGCATTTGAATGTGATTTGAGCTTGCCGTGATTACTGATCTAGGGTTAATCATCGTCACATATACGTTACTCTCTCCGGATAAGGAATTGCTAAAATATATGTTGTAACTAACCTAGTCTATGTATTTGGTATAGTGTAGTCTAAGTGTTTGTTGAATAGTCTGAATGAGAAATTGATGATGATTTGTACTTATTACGAGTATTAAGATAGTATTTTGCATTACCTTATACGTATGTATAATTTATTTCATGTAATCATAATTGCCTCTACGAAATGTATGGATAAAATGCAAGTGTTTGTTAACATGTTTAAGGTGTTTGATAAAATGCTCAAATGAAGTATTTACTTGGATTGTTTGTCAAATGCTGAAATGCCTATCATATGTATTTATTTGCTACAGCTGAGTAAGATTGGGGCTACCTCGTATAGCTCAGGCAATCGGTAACTTTTCCTATTCGAGTGGCTGAATTAGTCATGCCACATTTAGAAAAATCTGATGAATTCGGGTTGTACGAAGATTGTCGATAGTGGTTAGGCCACATGAGGTGCTTATCCATTCCACGTCGATTAAATCAGTGTGTGCCCGTACCAATTGAACTTCCCTAATAAATCGATTGTCCTATTGTATGTTCACCATGTATGGACACTACTACTTGAATCTAAGGTATCCCTTACTAATGAAAAGACCAGTTTCAACCATGGTACCACGATCTGCTAAGACTCATGAGCCGGGCATGGTGGTATGGGATGTCGTGGTCAAACTATCGACCTACACTGGGGTGACAAGCCTCCCCGTAGTGACTAGTGAGCAGCCTCAACTCGTGAACCGAGCATGGTAGTATGGGACACCATGTTCGAGTAGTTAGCCTATACCGGCGCAGCCTGGCTGCGGTCCCGGCGTATGTTGGGGTGAACCGTCTAATCTGGACCCCTTTCGAAAATAGCGCTCTAGTTGGTAGCGCATTGGTGGTGTGACCTCGAGTATAAACTTGTGAATTTGCCTATCGACTATTTTTCTTTAGGGGTGATGCCCTACAACTTGCCTATCATATATGCTTAACTAGGATTAATGACCCTAGATGGATCCTTTAATTTAGGCTAATGATATAAAGGGAGGTACCCTAGCTTCCCGAACCTGCTGTATGAATAAACTTAACTAAATACTCAGTTAACACGACCATGCATCACATTGCATCTAACACCAAGTTGCAGCCTGGCTGTGGTCCCAACGTGGGTTGGGGTGAGCCGTCTGATCCAGACCCCCTTTGAAAATAACGCTCCAGTTGGTAGGGCACTGGTTAAGGTTATTTAGAATGTGCTTTGGTGTTGAAGTTGAACTTTGTGAGGAAGTGTTGTCATGCATAAACTTGGTTGTTGGAGTCACTTTTGAGGGAGCTTTGTGTGAGGGTATGCATCATTACTGCACTTCATTCCTGCATTAACAAGAGTAGTTAAGAAGTGACATATTACTTTATCATTACTGCTTGATTGACTTGATAACATGTTAACCTTTTATAGTTCCATTGAATTAGCTACTCATTCCCACCTGGGATGATGTTTTAAAACACCAACCAGACTATGGTTTATATGCAGGTGCTGAGGTAGTTTATGCTATAGAGTAGGACTACATGGATGAAGAGGAGGAGTTATCCAACTTTCAATTATCAAGTGGGTCGATGTAGACCTCATGCTAATATGTAGGGAACACTGGGATTTTGGTTTAGTTGAACACTTTACATTTCCCCTTTTTGTATATTTTGAAACAATACTTGTATATATTCAGCCTAGTTACATACTCATACTTTAGAGTTGGTAAAACACCCACATATTTAAATATATATGTTCCAGTCTTCCGCTTGCTTAATTTAATTATATCCAGAGTATGATATGCTGTTTTAGTATAATCTCACTCATGCTTAACCCATTAATATGGGCGAAATCTGAACATTATCATCCATATTGTATAAGTGATGTACTAGATCTCGGGAGTGGAGCTTTGCTCGACCCCAAAATCCGGAGCATTAGTATAGCCTTATCACCTGTCATGTGTCTTGAACATCCACTCTCCCGGTACCATCTTAAACGGCTACTTGCTTTGAAAGTTGTGGATTACTAGACACTTAACCTTTAGAACCCATTTCATTACGGTTCTAGGTTTAGGAGGATCTCTTGCTTTATACTATGTTAGGGAGTTAGGATTTCTCCTTTTTCTATATACTCCAGTCTTATTAGGGTTGGATTTCAATATCTCTTTAAGCAAGTCCACTATTTTATCAGCTAAAGAAGGATTTTTGTTATTATTCCTTTGATGTTGGTAATTGGCACTATTTTTTTTATTAGAGACTTGAATAGGTTTTAAGTTTTTAAAGTCATTCCTTTTATAGTTTGAATCTTTTAGAGTCTCTGCTTTGGAGTTAGAGGATTCTCCTTTTACTAAAGTAGGAGCATAATTCTTAGATTTCAAAGAGTTATTTTTAATATAACCTAGTCCAGACTTGTCACCACATCACCTAGATAAGGTTAACAATTTTTCAAGTTTCTGGTCACCAGGAGTATATTTCTAATTATCCTTTGAATTCTGAAGGGAGGAAACTTCAAGTTTTAGTTTCTCATTTTCGGTTTTAAGTTTTTGTAATTCAGAAAACTTTAAACTCAAATCTTATTTAGTCTTTTCAAAACACTCGGAAAAATGAGATTTTTCTAAAACAACTTTTTTAAGTTCTAATTGTAGTTTAGCATAAATTTTTTTTTTAATTTTCAATTTGGCCACAATTTTATAACTTTCTCTGTTTGGGGCATCATATGCATCTTAAATATCATCTTCATTTACATAGTCACTTCTTGGAGTTTCATAATCAGATATATCACAGTTATCTGAAGAGGTGATTCTGGCTATTGTCATAAAGACTTTCAAATCGTTTGCATTTTTCTGGTCTGATTCATCAGTTTCAGAATTAGTTTCAAATTCTGATGATTCATCCTAAGTGGGTATCATGCCTTTTCTTCTAGATTTATCCATTTTAGGATGTTTAAAAGCTAAATTCCCATATTCAAAACAGTTGAAACGTTAGGTGTCTTTTATTTTAAATTTTCAAATTTTGATTTTCCTTTTCTTTTATCAAATGGTTTTTGAAAATATGTTATTTTCTTATTTTTGAAAATTCTATCAATTTTCTTTGCAAACATAGCCATATCATTTTCGTTTTCTTCAAAATCAAAATTTGCATTAGATTCTTTTGAATTAGATTTAGAAGATTTAAGAGCAATGGACTTGATTCTAAGAGCTTTGAAATTCAGCTCATAAGTTTGAAGTGAACCAACTAACTTCTCAACTTTCATAGTATCTATATCCCTTAATTCCTATATAGCAGTAACCTTTACATTAAACCTATTAGGATGTGATCGCAGTATTTTTATACAAACCTTGCTTTCAAGGATTCTATCTCTAAGACCCCACATGGAATTTACTATGTCATTAAGTTTCATATAGAAGTCCATAAAAGACTTATTTTCTTTTATATGAATTTCCTCAAATTTAGATCTAGTTTAAGGAGGTAAATCCAAAAATTAAAAAATAAAAAGAGCAACCCACTCTGATACCACTTAAAATGGAGAGCTAATGATGTCCTACAGGGGGTGAATAGGACAATGCCAAATAATTGAAATAAATGCTGAATATATAAATATTACAAAAATTTTAATCGCTTGAGTATTAAAACCTTGATTTCAAATAATTCGTAAGACAATCTTCACCTAAAATATTAGGCAAGACAACCTTATTCCACGAATGTCTTTAAAATTAGTCTTTCAAACTAGCAAAAGAATATAAAAAGATTACAATATTCATCACAAGAATGAAATAATAAATAATATCCAATTATCAAAAAGAATAAAGCATTCACCAATGGCACAAGGAGTTATAGTGGTTTGGTGTTTAAAACAACCACACCTACTTCACTCCTAAAATCATTACTCTCTTAATTTTGGCTTTCACTGTAATAAGGTTTTAACAGGTTCAACTTAACAACATGATACAATTCCTTGTGATTTTGATGGGCTCACCATAATAAAACTCATTTTGTGATTTTCACGGGCTATCACAAATAGAAACTCCACTGAGATTTTCACAGGCTATCTTAGGCAAAACCTCACTAAGATTTTCATAGGCTATCTCAGAAAAATCCTAAATAAGAAAACAATAAATGTACTTATCTTCAAATGTAGAAGACGTGACTGTAACGCCCCGGATTTCGAGGATTGAGCAAAGCTAAACTCTCGAGATCTAACGCATATACCAAATCAGCATATCATACTCCAGAGTTAATATAGTTACAAGTAGAAGACTGAGATAAATATATAAAGTATGTACGTGTTTCACAACCTCCAAAGTACGAGTATATTACTGAGCTGAATAGATACATGTTTGTCTCAAAATATACAAAATGCAAAATATAAATGTCCAACTAATCCGTATAACCCTATGATCCCGTCGGATCAGTACAAGGTCTACGTAGACCCGCCTGATAGCTGAACATAAGAGAATTCTTCCTCCTCATCCATGAAGTTCAGCTCAGCTACATAGACTCTGTCAGCACCCGCATCTAAACCAAAGTCTGGTTGGTATTTTAAAACACCATCCAAGGGTGGGAGTGAGTGATCAACTCAGTGGTACTATAAAGCAAAGGTTAACATGTTATCAATTCAATCAAGTAGTAATGATAAAGCAATACAACAATCTTTCCCTAACTGCTCTTGTTAATACAGGGATGGTGTGTAATAATGATGTATGCCCTCACACGAAGCTCCCTCAAGAGACTTCATCAACCATTCACGCATGGAAAACTCCCTAAATGTGCACTTCCTCGCCAAGCACATGCAATGCAGTGCATGGTCGTGTTAGTCAAGTACTTAATTAGGCTTATTCATACAACAGATTTGGAAAGTTAAGGTACCTCCCTTTATATCATTTACCCAAACTGAAGGATCCATCTAGGGTCATCAATCCTAACTAACCATATACGATAAGCAAGTTGTAGGGCATCACCCCTAATGAAAAGCAATGGATAGGCAAATTTAAGAGTTTATACTCTAGGTCACTACAGGGAGGCTCGTCACCTCATCGTAGGCCGACAACTCGAATATAGTGTCCCATACCACCATATTCAGATCACGAGTTTGGGTTACTCACTGGTCACTGCGGGGAGGCTCGTCACCCCAACGTAGGCCGACAGATTGACCACGATATCTCATACCACCATACCTGACTCATGAGTCTTAGCAGATCGTGGTACCACGGTTGAAGCGGATCTTTACATTGGTAAGTGGTACCTTAGATTCAAGCAGTGATGTCCATACATGGTAAACGCACAATAGATGTCACACCCCAAACCTGAAAATCGGATTCACAGGAATTCGATCGCCAAATCCGGTGTCGACAGCCTCTATAGTACCCCATTCTCGGCTTCCAACGTTCATACGCTAGATTCTGATCCTGGGATCTTACAAGGAGGATTTATATATATATATATATATATATATATATATATATATACATTTAACTCGTAATAAGTATAACCACAAGATTACCCAATTCACAAAGGCAACATCATCATCACATATCAACTAATATAATCATTTGAGTACAATGCTGAAAGTAAAATATATAAAATGAAAATCAAGCTCCAGAAGACCGTTGCATGCTCCAAACTCAATACTGTTGCAACCTAACATCACCTGCACACATCTATCATTCAGTTATACAAATGAGAAGTCAAAGAGATGCAAATATCAGATGCCGAGGGTACAATGCAATATGTAAATCCTGCTAAGTCCGTTTAGGCCATATAAGTATAGAAACATAGTAACCCAAAATATTAAGTATTGCAGATGTAATGTAATATGCGGTGTGAATGAAATAACCATGTTGGAGTGTGAAGTCAGGATGATAGTACGTAGTATCACAGGCTATGGGGTCCACCACAAGAGACTTCTATCCAAACTAGTCCCATACCTAAATTTGGATAGTCAGACTCAATGTGGTAAACTCCAGATCTCAGGTTAGTCGTGCGCCCAACCGAAATCCTGGTTATGCGAAGGTACACATAATAAATAGTTACGCACTACCAACCCGAGTGGATAGTGAATGAATGACTGAATAAATATGTAATTTCTGCTTAATAAGTCCACATATCAGTATGGTTACTATCAAGGGAATCACTGGGGTCTATTACACTCCAACCCAGATTGTCATCCCATTGCACGCAACAAGGTGAGTGGAAGAGACCTTACTATCCACCTGCCAATATCGGGCCCGGCTCATCGATAGCGGACCCATTCCTCAAGCTGGTCAGACTCAACCTAGCATTGCCCCCTCCTCTCGGGCAGGTAAGGCCGTACCCCCTTCCAATCGACCACGACACAGTGGGAGACGCGGCCTAATGGTATACAACCCTTATTCGTTTATGCATCCACTCGGTCTAGACATCGAAGCAACCTCCAAGAGAGTTCTGGGACTTTCACCCTAAGATATCTATAACACCCCATGTAGAACAGATTTTTAGTGTCCTATCTGGCCATCCACAATATGCCTGTGGAGGCTACGGCTCTGATGTCGCTAGGGCATACGGTGGTCATATCACAAAATGTAATATGCATGAGTCATACCATCCAGTCATGCATCAAACCTGTGCGTACCATGCGCTCATGTGGGCAACTCCTCCTATTAGGGAGTCTCATAATAACCTGCCTAATGGCATGTGCAATGATTAACCACATCTCATAGCAAACATGTAAATGATGTGTATGGGCATGTATCATAATACGTTGTTGTCACATACTCATAATCGGTATTAATAACTGGCATCAACAGTCGGCCTCGACAATGTGCACATTTAACCATCACCGCCCCTTAATGTGGACATTTAACCAACATTACTCCCAAGGAGTGGCCCACATAGAGGTGAACATAAAGTGGGCCCATGGCCTCGCACAAAGGCCTAATACACATCACTAAGGGCTGCATCACATGGGCCTCGAATACATCTTATGGGCCACAACCCATGGCCTTCAAATACACAATAGATGAGCTCTACACATGGGTCTTATACACATCAAGTGGGCTACATCAATGGGCCTCGATTACATCACAATGGGCCACATCATATGGGCCAAAAATATATCATAACGGGCCACGACATATGGGTCGGAATTACATTACAATGGGCCTCACTAATGAGCCGTAAATACACAATAGGTGGGCCCCATCACATGGGCTAGAAATACAAACAGGTGAGCCCCGCACATGGGCCAAAAATACATTAAATGGGCCGTATCACATGGGCCTCATGTATATATCAAGGTGGGCCTCATACATCCCTAAAAGAAACATATGGAAGGATCATTTGGACTATACCCCAAGTGACAGTGGAGATTATAATTTTCACAGTTTAAATAATTCACAGGGCCCACTATAAAGTTTATTTTCCAACCAATCTAATCATGAGGTCATAAAGACCTGGATTAAGAGGGAGAACAATTCCCCATTGATCCAGAGCTTCCATGACTCAAATGGATTTTAATGATAGACGTTCAATCCTTCACTATCTCTATGGTTTGGTCCACCTGATCAATGGGTGATCACATCACAATGTGGGCCGCCGTAATGTATTTGAGATCCAACCAATGCATACGTTAATCTAGTGATAGATGAAGTGAAAACAAATATCAGCTTAATAGGAAACAACTGTGGCCCTTAGAAATTTTGAACGGTGGATGTCGCTTTCCACATTGATGGTGGGTCCACCTGATCCTAGATCTGTCTTATTTTTAGTCTCAAAAATGAGCTTTCAAAATAGTTGGACGGTTTGGATGCAACAAATGCATCATGGTGGGCCTGCATAAGGTAGCCCATGTCCCTAAGAATGGATGAACAAGCAGGTATATAACACATTATGGTAGGCCTTTCAAGTCGGCCCTATGGTGGACGCTCAATCACCACTATATATAGTATGGTCCACTTGGGATTTAGGCCTGCCTCTCAATGGGGTCCACGGCTCTGCATTAACTAGAAATGGATGGCTGGGAAGCGTGAATATACAACACATACACCATCTTGGGCCTCACAATACAGTCCACGGTGGGACATCCCAAGTGAATAATCTAATCTGTTCACCATCTTGGCCAACTCTAATGAGGTCAAATAGACTCTAACTAGGACTGGTTTAGATGACAAGGGACTCCAAAGAGGGCCCTAGAGTGTTTCAACAAATGGGCATTAATACCCTTAGTACAGTCCACTCGAGACTCATATTTGCCTCAAAATTTGGCACATGGCCTAAAATTATGAGGAGATGGTGGACAGTGTGGATTAAACAAATTCATCATGGTGGGGTCCATGTGTGGTGGCAGTCCAGTAAGGCTCCCACTGTCACCATCACTGGACAGTAACGTCCAGGGACTTTTTTTTCTCTTCTTCTCTTTCTTCCTTTATTTTTATTTTATTCTACTATGTGGGGCCCACTAGTGGATAATCCATTGTCTATTATATCGACCAGCTCTCTATGGACCAAAGGAGTCTAATGATGGATAGGTCCACCACTTATACACACAACAGTAGGTATTAGAAACTTCCAATAGTGGGACTTTGTTTCCCTTGGTGCGGTCCACTAAGAACTAAGATTTGTCTCATTTTTCAACTTATAGCCTAAAACTACATGGGGAAGGTGGTGAACGGCATGGATTAAATAAATACATCAAGGTGGGTCCATGGTTGGGACGCCCCCACTCTACGTCCGCATGGTTGACGTGAGGGGGGGCTCCTGCTATCACCATCGGTTGTGGTGTGGTCCACCTGATGGTTGGATCGAGTAGATTTTCGGACTCCACGCCTAAAATGTGCCAGAAAATGGACGTATAGTGTGGATCTAAGAAATACATCAATATGGGTCCCATGAGTAAAAACTCACTCCAAACCTCCCATGTAAAAAGTAAGAAATGATTTTGTAACCCAACCCCTTAGCATTTGTGGTATGGCCCACCCGGGATTCAGATTAGCTTCATTTTTCGGCTTAACACCTAAAATAATATGGAGAATGGGATGGACAGCAGGGATTAGATCTGTACATCAAGGTGGTGCCTGCATAAGTGGCCCTCTCCAAAGCTTGTTGAATCAAGCTAATATTTTTATTTTCAACACACGTATTTAAGGTGGGCCCTGCTCAAGTGGGCCACCCAATGGCTGGATGGTGTGGATGAGACACACATCAGGGTGGGACCCATCCTACAGAACTTACTGACGTACCACCGTCCAGTAAAACAGACAGACAGTTAGGATGTAAAATACATACCTCAAGGTGGGTCCCATCCCACACGTGTAGCACGTGTGGGGTGGGCCCCACACTTGCCAAATGAAAGGACGGTTTGAATACAGCATATACCTCAGGATGGGGCCACCGAACTTGCTATTACGTCAAGCCAAAGTTGGTCTGGTGTCAGCTGGATGTTGTAGATGCATAACACATGCATCAACGTGTGCCACATCCAAGGATGGATGGCTGAGATGAAAAACATACATCAGGTGGGCCCACTCGTGTGGGACCCACTAGCCAGCATTAAGATGATATTTGTGGGTTCCCTTCTAACAGGGCCTGCCCAAAATCGGCAGCAATGAGTTGTTGGATGGTTAGCAGTGTGGGCCTTGCTTAATGAACGGCTTGGACAAAATACATATATCATAGTGGAGCCCACACAGGTCGTCCACACAGCTAGGAATCAAACCAATTTTTGTGTTTTCCCTTACGTCCGGGCCTGTCCAAAATGGTCAGCAGTGTGGGTCCTAGTTGGACAGGGGAGAACGTCCCACTGGATGGACGGTTTGGATGTATCATACATCAAGGTGGATCCCATCATGTGCAATCCTACAAATCAACAATCAAGATGGGTCACACATCATAACAACAAAAGAATGGATAGATCTACCCTATAAATGCACCCACTTTCCTTCTTTTTCCTCCGTAGTGCTCCAAAGCTCCAATGAGGCTCTTTCAATGGTGGAGATGGGCTTCTAATGGTTGGGTTGAAGGGGATCTAAGGTGAATGTGGCTGGAAATAGGAGAGTTGTCATGGACGTTTTGGGAGTTCTTATTGTTGAAATGGGAAGAAAGAGGGAGAGAGAGAGATAAGGATAGAGAGAGAATACGAAAGAGGGAGAGAGAGAGATAAGGATAGAGAGAGAATACGCCATTATGGCTAGTAATAGGCTAGCTATGATGGATTGTAAGAGCTTTGTAATGATGGGTTATAAGAGCTTGTAACAATGAGTTTTGAAAAAATGAGAGCATTCATAGGGTAGGCTAGGTAGGGGGTAGGTTAGGTTGTAGAATAAGGTGATATCATTCATAGGATGACATTATCCTCATTATAATTCTGGGGAAACGTGTACACCATGGCCTGCAACGTGTGGTCCACCACCATGATTGTGCACGGGTCATATCTTGAGATTTATACGTCGGATTGACGCACGAGACATGGCATCAGAATCGTAGCAACGACATGGTCGTAATGGCATAGGTCTCAGGTCAAACTGACTCAGGTGTACAGGGTGTGACTCAGGGTCGAGCACAAATGAAATCTACAGGTTGTAGGTCACCAAAATTTGACCGCAGAGGCATATGAAATGGTACGGACTAGGATATGGGTCTCACAATAGGCCCATCGGTTTATTAGACAAGTTCGATTGGTATGGACGCATGCCGAATTAATCGACATGGAGTGCGTAAGCACTCCCCATGGCCTAACCACTGTCGACAATCGTCGTACGACCTAAATTCACCGAACGTATCAAATGTGACGAGACGAATTCGGCTACTCAACGGAAATCAATACCGATTGCCTGGACTACGTTGCAATCCCAATCTTACTTAGCTGTAGCATGTAAATACATGTGAAAATCATATCAGCATTTGACAAACAGTTTAAACCAATACCTGATTTGCTCATTTCATCAAGCATATTGAACATGTTACCAAGCACTTGCATTTCATTCATAAATTGCGTAGTGAAAAATTAAGATTACATGAAGGAAACTATACATATAGATAAGGCAATTGAGAATCCTATCTCAATACCCTTATTAAATACAATTCATCAACAATTTCTCGTTCGGGCATTTTATCAAACACTTAGACTACACATACTAATTACATAGACTAGACTAGTTACGACATGAACTATAATAATTCATTACACAAAGACCGCGATACACACAACAAACACGAATCCTAGATTTATAGTCATGACAAGCACAAATCACAATTTCATAGTCATTCAAACATTTCAACAAACACATGGAATGCATCATATATTTAACATAGTTCACACATGTATAATTTGTCGAAAACGTCGTAACTAAGATCATATGGTAGCAATCAAGTTAGACATAAATCATTAGCTGACATTAAAAGCCTTGAAAACCATAACCTAAACATTTATAGTCTACACCTTTCGTCGGTTTACTCGATTTGGATGCGGTTCAAATCCTACGTTCCCAAAAATGGAATAACAGGTACCTAAATCATGAAATCCGTTAGCTAGGTCAACAAGCGACTATTCTAAACCTTAACTACGGCGTTAAGGTTTAGATTTCTTACCCAAATCGTAGTTGAAATGAGTCATCTAGTGCAATAGAGAGGTGAATCAGTGCGTGGAGTTGTGGGAAAGAATCCCAGCAAAGATCTTTAGAAATCTCTCTTCCTTCCTCTTTTCTCTCTCTCTCTTTCTCTATCTCTCTCTCTCTCTCTCTCCTAGGGTTTGGAGTAAATTCGTATGAGAGAGGGGTGGAGTGGTTTAAGGCCTTTAAATAGCCCCAGAACTGGTGTCAATGGTCCCAGGACAATAGTATACTTAAGTTATAACCAAAGGGTGTCTATTTTTTACAAACAGGGCCCTTAGGAAGGTCCATTACTCACCTACGTCATCGAGCAAGTTCCCTGACCATGGATCTAAGCTAGGTTATGATTTCGGCACGATTGGATAGGTCGATCGACCGTGAAAGACCTGTATCAGATCAACGGTCGTTGTCACTCGATCAGGGTCACAAGTATACAAATATGTGCAGGGAAATTTTCCTGATCCATGGATGAAGTTCGGTCAGAAACTAACAGTCCAAAATCTTCAATTTCACCCGTAGGCAAAAGGCCCAATTTACTTAATTTTTGTTACATTTTCTAAAGATATTCACATTTCTCACACACTTCGCTCAGGGCTCAAGCTGTGCAGTTCTGGATACTATTTGGGCTCGATTCCCATGATGGTCGTCAAACCCAATAAGACGGTCATAACCCTATAGTTTCGTGATCATCAGACTTTCGACGTGCAGTCCAGGTCCGATATGGAGTTTCAATGTGCTCCCGAGAGCAACTGGATTTTGGGATTTCTCCTAGGTTTTTAAGTAGCGTTGAGTTAGTGGTTTTGATAGTTTTGGGTATTGCCATTTGTATAAATAGTGGTTTAAGCTAAATCCACTGATTATTTAGTTTAGTACTTAATTAATTTTCATCTAATTCCTACATAATACGAACCTTAGGGATTTCTACCTGAGGTGGTACTCCGGTCTTCGTACGAATTTTTCCTAGATGTTACAGTGACAGAAGCTTGTAGCAGAAGGACTTCTTTCTTAAACATAGATGTTGAAGTATTCAATCAGACAGAAAGAGTCTAGGGTTCTATAGATTTTAAAAATGGAAAACTCAATTGCTACTTGATTCAATTCTCTTATATTTAAAAGAAGAGTATCGTTTACCCTCTTAGAATAAGATTAAAACGAGATAAAGATAAGGGAATTGAATAAGCTATAAAATAAATTTTATAAATACCACACTGATAGCTTTGTCGAGGACTTGAGCCTCTCTCTCTTATAGAAAGATTATATTAATTTTTATTATTATTTAGAATGAGAGAAATCCTCAATTTATAGGAAAAGAGGTTGTAACTTCGGGTAGCCTAAGATTGGCTTCAACTAGCCGTAGCTCACCAGATTTAATCTAACAGTACTCGGATTATACAGGATAAGATTTATTCAAAATTGGGCTGGCCCGAGATCAAATTCAGTTGGTTGAACATCACAATTTAGCTAGCCGAATACCACAAAATTCAAAGATTTGTGTTGCTAGAATTTCTCCCTCGGGCTAGCCAAATTTTCAACAGAAGTTGTTAATTTTCCCAGGCTTGAAGTTGGGCTGGCCGAGGAAGTTAGGCTGCCCGAACCAGAAGTTAGGCCGGCTGAATTTCATACCAAAAATACTAATAAAAACCCTTGATAGAGAATTTTTGAAAGCACATATTCCTAAGGTCCTTTTAGGGTTATACCACCTGTGTTTTAGTAAATATCTTAGTCACATCATCTTCAACTTTGACTGGACTTTGTCTTGAATATGGGCGACGATTTCTTTAAGAAGATGTACCAATCTTGACTTGATCATAAGCCGATCATGAGCTGATCTTTAGGCATATAAAGTAGTTGCGATTTCATGCTTGTGTGTTCTACCTTGAAGTGCTTTTGTCTTATGAAATTTGACAATCTATGTGTGTTTAACATAATAACACTTACATTATAGCTCCATATGAATTTAATAGTCTCGGTCCTACTTGGATACTGTTTGTGTATGAAATGGCCAAGCTATATGTCCTAGAGGGGCGGTGAATAGGACTATGCCAAATTTTAAAGTAATTACAGTGGAATTTAAATAACAAGATAGCCAAATAAACTAAATCAATTCACAATACTGAAATGAATAGCAACCTTAATAAACAAGTATTGAGAGATTGTTACTGTAACATCCCGAAAATCGGGGGTCGAGTAGTAACTCAACTCCCGAGTTCTAGAACATCACTTAAGCAACAAAATGAATGATGATTGAATGTGGACTGTATTCGTGCATTGAACATGAGTGAGATTAAGCCAAAACAGCATATCATACTCCAGAGACAGTTAAATTGCAAGCGGAAGACTGTGATAGACATATAGAATATAAAAATTGTGGTGAGTCTCCAGAGTGTGATAATGTTACCAGGTTAAATAATTACAAGTACAATTCTAAAATTTACCAAATGTGAGGAAGTGTAATGTCTTCTATCCCGAGTACCGTAGCCCGGTCAATACATTACCAGGTCTTCATAGACCTATCAGAGAGTTATATGTAGGAGAACTCCTCCTCAACATCATAGTAGTAGTCCGGCTCTGCTTCATAAACATCGCCATTACCTGAAACTCAATAAATCTGGTTGGTGTTGCAAACACCGTCCCGTAACGTTGGAGTGAGTGATCAACTCAGTGGAACAATAAGGCATAGGTTAACATGTTATCAACTCAGTCAAGCAGTAATGATAAAGCAGTACAATCAAACAATTCTAAGTACTCTTATTAATGCAAGTATGAAATGACATGATGAATGCCCTTGCCAAACCACCCTCATGCAACATCATCTTACATTCGTAGATGCATACCTCCCTCAGTGCTCCACATCTACCAGGCACATGCGGTGCAATGATGAGCATGATTATCGAGTAGTTATTAGTCCATTTCAAATAGCAGTATTGGGAAACTAAGGTACCTCCCTTGTATCATTCCCAAACATGATCCATTCTAGGGTCGTCAATATTAGTTAATCTCATACGATATTATGGTTCGAGAGATATCGCGAAGGCATCGCAAAGGGCTTGTCACCCGTCAGCACGGATACAGATATCACCGTATGCGGCTCAATTGCTGGCCGTCAGCTTGAATATAGGTCTCACCGTACTCGTCTCAATCGTGGGCCGTCAGCTTGAATACAGGTCTCACTGTACTCGGCTCAACTCATGCTCTAGTTGCTGTGAAGGGCTCATCGCCAATCACAGACTTTAGAGTCTACTCGAAGACACTACGAAGGACTCGTCGCCCGTCAGCATGAATACAGGTCTCACCGTACTTAGCTCTCACCGTAGGTGTCGACAGTTCGAATACAGTGTCCCATACCACCGTATTCGGCTCACGAGTTTGGTTACTCAATGGTCACTACGAGAAGGTACGTGGCCCCAGCGTAGGCCGACAGCTCGACCACGGTGTCCCATACCACCATGCCCGACTCATGAGTCTTAGCGGATCGAGGTACCATGGTTAATGAGATTTCACTGGTAAGTTTGGTATCCTAGGTTCAAACAGTAGCGTCCAAATATGGTGAACATACATTAGACAAATCAGGTTACGTGACGAGCTTGGCTAGCTCGAGCGCACATCAAATTGGACAACATGAAGCGCATAAGCACTTCGCGTAGCCAACCACTATCGCCAACCGAAGTACGACTCGGGTTCGTCGAACACATCTCACATGGCGAATGAATCACAGCCACGAATTCAATCCCGTTACCGATTGCCTGGACTATACAATAGCCCCAATCCCATTCAATTACAGATAGGTAAAGCAGTAATAGATCAAGATTCAAATCATACAATTAAAGTCTGGTATTATCCGTTTAGGGCTGTCAGGGCTGTTGCACGGAATCGTTACACCACTCCCCCATCACCCATGACGGATCATACAACATAAACATGAATTTAAACATACGCATTACATAAATAAAATCATACAATCAGTAGAGCATGTTAACAAGCATATCATTAAGCATATTATAAAGCATGTTATAAAGCATGTTATGAAGCACTATATAAATAGGAATACAAACACATATATTGCACAAGTAAGCAGTTTAAGTAAACAACCTCATGGAGGAAATCATACATGTCTCTAAGGTAGTTAAGAATCCCATCTCAACACCCACCTAAGGCATCATCATCCGAACACTTACTCACACAAGCATTTTCACAAACACTTAGCATACACTTTTTCAACATACTTAGTGTATGTTAGCAAACATATGTTAGGGCAAGTCCTTTCACCATGTAAGAATTTTACGCATATATAATATATTTATACAATAAATAATCATGGCAAACACATCTCTAAAACATGTATGTATACGGTACTTTCTACAATATAGTATTTCTACATACATAGTGTATATTAGTAAAACATGTATTTGGGCGAATCCTTTCGCCAAATAAGTAGTTTATCCATATATCGTATATTCATATAACAAATAATCATGTCAAATATCTTTTCAAAATTCATATGTATACGGTATTTTCTACGAATACCTAGAATATGTAAAATTCTATAATCTACATCATTAATCGAAACAGAAAACAGAAAGCACTTTGTACATGTGCAATTGCATGCAGATCATGAATCTATCATTATCTGACATTGAAAGTGTTGAAAACCATAACCCATACACCTAAAGTCCGCACCTTTTATCGTAGAATCGTAACGAAGCCGATATGTTTGCCAAGCTTTCGTATATGGCAGTTTGATAACCTATAGAATGAAATGGTTAGCTATTTCATAACCTACAACCTTCATAACCCCAAATCAGTTTAGGGTTAGCGTTTCTTACCTAGAAACGTTGCTGAAATCGCCGGAAAAGCGATTAAAACAGAGTGGTGGAGCTCGTGGAACGACAAAGAAACATGGCAGGGAGTTGCTCCCACATTTTCCACACTTTCTCTCTCCTTTCTCTCTTCTCTCTCTAGGGTTTCTCTCAAATTCGTATGGCTGCAATGAGAGAGTGTTTAAGGTCCTTATATAGCCTAAAAACTCATCGAAATAGACTCCATGTCAAAGTATACTTAGGTTATAACCAAAGCGGACCTGTTTCAGCTCAACGGAGGACTTCTGGCAGGCCTCCTTGAGCCAAAGGTCGGACTTAAGCTCACAAACTATGGATTTAGGTTCTATTAAGTTTTCATTCTAGTAGGGTTCTCAGATCACGCGTGGCGGACCAGTTTCAGTTCAATGGTCAACGGATCTCGATCGGAGATTCCGAGTACATGGATATGTGTATGAAATTTTTCCTGATCCGAGGGTGTATTTGGGTCAGATTCTGACGGTCAGGTTGCTTAATACTGACCCGCAAGCGACAAGTCTCAGATTACTATTTGAGATATTTTTTTATAAAGAAATCTAAGTGTTTTCAGACTCCTCGCTCCGGACTCAAGCGAACAGCCGTGGGACACTGGTTGGATTTGATTTCTAAGATGGTTGTCAAGCCCAGCGAGGCGGTCCTAAGTCCTTAACCTCGTATTATTCGGACTCCCGATGTGTGGTCTAGAACTGATACGAAGTTTCGAGATGCTCCCGAGAGCAGCCGGGTAATGAGATTGATCCTAGATTTTAAGGTAACCTAGTGTCAATGATTCTACAAGTTTTGGGTCTTGCAGATCGTATTTAAAGCAATTCAAATGGATTTCGTAGCTAATCTAGTTTAGCACTTAGTTACTTTGTCTCATTTCTAAAGGATTTAATCCTAAGTGATTTCTGGTCGAGGTGGTACTTAGTCCTTTGTAGTTTGTATATAAAGTGATCCAAGTTATACTACTTAGCTAGTTTAAGATAGTGTCTAGGGTGAAAGTACTTAGAAAAATTGAAAGAACAAGGTAGTGAAGGGTTGGATTTGTGAAGGGAAATGGGTTCAGGAGCGATTTTAGACTGTGGGATTCAGTTCTGACAAGTTAATAAGGTGTTAGGAGCGGCCCATTGCCTAAGGACATCTAATTCTAGGTTGGCAAAAATCCGGGCTATTACAGATACAAAAGTTGTTCTAAGGACAACCTTACACCAAAAACCAAAGTTTATGGTAGGACAACCTGATTTCTAAAAAGGTCTTTATATCAAGAACTTGAACTTTCGAGGAATAAACAAATTGAAACTAAACAGGGGAATAGAATGTAATCTCAAATATTGATTGTTCTAGGGACAACCATGCACCATAAAAATGGCAAGGCAACCTTACTAGGAACAATTTAGAGAACCTAAGCTCAAACAAATAAAGGAATAGCTTGAAATAAATTGCAGAAATTTAAATCTAAACGATTACAACATTCTCCACTGAGCTTGAAATTAAAATGATTACGACATTCACATCCACATACATTCCACAAAGGAATAATCAAATATAGGAAAATAAAGCACACTTCCACACAACACAAGGAGTTATAGTGGTTCGCCTGTGTTACACCAACTGTTCAACAACAACCACACAGAGTGCTACTCCACTCCTAATATCCTCACACAGGGGATATTAGCATTCACTATCAAATAAGTTTTCACAGGTTCACCAAAAACCTTCACAATTGTATCTTTTTCAAAGGGCTTACACAATTCAAAAACCCTCTTTTCTGAGTTTTCCTGACTCTCCTCAGATAACCAATACAATGAGATTTTTCTGGCTTAACCTCAAATAAAACCAAATAAAGTAAATTACACCAATTGTAAAATACCTATTTTTCTTCTTTGTTGTAGCAGCCCAGAAGAACCAAATCGGAGTAGAGATTTGAATGTCAACGTTAAATGTTCAATACTCACTATATAATAGTTCTAATTTCTAATAGATTTTAAATTAAAACAAAAGGGCTAGCTTTAATTGATTTTGATTCCAGAAAAAGGAAAGACAACACTTCCTCTTTTCAAATCTAATTGGAATGCAAGAAACAAAATCAATTAAGAAAGCTAAATAAAGAAGATATTAAATATGCACACTTAGCTTAAACAGAGCACAGATTTATCTCTTAGAAGGCTGAATTAAATTAGCTTGAATGATCTGTTTTATTCTAAGATTCGTACTCTATTTATAGTGTGAATAAATCACGTCTTCGACTGGCCTTAAGACACTACGATTGGTCGAAGATCCAACAGATATTTGAAAATTCAAGCGCGATAAGATAAGACAGTTTCATGACTGGTCGTAGGTCACCTTCGACTGGTCGTAAGGCACCTTCGACTGGTCGAAGATCACACACGACTGGTCGAAGCTAAGTGCAAATCATCACTGTAGTTTTAGTCGAAGGTCTATGACTGATCGAAGAATCAGTTGACACTGTTCTTACGACTAGTCGAACAGTCCCCAGGACTAGTTGAAGCCTAACAGAATATTTTCAAATTTTACAACAAACTTACGACTGATCCAGGAAATCCTTAGACAAGTCGAAGTAGTGCTAGGACTAGTCGAACAAAGTCCAGGACTAGTCTTAGAATAGGCCAAACTCTCATATATAAAATATATGAATTATGTATCCAAAATGGCCTACTCTAAAGGTCAACCTACGGTCAGTCATACCTCAATAGTGAAGTAAGGACATTAAAACTTAAGGATAAGTGACCTTGAAAGTAGTGAAGCTTAAAGTCTTGATGTAGTTCAAACTTGAAAGCTTCTTGAGATCTTGAGATTGAACTTGGAAGCTTCTCGCATTATCCTTGTCTCTGAATTAAGTCGAACAAACTCACTTCCTCGAGTCTTGACTTGTGAGTAGTGCTTGTCCATCAAAGTTGATCTTGAGTAGCACTTTGATCTTCACATATGCATGCTTCATAACAGTGTCTTTAGCACCATAAATTTGACAATAAAAGGGGTTATAAACAATAGCACTTACAATCTCCCCCTTTGTCAAATTAGTGACAAAGCACACTTCCAAGATATGTTACAGAACACAAAATATCTGATTAACGAATCATGCACCAGTTGTTATCAACTGGCACAGTAACATGAACCTGCAAATCAGTATTCAACGGTCCACATCTGTACAAAACTCCCCTTGAGTACACAAAACATATCAATTCTCCCCCTTTTTGTCATAAGAGGACAAAGGAAACACAGATAGACTAAGGAGAATAAATTAGAGAGATAGCAAGACAAGATATGAGATAATAGCATTAGCAACTCACAATCTGATACCATAATTCATAAACAGAGTTAAAGCAAAACTAGCACAATAGTAGGAAAGTTATTACAAATTAGATAACTTAAAAACTAATCTGATCCAGATGAAGGAGCAGGGATAGACAGATCGAGTTTATGCATCCCCTTGTTCAAGCATTTAAGATATTTTCGCATATACTTGAAATGTAAATCATTAGCAACAAACATGTTTTCCATCTTAACATTTATATTCTCAACCTTATCTTCCAATGCATGCAGACATGCATCAAAGTCAGAAGGCTCATAATCTGGATTATTCATCAAATCATAATCAAGTTCTTCAAAAATATCATCCATATTAATATCACCAGGAGGAAGATTAACAGCATCTTCCTCATGATCAGCTTCAGCATTGCCAACACCATCACCTTGACCTGGAAGCATTTCCAGCTTCATCTTATTCAGGTTAGAATTGTTAAATATCAGATGACGGATATGGACTTCTCCAACTGGCATATCGACTAACATATGAGTAGCCAACACAGTCATCAAATAAGCAAAAGGAATGTCACTGTGACCAGGATGGAGACGAAAATTAAGAATGGAGTGACAAATCAAGGATGGTAAACAAATAGAAGAATCACTGGCTACAACATGAAGAATACGAACCATGAAGGAAGTCAATTCAGATTTATTACCTGATCGTGGATATAAGTTAGAAACAAAGATTTTGTGAAGAACTCCGTATTTAAGTAACAAATATCTTGAGGGAAGTGCATTCCCTTTATGAGTCCATTGAGCATCCAGATTACATAAATCTCTAGTGAGTAACATTTTTTTAGTTACTGAGGGTTTATCAGATAAGTTATGGATTGGAGTGCCCTCATCATTCACAGGAATATCCATAAGAGCTGAAATTAAATGACGATCAATGTCAAATGGTCCTTCTCTAGTGGTTATTTTAAAAGTTAAATTCTCCAGTGAAAAAGCACATATACATGCGAACATGGACTATGCAATGGACCGGTATGCTGGCCCACCCCAATGTAATAAGTTATCCCAACCTACAGCTTGAAGCATAAGAAGGATATCAAAAGGAGCAACATGATTAATAGAAACTTGATGTTCAACAATAACATTACGTAATCTGATGTCCTGAACATAAGACGGATCATCATCGGGAGTCCGAAGATGACGCTTAATGAGAGGGGCTAATCTAGAAGAAGAAGACGGACCACGGGATGTTGCTTTTCTTCCTCTAGATATCATTTGCAATAAAATAAAGATTTCAAGAAAATAAAGAGTTGCAAAGGTTTGAGAAGAGAGTTTGCCTAAATCAGATTTTTCAAAAGAAAAACTCCAAATCTCAATAAATTTTGAAATAAATAACTTTAACAGTAAAATGGAAGTGATCAAGACACAAATCTACACTAAAAATGTAAATGGAGCACTAACCTTGAAGGATTTGGAAGGTGGGTTCGACTGGTCGAGCGTCAGCTAGTCAGTGAGGAAAAAAGAAATGAGAAAGAAAGTGATTTCCCCCAAATATAAGTCAATCACCGCAATCTATGACTGGTCGTGGGTTTTCTTCGACCGGTCGTGCCACAACAGGTCTAGGAAATCCTTGACTGGTCGAGTACCACCAAAAAAATAGATTTTCATGCATATTTCAAAAAATTGGAAATTTAATCTAGTAAATAATATAATATAATACAAATAGGCATAAATAATCATTTTAGAATGCACATGCCAAGATTAAATTTTATTTTGTTAAACCTGCTTTTGTCGAGCTATTTTGTCAAAATATCAGCACGTTGATTCTCTGTAGGGATATATTTCAATGATATTACCTTTTCATCTACTAAATCTCGAATATAATGAAATATAATATCAATATGCTTAGTACGAGAATGCTGAATTGGATTTTTCGAAATATTTATGGCACTAGTATTATCACAATATAATAACATGAAATCCTATTTAATTCCATAATCACTTAGCATACGTTTCATCCAAACAAGCTGTGTACAAGCATTACCAGCTGCGATATATTCAGCTTCAGCTGTTGAAAGTGATATAGAACTTTATTTCTTACTAAGCCAAGAAACTAAATAGTTTTCAATATAAAAACAACCACCACTGGTTGATTTTTTATCATTAAGATTACCAGCCTAGTCAGCATCTGAGTACCCAGCTAATTGAATACTAGTCTCATGTGAATACCATAGACTGAGATTAACAGTACTAGCAATATATCGTATAATCTGCTTGACAACAATCAAGTGTGATTCTTTAGGTTCAGACTAATATCTAGTGCATATACCAACACTTAGAGCAATATCAGGTCTACTAGCAGTTAAATACAGTAAACTACCAATCATACTCCGATATAGTTTCGCATCCATATTTTTACCTGCAGAATCTTTTGAGAGTTTCAAAGTTGTACTCATAGGAGTATCAAATTTCTTACCATTCTCAAATCCAAATTTCTTAATCAAATTCATAGCATATTTAGTTTGAGAGATGAACATTCCATCAGGTCGTTGTTTTACTTGTAACCCAATGAAGTAATTCAATTCCCCAACCATGCTCATTTCAAATTGAGATTTCATCAAATCTGCAAACTCAATAGTCATGTCAATACATGTAGATCCATAAATGATATCATCTACATAGATTTGAACCATTAAGATATCTTCGTTATGTTTCTTAACAAATAATGTTTTATCAACACTTCCCATCTGAAAGTTATGACAAAGTAAAAACTTAGTCAATTTCTCATACCATGCTTTGGGAGCTTGTTTTAGACCATAGAGAGCTTTTTTAAGACGGTATACATGATCAGTAAACTTAGGATCTTCAAACCTTGTAGGTTGTTCAACATAAACTTCTTCATGTAAATCACCATTTAAAAAGACACTCTGTACCTCCATTTGAAAATTTTTAAACTTTTTAAAGCATGTCATGGATATAAAAAGTCTGATTGATTCAAGACGAGCAACTGGGGTAAAGGTTTCATCATAATTAATACCTTCAATTTGAGTGTACCCTTGTACAACTAATCTTGCTTTGTTTCGAATCATATTCCTAAGCTCGTCAGACTTATTTTTAAAAATTCACTTTGTTCTAATAATATGTTTATCTTTAGGTCTAGGAATAAGATACCAGACATCATTTCGAACAAATTGATTAAGTTCTTCTTACATTGCAACAATCCAGTTTTCATCAACAAGAGCTTCTTTTACGTTAGATGGTTCTATCTGAGATGTAAAACACACGTAATTACATATATCCTCAAGATATCTATGGGTATGAACACCAGTGAGAGGGTTTCCAAGAATCTGTGTGGTTGAATGATCTTTAACAGTCCTCAGATTAGAATCAGTCTAATTAGATGAAGTATAAGATTTATCAATTACAAAAACTTCATCATTATCTGAACTTGAGACTGGTGTGTTCAAGTGATCATCAATGACCACATTGATGGACTCTTGAATCACACCGGTTCTTTTGTTCAGAACCCTATAAGTTCGACTGTTTAAAGAGTATCCTAAAAAGATCCCTTCATCACTCTTTATATCAAACTTTCCCAGATTTTCACGATCTCGTAAATATATAGCACTTGCTGCCAAAAACTCGAAAGTATTTGACAGTAGGCTTTTTATCAAACCACATTTCGTAAGCCGTTTTATTATTTCCTTTACTAGTGTAAACCCGGTTAATGATGTAGCAAGCTGTATTGACTGCTTCAGCCCAAAGATTCTTAGAGAGCTTCATACTATTCAACATGACATTAGCCATTTCTTAAATCACTCTATTTTTTCTTTCAACAATACCATTTTGTTGAGGAGTTTTAGGTGCTGAGAATTCATGTAATATTCCCTGGTCGCTACAGAACTTCTCAAAACCGCTATTCTCAAATTCAGATCTATGATCACTACGAATCTTACTGACTTGAGAATTCTTTTCAGTTTGAATCCTTTTGAGAACCTTTTTCACTTCTTCAAGGGTTTCTGATTTGTCCCTTAAGAAGACAACTCATGTATATCTGGTAAAATCATCCACTATTACCAAGATATATCTTTTACCACCTCGACTTTCTGTCTTGTAGGTCCTACAAGATCCATATGGAGAAGCTCGAGTGGTCTTGATGTGGTATTGGAATTCACCTTTTTGTGTGAGTTCCTTGTTTGTTTGCCAATCTGACATTCACCACATATTTTATTCAATTTTTGTAGTTTGGGTAGACCTCTTACAAGTTCTTATTTGCTCAATCTATATAGATTTCAGTAGTGTACATGTCCAAGACGTTTGTGCCACAAATCAGTCTCGTTTATATGGACCATGTAACACAATTGATTAGATGAGCTAAATTCACTTACAATATAGCAGTTTTCAGATGTTCTTCGTCCAGTTAATATTGTTGAGCCTTTATTATTTAGAATCTCACAGCTTTGATTAGAAAACCGTACACTATGGTTATTATCGCATATTTGAGATATGCTAAGCAAGTTATGTTTTAGACCTATAAGACATTTTTGAATAAAGGAAGGTTATAAAGTTGAACTGTACCTTGGCCCATAATCTTGCAGTTGCTGCCATCACCAAATGTGACTGAACCATCAGTCATGTCTTTGAGATCGGTGAATAGACCTTTATCACCAGTCATATGCCTTGAACATCCACTGTCTAGGTACCATTTAGAATGGCTTGTAGCTTTGAAAGTAGTGTGAGCAACCAAACAAGTGACTTTTGGAACACATTTCAGAACTGTTTTAAGTTTAGGAACATGGTTGGTCTTCTTCTGTTTATAGTTGTGGGAATGACCTACTGAGTTAGATTTTAAGAGCTCCTTGAGTAAATCAACTATTTTTTTTAGCTAGTGGGTTTTTGTTCTAATTTTTGAAATTGATATAGCTTCGTTTAGGTTTTTGAAAAGTTTTTGTATTTTTAAAAAAACCTCGACAAATACCTTTTTTTTTTGAGTTTGAGGCTTCTCCTTTCACAAAGTTGGGAGGAGTACTCTTCTATTTATGAGGTATGTTTTTATCATAACCCAACCCGAATCGATCGCCACATTTTCTAGATCCGGATAAAAGTTTTTCTAATTTTGGATCTCCTTGGGCATACCTCCATGTATCCTTCAAACTTAGAAGAGAAGATACTTCATGCTTGAGTTTCTCAATTTCAGATTTCAAATCTTCAATCAGGGAGGTTTTGAATTTCAAATCACATTTTAATTTTTTTAAACTATCTAAAATTTGGGATTTTTCTAAAATAAGTAAGTCGAAGCATTCTTTGAGTTTAAAAAACTTTTCTTTTTGAAGTTTAAGCTTCACAGTAATTTTATAATTGTCCTTTTATAGGGCATTGTAAGCATCTTGAAGATCTTCTTTATTTTCATAATCACTATTCAGATTTTCTTCACTAGTTATATCATCATGATCTGAAAAAGTGAACTTGGCTAGAGTTATAAGGGCCTTAACTTTATTGCCCGACTCGGTTTCAGAATCTTCTAAATCAGAAGTAGCTTCAGACTCAGATGATTCATCCCAAGTAACCAACGTACCCTTCCTTTTGGGTTTGTCCTTTTTAGGACATTTATTTGCTAAATGCCCATATTCATGGCAGATGTCTTTTAAAGATTTTTGAGTTTTGGGTCTAAATTTCTTTTTATTATTTGATTGTTGAAGATCAATGATCAGGGTCGAATATTGCATATCAGACCCTAGCAATTGCCTAATTTTACATACATGATAATGTTTAATGCCAGATTTTAATTATATTTTTGTTACAAGAGGAAATTAGGAGCATGTATTGAAAAATAATGTTAAAAGCATGGATTTGACGCTCCGAAATTACCAGAGCACGGGATGAACTCCGAGAAAACTAATAATGAAGATTTTACACTTTGGAATCGGAGGAAAGCAAGCAAAGGGGCGAAAAGGGTCCAGAATGCAAGATCACATGTTTCCCGCCATCCGATCAACTCAAAACTTCATACATGTGATGAGGGCAGTAAATCAACCGTACACATTAAATTTCACCCTTGAAGATCTTGGGAAGTGGTCCAACGAGACAGATCACTGTTAATCTACAATTTGGGACCGCACCGATAGTTGGGCGCCTCAAAATTGGTCCTGACGGTGGAAATAATATGAGAAAGAGGATGGACGGTGCAGATTTCTCAAAAATATCTCGGTGGGCCCTGTGTATGGGGAGTGTACACCGAGTACATGTTCACCGCCCGTGCACCGCACCATCGGCTCGGTCAAACCGACCGCTGACCGATCTTCTCTCGCAAAAACGCAAAACGCGTTCCAGCGTCCCGCTGCCGACCGCCGGTTCGCAGCTGTGGACCCCATCTAGTGTCCAAATGGACAATCCAAACCGTCCATCCACTTCCTGGGGCGGCTGTTGCCCAAGCCTAGGTGGAAGTTTGGTCGCATACACGTGCACGCTCGTGAATCGTCAACAAACATCGGACGGACGGTGGAATAGAAGATCAAATGGGCCGCACTGATTTCACTCAAAACTGTCCCTTCCCGAACGGTTTTCCGAGAGGAATCCAATGTACGTTTCAGATTTTCGGTTTAATCAAAGGAATGGGCCCCACCATTGCCACGGAGGATGGATCCGCGTCCGCGTAACGTGATTCGCTGACCAGTTTTGCGGAAGACAGTGGGCCCCACCCGTCACCTATACGGTCGATCTGATCCGTCCATCTTGTAGAGGGCCATGAATACTACAAAACCATACTGATAGTTCACTCCCATGCGTACACACGTGCGTGATACAGAGGCAACAAAAGGGCTGCTCGGCGACATTCAAAACTGACCTTTTCGTATTTTCTTCTGTGGGCCGCGCTAATGGACCTTCAAAACCACCCATTCTTGACTGAAATTTCGTCCTGAATCTAATGGACGGGGTGGATTTTCCAGAAAACACCTCTGTGGGGCCCACCGATCACGGCTGCGAAAATTGGTGCTTCGAGTCCTTCTACGACTCTGCCGCCGTTCCCAGCCATCCAGCAGCTATAAAAGGAGAGTTTTGGACGTGGGAAAGGCATTCATATCCAGGGAATTCGAGATCCAGAGCCAGGGAGAGAAGAAAGAGAAGAAAGAGAAGGAAGAAGAGAGAGAGATCGATTGGTTTGGTGTTTAATTTTTATGAATTTTATTTAATATTTTTTTATGGATTTTATGGGTCACTAATCTCTCAGCTAGGGCTGAGATGAAGCCCCTAATTTGATTAGCTCTTGTATTGGTTGATTTAATTTAAATATTAATTAATTTGTTTTTTTTCTCTAAGTGGGCTTGATGGGTTTAAATTTCATACTTCTCCATCTATGAACTTGACCAAAGTATATATATGGATGTTGTTTGGATGCTTATTACAGGTGCTTGGGTCTGATCAAGAACAGGTTTCCTAGAGAGAAAGAAACAGGGTGCTTTAATGAATGTACATTCCATGTACCCGACCAAGGACATGGAATATGTTGTTCATGGCATTACTTAAAGGAATTGGACAGTCTGTATGCCCGATTTAGGACACAGATTGTGCTCTCTCTGAATAAGTGGTATCAATTTAGGTTAAGGTGAATCAACAGACAAAACAAGGGTTAGGATAATTAGGGGTGGATTCGAAAGTCCTAGTGCTCTCTCTTTGATTGAATTTTCTTCCCTGTTCTTAATTGGTTTTTTTTCTTAGAATTGTGCTTAGTAGTTCATTCCATTATTTGTTGGATTAGTTAAGGAGAGTCATAGATTTGAATTGTGACGACCAGTCCTCGTGGGAACGATCTCGTAATACGTACCGTATCTACATCTGATTCGTATACTTGCGAGTTTAAAAATCATTTAAATCGTGTTGGTTTAAATAAAACATCAATCAACCATTTTCTTACTTTTGAAAATCTTAGAAAACTTTTTTGCTAAAAGAGCCATATCATCTTCAGAATCAAAGTTTTCTTCAAAAACAATTTTAGAATATTTAAGTGTTATAGATTTACCTTTAGGAGCTTTAAAGTTTAACTCATAGGTTTGTAAAGAACCAACTAGTTCTTCTACCCTCATATTATTCGTATCACAAGTTCCTTGATCGCGGTTACTTTAGAGTTAAACCGTTCAGGAAGTGAGTGTAGTATCTTTGCACACACTTTACTTTCTGGGATTTTATTGCCAAGACCCCAAATTGAATTTACAATGTCATTTAATCTTGTGTAAAAGTCTATAAGCATTTCATTTTCCACCATATGAATTTGTTTAAATTTAGTTGTGAGGAGTTAGACTTTAGATTTTTTGACAATTGATGTACCCTCATGTGTCATTTCTAATATATCTCAAGCTTGTTTTACAGAATCACAGGATATAATTCTTTTGAATTCATCCGGTGATAGTGCACATGTAATTGCATTTAGTGCTTTAGCATTTGCACTACTCTCACTTTTCTGAAGTGTGGTCTAAGAAAAATAAGCCGTTATTTTTATGGTTTTTGAACCATCAACACCAGTCACTTCAGTGGTAGGAGGGGTCCATTAATTCACTGTAGCTAGCCACACATTTTCATCCATGGATTTGAGGAAGATCCTCATCCTGGCTTTTCAATAGGCATAATTGGTGCCATTGAAAGGTGGAGGCCTAGTGACTGAAAGGCTATCAAAATTTGACATCTTATATAAAGCTTAGATCGTTAGCTCAGGAAGTAAATCTAAGAATAACAATTAAAAGCGAGCTATTTCGCTTTGATACCACTTGAAATGGCCAGGCTATATGTCCTAGAGGGGGGTTGAATAGGATTATGCCAAATTTTAAAGTAATTACAGCGGAATTTAAATAACAAGATAGCCAAATAAACTAAATCAATTCACAATATTGAAATGAATAACAACCTCAATAAATAAGTATTGAGAGATTGATACAAAAGTTGTTCTAAGGACAACCTTACACCAAAAACCAAAGTTTATGGTAGGACAACCTGATTTCTAGAAAGGTCTTTGTATCAAGAACTCAAACTTTTGAGGAATAAACAAATTGAAACTAAAAAAAGGAATAGAATGTAATCTCAAATATTGATTGTTCTAGGGACAACCATGCACCATAGAAATGGCAGGGCAACCTTACTAGAACAATTTAGAGAATCTAAAGCTCAAACAAATAAAGGAATAGCTTGAAATAAATTGTAGAAATTTAAATCTAAACTATTACAACATTCCCCACTGAGCTTGAAATTAAAATGATTACAACATTCACATCCACATACATTCCACAAAGGAATAATCAAACATAGAAAAATAAAGCACACTTCCACACAACACAAGGAGTTATAGTGATTCGCATATGTGTACACCAACTGTTCAACAACAACCATGCAGAATGCTACTCCACTCCTAATATCCTTACGCAGGGGATATTAGCGTTCATTATCAAATAGGTTTTCACAGGTTCACCAAAAACCTTCACAATTGTGTCTTTTTCAAAGGGCTTACACAATTCAAAAACCCTCTTTTCTGAGTTTTCCTGGCTCTCCTCAGATAACCAATATAATGAGATTTTTCTGGCTTAACCTCAAATAAAACCAAATAAAGTAAATTACACAAATTGTAAAATACCTGTTTTTCTTTTTTGTTGTAGCAGCCCAGAAAAACCAAATCGGAGTAGAGATTTGAATGTCAAAGTTCAATGTCCAATACTCACTATATAATAGTTCTAATTTCTAATAGATTTTAAATTAAAACAAAAGGGCTAGCTTTAATTGATTTTGATTCCAGAAAAAGGAAAGACAACACTTCCTCTTTTCAAATCTAATTGGAATACAAGAAACAAAATCAATTAAGAAAGATAAATGCAGAAGATATTAAATATGCACACTTAGCTTAAACAGAGCACAGATTTATCTCTCAGAAGGCCGAATTAAATTAGCTTGAATGATCTATTTCATTCTAAGATTCGTGCTCTATTTATAGTGTAAATAAATCACGTCTTTGACTGGTCTTAAGACACTACGATTGGTCAAAGATTCAACAGATATTTGAAAATTCAAGCGTGATAAGATACTACGGTTTCACGACTGGTCGTAGGTCACCTTCGATTGGTCATAAGGCACCTTCGACTGGTCGAAGATCGCACACGACTGGTTGAAGCTAAGTGCAAATCATCACTATAGTTTTAGTCGAAGGTCTACGACTAATCGAAGAACCAGTTGACATTGTTCTTACGACTAGTCGAAGCCAAATAGAATATTTCAAATTTCATAACAAACTTACGACTGATCCAAGAAATCCTTAGACAGGTCGAAGCAGTGCTAGGACTAGTCGAACAAAGTTCAGGACTAGTCTTAGAACAGGTATACTCTCATATATAAAATATATGAATTATGTATCCAAAATGGCCTACTCTGAAGGTCAGCCTAGGTCAATCATACCTCAATAGTGAAGTAAGGACATTGTAACTTAAGGACAAGTGATCTTGAAAGTAGTGAAGATTGAAGTCTTGATGTAGTTCAAACTTGAAAGCTTCTTGAGATCTTGAGATTGAACTTGAAAGCTTCTTGCATTATCCTTGTCTTTGAATTAAGTCGAACAAACTCACTTCCTCGAGTCTTGACTTGTGAGCAGTGCTCGTCCATCAAAGTTAATCTTGAGTAGTGCTTTGATCTTCACATATGCAAGCTTCATAACAGTGTCTTTGGTACCATTAATTTGACAGCAAAAGGGGTTATAAACAATAGCACTTACAGTGTATTACAATTTTAGCATCCCACTCCTTACACGAATCTATATGTATCACAACTAAGTGAGGTCCACTGATATATCCGATCACACTATCCAACCCTTAGGACAATCCGTATCGTTGATCAATAAAGCCTACCTTATATAATTCTTACATTCTCTCACTTGGGCCACATTGATCAATATCAATGATTAATCTTTGATAACATTTTGAAAACATATTTTAATTTGAAGAAACATCCAAATGGTTAACCAATGCAATGTTGGATAATACGGGCAATGCTATGACAATATGGTCTATCAAGGCCGCTAATATTGAGAACTAAGAGGTGTGATATATGAAATTGCGGTGAAGACCGCACTAGTTGAAGAAGGAATATGTCAATATGTCCGAGATGGGGATGAATATGACTTTTTAAATTTTTTACAGCTTTACTTAGAAATCCTATTTCACTAATCCTATGAATATGCAATATATCAAGATTACTTAAATGTAACTCTACTGGCTTCCAAGCCTGGTAGAGGATTCAATCACAAACTATTCAAGAGATAGCAATATATAACTTATTTTATGTTGGATGTGACTGTGTATGTGTGTGGGGTGTGATCAGATATATAAATAAGAATGCATTGACATAAATCACACATATAGAAGAAGAGCAATCACAAATACAGTTATTTTTATAGTGGTTTGACTACTTGTCTACTCCACTCCCAGTAACCGCACTCAACCCTTGAGTGTACCGGATTTCACTAAGGAGGTTTCACAGTGGTTCACCTTAAACCTAAGGTTTTAAATCAGGTTCACCTTCAACCTTTACAACCTACACTGAAGCTGACTGTTTATGCTCTCACGAGCAAGGGTCAACACAACGCACCCACTTTTAGGTATACTGGCCAAGAATCTTCCATAAGACCCTACGGAGGTTTCTACACGATTCACCTCAAACCCGAGGTTTCATAGCAGTTGACCTCAAACCTAAGGTTTTACTGGTTCACCTTCAACCAGATGTTTATGCTCTCCATAGAGCAAGGGTCCACACAACGTACCCACCACGTATACTCCTGCCGGAGGCCTCCTTGAGGACTTCAAAGGGTGAGATCCACTTAAGACCCAATCCTATAAAGGAATGATCACAAGTGTTCTCTTGGACTCTAGATACTTACAAATAAGTTGATGAGTCCCATTTAGCACTATGCCGAAGATCTCCTCCTCCTTGTTGACGAAAAGTCTTCTACTCCCTTGATCCGTAACACAAAAGATGAACCGATATATGATGACAGGTTGGGTTAAGGTTATGATGGAATCCTACTCTCTGAAGGTTTCCTTATAAGGAAGATAAAGTAGTTCCAATCATCTAGGCATTCAAGGCATCCTAGCTTAATGATTTGTCATTAAAGTAGTAGCTAGAGGATCCTTGAATGCGGAAGTTCATTCCCCAATCCACTCTATTGAATATCAATAGTAAGGGTAGATTGAAGGATGAACTTCCCTGAGAGAAAGGGCTTTGGGTATATGATCTAAGGTTAAACACTTAAAAGCTCTCTCTACTTTCTCTCCCAGCAACAATAGACAAGTCCTCTATATATAGGCAAAAGGTTCCAACGGATATAAAACGGTCACATTTATGACTGAGTTCGATATTATCGAGTGGGTTCAATATCATCGAGCGTATACTCTCGATAGCATCGATGGTCTGCTCGATGACTCGAGCTCAAAGTCATACGCTTTTGAAACCTTTTGCCAACGGGTCGATGAATCGAAACAACTGTCGATGTCATCGGATTTCGAACTCCCATTCCATCGATGATAGGTTCGATCCATCGACACTTGAAAAATGAGAGAGACTTGACTAGAAATATTTCAGGTTTTTAAGAAATGATCGAGGGTCAGCCAATGTTATCGAAATTTGTATATCGATGATATCGAAGGCAGTGTCGATGCATCGATAAATTCTATAGATTTACCAGTAAGCTCACTGGACAGTTTGTGTCTAGTTTTCGATGCAATCAACCCAGCCTCGATATCATCGACATAAGAATACCAATTCCTCAAATGGCCCTCGATCAAAGTTAAAACCAACCTGAAATATCTGCTGGAAGAAATGCGCGCCCATGGTCGATATCATCGATGGACTTCCGATCTTATCAATATTTGATATCAGATCATATCGGAAGGCGAATCGATATATCGAAGGAATTTGAAACTTTCTTTAAAAAACAGGGGTGCCGAAAATCTGCCTATCGATGATATCGAGTCGACTTTGATAGACTCGAGATTTGAATATCGATGATATCGATAGGTGTATCGATACATCGGTAATTCGTCCAGATATGCTATGAGGTTGTTGGACATTTTTGGTACTCTTTTTTATGGTATCAATGAAGCATTGAGAACTCGACATCGCAGGTTGATCATATTGAGGGTGTTTCGATAAAATCGACAAGGCAAGAAAAACTTAGAGATTTTCCTGTTTTGAAAAAGTTTTCTCACCTTAAAACCCTATGATTTTCTAACTTATTTTTGAGGGGTTTTATTCACCTGGTGTTTTGGGACATGGGATGTGAGGCTTTAAATTTACCTGTGGTGAGCTTGCACACATCCGGTTTAGGCAGACGCTTAAACTGATCTTCCTATCAGGCTCTGTAGACAATTTGACTCAACACTCACGTAACTTGATAAACCAGGGCACTTTCAGTATAAGGATTACACATATAGTGTGATGATGTGTGTCTATCCTTAAGAAGTTTTAGAACTTCCAAAATGTCTCCAATGAGACATGACCTTAGTTGTGCTTACTCCAAAATAAATTGTGCATATACAGAGAGAAGAAGAAATAAACTTTATATCAAAATCATCAAAAGTTTATTAAATGAGATCTCTTCAATATTTATGAAAATAAAATATGCTCAACTCCCACTAAGTGAAAACATCTGTAGGATCAATGACTCCCATGTACTGGTAGTGGCTAACTCATATTACTGCATGCAAAGTATACATCTACATCAATTGCCCATCCAAGTTCGTCAACTATGCAGGTGTAGTATAGACCCAAAACCGCACCAATCATACACATCACAAAAATCCATTAGGTGGCTAGTAAAATGATCCACCAATAACGTTAGGCACTAAATCAATTTTTTAAATTTTCAAGCTATACTCCAATCCACGACAAGGCCCTTGAACCTGGTGGTCTGAGTGTGTGGTGGTGTGTGTGTGTGTGTGTAAAAAAAAATAATAAATAAATAAATAAACCATTGGTAATATGCCGTTGACCAATCACTCAAGAGTGCGTGTGAGTAAACCATGACAAGGAGGAAGGGTATCCTGCTCGCAAAGCAGTGTTGCACACTTGGACTCACATTTAAAAAATTTATAAAATTTAAAAAAAAAAAAAAAAAAAAAAAAAAAAAAAAAACTAACATGTGATCAATGGACACACCAGAGAAAATAATTAGAAGAGAGACATCCACCCTTGATTGTTTTTTTTTTTTTTTTTTCTCCTAAGGTCCATGAAAATTAATCATTAGATGACACATGAAAATTAAGGCCTAAAACCTAAAAATCAGGTCAATTCATAATTCAGGTGCACCATAATAAGGAAAACGAGATCATTGTCATATACACTATTTTCAATTATATGGTCCACTTGGATTAAGTATGGCTATGTTTATGAGCCATCGATATAATATAAGATGATACAATGGTCGGGTGGATTGTACATCAATGTCATGGAAGGCCCCCACTCCAGCTACCAAATTATTTGGGCAGCAGCGGGGACAAGAGATGGTGGAATAATAATTATATTGATTAGTGAGGTAACTTTGTTCAACCTTTCTGAAAAATGTGACGAAATTTAAACTCTACATTAATTAATTACGTTAGTTTTCTTTTTAATTTTGAAAGAAGGCTTCACTCGTTGGGTTTTTTATTCTGATGACTCTGATAACGGTGATTTTTGTGGCACGGCCCACGCATTGTACACCGGATAAATGCGTCAGGCTTGTTCGAGGATTGGAAAAACCGTCCCATTAAAAAAAGAGGGGACGAAATGGACAAGAATCACATGCGCAGGAGAATAAAGTTAACTGGCTCTGGTTATAGTACACGACCGTTGCGGAAAATGGTGGTGATTCATGTTAATGTACATAAGGCATACATGTACATCGATCGAGACCGTCCAAAATTTTCGGAGCTATGCAGGTGGAGCATAGAACCAAAACCGCACTGGTCTAGGAGGATGTAAATTGGTCCACCGACGACATCAAGGAGCTAAATCAAATTTTTTAATTTTCATGCTCTACTCCAATACATAACAAGGCCAACAAAACCAACGGTCTGGATAGCGTCTGCAACCATTTGTAATATGCTGTGAACAATCACAGTGTACCCACTTTCCTGCCCAATAGAATCTTTCAAATTTGGCGGACGCGGATTGCGTCCTACCCCGCCCGCCGCCCGGATGGTAATCCGTTCGGGCAGGGCTCCGTGGGGCCACCGTGATGCAAGTGTTTTGTCCACTCCATTCATTGCTTTTCTCAGATGCAATGATAATGACACCCACCGTTGAAATATTTCTAACGGCCGCCGTGATGTTTTTTTTACCATCCAAACTATTCATAAGTTCACGTAGACATGTATGAAATGAAAGATCCGAAACTTCTCCAGCTCTCAAGAAGTTTTTAATGGTGGATGTTCAATCGCCTCCTTGTGGTCCACTTAATCTGTAGACATATCTCATTTTTAGTTTATAACTTAAAATAATCTGAAAAAAAAAAAAAAAAAAAAAAAAAAAGATGAACGGCGTGGATAAAACACTTACATCACAGTGGCCCACAGATCCGTGCCCGGACGGGGGTAGGACCCAATCGGTGTCCAAACTTAGCACCATGGAGGGGAAACGGAATGGCTACTCCCCTGTCATAGCCCGGTGGCTGATGATTGGTGCTCTATGGGCCCACCATGATGTATGTTATTCATCCGTTCATCCTTTTCAAAGATCATTTTAAAACTTTTTCCAAAAAATTAGAGGGATATAAATCTCAGGTGGACCACACTACAGGAAAACAATAGTGATTGGATATCCACCATTAAAGTCCTCCTAAGGCCTACTGTACTGTTTATTTGACATCCAATCTGTTAGTTAGGTCATACAAAACTAGATTAAGGGGAAAAACAAAGATCAGCTTGATCCAAAACTTTTATGGCCCGAAAAAGTTTTTAATAGTCCACAGTCATTCAAAACTGTCTCCTGTAATGTGGTCTACTTGAGATTGGGATATACTTCATTTTTTGTCTCATGCCCTAAAATAATATATAAAAATATATGTAAGACATGGATGAAACACATACATCATGATAGGGCCCATGGATCACCGACCACCGGTCATCGGCGGGTGGTTGGGGAGTAGCCAATCCATTTCCGACCCGGATTAGATACTTACAGGTGGAGTAGCGTGTCAGCTACTGAAGTGACGTCACTAATTTCTGTGTGCCCCAGTATGATGTATGTTATGGGAAGATCCGAGACGACTACAATTGGAGGGATCGACGGTTCGTCACTCCGAGCGGAGAGTCCGAGCCTCGGAGTAATAATAGGAAGGTGGGTTAAGGCGGACAAAGCTCCCATTCTTGATCACTTTCTTTTCGAGAGCATTCGGAAGAGAAGATATTCGAGTTATACGGCCGACTCTGAGTAAGCATCCATCATGACACCGAGAAGAGCTAGCTGTACTACAGGCGAATGGATCAAGGTCCGGTTCGAGTTGACATAACCAACCATCAGCTCGGAACGATATCGTCGTCTTCGGTCTGGCCGAGCCGAGGCATTTCCGAGAATAAAGGTCCCACTCGCTAAGTGGAGAAACTGCCATGTATAAGTATGCGTTATTATCTCGCCCGCAGATACACACATTGTAGGACATGATCTCCGGATTCTGGGCAATATCTCCATGATCCACGAATCCCACTGATCGTGCCGAGATTATCGGATGCGATTCGAGCAATGGAAAGGTATAAATACTACATCATCCCATGAGAACAGGTACGCAACATCTGACACTCTCCCCTTTCTCCTTAACTTAGACCTAGATTCTGTTGTCCTGACTTAGGCATCGGAGGGTCCCCCGGCTTAGCCAGGGTCTCCATTGCTTACGGTTTGTGTGCAGGAATCCTGGTCCGACGCCTGCTTGGAGTGTGTGAAGAGGGGGAGAGGGCTGACCAGATTTTGACATCAACATTTTTTGGCGCCGTCTGTGGGAAACTGATACAAAAAGTCAGTTTCCTATTCTTAAAAGCTATGGCTAAAGGGAAGAAGAAAGCTGTCGTAGTGGAACCGGAGCAGACCCGCTCCTCATCACTACTTCATGCGTAGTCTGCTCCGGGCCCTTCTCAGCGTTCTCGCAACCGTTCCAACAAATACCGCGCTTTACAAGGCGAAGTGCAGGCCTTGCGCGATGAGCTACAACGGATGAGGCAGAAGCGCGAGCCCCAGCAACAACCTGAGCGGAGAAGTCCAGCGCCAGAAGTTGTCGGACCAACCGTTCAAGCCCATTCCACGACAAGAAGTCCAAGGCGCGGGACATCTCCGCAACAATCTACCCGAGCACCGGTGTCGGCTCAAAACCCTCCCCCAGCTACAATGCGAGCTCCTGCCAGGAATGTGACGACTCCGGCCCCGACGGATGTCCCAGCCGCCTCGGCTTTGGCTCCAACGGACCTTCGTCACACCTTGGAGAGGAGAAGGGAAAGAAGAATGCCTGAGCCGGAGAGCACTCGGGAAGAAGTGGCGAAAAACAGGGATCCCTGGGAGTCACGATTCGCAGACCTGAATAATCAAGTCTTGATGTTACGAAGAAACACAGCAGGCCATCATCGATCCCTGCTGCTGTTCAAGCCATGATGGAAGAGACCAAACCTCCGTTCACCTCAGAAATCATGAACGAAGTGATGCCTCAGAGATTTCGGATTCCTCCCGTCATCCAGTACTCCGGGTCCGGCGACCCATCCGAACATGTGGAAGCTTATCGTTCGTAGATGCAGATACAGACTGCAACTGATGCAATGATGTGCAGAGGATTCTCGATCACTCTGGCTGGATCCGCTCGGAATTGGTATCGACAACTCAAGCCTGGATCCATACGTTCATTCGAAGAATTGTCTCGGTCATTCCTTACCCAGTTCATAAGCGGTAAGAGAAGCCGAAAGCCCAATACCCACCTGCTCACCATCAAACAAGGGTTAAAAGAATTCTTAAAGGATTACATTGCTCGATTCAACGAGGAAGCATTGCAGGTGGAAGACTATGACGATAAGATGGCTCTCGCCGCGGTATGCAGCGGCTTGAGGGAAGGAAGGTTCGCCTTCTCTATAGGGAAGAACCCGGCAAAGACGTTAGCCGAGCTCATTGCTAGAGCCCAGAAATACGTCCATGCCGAGGAGTTCTCTGCTACCCGCGAGAGTATCCAAGTAACCGAGCCGAATGGGAAAGGGAAGAGTCCAAGGAACGAGGAACCCCAAGCCCCGAGGAAAAACTCGGATGATCATTCTTCTCGTGATCGCCGACAGAGCAGAAAGCCAGAAGGAAGATTCCGTTCCTACACACCTCTCAATACTATGGCCGAGCAGATCTTACTAGATATCTGCGGCGAGAAACTTCTTAATTGGCCAGTCTGTATGCGGGCAGACCCAGAACTCCGCGACAAGCGCAAGTATTGTCGCTTCCATCGAGATCATGGCCACAATACCGAAGAGTGTGTAGATCTCAAGGATGAAATTGAATCCCTCATTCGGAAGGGGCACTTACGTCGGTACACCAAGCAAGAGAAAGCTACTCGGAAAGAGGAGCAAGCACGAGAACGCCCCAAAAATCCGACCGAAGAACCTGCGGAGATCCACACCATCTTCGGAGGTACATCAGGTGGAGGAGACTCAAACAGAGCCCGAAAAGCTCATTCCCGAAGGAGCCCAGAACATTACGTCAACCTTACCGAGCGGCCCAACAAAGAACCACGAGTCAGTCCCTGTAGCCTCACCTTCACAGAAGATGATGCTCGGGGGATCCAACACCCACACGATGACGCCTTGGTGGTCACCATGACCATAGCCAATCATAAGGTGTACCGGGTTCTTGTTGATACTGGAAGTTCAGCCGACGTGATCTACTCTGAGGCCTTCGAAAGGATGGGGATTCCACAGTCTTGTCTCAAACCTGTGAAGACCCCCTTACACGGCTTTGCCGGAGAAAGAGTCATCTCCGAAGGAGCTATTTCCCTTCCAGTGACTGCGGGAGAGGGACAACATCAAGTCACCTTGATGGTGGACTTCCTTGTTGTTAATGTGCCATCAGTGCATAATGTGATTATGGGCAGGCCCTCCCTCAATGCAATGCGGGCGGTCGTGTCTACTTATCACCTAATGATGAAATTTTCCGCCGAAGGCGGAACAGGTTACCTCCGAGGCGATCAACGCGAGGCTCGGAGATGCTATGCCATTGCGGTTCAAAAAGGGTCTGTAAAGCAAACACTCACTGTCAACATCTTGGACCCGCGCGGACCTCCCGAGAATAAGCCAATTGAAGATCTGGAGAAGGTACCACTCGACGAAGCCGATCCTAGTAAGACGGTTCAGCTCGGAGCATCACTCACGCCTGAGCAACGCTCCGAGTTGTTAACTTTCTGCGGACGACACAGGGACGTATTCGCACCGTCGCACGCGGATATGCCAGGAATCTCTCCGGACGTCTTGGTCCATCGGTTGAACGTGGATCCAGACCACAAGCCTGTGAAACAAAAGAGGAGACCATTTGATGCCGAGCGGTGTGAAGCCATTGTGGACGAAGTCTCGGTCCTGTTGGACGCCGGCTTCATAGAAGAAGTATACTATCCAGAATGGATCGCAAATGTGGTGCTGGTTAAGAAGGCAAACGGTAAATGGAGAGTTTGCGTGGACTATTCAGACCTGAACAAAGCATGTACAAAAGACAGTTTCCCGTTACCTCGGATCGATCAACTAGTGGACAGTACAGCAGGACACGAACTACTTTCCTTCCTGGATGCCTACTCTGGTTACAATCAGATCGCGATGCATCCCCCAGATAGGCAGAAGACTACCTTTATTACAGACGGGGGGGCTCCATCATTCTACGGGTCATGCCATTTGGCCTGAAAAACGCTGGAGCCACATACCAGAGGCTAGTCAACCAGATGTTCGTAAGACAGATCGGGCGCACGATGGAAGTTTACGTCGATGATATGTTGGTGAAAAGTGTCAAGGCATCCGATCACTTGGCAAACCTCGGAGAAACCTTCGAAGTCCTCCGAGAATATCAAATGAAGCTGAACCCAGCAAAGTGCGTTTTCGGAGTCGGTTCAGGAAGGTTCCTCGGATTCCAAGTCAGCCAGAGAGGCATCGAAGCTAACCCCGATAAGATTAAAGCACTCCTCGACATGAGTTCACCTCGGACTGTCAAGGAAATACAATGCCTCACTGGACGAGTAGCAGCGCTCGGACGCTTCATATCCCGAGCCACTGATAAATGCCTCCCCTTCTTCCAGCAGTTGAAGGGTCATAAGAAGGCCGAGTGGACGCCCGAATGTGAGCAAGCTTTCCAGCAGCTGAAACAATATCTGGGCTCACCTCCTCTGCTATCGAAACCGGAGGATGGCGAATCTTTGTTCTTATACCTCGCAGTCTCAGCCTCAGCAGTCAGCTCGGCTCTGATCAGGGAAGTGGGGAACAAACAACATCCCGTATATTATGTGAGCAAAGCTATGGTACCAGCAGAAACAAGATACCCCGCTCTGGAGAAGCTTGCACTCGGCTTAGTCGTTTCGGCTCGGAGGCTGCGTCCATATTTCCAAGCTCATTCGATCATCGTGTTAACCGACTCCCCCCTCCGGCAGATCCTCCAAAAGCCAGAGGTCTCGGGTCGGTTGACCAAGTGGGCGATTGAACTTGGGAAATTTGACATTACTTTCCGGCCGAGGACAACAAAGAAAGGCCAAGCAGTGGCTGATTTCATCGTAGAGTTCACCGTCCTAGAGGAAGGGCAGATCAGCGACGAGGATGAAGTAACTCCGCCTGACCGCCCAAGCAACTCACAGGTTATTCCGGAAGTCGGATGGATCCTCTACGTGGACGGATCATCTAACTCAAAACGAGCCGGGGCAGGGATCGTCTTAATCGCTCCTGACTCCACAATTATCCAATATGCCATTCGACTCGGCTTCAAAGCTTCCAACAATGAGGCGGAGTATGAGGCACTATTAGCTGGGCTCAGATTGGCCGCCAGCCTCGGGGTCCAATCCATACAAGTTCGATGCGACTCTCAGCTAGTCGTGAATCACATCTCCGCCGATTATGAAGCTAAAGAAAATAGAATGATTGCTTATCTAGACGAGGCCAGAAAACTGATCGAGAAGTTTTGGAACTGTACGATTCACAGTCCGAGGACAGAAAATGCATGGGCTGATGCCCTGGCGAAGTTGGCGTCAGCCGCAGAGGGAAAGATTCCGCGGATCGTTCCGGTAGAGTTCATTGAACATCCCAGCATCGATCGAATAGAGAAAAAGACGGTTAATCCAGTGGATAATAGTCCGAGCTGGATGGACCCAATCTTTGGCTACCTCGAGTCAAGGGAGGTTCCCTCGGACAGACAGGAAGCTAGATGTCTGAGAGTCTGGGCAGCGAGATACGTTATTCTGAATGGAACTTTATATAAGAAGGGGTATTCGCAGCCATATCTCAGGTGTCTTCGACCCGAGGAAGCGGAATATGTCATTCGGAAAATTCATGAAGGGATCTACGGAAACCATTCTGGCAGCCGAGCCCTGGCTTTAAAGGTGCTTCGGCAGGGATACTTCTGGCCGACCCTCAAAGAAGATGCCAAGAAGTATGTTAGAAAATGTGACAAATGTCAACGTTTTGCGGCCGTGCCTAGGCAACCGGCGGAAGAAATGACTCCAATGAGCGGTCCGTGGCCTTTCGCTCAGTGGGGGATCGACATCATCGGCCCTCTGCCGACTGGAAAAGGACAAGTCAAATTTGCCATCGTCGCTGTCGACTACTTCACGAAGTGGGCTGAGGCCGAGCCCGTTGCAAAAATTACCGAACAGAAAATAATTGACTTCGTCTGGAAGAACATAGTCTGCAGATTCGGAGGTCCGAATACAATCGTCTCAGACAATGGCAGGCAGTTCGACAACGACAAATTCAGGGGCATGTGTAGAGGGCTCGGTATCAAGAACGCTTACGCCTCGCCTCGGCATCCGCAGTCCAATGGGCAACTAGAGGCAGTAAACAAGGTCATCAAGCACCACCTCAAAAAGAAGCTGGAAAAAGCAAAGGGTAACTGGCCGAAAGAACTTTCATTCGTCCTCTGGGCGTACAGAACCACAACTCAATCTTCCACTGGAGAAACTCCGTTCTCTCTTTCTTATGGGTCAGAGGCAATAGTGCCCGTTGAAATCGGCCTCCCTACGGCTCGAGTGAATAATTACAATGAGAATCGAAATACCGAGCAAATCGCCGCCAATTTGGATCTTCTGGAAGAGATCCGAGAAGTTTCGAAGCTCCGAGCCGCTGCCTGACATCAACAAGTGGCCAGATTCTACAATTCTAAAGTGAAAGTTAGACGATTCCGACCAGGGGATCTAGTTCTTCGACGAGTCTTTCAGAACACGGCTGAGCCAGGAACCGGAGCACTCGGTCCTAACTGGGAAGGACCATACCGAGTGGTCCGATCGACTAAGCTCGGATCCTACCACTTGGAGGATCTCGAAAGCCGTCAACTCCTCCACCCGTGGAATGCTGAGCATCTGAAAATTTACTATCCTTAATAAGGCGCTCCGAGCAGCTTACTGACCTTTAAGGTTATTCAATAAATGTATGCATCCGAGCGACCAGCCTTTAAGGCTATGAATAAAAACACATCCGATCGGCTTATTCTTGTCATCAACAAAGATCAAACGGAATAAATTCTACAAAGGCACCTCCTCCTAACTGAGGAGAGGAAGCAACGAGGCGATCTGACTTCCCACTAAGGAAGTCGAACTAATTTCTACAAAGGCATCCCCCCTTAACCGGGAGGGCAAAGCCAATGGGTAACTTCGACCCCCAGTAAGGGAGTCGGCCCCACCTACACGGAAGGCCCTTCGCCGAAAGCGAAACGGGTTGATCCTTTTAAGGATCAGACCGAGGCCCAAATCACATCCGAACAAATCAAGGACTCGGTTCGACCACACAACCTAGTTAGCAAGAACGACTAATAAAAGGAAAAGAAGGTGATCCAAAATTGGCTCTTTCATTAATTACTATAAATGCGAAGTACATAGTAAAAAAAAAATACAAATAAAAGAAGCGGAGTCTTCAAGAGGCCGGAGGAGCTTGGGAACCGGGGGCTTGATCCGGGTTGGTCGCCTCGGCAGCAGTATCAGCAGGGTCCTCAGGCAGGAGGGGATCGAGGTCAAGGTCCGGGTACAGCTTCTGGACCTCGACAAGGCACTCGTCGAAGCCGCGGTCATAAAACTTGGCGGCCTCGATATCCCTCTCCTTCGAGGTCTTGTACGAATCTATCGCCGCAGCAACTGCCGCTGCCAAGGAGGCCTCAGCCTCGGCCTTCTGTGTCTCTAGAGCTCGGCTTTTCTCTTCTGCAGCTTCGGCCTTAATCTTCTCCTGGCTCTCACTCAATCGGCCAACCTCCTCAGCCAGGGTGTCGGCACGGCCCTGGCACGATTTAACTCGGCTACTGCCGCTTCGCTTCGCGCCTCAAGGTCCTTTGCGGCCCCCTGAATCTGAAGCAGCTCAGACCTACTAGCCTCGAGCTGATGACACAGATCACTCCGCTCCAGCTGAAGAATAGAAACAGTGTCCCGTAGGACTCCCGCTTCAGCCCTGACTGCCTCCGTCTCGCTCGGAGGGCACCCACCTCGCTCCTGAGGGTCTCGACTTCAGCGTCGATTTTCCGACGCTCTCTGACCCTCTCCCAGCATAAGAGGATCCTCGGAACAGACTGGTCCAAGGCAAGAGAATGAGGAAAAAATAATACAAAAACGATAACTTTTTCAAGAAAAGAGGCAGGAAGTACCTGATAGAAGACTTCAGCCAAGTCTTCCAGAAAGCAGTCGTCCGGTTTATCAAGAAGGCGCGAAATAGATTCCTCTGTAACATGTCTCGCCGCCCAGTCTGTTAAACAAGACATGTGATAACCCGGCTCGAACCTGCCTCTGCTCGTGCCAACTTGAGCTGAGCCCGTCGCCTCCTCAGCTCCCATCCGACTACCAGCCGAGGGCTGAGCCTCACCCTCGGCACCACGTACAGCCTCCCCCTCATTACCCGGTTGGGTAATCATGGCATCGGCCATTCGAACAGCTTCTTCCCGTTCAGAAGATGATGGAACAACTATCAATGGAGGATTGAATCGTGCTCCCTCGGAGGGGGGAACGGCGATGGATGGAGGGAGAATTGCCCCCGTTACTGGAGCAGCGGCGAAGTTAGGGCCGCACAAAGGTACGACCATATCAACACCGACCGGGGGCTCCGTAGCTGCACCCGGTAGTATTGGAATTGGGGACACAATTGCAGATGCAGATGGTCCCTCAACCAAGGGTGCTGAGGCAGGAAATGGAGCTGTATCCCGAACCAAGATGTTCGGGATAAGGGGAGGAAGTGCCACCCTCTGAGCCGCGACCCCTGAGGCAAAACCCGAAGGACGAACTCCCTGAGCGACCTTCTTCCTCCGAACTACCTTCGCCGGGGGCTCGGCTCTCAGCATCTCCTCTGCAGTCAGCGCGGCTTTCCTCCTCCGAGAACCAGACGCCTCGGCCATGCCTGTGCGGGAGAATGATTAGGATAACGTTACCTCGGACCAATAAAAATAAATTGGCTAAAGACAAGAATACTCACTGAGCGAGGTAGGGAGCGGCCTCGTCTTACAAAGCCCCGATCGGTGAAGGTTAGTAGCTGTGATCAGATCTGACCAGCGGCGACGCTCCTCCGAATATGTCCTCGCTTTGGCTATCTAGTTCTTCTGGTCCAAGGTGATGAAGGGCATGCCCCTCGCGAAACCTGCAAAACAAAAAAAAACTCTTTCAAGCGAAGCTGAAGTAAATAGCAATGCGTGAAAGAAATCTCGACCCGACCTGGCATTGAGAAGCAAATGGGGATCCGAGTCGATAAAGCCCCAATCTCCGCTGCCGGCGCCTCCCACTCGCTGCGGCCCAAAACCATTTGTTCTTCCAATCCTTATTCGAGGACGGAAGACTCAAGACGAGCCCTGACCCCTTGCTACCTCTGGTCGCGAAGTAGTACCATGGATCGTTGCCTTCGTGCTTGACCAAGTACAGGTTCATCAGCTCGACGGGTGTCAACGCCGAGTTCCTTACTTGGTGCCAGATAATGTAGGCGGAAATCAGCACCCTCCAAGCATTAGGCGTAAATTGCCCAGGCGCGAGCCCTAAGTAAGCGGTCAGATCTCGGATGAAGGGGTGCATCGGGAGACGGAGTCCGCATAATAAGCCACATAAAAATATGGCTATCTCCCCAACCGCGGGATTGCCAGCAGCGTCAGTGGGTTCAGGAGCTCTGATCCAAACGGAGCGAGGTATGTCAAACTCTGTACGGATCCATACCATTTGAGCCTCCGTTATTACGGAGCCCCCTAGAACCAGTTCCGACGCCCGTCCACCAGGGGGCATCTCTGGCACATCGACGACTGCAGCTCTGAGGGCTCGTGTTGTCCCCTTCTTGCTGGCCTTCTTGCTGACTTGGCGAGTGTGAGCTCTCGCCACCGTCCGCTTCTGGGGCCGAGGATATAAAGGCACAGCCTCGAAGGGACCTTCGGAGGTCTCTCTTCCATTGTCAGAACTCCCCGACTCGGAGTCGTCATTATAACCTCTAGCCATTTCCCTATCGGACGACATCTCGAAACAGTGATGTTGAGGATCAAACTCACCAGATAATCGCCGGAGATGGCTTCAGCAAGCGCGAAAACTAAATCGGAAATCACTTCTGCCGGAAATCGCCCTCGCCGGAAATCGCCTTCTCCGCTAAATAACTCAAATGCAAACGATAGCAGACGAATGAAGACCCCGGACGAGCCTTTTATAGACTGAAGAAACCCTACATTAAATTGCCCGTAATAATGGCTACGTCGGAATCATTGCTGGCCGACTCCGAGTCCGACGTGGTGTCATATCATTGGTTCAAAACGTGGTAAAGGTAACGCTATCCACCTCGATTGTTGTGTGAGTTAATCCACACAGTACCCGAGCGTAGAAAAGAGTGCTCGACACGACGCCCCGAGTGCACGTGGCGGTCATTCACAGGTTGGTGACGATTCGGAATCCCAACCGTCACCACGTGTTTGCTCACGGTTAGCTCAAAGCCGCTAAATCCCGAGTACGAGATGTTTCACACGAGGACCATAAATGCATCAAGGAACTGAGGCGACAGATCTTCTAAATTACTCTCCGAGCTCATGAATGACCTCAGAGAGTAGGGGGCTTCTGTTATGGGAAGATCCGAGACGACTACAATTGGAGGGATCGACGGTCCGTCACTCCGAGCGGAGAGTCCGAGCCTCGGAGTAATAATAGGAAGGTGGGTTAAGGCGGACGAAGCTCCCATTCTTGATCACTTTCTTTCCGAGAGCATTCGGAAGAGAAGATATTCGAGTTATACGGCCGACTCTGAGTAAGCATCCATCATGACACCGAGAAGAGCTAGTTGTACTACAGGCGAATGGATCAAGGTCCGGCTCGAGTTGACATAACCAACCATCAGCTCGGAACGATATCGTCGTCTTCGGTCTGGCCGAGCCGAGGCATTTCCGAGAATAAAGGTCCCACTCGCTAAGTGGAGAAACTGCCATGTATAGGTATGCGCTATTATCTCGCCCGCAGATACGCACATTGTAGGACATGATTTTCGGATTCTGGGCAATATCTCCATGATCCACGAATCCCACTGATCGTGCCAAGATTATCGGACGCGATTCGAGCAATGGAAAGGTATAAATACTACATCATCCCATGAGAACAGGTACGCAACATCTGACACTCTCCCCTTTCTCCTTAACTTAGACCCAGATTCTGTTGTCCTGACTTAGGCATCGGAGGGTCCCCCGGCTTAGCCAGGGTCTCCATTGCTTACAGTTTGTGTGCAGGATTCCTGGTCCGACGCCTGCTCGGAGTGTGTGAAGAGGGGGAGAGGGCTGACCAGATTTTGACATCAACAATGTATGTGTTGTATCGACACGGTCCATCCATGTTGAGATATCATTTTAGGGCATGAGCCAAAGAATGAGGCGTATAAAAATCTGTAGTAGACCCACTATAGAAAACAGTAGAGAGAGTGATTCGAATTGAAACTATTCTAAGGCGTACCGTAATGTTTATTTGAATCCAGCCTATTCAAAAGTTAAAAAAAGACATAAAATAAGGGAAAACACAAATATCAGCTTAATATAAAATTTTTGTGCCGTTTAAAATTTTTTAATGGTGGGCGTCAGTGTCTGTTTTCTATGCTTGGTCCATTGAAGCTTTGGATTTAACTCATTATTTAGATATTGCCCTAAAATGATCTCTCCATATGGGTGGAAGGTGTGGATACAGAACATACATCATGGTGGGGCCTACGGAACTTGGTGACGTCACTTCAACACCCAGAGTCACTAAAGTCACTAATTAACCTGTTAATAGCTAATCCGCCCCGCCTCTCCCTGACTCCTAACAGGTAGTTCTGTGGGTAAGCCCACCATGATGTATCTGTACATTCATATCGCCTATCTCTTTTTTGATATCATTTTAGGGCATCCAAACAAAAATAGGCAGATCCAACGATCAAATGAACCACACCACAGAATATTCTTACATTTAATGCAACTGGCATTTATGCTTTGTGCATTTTAAAGCAATCAAGTTTATTATTTGGTGTGGTCCACTTGAGCGTTATATGCCTCATTGTTTTTGTTAATACCTTAAAATAATGTGAGAAAAGGAATTGCCAGTTGAGATGTACAGATACATCAACGTGGGCCTGCTCACAGACTTGCCCGTTCGGAGCTAGGGACGGTCGGGGGTGGTACGCAATCCGCGTCCCTTCCACTGGACGCGGATTAGCTGCGACCCGGATCCGGCTCGGTCGGTGTGACACTGACTATGGGCTCACGTTGATGTATGCGCTGTACATCTATTCCGTCTATGGCTTTTTCCAATTTATTTTAGAAAATCATCCAAAAAAACGAGGCAAATTCTATTCTCAGCTGGACCACAGTAGCGATTGAATTTCTACGAATAGAAGCTTCTTATGGCCACACAACTGTTTCCTGTGTTGTGGTCCACTTGAGATTTGTTTCCGATCATTTGTGATACATGGTCGGAAAATAGTCTTTGAAAACGGATGCACCAGTATACAATACAATGCATACATGAATGTGGAGTATGCGTCAGAGTCGCACACGTTTGACTGAATCCGGGGGTGACAGCGTAATCTGCGTTCCACAATTACTCGCAAATAACGTGTAATTTATTTGATACTCCAGCTGTGTATGATCCTTGATACACAGTCACTTGGAAATGGTACAGTTGTCGTAATTTGACTTAACAGAAACCGACTAAATAGTAGAACTTACGTCCACCTATCATACTTCACAATCTGAAGGGTTGCAAGTCAGTAGTCGATTCCAATATTGATTCAAAGACAGTAACACGATATCAATTAGCATTTGTTTCTTGAATTTAGAATTCCAACTGTTTCTAAGTATAACCGTCCCTTAAATTTCCATAAATTGTTAGTTTTTAAAAACAAATCATTATAATTTTTAGTATATATGCCATCTAAGTAGAAATACATCATGTGGACGGTTTATCTAAGATACTCTATTCAATTGTATAATTATTGAGTGCCTGCGTGTCAACCACCCAGGCCATGCCAGAGAGAGTATCAAAGTTAATCTCGTTTTCCAGTCCCACAGTTCTAGGCCATTCAAACCAGACAGGCCCACCATGTGTCAACCTTTCCACCGCCTTCAAAATCCATTTACTTACTAAACAGCCCCTTGTTTTGTATAAACCTGTACGATGATATCCTTATAACATCCTCTCCACATCCTTGCTCTCCACACGGCCAGAATCCACATATCCAACTTCAAATCAAACCCTTCGACTGCTTCTTTCCATTCTAAATAGTCCTTCCTGCTTCCTTTCATCTCTTCTTTCCGAGAGTCGTGTTTCAAATCAAACACCACAAAAATAGACCATTTTCTTTGAGAATTCATTTCTTGGGAAAATGGATACCAAGATTGGATCTTTGGATTCAAGCAACCCCACCAAAAATGACGTCGGTGGCCCACCTGGCCCCGCTTTTGTGTCCACCATCCAGAACTCGGTCCCCCCATCGTCTATCGCGATGCCGGATGCCACTCTAGGCAGCCACATCGCGCGCCGCCTCGTCCAGGTTGGCGTTACTGACATCTTCACCGTCCCCGGCGACTTCAATCTCACCCTTCTCGATCACCTGATTGCAGAGCCAGGCCTCACCAACATCGGCTGCTGCAACGAGCTCAACGCCGGGTACGCTGCAGATGGTTACGCTCGGTCCCGAGGTGTCGGGGCATGTGTTGTGACGTTCACTGTCGGCGGCCTCAGCATCCTCAACGCCATCGCTGGCGCCTACAGTGAGAACCTTCCGGTCATCTGCATCGTGGGCGGACCCAATTCAAACGACTATGGGACGAACCGGATCCTCCACCACACGATCGGGCTGCCTGACTTCAGCCAAGAGCTTCGATGCTTCCAGACGGTCACGTGTTATCAGGCGGTCGTCAACAATCTGGAGGACGCCCATGAATTGATCGACACTGCCATCTCGACCGCTCTCAAGGAAAGCAAGCCTGTCTATATAAGCATTGGCTGCAATCTGCCGGCGATCCCGCATCCGACATTCATTCGGGAGCCCGTGCCGTTCGTCCTCGCTCCCAAGTAAATCTCTTAAATCATTTACTGAATTTATGATAATTTAGAAGAATATATGTTTTTCGATCGAAATTCTGCCTTGTTGGGCACTACAAATTGAACATGGTGGGGCCCACATTCTAGTGGCAGGATCTTTCCCATTGTGGATTAAAGATGCCCTAATTAAAAAATCGGTCCGGATGATTCCACCCGCATGTACCGGTGGGTGGCATTGTCCATTTCTCATTGGGTGGTTAGGATTATACGATTGGGGAGATATTTGGATGGGCCCCCTCCCTAGCGGTCTACCAGATCAACGTCTTAGATTACCTAAATTTGTCCCAACTGTACCATTGTATGGTTGATTCGAGGTATCATATAAAGACCTCAATTTAGAAAGTGGAAGTATGTGATCATGCTTATCAGCAGGGGTAATACTCTGTTCAAAATTTGGTAATTGGTACATGTAGGGTCCACGGTTCAATAATCTAGACCGTTCATCTGATGTGGCTTGCTATGTTTTGGGGATGCCCTATGAAATCTCCCCAAAACTTCAAGATTCTGGTTCCTAACCCATCAATCTGCAAGCCACCACATTGAAGGGTTGGGATATTCCAGTCTGGTGATATCCGTGGCATCATGCTTCATTCATGGTGGGGCCCATTAGATGATCAGTTTGGGGCAACAAGCAATGGGTCAAACATGTAGTGAATCCTGCAACTGTTTGTGGAAATGGTTAGTGCTGAATTTGAACTGTCTTTGCTATTATGTGCAGACTGAGCAATCAGATGGGACTGGAAGCCGCCGTGGAGGCCACCGCCGAGTTCTTGAACAATGCAGTGAAGCCAGTCATGGTTGGTGGGCCCAAACTCCGCGTTGCGAAGGCCGGGCAAGCATTCATGGAGCTGGCTGACGCCTGTGGATATCCAATCGCCGTGATGCCGTCTGCGAAAGGGATGGTGCCGGAGCACCACCCGCGGTTCATTGGCACATATTGGGGTGCAGTCAGCACTGCTTTCTGCTCAGAGATTGTGGAATCGGCTGACGCCTACCTGTTTGCAGGGCCCATCTTCAATGACTACAGCTCGGTGGGGTACTCGCTTCTCCTCAAGAAGGATAAGGCCATTATTGTGCAGCCCGAACGGGTGGTGATTGCCAATGGGCCTACATTTGGGTGCATCCTGATGAAGGACTTCTTCCATGCATTGGCCAAGAGACTTAAGCGGAACACAACTGCTTATGAGAACTACCATCGGATCTTTGTCCCAGATGGGGTCCCACTCAAGGCGCAGCCCAAGGAGGCTTTGAGGGTGAACATCCTGTTCAAGCACATACAAGCGATGTTATCGGGAGATATGGCCGTGATCGCTGAGACAGGTGATTCATGGTTCAACTGCCAGAAGCTGAAGCTGCCAGAGGGATGTGGGTAAGTAAAAATTTCCCACATTGATATTGTTTCTATTTGTGATGAATGCTTATTAGCTGCAAATGCAGAACACAAGCTTTCCACACATGCTGTCATGTACACATATTCTAGATCAGCATGTTCACCGGCAGGGGCCCGCCTGGCCGTCTGAGGTGGACCACATAAGAACACGTCATACCACTGTTTTACATTTAATATCTCTGTCTTTCATACTTGTTTGGCCCATCCATGAGTGGACTAGCCTGATATATGGGAGGGGAACAATCAGCATGGGTCTACCTCATTAGAGGCGGTGATCCCACACTTAATACCACTTTAGACCATGTGTTTGTGCAGACAGGGCATTCCTTGTCTCCGTTTATTCACTTCCATGCATGTAACTAAGAAATGCAGATGGGAACATTACAGGTATGAATTCCAAATGCAGTATGGATCGATTGGATGGTCAGTGGGAGCGACACTGGGTTATGCACAGGCTGCAAAGAATAAGCGGGTGATCGCTTGCATTGGCGACGGAAGCTTTCAGGTAAACTGGATGGATGAAGTTAAAACATGAACAGGCCACAATGTTAAAAAAACAAAAAAAAACAAAAAAATCATTGTGATGGAATGGTGTTGATTGGTTTGACAGGTGACGGCCCAAGACGTGTCAACGATGCTGAGGTGCGAGCAGAATACCATAATCTTCCTGATAAACAATGGGGGCTACACGATCGAAGTTGAGATCCATGATGGCCCGTACAACGTCATCAAGAACTGGAACTACACTGCATTGATTGACGCCATCCACAATGGCGAAGGCAAATGTTGGACAGCCAAGGTGAGTAGGAATCTTTTAGCATTCTGAAACTTGGGTACTTGTTAGATCTGCATTTGGAAACAAAGGTGAATTGAGTTTCGAAAATTCAGTGATATCATACTAGTTGTTGCAATTCAATCCGATCTGCATTTGGGTACTCGTTAGATCTGCATTTGGATACACAGCTGAATTGAATTACGAAAATTCAGTGATATCATACTAGTTGTTGCAATTCAATCCGATTGTGCTTCCAAACGCGCCCTTCAATCTTCCAGATTGGTAATTCTTAGAGGTTCCACTTGTACGCAGGTCCGTTGCGAGCAGGAACTGGAAGAAGCCATTGAGAAGGCGACAGGGCCCATGAAGAACTGCTTGTGCTTCATCGAGGTGATCGTGCACAAGGACGACACTAGCAAAGAATTGTTGGAGTGGGGATCGAGGGTGTCTGCAGCCAACAGCCGACCGCCAAATCCTCAGTAATCCAACGCCATCGGATCGAGTCTGCAGCCAACAGCCGACGGTCAAATCCTCAGTAATCTGGCTGGTCGGATAGGGTCCTATAATAATGCTTTAGTTAGAGCTTCTTTCTCAGTTTGGTTGAATACACGAGGCATTTTTGTTTATTCCGTACCTTCTTTTTTTGATTGTCCGATTGCTTAGGCACTTTAAGCTTTCATTAATTCTTTAAATAGCTTTCGTGCTTCTGATAATTCAGTTTCGTACCTTTCAAGCGCTGGGATTGATTTGGGGCCTGTGTAATATCTACGCCCTTCATGAATCACGGCCCAACGTGACTCGCCCGGTCCAAAAAAAGTAGGTTAGTTGAACATGCAGCTGGGAGGGGTGTGGCCCAGTAGATGAATGGACAGGCGTTTTTTTTTATTGGTCCAGTTAACCGATAGATGTACATTGGCATGTGTGGCTGTCCATATTCGAGAATTGGTGGTTAGGATTGTTCATTCAGCGATCAGTGGGCCCCATGATTTGGATGGTCATGATTGCATGTGTTTCGATTGCATAGAAGATGGGACAACACTACTTTAAAAAGTAGTGCTTGTAGTTTTTTCCAATGACAGATGATGCGGGGAAAGTTTCCTTGATTAAAGGTAGAGGTGTACACCGAGTCTAGTTTGCCTCAGCTCGACCACTAGCTGACCCCAGCTTGAACTCGGCTCAGCTCCATCCTTGAGCATGACTGACCAGCTCAGCTTGGTTCAGTCGGTGGCTCAAAAAACAAAAAGTCAAGTTCGAGCCAAGATTGAGCCAAATTCATCGGTGCAACATTTTCAGCAGCAATGATTTTACAAGTATTTTATCAAAGACTTTATAAGCAACATAAATATCAATAATAATAAAATAAAAGATAATTGTTTCATATACACACCTTCCATGCCATGGCCACACATCGTTGAGCCGTTTCATCAAACACTTAGTGAGCAACATCAATATCAAAGCAACCGAGTCACCAAATTGGTTTGAGTCAAGCCGAGTTTGAGTTGGATTCTATCCAAGTTGAGTTGAGCTGGGGTCGGCTTGAACTCAGCTCAAGCTTATTTTCGAGCTTGAAAAATCAGCTTGACTCGGCTTGAAATCATCTTCGAACCAAGTCGAATGAACTTTTTTTAGTTGAGTTGAGCGAGCTAACTCGGTTCGTGTACGCCGGAATACACCCGTAACTAAAGGTTATTCTCTCTTTCTTCCCAAAACAAATTTATTTTTTAAAGAGAATTTGGGCTCTTGCATTTCTCGGAATCAACTGAGGAAAAAAAAATAGTAAAAAAGGTTGAATGTTATTGTGCCAATGGGGCTCTCGGACCAGTGATCCAGACGGTTGATCTGATGGATCCTGATTGGGATGGAGGATCTCACCCAGTTGAAATAATCGTGGCCTTTGATAAATGGATTTAGTAGGAAAAGACAGTAGCCCACATTTATCTGACGAAAAAGCCACCGATGACATGGATACCATCATCGAAATTAGGAGAGATTGGTTGAGTTCGTCATCCATGTTGGAGCCCGCGGGACCAATGGTTCAGATCATGGATCATGGGCCTCATTTGTGCAAATTCGTGGCCTGAGGATACATAGAGGAATCTGCGGTGAATCTGGAGCAGGAATATGCAGTGAATCAGAGAGCTGGTTAGATAGTCAGCCCCACACCACCCTCAGTGTAGGGACGTGGTGAGATGCGATGGGTGGGGCGTATGCTGCCGGAGATGAGCCAGTGACCAAAACTTTAAAAACAAGAGAAGTTGACCACTGTAGATGCCACCTTTTACCCAGTGTCTTCTCTGAGCCATCCTAAACTTACATTCCCAGTGCTAAGCTTTCATGTACAGACAGATGAATTGAGGATGAAAATACCCCTGTTTTTCAAAGCCATTTCTCGGTAAATTGTTTAGCTATTGTTACGGATTATAACCGTAGCCATAAGGGCCACCGCTAGCTCAACACAACCCCGCCAAGGCCTGAGTTTTGTGGGGCCCTCTACACGTATGGGGCTCCCTTTTAGCACTTTTAGCCCTTTTTTAAGCCCCTAAAAACTCCCATTTTGAAATTTTCCTAATCACTCTTCCTCAAAACTCAAAAACCTCCCTCTAAGCCCATTCCATGTGTCCAATCCTTCCACCAAACCCCATTTCCCTAAATACTCTTCATCTTTAGGCCCTCTATTTACTAAAATTCTTCCTTTCAAACCCAATTCCCTTAAAACCCCTCATTCCCCAAACTCATCTTGCTCAAGGGGGCGTTTGGCGCATGGTATTTGTAACACCCTGAATTTTGAGGGTCGAACAAAGCTCGACTCCCAAGATTTCGAATATCACTTATGTCTTGTGGAAGATAATTCCTGATTTCTTCCATGTTGATTGATTAAGCATGCATATAATTTTACAAAATGGCGTATCATACTCCAGATTTAATGAAGTTAAGAATATGCGTAAATCCCAAACATATCTACGTAAATATGTACATGTTCCACAAAATTCCTTCCAAAGTATGATTCTGCACTGGGTTCAATATATACATGTACAAGTTCAAAATGACCAAAATGTGGTAATGTAAATGTATTCAACTATGCCCAGATGCCTAACGTTCCCTGTGTAATGGTACGTGGCCTACATCGGCCAGCCCGGAAGTAGGAGAATTCCTCTTCCTCATCTAAGAAGTCCTGCTCCATTGCATAGACGTAGTCCGTACCTGCATCTACATCAGCGTCTGGTTGGTGTTTTAAAACATTGTCTCAGAGTGAGAGTGAGTGATCAACTCAGTGGTTCTATAAGGCAAAAGTTACACATGTTATCGAGTAAATCAATGCAGTAATGATAAGACAATTATAGCAATCACTTCCTAACTATTCTTTTTAATGCAGCAATGAAGTGTAAGTAATGATGCATGCCCTCACCCATCAACACTCCCTCAACACGCGACTTCGACCGCCTATTTCACATATGACAACACTTCCTCAAAGGTGAAACTTCAACGCCTTTTCGCCACATTCTAACTAATGCGGTACGATGCATGGTCATGTTAGCCAAGTGATTGATTATGTTCATTCATCCAGTAAGTTTGGGAAGCTAGGGTACCTCCCTTTTTAACATTAACCCAAATCGAACATTAGGCATTGGACAACCGCAGTGATATGATTCCTGTGTTCTGGATCCATCTATGTTCGTCACTCCTAAATAAACACATACGATTGACAAGTTACAAAAGTGGTGCTCACGGTCACTATGGGGAGGCTCGTCACCCCAGCGTAGGCCAACAACCCGAACACAATGTCCCATACCACCATGCCCGGCTCACAAGTCTTGAGGATCATGGTACCATGGTTGAAGGTGTATCTTTACATTGGTTAGGGGTACCCTAGATTCAAACAGTCACGTCCATACATGGTAAACACACAATAGGTCAACCGGTTCGTTAGGCATGCTTGATTGGTATGGGCGCACGCTGACTTAATCGACATGGAGCGCATGCGTCTCTCGTGGCCTAGCCACTGTCGACAGTTGATGCACGACCCATATCCTTCGAGTTTACCTAAGGTGGCCAGACTAATTCGACCACCCAAACATGGGCGTTTACCAATTGCCCAGGCTACGATTGTAGCCCCATTCCTATCCAAGTGTTGTTAACACCCAGGTGTAATATCTATCTCAGTATTCGACAAACAATCCTAGTGAATTTCTCATTTGGGCATTTCATCAAACACATAGACCATGTTAACTACAACTTGCATTTTATCAACTGGTTATATAAAGAAAAATACATAGGTATAAGACAACAAAGAATCCTACCTTAATAATCTTAGTAAGTACAAATCATCAACTATTTTTTATTTAATCAATTTATCAAACACATAGACTACGTTAGTTACAACTTACATTTTGTCAATTCGTTACACAGAGAAGTACATATGCATATGACATCAACAAATCCTAGGTTAATAATCATGGCAAGCACTAATCATCATCTATTCCTCATTTAGACATTTCATCAAACACATAGCCTACGTTATCTATCATTTGCAATTCATCAGTTTATTTCATAAAGAGTTAGGCATGTTAAAGACAATACGAGTTCTTGCAATCACAATCATAACATACATAAATCATTAGCTACAATGAAAGCATTGATAAACCGCAACCTAAGCGTTTATAGTCAGCACCTTTCGGTTGTACGTTCGACTTGGACTCGGTCCTAAGACTACGTTTCCACAAACGAAACATTGGACACCTAAATGATTAAATGGGTAAGCCAGGTTAGAGAAAAACCATCCAGGAGACTTACATCATTATAGGGTTTAGTATTTCTTACCCGAAGTTGCAACCGGAAGAGTTTTGGGTAGTGAAACGTGGCGGTGATTAGGCACGTGGATCCATGGGAGAAGATTTCCCATAGTTGCAGTGATTTCCCAAACTTCCTCTTCTCTATTTTCTCTTTTCTCTTCTATCTCTCCCTAGGGTTTATGAAATTCGTATTTGGGAGAGAGCGGGTGTGTTGGGAGCTATTTATAGCCTCGGATGAGGTGCAAATGGCCCTAGGGCCACTTTGTACTATGTTTATACCCTGTGGGCGGCCATTTCTGATGAATAGGGCTCTTAGGGAGGCCCAAGCTTAACCCACCGACTGCTTAGCATTTAATTAAATCCCAATGCCTATAATTTCAAGGTCATCGGACCCTCAACGTGTGATCTAGGTCCCTTACGGAGTTTCAGTGTACTTCCGAGAGCGACAGGCCCTTGGGATTTCTCCTAAGTCTTTAGATGGCATTGGGCCAGTGGTACTCCTAATTCTAGGCCTTCCCATTTGTGAAAATGGTGGCCCAAGCTTAACCCACCGACTGCTTAGCATTTAATTAAATCCCGTCTAAATTTCACAATCGGGTGTGGTCCTTGGGTTGTTTAGCCTGAGGTTGTACTCGGGTCTTTGTACGAATTTTTTCGGGACGTTACAGTATTAAATGGGATTAAGTGGGATAGAGTTGTATTTAGTCCCGTGCAATTCCATCCATCGTTTGGAGAGAATGGGAAAGGTTGGGATTAGTTGGGATGGAATTACATTTAGTCCCATGGAATTACATTTGGTCCATGTAGCATTTCCGTGGATTTTGAAATCCATTACACATGTGGGCCCCACATTGATGCATGCATTTATCTATGTCATTCATCCATATGCACCGTTTATATGTGACATTTTAGTTATATATGTGTACAAGTGAACAACATCTGTTGTAAATTTGGTTCGTTAATTACAATTTCATGGTCCACCAAACATTATTTTACTTAATCCAATGTTTTCCAGTAGCTAAATTTTTATCCCAAACATGGGTTTGGATGGCTACAATACGATACTATTTCTAGACATGCAATCATTGTGCAATAATGGTGTTAATCCCTTTTAATACCATTCAAATCCACGAACCAAACACGCCCCAAGTGGATAACAACTCCGAATTCATGGAGTTGGAAATTGAGCGAGGCAAACTTGAAATTGAGCATGGCAAAATGAAAATTGAGCGAGGTTAACATGAAAATGAGCGAGGCAAACTGGAAATTGAACGAGACAAATATGAAATTGAGCGAGGCAAACAGGAAATTGAGCGCTGCAAGCTAGAAATTGAGCGGGGCAAACTTGAAATTGACCGGGGCAAATTGAAAATTGAGTGTGGCAAACTTGAAATTTAGCGGGGTAAACTAGAAATTGAGTGGGGCAAACTGGAAATTGAGCGGGGCAAACTGGAAAATGAGTAAGGCAAACTTGAAATTGAGTGGGGCAAACTAGAAATTCAGCAGGGCAAAGTTGAAATTGAGTGGGGCAAAACTGAAAATTGAGTGGGGCAAATTGGAAATTGGGCAGGACAAACTAGAAAATGAGAGGGGTAAACTTGAAATTCAACGGGGCAAACTGGAAATTCAGCGGGTCAAACTTGAAATTGAGCTGGGCAAACTGAAAATTGAGCGAGGCAAACTGAAAATTGAGCGAGGCAAACCCAACATTGAGCGATGCAAACTAGGAATTTAGCGAGGCAAATTAGAAGATCAAGAGAGGCAACCTAGAAGATGAGCGAGGCAAACTGGAAATTATATAAGGTATATCAAACACCGTATATAATACAACATGAGCGAGGGAACAATTACAGGTTATAAATATTCATTGATTATAAATTTTCATTCAATAAAAATTGTACAAGGTATATCAAACAATGTATATAATATAACATCTCACAAAAATTTCCTCTTCCTCCCATGCCCTTGACAAATATCATTTATAGTTTACAAATAAACAATCATATGCTATCGACTTCCTCAAAACTGCAGTGAATTTTTGCATGTCTGTTCCCGCCAAGGTGAGATTGTTACACAATATGTCGATAAATTTCATTACGAATATGCCGCAGTCATAACCAATGTTTTGCTTCGACGCCGATTCATCTTCTTTGGGAGTCCACATCTTCCTTTCAAGCGCAGTGCTGTCTCCACTGGCATAGAAGAGAATGGGGAGCGCTTCGGTCATCGTTTTGATCTTCTGCTTGTACTTTAATAATGCATTTGTGCATAAACTATCAACAATAACAATTTCTCATTTTCTTTGATGTATGACCATCAAGAACTAATGAGAAAAATCATGGTTCATGGGTACATACACCTATCCATGTTTCACAAAATAATATATTAATAAAAACATGATAGAATACATTACAGCCAGAGTTGATGTTTTGTAATGAATGCATTATTACCCATTCACAACACCAAATAGCCTTGGCATATGGTTTACCCGCTGCTTAACAACTGCGTAAACCATGCTCATCTCGCCTATTAGTTTCGCACGTTCTGACACAGACTTAGTGTGAAACCCTTATCCTAGACCGTATCGTTCCATAAACTTCTGCAATCCTCCTGTCAAATTCTGGCAAACCACTAGCTGTAACCAGTGTTTGCGTTCGACCTTGAATCACATCCCGCATATCTGAGTTGACTTGACCCGAGACTTGTATCATTGCGACCTTGTCGTCGTCACGGTTCCAACGCCGCTTCTTGCGCACCGATGCGATACCCAGGCCAGGAGTTGTGGGCCCACGTATATTTTGAAGAAACACCGTATGTTACGAATTCCAAGAGAATCTCTACAACCCATCAAATCAATCAATGTATAAGTCAAGTACACATCCATCACTCACCCACCCCTCTCTCAACCAAAGTCAACTCTCAAGTCAAGTACACCTATCACTCACATCCATTTCTCACCCATCACAGCCATCCCTCTCCTTTATAATCACTCTCTCTCTCTCTCTCTCTCTCTCTCTCTCTCTCTCTCTCTCTCTCTTTCTTACCCATTTTTCCAAGAAACCAAAGAGGAGAGAGAAATCGTCCAAGCTTCCTAAGGAGAGGAGAAGCTAGGTGTGGCCCACTCCCTACCAGCCAATCCCTCATCTCAACCCTTCAACTTTCATCATCTTCCATCAAAGAAAAAGCCAAGGAGTTTAGCTTGTCATGGATCCAAGAAGAAGAGTAAACGGTAGGTGATCCACCATTGATTTTAATTTAAGGGTCCGCTTATGATGGGACACATTTTGATGTATGTGTTATGATCTAAGAGGGGCCATAGTGGCGGGGTCCCTCAACTACACCGTTTCTCTCTCTCTCTCTCTCTCTCTCTCTCTCTCTCTCTCTCTCCCTCTCCCTCTCCCTCTCTTTCAGTTTGTTTTATGGTGTTGATGTGTATGGCCCACCCTGATGGACCCTTGATGAGAGTATTCCATATCCATGGCATCCACCGCAGAGCCCACCTTGCTGGACTGTCCGTCTGGACAGGCCCAAGTAAAGAGAAAACACAAGTATCGACTTCATCCAAAGCTGGTGGGTCCCACGCATGTGGAGCCACCTTAATGTATGTGTTTGAATCTGGGCCGTCCTTCTACTGGACGGCCAACAGCTACAACTTCTTTGATGACAACAAGGTTCTGTGGGTCTGACCATGAGGATGTGTTAAATCCAGACCGTCCATCAGGGTGTTGCTGAATGTGTGACGTGGACCCCACACCTGATGTATTTGTCCATCCAAGTCATCCGTCCAGAGGACGTCCAACATGCTTGGACGGTGGAGACCACTCAAATATCAGCTTGATGTGATGTGGGGCCCACCTTGGTGACATGTGCACCTAGGACGTGGGGCCCTCTTTGATATATGTGTTTTATCCCTACCGTCTAGATGTCCTGGACGGTAGGGCCTGCAATGATATATGTGTTGTATTCCAGCACCGTCCGTTTGCATCGGGCTCTGCACGGGTGGTGCATCCACACCATTCAGATGGCTGGACGGTGGGACCCACCTTGATGTATTGATTTTATATCCACACCGTCCACGGGATTGGGACGGTGGGATGCCTGCCATGATGTATGTATTTTATACATACTGTCCATCCATTTTTCATGGCGTGGGGCCCACCCCACATGTGTGACATGTGTGGGGGTGGGAACCACCTTGGTGTATGTATTGTATATCCACTCCGTCCACCTGTCAGGACGGTGGTGTGGACCCCACTATGATGTTTGTATCTTATACACATCGTCTATTCATTTCAGCTCGTGTGGGGTCCACCCCACGTGTTGTACATGTGGGATGGGACCCACCTTGATATATGTATTCTGTATCCTAGGCGTTCGTCCGTTTTGGATAGGTAGGACTCACCTTTATGCATGTATGTGTGGGCTGATCGTGGTGTATGTGTTTTATACACATCATCCATCCATTTATGTGGCCCGTTGTGATGTACGTATTGTATATCTATGTTGACCCATTGATGCGGCCCACTTGATGTATATGAGGTCCGTTGGCATAGCCCATTGATGCGGCCCACTTGATGTATATGAGGCCCATTAGCGCAACCCATTTATGTGGCTCACTTGATGTATATGAGGCCCATTGATATGACCCATGTGATGCGGCCCACTTGATGTATATGAGGCCCATTATGATGTATCTATGGCCCATATGATGAGGCCCATTATGATGTATATGTGGCCCATGAGTGAGGCCCGATGTATTGTATATGAGTCCCATGCAAAGCGGCCCACTTGATGAAATGCAGCCCGCGTATGAGGCCCATTGTAATATATATTAGGCCCTTGTGTGATGTCATGGGCCCACTATACGTTTGTGTAACGTCTCGAAAAAATCCGTACAAACACTCGAGTACCACCTCAGGCAGAACCACCTAAGGATCGTGTCCTGTAGTAACTTAGATGCAAATTAATTAAGTACTAAATTAAATAATCAGTAGATTTAGTTCGGGCCATCATTTCCACAAACGAGATGGCCTAAAACCATTAATTCCACTGACTCAACGTCACTTAAAGACCTAAGAGAAATCTCAAGAGGCTGTCGCTCTCAGGAGTACATGGAAACTCTATATCAGACCTAGACTGCACATCCAGAGTCCGATGACCGCGAAACTATAGGATTATGTCCGTCCTACTAGGCATGACAGCCATCGTGAGAATCAAGCCCAGATGTTGTCCAGAAATGCATAACTTGAGAACTGAGTGAAGAGCGTGAGAATCTCAAATATCTTTAGAAAATGTAATGAGACTTAAGTGAATTGGGCCATTCACTCACACACGAAATTGAAGATTTCGGGCCGTCAGTTTCTGACCAAACTTCACCCATGTAAAAAGAAAAATTCCTTGCACATATTCGTATAACTGTGGCCCTGATTGGGTAAGCATGGCCGTCGATCTGAACAAGTCCTCTACGGTCGATTAGCTTATCTGATTACACCGAAATCACATCCTGGTACATATCCATTGTCAGAGAACTTACCCTATGACATAAGTGAGTAGTGGGCCTCCCTGTGAGCCCTGTTTGTTAAAAACAGCTGCCCAAATGGTATAACCCATGTATATAGTGGCCCTGAGGCCATTTGCGTCACTTCTGGACTTATATATAGCCCTTATATCACCCCACCTCTCTCATATACGAATTTCCCCAAAACCCTAAGGGGGAGAGAGAGAGAGAGAGAGAGAGAGAGAGAGAAAAGAAGAGAAGAGGAAGGAGAGAAGAAAGCTATTTTGTAAGGCCCATATCATAGACCATACCGTTCCGTAGGCTTCTGCGGTCATTCCGGTCGAATTCCGGTAACCCTCGACCTGTATCCAATGTTTACGTAGATCTTAAGTTGTGTTCCACATGTCAGAGTCGACTCGACTCGAAACTTGTACCCCTGCGACCATGCCATCGCCGCGGTTCCAACGCCACGACTTGCGCCCCAATCCGATACCCAAGTCAGGAGATGTGGGCCTGCGTTCATCTCGAGGAAAACGCCGTGCATTCTGAATTCTGAGAGAATCTCTACAACATGTCCCATCAATCAATTAATCAATTAATGTCAAATACAAGTCAAGTACACTTCATACCCCAAGTACAACAACCCATCCCTTCCCATTCCCAAAGTCAACTCTCTCTCTCTCTCCACCCATCCCTTTCTTACAACCCCATCACTCCCACCCATCACACATCATCCCATCCCTTTTCACCCATCACTTCCCTCTCTCTCTCTCTCATTCCCCCTCTTCACTCCCAAGCAACAAAATATCTCACGTCCAAGCCTCCCCAAGCTCTCTTCCAAAACAACAAGTGTGGCCCACTTTCCCACTTTCTCATCTCCCATCTCAACCTTCCAATCACCATCAACCTCCATCAAACTTGCAGGCAAGGAGCATACAAGTCCAAGGAGCTAAAGAAAGAGGCCGACAGGTGGGTGATCTATCATCGATTTCAATTCCTAAGGGCCCACTTATTGTGGGACCCACTTGATATATGCATTATATTTGGGAGGGCCCAATAGTGGTGGGGTCATCTTCTCATCTTCTCTCTCTCTCTCTCTCTCTCTCTCTCTCTCTCTCTCTCTCTCTCTCTCTCTCTCTCTCTTTCCTCCCCCTAGAATGAAGTGGGCCCCATCGAATTGTGTTAAATCTACTCCATCCATCAGACGGTGTGGCCTACCACATTTCAGGAAGATCCGTCGTCCACTATTGGGACAGAGGGAAGTCCCACCCGCTGGACTGAAATATATATATAATACATTTATATTATATTAATATATATATATATATATACATGCATGGTGGGCCATGTCCATGTGGGACCCACCATGATGCTCGTGTTGTTTCCACACTATCCAGCATCCAGGGACACTGGACGTGGCCCCACATAATGTGTGAACTGACAGTGTTATGTGCTGTTGGGAAAAAAAATAAAATAAATATATATAATATAAATATTAGCTTGATTCAATAAGCTTTGGTGGACTGCTTATGCAGGCCCCACCTTGATGTATAGATTTAATCCACTCCATTCATCCTATTTCTCAGCCCATTTTAGGCGTTGGGCCAAAAAAATGAAGTTAATCTGATAATCAAGTGGGCCATGCCATAGAAAACAGTGATTTGGCTGTTAAAGGCTGTTAGGACCCATATTGACGTTTCTATACACCAAAACATACTGCATATTGGGCTCGTTTGGTCCGTCATGAGCCATAGAACCCAACCAATGGGTTAAATCTTCCGGATGCGGGCCCCACCTATGAAAAATCCCAAGAAAATAATAAAATAAAATAAATATAAGCAGCAACGCTGCTGCTGGCGTCCAGAGGTCGCAGCAGCAGCGTCCTACTGCGTTAGAGGTGGGTTGGGACCCACAGCCGTAGGCCTCATTGTGGTGTGTGTAGAACATGAACACTGTGCATTGTTAGGCCCCTTCCAGTTGTGGGCCACCCTAAACAATCAGCCATATGTGGAACTCAGGTGGCCCACATGGCAAGAAATAGTGGGATTGAACGTCTGCCATTGAAACCCTTTTGGGTTGTCACAGAAGTTTTGAATCAATATTTAATTTATTTTTCTTCTGCATTCAGGTCCGTGTGACCTTATTAACAGATTGGATGGCAGATAAACGTTATGGTGGGCCCCACGTGGGACCCACTATGGTGTATATGTTTTACCCACACTGTCCACACCATTGGACAGTGGGACTCACTATGACGTCTGTGTTTTATCTATGCCGTCCAGCCATTTTAGCTGGGCTGCTGGATGGCAGGGGACCCTACCATGAGGTATATGTCTTATCCATGTTGTCTATCCCCATGGGACCCACCGTGATGTATGGGTTACATCCAAATCGTCCATCCAATGGCGAGTTAGCCTTAAGGCTTGAGGCACATGAGGCAGATCTACCTATCAAGTGGACCACATAGTAAAAAGTAGTGGGGATTGAGTGTCTGCCATTGAAACCTTTTGTTGTCACAGAAGTTTTGGATCATTAGGAAATTTGTTTTTCCTCTTAATTCAGATCTGTGTGACCTTATGATCAGATTGGATAGAAAATAAATGTTACGGTGGGCCTTGAGAATTTAATGGTGGGAATCATTATCACCACTGTTATTTGGAGTGTGGTCCGATTGATCTTTTGATATGATATATATATATATATATCCAGCTGATCATATATATATATATATATATATATATATATATATATTGATTTCTAAAAATAAATTAGATGAGTTGGGTTTGGCCCATTCAACTTGGCCCATTTGATTCAGCCCATTTGATTAGGCCCGATGTGATATATGAGGCCCATCCGTTGATATATATATATATATATGAGGCCCATGTTATGAGGCCATTTGATGTATTGGAGGCCCATGGGTCGAGGCCAAATGGGATGTACATAAGGCCCATTACAATGTGTGATTCTACAATGGTTTATGTAATGATGTTTATGGCGGGCTATGCCTTAGGAGCAATGATGGTTTGACGCCCACATTGTAAGTACAATGTTGGTTAAATATCCACATTGTAACTCTCCATAGGGCCCATTGATAGGCCCATACTGGTTGTGTGTAGGCTGTCTAGGCCCATCTTCGTTGTGAGGATAGTTCATCACCTTATAACATGTTTAGTGTAATTTCATGACTCATGCCCATACGCATTATATGTATGCTTGATATGAGTAGTGACTAATCATAGCATATGCCATTAGGTAGATTATTCATGGGACTCATTGATAGGAGTTATCCCACATGAGCGCACGGTATGCATAGGAATGATGTATGGTTGGTTTGCATGACTCATGCATTTTGCATTGTGTGATTGTGATTGTTGTATGCCCTAGAGACATCAGGGTCATAGCCTCCACAGACACATCATGGATGGCTGAATTAGATACCAAAAATACTGTTTCTAGCATTGGGGCGCCATAGATGTCCTTGGATGAAAATCCCTAAACCTGATGGTACCAGAGGATGACTCTAACGTCGAGACCGAGTGGATATATGAGCGCATGAGAGCTGAATACTAGGAGGCCGCATCTCCCACTGTGTTGTGGTTGGTTAGAAAGGGGTATGGCCTTATCCACCCAAGGGTAGGGGGAATTACTAGGCTGAGTATGACCAGCTCATGAATGGGTCCACTATCAATGTACCGGATAGGTAATGGTAGACTATTGGCCAGGCGGATAATAAGGTTTCTTACGCTCACTTGGACTACGCGCCTAGGGAAGGGGTAGTGTCATTTAGAGTGTACTAAACCCCGATGATTATTCAGAATGAGAACCGTACTGATATTTGATGCTCTAGTGATGAGCTGCATTTGAAATTGCGGTGAAGACCACTTTAGTTGAAATCGGGATATGGCAATATGTCCTAGGGGGGGTGAATAGGATTTTTAAAAGTTTTTATGATTTATTTCAAAATCCTATTACACTAATCCTAACAACAGACATATATTAGGATTACTCAAAAAATAACTTTACTGGCTTCCAAGCCCGGTAGAGGATTCAATCACAAACCTTTTTTAAAAGTAAACTTTATGCAAACTAGTTTATGAAGGTATGACTGTGTAAGTGTGTGAGGTGTGATTTCAGATATGTAAATATTGAAGAAAATCACACGATCAGAAGAATAACAATCTCAAACACAGTCATTTTTATAGTGGTTCGACGATCAGTCTACTCCACTCCCGGCAGATGCACTCAACCCTTGAGTTTATCGAATTTCACTAAGGAGGTTTCACAGTGGTTCACCTCAAACCTAAGGTTTTAAATCAGGTTTACCTTCAACCTTTACAACTTATAATGAGGCTGACTGTTTATGCTCTCACGAGCAAGGGTCAACACAACACACCCACTTTTAAGCACACTGGCCAAGGATCTTCCATAAGACCCTACTGGAGGTTTCTACACGGTTCACCTCAAACCCGAGGTTTCACAGCAATTGACCTCAAACCTAAGGTTTTGCTTGTTCACCTGCAACCATATGTTTATGCTCTCCACAGAGCAAGGGTCCACACAATGCACCTACTACGTGCACTCTCGCCAGAGGCCTCCTTGAGGACTTTAAAGGGTGAGAACTACTTAAGACCCAATCCTACAAAGGTATGATCACAAGTGTCCTCTTGGACTTTAGATACTTATAAATAAGTTGATGAGTCCCGATAAGCACAATGCCGAAGATCTCCTCCTCTTTGTTGACAAAGAGTCTTCTGCTCCATTGATCCACAACACAAAAGATGTACCGATATATGGTGACAGGTTGGGTCAAGTTTATGATAGAATCCTACTCTCTAAAGGTTTTCCTATAAGGAAGATAGAGTAGTTCCAATCTCTAGGCATTCAAGGTATCTCATCTTAATGATTCACCATTAAGGTAGTAGCTGGAGGATCCTTGAATGCAGAAGTTCATTCCCCAATCCACTCTATTGAATATCAATGGTAAGGGTGGATTGGAGGATGAACTTCCTTGAGATAAAGGGCTTTGGGTATATGATTTAAGGTTAAACACTCAAAAGCTCTCTCTGCTTTCTCTCCTAGCAACAATAGACAAGTCCTCTATATATAGGCAAAAGGTTCCAACGGATATAAAACAATCACATTTATGACTAAGTTCGATATCATTGAGCAGTTTTGATATCATCAAGCGTATACTCTCGATAGCATCGATGGTCTGCTTGATGACTCAAACTCAAAGTCATATACTTTTGAAACCTTTAGCCAGCTGGTCAATGAATCGAAACAATTGTCGATGTTATCAAATTTTGAACTCCGATTCTATCGATGATAGGTTCGATCCATCGACACTTGAAAAATGAGAGAGACTTGATTAGAAATATTTTAGGTTTTTAAGAAATGATCGAGGGTCAGCCGATGTCATCAGATTTGCATATCGATGATATCGAAGGCAGTGTCGATGCATCGATAAATCCTATAGATTTACTAGTAAGCTCGCTGGACAGTTTGTCTCCAGTTTCGATGCAATCGACTCGGCCTCGATATCATCGACATATGAATATCGATTTCCTCGAATGACCCCTGATTAAAGTTAAAAATAACCTAAAATATCTACTGGAAGAAATGCGCGCCCATGATCGATATCATCAATGGTCTTCTGATATTATTGATATTTGATTTAAGATCATATTGGGAAGAGCATCAATATATCGAAGGAATTTGAGATTTTCTTTTAAAAATATGGGCGCCAGAAATCTGCCTGTCGATCTTATTGAGCCGCTTTCGATATGCTTGAGATTTGAGTATCAATGATATCGATAGGTGTATCGATGCATCGATAATTCATCCAGATATATTGGGAGGTTACTGGACATATTTGGTCCTCTTTTTGATGGTATCGATGAAGCATCGAGGACTCGACAATGCAGGTCGATCATATCGAGGGTGTTTCGATAAAATCGACAAGGCAAGAAAAACTTAGAGATTTTCTTTGTTTTGAAAAAGTTTTCTCACCTTAAGACCCTATGATTTTCTAACTTATTTTTAAGGGTTTTATTCACTTGGTGTTTTGGGACATGGGATGTGAGGCTTTAAATTTACCTATGGTGAGCTTACAAATATCCTGTTGAGGCAGACGCTTGAGTTGATCTTCCTATCAGGTTCTGTAACAATATGACTCAACACTCACCTAACTTGACAAACCAGGGCACTTTCAATCTCCCCTTTTGTCAATTATATGACAAAATTTCCGAAACATCCTAGAACACTCTAGACAGACACACCCTAAATTGTGTGTACATGCTTTTACATAATTTTATAATTTTTCAGCCCATGTACACAACCAGTAGCTGCTCCCCTGACTCGTAAACTCCAACTCCCCCTTGCTTGTTGCAGCTGCTCCCCTTAACCACCTGCACAACCACTTAAGCAGATATACAATTTTCCGTTTGGGGTGTTTGTAAACGTTCTCCCCTTTTTTGTCAGTCATTGACAAAGATATATCAAGTAATATTGACTGAAAAGTGAATTACTTGGGAGAACCGACCAGGCAGAAGCAGATCAATTGATGTATCATAATTAACTCAGTTTAAGCAGACATCAATTTTATAACGTATGGATGCATAGTAGATCAGATAAAATAATAATATAGCAGATAGAATAATCAGTAAAGCACAGTACATGCATACCATATCAGACATAGATAAACTAGGGGAACTCAAAACAGAATCATGACAGTAAAGATAAGAATTATACTTAGCCATTACCAAAATGAAATAAAAAATTTTTAACTATCCAAAATAAACTGCCCAAGATTGACCGCAAACTAACAGTTATCCCAGCAAAAACAAATCAAGCCCATGTCAGGGCACCCATAAGTAAGTACCAGTATCAATCCCACATCGGGGCATATACACACAATACAAAGAAACATCAGTCTATCCAAGTTAGAAAACTGTCACACATACCTAAGAGAGGATAGAACACCCAAAAAGATACTAATGTTCATACGCCGCATTAAGAATGATGTGTGTGTGACAGTATGCAAGAATCAACACTATGGAGCTGAGTGGGATGGCGCCGTGTCATCCTGTCGACAAGTCATTAGATCAACCAGCTGTTGCACACTCTATTATATTCCATAGACTAGTCGCTCTAGGACTGTCAGCCGTTCATGCACAAAGTAGATATCCCTCTAAATTGTTCCAATCCTATCTAGCTTGTAGCGTTTGGCATGCCCAGGCATTGACGTTAATGGTACTGGATCGTGTCTGGAGGGTTCATCTCTGGCCATCCCAGTCGAGGGACACCACCACCTTCAGCTTCTCCTTCTTGAATGCCTTCTTCTACGTCCTTAGCGTACTCGTGAAACTTCAGGTCCATTTTGTGAATATTCTTTATATTGAAGACTTGAAGTGGGAATACGGGATCAGTGGTAGATGGAAAACCAATGGTGTTGCATATCCTGCTTATGATCTAGGGATATGGGAGATGAAGATCTTTGGAGGTATGAACAACATTTACCAACTGACTGACAAGCTGAGTTAGGAGGCACATCCTTGTCCCATTTGCAATAGAATAAACTATCAAGACCATGAATCCAATTAGATCGAATCTATTGGTATTTCTTGGATATATATTTGTGGTGAAGATACCATACAGAATCTGAAATCGGGGTTCCATGTACCTAGCTTTTAGCGTATTCCCTTAATGCTAAGGGATGTCTCAACTATTATATAGATACTTAGTTACCATGGATTGAACATCAGGATAGTCGAGGTCTAATTGAGGGAGGCCTTCTGGAACCATTTCCAGATTAAGGATGTTAGCCATGGTGGCAAGAGTGATCAACACATCATCATTACTATTTAGAGAGACCATAATTGAAGGAGGATCTAATATATGTGAGTGACATGCGGCGATGAAGTTTCGTGTTCGTTCAAGCTAGTACGACCCCCCAAAGTCTAGAACAGGCAACCACCCGATTGTAGCAAATAAGGGTTCTAGATTGTAAGGTGCTAAGCAACCCCTGTCTACTTTTCTTTCATGGATCAGTTTCCTGCCGGTGTATTTTGCAGGTTGATGGCTAGCTGGATGCGGTGGTGCCGGTTGAGAAGGTGCCAGAAATTCGGTCAGGGACCCGCACGTGAAGTCTGTTGTGATCTTTACCAAGTGGGAATCCCACTTTTCAGGGCCCTCACCATTTCTTTTGAGGTGAGGACTTTTTGTCGATTAGTTCTTGAAGACTCCCCCGGACTGGATGCTACTCCTTTGTCTTTTCCCATGTGGACCAATAAGCTTTTGAAGGATATGGGAAAAACGATAAACACACTTGACAAACTAAGAAAAATACCCAAAAAGGGATGACGTAAAAGGGTATTACCCGATTTGTGGTTGATTTGAGTAGTCTGACGTAGCTTCCAGCAGTTTGGTCGAGAGAATCGAGCAGAGAAGATGACCGAAAACCCTTGAATAATAAACCCCTTTTTTTGCTTTGCTGACTTTTATCGGGCGACATCTGTCGATTTTATCGATCATTGTTCCGATGATATCGAGAAGTTGTCGATCGATTCTATCGAGACTGCCACCGATGTCATTCATGGTCACTTAACTATTCATATTCTTCAGGGACATCGATGATATCAATCCTTGATCGATTAATTGAGAATGAGATATTGATTCCAAGCTTTGCTCATTCATTCTCAAACTGACAGCCATCAAGGATGGAAGGTTCCATCCTTGAATTTACAAAAAGAACCATATCCAAAAATTTTGTACAATCTTTGTACAACTCAAAATTTATAAACATAATAATGTTTATATACAAAAGTTTGAGGTGAAGAACCTTAGATGTATCATTGACAGCTCGGCAAGAACATTTTCTCTTTTTAGCACAAGTTCAGATTCTGATGCATGATCTGAACTAATTCTTCCTTACCCATTTTACTTTGTTAATCGATTTGGGTGGTGATGCAAGGGCATTTCTTTTATCCATATTCCTAAGAGGACTTTTGAAGTTCTGAATTTCTCTTGTCAATAATTTGTGTCTAGAGTTAGGATGAGTCCTCCTAGGTGTTATGCATTCAAACTTATAATGACCTGAATCACCACACAAATGACATACTGGAGTTGTTCTGGTTTTGCTTCCAGAAGCAGTAGATTTTTCAGTTCTAGGTGCAGAATTTCCAGCCTTTGGCTTAAAATTTTCATATCCTAGGTGACTTTTATCCTTCCAGGTCTTCCCATTCCTAACAGTTTTTTTTAGCTTTTCACCACTCTGTGAAAACTTATAGTTTATCTTGGCCATCTCCTTGATTCTTCTAGATCAAACAAGAGTGTATGATTTTCATTACAAAGAAGTTTATTCTTATCTTGTAGCAGTTCAACCTGTTTGTTCAGTTTATCAGACTCTTTTTTAAGAAAGGTATTAATTCGTTCAAGTTTATCATTATCCATATGATATTGTTGTAGATCATTTATTAATTGTATGTTGATTTCCAATGTTTTATCCAAATCTTTCTACAGTAACTTACTTTTATTCTCCGCTATTCCAAGTCTCTTAAGGATATTTATGCTATGAATATAGAGTTGATTATAAGCATCTTGCAGTTTATCCTTTTCGATTTCTTCTTCTTCTCCATTGTCAGGTGGAGATGATTCCATGGCTAGCTGTTCTTTCTCGTTCTCGAATTCAGTGGGAATGATTGAAGCAGTGGAAACCATGAATATTTTCAATGATTTCTGATTTCCATCACTTTCTGAGTCACTAGATTCTGAATTTGACTCCTCAGTATCATCACACATGGCAGCCATTGTCTTACCCTTAGTTTTTTCTGTTTAGGCATTCAGTTAATAGGTGTCCATACTCTGACAGACATAGCATTGTGGTTCTTTGGTTCTTCTACCAAATTTGCTTATAGAAGGTTTGTTGTTCACCTTTCTTCCTCTGGAAGGCTGATCATGATTCTTTTGAAAGAATCTTCTAAATTTGTGCCAGTAAAGCCACTTCCTCATCTTCATCTTCTTTTTCACTTTCACTGTCCTCTTGTAATGTTTTCTTAGAATTTTTTAGGACAATTGTTTTGGATTTTTGGGTTTGTTTGAAGTGTAGTTCAAAAGTTTGCAGGGAACCTACCAGTTCTTCTACTTTCATCTCGTCAATGTTCCTACACTCCTCAATTGTTGTTACTTTGGGATTAAATCATTCCAGTAGGGATCTTAGAATTTTTCTACAAATTTTTGGTACTAAAACTTTTTCTCCCAATCTACCCATGGAGTTACAGATGATATTCAATTTTGTGAAAAACTCCATAAAGGTCTCGTGCTCTTCCATTTTGAGACTTTTGAACTGTGAAGTCAAGAGTTGAAGTTTAGATCTTTTCACAGTGCTTGTGCCTTCATGGGTTGTTTCCAATAGATCTTATGCTTCCTTGGATGTCCCAGACATACTTATTTGATTGAATATATCCTGGGACATGACAAAATAAATAGCATTCATAGCCTTGGCTTCAGATGTTTGTCTTTCTTTGTCGAATGCTATCCACTTTTCATTAAATTTGGGTTTTGTGATGGTTGTGCCACTGTCAAGTACAATTTGTTCAGTAGGTGGCACATATCCACTTTCAACTATATCCCAAACATCATGGTCTAAAGATCCCAGAAAGTAATGCATTCTAGCCTTCCAGTATGCATAGTTTAAGCCATTAATACTGGAGGTCTAGTGATTGATGAGCCCTCTCCTTTGGCCATATTCCCAACTTTAGTCAAGATCACTCTTTAGGTGGTGAAGCCCTTAAAGAGAGACCTGCTCTGATACTAATTGAAATTTGCAGTGAAGACCGCTTTAGTTAAAATCAGGATATGCTAATATGTCCTAGAGGGGGGTGAATAGGATTTTTAAAAGTTTTTATGATTTATTTCAAAATTCTATTACACTAATCCTAACAACAGACATATATTAGGATTACTCAAAAAATAACTCTACTGGATTCTAAGCCCAGCAGAGGATCCAATCACAAACCTTTTTTAAAAGTAAACAATATGCGAACTAATTTATGAAGGATATGACTGTGTAAGTGTGTGAGGTGCGATCTCAGATATTTAGATATGTAAATATTGAAGCAAATCACATGATCAGAAGAATAACAATCTCAAACATAGTCATTTTTATAGTGGTTCGACGATAGTTGACTCCACTCCCAGCAGATGCACTTAACCCTTGAGTGTGCTGGATTTCACTAAGGAGGTTTCCAAGCGGTTCACCTCAAACTTAAGGTTTTAAATCCGGTTCACCTTCAACCTTTACAACCTACACTGAGGCTGACTGTTTATGCTCTTATGAGCAAGGATCAACAAAACTTACCCACTTTTAGGCACACTGGCCAAGGATCTTCCATAAGACCCTACTAGAGGTTTCTACACGGTTCACCTCAAACCTGAGGTTTTACAGCGGTTGACCTCAAACCTAAGGTTTTACTGGTTCACCTTCAACCAGATGGTTTATGCTCTCCACATAGCAAGGGTCCACACAACACACCCACAACGTACACTCCCGCCGGAGGCCTCCTTGAGGACTTCAAAGGGTGAGAACCACTTAAGACCCAATCCTACAAAGGAATGATCACAAGTGTCCTCTTAGACTCTAGATACTTACAAATAAGTTGATGAGTCCCGATAAGCATAATGTCGAAGATCTCCTCCTCCTTGTTGATGAAGAGTCTTCTGCTCCCTTCATCGGTAACACAAAAGATGTACTAATATATGGTGACAGATTGGGTCAAGGTTATGATGGAATCATACTCTCTAAAGATTTTCCTATAAGGAAGATAGAGTAGTTCCCATCATCTAGGCATTCAAGGTGTCTCAGCTTAATGATTTTCCATTAAGGTAGTAGCTTGAGGATCGTTGACTGCGGAAGTTCATTCCCCAATCCACTCTATTGAACATCAATGGTAAGGGTGGATTGGAGGATGAACTTCCCTGAGAGAAAGGGCTTTGGGTATATGATCTAAGGTTAAACACTCAAAAGCTCTCTCTACTTTCTCTCTCAGCAACAATAGAAAAGTCCTTTATATATAGGAAAAAGGTTTCAATGAATATAAAACGATCACATTTATGACTGAGTTCCATATCATCAAGTAGGCTCGATATCATCGAGCGTATACTCTCGATAGCATTGATGGTCTGCTCGATGACTCAAACTCAAATTCATACACTTTTGAAACCTTTAGCCAGCTGGTCGATGAATCGAAACAATTGTCGATGTCATCGAATTTCAAACTCCGATTCCATCGATGATAAGTTCGATCCATCGACACTTGAAAAATGAGAGAGACTTGACTAAAAATATTTCAGGCTTTTAAGGAATGATCGAGGGTCAGCCGATGTTATCGAAATTTGCATATCGATGACATCAAAGGTAGTGTCGATGCATCGATAAATCCTATAGATTTACTAGTAAGCTCGCTGGACAGTTTATGTCCAGTTTCGATGCAATCGACTCGGCCTCGATATCATCGACATATGAATATCAATTTCCTCGAATGGCCCCCGATCAAAGTTAAAAATAACTTAAAATATTTGCTGGAAGAAATGCGCGCCCACGATCGATATCATCGATGGTCTTCCGATATTATTAATATTTGATTGAAGATCATATCGGGAAACGCATTGATATATCGAAGGAATTTGAGATTTTCTTTTAAAACAGTGGCGCCAAAAATTTTCTTGTCGATCTTATTGAGCCACTTTCGATAGGCTTGAGATTTGAGTATCAATGATATTGATAGGTGTATCGATACATCGATAATTCATCCAGATATGTTGTGAGGTTGCTGGACATATTTAGTCCTCTTTTCAATGGTATCGATGAAACATCGAGGACTCGACAACGCAGGTCGATCATATTGAGGGTGTTTCGATAAAATCGACAAGAAGAGAAAAACTTAGAGATTTTTTATTTTGAAAAAGTTTTCTCACCTTAAAATCCTATGATTTTTTAACTTATTTTTAAGGGTTTTATTCACTTGGTGTTTTGAGACATGGGATGTGAGGCTTTAAATTTATCTATTGTGAGCTTGCACACATCTGGTTGAGGCAGACACTTGAATTGATCTTCCTATCAGGCTCTGTAGACAATCTGACTCAATACTCACGTAACTTGCAAACTAGGGCACTTTCAGCATTGACGTATGGATTGACATGCTTGAGTTGCATCTCGCATCACATGGTATTAATATGGCCGATAACATTCATATCTTGCACTGCATAGCCTTGGTACGACTGATCACATTCATGTACTCATCAGCATGATTCCGCATTACTCTGACTTTGCATTCTGAGCACGCTCATATTGCGCACACACTTACACCACCCTCTAAGTTTTCTATAAGCTTATGCACGATTGATGTTTGTAGGTGACGGCAGGACACAACCATAGCTTAGTCGCAGCAGGAGCATGCTATTGAGCTTTAGGAGTTTTTGTTATCATTATCTTATATTTTCCTTCATATGCATTGTACTTTAAAGTTTTTGATCATAGTGGATTTTGTGATGGTGTTCTTGTAATTATTATTCGTGGGTTATGCTTATGATTATGTTTATTACGAATCAAATTGATGTTAGACATCCTCCTTGTAGAATCCCAGGATCGGAACCTAGTGTATGGGTGCCAGGAACTGAGAATGGGGTACAACAGAGGCTGTCGGCGCCGGATTCGGTGATCAGGAATTTTGTGAGCCCGGTTTCTAAGTTTGGGGCATGACAGAAGTTGGTATCAGAGCATAACTTGGGAACAACTCAGAACAATATTACATATCTAGTTTGAGTCTATGTCAATTAGGTTCTGAGTGTGTAAACTTCCGATTTAGTCCCCTAACGTGCCTTAGGGAGTTTTCAAAGATTGATAGGCGCCTTTGTTCATTTCTATAGGACATGCTGCCCAGGAGAGCGACCTGAGCGAATCCTGCTGCACCACCTAAGGCTTCTACTTTGCCACCTGTGACTCCTGTTCCTCCTCCAGAGATCTTTGCTACCCAGCTTGAAGATGTCGTTCCTCCACTTGAGACCGGTGCAGATCCAACTGTACCTATGAGTGTCCCCTAGTTATAGCAGATGTTGCAGGCTGTGACGGCTGCACTTCAAGGATAGGCCAGGCGTCCAGTTATTTTGCCAGCACAGGCAAAGCAGGAGCGGGTGAGCGCCCTACTTTGAGAATTCCGATAGCTCGATCTCCCACATTTTCAGGGTGAGCCAGATCCGACTGCGGCCGAGAGGTGGTACTCCGATGTGGAAAAGATTTTTGATACTATGACATGTACAACCTAGCAGTGAGGTCGATTGGCCGTATTTCTTCTCCAGGGTGAGGTCAAGCACTGGTGGACCTTCATTACTCATGTTGTAGGGCCAGATTTCGTATGGACATAGGAGGATTTTGTGGACCGATTTGACCAGCAGTACTTCCCTGACCACATTCGTTGGCAGTGAGCATTAGAGTTCGAGACCTTGGTTTAGGGAGACATGTTCGTGGCACAGTATGCAGCCCGTTTTGTGGCGCTATCGAGGTTCGCGTCATATTTGGTTGATGATGAGGGGCGGAAGGCCCGCCGTTTCGAGAACGGCTTACGTTATAGTCTTTGAGGACGTGTTATTACGCATAAGCTCCCTATCTTTCAGGCAGTAGTGCGAAGGGCTTAGATTTATGAGACTGAGTGGGCTGGCGGGCAAAGAGATCGAGATCAGAGGAGGGGTCAGAAGAGGCAGGCCCCCTCCAATAGCTCCCTGCAGCATCGACGACCACAGAGGTACATGAGCCACCTATCTGTTAGAGCACCAGCAGCACCAGTGGCACCTCCAATGCCACCTCAACAGCCTTATATAGGGACTTGTTTTGGATGTGGTGGGACAGGACACCGCATGTATGAGGCCTCTGTCCTCATCTGTAGCAGTCGAGAGGGCCACGGTAGCCTCCAGGCAAAGAAGAACCACAACAAGAAATTTCTCCAAAGACAACAAATACCACAAGAAGAAGAACCCCATTAGCAGCAACCGCAGCCACCTAGCCGCCGAGGCCCCAGTAGCAGAGACAATAGTACAGGCCGCCGTAGAGGCAATATCAGCACCAGGGACTTCAAAGGGGACAGACACCTCCCTAGCCAGCTCAGGCTAAGTTCTACGTGGCTCAGCAGGACACGCAGACCTCTAGAGGAGTCATTGAGGGTATACTTCCAGTCTCTGTATACATTGCTCAAGTTTTATTTGATTCCGTTACTTCGCACTCATTTATGTCTGAGGAATTCTGCCGTTCGACTGGATTACCGACAGAGTCCGCTCGAGAGGGGTCGACCGTATCGACACCCTTGGGGAAGACTACAATATTAGGCCGCTTCTATTCATCTTGCCCCTTATTGGTGAGAGAGATTTTCTTGCCCACCAATTTGTACGTACTGCCGAGGTGAGATTTTGACGTTATCTTGGGCATGGATTGACTTGCCAAGTACCACGCCATATTGGGCTATTTCGCAAGGATAGTCACATTCTGCATACCAGGCTTGTTGTAGTTTCAGTTCATTATCGAGCCTAGAGGAGAGCCATTGTCATGCTTGATGTCCTGCGCCATTAAGGATCCTATTGCTGCTTGTATTGATCAGTTGCTGATTGTTTATGATTTCCCCGACGTGTTCCAGGAGATTCCGGGATTACCGCATCATCGACATATTGAATTCCAGATAGATCTTGTGCCTAGTACCGCGCCCATCTCGAAGGCCCAGTACCATATGGCACTGATGGAATTGAGGGAGCTACAGCGTCAGTTAGACGAGTTGCGAGAGTTAAGATTCGTCCGTCTAAGAAAAGTTGGGCTAGCTCTAGGTTCTAGGTCCGAGAGGAGGACATCCCGAGAGGAGGACATCCCGAAGACAACTTTCAGGACACGTTATGGTCATTTTGAGTTTTAGGTCATGTCCTTCGGACTGACTAATACGCCCGCAGTATTCATGTAGTTGATGAACGAGGTCTTCCGTCCATATCTCGATCAGTTTGTTGTAGTCTTCATCGACGATTCCATGTCCTGAAATGGTTCTAGGTTCTAAATTAATTGGGCAACCTTAACCTAAAACCATTCGTCCAAGAATAGGTTTAGGTTATGGTTATAAGTTTAGGTTAAGGTTGTAAGTACAGGTTAGAGGTTTAAGTTTAGGTTATAAGTATAGGTTTTGAGATTTGAGAATAGGTTTAGGTTAAGGTTATAAGTTTAGGTTAAGGTTATATGTATAGGTTATAAGTTTAGGTTAAGGTTTAGGTTTAGGTTGTAAGTATAGGTTTTGGGATTTGAGAATTAGGTTTAGGTTAAGGTTATAAGTTTAGGTTAAGGTTATAGGTTAAGGTTTAGGTTTAGGTTATAAGTATAGCTTTTGGGATTTAAGAATTGGTTTAGATTATAGGTTGAGGTTTAGGTTATAGGTTTTAAGTTTAGGTAATTGAGAATAGGTTTAGGGTGTGGTTTAGGTTAAGGGTGTGGTCCTTACAAATACAGATATTAACACGGCCTGTCTAAATGACCAAGCCCTTCCAATGTTGTCCATAGGAAATGGACAGCTTCATCATGGTCATAGTAGCGGTTCCCACCTTCTAGGGACCCCCACTCATTCGAATAGCTTCGACGCACATTTGGGTCTACTCCATTAATTTCGAGCAAATACATAAACACGGCCTGTCCAAATGGCCAGGCCCCTCCAACGCTGTCCATAGAAAATTGACAGCTTCATCATGGTCATAACAGCGGTTCCCACCTTCCAAGGACCCCCGCTCATCCGGATAGCTCTGACGCACATCCGGGTTTGCTCCATTAATTTCGAGCAAATACATAAACACGGCCTGTCCAAATGGTCAGGCTCCTCTAATGTTATCCATAGGAAATGGACAGCTTCATCATGGTCATAACAACGGTTTCCACCTTTCGGGGACCCCTGCTCAACATCCGGATAGCTCCAACGCACATCCGGGTCTGCTCCATCAATTTCGAGTAAATACAAATATAAACACAGCCTGTCTAAATGGCCAGGCCAATCCAATGTTGTCCATAAGAAATGGACAGCTTCATCATGGTCATAACAGCGGTTTCCACATTCCAAGGACCCCCGCTCATCATCCAGATAGCTCCGACGCACATTCGGATCTGCTCATTTAAATAAAATAGATTATCAAGATCATTTAAATAAAATTAGGTCCAATTAACAATCTGACCTGGAGGATTCTGTTAGCATTGTTGACGGCACCTCGAATCTTGTTTTAGGGCCTAGAAATTCCAAATTAGATACAAAAATTAGAAAAATCAAATAAATTTAAGAAAGATAGTCAAAGTCCATGTGAATGAGCACAAGTATGCACCTACATATGAATTCTGAAAAGCTATTGCATATCACAAAAAAAAAATAATAATAAATAATAAATAAAGAATCCTTACATTTGGATATTCAACAAAATGGGTTAGAATGAATTCATTTACTTAATTCATGAAAACCTTGCGTTTGGATATTCAACAAAATTGAATTGTAATAATTCAATTCAGTTTAATAAATTCAGATTTTTGAGAAGGATTTAATGGTTTTAAATCCATGGTTTTCTGGAAAAGGTCCATTTCCTGGACGTCAAATTCAACGGGGAAAGTAAGATGGTTAATATTACTTTTCACAGTGCGAAGTTTCAGTTATGTCTTTTCTTTACCTTCTATTTTCTTCTTAACAAGAAAATCCATATTTACTAATATTCCCATTTTTCTATTTTTCAAAAGAATGAGTTCAGACTCCGAAAGCGTCGGCTCCAGCTCTCGTACTTTCAGTCCAAACCCTAGCCAAGGACTTCAAAATTACCAAGTACTCATAAACATTCATTGCAAGCATTTTTTGTCTATGTGCATGATGACCATACTGTTAAGATAAATCCTCTTATTTTCATTTACAGAAACTAGTGGATGACAAATTATGTGTAACATACAGAGATGGTTCAGCCACTTGTGCAATTAGGGAAGGTTCGAAAGGACATACATATTTGAAAGTTGGTCAAATCATAAACAGACGTATTATGGATGGAGACATTGTTTTCATTAATAGGCTACCTAGTACTCATAAAAATTTATTACAAGCATTTTTTGTCTATGTGCGTGACAACCATACTGTTAAGATCAATCCCTCTTATCTTTATTTATAGAAACTAGTGGATGACAAATTATGTGTAACATACAGAGCTGGTTCAGCCACTTATGCAATTAGGGAAGGTTCAAAAGGGCCAGATTTCCACATCAAGCATCAGTTACATACATATGATACAGAAGGACAAAAGTTTCACCTTCAAAATTGGAAACCATATCAGGTAGGAGAGCTAAAATGGTTGGTTATGATTTTGGAAGTCTAGATCATATTATGTAGAAGTAGGACTGTTAAAGGGCTGCATGAGGCAAAGTAAAATCAAAACTTTGAATAGGTCCAACCTGAATAGTTCAAAATCAGGGCAGAAGCTGACTCTTGAAATCCATATGTGATTAGTTTTCCGACTTTAGATTTAGATTTCAGATTTAGACTTCAGATTCAGATTTCGGATTTTAGATTTAACAAACAGGCCCTTAGTCTTCCATCCTTCTAGAAATATTTAAATCCAATTCCTGGAACAAGAGTACTCAAGGGATGACAATTTTGCCTTGATAATTTGGTATTTTTGAAGATGGAGCGTACTACATGAATATTTGGCAAAACAGGATTTTTGAACCAAATCTAGCATCTCTTAAGTACCTTTCCAGCAGTTGAAAATCTACACTCTACATACACAGATGTTAAAATAACTATAGCTAACCTCAGACCATAAAATGTCAACAAGCTCATGTATCTTCCTTTGTAGTTTTGATAGTAATTGAAAGTGCACCTGCTAGTGCCCTAGTTTGTCAAGTTACGTGTATGGTGAGTCAAACTGGCTGCAGAACTCGACAGGAAGATTATTTCAAGCGTATGCCTCAACCGGATGTGTGGAAGCTCGCAATAGGTAAATCATAGCCTCACATCCCATGTCCCAAAACACCAGGTGATTAAAACCCTTAAAACAAGATAGACATCTTAGGGTTTTTGTGGCGAGAAAACTTTTTCAAAATAGGAAAATCTCTAATTTTTTCTCACCCTATCGATTTAATCAAAGCACCCTCGATATGATCGACCTGTTCTGTCGATGTTCTCGATACCTTAACGATATTATCGAAAAGAGGACCAAAAGTGTCCAGCAACTGAATATTCATTTGGACGGATTTATCAATGTATCAATACACCGATCGATATCATCAATAAAAGCACTAAACATGTCCAGTAACTTCATAACATATCTAGATGAATTATCGATGTATCGATACGTATATCGATACCATCAATATTCAAATCTCGAGACCATCGGGAGTGGCTCAATAAGATCGACAGGCAGATCTCCGGCGCCCTTGTTTTTTAATGAAAATCTCAAAATTCATCGATATATCGATGACCGTCCGATATGATCTGAAATCAAATATCGATAAGATCGGAGGTCCATCAATGATATCAATGGTGGGCGCGCATTTTTTACAGCAGTTATTTCAGGATATTTTTAACTATGATCGAGGGCCCTTCGATTTAATCGATATTCAAATATCGATGATATCGACACCTGATCGATTACATCAAACTAAACCATAATTTGTCCAGCAAGTTCAAAGATAAATCTGCTGGAATTATCGATGCCTCGACTCAAATCTCGATATCATCGACATTTAAATTTCGATGACCTCGACGGTTCCCCCGATCATTCATGAAAACCTGAAATATCTCAAAGTCAAGTCTCTCTCAATTTTCATGTGTCGATGGATCAAATCTGTCTTCGATGGAATCGAAGTTCGAAATCCGATGACATCGACTATAGCTTCGATTCGTCGACCAATTGGTAAAGAGTTTTAAAAGCGTATGACATTGAGTCTGAGTCATCGAGCGGACCATCAATGCCATCGAGAGTATACGCTCGATGATATTGAACCTACTCGATGATATCGAACTCTGTCATAAATGTGACCGTTTTATATCCGTTAGAACTTTTTGCCTATTTATAGAGGACTTGTCTTTTGTTGCTGTGAGAGAAAGTAGAGAGAGCTTTTGAGTGTTTCAACTTATATCCTATACCTAAAGCCCTTTCTCTCAAGGAAGTTCATCCTCCAATCCACCCTTACCATTGATATTAAATAGAGTGGATTGGGGAATGAACTTTTGCATTCAAGGATCCTCTAGCTACTACCTCAATGGAAAATCATTATGCTGGGATGCCTTGAATGCATAAGAGAGGAACCACTCTATCTTTCTTATAGGAAAATCTTTAGAGAGTAGGATTCCATCTCACCCTTGACCCAACCCGAAGCCAAGCATTGGTATATCATCTTGTGTTGCGGATCAAGGGAGCTGAAGACTCTTCGTCAACAAGGAGGAGAAGATCTTCGACGTTGTGCTTAACGGGACTCATCAACTTATCTATAAGTATTCAGAGTCCAGAGGACACTTGTGATCATTCCTTCCTAGGTCTTGGTCCTAAGTGGTTCTCGCCCTTTGAAGTCCTCAAGGAGGCCTCCAGCGGGAGTGTACACAGTGGGTGCACAGGGTGGACCCTTGCTCTTGTGTAGGGCATAAACTGTTAGGTCCTTGTGTAGGTCCTTGACCTGTGTGGTCTAAAATCCGGGTACGTTGTGTGGACCCTTGCTCTATGGAGAGCATAAACATCTGGTTAGGAGTGAACCAGCAAAACTCTGGGTTTGAGGTGAACCGCGTAAAATCTCTGTAAAGGTTGAAGGTGAAACTGATTTAAAACCTTAGGTTTGAGGTGAACCCTGGAAAACCTCCTTAGTGAAATCCGGTACACTCAAGGGTTGAGTGCAGTAGCTGGGAGTGGAGTAGACTTATCATCGAACCACTATAAAATGATTGTGTCTGTGATTGCTTTTCTATATGTGTGATTCATGTCAATACATTCATATTCATATATCTGATCACATCCCACACACATACACAGTCATATCCAACATAGACTAAGTTGCATATTGTTATATCTTGATTAGTTTGTGATTGGATCCTCTACTTGGCTTAAAAGCCAATAGAGTTATATTTGAGTAATGCTGATAGTTGCATATCTATAAGGATTAGTGTAATAGGATTTTGAATAAACAGTAAAAACTTTTAAAATTCCTATTCACCCCCCTCTAGGACATATTGGCATATTTCGACTTCATCTCAAGTGGTCTTCACTGCTATTTCAGTAATAACATATCTCAACAATTGAAAAGCAAAAGAGCAGGGGATAAGGAATTCCAGAGAACTTCCCTAGGATCTTTTGAGAATAAATGCCGCTATGAAACTAATAACCTCAATAAGGAATTATTATCTCTACTTGTTAGTAAACCATAAAAGGGAATTTCATTTGTTCTTAAGAAGGCAGTATATATCCTCAATCATACAACTACTAGAGAAATGATTCATAATGTGGTCCACCAATCATAAGACTTCTCAAAGGAGTGTTTAAAATATCATGAATATCCCATCTGCCATGCTTCTAGGCAATCTATTGGCATTCCCTCCCTTACCTAACATTATACAACATGAACGAAACTTATTATTTGAAAATAATAAGAAATACTAGGGAAAACATTTAAGTGTGGATGAACCAACAAGAAGACTTAACTCGCTTATGACAATTTGATGCGAATAATAGACAAAATTAGAAAAAAATGGAAATATATGAAAGATTTGAAGTGAAATCAACTCATTCATTAATGGAAACCAAATAGACCTTGACTTTTTAAAACCCATCTGTATCATGGCATGTAATTAAAAATACTAATATTAACTGAATCATGTGTTATCTCATCCTTAGTCACACCACTAAATCATACATAGCCCTATAAAATATCATGAATTCCCAACCACACCCCTATCTAGACACCTTGAAGCATGTGCAATTCCCATCCCTATTACTTTAATTGCAAGAATGTTGGTTCTAAAATACATACCATATAAATAGCAAATGGTTGGCTAATACCCTGGTTGATAGGAGTGTAACATGCTTGGATATCTACATTGGGGTGTCTATCCCTCAAATGTAGTTTTCTGTTTATTGTGTTATCTATTTAAAAAAAGACGATGAACTTCAGTTTTTAGCAATTTAGTAAAAAAGGAAGCATTTCAATTTTAATGCTCTGCTTTTAGTCTTTCTGCAATGATAAGATACCAGTACCCTCGTACTTAATTAACCAGGTAATAGAGATCTGAAATAATTTAGATATTGCATTGAATAGGTCTGTTTGAGGTTTGGGTTGAGTACGGGTGTAACTCACCTGTTTAAAAGCTTCGAAAAACAAATTGAAGGTTTAACTAAAATTCAAGTCTAACCCCACTCCAGACCCATTGTTTTCTCCAAATCTCCTAGATCCAAAGATTTTATTCATTAGTGACTTAACCAATAACACACGTGACTAACCCAAATTTGGATATTCCACTTCAGTTGACCATCCATCCAACAAACAAGTTTAGAAACATATCGGAGACCAAAAAAAAGAGAGTAAGCTTCTTCAAAACAAAACATGAAGAAGAAAAAAAATTGCATCAACAATGTATTGGCACTACGACTTCAAATAATCTGCTAAATTCATTGAAGCCCTATAATATGCTGAGAGGAATGCTAAGGCAATGCACACAAGGCAAGATTGTCGAAACAATTTGCAGTCCACGTGTCTACTAGCAAATACGTGAACATTCCCTGATCTTTTACCAAGTGGGTCCCACTGTGAACATGCCCTGGCATAAAAATCAGGTTGATCCACTAATCAGGAAGGCAACACATGCACATATTACATTAAATGTTGATCTTTTTTTTTTCTAAGCACCCTTTTTACTCAACCATATGTGGACAAGTAGGTGGGCAATACTAGCCTGATTTTCAGGCCAGAACATAACAATGCTAGGCCCCATCTGATGAATGGCAGTGATCTCCAACAGTACTAGGTTGGCATGTGCCATAGGAATTGCTTGCTTCTTCAATTTGCCCATGCAGAAATTGCATTAGCGCCTCTTACTTGCTCAGTTACACACACACACACACAAAATAGACAAACAAGAAGACATGGAAAAAAATGGGAAAAACAAATTCTGTATCTTTCTATTTGATCGGTGACAAAAAAAAAGAGGAATTTGTTGTAAATTAAACATCCCAAAAATTACAATTCACGTAATTCCTCTAATTTGAAAAATATATATATGTGATAAAATGCCAGTAAAAAAATTTAAAAATTAAAAAAAAATCTTCCTACGTCCTCTTTCAGCATCCACTTGAAAAAAGGGTTACAGTTTCAAGCATCGAAATCCACTGAAATCCCATAGATTTACAGTTCCAAACATCGAAACCCACTGAAATTAAGTAAAATCCTCCAGTTTTTTGAAATTACCTTCACAAAGCCTCTTTTTCCAAAAAAGGAAAAGAAAAGAAAGATGGATTATCCAAGGATCTACAGTTTCGAACGTCGAAAATTTCACTAATATGCCAAAAAATATTCTCAATTTCTTTAAAATTAAAAAATAAAAACAAAAACAAAAACATTTTCGTTTTCTCTTAATAAAACCAAAACGTAAGAGATTGAATCAAAGATTTACAGTATCCAATATAAACAAGCAATCAATCTCACTACAAAACAAACCCTAACATCAACCTCTCAATCTGAAATTAACTCAGTCAAAGAAAGAACAAGGATTAACGTGATTTTCAATGGATTTGTGTGAAAATACCGCAAAATCATTCGATCTCGAAGCTCTTTTGTGTCGAGAAATTGAAAGGAGGAAGAATTTCTTACGGTTTTTCAGACTTGAGCTTCTCTCTTGAAAGCCCTGCGAGAGAGAGGGTAAAAAATACTTTTTCTCTTTCAGCTTTCTTCACATAGAGGAATCATACGATGAGAATGAGTGCCTTCATCGTTGCATGAAGAACCAACTACTGAACCTGCCATGGATTCTAACAGCTGCTGAGAGGAGGAGAAGACAGACCAGATCTAGGTTAGGGAACACAGAGAGAGAGAGAGAGAGAGAGAGAGCAAGAGCGAGAGAAAGAGAGATATTTAGGATTTGGGGTTTTTTTAGGCGCGGCTCTGTTTTTGAGCGCATGCCCAAATTTAGGCCAGGGTTAGGTATGCCTCTATGGGCCCCACCATGATGCATGTCAAACATCTACCCCATCAGTCAGATGCACCATCCCATGGTGGGCCCAGGGATTACAAATCAAATCAATCTATGACTTGTGTGAGCCACACCACATACAAAAGTTGAGAGGGGTTACCCTCCATTAAAACATTCATAATTATTTTTTAAATTATTAATCTATGACTTGTGTGAGCCACACCACATATCTGGTTCAACCAGTCCTAAGTTGTTGAAGATTTTCAGAATTTTTTGGTTATTCTTCGACCAGTCTTGGAGATTGTTTGACCGGTCATAGGGGTGTCACCACTCATCCTTCGACCAGTCCTAGAACTACGACTTAAACTCTAGCAACCAAATCTGGTTTTCTACGACCAGTCCTAGGTCTGCTTCGACCAGTCGTAGGTGGTCTACGACTAGTCGAAGGGTCCCTATGACCAGTTGTAGAACTGAATTTTCAGATCGCGCTTAAAATTTTAAAATATCGTTGGTGCTACGACCAGTCGAAGGGTGCCTAAGACCAGTCGTAGACGCGATCTTTGCATCTATAAATTAAGCACGAATTTCAGAGTTTTACATCGATTAATTTGAGAAATTCAAGCCTCCACTCTGAGATAAGTTGTGTTCATTTTTAACCTACGCTGTGCAAATTTAATATTCTTTTGTTAGCTTTTCGTATTTGATTTTATTCTTATATTCCAATATTATTTTGAAAAGAGGAATTGTTGTATTCCTTCTTCATTGGAATCAAAATCAAATAGAGCTATGCCCAATTTGGTTTAATTTAAAATCAATTAGAACCTAGAACCATTTTTTAAGTGAGTATTGGACATTGAACATTGATTCGAACTTCTACTCTCATTGGTTCTACCGGGCTGCTACAAAAGAAGAAATCCAGGTATTTTACATTTGTTATAAATTCCTTTATTTTGGTTTTGTTTGAGATTCGCCAGAAAAATCTCATTGTATGGTTATCTGAGGAGAGCCAGAAAACTCAGAAAGTGTGAGTTTTTGGATTGTGTAAGCTCAAGTTAAAAAGACACAATTGTGAAGGTTTTAGGTGAACCTATAAAACCTGTTTGATAGTGAATGCTAATATCCCCTGTGTGAGGATATTAGGAGTGGAGTAGCGAGCTGTGTGGCTGTTGTTTAATAGTTGGTGAACACACAGGCGAACCACTATATATCGGTGTGTTTTGTGATTTGAATGTTCTTTCAATTTCTATTTCTTTAATCATTCATATTTGTAGAATGTATATGTGGATGTGAATGTTGTAATCTTTACATTTCAAGCAAAGTGGGAATGTTGTAATAGTTTAGAATTTATTTCTTACTATTTCCTTTCTGTTAGAGTTTTTTATATTCAATTTGTTCTAGTAAGGTTGTCCTGCCATAAACCCTTGGTTTTTATGGTGCAAAGATTGTCCTTAAAACAACATTAGTATCAAGCTCTTTATTTAAGTTTGCTTTACATTTCAGTTCTTTGATTTATTTAAAGTATTGTTCTTTATTTTTATAAGACTATTGTATTTCAATTCCGCTGTTAAATTTTAATTTGACACAGTCCTATTCACCCCCCCCCCTCCTATAGGACACATAGCTTGGCTTTTCAAGTGGTATCAATGCCTAATAGCTCGTTTTTTAATTCTTTATTCTTAGATTCATTTCCTGAGCTAACGATCTAAGCTATATATAAGATGTCAAATTTTGATAGCCTTTCAGCCACTATGCCTCCACCCTTTGATGGCTCCAACTATGCCTATTGGAAAGCCAGGATGAGGATTTTCCTCAAATCAATGGGTGAGAACATGTGGCTTGCCACAGTAACTAAATGGAACCCACAAACCACTGAAGTGACTGGTATTCATGGTTCAAAAACTATGAGAGTAACACCATTTTTCTCATGGACCACTCTTCAGAAAAGTGAGAGTAGTGCTAATGCAAAAGCACTAAATGCAATCACTTGCGCACTATCATCGGATGAGTTCAAAAGAATTATATCCTGTGATACTGCAAAGCAAGCTTGGGATATATTAGAAATGACACACGAGGGTACTTCAATTGTCAAAAAATCTAAAGTCCAACTCCTCACAACCAAATTTGAAGAAATTCATATAGAGGAAAATGAAATGTTTATGGACTGCTACACTAGATTAAATGACATTGTAAACTCTATGTGGGGTCTTGGCGATAAAATCTCAGAAAGTAAAGTGTGTGCAAAGATACTACGCTTACTACCTGAACGGTTCAATTCTAAGGTAACCGCGATCTAGGAACTTTGTGATACGGACAATATGAGGGTAGAAGAACTACTTGGTTCTTTACAAACCTACGAGTTATCTTTTAAAGCTCCTGAAGGTAAATCTATTGTGCTTAAATCTTCCAAATGTATTTCTCAAGATTCTGATTTAGAAAATTTTAAAGATGATATGGCCCTTCTTGCTAAAAACTTTTACAAAATTTTTAAAAGTAAAAAGAGGGTTGATTTTCAAAAATCAAATGATAAGAAACGTTCTAAACTAAAATCTAAATCTTGTAAATCTTTGAAAGATCGTCAATGTTACAACTGCCAAGAATATGGGCATTTAGCAAACAAATGTCCTAAAAAGGACTAATCTAAAAAGAAAGGAATGTTGGTTACTTGGGACGAACTTCTGGCACTGAAGCCTCTTCTGAATCAGAAGATTCTGAAATCAAGTCGGGCAATGAAGTTAAGGCCCATATGACTCTAGCCAAGTTTACTTTTTTAGATCATGATGATTTAACCAGTGAAGAAAATCTGAATAGTGATTATGAAAATGAAGAAGATCTTCAAGATGCTTACAATGCCCTTTACAAGGAAAGTTGTAAAATTACCGTAAAACTAAAACTTAAAAAGGAAAAGTTTTTAAAACTTAAAGAAAATTTTGAGTCACTTGTTTTAGAAAAATTCCATATTTTAGATTGTTTTGAAAAGACTAAATGTGATTTAGAATTCAAAACCTCCCTGATTAAAAATCTTAAATCTGAAAATGACAAACTTAAGCTTGAAAACTCTTTACTTTTGAGTTCAAAAGATACATGGAGGTATGCCCAAGGAGATCCGAAATTTGAGAAACTTTTATCCGGATCTAGAAAATGTGATGACAAATCCGGATTGGGCTATGAAAAAAATGTACCTTCCAAATAGAAGAATACTCCTCCTAAGTTCGTGAAAGGAGAAGTCTCTAACTCAAAAGGGAAAAGTATTAATTAAAGTTTTTCTAAAAATACTAAAACTTTTCAAAAATCTAAATGCAATTATGTCAACTATAAAACAAAAAACCAAAACCCTTTAGCTGAAAAAATAGTTGATCTGCTTAAGGAGCTCTTAAAGTCTAACTCAATGGGTCACTCGTACAAAAATTACAATTACAAGAAGACTAACTATACTCCTAAACCCAAAAAAGTAATGAAATGGGTTCATAAAGTTACTTGCTTGGTTGCCCACACTGCTTTCAAAGCTATAAGTCATTTGAAGTGGTACTTAGACAGTGGATGCTCAAGGCATATGACATGCGACAAGGCTTTATTCACCGATCTTAAATATATGACTGATGGGTCAGTCACATTTGGTGATGGTAGCAACTGCAAGATTATTGGCTAAGGTACGGTTCAACTCTATAACCTTCCCTTATTTAAGAATGTTTTATATGTTGAGGGGCTAAAACATAACCTGTTAAGCATATCTCAAATATATGATAACAATCACAACGTGAAATTTTCTAATAAAGGTTGTGAAATCTTGAATAAAAAGGGTTTTGTAATATTAACTGGTCGCAAGACTTCTAGAAACTGCTATATTGTAAATGATGGTAGCTCATCTAATCAATCGTGCTACATTGTCCATACCGATGAAACTGAATTATGGTATAAATGCCTTGGACATGTACACTACCATAATTTATACAGATTGAGTAAGGGAGAACTAATAAGAGGTCTACCTAAATTACAAAATATAGACGAGATATGTGGTGAATGCCAGTATGACAAGCAAACAAGGAGCTCTCACAAAAAGGTGAACTCCAATGCCACATTAAGACCACTCGAGCTTCTCTATATAGATCTTATAGGACCTACCAGGATGGAGAGTCGAGGTGGCAAAAAATACATCTTGGTAATCGTGGATGATTTTTCTAGATTTACTTAGGTAGCATTCTTAAGGGATAAATCAGAAACCCTTGATGAAGTTAAAAGGATTCTTAAACGGATCCAAATTGATCCTTAGTGATCATGGATCTGAGTTCAAGAATAGCAGTTTTGAGAAATTCTGTAACGATCAACAAATATCGCATGAATTCTCTGCACCCAAAACTCCTCAACAGAATGGAATTGTGGAAAGGAAAAATAGAGTGCTTCAAGCAATGAGAACTGTAATGTTGAATAGTATGAATCTCCCTAAAAATCTTTGGGCTGAAGCTGTGAATACTGCCTGCTATGTTGTTAATCGTGTTTATATATGTAAATCTAATAATAAAAGCGCTCATGAAATGTGGTCCAATAAAAAGCCTACTGTCAAATACTTTCGAGTTTTTGGTAGCAAGTGCTATATTTTGCGTGACTGTGAAAATCTGGGGAAGTTTGACACAAAAAGTGATGAAGGAATCTTTTTAGGATACTCTTTAAACAGTCGCGCATATCGTGTACTGAATAAAAGAACCGGTGTTATTCAAGAATCAATTAATGTGGTCATAGACGATCATTTGAATACACTTGCCCCAAGTTCAGATAATGATGAAGTTCTTCTAATTGACAAACCTGATACTTCATCAAGTCAAAATAATTCTGAATTAAGGACTGTTAAAGATCATCCAACCGCTCAAATTCTTGAAAATCCTCTCACTGATGTGCGCACTCGTAGACAACTAGAAGACATGTAATTACGTATGCTTTACATCTAAGATTGAATTGGTAAACGTAAAAGAAGCTCTTTCTAATGAAAACTGGATAGTAGCTATGCAGGAAGAACTTAATCAGTTTGTTCGAAATGATGTTTGGTATCTTGTTCCTAGACCTAAAGATAAACATATTATAGGAACTAAGTGAATTTTTAAAAATAAGTCTGATGAACTTAGGAATATAATTTGAAACAAGGCAAGGCTGGATATACAAGGGTACACTCAAATTGAAGGCAATGATTACGATGAAACCTGTGCTCCAGTTTCTCACCTTGAATCAATCAGACTTTTTATATCCATTGCATGCTTTAGAAAGTTTAAAATTTATCAAATGGATGTAAAGGGTGCTTTTTTGAATGGTGATTTACATGAAGAAGTATATGTTGAACAACCTATAGGGTTTGAAGACCCTAAGTCTACTGATCATGTATATCGTCTTAAAAAAGCTCTATATAGTTTAAAACAAGCTACGAGCATGGCACGAAAAATTAACTAAGTTTTTACTAAGTCATAATTTTTAAATGAGTAGTGTCTATAAGATGCTTTTTGTTAAGAAACATAACGATGATATCTTGATGGTTCAGATCTATGTTGATGATATTATTTAGGGATCAATTTGTACTAACATGACTGTTGAGTTTGCAGAATTGATGAAATCTAAGTTCGAAATAAGTATGGTTGGGGAATTAAATTATTTCCTTAGGTTACAAGTAAAACAACAACCATATGGCATTTTCATTTCTCAAATAAAATATGCTCTGAACTTAATCAAAAAGTTTGGATTTGAGAATGGTAAGAATTTTGATACTCCTATGAGTACAACTTTAAGACTCTCACAAGACTCTACTTGTAAAAATATAAATCTTAAATTATATCGTAGTATAATTAGTAGTCTACTTTACTTAACTGCTAGTAGACCTGATATTGCTTTAAGTGTTGGGATTTTGCGCTAGATATCAGTCTGATCTTAAAGAGTCACATCTATCTGCTGTTAAAAGGATTATGCGATATGTCGCAAGTTCTGCTAAAATGGGTCTCTGGTATCCATTTGATACTAGTGTTCAATTAGCTGGGTATTCAGATGTTGATTGGGCTGAAAATATTGATGACAGAAAATCAACCAGTGGTGGTTGTTTTTATATTAGAAACTGTTTGGTTTCTTGGTTTAGCAAGAAGCAAAGTCTTATATCGCTCTCAACTGCTGAGGCTGAATACATTGCACTAGGAAATGCTTGTACTCAGCTTGTTTGGATGAAACGTATGTTAAGCGATTATAGAATTGCACAAGAATCAATGATATTATATTGTGATAATTCCAGTGCTATAAATATATCAAAAAATCCAATCCAGCATTCACGTACTAAGCACATTGACATTAGGTATCATTATATTCGTGAATTAGTAGAAGATAAAATAATATCCTTGGAATATATACCGACCGAGACTCAACTTGCTGACATTTTCACTAAATCACTCGACAAAAGCAGGTTTAATAAATTGAAATTTGATCTTGGAATGTGCAGTCTAAATTGATTATTCATGCATATTTGTATCATAGTGTATATATATTTGATAATGTATTTGTTTAAATTTCATTTTTTTTATGAAAAATGCATATCTTTGTGTTTTCACGACCAATCGAGGAAGTGCTCGACCAGTTGTGGTATGACCGGTCGAGAACGGTCCTCGACCAGTCATGTAGCGCATTAGAATCTTCTAAAATTGGGGAAAATCTCATCTTCTTCATTTCCTTTTTTCTTCTCCAACGAGCCGAGGCACGACTAGTCGTACCCACCTTCTTAAATCTTCAAGGTTAGTGCATCTTTTGTATTTCTCTTATAGATTATAGTTTCCATTACTTCAATTTTACTCTTGAAGTAATCTATTTTGAGATTCCTTGACATTTTGGGGCTTTTTCCTGAAAAATCTGATCTAGCAAAACCTATTATTTTAAATCTTTTGTCTCTACTAGATCTTTTAATTTTCATTCTGATTATGGATGCTAGAGGGAAAAAGAAAACTTCTTATGGTCCATATTCTTCTAGATTAGCTCCTCTAGCTAGGCGCTATCTTCGTTCACTTGAGAATGATCACTCCGATGTATGGGATTTGCATATGCGCAAAGTTATTGTTGAACGGTTTGTCTGTATTGAACATATTGCTCCTTTTAGTATTCTACCTCTACTTTAAGTTGTAGGATGGAAAAATATTTTACATTGGGGTGGGCCTGCATACCAATCTATTGCACAAGCCATGTTTGCATGTATCTCAGTATTTTCTTTTGAGAATTTAACTTTTAAAATTGATACTAGAGAAGGTTTATTTGAAATTGACCATCATCTGATTGCAGGGTTAATGGATATACCTGTTAATGAAGAGGGTATTCATATTCATACTTTACCTGAGAAACCCTCAGAATCTGAAAAGCGTATGCTAACTAGAGATTTTTGTAATATGAATGTGCAATGGACTCATAAAGGGAATGCGCTCCCCGTGAAGTACTTGTTACCCAAATATAGGGTACTTCACAGGATTTTTACTTCTAACCTGTATCCTCGTTCTGGTAATAAGACTGAATTAACTGCCTTTATGGTTCGTGTTTTGCACTCTGTCATTTCTGGTGCTAAAATTTACCTTCCTTCCTTAATCAATCATTCCATTATTCATTCTCGTCTCCATCCAGGTCATAGTGATATTCCTTTTGCCTATCTCTTGACTGTTTTACCTACTCACATGCTTGTGGCTATGCCTGTTGGTGAAGCTCTCATCCATCATCTTGTTTTTAACAATTCGAATATTAATAAAATGAAATTAGAATTGGTTTGTGGCCAAGTGGATGTTGGTAGAGCTGAAGCTGGGGATGAAGAAGCTCGTGATCTTCCTCTTGACGATGTGGATATGGATGATATTTTTAATGAACTTAATTCTGATTCTTGAAATGATCCTGATTTTGAGTCTTCTGATTTTGATACTCATCTTCATGCTCTAGAAGAGAAGGTGGAGAATATGAATATTGCTCATGATCTTCAGTTTAAATATATGCGCAAGTATCTTAGGCGCTTGAACAAAGGAATGCATAATCTTGATCTTACCATTCTTGCTCCTTCTTTAGGATCCGATTAAGTATTTTCTTTCTTGGTCCATAATAACTCTCGTACTTATTTTGGATTGTGCACTATATTTGGCTTGACGACTTTTTAGTTAATCCAGTACCTGGGTTATGACTGTTTACTTTCTTATATATTGTCACATGCCTTCCTTCGATGATTTTCCTTTCCTTTGTCATTTTGTGACAAAAAGGGGGAGAAGGTTTGGTTTTAATTGCTTATGGATATATGTGTGATGTGCTTAATTGCTTATGGATATATGTGTGATGTGCTGCTACTTAGGTGGAGTAGTATATAATGAGTTTGTTATAATGAGTTTGTGCTACTTAATGACAATGGGTGCATGATTCGTTAATATGCACGTTGTTAATGAGTTTATGCTACTTAATGACAACTGGTGCATGATTCGTTAATATGCACGTTGTGCTTTTTATTATACTTGTTGTGCTTCTCTTATGGACGTATGTTTTGTCACAAATTTGACAAAGGGGGAGATTGTAAGTGTTATGGTCTCATGCTCTTTTGATTGTCAAATTTTGTGGTGCCAAAACCTCTTGTTTGCCAAAACTTCTATCTGTGTGTCTTGTGTTTGTATGTTGATATTTATATGTGATTTAAGATGACATCACAATGGTTCAAGACATGTACGATACTTGATTTCAAGAAATGCAAGGTTATGTTCTTTGTCCTCTTTTGTATGCATCAATGTTCAAGCTACATCAATAAGAAGAGTGTTTGTTCAAAGACTCAAGTGCATTTCAAGAATCAAGTACGACTCAAGTTGAAGCCTATATTCAAGCTGTAGAAGATCTCAATCTCAAGCTACATCAAGTAGAGTTCTCAAGCTTCAAAGGTTAAACCATCATCTGAAAGAATGATGTTCAATGTTCATACTTCATGTTTTAAGTATGATAAACCTTAGTTTGACCTTAGGGTAGGTCATTTTGTATACATAATTCAAGATAAATCTTTATACATGAAGTTGGTCTGTTCTAAGACTAGTCCTGGACCTTGTTCAACCAGTCCAAGAAATTCCACGACTAGTCCTAAGTTGTTGAAGATTTTCAAGATTTTTTGGTTATTCTTCGACCAGTCCTGGAGATTGTTCGACCGGTCATAGGGGTGTCACGACTCGTCTTTCGACCAATCCTAGAACTACAACTCAAACTCTAGCAACCAAATCTGGTTTTCTATGACCAGTCTTGGGTCTGCTTCGATCAGTCGAAGGGTCCTTACGACCAGTCGTAGAACTGAATTTTCAGATCGCGCTTAAAATTTCAAAATGCCGTTGGTGCTACGACCAGTCGAAGGGTGCCTAAGACCAGTCGTAGACGCGAACTTTACATCTATAAATTGAGCATTAATTTCAGAGTTTTACATCGATTAATTTGAGAAATTCAAGCCTCCACTCTGAGATAAGTTGTGTTCATTTTTAAGCTACGCTATGCATATTTAATATTCTTTTGTTAGCTTTTCGTATTTGATTTTATTCCTATATTCCAATATTATTTTGAAAAGAGAAATTGTTGTATTCCTTCTTCATTGGAATCAAAATCAAATAGAGCTATGTCCAATTTGGTTTAATTTAAAATCAATTAGAACCTAAAACCATTTCTTAAGTGAGTATTGGACATTGAATGCTGATTCAAACTTCTACTCTCATTGGTTCTACTAGGCTTCTACAAAAGAAGAAATCCAGGTATTTACATTTGTTGTAAATTCCTTTATTTTGGTTTTGTTTGAGATTCGCCAGAAAAATCTCATTGTGTGGTTATCTGAGGAGAGCCAGAAAACTCAGAAAGTGTGGGTTTTTGGATTGTGTAAGCCCAAGTTAAAAAGACACAATTATGAAGGTTTTAGGTGAACTCATAAAACTTGTTTGATAGTGAACGCTAATATCCCCTGTGTGAGGATATTAGGAGTAGAGTAGCAAGCTGTGTGGCTGTTGTTTAACAGTTGGTGAACACACAGGCGAACCACTATATATCGGTGTGTTTTGTGATTTGAATGTTCTTTCAATTTCTATTTCTTTAATCATTCAGATTTGTGGAATGTATATGTGGATGTGAATGTTATAATCTTTACATTTCAAGCAAAGTGGGAATGTTGTAATAGTTTAGAATTTATTTCTTGCTATTTCCTTTCTATTAGAGTTTTTGATATTCAATTTGTTTTAGTAAGGTTGTCCTGCCATAAACCCTTAGTTTTTATGGTGCAAAGGTTGTCCTTAGAACAACGTTAGTATCAAGCTCTTTATTAAAGTTTGCTTTACATTTCAGTTCTTTGATTTATTTAAAGTATTGTTCTTTATTTTTATAAGGCTATTATATTTCAATTCCACTGTTAAATTTTAATTTGGCACAGTCCTATTCACACCCCCCCCCCCTCTCTAGGATACATAGCTTGGCCTTTTCAACATGTCATGGTGGGTTCCACACAGCTTGACCTCATGGGGACGACATGGGTTAAACACAAAAGTCAAGCTGTATGGGCTCCACCATGACATGTGTCAAACATCAACACCATGCATTTGATAGGCCCCCTTTAAATTATGTGATATCCTAAAAATCAGCCGTATACGGAACTTAGGTGGGCCATACCATCTAAAATCATGTGAAGATATGCCTAAAACATATAAAAGCACTTGGTGGGGCCCACCTGAAATTTTTATGCATTTGAAACTTGGTTTGACTCCTCATCTAAGTGGGACACACAAAATGGATGGGCTAGATTTGTGAACCACATCTCGGTGGGCCTAACAAATGATTATGAATATTTAAATGGAGGGTAACCCCTCTCAACTTTTGTATGTGGTGTAGCCCCAGAAAGTCACGGATTAACTTGATTCTTAAGCCATAGGCCCACCATGGAATGGTGCATCTGACTGATGGGGTAGATGTGGGCCTACTTTGATTTATATAATGTATATCCATATGATCCATTTGTTTTGCCAACTCATTGTAGGATATGAGCCCAAAAATGAATCATATTCAAATATCAGGTGGACCACACCACATGAAAACAATAGTGATTGGTTATCCGTCATTAAAATCATCGTAAGGCTAACTGTACTGTTTTTTTTTTTTTTTTGGTTTTTTTTTTTTTTTTACATGGAGACTATAATTCTTCTTCAAGAGACAATGTTGAACAAGTTCAACTATTGCTACAATAAGGACAGATATTTCATAACCATGAAGAATGAGTGAATCTTTCAATTTTTATTTATTTATTTATTTATTTATTATAGGAACAGGATTCCTTAAAATTTCACAAACAAAGGGAGAAATCCGAATTATAAAAGAGATTTCAACATCAAATCTGGGGAAAAAAAAAGGAATGTAATACCCAAACACCCAAATCCAAATGGACAAAAAACCATCAAATCCCAAAACAAAAAGATATAAATGAAGAGAAAACATAAACATCAGCTTGATATCCAAAACTTCTATAAATGTTATTTTTAATGGTGGACGTTCAGTCTCTACTTTGTAGTCCACTTAAGCTTTGGACCCGCCTCATTTTTTAGTTAATATCTTAAAATAATCCGAGAAAAGCATTGAACGGTATGAAGAAAGTCAATCCATGACTTAGGTGGGCCAAGAGCTTAAAAGTAAAGTCAATCTATGACTTGGGTGGGCCACACCACATAATATAATGGAGAGGGGTTTCCTTAAAACATTTATAATCATATATTGGGTCTGCCTAAATGTGATTCACATATCCAACCCACTCATTATGTGTGTCCCACTTGGATGAGGGGTCAGACCAATTTTCAGCCGCATCCAAAACTCATGTGGGTCCCACCAAGTGCTTTTAAATTTTTTAGGATGTCTTCACATAGTTTTAGATGGCACGACCCACTTGAGTTTCATATACAGATGATTTTTGAGATATCTCATAACCTAAAGGGAACACATCAAATCCACAGTGTTGATGTTCGACACACATCATGATGGGGCCCACAAAACTTACTAACATCAATTCTTAGGTTCTCACGAGGTCAGTAAGTTGGGTCACAATTTTGACCAGAACATTTGGCCCATTTTACATGTCTGGTCCATTCACTCTATTTTATTGATCAATACCCTCAAGGCGTGTTTGGGCAGTGGGATTAGAAGGGATTAGGTGGGATGGGGCCACCTAATCAGGTAAATCTAAAGCACAAGTGGACCCACCATAGAAAACAACGGGGATTGAATACTTACCATTGAAAACTTTTTTGGGGCCACAAGTTTTGGATCTACCTCATTTTTAGGCCCATGCCATAAAATGAGGTTATAAAACAAATGAACGGTTTAGATATAACACATGTGTGTTATTCTTAGTAATTTTAAATAATGGTGGGTATATCCATTCAATGTATCACCGTATTACCAACAAAGCATGGCATTAATCTTATCCCATAGCAACCGAGGACAATCCCTGCCATGGGTAATAATTATGTTTTTTGAATCCCATCCCCCCTAATCCCTTCTAATCCCACCGCCCAAACACACCCTCAATTTGACTAGTTACTCGCCACAATCAGGCTACATATGAGAAAAGATATTGGGCAAACAAAATTGATCAACAATTTGAGTGAATTTAATTCGATTTAAACATCTGAAGTTATTTACTCTTCAATCTAGACTGATCAAATTGTCCAAAAACAGTTAAAGGTTCAATTAGTGGATATGCATAATAATTTAGTAATTTTATTTTTCACAGATAAATTTGAATTTCCTTTTAAAATTAACATTTTTTTTTTCAAAATTTATATTTTTTCTCTTTCAACAAAATATCATTTTTATTAAAAAATATTTTAAAAAATATTTTATATACAAATTCTGAATTTTTATTTTCAAAATCTCAAAAAATTTCCATATTTTTATTTTTTTCTAAAAAATTTCAAATTGCTGATTTTTTTCTTCAAAAGCATCATTTTGTTCTCAAAATTTTTCTCAAACATTGCTAAAATTTCTAAACTTCTCAATATTCTTTCAAATTAATTTCGTCGCTAAAAGGAAACAAAAATTCAGAACACCCTTTAACGACGGACATTTTTGTCGCTAAAAGCCACCATCTTAATATCAAAAAGATATGAATGAAGGGAAAATACAAACATCAGCTTGATCCAAAACTTCTATCAAATGCACGAAGTTGATGTTCGACACACATCATGATGGGCCCTACAAAACTTACTAACATTAATCTTAAAGTCATAGGGTGTCAACAAGTTGGGTCACAATTTTGACTAGAATATTTGACCCGTTTTATATGTCTGGTCCATTCACTTTATTTTACTGATCATTACCCTCAATTTGACTAGTTACTCGCCCCGATCATGCTACATATGAGAAAGATATTGGGCAAACAAGATTGATCAACAATTTGAGTGAATTTTTATTTAAACATCTGAAGTTATTTACTCTTCAATCTGAACTGATCAGATTGTCCAAAAACGGTTAAAGGTTATTCATAATATCAAAAATATATGAATGAATAGAAAAGACAAACATCAGCTTGATCCAAAACTTCTATGGCCTCCAAGAATTTTTAAATGGTAGAGGTTCAATCACATTATTTCCTGTGGTGTGGTCCACTTGAGCTTTGGATATGCTTCCTTTTTGTTCTTTAGACCTCAAATTATTTGTTAACATGGATGAATGGAGTGGATAAAATAAATAAATAATAGTGGACCCCACAGAGTTTACTCTGGTGAGGATAACGAGTAACTAACCTAAATGTAGTAGAGAAGGGTTTCCTTAAAACATTCATAATCATATATTGTGCCTGCCTAAATGTGATTCACATATCCAACCCACTCATTATGTGTGTCCCACATGGATGAGGGGTCAGGCCAAGTTTCAACCACATCCATGTCTGTATTAACTTATAAACAGGTTGGATCTCAAATAAACATCGTGGCAGGCCCAAAGAAGGTTTCAATAGTGGGTGTCACTATCCCACTCTTTTCTATGGTGTGGGTTCACTTGAACTTTGGATTTACCCTGTTAGTCAGATGCACCATTCCATGGTAGCCCACGAGCTTAAAAATAAAGTCAATCCATGACTTGGGTGGGCCACACATAGTTTTAGATGTTATGGCTCACCTGAGTTTCGTTTATGACTAATTTTTGGACTTAAAGGGGACACATCAAATGCATGGTGTTGATGTTCTACACACATCATGGTGGGGCGCACATAGATTAACCTCATGGGAAGTTCCCATGAGGTGACTAGTACCATTTCACTATTTTAGGTAACTCTTTCATGGGTGTTACTCTAACCGTGTAGGGCCCACCTTGATATATTTTATGTATATCGACACCATCCATAAATTTTTCCATCATATTTTAGGATGTGATTTCAAATCATAAGAACTAAATAATCTTAGGTGGGCCATACCAATCAAAACAATATGATGAATAACCATTAAAAACCTTTTGAAGGCCACAAAAGTTTTGGATCAATTTGATCTTTGTAGTTTACCTTCATCTAGATCTCCTTTACATTATCAACAAGTTGGATTGTAAATACACATTACTAAAACCTTACGATGGGCTCTTTATAATTTTTAATGGCAAGGTACTATATTATCATCACTTAAGATTTAAATCTACACAATTTTTTATACTCGACCCAAAAATGGGGTGGAGAAACGTATGGGCGGCAAGGATATACAACACATCATCAAAATCTCACTTTTGTTATCTAACTTTTAAATTTTTCTTGTCTAAATACAAAATCTAGTTTGCTTTTTTTAAAAATATATATATATTTTTTACAATTTGTCAATTTTTTCATAATTTTGTTTAATTTCTTAAATTTTCTTTTTCAAAATATCATTTTTTTTAATCTCACTTTTGTTATATAACTTTTCAATTTTTGTTGTCAAAATACAAAATCTAGTTTTCTTTTTTTAAATATATATATATATATTTACATTTTATCAATTTTTTCACAATTTTGTTTAATTTTTTAAATTTTCTTTTTCAAAATATCATACTTTTATCAAATTTTTTTTCAAAATTATCAACATTATTCAAAGTTCTTAATTTATTTTTTTTCAAAATCTAGATTTTTATAAAATTACAGTTTTTTTTTTCAAAATTTAAATTTTTCTTAAACATTGTTAATTATTTTTCTAAGCTTCTCAACTATTTATTTTTCAAAATTCATAATTTTTTTGAGCTTTTTCATTTTTGACTTGAGCATTAGAGACAATTTAGGACCGTCTCAAATAGAGACGGTCTTTGACAGTCTCTGATAGAGACGGTCTTTGATAGGGCTATAAGACGGTTTAGGACCGTCTTTAATAGAGACGGTTTTTAACAGGGTTGTAAGACGGCTAAGAACCGTCTCTAATAGAGATAGTCTTTGACAGTCTCAGATTGCAAGTAAAAGATGGCCAATGACCGTCTCTAATGCAGACGGCCAATGATCGTCTCAGATGATGACATATAAGACGGTCAAGGACCGTCTCTAATGCGGACGACCAATAACTGTCTCAGATGACCCATATAAGATAGTCAACGACCGTCTTAAATGATTTGTAAATGTTTGAATTTTTAAGACAATATTAAGGACGGTCAGGGGCCGTCTAAAATTTTAGAGACAGTTGACGGCTATCTCTAATGCATCTTTAAACCAAGCAAATTTAGAGACGGTCCAGAACCATCTCTAAATCCGTCATTTTTTTTCCATTTTTCACGTAGTGATATTTGAGAAAAAAACACATGCTAGTGACGGCGCCGTATGAGCCTTCTATGCACACATACGGGACCCAACTCTTGAGCCTCTCCAATTTACCATACCGTTGGGAAGAACTCAAGCCAGAGTCGACGTGGATGTCATAGCCTGTATCATAGGAATAGAGTGTGGTGTGGTGCATGCCAGCAATACTAACCTCGCTAGTGGACGAGAGAAAAATCACTGCACACGTTTCCTTTGCAGCCAACTTGTTAATTGGAGGCGAGGGAATAGCCTCGCATTGACAAGTATGATGGAGGATTTCCACCTGCTCCACCATATATGCATGTACAACGTGTATCCTAGGTAGAGTAACCGCACAAAATGTACTCGATTTATGGTGGACTTCTTGTATAGGGTTGGACAGGGAGAAAAAGTGTGCCTGCCTACTCTCGCCTTGACTCAAATAGTCAATACAGCACGATCTACTCGGGGGGATGCATCCCTCCCATTCGGCCGACTCATCCGCAAGGTCGCTAATAATTTTAGGTTTAAGCTTCACATGGACAACCTCGTGCCTATCCACTTCATCATGAGACTACACTCAACAATATGAAGATAGGCCCTAGGTAACGCCAAGCCAAAATTGATGAGTATGGAGATGAGATAGAAGAAGTGACCGAAGATGAGGAAGGTAGTGAAGAGGAGGAAGGCAGTGAAGAAGAGGAAGTTAGTAAAGAAGAGGAAGGCAACAGAGAAGAGGGTCAGGAAGAAGGGGAGGCCTAGGATTCAGATGGGATACCTCCTACCGCTCCTGAGGACCGCCATGACAGGGCCGCCCTAGAAGCCCGCATGGCCAAGATTAAGGAAAATCAGGCCTACTTAAAGTAGAAGCTCGAGGAGAATTAGGCCTACCCGAAGCAAAAGTTTAAGAAAATGTCTCGTACCCTAAAGGCCCTCCTGTGCTGTATGCAGGATCAGGGCACACCTTCTCCTTCGCTGGAATCGGAGGACTAGTCGTATATTTGTAGTCGTTTTTCTTGCTTTTTGTAATAGCCTTGAATGAGCTTAGATGGATGTTAGATTAGTAAATGTTAAAGCCTTTGTTAATTAGCTTTCATGCATCCTCTATCATAGTGCATGAAGTACCGCATCATATGTATCTGTGACAAATTTTGTTAAATGAAATGCATGAAGCTTCTTTTGTTTAGAAATGTGTACAATGTTTGGAAAGAGTGGATGATGTTATCCTAATCGTATGAATGTTACACCCTATATTGTATATAGGGAATGTCTCCTAAAACTACTCGGAACATTGCACGTCTCCCACTTGGCGGAATGATTAACGAGGCCCCTCATCCAAGTGGTAGCCAAAAGGACCCCAGTTTAGGTCTGAGTCACGAGACGTTGCCGGATTCACAACCTGCCACTAGCCCCACCAATGGGCCAACACCGAGTGCACCACCGGTTCTGGGATAAAACCGCGCTGTTCATCGATGCCACATATGCCTCAGGCGGCCTCTCCCCCTGATAGGTTAGAGCAAATGATGCTCCTAATGCAATAGCAACAACAGGTTTTGGCCACTATAGTGGGGGCCATCGCATAAAATATGAATGTAGCCCCGCCTATGCCACCCGTAAAGCCTACTGGGGCTATGACTACGAGTGGCCCATTCGAGCGCTTTCAGCACCTCCGTCCTCCCACTTTTGCTAGTACTCATAGACCCGAGGAGGCCGAATACTGGTTGGATTGCATTTTCAAGATGTTGAGGCCATTGCACTGTACCGAGGCAGAACAGGTTGAGCTAGTCACATACATGTTTGAAAAGGAGGCTAGTCTTTAGTGGGATAGCATCCTACGAACCGTTCCCACAGGATTTACTTGGACATGGGATGAGTTCGAAACCCATTTTCTTGGAAAGTACTTCCCTGTCACTTTCCATAATGAAAAGGAGGGCGAATTTCTTCGCCTCCGACAAGGGGGAATGACAGTTTCGGAATACGAAAACCAGTTCACGAAGCTAGCTAGATATGCTTCTTTGATTTTGGCAAACAAGCCGATGAGAATGCGGCAATTTTTAGAAGGGTTGCGGGCTGCTATCTGCACCAAGATGTGTTGCGCTAGCATTCCCAACTATGCTCAGCTAGTGAACATGTCCCTGTGAGCTGAGCAGGATGGTGAAAGAGTGTCTCGGACACGCATGCCAATGGGCCCGAGGCCGAGGCCTGAATTACAAAACAAGTCGTTTCTCGGCAAGAGGCCGCATATGAATTCACTTCCCAGACCAATGACTCTGCTGACTCAGCAGAGGCGATTTGATATTTAGTGTATCTATTGTAACAAGGTGGGCCATTAAAAACCCTTTTGTTTCACTAAGATGAAGGACAACGGCTTTATGCCGCCTCAGAAAGTCAAGCGCCAGCCACCACATGTTATTTCAGCTCCACCCCTACGATCTGCACCACCGGCACAACCATTCTACCGACCTCCTGTACCTCGAAATAGGCCGCCTCAACGACCTATGGCAGCGCAACTTAATCCTCCGCAGCAAGCTATAGTACATGCACTCGCTGTCGAAGCGTTTTAATTTGCGGTTGCAGTACTGCTAGCCTTTGAAGTCACTGCCCACATCTAAGGTACACCAATGTTTTTATTGGTAAACACCGGGTCCACTATTTCAATGATAACATACTCTATAGTCAATCGATTAGGGCTAAGCATTACCCCTATGGTTGAGGTGAGAGTCATCGCAGCAGCAGGAACCTTCACAGATGCCACTAAGCTTTGTAAGAATTGCATGATAGACTTAGGAAGCAGAGTGGTGTGCATTGACCTGATTGTCACCACGATATACCATTATGACATTATCCTTTGCATGGATTGGCTCACCAAAATGAAGGCAGAGATTAACTGTGAAACCAGATTGGTGACAACCCATGGGCCCAAGGGCACGGCCTTCACTTTCCCAGTTCAGGTCAGTAGTTCCTTCCGCATCCATTGTTATGCTTCCTTATTAGAAAATGTTGATGGTCCATCACTTGGGGACATGCCAGTAGTCCAAGATTTCATGGACGTGTTCAGAACGATCCCTGGACTACCTCCTCAGCGCGAGATCGACTTTACCATCGACCTTGTGCCGGGCACGACACCTATTTCTTTACCAACGTAACGTATGCCTCCGTGTGAAATGGAGGAAGTAAAGTACATTGATGATTTATTGGTTTCGAGTTTCATAGGGCCGAGCGTATCTCCTTAGGGAGCACCCGTGTTGTTTGTGAAAAAGAAGGATGGATCGCTGCAGTTGTGTATAAATTATCGCAGGCTAAATCATGTTACGGTAAAGAACAAGTATCCTCTGTCCATGATAGATGATCTATTTGACCAGTTGAAGAGGGTGCAATATTTCTCTAAAATAGACTTACAGTCAGGGTATCATCAGTTGTGCGTCGAAAACGAAGACGTGTAGAAAACAGATTTCAGGACCAGCTTTGGGCACTATGAGTTCCTCGTGATGTCGTTTGGACTTACAAATGCACCGACCATATTCATACATCTCATGAACTAGGTATTTTGGCCATAACTGTACCGATTCGTCATCGTATTTATAGATGACATCTTGATGCTCAAAGAGTCGAAAAGATCACGAATAAAACCTGTAACGCCCTAAAAATTGGGGGTCGAGCAGAAGCTCAACTCCCGAGTTCCAACGCATCACTTATGCAACATAGATAATGATGATTAAATGTTGTCCATATTAGTGCATTAACCATGAATGGGATTATACCAAATCAGTATATCATACTCCAGAGATAATTAGATTATATAAGCGGAAGACTATGATAGATATATAAAGCATATAAGTGATTGTAAGTCCCCAGAGTATGAATGTCACTAGGTTAAATAATTACATGTATAATTCCAGAAGATATAAAATAATGAAGTGAAATGTCATCTATCCTTATCCCTGTAGCCCTGATACGCAACTCCAAGTCTACATAGACCCGCCAGAGAGTTGCATGTAGGAGAACTCCTCGTCATCGTAGAAGATAGGTTCCATCTTGTAAGCCTTGTCATCACCTGAAACTACAACAGAGTCTGATTGGTGTTTTAAAACACCGTCCTAGAACGTGAGAGTGAGTGATCAAGTCAGTGGAGCTATAAAGCAAAGATTAACATGTTATCAATTCAGTCAAGTAGTAATGATAAAGCAGTACAACACTCATGTCCTGAGTACTCTTGTTAATGCAATGATGATATGCAATAATGATGTATGCCCCTGCCTGCACTCTCTCTGTAACATCATCTCACGATCGCGACATGCAACACTCCCACTGTGCTAAACTCCAATGCCAAAGGCACATGAAAATGCGGTGCATGTGCGTGATTAGCCAAGTTCTTAATTATACTCATTTATATAGTAGGTTTGGGAAGCTAAGGTACTTCTCTTTATATTATTTACCCAAACAATGATCCATCTAGGGTCGTCAATCCTAATTTATCACATACGATAGGTAAGTTCGTGAGTTTATATTGTAGGTTGCTACGGGAGGCTTGTCACCTTAGCATAGGCTTAATTCACACTCGAGGTCACTACCACCAACGCCCTATCAACTGACAGTCTATTTTCAAAGGCTCGTCGCCAACCCAACTGGGGACTATAGCCAGGCTATGCCAGGGTAGGCCTATTTCATACTCGAGGTCACTCCACCAACGCCCTACCAACTGACAGTCTATTTTCGAAGGCTCGTCACCAACCCGACTGGGGACCACAGCTAGGCTGTGCCGGTGTAGACCGATAGCTCGAATACAGTGTCTCATACCACTGTATTCGGCTCACGAGTTTGGGCTGCTCACTGGTCACTACGAGGAGGATCGTCGCCCCAGCGTAAGCTGACAGGTCGACTACGGTGTCCCATACAACCATACCCTGATCATGAGTCTTATCGGATCTTGGTACCATGATTAAACGAACTTTCACTGGTAAGTTGGTACCTTAGATTCAAGCAGGAGCATCCATACATGGTAAACACACAATAGGTAAATTAGTTTATTAGACAAGTTTGACTGGTACAAGTGTACGCTGAATTAGCCGACAAGGTACCACTTTTGACGATCGTCATACGACTCAGATTCACCGAATGCATCAAATGTGGTGAGACTAGCTTGGCCACTCAAACAGGAATTGTTACCGATTGCCTGGACTACGTCGTAGTCTTAATCACAGTCAAATGCAAGAAGTAAGCATACATGATAATCCTACAGCATTAACAACCAATTCCAACATCCATATCATTTGATCATATTATTCAACACATATAACATGATATTCTACATATATATTGGCTACACAAAACATATAATTGAAATTAAAGCTACATGAAGAAAAGTATATGTATGTCTAAGGTAGTTGAGAATCCTATCTTAACAACCCTCGTAAATACAAAGCATCAAACAATTACTCATACATGCATTTTGTCAAACACTTAGACTACATATTACACATACGTGTAAGATATTAGTTTCAACGGACATTAGGACAAATCCTTTCAAAAAGGAGCTACCGCTCCTACAACGATCATATCTTCTCAATTTACAAGCATGGCAAGCACAAATCATATTATCATAATCGTTCAAACATTTCAACAAACATATAAAATGCATAATATTCAACATAGTTTATATATATACGTGTAATACACGGAGGACACCCTATCTAAACACATGTGATAGTAATCAAGTTAGTCATAAATCATTACTGACATTAAAAGCCTTGAAAACCATAACCTAAGCATTTATAGTCTGCATCTTTCGTCGGTAGACTCATAACGAGCTCAGTTTGAACAACACGCCTTAGTTTACGGCATAATGGCTACTTATAGCATGAAGTAGTTTAGCTATTTTGCTGATTCATTTAGTTGGATACCGAAAACAAATTATGGTTAGGTTTTCTTACCCAAATCGGAGTTGGAATCGCTCGTGTAACAATGGTGGGGAGACAATTCAGTGTGTGGAGTAACAGGGAAGAAGAAATGCACGAGCTCCAAAGATCTCCCTGCGATCGTTACTCCTTTCTCTCCCTTTTCTCTCTCTCCCTTAGGGTTTGGAGCAAAATTCGGATATGAGAGAGGTGGGGTGAGAAAAGGACCTTATATAGGCTCAGAACTGACCTCAATGGCCTCAGGGCCATGGTATACTTAAGTTATAGCTAAAAGAGATTTGTTTCGGTCCAACGGAGCATATCTGGAGGCCCCCTTTTGGCGTACGGTCCAAGGGAAGTTCTCTGACGATGGATCTATATCTGGTTAAGGTTTCGGTCCGATCGAATTTACGGATCGACCGCGAAGGACTAATTTCAATTCAACGGTCGTCGTCACTCGATCAGGGCCACAAGTACACTGACCTGTGTAGAAAATTTCTCTGATCCGAGGGTATATTTAGGTCAGATTCTGATGGTCTGAAACCTTAAAGTTGGCCTGCAAGCGAATGACCCAATTCACTTAAATCTAAGTTCATTTTCTAAAGATATTCGCGTTTCTCACACACTTTGCTCCAGGCTCAAGTTGTGCATTTTGGGATGCTATTTGGATTTAATTTCAAAGATGGTTGTCAAGCCCAGTAAGACGGTCATAACCATATAGTTTCGCGGTCGTTGGACGTTCGACACGCGGTCCACATCCGATCGGAGTTTCACTATACTCCCAAGAGCAACTGGATTTAGAGATTGATCGTAGGTTTCTAGGTAATGTAGAATAAATGATTCTACTAGTTTTGGTTCTTACAGTTCATATAGAAAGTGGTTCAAGCTAATTCTACTAATTATTCAGTTTAATACTTAACTAAATTATGCCCTAATTGCGACAGAATAAGGTCCTAGGCCAGTTCTATGCCCTTTTCTGGTATTTTTAATATGTATATTATTTTAATTATTTTTTTAGTAATTCATCATCAAGTCTACTTCATCTCTACCAAATTTCATTAGATTCTGTGTTGTAGAAAAATTTTAAAAATTCTAAGAGCAGCAGCTGTCTAAACTAATAATTTTTAGATAGTTGTCACAATGACCGATATTTAACTATATTATAAATTTTATTATATTTTTCACTTATTTTCATATGAAACTAGACTTATCAAGCTTCAATCTAACTTTTAAATCACCTAAATCAGAGTTATAACGAGGAAGATATGACTTTTTTAAGTCGGTTTGAAAAACAGCAAAAAATGGCATAAAACGGGCTACCTGGCCCACTGTGGCCTGCCCGGCCTGCTGGGCAGCGAGGCCTCGCCATCACAACGATGCCATCACCACTCGCTGTCCTATCCGATGGTGGTTTCACCACCCGATATTTGAAATAGATGTATCTCTCAAACTGGAATGAGTTACGCGACACGCAATATATGATTTTGGGGTAGGAGAGTTGATCTATTGAAATAACCTATTTATTTTATGATATTACATAAGGTTAATAGTCAAAAAACCATTTTACTTATTTATTTACTATTTATAGTAATTTTTAGTTTAAGTATTGTTCTTCTTCACTTAAACTTGAGGATTCATGTCTAATATAAAAGTACTAGAAAACATTTGAAGAATAAGGTGGTACAAGGTGAGATATTGAAGGAAATGGGTAAAAAAGGGATTTTGGACTTCGGGATTTAGTTTTGAGAAGTTAATAAGGTGTTAGGATCGACCCATTACCTAAGGACGTCTAACTCCAGATTGGCAAAAATTCGGGGTGTTACAACACCTGCAATCAGTCCTTGATACCCTTAGGCAGAACCAACTATTTGCATAGTACCGAAAATGTGACTTCTGGAAGGAAGAAGTCAAGTTCTTAGGGCACGTAGTTTCCAAGGGAGGAATCGTTGTGGACCTTACCAGTGTGACCGCGGTGCAAGACTGGGAGTTTCCTCGGACTTGTCGGCTTACCGCTGATTCATTAAGGACTTCTCTAAGATAGCCTGACCGTTATCTCAACTCACTTGGAAAGATCTTAAGTTTGCTTGGAACGAGAAAGTAGAAGTAGTCTTTCAGGAATTAAAGGATAGGCTGACGTCTGCACCGGTGCTAGTACTACTAGAGCAAGGGGTCAAATATACTAGTTATACTGACGCCTCTCGAGTCGGTTTAGGTTGTGTACTTATGCAGGAGGATAAGGTGATCGCCTATGCCTCACGACAGTTGAGGAAACACGAAGAAAACTACCCCACTCACAACCTGGAATTGGCGGCAGTCATTTTTGCATTAAAGCTTTGGAGACATTACCTCTACAGAGAGGAGTTCGAGCTCTTTTGCGACCACAAGAACCTTAAATACATCTTTATACAGAGAGACCTGAATATGAGGCAACGACGTTCGATGAAGACCTTAAAAGACTTCAAGTTTGAGGTCTCCTACCATCTTGGAAAGGCCAACCTTGTGGCCGATGCATTGAGCAGTAAGAAAACCATCAAATTTGTAGCCCCACTGGTGATAAAAGAGTGGAATATGGTGGAATTCATGCGAGACTTCGAACAGAAGCTGACAGTAGGGGAGCCATTCGAGAGCATTGCGCACTTCCACGTGTAGCCACTTGTCGATGATCGAATTATTATGGCTCAAAAAGAAGATGAACTATTTGTAAAGATGAGAGAGCATGCAAGCGACGACGAAGAGTTCGAACGGAGGATTGGCTTGGATGGAGGTTTGAGATATCGCGGACGCCTACACGTCCCGAACCTCCATGACTTGAGGAGAGAAGTTGTGGAGGCCGCCCGCAATTCAAAGTTGGCGATGCATCCGGGTAGTAAAAAGAAGTATCGAGACGTGAAGCGTTCGTACTGGTGGGACAACATGAAAGTCCAAATAGCAAATTTTGTATCCCAATGTCTCACGTGCCAGCAAGTTAAGGCCAAACATCGCCGACCCCATGGGTTACTTCAGCCCATGCCCATAGCTGAGTGGAAGTGGGATTTCATATCTATGGATTTCATTTTCGGGTTACCAAAGACGAGAAAGGGGCATGACTCCATTTGGGTGATTGTGGACCGGTTGACGAAATCGGCTCATTACCTCCTGATTAGAGTTTCTAATTCAACAGATGACTTAGCCAAGCTGTACATTAAGGAGATATTACGTCTGCATGGAGTTCCTATAGAGATTGTGTCGGACCGAGATACACGATTCATGTCAATTTTCTGGACTCGAATCCAAGAAGCTATGTGTAATGCCCCGTACTTTCGGTACTCGGGTGCTACTAAGTAACCCTACTCAGTATAAGTACAAACCTAGCTCGAGCAAACGTTCACATGCATTCTAGTCAAAATTCGACCGTTGAAGAATGGTTCCCATCCATATGTGAGGTTATCTATCCTTTATTCCATGAGATGGACCATCACGCTTCCAGAATACCCACCCTTAGGAATCTAATTTGATTAGTAAACACGTCCATCCAACCATTATAGATAGCTTAGGGACACTTAAAAGCATCGACGAAAATATCAGGAAGTAAATGGGTGCGCTTGGGATTGATATCGGAATTTATTCAATCAGCAAATTGGTCATCCAATTCAGGATGTGTAAATGTAATAATTATCATATATATATGTAATGCCCTAAAAATCGGGGGTCGTGCATACACTCGACTCTCAAGTTCCTAGGTATCACTTATAGCCGATTTTTAATAATTTGCGTTTAATCAAATGTAAAGGTGCAGGGTGGAATTACTTGGAACATGAAGCACAACCACAACTAATCTGTTGAAATGAAAGAAGTCAAATATATACACAAATTCCAAAGAATATAAGTGGGTCGCACAAGGCGTTGCCTAACAAAATCACAAAAAGAATAGTATGTCTGAAAGAATAAGCTGAGTCTACTACTCAACGATCCAACATCCCATCTACTGAGCTGATGAAGACCCGCTTATCAACTGGAAGTAAGAGAACTCGTCCTCCTCCTCGAGGCTCGCATCGCCGGGCTGCTCGTACTCTGCATCACCTGTATCTACGGACGAGTCTGGTTGGTATTTTAAAACACCGTCCCAGAGTGGAAGTGAGTGATCAACTCAGTGGGTGCTATTAATCTTAAGTTGTAACAAGCTTCAGTTATAATATGAATTTAATGAAAAGCAATCATTCATAAATACTGAACTAATCTTATTAATGCGTATGTGTGATAGATGGCATGATACATGCCCTTGCCATAACACTCCCTCGAGCGACTCCATCTAACGATCGCGTATGACCAACACTCCCTCAGAGTGACCTTGACTGCCGAGTCGCCACCCTAACTAGTGCAATGCAATGTGATCGTCTTAGCTGAGTTCTTAGTTAAGTCCATTCATCCAGTAGGTTAGGGAATCTGATACACCCCACATATCAAATGCCCTGAACTAGTTGCGAAGCCAAGGCCCCCAACGTGTGAGGCTAATACCCCGCGATCCTTGATCCCATCGGGTTCCCCATCTCCGACTTCAAACACATGGGGAGTGCCGAGAGAAAGGGATCGCTCGCAGTCACTACGAGGAGGCGCGTCACCCCAACATAAGCAAACAGCTCAGACACAGTGTCCCATTCTACCATTCCCGGCCCATGAGACTGTGGATCGATATTCAATTCGTTATTGATGAGCTATAACTGTGGTAAGGTGGTCCAGATTCCATACATGTGTGAGCAAATAGGGTTAACAAAATAAGGTTGGTCAGCCAGTAGACTAGACCACATGAGTTCAGGCAAGTACGTGGTGAAACGGCATCGGGTACAAGCGACCCATGTAGTCTAACTACTGTCACCACACGCACTCGCCCAAATCCATAGTTTTAGCCTCAGGATGGTCCTACCAATGGGACCGCCTTCGCTCTCCTCGTATTCCTGACTAACCCAAGGGTTGGGTGGTGATTCATAACATGCCAATAATCCAAGTTATCAACTAACATAACAATATCATGTTCTCATGCATCTCAACATATGAATCAGATACTCCTAACAATCAATGCTAACATTATCATGAGATAAGTGCATGTGTATTTTGTGGGTTTGTGGGGAAGCTAAGCAATTCCTACATCTCAAAGAATCAATCACACAAGAGAAACGAATCATATATGTTATGAAACAACACCATATGAGAGAAATCAAACAAAATATGGGTATGTAATCATCCATGTACCAAATCATGTGAGAGGCAAGGTCAATCATCAAATGAGAACTAATCATGTAATTCCATATAATTCCAACAAATATACAATTCCTAGGTCTCCTCTGGATTCTTCAATACAACATCCCAAACAAACAAAATCATTAAGCTTATACTATAATTAGTGCTAAGCCACTTAAGGGTAATAGTCCGCACCTATGGATCATTGATGACTTTAGGAGACGATCTAGGGTTGCCGAACTCACAGGTCAATTCGTAGAGATCCTGAGCCAAATAAACTTGCATGTTAGGATTACATGCATTTCCTAGCTCAACCCCAAATATTACAAAAAATATGGGTGCTTACCTCCCCAATCGGATGGAAGTGGATTGTAATTATGGATATGGGATAGGGAAAGGTATTTCTCTAAGGTTTCAAGCTTCCTTGGGCCTAACCTCCTACTACGCACTCCTTTCCTTCCTTCTTCCTCTTTCTTTCTCCTCCTTTCTCCTCTTTCTCTTCTCCCTTTTCTCTCTTCTCTCTTTCCTTCTCTAGGGCAAAATCGTATGGGGAGAGGGGGTGCCCAAATGAGCCCCTTTTATAATGCTAGATTTGGTGTAAATGGCCCCAAGGGCTAGGTTTTTACTATAAAGACCTATGGGAGGGTCTTTTAAGCTTTAAGGCCCACTATGGGGTGTACATATTGATATATACCATAAGATAGTTAGCCCTAGTGATGATCTACGTATGTATATGATTAGCCCACCATTTGGATGCGCTGATTAACAGATATGATTAGAAGTTTGTTCAACAGTCATCGATAGTCGATCAGGGCCGCAGCTATACGGATATGAGCAGGGAAATATCCTTACTCTATGGGTAAAGTTTGATCATAAACCGACGGTCCCAAATCCTCAACTTTGCATAAGAGTGGACGACCCAATTCACTTAAGTTTCAGTTCATTCTTTTAGGGTATTTGCACTTCTCATGCACTCGTCCTTTAGCTCAAGTTGAGCGGTTCTGGATATCTCCTAAGTCTGAATCCCACGATGGACGTCAAGCCCAGTAAGACGAACATTATTCTATAGTTTTGGAATTAGTGGCCCACTAACGAGTGATCTAGAGCTTGTTTGGAAAATCAGGGCATTTCTTGAATGAATTTGGTAGTGAGATTTCTCGTGGTCAATGATCAAGTTTTGGATTAAATATGTTCATAGTGTGGCCTATTTATAACTAAGGAAAGTGGAGATTTGGTCATGATTACTCTAAACCATCGGTTTTAGGCTAAAAGAGTAATGGGGTTGATTTAGTCTATTATTCGAGATTCGGGCCTTATCTGACTCAGCCCCGGTTAGATCTTTAATTTAGTCATGATTGTCTTGATTAGTTAGATATGGGTCAGTTAGATTTGGTTCCTATGTAAGTAAATCATGGGGCTACACCTGATGTTCAAGTGATCGGGTGGATTCGTTGGCTTCCTACGGTTGATTAATTTTGGTACCACTCCTGTATAGACTAACATTGAGTGCTAATAGCCATTAAGTGATATCATAAGTTATTTAATAAATTTTTTTAAAGGATTTTTAGAAATCCAAAATAGTGAAAATCCAGGATGTTACAATACACACACACACACACAACTTAGTATATGTATGTTACATGATCTAACTACTTAAATAAATACTATAATACAATATAAATACATGCACTACGAAATGTTACTTGTACACTTCATAAATATTTAAAATTTTATAATACATTAATGTGCAATTATAATCCATATTATAATTATGCACTTGTGACATTATTTACATGAATTTCAGTCATAAAAATCTATATTACATAAATTAATAAAATTTATAATAAATAACATACTTCAAGCAATTTGAGATTGTATATAAAATTTAAAACATAAAACATATATAACCATACAAATAATATACAAATAATACACACACACACACACACACATCTTTACTTACTGATATACATACAATTTATATTTATTAACAATCTATAATAATGTAAATTATAAAATAATAAATAATAATAATAATCTATAATAAAGTAATAACAAACTTTATAATAAAACTATTAATTAGTTACTAACGTATTTTGGAGGCCTTGGGCATATACAATGGCCCATTAGTACCTTTCAAACGTCAATAATTAGTTTAGAATTAATCTAATCGATGGATGCCATCATAAACATGTGAAAACCGTAGTTCAATTGATAGGGCCCACCAAATCTTTAGATCTAACCAATCTTCAGTCAAAGGCCTTTAGTAAGGCTTATAAAGGGAATGGACGGAGTGAATTTATCATAACCATCACAGTGGACCCCACATGGAATGAGAGTGCACAAAATCACACTATGCACGAAGTGCATCTAGCGGCAGTTGCTGGTTTGACCAGTGTTAACCCGATACCAGCTTGAAATAGAGATATTTCTCTCTCTCTCTCTCTCTCTCTCTCTCTCTCTCTCTTTGGTTTGCACAGGTTGACGGACAATGTCAGTTTGGGACGTTCAATGGCTCACCATGATCATTGCCATGGATGATCTAAACCATCCATCGCGTGCGTCCTTCAGCCCTAACCAAAACCCAACTGTCAAAACCAACTTTCATGCACATGCGGACACACAATCCTAGCTGCAATTCAGTCCTGCAAACACACCATTTCCAAAAGAGGAAACTGTTCTCCCAGCCAGCTCAGCGATCCATGTGAGTTGCTCCTACGCCATCTTAACCCTTCATCCTAGAGAGATCTCAGCCGTCCCACTTACTTAGGGCTTTCTAAATGAAACCACGTCCGGTTTTCATCTTACCCAACATTTTGGGGGCAGTTTCGGCCAGAGAAGATCTGGACCCATGAGTGCTAATCTGACGGTCTAGAACAGGTTAGGGTGAGCATAAAGGGCGTGGGGATCGAAGAACTGTAGCCCGCCCTCCATTTTCACAGCCAAAATCAAAAACTGGTTGTTTCCCTCTAACCTTCAAACCCACTAACCTTATCACCTCCAACCTTCTAAAAAGCTCATTTATAAGCTTCATGGGGCTTGAACGGACCGTCCTGAAGGATCGGATGGAGGTAGGAGCAGAGAGGTTGAAGCTACCATTAACGCCCATGTGGTCTTCCCCATCGGGTTGGTGGGTTTGGCTCGGTCAGGACGAGCCTGATCACATAGTGGTGCTACTGGCCTCTGGCAGGCTGAAAGAAGAAGGAATCGGAAGGAAAATAAATGGGAAGAAAGAGGAGAAGCTGAGAAGAGAGAGAGATAGGAAGAAGGAGATGGCGAGGTGAGAGCGGAGGTAGCGACAGTCACTGCACTTCACCGACCTGAGCCTGTTGGGTTTGGGCTGTGTCCAGGCTCAGTTGAAGCGTGGGCTTGGCCTACTTCAACAGAAGAAGAGAGGAGGCAGAGGGGGTGAGATGGGCCTGAGTTTTGGGCTCACTCGTTACCGAGTCAACTGGGTCGAGTTCGACCTGAGTGGGCCGTTTCAGTTGGGTTGGGTCTGGTTTAACCCAGCTAACTTGCTGGACCTCTCTAACTGAAAAGAAGAGAAGAAAGAAAGAAAGAAAAATGAGGGGAGAGAGAGAGAGAGAGATGGGTTGTAAGTTGCTATCGAGTCAACTCCCTAACTCGAGTCAAGTTGTCGACTCGTTTTGGGGGCCTGAGTCTGGTATGGTATGGTTGGGTGTTCCAACAGCAGGAAAAGAAAATAAGAAGGGAAGAAAGATATGAGGAAGAAAGGAAAAGGAATAAGTAGGGGAGTTGAGTCGGGTTGGTGGCTACTGAGTCAACCGAACTCGACTCGGTTTGAGTCACAGCTCGAGCTAGTCATTCACCATGCTAGAATTTTCCAACAGTAGGTGAGGAAGTAAGAAAAGAGAAAGAAAAGAGAGGAGAAAGGAAAGAAGAAAGAAAACTAGAGAGAAAGGAGGGAGGAAATGTGGCGTCCAAGTCGGCTCGACTTGACCTTCTAAGTTAACTCACTGGACATCAAGTTGGGCGACATCCAACCTTCGTTGAGGTATAAAACCTTCCACCCTCTTGTGTTGTAAATTAAATTTGTTTAGTTAGTTAGATGACATAACTATTAAGCTTTCATTTCTCAACCCTTAACCTTAAGATAGAATGTGGGCCAAAGACCACTAGGTGATGTGATCAAGACACTAACGTTGATCCTAGCGGTGGGTAAACTGTAAACCTTCAAACTATCGAGTTGACTATGGTGAGTCGACACGTTCATCCCAACCTAGAAATATTTCGATTTACAATTATCATCCTTATTACTATTATCATAGTAATTTTTTTATATATAGTCATGATTAGCCACTAATGGACTATTCACGCTAATATTAATTATTATAAATAAAGTTACAATCATTAGGTATTTATATTCCATTTATTACTTAGGAATATTACCATTAATAGCATGTCATACCATGTACGACCATTAAAATTACAATGATGAGTTAATATTAATTTTATCACTAATATTAATAATTATGCTATAGTTATTAAATTAACATTTCAATTGATTACACCTTTGCAAGAGTTCAAATCCTAGGGCCTAAAACTAAACCTAGACTCTAGGGTGAAACCCTAAAACCTGAGCGATCCAAACCTTAGGTCATAATCTTGACCATAGATAAATTGTAGAAACTTTGATCTAACCAAACAACCTTACGATTCGTGGTAGGATTTGACTCCAAGGGTGTTCTAGCGATAATGTGGGCGGTTCAAAATATGAGGTGATGATTCTTCCCCTTGAGCTTTCCATTTTTCCATTAGCTTAATTTATAGTTTTATTTTAATTTATAATTTATATTTATGCTTCATAGTCATATGTGTTAATTGCTGAAATTGAATTGTTACATTACATGCTTAATGTCTATCCTGCATATTTATTTCATGCCTGTGGACTATTTGTGGATTGCTTATGGAACTTAAACTGGTACATTCGTGGGAAACCCCCACCTATAAATGTACACCCATACTTGGGATGTAACCCGACTGGTTGTGATTGTAATGGACCTTCGGCATAGTGGTTATTGAATGGTGTTTAAATTGACCATTGATGTGGGCCTACCATCCAGGGTTGTTGTGTCCAATAGTTTTCAAGGATGGTCTTTTATCGCATGGTTTTGATACTCGCCCTATGTGGCCTATTTAGTATCGCCCTATGAGGCTTTGTTTTGGTATTTTTTCTAGATGGTTTCGATATTTTAAATAGTGCAACCATGCAATGGTAAGCCCAATATACTGTAATATGATTGGCCACTAGTCGACAGGTTTCAACTAAACATCCTAAGATAGTAGTCTCATGAGCCGGGGATGGTGGTATGGGACCTATGCTCGAGCTATCAGCCTACGCTAGTGACAAGCCCCTGTAGTGACCTTTGAGCTTATTTAAAATGGCTGGTTGTAATTGGATTAATAACAGATTGGCTAATTATGCATACATAGCATAGACCAGCATCTATTGTTATCGTACGTGATGTACGTATTGTTCCGACTGGATAATGTACCCCGGTTCGATGATTGCATGGGTGATGAGCCCACTATCACTACAAGAAATCCTACTTTTAGCGACGAAAATTTTCTTCTCTAAAAGCCAATTTTTCATAGCTAAAGCGTTTTAACGATGAAAATTTTCATTGCTAAATTCGTCACTAATACACCGCCACAAAAGAGCTTCAACGGCGAAAAATCTGAATCGTCGCTAAATGGAAGCTTTTTAGCGTGGAAGACTTTTAGCAAAAACTTTTCGTCGTTAAAAAAATCGTGGAAGACTTTTAGCTAAAAATAAAGACTTTTAGTAGCGAAAATGTTCGCTGCTAAAAATAATCATTCCACTTTTAGCAACGAAAATTTTCGCTGCTAATAGTCTTGCAATATTTTTTTGGCGATAAAATTGTCGTCGTAAAAAGTGAAATGATTATTTTTAGCAGCGAAAATTTTCGCTGCTAAAAGTCTTCCACATTTTTTTTAGCAGCGAAAATTTTCACTGCTAAAAATAATCATTCCACTTTTAGCAACAAAAATTTTCGCTGCTAATAGTCTTGCAATATTTTTTTGGCGACAAACATTGTCGTCGTGAAAAGTGGAATGATTATTTTTAGCAGGGAAAATTTTCGCTGCTAAAAGTCTTCTACATTTTTTTTAGCAGCAAAAATTTTTGTTGTTAAAAATAATCTTTCCACTTTTAGCAACGAAAATTTTCGTTGCTAAAAAAACTGTGGAAGACTTTTAGCAGCGAAAATTTTCGCTGCTAAAAATAATCATTCCACTTTTCACGACGGCAATTTTCGTCGCCAAAAAATATTGCAAGACTATTAGCAGCGAAAATTTTCGTTGCTAAAAACAATGTGGTAGACTTTTTAGCAACGAAAGTTTTCGTAGCTAAAAGTCTCTTTTAAAAAAAATTTCCAGCACAAAATTGCTGGAATATTTTTCCTGATATACACCTGTTATAATATATTTCATCATATTCTTCCTGATATACACCTATTATATAATATATTTCATCATATTCACATTCACATTAATATAAACAACCCATATTTCATCATATTCACATTCACAGCCATCATATTCACATCCATATTTCATCATATTCACATTCACATTCACACCAATCACTAACCGCCGCTCATCAACATTTGCCTTTCATGGGATCAAGAATAGAAATTATCTTGGTTTTGCTCAAGCTCGTACTTGTACACTTGGAGCATCTTACAAATTGAATATGATAACAGATCCTTAATGTATAAAATCAAGCAAGAGACACGTTAATAACAATGCAGTTGGCTTGAACCTTGAGACTCAAAACTCCTTTTCAATTGGTCAAGCAAATATAATTGAATTAAAGAGGAGAAAATCAACATTTGTGTTATGGAAGAATCAAGCCTATGTTTACACCGAAGAAGCCTGCAAAATAATGCAGTTGGCTTTTGCTTTGCAAAATGGCTCTTGAGAAACCAAATAAGTTTTTGAGGAATGCCTGAGGATGGCAAATTTCTCCAAGACTTCATCAATTATATATCACTTCAACTCAATAAATAAAAACACAAACAGGAAAAGCCGGAGAAAAACTAGAATCAACGTTACAAGTAATAACCTAGGGCTGACTATTGCAATTGAATTAGGTTTTATCAACATCATGTAAATGCAATTTTTCGGTGCTCATTTTGTTGGTTCATTTCGATTCACAAGCCAAATAGGAAATTACCCATTTTTTAAATAAATCAACTGGTAACTTTGTGAATTGGATCATATAGAAGCAAACAAGGTATCCTACTTTTATTCACACAACCAATTCCAAGACAGAGAACCCCAACTTCTCATTAAGAACCCTAATAAAATTTCAAATATGCCAACAAGGATGAAATTTACTCATAGAAGGATTGAAATTCTAAGCCATACCTTTCAACTGCAACTTTAAGTTCTGCAACACCTACCTGAAAGCACCAATACCCACATTCATTGAGAACTACTAAATATAATTTTTGTTCTTTGAAAGTATAGATAAACATTCAAAAGGAATCTTTCCAAGAAAAAAAAACATCAAATAGGAGTATATCATGTACAGATATAGATGCACAAATTCAACTAAGAGGTGCATTAAAAAATAAAAATAAAAAATTAAGAAATAAAATAAAAAATAAAAATCAGCTTGGGTATTTCTTAGGCATTTCCTTGGATTTCCTTACTTAGAACTTGTACTATTACAAAGCCCACTTGCATCCAGTCAAATATTAGTGAATGAGAAAGCATCAAATTTAGCCAACTTAATAACTAATGAATAGCCAACTGTTGTTGAAGAGAAACACTCAGTAAATCTCCAATTGAAGATGAGCACCAGCCAACAACTTTTGGCCAAAACAAAACTACTGAGCATACACACTCATTGCTCTTTAGTTTCGTATGAAAAAAAAAAAACTGACCTTTCTAAGGAAATCTGTCATCTCTGCCTTGCGTTGATGGAGAAAATAACCTTGAAATACATAATTTAGTTAATAGGAAAGATCAAATTGTAGACCGGCAATGATCAAATTGTAATTACATCCCTAGTATTTATGATGCAGAAACATTTGTAAACATCAAATTGTAGATGAAATGATGCATCAACTAGAGATATACATATGCAGCTCGAGGAAGTCCACCGATCAGATTGCCGTGATTGTTCAACAGAGTAGATTTCTGATCTGTTGAACATTAACATTGGGATCCACCAGATGAATGATATGTATCATCATCATTAATGCAAAATATCCCCATCTGTACAGACTATTGGCCTCGGATGAAAATTCTGTTAATTCAGTCGAAGTTGGTATAAAAGCTTAGAAATTACTTGCAAATTGCACATGTGGCATATAATTGTAAATTTGTAATAGAAGTTTTGTCATTTGATACAATAACTTCTAAGTCAAAATATATAACAAAGATGTATTAAGAAAGATGAATTAAGTCCCAGATGGGCCAAAGAAAAAACAGGAATTAGAGGGTCCTAGTGCACATGTGGCAATGCCTTCCTGTCTCTCTTTTCCTTCTTTCTTTTCCTTCTATTTATTTACATATTTTTATTGGTAGTATAAGCATCTCATTAGCACCAAACAAAAAAGAATTAGACCACAAAGCATAACAAGAAAGGGATGCCCCTTCTTAAAATTAATAAACAATACAACTTGACCCCAATCTAGGAATTGAAAGTCAACAAGAAAATACAACGGCAGACCACATTCAGTTGAAAAGCATCCAAAGTGTTAGTTAGGATCCTCCAATCTCAGAGGATCTCCGAATTTGTGCTAGCTAACTGTTTGTTTGTTGGATTCCAAATGACAATGATGCCAAAACAGATCTCTTTTTCTTTTTTTTTCCTTTTATTTATTTATTTATTTTTATTGGCAGTATAAGCATCTCATTAGCACCAAACAAAAAGGAATTAAAAGGTAAAGCGCTACTGATTGAATGTAAACTAGAGGAATGCAAGGAAAGAAAACTTCATTGAGTAATACAACATTATTTAAACAAACATAGGGAATTCAAGTTCACAAAAACTTCCCACCGTCCAAATCTTTTTAGTAAAAGACGTCTTTACTACAACTGAATATCAGATAAATAAAATGATGAATGTAGAGAAAGTTTCTTCTTCTTCTTCTTTTCTTTTGCATTGAAGGAATTTTAGTTTAAGCCATGCTTGAATCTAAGGTTACTTCAAACATGAGGAATTTGAATTCACAAAAATATTGTTGCTTTATGATTTTCTAAGTTGTGAATCAAATCTTTCTTAGTACAAGACTTCTTTAATACAATGGAATATCAGAGAAGTGAAAAGAAGAATGTATCCAATCATGTTTCAAGCCAACTAGGAGCAGTCCCCTTATCAAGTTTAAATTGGGGTTTAACCATAATCCTTCGCGAACTAAATGAACGTAGTTGGACAAATGGTATGAAGATTACTGAAATAGTAAAACTTTTTGCTTTTTTTTAATCCTATAAATATGCCGAATGAAATACATACCCAGCACTTACCCAACTATCAGCAAAACCACTGCAATAACAAGATGGATGGACTAAATAAATGCACTAAAATCGCATGAATGGTGCAATCACTGCATGAAAAAAATGCAATGATTATACTCAATACTCACCTTGTTGGAATAGTATTGTACTCAATACTCAATACCACTTTGTTCCACTCAAGGGCTCCTAACTTCTATAATCTGCAATGAAGTTAAATCAGAACATCAATTTTCATCTCAAAACATGAAAGTTATAAGCACTTTGTTGTTGCTAGAATTCAATTACGCTGGTTCAATGTAAGTGGTTCTTTAAAACGCACGAATGATTTTTGAGATATCCCACCTGAGTTCTGTATATGACCCATCATATCCCACCTGAGTTCCGTATATGACCCTTCATATCCCACCTGAGTTCCGTATATGACCCATCAAATGCACAGTGTTGATGTTCAACACACATCATGGTGGGGCCCACACATCTCGACCTCATGGGAAGTTCCCATGAGGTCGACCTCATAGTACCATTTCCCATATATACATATACATGTACATATATATAAGTACAATTTTGAAATGCTATCACTGTTGAAATTCATCCATATCCAGTGTAATATACTCTTTCTCCATTTATAGTAACGATAAATTGAGGTACATTGAAGTGGAAGTTTAATAAGGTACGTACCTTGCAAATAGCATCAATTTCATCAAAAATGGTAACATGCAGATCACTTTGATCACCTAAAACAAGGAAAGAAAGGAATACAAATTAGACTATCAAAACAAGCATGTATGGCATAGCCATCACTATAAAACATGACATTTCTGTTGCGAGATGTCTTAAATCTGAGTCCTTTCGCAACTGGGATGCGAAAAGGAGTTTCACAGATTTTGTGTTGCAAGTCCTTTCGCAACTGGGATGCGAAAAGAGTTTCACGGATTTTGTAACGCAAGTCCTTTCGCAACTGGGATACAAAAGGGAAGTTGTCAAAACTATAAATTGGGGTCCCTAGGGCTATTCTAATATTATTCCAAGACTTACTAAAGGTATTCTAAAGGGTTCTAGGATTATCAAAGGGTGTAGTAAGGGTAAGATTCGAGGTTGTTCGAATCGGGTAAGTCTTTTCTCTTTATAATTGATGCTTTCATAGTGGTGATCTGTCGCTTTGTGCAGTGGTTTTTTCCTGCAAGAGTTTTCCACGTTAAATCTGTGTATTCCCTTTTCTTGTGTGTGTGCTTGGTGCCATTGGATTGCTATCCTAGATCTAGATCTGTGTGATTCCGCAGGCTAAAAATCCCAACAAGTGGTATCAGAGCAATCGGTTGGGACACAGATCTGAATCTGAGGGATTAGTAATAATGGCGAGCGCCAGGTATGAGATTGAGAAGTACTCAGGGAAAAATAATTTTGAGTTATGGAAGATCAAGATGATGAGTTCCTTAATTAAACAAGGCGAAGATGGTGCTCTTGAGGAGCGGAAGTCCACTATGACTGATGGTGATTGGAATACTCTTGATAAGAAGGCTATATCATCGATCCGTTTATGTCTCACGGATGAGGTTCTCTACAACGTTATGAGGGAGAAAACTGCGGCTAAGTTATGGGCGAAGTTAGGGGATGTCTATGCGAAGAAATCCTCTGAAAATCGCCTACACTTAAAGCGGCAGTGGTATAACTTCAAGATGGCAGAGGGTGGAGATCTGGAGGCTCACATCAGCAACTTTAATAAATTGGTTTGCAAATTGCTGGATATGGAGGAAGTGATGAAAGATGAAGAACAAGCATGTATGTTGCTGAATTCTCTCCCAGCGTCCTATGAGTCATTCAAGGACACTATGTGCAGCATGAATAAAACCCTGAGTGTCGACACTGTTATCTCAGCCCTTCAAGGGAAGGCTATGAGACAGTTAAACAGCAACATGGGGACATCTTCTGATGCACTGTTTACAGTGGGTAGGAATTCTGAACAAGGTACAAGTTCTTTAGGTTCTAGATCCAAATCTAAGGGCAAGGGCAAAGGAAAGGTAAAGTGCTGAAATTATGGGAAGGAAGGACATGTGAAAAGGGATTGTGAAAATCTTAAATCTAAGAGGGAAGATTCTGAGGCTTCATACAGGGAGGCTAACACTGCCACGTCAGATGAATCGAGTGGATGTGATAGTGATGTTTTGTCTGTGTCTTCGCTCAGATAGTCATACAATGATTGTAAGGACGAGTGGATGCTAGACACAGGGGCATCTTTTCACATGACTCCTCATCGGAGTTAGTTCACCTGCTACAGGGAGTGCGATGGTGGACAGGTGTTTATGGGCAATGGCTTTGCCTGTAATGTTGTGGCTGTTGGTACGGTGCACATCAGGATGTTTGATGGGGTGGAGCGTACCTTGACAGATGTGAGGCACGTTCCTGATTTGAAGGAGAATCTGATTTCTCTTGGTGTACTTGAGGTAAAATGATGCAAGTACACATGTATTGATGGTGTTCTTAAAGTATCTAAGGGGGCACGGGTAATCATGAAAGCGTAACGACTCGATCATGTTTACAGGTTGATCGGGAGCACTTCAAAAGGTGGAGCTACAGTAGATGTAGCAGATTCCACCTCTGCACGTGTGTGGCATGATGGGCATGGCCACATGAGCGGGCAGGCACAAAGGTTGAGACGTGCAGACAGGGATACAGAGCAGGTGGAGCAGCCACCTGTGTGAAGAATCATACGGCATGATCACAGGATATCGGCGTGGTACATGGACAACTCTAATATCGCAGAGGACTCATCTTCTATTTTGATGGCTCTAGGTGAGCCTGGTGCTGAGAAGTGGAAGGTGACTATGGGTGATGTGATGGATTCGTTGTACCAGACCGACATATGGGAGCGGGTGGAGCTTCTAGTAGACCGGTGAGTGGTTGGATGCAGGTGGACCTTTAGGAGGATATAGTATAGATACAGGGCAAGGTTGGTAGCGAGGGATTATTCTCAGAGAGAAGAGATCGGCTTCTCAGAGATATTCGCGCCGACGGTATAGCAGGTATCTATCAGATCCGTGATTGGAGCTGGTTGGCCAATGTGATCTTGAGTTATGATGAGATGCAGAATAAGAGAAGAGATCAAGAAGCTACACGGTTGAAGATTGAAGACATGGTGGAGATTGTTGCGAGATGTCTTAAATCTGAGTCCTTTCGCAACTGGGATGTGGAAAGGAGTTTCGTGGATTTTGTGTTGCAAGTCCTTTCGCAACTGGGATGCGAAAGGAGTTTCACGGATTTTGTGACGCAAGTCCTTTCGCAACTGGGATACGAAAGGAAAGTTACCAAAACTATAAATTGGGGTCCCTAGGGCTATTCTAAATATTATTCTAAACTTACTAAAGGTATTCTAAAGGGTTCTAGGATTATCAAAGGGTGTAGTAAGGGTGAGATTCGAGGTTGTTCGAATCGCGTAAGTCTTTTCTCTTTGTAATTGATGCTTTCATAGTGGTGATTTGTCGCTTTGTGCCGTGGTTTTTTCCCGCAAGGGTTTTCCACGTTAAATCTGTGTGTTCCCTTTTCTTGTGTGTGTGCTTGGTGTCATTGGATTGCTATCCTAGATCTAGATCTGTGTGATTCCGCAGGCCAAAAATCCCAACAATTTCTCTAAGCAAAGCTGCTCACCCAGAGTTCGTTGGTCATTCTCAGCATCAGCAAACAGGTCCCTTACATTCTTTTCAGTCTCTCCAACATATTTACTTAGGACTTAAGGCCCATTAAACAAAAGGCTAATGGTTTGTTGAAAAAGGCCCATAGGATATTTTTCATTTTTAACTGTCCAAAAATATTCATACCTCCTCATTGGTGCACACTTTTCTAGAACAATCAGAACTTTAGCCTTCCTCAGAACATCAATTGCTTGCGGCGTACAGGGCATATTTGAATCGGGCACCCAGACAAGTTTGTATTATTGGCAGAAAAGACAATTAAAAAAAACACACACACCGTGAGGCATTGATGGCTTTTAATGGAAAAGTCATGTACGTTTATAGATATCTGTTTTCAATCTCATTTGGAGTTTTGATGAGTTTTAGAATTTTATGATATTTAATAAAATCTGGTGCAACCAAACACACCGTAAGGCATTGAAAGGGGCACTCAGAAAATGATGTTTTGAATACTATTTTCTACTATTGAACCTAGTATTATCTACTACATACTAGTAACGTACAACCAATTAGTCAAGGAAATGCTAAAGAAAATTCATATGGATGTTGGACTTGGAAAACAACTAGTTGTTTTGTGGATTAGGTTGTTCTAGAAGAAGAAAAAAAAAAGGTATCACAGTAATTCTTAAGAAGGGCAAAGAAAACAAATGTAACAAATCAATATGAATCTTTCTTTACCTGTTGTCACCAACAAAGTCTTTATAATTTAAAATTCTACCAAGATTTAAAATTTAAAACGTTTACGACCTACAAGCATTCAATAACCACCGTTTCATGATGTATGATTCACTTTCGATTTGGATTTGCCTTGTTTTTTCGCTCATTTTATTTAAACATTATGATAAGCCTTATGAAGTTTTTAATGGTAGAGAAATAAAAACACGTAATATGCAATTTAATCCTAGCCAGCCAACGACTTTCTTGTAAATGTACAATTTAAATGGAAATATGACCAACAGGCTCAACACGTAATATGCAATAGGAGGTTGAATAAAAACCTTGTGGCCTTTAGTTCAATGGAGTAGCCCTTCAATTCATTCCCAATCCATATTGTGGCCTGCACGATGAATCAACCAGATCTATGAAGACCATACCTGTACAAATGTTGGCTTGAATAAAAACCTTGAGCGTGCATTTTTTCTATGAGGCTGGCATTTTAATCTAAAATTAGAATATATTTCCACTCCATTAACATCAATTTTTTCTATGAGGCTGGCATGATTTTTGGATTCATGCACCAAAGTATCTGTTAAAATGGATGGACGGCATGGATATACAATACATCCATCTAGGTGGTCCCCACTGTCAAGGACTTGTCATGTTGGGTGAGGTCTCAAAGACACTTAATCTGCTCTCAAAGACACTTAAAATGGATGGTGATTTGTGAAAACAACATGCACAAAATAAATCCGACGATGCTTAACAGAAGACAAATCATCGGGGAAGAAAGATTCGTGTCAAGTAGAGGTTTATAGGTTAAGTATTTCAATCTATCATACTTCTCATGGATGGTGGATAAAATCAGAATTGTTGTGACTTTCTTAGTGAGAACATTGCATCCGGCATTTGTTGTTTGATTGAAATAGTTGTGTGGAGTGTGCCATGATTCAGAGTACATTTAGAGATTAGTGTTTTGTTTGTAATACTTAAACGCTTATTAGCTCATGTTTATTGTATACATATCAGTCATCTCCACATAAAACTCTTTATTTTCAGTGGGGTTACTGAGAAAAGAGAGGACAAGGCAGCAAGTCTAGCCACAAGTATGCGAGGAATAGATGACAGTAGTGTTTGGACACACAATTACTGTTAAATAGTGTTCTAACTTCCAAATGGCATTTGACAACTTTGCAATTGAACGTAGACAAGTAAATTCCATTTTTCTAGTTCTACAACATCTTCATAGTTTCAAGGACTATTACATCTTGAGATTGCAATATCATGAAAACCATAATAAAAAGAAAAATCAATTTCCATTGTTTTCTACACCAAGCTAATATTTTGTTCAATTCGCATTTTTGTTGATAGGTTTATGGACAATGCATTGCATGCAAACTTCATGTGTCAACACGTGACCGGGTACGTCATCCAAGTGTTGAGAAAGGTGAGCCCGACCAAAATGTCACCTGGTGCAAAAGTGAGTCGGGTCCATTCAAGCAGGAAGCTAATGATCTGATTCAACATATGCGGTGGCCCGTCTAATGAGTGGACTGCTTCGATTGTTGCACTAGGAAATCTTCCAGGTATCCTATATGACGTGGGAAAATGTGCGCCCATCACACACGAAGTTCCTATGCAATGCATTGTTGGTGAACATTCCTACATTAATGTGGTCTAGAAAATACCAAACAAAGGCTAAAAATTCTCAAAAATGTAGATATTTTGGTAGGATAGACGGACATTTAAGTGAAGGGATTTTGGCAACTGCATTACACATAATCACAATTTTTCATTTTCCATTCCAAGTGATTATCCATAACCTTTCAGGTCCAACCCGAGGGATTGTTTGGCACCCAGGAAAAAGTACGTATCAGAAATTGAATCCATTTCCGTGGCTTAATTCATGCGTTTAGATGGTGAAAAAAGGTTGAAACAGATTCAGTTGGAATCAAATTCTAGCTTGGACCCTGTTTTTGATTCCGCGCCGAGAGGGTGCATTGCAAATTCAAGGGAATGAATTCCCTCCCAACAAATCATACTTTGAATTCCATTTACAAAAACAAGCGCATAAACCTTCCTTTCCCAACACCCAAATTCAATTTACGTATTCGCATAATCAAGTTCTAAGTTGGCAAACATGATTAATGTAATTTGTTTCCATGTACTGTAATCGGTTTCTCGGGTAATTTGTTGCTTCTCGAAACAAATCCCTTAGCAACTTCCATATTCCAAGCAAACGGACTTTTAGGACATCCAAACGTTGACCCAAGATTCAAATCACCCAATCAACAAAAAATTATAGCAATTCCCATATGCACTCAATGCGCATTCGCACCAAAACATAAACCATAACCAAAATGCACAAAAGAAAAGCTCATAGACCAAAAAAAAAAAAAAAACATTAATAATCCTCGTCATACATGAAAACACCATCTTTGGATTGCAAAACAACCATCCACACGTAAAAATTCACCTAACAAGGTTGCAATCCTTATCATTCTTTCTTTAAAACAATCTCAAATGGTTGTATTTGTGATTGGAAATTCTCAAAATGCGTTTTGGAATTTCAAGAAAGAGAAGGAAATTTGCAAAAATTTTGTAAGCCCCACGATGATATCATATACAAACCGTTCATACATTTTTTTGATATCACTATTTTTTTAGATCATTTTAAGTATGAGCCAAAAAAAGAGGCAAATCGAATGCTCGAGTAGACAGTGGGGATTGAATGCTTACCGTTAAAAACTTCTTGGAGGCTGTAGAAATTTTGGATCAAGCTGATATTTGGGGCACGAATTAGCTGTTAACAGGTTGAGTAGCGAGACTAGCTACTGAAGTGAAGTCACCAAGTTCTGTGGGCCCCACCATGCTGTATGTTTTATATCCACACCTTCCATCCATTTGGAGAGATCATTTTAGGTCAATATCCAAAGAATGAGTTAAATCCAAAGCTCCAGTGGATCCCAGCACAAAAAGCAACCCAATTTTCTTCTATAAGTATGAACTAGTTTGACCATGATCTAAACTATATAGATTTGAGCCATAAGCATGGTCATTTAAAATGAAAAGGAGAGTTATTTGATACTTTGGCTGCTTCTGAGCTTGATATGCATGCAAACATAAATTATACATGAGGCATGCACTAACTCAGATTTAAACCACCTAAAATTTGGAAATCAACACTGTAATTAAGTCACAGCTCCAAAATTAGACCGGTTCAAAGATTCTAACATCTGATCCATGTACACTTATTTCCTAAATCAGGACCCTTGTATATTTTTCATTTCGGTTGTCCAACAAATGTGAACCAATCTCGTCGAGCATGGTAATATAATCAAATAAGTGTAATGTTTATTTTTTGATACATTCGAACCAGGACCAACAATTTCGTCTGTTTAATTTGAATTTTATCAAATGTCATGTTGACAACATATATATAAGTACAATTTTCAAATGCTATCACTGTTGAAATTCATCCATATCCAGTGCAATATACTCTTTCTCCATTTACGGTAAGGATAAATTGAGGTACATTGAAGTGGAAGTTTAATAAGGTACGTACCTTGCAAATAGCATCAATTTCATCAAAAATGGTAACATGCAAATCACTTTGATCACCTAAAATAAGGAAAGAAAGGAATACAAATTAGACTATCAAGTTAAACCGATAGTTAATAGACAGGGTCCCACCGAGCGTGCCAAAAAATTGTTCAAGCGTTAAACCGATAGTTAATAGACAGTGCAATTTTGCAATAATCTAACTCCATATTTTTTCTTTCTTCCAATACAGCACAAGAGAGAGCGGGTTTGCATATTTTCAGAAATTCTAGTACAAGTACAAATACCAAAATCACAAATTACTTTTCTCTACTCCTGAAATGGCCGAAAGCTCTAAACAATTGACTCGGCCATAGACAGAGAACAACTAACGAAATCCCTATTCACACTGGTTGGAGCTAAAAGATATAGGAATAACAAAATCAAGCTATGGAAACCAACCGCCGGAGCTCGAATTCAAATCAGACAAATCGAAACCCTAACAACAACAAAAACGAGCGGGAAAAAGAGATGCAAGAAGAGAAAATCTCATTCCAGAGGTACGAAAGATACAGATCGAGAGAGGGGGGAAGGCACAGCTGGAGTGGCTGATCGACTTGAGAGAGGAGACTGGAGGAGTGGTGAGGGAGAAGAGTTAGGAGAGATGAGAGAGCCATTTCCGCATGGTTCGGTGAGATTCTTCGCATCGGATCAGTGGCCACGTTTGCTTCCATCTCGTCTCGATATTGCATATGCGGATGAAGAAGAAGATCTAAGAACGAAAGAGAGTCATGGGGTGCGCAGGATAAAAGATGGTTGTGGAGGGAAATGGAGAGGAAATGGAGGGAGAGAGAGGATTAAGGAAAGAAGGGTTTAGGTGGTGCTCTAATTAGGGAACGGAGAGAGATAGAGAAGAGAGAGAGAGAGAGAGAGAGAGAGAGAGAGAGAGAGAGAGAGAGAGAGTGTGTGTGTGTGTGTGTGTAGGATGACCTATACATACTATGTGGGCCCAACAATTCTCAATGTCACAACATTTTGGAGAAAAAAGAAAGAGGGTATTTTGATCATTTTATCCCTAAAAAAGCACCTCCCTAAATAAAGATTAATATATACAGGCATATATACATTGGTAAACAAATATGCTTACATGCGTTTGTGCACTCAGGCAAACACAAATGTGTTCTTCAATCGCACGCGCACACACAATGCTATATATATATATATATATATATATATATATATATATATATATATATATATCACACTCACACACAATATATATACACACACACACACACACAAACATACAAAAAGTAACCTAACCGGACCAATTCCAAATAGATTTTATCAACAGGCAGGAGCCAACCTACAACCTGACCATAAGCAAATTCGTGTACCTGATCAGAGTTCAGAGAAGTTATTAAGAATAGAAACATGACCAAAAGAGGAGAGAAAAATTAGGCCAAAATGTTATAGGTTTAGGTTATAGGTTTAAACGGTGATACTTACATTCCTGATCCAGCTGACATTCTCTAACAAGCCCAAACTGTATTTTAATTAACTAAAATGACACAAAACTGAATCATGGAAAGAAAAGCTTTTGATAGTGATACTTACATTCCTTTGGTTGGGAATGCATGAGAGGTTGTCATGTTGTGACCCCAACAATCAATCAGATCGATGTTCATGTAATTCCCTTTGGTTGGGAATCTTAGATCACATAGATGGTGGTCCTCAACATTAATTTCTCTGTGATGTATTTATATATACTTGTGATGAAAAAGAATGGGTTCATTTAAGATAATAATAGAAAGGAGTCATCTTCAAAGTAACATAGGCACAAAAACATGTGACTGTACCAGACAATTAAACCTGTCATTGTTGGAAAATCCAACATGGTGCTATATATGACTATGTGATAGTGTTGAAACATATATTATTTTTATAAAATATGAATTCCTCGCATAAGAGAAAAATGCATTCACGTGTATGCAAATATAAATACAAAAGAGAAAATGACAAGGAGAAAAACAATGAAGAAGAACATAACTGAAGTATTTTGTTGATTGCCATGCAATGCAAGTCCAAACTGTTTAGGAAGATCTATCTGACATGGACAAGGACAAGTCAGTCATGCCTGTCATTATATATTAAAATTGGGGTGGTGGTCCCAACAAAAGACCTGTAGTGAGATTTTTTATATGGGTGAATCTTGTCACCATCTAATCTAGTTGGGTAGTGATAAGATTCATTAAACCTACTACACTGGTTGGCAAATATTTTAATTAGGAAAATGATCAAGTTTGAAGCAGCCATTAGCTAGAAAAATGGCACAATCCTCTCAGCAAGAAAACTCACTTAGCATTAATTATTTCAAGCAACTTGCTCTGGTACTTGTTCCTAAGAACCTAAAGAACAAAAAAGTCATTAGTCATGTAGATTTTTTGTTATAAGACAAATTACATAACCAAAAAAAAAAAAAAAAAAAAAAAAAAAAAAAATCCATAACGACTAAATTGCATGAAAAGAGGAGCTAACATTTTTCAAAATGGTAAATGAAATTTTCTAAATCAAGGAAACAGAAACACATGAAAATAAGAGGTTGAAAGGTCATCTAACCCAACCATTAAGAGTCATTTCAGTCACCACGCCTACAAGGATCATAAGTCCAGATGGAAAAGGAAAAAGTAAAAAAAAAAAAAAAAAAAAAGAAGAAGAAGAAGAAGAAAGGAACATAATTCCAAACCATATATCTAACTAAGATGGTACTTGGTTTGTAACCCAATGTGCCTTTTGCATGGCTTTCTTATGACTTAGAAACTCCAATCATTTGCATTCTAATAGTCATTATAAAATTACTTGATCAATCTAATAACATTCTGTTGGTGTGCTTCAGTTATTACCAGCTTTACTAGTATGAAGGAGTATCTTTAATCCATTTGCAACAGACAAATGGAAGTTCATAGAAGTTCTGTGAAAGCATAATAGACTCTAAAATTTATGGGAACCTTTACAAATGTAAAGAAGATGATGTAGACTCTAAAATTTATGTAATGGCTATTTTCCATCTAACCTTTTGGTTAGGTCATATAGGCTTGGATGAAAGGAAAACACAAATAACTTGAACTTAAAACTTTCAAACAGTAAAAAAAAAAAAATCGAGAGAGAGAGAGAGAGTATTTTTTTTCTATATTTGCGCTTGATTTGGGATTCAATTTCATCTCTAATACCCATTGTCAGTGTCATCCTTTTATTCGAAAAAAAGAGGGTTGTTGGCTACAATTACGACCCCATGGTAGGTGGGAATAATGAGATATCGGCAATTTTTTGGAATTATCGAAAAAAAACAATCGTCGAGATTTTACCGATATCCAAAAGAGAAATGAAATAATGCACTTTAGCCTGATAGGTTTCGAAAGGCTAGCGATACCGAAATTATCAACGATAATTAGATAATATCGCAGATAATTTAAACATTGGTTCCAACTTTCTCGAATAGTATCTTTGCCAAGGTATTCAATAACGGTAATGGTGGCCATTATGGACCCTGTGACACCCTTTGCGGCCAAATTTCTTTTTAAGGGAAGAAAATGCATTGGCCCTATAGCGGCCATTTTTCTTTTGAGCGGGTGTTAAAACCCCAAATTGTGTGACAACTCCTGCCATGACCATTACATAACAGTCATTATGTAGGCATTTTTTAAGAAAAAGATCTTTGTGCAACAGAGACCAAGAACTAAGCCGGTCAAGAGTGAGTTAGTACCAGATGAAGGTTCTAAAAGGGCAGGCAGAAGGCCCAAGTGGAGTGGGTGGAGTTAGTAAGAAAAGACTCCAATTAGTTGGGATGAGGTCTAGATGGTGATAATCATCATCAGAATCTCCTGATATTCTATCAAAGTGAAGTTTGCCAAAACCTTGGCTGTTGTAAATGATTCTATCAAAATTCTATCAGGAAGTTACCCACACATGTCTGAAGCAAATGATTTAACTACCCTTACGAATGTCAAAAAATTTTCTGGAATAGAATTATGATAATGAACCAAATGGCACATATTTTAGTCTGTGTTTTTTTTCAGGAATAATGTCGATGGTGTCATGCCATTGAGAAGATTACAGTACATTTGCCAGTGCCTGTGATGAGCATGCAGCAAATGCACATGGTTCTGTCCTTTATATTGTGCTTGTCTTTTCTTTTCTGCAAGCATCTATAAATCATCTCTTGCCTACCTAGGAATGGAAACAACTTTTCTATTTTCTTTTTGCGGGTCTTATTGGAATGAATGCCCATTTTCTTATATGTAGTTTGAAATTATTTTGTATGAAACAAGGATAGTTCAATGAACTAGATTTTCAGTTGAAACTTTTTTTTAAAACCTGTGGTTAGTTTAGTTGTCTCTTTTGGCTGCTTCTAGAAATACCATAAAGTGCATATAGAATTATTTACTTTGAACCAAGCAAAGGTGCACCATTTGTTTTCTGCTTTTTCGCAATTGACCATGGTTGTCTTGGTTGTTTAATCAAGTTGTTCCTTTTCCATGATTGATGTTTGTTTGGCCAGTTGCTTATTCTCTTCATATAAAACCTAGAAAGCAATGTCAAACAGGAGCATTAAGCTATATGTCATTGTTGGGTCAGATGGCGTTTTCCTACTGCAAATGACTTTGGATCTGAAATAATACCTGCCTCAGCTAAAGAGTTCTTCATCAAGGTCTGCACAATTCTTTCTTCAGTTCATTTCAAATAATGGATTGGGTTTCTTCTTATTGCCATTGCCAATAATGTTAGTACAGCTTATTCATGAGACAATTTTAATACCTCTTCTTGAGAAGTTTTAATTAACATATCTAATGCAATTATTTCATAATACTCCCTGTTTATCATCTAATTTCATAATAAAACTACTTTCAAGTTCTGTGACAAACGTAGCCAATGGAGATTGAAATGGTTTGACCACTAGAGAAAGACAGATTACAAAGAGATCAGGCATCAAATAGAAGAGCGAAGTGGCGAGAAAACAACAAGCTGTAGACTGTCATTCGTAAAAACACCAATTTCAATTCTGACAGCTCTGTGTTGGTGGTGAAAATCCCAAATATGGTTTTAGTTCTTCTCTGTTTTAACGGTTGTGGTGAAAAATAAAAATATAAAAAATAAAAAATTTAAAAAAAAAAACACAAACGTGTCAAACATCTACCCCATCCATATCGTCGATGATGCGGTGTGTGGGCCGTTCGTAAAGATCAGAGCTCGCACGTGCCGCCTGACGGAGGAGCGCCGCTAGCTTCTCCGTTCTTGATTTCAGCTCCGCGCAATCTTGCTTGAAGGAGTGGACATTGTCTGCCGCTAATTGGATTGGCTTCACCAAGATCTACTTCACGATGTCCGCCATCGCTGCGACAACGAACAGACGGCCGATGGACCGAAGACGCCTGAAAGGAAGGTCTTTGAGAATTGGGGATTTTGGGAGAAATTGGGAATTGGAAAATGGATTTTTGGGGAGGAATTGAAATTTTTATTTTTATTTTTATTCTCGGCTTGAATGGAAGGGGGAGAAATGGGGGAAAATGAATGGGTGGTTGGTTTTTATTCTAAGAGGAGACCTTTGAATTTTATACTCTGTCGTTTGTGATCGACGATACACAGGCTCTAGAAACTAATTTAAATCAAATTATTCATATGGTGGACATCTCTGTCGATGGATTATAAATTGAATATAATAGTTTATACTTTTTTAACTTGTTAATTAGTTGATATGTAATCCACGGTCTAGATAAAATAAATCAATGGTTTATATTTAATGAGATTTTTTTCCTTAATTTTTATATTATAAAGACTAAATTATATTTATTTTTATGCTTTATGCTATCTATGGTATTTTATATTATTTGAACGGTCTTTTTTAAGTTATATTTCCTTCAAATGCATAATTTCAATGCGTGCGTATCATCTATTACAGTCTAGCAGAGTATCAACCAAGTCACTTCAGGTAAATGGTCTGTGTGCTGGGTTGTATCAGAACTTCATATACGCTCATTTCTTTTATGGCTCTGTGGGCCCCACCATAATGCGTGTCAAACATCTACCCCATCAGTCAGATGCACCATTCCATGGTGGGCCCAGGGATTAAAAATCAAATTAATATATGACTTGTGTGAGCCACACCACATACAAAAGTTGAGAGGAGTTACCCTCCATTAAAACATTCATAATTATTTTTTGGGCACCGAGATGTGGTCCACAAATCCAGCCCATCCATTATGTGTGTGCCACTTGGATGAGTGGTCATACCAAGTTTTAGACGCATCCAAATTTCAGGTGGGGCTCACCAAGTACTTTTATATGTTTTAGGCATGTCTTCACATGATTTTAGATGGTATGGCCCACCGGAGTTCCGTATACTGCTGATTTTTGGCATACCCCATAATTTAAAGGGGACCCATCAAATGCATGGTGTTGATGTTTGACACATGTCATGGTGGGGCCCACACAGCTTGACCTCATGGGGACAACATGGATTAAACACCAAGGTCAAGCTGTGTGGGCCCCACCATGACATGTGTCAAACATCAACACCGTGCATTTTATGGGCCCCCTTTAAATTATGGGATATCCCAAAAGCAAACCAGATACGTAACTGGGTGGGCCATACCATCTAAAATCATGTGAAGAAATGCCTAAAACATATAAAAGCACTTGGTGGGGCCCATCTGAAATTTTTATGCTTATGAAACTTGGTCTGACTCCTCATCCAAGTGGGACACACATGATGGATGGGCTAGATTTGTGAACCACATCTCGGTGGGCCTAACAAATGATTATGAATATTTTAATGGAGGGTAACCCCTCTCAACTTTTGTATGTGGTGTGGCCCAAAAAAAAGTCACGGATTGACTTGATTTTAAGCCCTAGGCCCACCATGAAATGGTGCATTTGACTAATGGGGTAGACCACATGAAAACAATAGTGATTGGTTATCCATCATATTCAAATATCAAGTGGACCACACCACATGAAAACAATAGTGATTGGTTATCCATCATTAAAATCATTGTAAGGCCAACTGTACTGTTTATTTGACATTCGGCCTGTTTATCAGGTCATACAGGCCTAGATGAAGGGGAAAAACAAAAATCATCTCGATCCAAAACTTTTATGGCTCCCAAAATGTTTTAAACGGTTGACGCTCATTCAACATTGTTTCCTGTAATGTGGTCTATTTCATATTAGGATATGCCTCATTTTTGTCTCATGCAATAAAATGATCTTTAAAAATAGATGGATGGCATGGATTAAACACATCATCATGGTGGGGCCCGCAGAGCACCAACCACCAATCATTGGATGGTGTCAGGGGAGTAGCCAATATGTTCCCATTATTTGTGGTGTGGTCCATTTAATCTTTGGATATGATTCATTTTTTGGAAATTTTTCTAAAATAATTTCAAAAAATGGATGAAGGCGTGGGTTGATCCCGAATTTTTGGAAAAATTTTCTCAATAATTTCAAAATGCCGATTTTTTTCATTAAAAGCATCATTTTTTTTTTCCAAATTTTTTTTCAAACATTGTTAAAAATTTTCAACTTCTCAATATTCTTTTTCATGTGATATTACAAATCATTTAAATATTACTTTTTAATTATAAAAAATAAAAAAAAATTCACTCATATAATATAAAAACTATATATATATATATATATATATATATATATATATATATATATATATATATATATATATATATATATATATATATTCAAAATATCAAAAAGACATAAATGAAGAGAAAACACAAACATCAGCTTGATCCAAAACTTCTATGAATGTTATTTTTAATCTTTGGATATGATTCATTTTTTGGATAATTCTTTAAAATTATCTCAAAAAACGGATGAACGGTGTCGACTGATCCCAAATTTTCGGTAACATCATGATGGGGCCCACAAAACTTACTAACATCAATTCTTAGGTTCTCACGAGGCCAGTAAGTTGGGTCACAATTTTGACTAGAAATTTGGCCCATTTTATATGCCTGGTCCATTCACTCTATTTTACTGATCAATACCCTCGATTTGACTAGTTACTCGCCTCAATCAGGCTACATATGAGAAAAGATATTGGGTATGCCAAGATTGATCAACAATTTCAGTGAAATTTGATTTAAACATCTGAAGTTATTTACTCTTCAATTTGAACTGATTAGATTGTCCAAAAATGTTAAATGTTGTTCATAATATCAAAAATATATGAATGAATAGAAAACACAAACATCAATTTGATCTAAAACTTCTATGGCCTCCAAGAAATTTTAAATGGTGAGGTTCAATCACGCTATTTCCTATGGTGTGGTCCACTTGAGCTTTGGATATGCTTCCTTTTTGTTCATTAGACCTCAAATTATCTATTAACATGGATGAATGGAGTGGATAAAATAAATAAATAACGGTCTGGACCCCACAGAGTTTACTTTGGTAAGGGTAACGAGTAACTCACCTAAATGTAGTGGAGAAGGGTTTCCTTAAAACATTCGTAATCATATATTGGGCCTACCTAAATGTGATTCACATATCCAATCCACTCATTATATGTGTCCCACTTGGATGAGGGGTCAGACCAAGTTTCAACCGCATCCAAAACTCGTGTGGGCCCCACCAAGTGCTTTTATATTTTTTAGGATGTCTTCACATAGTTTTAGATGGTATGAACCACTTGAGTTTTGTATACAGATGATTTTTGAGATATCTCATAACCTAAAGGGGACACATCAAATCCACAGTGTTGATGTTCGACACATATTATGATGGGGCCCACAAAACTTACTAACATCAATTATTAAGTTCTCACGAGGTCAGTAAGTTGGGTCACAATTTTGACCAGAATATTTGGCCCATTTTACATGTATGGTCCATTCACTCTATTTTACTGATCAATACTCTCAATTTGACTACTTACTTGCCTCAATCAGGCTACATATGAGAAAGATATTAGGCATACAAGATTGATCACACAATTTCAGTGAAATTTGATTTAAACATCTAAAGTTATTTATTATTCAGTTTAAACTGATTAAATTGTCCAAAAATGATTAAAGGTTCAACTAGTGGATGTGCCTAATAATTTAGTAATTTTATTTTTCACAGATAAATTTCAATTTCCATTTAAAAACTAACATTTTTTTTTTCAAAATGTATATACTTTTTCTCTTTTAACAAAATATCATTTTTATTAAAAAATATTTTGAAAAATATTTAAAATAAAAATTTTGAATTTTTATTTTCAAAATTTTCAAATTGCCAATTTTTTTTTCTTCAAAAGCATCATTTTGTTCTCAAAATTTTTCTCAAACATTGTTGAAATTTCTAAACTTCTCAATATTCTTTTTTATGTGATATTACAAATCATTTAAATATTACCTTTTAATTATATATATATATATATATATATAATTTCCACTTATATGATATAAAAACTATATATATATATAGACATACATTTTTACCGACAAAATTTTTTTAAAATTAAAACATTTTTACATTATTACCGACAGTTTTCAGCCGTCGGGAAAAAGATTTAGGAAAATCACTTATACCGACGAACATTTTCGTCGCTAAAAGTCTTAGCGCGAACATTTACCACGAGAATTTTTTGCTAAAATTTAAAATAGGAAAAAATTCAAGACAGCCTTTAGCGACGAAACTTTTCGTCGCTAAAAGTGTCACCTGCGTTTTTTAGCTACGAACATTTTCGTAGCTAAAAGTAAACCTTTGGATTTTTTTCAACAATTGCTTACAGCCTTTAGCGACGAAGATTTTCGTCGCTAAAAGTCTCAACCACATTTTTTAGCTGCGAAAATATTCGTAGCTACAAGTAAACCTTTGGATTTTTTTCAAAAATTGCTTACAGCCTTTAGCGACGATAATTTTCGTTACTAAAACTGTCACCCACGTTTTTAGCTACGAAAATTTTCGTAGGTAAAAGTAAACCTTTGGATTTTTTTTCAAAAATTACTTACAGCCTTTAGCGACGTAAAGTTTCGTTGCTAAAAGTCTCCTCAATGTTTTTTAGCTACGAAAAGTTTCGTAGCTAAAATTAAACCTTTAGATTTTTTTCAAAATTTGCGTATAGCCTTTAGCGACGACAATTTTCATCGCTAAAAGTGTCACCCATGTTTTTTTGCTACGACAATTTTCGTAACTAAAAGTAAACCTTTGGATTTTTTTTTCCAAAAATTGCTTACAGCCTTTAGCGATGAAAAGTTTCGTCGCTAAAAGTGTCACCCAAAGTAAATTACTTATAGCCTTTAGCGACGACAATTTTCGTCGCTAAAAGTCTCGAAAAATTTTTTTTATAGCCTTTAGCGACGAAACTTTTCGTTGCTAAAAGTCTCATACAAGTTTTTTAGCTACGAAAATTTTCGTAGCTAAAAGTAATTCATTCAAATAATTTGAAATTTTGTGTGCATCCTTTAGCGATGAAAATTTTCGTCGCTAAAAGTCTCATCCACAATTTTTAGCTGCGAAAATTTTCATCGCTAAAAGTACACTTGTGGCGACGAAATATTATTTTGTTGCTAAAAGTTTCGTCGCTAAAAACCCTCTTTCTTGTAGTGTATCCATACTGATGAGTATCCCGGGGGTGATGATTGCATTCACGCATTCATGCATCTAATAAGACCTGCATCATATATTATTTTGTATGCTTTGCTTTATAACTATGCTTACCTAATGCGGGTATGTGTAATCTTGAGGGGAATTCACACTGAGTTGGCTACTCATCCATCAAATAAATATAACCGTACAGGTAGCACAGGTGACTTAAGTAATTTTCAGGTTCGGGTTGATGAGGAGCTCAGTTCAAGTGCCAGGGTTACATGATTGTATCTACCTTGAGAAGCTGAGGGGTCTCGCGGCTAAAATTTACTTGCATTCTACTATTTCACATGTATTGGATCATGTAATTCATGTATTTGTTAATTTTGGAGAAATTGTTTTGTATAAGTCATTATGGGCAATCGCTTGTAGATTCTAAACATAATTAAAAGTTTTCTTTTATGCTTACTTGTCCATTCTACGCTCATCTGCTAACTTTGAATGAAGAAAAAAATATATATACTTGAACTTGACCATCCTTTAAGGTTAACACTTGGGTTTTTGGGAAACGGATCATGTATTCAGGTCCTAAAAAGTCAGGGTGTTACATAATGTGTGAGACCTGTACTGTTCTGTGGGCTTCCGCAGTCCTCCCGGTCGAATTCCTACAACCCGCGACCTGTAATCGGCAGTTGCGCGTGACCTTGAGTCGTATCCCATATTCCTGAGTCGCCTCAACCTAAGACCTGTACCAGTATGACCGCACCATCACCGCGGTTCTAATGTAGCGTTTTGCGCACAGAGGCGATACCTAGGCTAGGAGATGTGGGCCCGTGTTCAGTTTAAGAAAATGCCGCGCGTTCGTAATCCTAAGAGAATCTCTACAACATGTCTCATCAATCAAGTACACATCACCTCACATGTCAAGTACATGCCTCGTCCCCAAGCAACCCCTAAAGTCAACTCTCTCTTACATGTCAAGTACACCCATCCATCACTCCATCACTCACCATCCCTCTCTCCCATCACTTCTCTCCCATCATCTCTCTCTCTCATTCTCCAAGCAAGAAATCGTCCAAGCTCCATAAGAGGAGAAAGGCTTTGTGTGGCCCACTCCCTACCACCCAATCCCACCCTCCAAAATCAATCTTAACCGTTGAATCTTGTTTCCTTGGAGCTCTAGAACCCGTTGGTGGAAGAAGGAAGAAGAGATCTTAAGGTCGGTGATTTTTGTGTGATTTTGACGATTAGAGGGCCCACAAATGGTGGGACCCATCTTGATGTATGCATTGATTAGAGAGGGACCCATAGTGGCGGGGTCCCTCCGCTACTCACGCTTCTTTCTCTCTCCTTCTCTCTCTTTCTTTTATTTTTTTATGTTGCTGATGAGGTGTATGGCCGACCTTGATAAATGATCCATGCTGTCCAGTGGGACCACAAGCCATCTAAATGGTGGGACCCATCGTGATGGATCCATTGTACTCACGTTGTCCATGGCAGCTTGTTGCCGTGTGGACAACCTGGATGAAGGGAAACTACAAATATCAGCTTGATACAAGCTAGTGGGCCACACGTGTGGACCCACTAGATGTAGGCATTCCATCCATCCATCCACCGTCCATACAGTGGAGCCCACCATGATATGAGATTGTCCACACCATCCAATACAGGACGTGTGATGGACGCTGATTGGCTGGCGTCCCTCACTCGGTGTGACCCACCCCCAGTTTATATACATATATATATATATAACATATATTATGTGGTGGGCCCCACGTGGGACCTACCTAGTGTGGTGCTTCATCCAAGCCATCCTATACATGGACGTGGACCCCACTCGCTACACTGTGGACTATCCACTCTGCCCATTCAAATTCCAAATCATTTTGGAGCCCACACGTGTGGTGTATGTATCAACACCGTTCATTTGTGTGGGGGCCCTACATGATGTGTGTGTGGCATCCTCACCGTCCAGATGGACAGTGGGACCCACCAAATTTATATATTGTATTCACACCATTCGTATTTGGACGGTGGTTGGTGCAGCCGACCGTGATGTATTTGTTATACATCCAAGTCGTCCATCTGCTTTGTTCGTCGGACCCACCCACATGTGTCACATGTGTGGGGTGGGAACCACCTTGATGAATGAGCCTCATATCCGCATCGTCCATGCTTGGACAATGGTGTAGCCCACCATGACTTATGTATTTTGTCCCTGTCCATCTGGACGTGCTGGTGGGACCCACCTTGATGATATATGTTTTGTATCCACCGTCCACGGTGCTGGGGATGCCCGTGGTGTATGTTTTCCTCCACATTGTCCATTTGGATGTGTAGGGCACTCTGTGATGTATGAGTTGCTCCACGTTGTCTGTCTAGATGTGCTGGTGGGACCCACCTCAATGTATGTATGTGTGGGCCGACAGTGGTGTATGTGTTTTATATGCACCGTCCGTGTGGGGCCTAACTTGATGGATCGTCCAGATCATGGACTCCATCATGATGTGTGTATTTTATCCGTTCGTCCAAGTCGTGGCCCACCCCACTCATGTGGGTGGGATCCACATTGATGTATTTATTATATCTACACTGTCCAGATCTTCTGGACGGTGGCCACACCTCGTATGTATGTGATCTATTCAAGCCATCCATCTGTTTTGCCAGTATGGGACCACCATGATGTATTTATTTCATCCACACCGTCCAAATTGTGTTGAATGGTGCTAGACAATGTATGGATGGTGCTAATTTACCTGGACAATGTTTGGACAGTGCTGATCATCATTAGTGGGCCATGTGTACAGTGATACACATATTATACTTACAACTATTGAAATGATATTTGGTGTGACCCATGTGATGAGGCCCACCTTAATGTATTTATGGCCATCCAAGAGGCTCGCCTTGATGTATTTATGGCCCATCCATGAGGCCCACCTCGATGAATTTGTAGCCCGTCCATGAGGCCTGACGTGTTGTATATGAGGCCCATGTAATGCGGCCCACTTGATGTTTATATGGCCCATGTGGTGTATTTGAGGGACCATATGTAGGGCCCACCTATTATGTGTTTGTCGCCTTTGTCGAGGCCCAATATGATGTTTTTATAGCCCACCTTGATATATTTGTGGCCAACCCCTGAGGTCCACCTTGATATATTAGTGTAACCCATTGATGCAGCCACTTGATGTGTATGAAGGCCCATTAGTGCCGCCCATGTGATGCGGCCCAGTTGATGTATATTGAGGCCTATGGGTTACGACCCATTATGATGTATACTGAGGACCATGGGTCGTGTCCCACGGTGATGTATACTAGGCCCGCGTATTCGACCCATAGTAATGTGTATTAGGCCTTTGTGTGGGGCCATGGGCCCACTATACATTTGGCTTTATGTGGGCCACTCCTTAGGAGCAATGTTGGTTAAATGGCCACATTAATGAGCAATGATGGTTTGATGTCCATATTGTGACCTTCCCTTAGGCCTTGTTTGGCAGATCATCGAGGCTGATTGTCGATGCCAATTCCGATTGTTGAGGCCGATTGTGATTGTCGAGGCCGATTGTTGAGGCCGATTCCAATTGTCGAGGTCGATTCTAATTATCGAGGCCGATTCCGATTGTTGAGGCTGATTCTGATTGTCGAGGTCGATTCCGATTGTCGAGGCCAATTCTTGAGGCTGATTACTGAGACCGATTTCGATTGCCGAGACCGATTTCCTTAGGAGCAATGTTGGTTAAATGGCCACATTGGTTTAATGTCCACATCGTGACCTTCCCTTAGGCCTTGTTCGGCTAATCATTGAGGCCGATTGTCGACGCCGATTCCAATTATTGAGGCCGATTCCGATTGTCGAGGCCGATTGTTGAGGCTGATTCCGATTGTCGAGGCCGATTGTTGAGGCTGATTCTGATTGTCGAGGCTGATTGTTGAGGACGATTCCGATTGTCGAGGTCGATTCTGATTATCGAGGCAATTTTCGATTGTCGAGGCCAATTCTGATTATTAAGGCCAATTCCAATTGTTGAGGCCAATTGTTGAGGCCAATTCCAATTATCGAGGCCGATTGCCGAGACCGATTTTGATTGCCAAGGCCGATTATCGAGACCCATATGATGTATTCGGCCTGTGTTTGAGGCCCAATGTGATGTATATGTGGCCCGTGTTTGAGGCCCAATGTGATGTATATGCGGCCCGTATTTAAGGCCCATTATGATGTGTATTCAGCCTGTGTTTAAGGCCTAATGTGATGTATATGAGGCCTATGTGATGAGGCTCATTGTGGTGCATTTGAGGGCCAGGCGATGGAGCCCGTTGTGATATATATATTAGGCCTATGTGAGAGGCCTATCGTGATGTGTATTAAGCTCTTGAGTAGGCCCATGGTGTTGTATATTAGGCCCTTGTGTGAGGCCATAGGTCCAGTATATGTTAGGCTCTATGTGGGCCATTCCTTGGGGAGCAATGTTAGTTGAATGTCCACATTATCGAGGCCGATTGTTGATGCCAGTTATTGATACCGATTATGAGTATGTGACAGTATAACATCATGATACATGCTCATACGCATCATTTGCATGTTTGTTGTGAGATGTGATTGACCATTACATATGCCATAGTGCCGATGGTTTATGGGACTCCCTGATAGGTGGAGTTATCCCACATGAGCATACAGTATGCACAGGATTGATGCATGATTGGACTACATGACTCGTACATCTTGCATTGTATGATTATGATTACTTTACACCCTAGCGACATCAAGGCCGTAGCCTCCACATTCATGTCGTGGATGGCCAGATGGGACACTGAAAATCTATTACTAGCATCGGGCCACCATAGATGGCCCTGGGTGAAAATCCCTAAACCCTCTTGGTACCAGAGGATGCCCTAACGCCTAGACCGAGTGAATATATATGAGCGCATGAGGGTCGTATAACAGTAGGCCGCGTCTCCCACTATGTCGTGGTCGGTTGGGAGGGGGTGTGGCCTTATCCGCCTGAGGAAGTAGGCATAACTAGGCTAAGTCTGACCAGCTCCTAAATGGGTCCGCTATCGGCAAGCCGAACTGATATTGGTAGGTAGGTAGTGAGGTTTCTTCCACTTACCCAGTTGTATTGTGCGCTTGATGGGGCGGCAAGCTGACGTATAGTGTACTAAACCTCGGTGATGATCCCAGAGATGTACGGTATTGTTATGTGGACTTATTGAGCAGGAGTTGCATACTTATTCATTCATTCATTCACTATCCACTCGGGTTGGTGGTGCACAATTATTTGTTACATATACTTTTGCAATGGCCAGGATTTCATTTGGGGCGCGCCACTAACTTGAGATCAAGAGTTTACCACATTAAGTCTGACTATTAAAATTAGGTATGTGACTAGTTTAGATAGAAGTCCCTTGTGATGGACCCCATAGCCTATGATACTACGTATTATCATCCCGACTTCACACTCCAATTTGGTCATTTCATTCGCATCGCATATTGCATTACATCCACAGGCATACGACATTTTGGGTTGCTATATTTTTGCACTTATATGGCCTAGATGGACTTAACAAGATTTACGTATTGTATTATATCCTTGCCATCTAATATTTGGCTCTCTATGACTCCTCATTTACATAACTGATCTGTATTGCATATTCTGATATTGTATGATTTATAGACTTGTAGTATTTCCGCTTACTCTGATATCATATGATTCATGATCTTGCTAGTAATTCTGATATTGTATGATTAAGGCATTGTATTGAATACTTGATACTTATCTTGTGCACACACTTACACCACCCTCTAAGCTTTCTATAAGCTTATGCATGATAGATGCTTGTAAGTGACATTAGGTTGTAGAAGCGTCGAGCTTGGAGTGTGCAGCTGACTTCTGGAGCTTTGATTTTTGATATATGTATTTCCCTTTCAGTATTATATTCAAATGTTTATATTAGTGAATATGTGATGATGATGTTGCCTTTGTGATTTGGGTAAACTTGTGGTTATGCATCTTATGAGACAAATGTATGTTAAAAAATCCTCCTTATAGGATCCCAGGATTGGAATCTAGCGTATGCGCACTGGGAGCTGAGAATGGGGTATTATGGAGGCTGTCGGCACCGGATTTGGCGATCGAAAATTTTGTGAGCCCGATTTCCGAGTTTAGGGCGTGACACAATGAGAGTGAAACTGAAGTTCGGTACCACGTTCCACCCACAGACCGATGGGCAGACGGAATGGGTAAATCAGATAGTCGAGGACATGTTGCGAACATGCGTACTTGACTTTAAGGACAACTAGGATGACTGTCTCCTTTATGCCGAGTTTGCTTATAACAAAAGCTTCCAAGCAAGCATTGGCATGGCTCCTTACGAAGCCGTGTATGGGCGCCCTTGCCGAGCTCCACATTGTTGGGCAGTAGAAGTTGGCGAGAAGAGCTTGGTTGGCCCAAACCTGGTTTAGGTGACCTCAGAAAAGATTGATATTATCAGGTGCCGACTCCGTACAGCCCAAAGTAGATAGAAGAGTTATGTAGATACGAGGTGGAGACTGTTAAAATTTGAAGTTGGGGACTATGTATTCCTTAAAGTTTTCCTAATGAAAGGAGTACTTCATTTTGGCAAGAAGGGGAAACTCACGCCTAGATTCATTGACCCATTTTAGATTTTAGACCGAGTGTGTGTGGTAGCATACTGTCTCTCCTTGTCCACACCACTCGCAGGCGTACACAACGTATTTCATGTGTTGATACTGAAGAAATATCTTCCTGACCCTACCCATATATCAAATGGGAGCAAGTACAGCTAAGTGAAGATGCTACCTATGTATTGCAGCCAACGCGTGTTTTAGATAGGAAGGAACAAGTGTTACGCAGCAAGGTTATCCAACTTATGAAAGTATTATGGACACACCACACTAAGGAAGAGGCTACTTGGGATACAAAAGCCGAAGTCCTTAAGAACTACCCTTAGATCCTCGAGGAGTACGAAAAGGTACTAATTTTAGAGACGAAAACTTTCTTTAACAAGGAAAGATTTAATGTCTCAAAAAAATTCATACAAAGACCCGAGTACTACCTCAGGCAGAACCACCTAAGGACCGTATCCTATCGTAACTTAGATGGAAATTAATTAAGTACTAAACTAAATAATCAATGGATTTAGTTCGGCCCATCATTTCCATAAACGAGATGGCCTAAAACCATTAATTCCATTAACTCAACATCACTTAAAGACCTAGGAGAAATCCCAAGAGCCTGTCGCTCTCGGGAATATATGAAAACTCTGCATCGGACCTAGACCACACATCGAGAGTCTGATGATCGCGAAACTATATGATTATGTATGTCCTACTGGGCTTAACAACCTTCACGGGAATCCAGCTCAGACGGTGTCCAGAAATGCACAACTTGAGCCCTAAGCGAAGTGTGTGAGAAACACAAATATCTTTAGAAAATGTAATGGGGTCATTCGCTTACATGCGAAATTGAGGATTTCAGGCCGTCAGTTTCTGACCAAACTTCACCCATAGAAAAGGGAAGTTTTCCTACACATATCTGTATAACTGTGGCCCCGATTGGGTAAGCATGACCGTTGATTTGACATAGGTCCTCCATAGTCAATTAGCTTATCCGATCGCACCCAAATAACATCCCAGCATATATCCATTGTCAGAGAACTTACCCTATGACGTAAGTGAGTAGTGGGCCTCCCTGTGAACCCTGTTTGTCAAAAACAACTGCCCAAAGGGTATAACCCATGTATATAGTGGCCCTGGGGTCATTTGCGTCACTTTTGGACTTATATATAGCCCTTATATCACCCCACCTCTCCCATATACGAATTTCCCCAAAACCCTAAGGGAGAGAGAGAGAGAGAGAGAGAGAGAGAGAGAGAAGAAGAAGAAGAAGAAGAAGAAGAAGAAGAAGAAGAGAAAAGAGGAAGGAGAGAAGAAAGTTGTTTGTGAGTCATTGTAGTGATTCTCTCCCACGACTCCACGCACTAAATCACCTCCCCGTTACGCTACACAACTTGTTTCGGCTATAATTTGGGTAAGAAAACCTAACCCTAATCTTGTTATAGAGATCCAGATTGACTCATCAGCAAACTAGCTAACCTATTTCGTTATTTAGGTGCCTGGCGTTCCGTTTTTGGGAACGTAGAATCGAACCGAGCCCGAATTGAGTATTCTAATGAAAGGTGCGGACTATAACATTTAGGTTATGGTTATCAATGCTTTCAATGTCAACTAATGATTTATGTCTGACTTGATTGCTGCTAGATTGTCTTAAATACGCCACTTTCAATATAATATATATGTGTGAACTATGTTGAACAAAATATGCCTCTCATGTGTTTGTTGAAATGTTTGAATGAACATGTAAATATGATTCGTGCTTGCTATGACTACTAATTTAGGATTCATCGTCATCACATGCATGCTGACCTCTCTGTATAAGGATTTACTAAAATACACGTTGTAACTAACCTAGTCTTTATATTTTATGAAGTGTAGTCTAAGTATTTGATGAATTGTCTGAATGAGAAATTGTTGATGATTTGTATTTATTAAGAGTATTAAGATAGGATTCTTAAGTACCTTATTCATATTTATAGTTTCTTTCATGAATTCATATCCGCCGCTATGTAATTTATGGATAAAAATGTAAGTGTTTGGTGACATGTTCAATGTGTTTGGTAAAATGCTCAAATGAGGAATTCATTTGAATTGGTTGTTAAATGTTAAAGTGATTGTCACATATGTTTACTTATTGCATCTAAGTAAGATTGGGGCTACAACGTAGCCCAGGCAATCGGTAACAGTCCTTGTTCGGGTGACTGAATTAGTCTCACCACATTGGGTAACTCGACGAATCTAGGTTGCACGACGATTGTTGACAGTGGTTAGGCCACAAGGGGTGCTTATGCGCTCCATGTGGATTAAGTCAGTGTGTGCTTGTACCAATAGAACTTGCCTATTGAACCAATTGGCCTATTGTATATTTACCATATATGGACATCGGTGCTTGAATCTGAGGTATCCCTTTCCAATGTAAAGGCCTACTCTAACCATGATACTACGATCCGCTAAGACTCATGAGCTGGGCATGGTGGTATGGGACACCGTGTTCGAGCTGTCGGCCTACGCTGAGGCGACGAGCCTCCTCGTAGTGACCGGTGAGTAACTAAGACTCGTGAGTCGGGCATGGTGGTATGAGACACTGTGTTCGTGCTGTCAGCCTACGCCAAGGTGAGGAGCCTCCCCGTAGTGATCGCGAGTATAAACTTTTAAATTTTCCTATCGACTGTTTTTCATTAGGAGTGATGCCCTACAACTTACCTATCATATATGATTAGATAGGATTAACGACCCTAGATGGATCCTTCGGTTCAGGTTAATGATATAAAGGGAGGTACCTTAGCTTCTCGAACCTGATGTATGAATAAGCTTAACTAAGTACTTGGCTAACACGACCATGTATTGCATTGCATTAGTTAGAATGTACTTTTGGCAATGAAGTTGCACTGTTTTGGAGGGAGTGCTGTCATATGCAAAATTGGTTATCAAAGTTACTTTTTTAGGGAGCTTTGATGAGAGGGCATACATCATTACTTGCACTCCATTCCTGCATTAACAAGAATAGTTATGAAGTGATTGTTAAGTTACTTTATCATTACTGCTTGATTGACTTGATAACATGTTAACCTTTGCCTTATAATACCACTGAGTTGATCACTCACTCCCACCCTGGGACGATGTTTTAAAATACCAACCAGACCCTGGTTTAGATGCAGGTGTTGATGAAGTTTATGCGACGAAGTAAGACTTTATGGACGAGGAGGAGTTCTCTTACTTTCAGCTCTAAGGCGGGTCCATGTAGACCTCGTGCCGATATGTGGGAACACTGGGATATTTAGCTTAGTTGGATACCTTATACTTCCACATTTTATATATTTTGAAACAATATATGTATGTATTCAGCCTGATTACATACTCATACTCTGGAGGTTATGAAATACTTACATATTTTAATATATATGTTTCAGACTTCCGCTTGCTTAATTTAATTATATATGGAGTATTATATGCCATTTTAGTATAATCTCACTCATGTTTGACTCATTAATATGGGCAAAATCTGAACATCATTATCTATATTGCATAAGTGATATACTGGATCTCAGGAGTAGAGCTTTGTTCGACCTTCGAAATTCAGGGCGTTACAGTTTGGCTCTATGTGGGCCACTCCTTGGGAGCAATGTTAGTTAAATGTTCGCATTGATGGGCGATGATTGTTAAATGTCCACATTGTGACCTTCCGTTAGGCCGATTGTCAAAGCCGGATATCGAGGCCGATTATCGATATCGATTATGAGTATGTGACAACATAACATCATGATACATGCCCATACGCATCATCCGCATATTTGTTATAAGATGTGATTGACCATTGCATATGCCATAAGGCAGGTTGTTGATGGGACTCCCTGATAGTGGAGTCGGTATACGCAGAATTGATGCATGATTGGACTGTATGACTGATGCATCTCGCATTTCTGTGACATGATCACTTGGCGCCTTAGCGAGATCAGGGTTGTGGCCTCCACAGGTTCATCGTGGATGACAAAATGGGATACCAAAAATATTTAGTTCTAGCACTGTGGGCACATAGGATATCCTTGGGTGAGAGTCCTAGAATCCTCTGGTACTGGAGGAGACTCCAACGTCTAGACCGAGTAGATACATGAGTGCCTGGGTGCCGAATACTAGTAGGCGGCGTCTCCCACTGCGTTATGGTAGGTTAAAAGGGAGTGTGGCCTTATCCGCTCGAGCGAGGGGTATGTAAACTAGCCTGAGTTTAACCAGCTCTCAAATGGGTCCGCTATCGACGAGCCGAGTAGGTATTAGTAGACTACTAGTTAGGCAGATAGTGAGGTTTTTTCCACTCATTGGTTGTGCGGCTAGGGGGTGGGAGCCATTGTAGAGTGTACTAGACCCCGATGATATCCTAGAGATGAGCTATACTAATATGTAGACTTATTGAGCAGGAGTTGCATACTCAGCATTTTACCCATTCATTCACTATCCACTCGGGCTGGTAGTGTGTAACTAATTGTTATGTGTACCTTCGCAATGTCTAGAATTTCGGTTAAGGCGCGCGACTAACCTGAGATCAGGAGTTTACCACATTGAGTCTGACTATCCAAATTTAGGTATGAGACTGGTTTGGATAAAAGTCCCTTGTGATGGACCTCGTAGCTTATGATACTACGTACTATCATCCTGACTTCACACTCCAGCTTGGTCATTTCATTCGCATCACATATTGCATTGCATCCTCGGCACATAGCATTTGGTTTACTATGCTTCCGTATTGCATAATCTGATTAAGGTTGACGGTATTCGTGGACTCGGTATCTGATATTTGGCTTACTATGTCTCCGAATTACATAGCTTATCTACATTACTTCCTCAGTATATGATATTGGCTTATTATATTTTTGCATCGCATAGCCTGAATAAGGCTGATGGTATTTATGAATTTGCCAACATGTTTCTGCATTACTCTGATATTGCATTCTGAGCACGCATACCTTGCTCACCCACTTACACCACCCTCTAAGCTTTTTATAAGCTTATACACGATAAATGCGTGCAAGTGGCGTTAGGTTGCGGTAGTGTTGAGCTTGGAGCATGCAGTTGTCTATTGGAGCTTTGATTTACAATATATGTATTTCCCTTTCAACACTGTATTTAAATGTTTATATTAGTGGATATGTGATGATAATGTTGCCTTTGTGATTTGGGTAAACTTGTGGTTATGCTTCTTACGAGATAAATGTACGTTGGAAAATCCTCCTTGTAGGATCCCAAGATCGGAATCTGGCGTATGGGCGCTGGGACCCGAGAATGGGGTACTACAAAGGTTGTCAGTACCAGATTCAGCGATCGAGAATTTTGTAAGCCCGATTTCTGGGTTTGGGGTGTGATACTTAGAGTCCCGATATGCAATCAAAGTCGGCATACATGCCACAAGGCATTGCTGTTACAAACATGATCAAAGATCAATGCAAGTAAGAAAAAAAAGGAAAACAAATTAAGGATAGTCCGAATTAAACAGTTACCGTAAAATACGTGGGACAAAAGTTGCAATCCTGAGGATATGTTATTAAAAGGTCAGACTGCCTTTCCTCAAGGAAATCAATATATTTGTTGATAGCCTAATTCATAGGATAGTATGATTCAGCCATAATTTAATATAAGAGATAAATATATGTAAATCAATGTATATGAACATATAATTAGTAATGTTGACCACACTATCAACCCACGCATCTTTCACCCATATGGTACTGAACCAACAACCCGTTGCCATCTCCATATTCGCTTCATACCATTTCTCTAGTTTTTTCAATTCCTGCATTGATAGCATCATGAATGGATCCATCTGTACATGAAATGGTATCAGAGAGGTAGCAAAAGTTGTTGCTTGCTCGGGTCTGGGCACCGAACCAGGGATTGTATCAAATGCAGACAGGGACAAGTATGGAGAAACCTTATAATATAATGGCTTCAGTACCCTTTTAGTTCTCCTTCAATAAATGGGAGGAGAAATTGATGCTTAATCCAATACATTACCCTCGGCCGTACTTTCTTTTCCATATCCTCTACTTTAGTGAGGCAAACTAGAAATTCAGCAAGGCAAACTATAATTTGAACGGGGCAAACTTGAAATTAAGCAGGACAAACTAGAAATTGAGCGGGGCTAACTAGAAATTGAGCGGGACAAACTAGAAATTCAGTGAGGCAAGCTAGGAATTCAGCAAGGTGAACTGAAAATTGACCCAGGCAAAATTAAAATTGAGAGAGGCAACCTAGAAATTGAGCCAGGCAAACTACATATTGAGTGAGACAAACTAAAAATTGAGTGGAGCTAACTAAAAATTGAGTGGGGAAAACTTGAAAATTGGGCGGGGATAACTAAAAATTAAGCGGGGCAAGTTGAAAATTGAGTGGGGCAAACTTTAAAATTAAGCGGGGCAAATTGAAAATTGAGCGGGGCAAACTTGAAATTTAAGCATGGCAAACTTAAAATTGAGTAAGGCAAACTGAAAATTGAGTAAGGCAAGCTAGAAATTGAGCGAGGCAAACTTGAAAATTGAGCAAGGCAAACTTAAAATTGAGCGAGGTAAACTGAAAATTGAGCGAGGTAACCTAGAAATTGAGCGAAAGAAACATGAAATTGAGCAAGGCTAACTTGAAATTCAGCGATGCTAATATGAAATTCAACAAGGATAACATGAAATTCAGCGAGGCTAACATGAATTTCATTGAACTTGAAATGAAATTGAACTATCTTAACGCATAATTGAATGAGCTTCACATAAAATTCAATGAGTACCTCGGTGAAGTTGACCGAGCAGTTAATGAAAATGATAAAGCGGTTCATAGAATTTTTCTTTACATTACATGAATCTGTGGAAGTTCCCGGTCATATTTTTATCATTTGTCTGTCAAATTCATGAGTTACTCAAGGAATTTAACCAATCATGAACCATGAATGTCGGCGACGACTAGAGCATATTGCCGAGAAGTAGATCAAATAAACCGTTAACTGATTTGGGCCCGCCTTGAATATATGTGGACTATCCACGAGGTTCATCCATTTTTCCATCTAAATTAAGGATTTGAGCCCAAAATCGTAGCATATCCAAATTATCAAGTGGATCATACCAAAGGAAACAGTGATTCCACCGTAGAAACCTTGCTACGGCCCACAATGATGTTTTATTTATAATCTATCATGTTCATACGATGATGTATACATAGATGAACCAAAAACCTAGATGCAAGCTTCATCCAACAGTTCAATGGCCCACAAAAAATTTACTTCATGTAGGGTCATATATTAAAATATATATGTGGTGTGTGCTTTCTTCAGTGGACGGACCATTTTCAAAAATTGAGAAAATGTTGATATATGGAGAGTATGCGAGCCGATGGGAGAATGTTGTCATCTAATGGGAGAATGATGTGATCCAATAAAGAGATTTTCGTGCCGGAAAAAAGAGTTTTTTGTCTCCTTTTTTAGTGGAAATGTAGCGAGGAAAGGAGTGAAAGAAATGACCGTGAAAAATATTTTCGTCCTCGAATGCTCTGTCCGTATGTGCAACGTACAAGTTGGGCAGGTAAGTTTTGGCCTCTTCAGAAAAGATGCTGGATAAAAGGTGGCGAGCCACCAAAGCGCAGGAGTTGATTAGGTGTTAGTGCGGGGCCCACCTTGATGATGTGTTGTATGTCCACATCGTCCATCCATTTCTCCGGTCCATTTTAGGATGTGGTCCAAGAAATTAAGCAGGTTCAAATCACAGGTGGACCACACCACAGGAAGTAGTGTTTGACTACTTCACCTTTAAAAATTCCAAAGGACCCATCTTAACGTTTCCCATAATATTTATTTGTCATCCTTGATAATGTCAATAAAAACTAGATGAAAGGGAAAATTAAAAGATCAGCTTGATTCGGAACTTTTGTATTCTACAATTTTATTTTTTTTTAATGATCATTCGTTACTGTTTTTAGTTATGTGGTCCACCTTAGAATTGGATCCTCTTAAAGTTCAGGACCGTGTCTTTAAAATGAGATGGAAAAACAGATGGACAGCGTGGATATACAGAAAATACTTCAAAGTGAACCCCACACGGTTAGGTAACACCTTAGTAGTGTTACCCGAGCAACATCTAATCCTCTCCCCGAATCAGCGTACTGCCCCTCCTATCCCATCTCACCGTGTCACGGTACCATCAGTGATAGTGTTGCAGGCGTGACTACCTAACCACGTCATTTAACTAAGTCATGGTACCAGTTCTGGAGGTGGTGTGAATCATCGAGCATTGTGGGTATTACGTGGTGTGTATATGACATCAGGACGGTCCAACAGTGCACCCATAATGGTATTAGATGCCAAATAAAAATAAAAAATAAAAAAATGCCACACTATACAAAAAATAAAATAAACATGATGTAGACCCACTCAGAAAGCTACAAATTCACTTGTAGACTACCTGACCATCGGATTGGCTTGATATCATCATCCTATCAATGGTTTACACTTGTAGGGGTTGGATGACATTATACACATACCACGTTAGTTCTGCAACGCCCCCACTTCTTCCAAAAATAAAACATGAGGAGGGGTATTTTAGTAAATGTCACTTCCCATAAAACAATTCAAGGAATCATGGGCCACCAATGGCTACGTACTAAACGTGTGGACCAACAGTTGTCTTACTCGCAATGAGAGAAGTCAGCCTTACAAGCTAAGTGATTGTTTGGCGGGATGTATATTGTGCTACTAAAGTGGATGAAATTGTGAAAGATGCAATAAATGGATATGTAAGGTATTGTAAGTGAATTAAGATTATTTCACATTTTCTAATGTTATGTTTGGAATTAGCAGGAGTATCTTTAATCAGCTGTTTTGAACTCAAATCATGTTTAAATAAAGAGTCTGAATTACAAAAGGTACAAACCATTGGACTTGATTCATGCTTGGGATGTAACATGTGGTCACCTTGAGTCTTTCGATCACCAAAGAATCCACGTTTGGAGATGTAGTACTGGGTTTGTGAGACTCGACCCGAGTTCGCATGTATGCATGTGTGTGTGTGTGTGAGTATGCATCTCGTTCATCTTGGTTTCGCGACCCTACCAGTCAAATTCCGACGACCCACGACCATCAGATAGTATTTGCGGTCATCTTTAAGTCCGGTCATGTAGAGACGACTTGGATTGAGCCGAAACCCGTGTCATCTTGTTTGCATCGTCGTTGCGGTTCCGATGCCACGTCTTGTGCATCCATCCGACGTGTAGATCATAAGTTGTATGCATTTCATTTTTTTTAGCCCTTGATCATTGTCATGTGGCCCACTTAGGGATAGTGTGCACGGATTTATAAGTAGGTCCCATCTCTTGGCACTATTTCCAACACATACTACCTAAGCCCTATTCCTACACCAACCACAAGCCTAGAAAACCTATTAACTCTACAACTTTGGTCATAACTCCCTATTGCAATCAACATTCTTCTCTAACCAAGGCAAGAGAGAAATGATTACTAAGCTTAAAAGAGATTTCTCTCTCTTTCTCTCTCATTTTCTCTACTCCTCTCTCTCTCTTCTCTCCTTCTCATTCTCATTTTCTCCAAGCAAGAGGGGTGGGACATCCACCCCATTTTAGCCCCATTTCCCCTGTAATCCTTTAAATCTAACCATCTAAATCCAATCTCATCTATTGATATGGATCCCTTGGTGCACTAGGAGCTATGAGGTCCAAGTTTGGAGTAATCTACAGTGGGTGTACTCCTAAGATTTAGGATTTCTATTTTCATGTTCTTAAATCTCTTTTTCTTTCATATGGGAAGTGTAAGACCCACCAATCAATGGTGGAGATCCTACACCATCCCCTAGTTGTGGCCAAATGGCCTATTTGATGTATGAATGTCCATGCATGGAGTTTTCCCTCTATAGGCCCCCATCATGGAGGATTATTTGGATTCCATTGCATCATATGTCATCTAGACCTTAGAATCATGGTTAGGATTGCATCCCAACCATTGATATTAAATTTAGGACATGCATGTGATGGATCTTTGTTGTAACATATGAATAAAAGGAATGTATAACGTGATTAAAGAAGGGGGGGGGGGAGGGGGGGAGGGGGGCCTCAATGTGGTGGATCCAGTCCTCTTGTGGCCAATTCTTTAATTTTCTTTTATGATAGAATTTTGATCTTGCATGTATGGCCCACCTTGTGGGCCAACAAAAATCCAGACCATCCATGGAGCTTGGACACCCATAGTGGTCCATCCTTAGACATGTAACCTCAAAATCCACCTAAATGGGACACATGCAAGGGGTATTTGATAATGGGGAAGGTCTGGACATTTGTGGGGCCCATTGGAGTGGTCCACTACACAAATTCCTATAGTCAAATCTCATGGTAAATAATGTTTATATCTTATTTCTTTCAATTATATGTTGCTGTTCAAATCTGTCTGGACAAATTTTTGGGCCAACTTGAGGACAGAATTTGGGGCTTTTGGTGGGGAGTTTTATACCAATTGTAATGATTTTTGAAGGTACATGTCCCACCTATAAGCATGCCAAATTTCAGCCGCAACTAACCTCATTTGAGTCTCCAAAAGAGTGGGCTAATATGGGTACCTTACTGAAATTTCTACTATAATTCTCAAGGTTGCAATTTGGAAACTCAAAATTTTAAAATAGTTTCTGATCAGGTGGGCCACTTTGGTGGATCCTACCTTATACTATATATATGTGGGAAGGTTTAAATTTAATTTTCCAAATTTTTGGACATCCAAGACCCACCCCATTGGATGCTCAAACATGATCTATCTAGAATTCTGTACTTAGCAGAATTTCTGGACAGATTGTATTCCTTAATTTAATTAAAATATTTCTGGCTATCCAAAAATTCTAAAATTTTACAAACGTGTTATCCACCTATGGTAGGACCCACCTACCAAGTTTTGGGGTCAACGAACCCTGTACTCACCGTGGGGAGGGCTGGACCGGCCCACCACGTTGGGATGTCCAGATTAACTAGATTTTCTAGACAATCTGTCTTATTGAAATTAATTAAAATACTTCTGACCATCCATAAATTGTGAAATTTTGTGAAGATGTGGCCCACCCATGGAAGGACCATCCTGCAAAATTTTAGGGCTATTGGGCCCCTGTACTGACCGTGGTGTGGCCTGCAAATTTGAGTCAGTTTTGGGCCAAATACCCAGGCCCGTAGGACTACCCACCATGGGATGCTCCTACCTTGAGCTGTTACTAGGCCTGTATTCCAGTAGCATAGCCCACTTATAATATATGTTGTGCATCCCCCTCTCATCTAGTGAGACCCACAGTGATGTGTGTGGGTCATCAAGAAATAAATACTATAAATTAAATTATTTGCTGGACTCCAACAAAGCTAAAAAGCGGGTGGGATGGAAATTCAGTAATGGGCCCAATGTTGTCGTCCATAAATGTTTGTTTTGGGATAGCGTGGCCCACCAAATTTGAGGTAGATTTAATCAATTATCTTGCCTTTTTCCTTCAGTATTTTTACGTATAATTAGTGCTCATGTGAGGCCCACCCAAGTTGGGTTTTTATTGGAACATTATATGTGGTTAATTAACTAGTTCCTTAGGCCTTTTGGACTAGAACCTTTAAGTAGGCCCATTAACTTTTGGGCCTATACTCTTCTACCTATTGTGATGGGTTTATGGGCTATAATATGTAAGTAATTGAGCGCATGGCTGCCCACCAAATTAACCCTGTACTTGGGCTATGATGTGAGGCCCAACTCACTTGTACTAAGTGTAAAATTACCCGTGTGGTTGAATTAATGGGCCACCCATAAGGCCCACCACAGTATGTGGGTTTATGACCTTCATGGTTGGACCTAAACCTTTCTTGAGGGCCCACCATATTGCCTATGAGTTGGGCCTTGTGTATAGCCCATTAGGCCATGGATTACTTTGGCCTTGGACCTTACTTTTTATTCGTAGTGGGCTACCTTTTGGGACCCAGTTGAGGTTGAATGTCCTCCTTAGTGGCCCTAAGGTAGGCCCATATGGCCCTTATGGGTGGTTGAAGGTCCACCTTAGACCTTGGTTAGGACTGTTTCCTCATTGGGATTATAACTCTCTTAGCTTGTGGGTCATCCCAAAGTATTGGGCCCCCACTAGTAGACTTCCCTTCTCCTTAGAGTATCTGTCTATGTACTTAGACCTTTTCCCTCCTTGGGAAGGAGGAATACATATATATTCTACAGGTAGTGCACTTACTTCATTGTGACCCATATGTATCATCTGTGTATATTGATTGCATTATGTGGTGGTCATAGAGGGATAGAGTTTCTCCCCTTGTGCACATTGAGTGCTTGAAGCTGGTGCATGATCTATATGTGTGACTCATGCATTGGCATCTCATTTCATGATGATATTGTCCTTCCTTTATTAGGGCCTCGCCTCCACAGGGATACTCGTGGATGGTTGGATGTGTGGACACCGGAAATGATACTTGAGCATACCAGGTGCATAAGATACTCATTGGTAAAATTTCTAAAACTTCCATGGTACCAAGGATTTACTCCAGCGCCATGACCTGGTGGAATATATGAGCGCACGAGGGCCTTATACCGTTAGGCCACAACTCCCACTGTCATTTAGTCGGTTGGATAGGGTTGTGGCCTTACTCGCCTGATATAAGAGGTATTATTAGGCTGAGTTTGACCGCCTCATGAAATGGGTCCGCTACAGCAGGCCTTACTGGTGATTGGTTGTCCACAAGTGGGTAGTGAGGTCTCTTACGCTCGTTTGACTGTGTGTGGTCTGTAGAGCGGCAGTTATCTAGTAGTGTAATGGACCCCGGTGATTTCCTTATGATTGGAAATGTACTTGATATGTGGATTGGATATAAGCACTGGCATTACTTTGCATCGCATTCACATCGGCTGCATAAGCCCTTTCATGCATTGCCTTGGTATAGCACCTAGTACTCATTGCAGCATATTCATAATAAGCCTTGGTAAGGCTAGTGATATTGTCATTGAGCATGTCCCTCTCCCTGTACCTCCTTTAATTCTTCTTTGCACCATTATCACTCACTTCCACCACTTTATAAGCTTCTATAAGCTTATGCACGATTGATGCGTGCAGATAATCCTAAGTAGGTGTCGTAGCGGTAGAGCTTGGAGTAGAGCTGAGCTTGAGGACTCCAGTGTTGTTGACTTTTCTCTCCTTTTCTATTATCTTATATATGTCCTTTTGGACCTTATGGAAGCTTGTAAAAGTTCAAATTTTTAGTATATTTTGTGATATGTGCCTTGTTATTCTCAGATATACTTACTATGATCTTAGGAATGCTCGTATTGGAAATAATTATATTGTTATGAAAATTCTCCTTGTAGGATCCCAGGATCGGAACCTACCTCAGAAGCCGAGAAAGGGATACTACAGAGGCTGTTGCGGACAGAACCGGCCATTGGGTTCCTTGTGAGTCCGATTACCGAGTCTGGGGTGTGAGATGAGTTGGTATCAAAGCATAACAAGTAATTCTGGAATAACTTAGGATAATATCGCATGTCTGTTAAGCGCATAGGACAAGTAGTGTCCCAAGACTCTTCCTTTCGCTCCGTATTAAGCGTGTAATTGTCCTGATTTCTTGTGTCGTTGTTATTTTGTAGACGATGCTGCCTAGATGTGGCACCTGTGTCCGTGGTGCCCATGGACGAGGTGCCCGAGATACCCATTCTACTCGAGCTCATCTTGCTCCCATTGTTGAGGATCCGATTCCTGAGGTCCCGATCCAGCCTGTTCCTCATGTAGCGCCTATTCCTCCGGTTACTTCAGTTCTCCCTCCTTAGCCTGTTGTTTCAGTTGCAGAGGCTCCTGCCCCGTCGGCTGCACCCATACACTACAAGAAAAACGGGCAAAGGCTACGGCCCAAAACTGTAGAAAAAGCCCTTTGGCTACGGATATAATCCGTAGCACGTCCGCGCCTATAGGTGAGGTAGCTAAAGGTCTAGCTACGGATTATATCTGTAACCATATATACCAATAGCTATGGATATAATCCGTAGCAAAAGATACCAATAGCTATGAATATAATCCGTTACAATATATACCAATAGCTACTGACAATATCCATAGCAATAGACACCAATAACTACCGATATTATCCGTAGCAATAGATACCAATAGCTACGGATATTTGTAGTAGCAATTGATACCATAGATACGGATTATATCCGTAGCAATAGATACCAGTAGCTACGGACAAAAGCCGTAGCTATAGCTACGGATATATTCATAGCTATTTTTAAAAATTGTAATAATACGACCTGTTTTCATTGCAAGAACCTGCTATGATTAATAACCCATCTAAGCTAAATGCTGATAGAAATAGTACATAAAATGCAATCATAAAAATTATAAAAAAAAATGATGCATAAATAACAATCAAATCATACAATGCATCCTACATTCACATTTTTAAATAAACAATACTTCACTTTACTTAACCTATCATAAGAATTACAACTAAGGCATGTCCTCATGTCCATAGGAACAAATACACTCCAACATAGTAAACACCCTCCATATGCATTCAATAATGCTCACATTTTTACAGAATTTTCTTCCTTCAGACTGTTAATTTTAGCAAATGCAGAAGATAAAGCTTCTTTCCTTAAAACTGCAGATGTAACTTCTGTGGACTTCGACATGATCACTTTCAAGTTCTGAAACCTTTCCCTTGAGAAAATGAATTTCATCCTCCAGTGACTTGTTTAGCTTGTTAGCCTGTATAAAACAGTGTTTGTAGACACAATCAAACAAGTATGCCTTTGTACACATCTCAAAAGGAAGAAAGATTTAAAAAAAAAAAACACTTATATATAAAGAAATAAAAAATGTATATACAAATCTTCTAAACTATGGCAAAATCCAACATGAGTAATGTGTTCAAACCTAGGATGGACTTTTAAACTCAAAACTCCGATCAAACACCCTAAAATATGTGACTTACTATAAAAAGTAAACTTCTCATACCTAAAAGTGTAGGTTTAGGTTTAGGGATTTGAGAATACATTTAGGTTTTAGGTTTAGGTTTAAGTTTTAGGTTTAGGTTAAGCTTATAGGTTTAGGTTATAGGTTTAGGTTTAGGTTTAGGTTATAGGTTTAGGTTTAGCTTTAAGGAATTGATAATAGGTTAAGGTTAAGGTTTAGGTTTAGGAAATCGGGTTCGGGTTTGAGATCGGGTTTAGTTTGGGTTTTCAAGTTTAGGTTTAGGTTAAGGAGTTGAGATTAGGATTAGGTGTAGGTTTAGGTTTAAAGATTTGAGAATACATTTAGGTTAAGGTTATAGGTTTTGGTTTAGGTTTAGGTTTAGGTTTAGGTTTTAGGTTATAGGTTAAGGTTATAGGTTTTGGTTTAGGTTTAGGTTTAGGTTTTAGGTTTAAGTTTTAAGTTTTGGTTTAGGTTAAGTTATAGGTTTAAGTTTAGGTTATAGGTTTAGGTTAAGGTGTAGGTTTAAGTTATAGGTTATAGGTTATATAGGTTATAGCTTTAGGGAATTGAGAATAGGTTAAGGTTTAGGTTTAGGAAATCGGGTTTGGGTTTAGGCTTAGGTTTGGGCTTTCAAGTTTAGGTTTAGGTTAAGTAGTTGAGATTAGGATTAGGTGTAGGTTTAGGTTTAAGGATTTGAGAATACATTTAGGTTTTAGGTTTAGGTTATAAGTATAGGTTTAGTTTGGGTTATAGGTTAAGGTTTAGGTTTATGTTATAGGTTTTGGGATTTGAAAATAAGTTTAGGTTATAAGTATAGGTTTAGGTTGGGTTATAGGTTAAGGTTTAGGGATTCGAGTTCGTGTTTGGGTTTGGGTTTAGGTTATAGGTTTTGGTTTAGGTTATAGGTTATAAGTTTAGGTTAAGGTTTAGGTTTAGGTTATGGGTTTTGGGATTTAAGAATAGGTTTAGGTTATAAGTATAGGTTTAGGTTGGGTTATAGATTAAGGTTTAGGTTTAGGTTTAGGTTGTAGGTTTTGGGATTTGAGAATAGGTTTAGGTTATAGGTTTAGGTTAAGGTAGGTTCTGTGTTTTAGGATTCGAGAATAGGTTTAGGTTATAAGTTTAAGTTTAGGTTTAGGTTTAGGTTAAGGTTTAGGTTTAGGTTTAAGTTATAGGTTTAGGTTTAGGTTTAGGTTTTAGGTTTAGGTATCACTTAGGTTATACGTTATAGGTTATATGTTTAGGTTAAGATTTAGAATTCGGGTTGGGTTTGGGTTCGGGTTTAGGTTATAGGTTATAGGATTTGAGAATGGGTTTAGGTTTAGGTTATAGGTTTTGATTTAGGTTTAGGTTATAGGTTTTGGTTTAGGTTATAGGTTATAGGTTATAGGTTTATGTTAAGGTTTGGGTTTAGGTTATAGGTTTTGGTTTTGGTTTAAGTTAGAAGTTTTGGTTTAGGTTATAGGTTTTAGGTTTAGGTTTTGGTTTAGGTTTAGGTTTAGCTTATAGGTTATAGGATTTGAGAATGGGTTTGGGTTTAGGTTATAGGTTTTGATTTAGGTTTAGGTTATAGGTTTTGGTTTAGGTTTAGGTTTAGGTTATAGGTTATAGGATTTGAGAATGGGTTTGGGTTTAGGTTATAGTTTTGATTTAGGTTTAGGTTATAGGTTTTGGTTTAGGTTATAGGTTATAGGTTTATATTAAGGTTTAGGTTTAGGTTATAGGATTTGGGATTTGAGAATGGGTTTGGGTTTAGGTTATAGGTATTGGTTTAGGTTATAGGTTTTAGGTTTAGGTTTTGGGTGTGGTTTAGGTTTAGGTTATAGGTTTTGGTTTTGGTTATAGGTTATAGGTTTAGGTTTTGGTTTAGGTTTAGGTTTAGGTTATAGGTTATTGGATTTGAGAATGGGTTCGGGTTTAGGTTATAGGTTTTGATTTAGGTTTAGGTTATAGGTTTTGGTTTAGGTTATAGGTTATAGGTTTATGTTAAGGTTTAGGTTTAGGTTATAGGTTTTAGGATTTGAGAATGGGTTCGGGTTTAGGTTATAGGTTTTGGTTTTGGTTTAGGTTATAGGTTTTGGTTTTGGTTATAGGTTTATGTTAAGGTTCGGGTTTAGGTTATAGGTTTTGGGATTTGAGAATGGGTTCGAGTTTAGGTTATAGGTTTTGGTTTTGGTTTTGGTTTAGGTTATATGTTTTGGTTTAGGTTATAGGTTTATGTTAAGGTTTAGGTTTAGGTTATAGGTTTTGGGATTTGAGAATGGGTTCGGGTTTAAGTTATAGGTTTTGGCTATAGGTTTTGGTTTAGGTTATAGGTTTTGGGATCGGGTTTAGGTTTGGGTTTTCAAGTTTAGGTTTAGGTTAAGTAGTTGAGATTAAGATTAGGTGTAGGTTTAGGTTTAGGATTTGAGAATACATTTAGGTTTTAGGTTTAGGTTTAGGTTTAGAAATTGGGTTCGTGTTCGGGTTCGGATTCGGGTTTGGGTTTGGGTTTTCAAGTTTAGGTTTAGGTTATGGAGTTGAGATTAGGATTGTAGGTTTAGGTTTAGGGATTTGAGAATACATTTAGGTTTTAGGTTTAGGTTTAGGTTATAGGTTTAGGTTTAGGTTATAAGTTATAACTTTAGGGAATTGAGAATAGGTTAAGGTTTAGGTTTAGGAAATCGGGATCGGGTTTAGGTTTGGGTTTTCAAGTTTAGGTTTAGGTTAAGGAGTTGAGATTAAGATTAGGTGTAGGTTTAAGTTTAAGGATTTGAGAATACATTTAGGTTTTAGGTTTAGGTTTAGGTTATAGGTTTAGGTTTAGGTTAAAAGTGTAGGTTATAGGTTTAGGTTTAGGTTAGGTTATAGGTTAAGATTTAGGGAATTGAGTTTAGGTTATAGGTTAAGGTTATAGGTTAAGTTTAGGTTATAGGTTAAAGTTTAGGTTTAGGTTTAGGTTATAGGTTTTGGGATTTGAGAATAGGTTTAGGTTAAGGTTATAAGTTTAGGTTTAGGAAATCGGGTTCGGGTTCGGGTATAGGTTTGGATTTTTAAGTTTAGGTTTAGGTTTAGGTTAGGGAGTTGAGATTAGGATTAGGTGTAGGTTTAGGTTTAGGGATTTGAGAATACGTTAAGGTTTAGGTTTAGGAAATCGAATTCGGGTTCGTGATCGGGTTTACATTTGGGTTTTAGGTTAAGGGTGTGGTCCCTACAAATACAGATATAAACACAACTAGTCCAAATGGCCAGGCCCCTCTAATGTTGTCCATCAGAAATAGACCACTTCATCATGGTCATAACAGCGGTTCCCACCTTTCTAGGACCCCCGCTCATCCGAATAGCTCCGACGCACATTCGGGTATGCTCCATTAATTTCAAGTAAATACATAAACACGGCCTGTCCAAATGGTCAGGCCCCTTCAATGTTGTCCATAGGAAATAGACAGCTTCATCATGGTCATAATAGCGGTTCCCACCTTCCAAGGACCCCCGCTCATCCGGATAGCTCGGATGCACATCCATGTCTGCTCCATTAATTTCGAGCAAATACATAAGCACGGTCTGTCCCCTGGATCCACCAAATTCGTCTAATCCAAGGATCCAAGGAAGCCGGATACTATAATTTGGGCCATAGTTTCGACCATCTGAAATGCTGAAATCATGCACACTAACATAATCCGGAAAGGAAATTTCTTTCGTTGAAATATACCAACAAAAGTAAATGGCATTCTTGATTTTCAACTAGAAAGCACAAAATATAAACTGAAACATGAGAGCAGAGAAGTGTTGACTCACTTATTCACTTTAACCCAAGTAACTTTTAGTGTTTCCTTCTTCTTTCCATCAAGCTCTTCAATCACCTTCTTAATTTTTGACTTATCATTCTAAGCAAGAGAAGAATATAGTAAACAAACAACTTCAGACATAAATAAATTCAATTTATAAAAAAAATATAAATAAATAAAATAAAATAAAAAGATGAGATCCTTTACAAGTTGAGAAATACAACAATATACCTCAATGATGTTTTTCTTGGATAATAAGTCATTGTATTCATCTTCAGTTTTCTCGAACATTGCCATAACTTTTTTGTTGACCCTCTTCTCAAGGCTGAAAGCAATCAATCAGATTAACTGAGATGCATGTCCATTAACCTTCTTCTTTAAAAAAAAAAAAAAAAAAAAAAAAAAAAAAAAAACCAAAACCAAACAACAATTAGGTGTTGAATCATACTATTTCATTGTCATGAAAAAGAAAACAAAGAAGCACAGGAAACAACACAACAAGTAATCTAATCACACACCCAGATTGTTCAGCTTGAAGTTTCTCAAGCTCCTCCCTTGATTTACGAGGATCACAAGATGAGAAGTCATAATCTGTCCCACTTTTTCCAAATAATTGTTTCTCAGCTGCAATCCAACTATGCCTTTCTAGTAGTTTATCTACCTTCAGGGAGTAATCTTTCTGTTCCATCTCCATTCGCTTAATTTGTGTGAATGGGAAAGAGTGGGTTTCTATCAAGAACACATACACAATTTCATAGATCAAGCAAGTTAAATAAAATAGGAACAGAATAACCACTGCAAGGACCTCATTTTCTAATTTTTTTCTCTCAACATTTGCATCACTAATTTTATGTTGAAGCTTGTATTGCTCCTTGATAATGGCACTGATTTCAACGTCACATTCTTTCATCTTTGAACGACTCAAATTGAGCTTAGATTGGGCTTGATCATATTCCTTCTTTATGGAACTAACCTGCAATAGGAAAGGCAATAAAGACGCGTGCATTTTGTGTTTAGCAAAAAGGGTTAGATTGTAAGTTTAAGCACCATACTTGTAAGGTTATCTACTTCTGCAGTGAGGTTATTTATCTGTGTCTGTAAAGAAACCAATTGATTTTCCAGGGAAGCATGCTCTTGAATGACTGCGTCCTTCTCCATAATGAGTCTCTCTTTCATTTCTAAAGTCATAAATCCTTTCACAATTGAATGCATCAAAATTTAAAAATAAACATGTGCAAGAATGCACCAATTACAATAAGAAGTGTATGCAAGAATGCACCAATTACAATAAGAAGTGTGTGTAAGAATGCACCTTGTTGTCTATTGAAGATGGAATTGAATTAGTCTCGTTTTTGTTGGGATTGCTTTTGCCTACGTTGATGCTCAAATGCGACACACATCCCATGGAAATATTTGCAGTTCCAGATCAAACTTATAAATCAACAGTAAAACAGAAGTGCAGTTTGGGTAGTATCGCACAAGTGAGCAATGTACATACTAGTTGATTTATCTATGAATTCAGGCTCCACTGTAGAAAAATGAGATAAAGTCAAAAAACTACCAACTGATCAATGTACATACCGGCTGATTTATCTAGTTATTCGATGTTTTAAGTGGAAATGAACTAACCTTGAGAGCTTTTTTCCTCATTAGTATACTGAAATACCGACATAGAGAAAATGCCTCCACTGAAAAAGTAGTCCTCAACCAGAGCTTGCATCCTATGAGAAAACGCCATAATGAAATAGATAAATTAAACTTTGAGAATAAAAACATTGGTATAAAGTAAAAGGAATCAGAACAAAGAAATCATTGCTAGCAAAACATCCTACATTTGAGAAACTCACTGATATTGAATTCAATGGAAAAAAACTGCATGCACAAAGAAATCAAAACATCCAAATGTTGACTCTAAGGGTTGAGGACAATAATATCTATGACTGCTAGAAGTGCCACCTTTTTTTCTTTTTCATTTTCTTTTTTGTCAAAAGAATGAGGTGGGTTGGTGATCTTAGTAACATTGGAATGGACAACTGGTTCCGCACCTAGGTGACTTCAAACATATCCATGTCAAGTCCATGAGCTTGATATGCTCACGCATTTGTAGGGCTGAGATTGCATGGGTGGTTTTTGGTGCATTAAAATCATAAGCATATATGATGATTCAAATGCGTGGATTGTAAAAACTCATAGAATATCTATACACATCTAAATCATAATATAAAGGAAAGAAAGCATATCTGAATCACGTGTAGCCAGGCTGCAAGCCCCAGCCTCATCCGCATCCTCAGGCTCAACAGCAATTTCATTTTATTTAATAGAAAATGTATGGTCTACATGACAGTTAACAAGCCTAAAATGAAATACACTCACTACCAGAAAAAAAAATCTAATGACTCAATATCTGAAAACAGGGTAGCATAAAACCTACACCAAACTGAGGCTTGCATTCCTTAACCTGATGACTCAGCTCAAAATCTCATCAGGTCGACTGAGTCAGCTCGCTGACTTGATGAACCCAAAGACCTACACCAAAGATGTTGAAGAAGATAAAATGTTATCTTCAATACCTTATTTTCCTTTCTTCTTCTGTGTTGCATTATGAGAACCCTTATCCCATGATGTAACATCCAACATATAACTTCCAACCTATTAAGTGAATGTAACATCCAAAACTTTCAATATGTTGGCCCACTATGAGGATCACCTAGTGTAAAAATTATCCCATTTATTCATCATATATATGGGTTACACCTAGAAAATAATGTCTTACCATTGATAAATACCAAAATAGAAGGGGTTCGACGGCTCTATCAGTGATGTAGTAGCAGCAACCAAAGCACGATTAAAGGCATTGAGTGTTGATTGGTACAAACCAGTGCAACACATCTAAAAGTAATGAGGAACATTGCAGCCCCTAGGCAATGAGCAATTACCTGACCATCCATTCTTTTTATGCCCTACTCCATCTCTTCAATCATTGGGCATGTGACAAACCCAAAGCCCTTCAAATATCCTGATGTTCGGTCAGTTACCACCTTAGCTGATGCATGACAAGATACATATACAATGGCATGAATTTTATTACTCTTACACAAGCCTTGAACAAATAACCAAATTTTACTACATACCTGATTATGGGCATGCATCAGTTCTGCTTTTGAAATTTACTACAAGCTCAGAATTTTATTCTAAAGAAAAAAAAATTCCAAATCAAGATTTTCTTAAAAAAGAAAGCTAGAAATAAAATAAAACATAAATAAAAATCAATATATATAGGTGTGTTGTGTCTAACTCATGCAAAACACAAAGACTGCTACTAATTGCATTGGAATAATTACTCCAATGTCAATTAACCCATCAATATCTCATGATAGGTGGCTGTGTCTAACTCACAAGTGAGATAAGAATAGGACCTTCATGTTCTTACCTCAGTTGTGATTTGTAGCATTAAAAGTGGGAAATAACAGCCTGCATAAAGGCATGTTATGTTTTCCACTCTTCCTTAAATAGAAAATGGGTCAAACCTTAGCCTGTTCTTGGCACACTTTACATTCGTGGAATTGTATTCTTATGATGCACTTAGAGAGTTTGAGTAAAACATTGGCATTAATGTGGTAAGAAATGAGCATAAAAGAAAAATGAAAATTGGGAGAATATCAAGTAAGAGAGTTGGTATAAATGATTTATCATTGCAACCTCTTCATAGTTATCAGTTAATAAAGATAGCTTCCAGGAAAGAAAAACGGGCAAAGACACAACCAAACATGTCCAAAAGCCTGATAGGTGCAATTGCCGAATTGTTTTTTCATGATTCTAGTGATGCCTGTGATACATGTTATGTAGACAACATAAGAGGAAAAGATTCACCTGAGAAAGCTGAGTGATGAAATTTGGCATATCAGGCTTGCAATGAGATATGGCGAGAAAACCTGAGACACAAAAGTATATAGAAAAGAAGGCATTAACACATAGGTTCTGACCATTTCTCTACAAAATTTCGCAGACCTACTCTTGCTTATAAATATTAATTACAACAGAGAAGAAGAAGAAGAATCTTGGAAGAAAGCTTCAAATGCTATTATCAATGTAAAACCTGTACCCTAGACCGTACCGTTCTGTAGGCTTCCGCGATCCTACCGGTCAAATTTCGGTAACCATCGACCCGTTCCGACGTTTGCGCACGATCCTAAGCCGAGTCCTGCCAACCGAAGGCGGCTCGATCTGAAACTCGTACCTTGGCGACCGCACCGTCGCCGCGATTCCAATGCCGCAACTCGTGCACCGATCCGACACCCAGGGTAGAAGATGTCGGTCTGCGTTCATTCTGAAGAAACACTGCATGTTGCGAATTATGAGGGAATCTCTACGAGATGTCTCATTAAATCATGTCAAGTACACACCATGCCATGAGTACAACAACCCATCCCTCCTTTTTCACAAGTCAACTCTCTCTCTCTCTCTCTCTCTCTCTCTCTCTCTCTTAACCATCCCTCTTTTACAAAAAAACCAAACCAAACCATACCTCCACATCACCCTTCCTTACAACCACCATGTCACCCATCCTTATCACCCCATCACTCCTCTCTCTCCCTCATTTCTCAAAATCTCTCCCAAACAATATCATACGTCCAAGCTCTCTCCCTCTCCCCAAACACCAAGTGTGGCCCACCCTCTCATCTCTTATCCCCACCATCAAACTCTCATCTACCTATATCAAATTCATAGGCAAGGAGCTAAGAAGGCTAAAGGACTAAGGAGGAGTGCAAGAGGTGGGTGATCCACCATTAAATTCCTTTTTTGGGACTACTTGTTGGTGGGACCCATTTTTTTATGTATGATTTGTATCATGTGAGGCCCATAGTGGCGGGGCCCTACCATCACCGTCTCTTGTCCCTCTATCTCACTGTATCTCCCTCTCTCTCTCTCTTTATCCTCCCCTTGGAATGAAGTGGGCCCCACCGAATCATGTTAAATCTACTTCATCCATCAAACGGTGTGGCCCACAGCATTTCAGGTGAGATCCGCAGTCCATTTTTTTGGGATGGTGAGAAGTCCTACATGCTATATAATATATTATATTAATATATATAAACATATATATGTGGATGGTGGGCCACATACATGTGGGACCCACCATGATGCAGTGTTTATCCACGCCGTCCAGAGTCCCTGGACGCTGGACAGGAGGCTGGCTAACATGGAGTGTGTGTACAGACAGGGGTGTGTACTCTCAGTGAAGTGTGAAGTGACGTGGGTGTACTAAGCAAGGGGTGGGCCACTCATGCAGGCCCCGGCTTGATGTATATACTTAATCTGAGCCATCCATCCTCTTCCTCATATCATTTTAGGCGTTGAGCCAAAAAATACTTGTAACGCCCTGAAATTCGAGGGTCGAGTAGCAACTCAACTCTCGAGTTCTAAAATATCACTTATGCAACATAGATAATGATGATTAAATGTTGTCTGTGTTAAAGCAATAAACATGAGTGAGATTATACCAAATCAGTAATTTATACCCCAGATCAATTGTATAAGGGTAAGCGGAAGACTGAAACTGTATATATATGTATGTAAAAGAAACAAAACTATCTCAATCTCCAGATTATGAACCCATCTGAGTCACCATATACATATGTCTGTTTTATAAACAAAATGTCAAAAGTACAACTAAGGAGTAATCCCTACAAGTCTCGTCGATCCTGGCAATCTAGTCGAAGCCACCAGAATACTGCATAAATGAGAACTCATCCTGGTCCTCGTCATAGTCCGGCTCAGCCTCCTGAGTCGTCATCTCATCTACACCTGTGACAGAGTCTGGTTGGTGTGTACAACACCGTCCCTTAACGTGGGAGCAAGTAGCTAACTCAGGGGAACAATAAAGCATAGGTTAACATGTCATCAATGCAATCAAGCAATAATGATAAAGCAGTAAAATCAAACACTCCTAACTACTCTTATTAATGTAAGTATGAATGCAGTCATGATGTATGCCCTCACCATACACTCCCTCGTGCAACATCATCTTACGTTCGTGGCATGCTTGCATTCCTCAGTACTCCACATCTTCCAGGCACATGCAATGCATGATGAGCATAATTACCGAGTTGTTATTAGTTCATTTCAAACAGCAGGATTGGGAAACTAAGGTACCTCCCTTGTATCATTCCCAAACATGATCCATTCTAGGGTCGTCAGTCCTAGTTAATCTCATACGTGATGTGTTTCTAGGTCGCTGTAGAGGCTGTCAGGGCTGTTAAGCACAATGGTTACACCACTCCCCCATCACATCTTTAACGATTCATCACTATACAGATACAGGCTTAGTTCATACTCTATACACCGCGGCAAAACTCGTCGTCTCATCACAAATTCAGAGTATGCTCGAGGTCACTACAAAGGGCTCGTCACCAATCAGTGTAGGCCGACAGCCTGAATATAGTGTCTCATACCACCATAATCAGTTCACGAGTCAGGTTGCTCACTGGTTACTACGGGGAGGCACGTGGCCCCAGCGTAGGCCGACAGCTCGACCACGGTGTCCCATACCACCATTCCCGGCTCATAAGTCTTAGCGGATCGAGGTACCATGGTTAACGGGATTTCACTGGTAAGTTTGGTACCCTAGGTTCAAGCAATAGCGTCTAAACATGGTGAACATATATTAGACATATTGGGTTACTTGACTAGCCTGACTATCTCGAGCGCACAATCAACTAAACGACATGAAGTGCATAAGCACTTCGTGTGGCCTAACCACTATCGCCAACCGAAGTACTACTCAGGTTTGTCAAACACATCTTACATGGCGAAATGAATCTCAACCATGATCTCAAGTCTGGTACCGATTGTCTGGACTATAAACATAGTCCCAAACTCAATCAATCCTTATTTAGAGCATGTAGAGTAAAACATATTAAACAAAGTAATTCAAGCAAGTTAACAAACATGTCATAAGCATGTTATAAAGCACTATATAAACAGGAAACACAAACACATATATTTCATAAGTAAGCGGTTAAAGTAATCAACCACATGGAGGAAATCATACAGGTCTCTAAGGTAGTTGAGAATCTCATCTCAACACCTACCTAAGGCATCATCATCCAAACATTACTCTCACAAGCATTTTCACAAACACTTAGCATACACTATTTCAACATACATAGTGTATGTTAGCAAAACATGTATTAGGGCGAGTCCTTTCGCCAAGCAAGTATTTTACGCATATATAATATATTCATACAGCAAATAATCATGGCAAACACAACTCCAAAATTTATATGTATACGGTACTTTCTAGAATACACTATTTCTACATACATAGTGTATATTAACAAATCATGTATTAGGGCGAGTCCTTTCGCCAACTAAGTATTTTATCCATATATATTATATTCATACAACAAATAACCATGACAAACACATTTCTAAAATTTATACGTATACGGTATTTTCTACGAATACCTAGAATATGTAAAATTCCATATTCTTCGTCTTTAATCGAAAGGAAATACAAACAACACTTTGTACATGTGCAATTGTATACAGATCATGAATCTATCATTATCTGACATTGAAAGCATTGAAAACCGTAACCTATACACCTAAAGTCCTCACCTTTTAGCGCAGAATCGTAACGAATCTGATAGGTTTGCTAATCTTCCGTATTCGGCAGTTTGGTAACCTATAGAATGAAATAGGTTAGCTATTTCATAACCTACAACCTTTACAACTCCAAAAATATTAGGGTTAGGGTTTCTTACCTAGAAACGAAGTCGGAATCGCTGGAAAAGCGATGAGAATCGGGTGGTGCAGCTTGTGTAGCGGCAGGGGATAGTAGTAGGGAGCTCCTCCCACTTCTCTCACTCTTTCTCTCTCTTTTCTCTCTTCTCTCTCTAGGGTTTCTCTCAAATTCGTATGGCTGTGAGAGAGAAGGTTCTAAGGTCCTTATATAGCCTAAAAACACTCTGAAATATACTTATGGACAAGGTATACTTAGGTTATAACCAAAGCGACTCTGTTTCAGCTCAACGGAGGACTTCTAGCGGGCCTCCTTAAGCCAAAGGTCGGACTTAAGCTCACCAACTTTGGATCCAGGTGGAGTTAAGTTTTCGTTTTAGTCAAAATCCCAGATCACGCGTGGCGGAACAGTTTCAGTTCAACGGTCAGCTGATCTCGATCCGAAATTCCAAGTACATGGATATGTTTATGAAAATTTTCCTAATTCGAGGGTGTATTTAGGTCATATTCTGACGGTCTGGTTGCTTACAAAATATCCGCAAGTAATAAGTCTCAGATTACTATTTGAGATATTTATTTTGTAAAGAAAACAAGTGTTCTCACACTCCCTCACTGCGGACTCAAGCGAACAGCCGTGGGACAATGTTTGGATTTGATTTCTGAGATGGTTATCAAGCCCAGCGAGGCGGTCCTAAGTTCTTAACTTCATATTATTCGGACTCCTGATGTGGGTCCAGACCTGATATGGAGTTTCAATGTGCTCCCGAGAGCAGTCAGGTAATGAGTTTGATCCTAGATTTTAGGGTAACCTAGCATCAATGATTCTACAAGTTTTGGGTCTTGCAGATCGTATTTAAAGTGATTTAAACGGATTTCATGGCTAATCTAGTTTAGCACATGGTTAACTTTGTCAAATTTCTAAAGGATGTAATCCTAAATAATTTCTGGCCTAGGTAGTACTCGGGCCATTGTATGAAAATTTTCGAGTCGTTACAATCTACCCCCCTTAAGCAAAAATTTTATCCTCAAAATTTGTACCTTTTCGTACTCCTCGAGAATCTGAGGGTAGTTCTTTTTGACCTTGGCCTCTGTCTCCCACATAGCTTCCTCCTCTATATGACTATATGATGTGTCCACAGTACCTTCACGAGTGGAATCACCTTGCTACGCAGTACCTGCTCCTTCCTGTCAAGGATACATGTCAGACGCAGCTCATACGTAGCATCCTCGCTCAGTTGTACCTGCTCCCATCTGATGATATGTGAAGGATCAGGAACGTACTTCTTTAGCATAGATACATGAAATACATTCTGTACAGCTGCAAGTGGTGTGGGTAAAGAGAGACGATATGCCACAGCACCCACTTGATCCAGTATCTGAAACGGACCGATAAACCTCGGTGTGAGCTTCCCCTTCTTCCCGAACTGAAGGACTCCCTTCATAGGGGAAACTCTGAGGAACACATGGTCTCCAACCTCAAACTCAAGCGGTCGCCACCGCGTATCGGCATAACTCTTCTGCTTGCTCTGCGCTGTAAGAAGTCGACGCCTGATAATGTCGATCTTCTCTGAGGTCGCCTGAACCAACTCTGGGCCAATCAAGCTACGCTCGTCAACCTCAGCCCAACAATGTGGTGCTCTGCAAGGGTGACCATACAGGGCCTCATATGGAGCCATACCAATACTCGCCTGGAAGCTATTGTTGTAGGCGAACTCTGCGTAAGGAAGACAGTTATCCAACTGTCCTTGAAGTTCAACACACATGCTCGCAACATATCCTCCAGAATCTGATTCACCCGCTCTGTCTGCCCGTCAGTCTGAGGATGAAACGCCGTACTGAACTTCAACTTCACACCCATCACTTCCTGGGTACGAGTCCAGAAGATGGATGTGAACCGAGTGTCTTTGTCCGACACGATCTCCAAAGGAACTCCATGTAGACGGACGATCTCTCTGATGTACAATCTGGCCAAATCATCTGCAGAGTTTGCAACTCTGATAGGGAGAAAATGGGTCAGTTTGGGCAACCGGTCCACAATCACCCAAATGGAATCGTGTCCCTTCCTCGTCTTCGGCAACCCCGATATGAAATCTATGGAAATGAAGTCTCACTTCCATTCTGCTATGGGCATGGGCTGAAGCAGTCCAGGAGGTCGGCGATGTTCTGCCTTGGCCTGCTGGCACGTTAGACAACGAGAAACGAACTCAGCGATGTGGGCTTTCATGTTGTCCCACCAATACAACCGTCTCACATCCCGGTACATCTTCGTGCTACCAGGATGCATCATAAGCTTCGAGTTATGGGCAGACTCGAGAAGCTCATGTCTCAAGTCAGGTATGTCAGGAATGCATCAGCGGCCACGGAATCGTAGACCCCCATCTGAACCAACTCTCCACTCAGAGTCCTCGGCGTCGCTAACTTACTCTCGAAGCTCAGACAACCGCTCATCGCCCTTCTGGGCCTCAATGATCCTATCATCAATAAGTGGCCACACCGGAATGTGCGCAACACACTCAAATGACTCTTCCATGGTGAGTCTCTGCTCGAAGTCCCACACGAACTCAACCATGTCCCACTCTGCCATCAATAAGCCATCAATAACGGAGCTACAAATGTTATAGCCTTCTTACGACTCAAAGCGTCTGCCACATGGTTCACCTTGTTAGGATGGTAGGAAACCTCGAACTTGAAGTCCTTTAAGGTCTCCATCCATCTGCGTTGTCTCATATTCAAGTCTCGCTGCGTGAATATATACTTAGGGCTCTTGTTGTCACAGAAAAGCTCGAACTCCTCTCCATAGAGATAATGTCTCCAGATCTTCAATGCAAAGATGACAACTGCCAACTCCAGGTTGTGTGTAGGGTAATTCTCCTCGTGCTTCCTTAATTATCTCGATGCATACGAAATCACCCTGTCCTTCTGCATAAGGACACAACCCAAACTAACGCGAGATGCATCAGTGTATATCGTGTACTTAACCCCTTGCTCTGGCAATATTAGCACAGGGGCGGACGTCAACCTGTCCTTCAGCTCCTTGAAATCTTCTTCTGCCTTCTCATTCCAGGCAAACTTCAGGTCCTTCCGTGTCAACTGAGACAACGGCCTGACAATCTTCGAGAAATCCCGAATGAAACGTTTATAATACCTTGCCAGACCCAGGAAACTCCTCACCTTGGTAATCGAGCCAGGCTGCTGCCAATCCTAAACCGCGGCTACCTTAGCAAGGTCCACTGCTATCCCATCCTTAGACACCACATGTCTGGGGAACTTGACTTCCTCCTACCAGAAGTCGCACTTCTTATACTGCGCGAACAACTGATTCTTCTTCAACGTATCCAACAACGCTCTCAGGTGCTCCTCATGCTCCTCTCGACTCGTAGAGTATATAAGAATGTCATCAATAAAGACGATGACGAATCGGTATAGGAATGGCCGAAATATCCGGTTCATCAGGTCCATGAACATGGCCAGTGCATTCGTAAGACCGAACGACATCACTAGAAACTCGTAGTGCCCAAAGCATGTCCTGAAAGCCGTCTTCTGCACGTCCTCATCTCTGACGCGCAGCTGATGATACCCTGACTACAGATCAATCTTCGAAAAGTACTTCGTCCCCTTCAACTGATCAAACAAATCATCTATCCTGGGCAAAGGATACTTGTTCTTCACGGTGACCTGGTTCAACCTACGGTAATCAATACACAACCGTAGTGAGCCATCTTTCTTCTTCACAAATAGTACAGGTGCTCCCCAGGGAGACACACTAGGTCGTATAAAGCCCTTCTCTAGCAACCCGTCAATCTGTTTCCTCAGCTCCTCCATCTCACATGGAGGCATACGATAAGTCGGCAATGAGATAGGTGTCGCACCAGGCGTAAGATCAATGGTGAAGTCGATCTCGCGCCGAGGAGGCAAACCAGGAATCATCACAAACACACCTGCAAAATCCTAAACCACAGGCGTATTTCCCAACTTCAGACCATCAACCTGCTCTAATAGAGTAGCGTAGCTACTGTTGCGGTAATACCAACTGACCTGCACTGGGAAAGTAAAGACCGTGCTGTGAGGTCCACGTGCTGTCACGATCCGAGTATCGCAATCGATCTCAGCCTTCATCTCCACGAGCCAGTCCATGCCGAGAATCACATCATAATGATGGAGCGGTACAACCAACAGGTCGACAGTCACTGTCCAGCTCCCTAGGTCTATCGAACAACCTCTACACATTGTAGCGGAGTCTGAGAAAGTCCCTGTGGCAGTAAGGAGTCTCAACCCAGTCATAGGACTAGTCTCCAACCCTAGCCTCTTAACTGTAGCACATGATACAATAGAGATAGTAAACCCGGTGTCCACCAACAGAAAGACTGGAGTACCTTGTACATGTGCAGTAACCTTGAAGGCCATAGGTGCTACGTCCGATCCCTCGGATGCCTCAGCTGCAACTGAGTGTACCCGAGCCTGCTGCTGCCTGTTTGGCTGTGGAACTATGGGCCGTTGAGGCTGTCACGCCCCATTCTCGGAGACCGGGCTCACAAAATTCCTGATCTCCGAATCCGGCGCCGACAACCTCCGTAGTACCCCATTCTCGACACCCGATACCCATATACTAGGTTCCAATCCTGGGATGTTACAAGGAGGATTTTTAATAATCAATTTGATTTGTAATGAGCATAACCAAAAGCATAACCCACGAACAATAACCATAAGAACACCATCACAAAATCCACTATGATTAAAAACTTTGAATATAGTGCGTAGAAAAGGGAAATACAAGATGCTGCTAATAACAAACTCCAAAAGCTCGACTGTATGCTCCAACTGTAGCGAGACTACGGCTGCGTCCTGGCGTCACCTGCATGCATCAATCGTGCATAAGCTTATAGAAAGCTTAGAGGGCGGTGTAAGTGTGAGCGAACGTGCGCAGAATGCAATGCCAGAGTAATGTGAAATCATGTTGATGAGTACGTAAATGCAACCAGCCGTACCAAGGCTATGTAGTATAAGATATTAATGCAATTGGCCATAACAGGACCATACGATGCAAGATGCAGCTCAAGCATGTCAATCCTCATATCAATACAGCTCCTCACTAGAGCGTCAATCAGTATGGTTCTCAGTCTGGATAATTACCGGGGTCTAGTACACTCTACGCTAGCTTGTCATCCCTATCCGAACGCACAACTGGGAGAGCGAAAGAGACCTCACTATCCGCCTACCAATATCGGGCTGGGCTCATCGATAGCGGACCTATTCCTCAAGCTGGTCAAACTCAACTGAGAAATTTCTCCCTCACTCAGGCGGGTAAGGTCACACCCCTTTCCAACCAACCACGACACAGTGGGAGACGCAGCCTACTGGTATACGGCCCTCGTGGGCTCGTGTATCCACTCGGTCTTGATGTTGGAGTTATCCTCCGGTGCCATCGGGTTTAGGGGATTTCACCCAGGGATATCTATGGTGCCCGTATGCTAGAACCAAATATTTTTGGTATCTAATCCAGCCACCCACGACGTGTCTGTGGAGGCTATGGCCCTGATGTCGCTAGGGCTTACAGTAACTACAATCACACAATGCAAGTGCATGAGTCACACTACCAGTCATGCAATAGTCCTGTGTATATCATGTACTCATGTATGGCAATTCCACCTATTGGGGAGCCCGTAAACAGTCTGCCCAAAGGCATATGCTATGATCAAACACTCCTCATCTCAAGCATACATATGATGCACATGATCATGCATCATGGGGTTGTGCTAAACATGTTATAAAGTAATGAGCTATCCTCTCAATGAAGATAGGCCTGGATGGCCTACATGAAACAAATACGGGCCTATCAGTGGCCTTAGGGAGAGTTATAATGTGGACATCTAACCAACATTACTCGTACAATGTGGACATCAAACCAACATTGTCCCCATAGCTCGGCTTGCCTTAAATACCATTAAATAAATCATGGTGGAATCACACATTGCAATGTGCCTTAAGTACATCCCATTAGGCCTCAAATATATCAAATGAGTCGTATCTCATGGGCCTTATATTCATCAAGTGGGCCACCTTAATGAGCCTCACCAATAAGCCTTAGGTACATTGCAATGGGCCATCACCCATGAGCCTTAGAATGCATTAAAATGAGCCCAATCACATAAGCTTTATGTTTATTAAACGGACCTAATCACATAGGCCCTATACATCTCAAAGTGGGCCTCAACAATGGGCTACAAATACATTATATGGGCCTCATAACGTGTGCCTATACATATCAAGGTAGGCCCCAACAATGAGCCCATAAACACATCAAGATGGCCTACATACATGGGCCCATATATATACCGAAGTGGGCCTCAATAATGGGCCTATATACATGTCAAGATGGGCCTAAATACATCAGCCCATATGCATCCAAGTGGGCCTCAACAATGGGCCTAAAAATACATCAAGATGGGCCCATATTTACCAAAGTGAGCCTCATGTGAGGCCTGCCATAATGTTTATTTTCCTATCCAATCTGTTGATAAGGTCACATGAATAGGGGGCCCACCAAAATGTCTATTTTCCAGCCAACCTATTGATATGGTCACATGGACCAAGGGCCCGTTGTAATGTTTATTTGTCATTCAATCTATTTATAAGAACATGTGGGCCAGGGCCCACCATAATGTTTATTTTCATCCAATCTGTTCATAAGATCACATGGGCTAGGGCCCACTGTAATATTTACTTGCCACCCAATCATGTTCATAAGGTCACACGTGACCTGGGTCCACGGTCATGGAGCCCACCGTAATGTTCATTGGCCACCCAATCTGTTCATTGGGTCACGCGGCCAAGACCCACCATAATGTTTGTTTTCCAGCTAACCTATTGATGGGGTCACATGGTCAGGGGGGCCCACCGAAATGTGGTTCCCAAATCCAGCCCACCCATTACGTGTGTCCCACTTAGCTTAGGGTTCAGACCAAGTTTCAGCTGTATCCAAATTTCAGGTAGGCCCCACTAAGTGCTTTTATATGTTTTTGGCATGTCTTCACATGATTTTAGATGGTATGGCCCACCTGAGTTCCGTATATGGCTGATTTTTGGGACAGGCCCTTATCAGAAGGGGGGGCCCCACAATGGACGGTGTTGATGATCGAAAAGCATCACGGTGGGGCCCACAGCTGCACCGTGAGGGCCAGCCTGTCTATCCGTGCACGCCAGCGTCCAGCACAGGACGCTAGGCGTCCTCTGCTATGTTAGCGGCAGCAGCAGACGCTGCTGCCTTGCTTCTTCTCTTCTTTTTTTTAAAAAAAAACTAAAATCCTGCGATTTTTGGTAGGTGGGGCCCGCCTTAGACAAATCCGACCCAGCCATTCACTCTTGCGGCTCAAGACAAGCCAAATGAGTCTAATATGCGGTATGATTGGCGAGTAAAAGAGATCGAGATGTGTTTCAACGGCAAACACAACTATTTCCTTTGGTATGGCCCGCCAGGGAATGGGGTCAGTTTCATTTTTCGGCTCAATGGCTAAATCGAGCTGGGAAATGAAATGGACGGCTCAGATTATTTACACACACCAAGGTGGGGCCTACATGAGCGGCCCACCTTATTGGTTAGCTCGTTAGTACACCCCCATGTCAGCGCACACACTCCAGTTAGCTAGCCCTCACGTCCAGCGTCCAGGGACGCTGGACGGTAAGGATACACGCATGCATTAATGGGGTGGGTCCCACATAGACGTGGCCCACCTGATATTTGTGTTTTTCCTTTGATCAGGCACGTCCAAATCGACGACCATGTGAACCACTCGATGGACGGTCAAGATAGAATGTATGCTTCATGGAGGGCCACACACACACACATATTAGGTGGGCCATCAACAAGGAAAAAGGGAAAAGAGATAGAGAGAAGGAGAGAGAGATCGGCATAGTGGAGGGGCCCCGCCACTATGAGCCCCTCATAGGACTACAACACCTACACTAGATCGGGTCCCATCACAAGTGGGCCATCAAATTAAAAACCAACATTAAATCACCCACCTTTAGGCCTTCTCTTTGATCCCTTGGGCTCCTTTGCTCCTTTGCTTGACTTTTAACGGTGAGTGATGGACTTTTGATGGTGTGGATGAGAGATGAGAGTGTAGGAAGGTGGGCCATACTTGTTGTTGTGGGAGAGGGAGTGAGCTTGGATGTATGGATTTTTTTTTTGCTTGGGAGAGATTTGAGAAATGAATGAGAGAGAGGGAAGTGATGGGTGAAAGGTGATGGAGTGATGGGTTGAGTGATGACTTGTAAGAAGGGATGGGTGGAGAGAGAGGTGAAGTGATGTGAGGGTTGACTTTGGGCTTGCTTATGTAAGAGAAAAGTAAGGTTGTGGTATGGGTTGTTGTACTTGGGTATGGAGTGACTTGACATTGATTGATTGATGGATTGATGGGACATATCGTAGAGATTCTCTCGAAGTCCGCAACGAGTGGTATTTTCTTTGAATTGAACGTAGGCCAACATCTTCTACCCTGGGTATCGGTTCGGTGTGTGAGTTGCGGCGACGGCACAGTCACCAAGGTATGAGTTTCAGATTGAGCCGCCTTCGGTAGGCAGGACTCGGCTTAAGATCGCGCACAACGTCGGATAGGAGTCGAGAATTGCCGGAATTCGACCGGACGGACCGCGAAAGCCTACGGAACGGAATGAACTAGGGTACAGGTCTTACAACTCTCCTCTCCAAATAAAAAATTTTGTCCTCAAAATTTGCACAATCCTCGCAACTAATCATAACTCATAATAGAAGGGGAAACAAGGCATCGTCATATAAAATCGAAGACAGCATACAAGTTACAACATAGAATCAATCATCAAAGAGATGAGGATAGCTCTCTCAAATCTCAGCCTCGCGCTCCCAAGATGCCTCATCAACAGAATGGTGACCCCATTAAACTTTACCAAGGGTATGACCTTGGTCAGGAGGACCTGCTCCTTCCAATCAAGGATACAAACTGGCTGCTCAATGTAAGAAGCGTCCTCACGAACATCTAACGGCTGCCAATCAATAACAGGTACGATGTCTAACCCACACTTCATCAACATAGAGACATGGAAAACATTATGGACACCAGAAACTGAGATGGTAAGGCAAGCCGATAGGCCACAACGCTAATACGCTCAATGATCTCGAAAGGTTCTATGAATCTCGGGGTAAGCTTGCCCTTCACTCCAAATCGAACCACGCCCTTCATGGGCAAGACCTTGAGATACACATGATCCCCTACATCAAACTCTAAGGGACGACGTCGGCGATCAACAAAACTCTTATGCCGGCTTTGAGCTGTGCGCATCCTCTGCCGGATGATATCAATAGCCTCTGATGTCTCCTGCATAAGCTCGGGACCTAGAAGACACCGCTCTCCAACCTCGGTCCAACAACTTAGAGATCTGTATGGTCTACCATACAATGCCTCAAAAGGAGTCATGCCAATGGTCGCATGATAGCTGTTATTGCATGCGAATGCAGCCAATCACAAATGCTCATCCCAGTTACCCCCGAAGTCAATCACGTAGGTCCAAAGTATATCCTCAAGGATCTGGTTGACCATCTCGATCTGGCCATCGGTCTGCGGATGATACACAGTGCTGAGCTGTAAACCATCGCTCTCTGAAAGCTCCTCCAGAACTGAGACGTGAACCTCGGGTCTCGGTTAGAAACGATCGAGACTGGAATGCCGTGCAATCTCACGATCTCCTCGATAAATAATCTCGCAAGCCGGTCCAAAGGCCAAGTCGCATGAATCGCAAGAAAGTATGCCGACTTTGTTAGACGATCAACGACAACCCAAATGGCGTCATGACCGCGCTGAGTCTTCGGCAAACCCATAATGAAATCTGTAGATACGTGCTCCCATTTCCACATCGGGACGCTCAATGGTTGCAATAGACCAGGGGCTTGACACGCTGGCATGTGTCACACTCAGCTACAAAACTGGCAATCTGGGGCTTCATCCCCGCCCAGAAATACTATTTCCTTATATCACGATACATCTTCGTCGAGCTAGGGTGGATAGAAAACTGCGATCGATGTGCCTCGGTCATAAGATCTCTGTGCAACTATGGAATATCCGGGACACACAATCGGCCTCTGAAGCGAAGTCTACCATCAGAACCACCGCAATCTGTCGACTCTCGATCCGCCTCCTGCCGCTAATCCTGTAACGACTCATCTGTCTGATGAGCCTCCATCACCCTTACGACAAGAGAGGGTTGAATCGACAGGCTCGATAGCTGAACAATAGAAGACTGCATACGAAAATCAAAGTCGTACTCTGCTATATCCTCGAGCATCCTCCACTCCTAAATCATTATGTGTGCCACCAGGCCTCGTGGCTGAGGGCATCTGCCACCACATTTGCCTTGCCTAGGTGGTACTGGAGGTCAAAATCATAGTCTTTCAGAGGCTCCATCCAGCATCTGTCTCATATTCTGCTCGGACTGAGAGAATAGATACTTCAAGCTCTTGTGGTCAGAGAAGAGCTCGAACCTGACCCCATAGAGATAGTGTCTCCACACCTTCAGTGCGAAGACAACTGCTGCCAGCTCCAGATCATGCGTGGGGTAGTTCAGCTCATGGACCTTGAGCTGACGAGATGCGAAGGCTACAGGTCTGTTGTGCTGCATCAGGACAGCACCTAAACCAATACGTGATACATCGGTAAATACAATAAATCCATTACTCCCAGAGGGAAGAGTGAGGATAGGAGCGGACGTCAGACGGTCCTTCATTTCCATGAATGCCTGCTCACATGTGTCAGTCCAAACAAAATCTAAGCCCTTCCGAGTCAACCTAGTCATTGGGGCTGCGATACGGGAGAAACCCTCAATGAAACGCCACTAGTATCCTGCTAAACCAAGGAAACTGTGGATCTTGGACGCAGTCGTAGGCTGGCCCCATAGACGCACAGCCTCAACCTTCGAGGGATCCTCTGCGACACCCTCCCTTGTCACCACGTGACTGAGGAACTTCACCTCCTCCTGCCAGAACTCGCACTTCTCCAGCTTCGCATACAGCTGGTGGGCACGGAGGGTCTGCAATGCGATCTCCAGATACTGCATATGATCCTCACGGGTCCTCGAATATATCAAAATGTCTTCGATGGAGACCACAACAAACTGATTGAGATATGGACGGAAGACCTCGTTCATCAACTGCATGAAGACTGTGGGTGCATTGGTCAGTCCAAAGGACATAACCTGAAACTCAAAATGACCCTAACGCGTTCTGAAAGCTGTCTTCGGGATGTCCTCCTCTCGGACATGAATTTGATGATAACCGGAACGCAAGTCAATCTTCGAAAAGAACTGTGCACCCTGCAGCTGATCAAATAAAATGTCTATCCTCGGGAGTGGGTACTTGTTCTTAATCGTGACTCGGTTGAGCTCGTGGTAGTCGACGCAGAGCCTCAACGAGCCATCCTTTTTCCTGAGGAAGAGAACCGGCACTCCCCAAGGTGAACTGCTTGGACAAATAAATCCTAACTCACGCAGCTCGTCCAACTGTCACTGCAGCTCTCATAACTCCATCGGTGTCATACGATATGGGGCCTTCGAGATGGGCGTGGTATCGGGCACAAGGTCAATTTGGAACTCAATATGACGGCGCCGCAGTAACCCCGGAATCTCCTGGAACATGTCAAGGAAATCACAGAGCACCGGCAACTGATCAATACACAAGGCAGCTGGCTCCTCAACTGCGCGGGTCATTAAACGAGACAATGGCTCTCCTCGGAGCTCTGCAATGAACTGAAACCGTGGCAAGCCGGGTATGCAGAATGTGGCTATCCTCGCGGAACAGTCTAAGATGGCGTGGTACACGATAAGCCAATCCATGCCCAAGATAACGTCGAAGTCCGTCATCGGCAGCACAAACAAGTCAGCGGGGAAAAAGATATCACCGACTAGAACGGGGCAAGACGAACAGAAACGACCCAATACTGTGGTCTTTCCTAAGGGCGTCGATACGTTTAATCTCTCACGAGCAAACTCTATCGGCAATCCAGTCGATCGGCAAAAGTCCTCAGACATAAATGAGTGCGAAGCACCAGAATCAAATAATACTCGGGCGATGCATGAAGAAACAGGAAGTATACCCTCAACGACTCCTCCGGAAGTCTGCGGGTCCTACTAAGCTATATAGAATCTAGCCTGAGCTAGCTGGGGAGGTGTCTGTCCCCTCAGAGGATGCTGCTACTGATGTCGCTGAGGCGCTCAAAATTGTTGCCTCTACTGCTATGGTCTCAGAAGCTGGTGCTGCTGCTGCTGCTGAGGGGGCCTCGGTGGTGGAATCTATTATCATTGCTGCTGCAGAGGCTGTTGTGGTGCTCTCAGCTATTGTAGTGCTCTCGGTTGCTGTGAAGGCTGCTGAGTTCTCTCGGCTGCTGCTGCTGAGGTCGGGGACACTCTCACCCATGATGTCCTATCCCACCGCAACCATAGCAGGTATCAGATAGCTACCTCTGAGGTGGTGCTGCTGGGGGTGTTGACGGTGCTACTGGTGCTCTGGTGGATGGGTGGATCCTGTATCTCTGCGGTCGTCGGTGCTGCTTGGAGGTACTGAAGGGGGCCTGCCTCTTCTGACCCCTCCTCTGATATCGATTGCTCTGTCCGCCGACCCACTCTGCCTCATAAATCTGAGCCCTCCACACTACCCCCTAGAAGGTCGGGAGCTAATGTCCAATAACACGGCCTCGAAGACCGTAACGTAAGCCATTCTCGAAACGGCGGGCCTTTCGCCCCTCATCATCAACCATATATGGCGCAAACCTCGATAGCGCCATAAAACGGGCCACGTACTGTGCTACGGTCATGTCCCCCTGCACCAGAGTCTCGAACTCCAGTGCTCTCTGATGTCGGATGTGGTCGGGGAAGTACTGCTCCTCAAATCTGTCGATAAAGTCATCCCATGTCCAGACATGATCAGGTCTTGTGACACGGGTAACAGAGGTTCATTAATGCTCAGCCTCGCCATGGAAGAGAAATACTATTAACCGGACTTGCTGCTGAGTCGTACATGACATAGTATCGAATATCTTCTCCACATCAGAGCGCCATCTCTCAGCTGCAGTCGGATCTGTCTCACCCTGGAAACGCGGAGGGTCAAGCTATCTGAACTCCCGAAGAAGAGTACTCGCGCACTCCTGTTTTGCCTGCTCTGGCGAAACAACTGGGCGCCTGCCCTGCCCCAGAAGCACAGCAGTCACAGCCTGCAACATCTGTTGTAACTGCGAGGCACTCACAGGCACGGTTGGATCCGCACCGGCATCAGGTGGAGGAACGTCATCCTCAGGCAAGGGAGCAGGGACCTCAGGCGGTGGAACGGGAGGTGCAGGTGGTAAAGCTGGAGCCTCAAGTGGTGGATCGAGTTGCGCTCGGGTCACTCTCCTGGGCGACATGTCCTATGAAAAAGATAAGTGCCAATCACTCTTGAGAATCGCATGTTAGAGAACTCATTCGGAAGGTTTCGTACTCGGAACCTAATCACCCTAAACTCATAGCAAACATGTGATGCTGTTCTCGGTTATTCCTAACTTATGCTCTGATACCAACTTCTGTCATGCCCTATTCTCGGAGACCGGGCTCACAAAATTCCCGATCGCCGAATCCGGCACCGACAACCTCCGTAGTACCCCATTCTCGGCACCCGATACCCATATACCAGGTTCCGATCCTGGGACGCTATAAGGAGGATTTTTAATAATCAATTTGATTCGTAATGAGCATAACTAAAAGCATAACCCACGAACAATAACCATAAGAACACCATCATAAAATCCACTATGATAAAAAACTTTGAATACAGTGCATAGAAAAGGGAAATACAAGATGGTGTTAATAACAAAACTCCAAAAGCTCGACTGTATGCTCCAACTGTAGCGAGACTACGGTGTGTCCTGGCGTCACCTGCACGCATCAATCGTGCATAAGCTTATAGAAAGCTTAGAGGGCGGTGTAAGTGTGTGCGAATGTGCGTAGAATGCAATACCAAAGTAATGCGAAATCACGCTAATGAGTATGTAAATGCAACCAGCCATACCAAGGCTATGCAATACAAGATATGAATGTAATCGGCCATACCATGACCATACGATGCAAGTTGCAGCTCAAGTATGTCAATCCTCATATCAATACAGCTCCTCACTAAAGCGTCAATCAGTATGGTTCTCATCTGGATAATCACCAGGGTCTAGTACACTCTACGCCAGCTTGTCGTCCATATCCGAATGCATAACTGGGAGAGCAAAAGAGACCACACTATCCGCCTGCCAATATCAGGCCCTGCCCGTCTATAGCGGACCTATTCCTCAAGCTGGTTAAACTCAACCTAGAAATTGCCCCCTCACTCAGGCGGGTAAGGTCACACCCCTTTCCAACTGACCACGACACAGTGAGAGACGCGGCCTACTGGTATACGGGCCTCGCACGCTCATTTATCCACTCGGTCTCGACATTAAAGTCATCCTCTGGTACCATCGTGTTTAGGGATTTTCACCCAAGGACATCTATGGTGCCCGTATGCTAGAACTAAATATTTTCGGTATCCAATCCAGCCACCCACAATGTGTCTGTAGAGGCTATGTCCCTGATGTCACTAGGGCTTACAGTAACTACAATCACACAATGCAAGTGTATGAGTCACACTACCAGTCATGCAACAGTCTTGTGTATCATGTAGGGCAATTTCACCTATCGGGGAGCCCGTAAATAGTTTGCCCGAAGGCATATGCTATGATCAAACACTCCTCATCTCAAGCATACATATGATGCACATGATCATGAATTATGGGGCTGTGCTAAACATGTTATAAAGTAATGAGCTATCCTCTCAATGAAGATAGGCCTGGATGGCCTACATGAAACAAATACGGGCCTATCAGTGGCCTTAGGGAGAGTTATAATATGGACATCTAACCAACATTACTCATACAATGTGGACGTCAAACCAACATTGTCCCCATAGCTCGGCTTGCCTTAAATACCATTAAATAAATCATGGTGGAATCACACATTGCAATGTGCCTTAGGTATATCCCATTGGGCCTCAAATACATCAAATGGGTCGTATCTCATGGGCCTTATATTCATCAAGTGGGCCACCTCAATGAGCCTCACCAATGGGCCTTAGGTACATTGCAATGGGCCATCACCCATGGGCCTTAGAATGCATTAAAATGAGCCCAATCACATAAGCTTTATGTGTATCAAACAGGCCTAATCACATAGGCCCTATACATCTTAAAGTGGGCCTCAACAATGGGCCACAAATACATCATATGGGCCTCATAATGTGGGCCTATACATATCAAGGTAGGTCCCAACAACGGGCCTATAAACACATCAAGATGGCCTACATACATGGGCCCATATATATACCAAAGTGGGCCTCAATAATGGGCCTATATACATGCCAAGATGGGCTTAAATACAACAGCCCATATGCATCCAAGTGGGCCTCAACAATGGGCCTAAAAATACATCAAGATGAGCCCATATTTACCAAAGTGAGCCTCATGTGAGGCCCGCCATAATGTTTATTTTCCTATCCAATCTGTTAATAAGGTCACATGAATAGGGGGCCGACCAAAATGTCTATTTTCCAGCCAACCTATTGATATGGTCACATGGACCAAGGGCCCGCTGTAACGTTTATTTGTCATTCAATCTGTTCATAAGAACATGTGGGCCAGGGCCCACCATAATGTTTATTTTCATCCAATCTGTTCATAAGATCACGTGGGCTAGGGCCCACTGTAATATTTACTTGCCACCCAATCTTGTTCATAAGGTCACACGTGACCTGGGCCCACGGTCATGGAGCCCACCGCAATGTTCATTGGCCACCCAATCTGTTCATTGGGTCACGCAACCAGGGCCCACCATAATGTTTGTTTTCCAGCTAACCTATTGATGGGGTCACACGATCAGGGGAGGGCCACTAGAATGTGGTTCCCAAATCCAGTCCACCCATTACGTGTGTCCCACTTAGCTTAGGGTTCAGACCAAGTTTCAGCTGTATCCAAATTTCAGGTAGGCCCCACCAAGTGCTTTTCTATGTTTTTGGCATGTCTTCACATGATTTTAGATGGTATGGCCCACCTGAGTTCCGTATATGGCTGATTTTTGGGATAGGCCCTTATCAGAAGGGGGGCCCCATAATGGATGGTGTTGATGATCGAAAAGCATCACGGTGGGGCCCACAGTTGCGCCATGAGGGCCACCCTGTCCGTCCATGCACACCAGCGTCCAGCGCAGGACGCTCGGCATCCTCTACTATGTCAACGGTAGCAGCAGACATTGCTACCTTGCTTCTTCTCTTTCTTTTTTTTTAAAATTGAAATCCTGCGATTTTTGGTAGGTGGGGCCCGCCTTAGACAAATCCGACCCAGCCATTCACTCCTGCGGCTCAAGACAAGCTAAATGAGTCTAATATGCGGTATGATCGGGCGAGTAAAAGAGATCAAGATGTGTTTCAACGGCAAACACAACTATTTCCTGTGGTATGGCCTGCCAGAGAATGGGGTCAATTTCATTTTTCGGCTCAATGGCTAAACCGAGCTGGGAAACGAAATGGACGGCTCGGATTATATACACACACCAAGGTGGGGCCTACATGAGCGCCCCACCTTATTGGTTAGCTCGTTAGTACACCCCCATGTCAGCGCACACACTCCAGTTAGCCAGCCCTCACGTCCAGCGTCCAGGGACGCTGGACGGTAAGGATACATGCATGCATTAATGGGGTGGGTCCCACATGGACGTGGCCCACCTGATATTTGTGTTTTTCCTTTGATCAGGCACGTCCAAATGGATGACCATGTGAACCACTCGGTGGACGGTCGAGATAGAATGCATGCTTCATGGAGGGTCACACACACACATATTAGGTGGGCGATCAACAAGGAAAAAGGGAAAAGAAAGAGAGAAGGAGAGAGAGATCGGCATAGTGGAGGGGCCCCGCCACTATGGGCCCCTCATAGGACTACAACACATACACTAGATCGGGTCCCATCATAAGTGGGCCATCAAATTAAAAACCAACAATAAATCACCCACCTCTAGGCCTTCTCCTTGATCCCTTGGGCTCCTTTGCTTGACTTTTAACGGCGGGTGATGGACTTTTGATGGTGTGGATGAGAGATGAGAGTGTAGGAAGGTGGGCCACACTTGTTGTTGTGGGAGAGGGAGAGAGCTTGGGCGTATGGATTTTTTTTTGCTTGGGAGAGATTTGATAAATGAATGAGAGAGAGGGAAGTGATGGGTGAAAGGTGATGGAGTGATGCGTTGAGTGATGACTTGTAAGAAGGGATGGGTGGAGAGAGAGGCGAAGTGATGTAAGGGTTGACTTTGGGCTTGCTTGTGTAAGAGAAAAGTAAGGTTGGGGTATGGGTTGTTGTTCACTCCCCAAGTATAGGGTTGTGATGTAGTAATAAACTCGGTAAGATCGAGGTCAAATCCCACGAGGACTGGTCGTCACAACTCAAATCTATGATTCTCCTTAACTAATCCAATGAATAATGAACTACTAAGCACAATTTTATAAAAAAAAATAATTAAGAACAGGGAAGAAAATTCAATCAGAGAGAAAGCACTAGGACTTTCGAATCCACCCCTAACTATCCTAACCCTTGTTTTGTCTGTTGATTCACCTTGATCTAGATTGATACCACTTATATAGAGAAAGCACAATCTGTGTCCTAAATCGGGCATACAGACTGTCTAATTCCTTTAAGCAATGCCATGAATAACAAATTCCATGTCCTTGGTTGGGCACATGGAATGTACATTCATTAAAGCATCCTGTTTCTTCCTCTATAGGAAACCTATTCTTGCTCAGACACAAGCACCTGTAATAAGCATCCAACAACATCCATCTATATACTTTGATCAAGTTCATAGATGGAGAAGTATGGAATTTAAATCCATAAAGCCCACTTAGAGAAAAAAAACAAATTAATTAAAATTCAAAGTAAATCAACCAATACAAGAGCTGATCAAATTAGGGGCTTCATCTCATCCCTAGTGAGAGATTAGTTACCCATAAAATCCATAAAAAATATTAAATAAAATTCATAAATTAAAACTCCAAACCGAACAATCTCTCTCTCTTTCTCCTTCTCTTTCTTCTCTCCCTGGCTCTGGATCTCTAATTCTCTCGATCTGAATGCCTCTCCCACGTCCAAAACTTCCCTTTTATAGCTGCTGGATGGCTGGAATCGGTGGCAGAGTCGTAGACGGACTCGAAGTGCAGATTTTCGCAACCGTGATCGGTGGGCCCCACAGAGGTGTTTTCTCGGAAAATCCACCCCGTCCATTGGATTCAGGACGAAATTTCAGTCAAGAAAGGGTGGTTTTGAAGGTCCATTGGCGCGGCCCACAGAAGAAATCTCGAAAAGATCAGTTTTGAACGTCGCCGAGCAGCCTGTTTGTGGCCTCTGTATCACGCACGTGTGTACGCATGGGAGTGAACTATCAGCATGGTTTTGTAGTATTCATGGCCCTCTACACGATGGTCGGTTCAGATTGACCAGAAGGTTGACGGGTGGGGCCCACTGTTCTTCGCAAAACGGACCAGCGTCCGTGCGTTTCGCGGCGCGAAACTCCTTCCGTGGTGATGGTGGGTCCCACTTCTTTGATCAAGTGACAAATCCACTCCGTCCACTGAGATGGGAACGGAAAACCGGTCGGGAATGTATATTTTCGAGTGATATTTGTGGTGGCCCACAGAGTTTTGAACTCGCCGTCCGACCTGCGTTTGAAAGGCTGGAGCCTGATCTAAGCTTTCGTTTGAGTTTTTGTCACCTAGGCGATGGTTGTGGCCATCCCAGGAAGCGGATGGACGGTCCGGATTTCCCATTTGGACACAAGGTGGGCCCCACAACCGACGACAGCGGTCGTTCGCGGAAGTCGCTGGAGCGGCGTCTGAAGTTGGAAGACGGGCGCGGGTCAGCGCCCGCGCTGACCGTTCGCTGGTGCGGTGCACCGCTCGTGCACGTGTACTTGGTGTACACTCCCCACACACATGGCCCACTATGATGTTTTTACGAAATCCAATCCGTCCATTCCCTTTCTCAAACTATATTAACCGTCGAGACCAAAGTTGAGGCATATCCTGCTATCAGGTGGGCCTGAAATCAACGATTCGTGGGCTGAATTGTCAGTTGGAGCACTTCCCGAGATCATCAATGGGTAAAATTTAATATGTACGGTTAAATTATGGCCCTTATCCCATGTATGAAGTTTTGAACTGATTGGATGGCGGGAACCATGTGATCTTGCATTCTGGACCCTTTTCGGGCCCCTTTGGCTTGCTTTCCTCAGATCCCAAGCGTGTAAAATCTTCACCATTGGTTTTCTGGAGTACATCCTGTGCTCTGGTCATTTTGGAACGTCAAATCCATGCCTTTAACATCATTTTTCAATACATGCTCCCAATTTCCTCCTGTAACAAAAATATAATTAAAACACTCCATTAAACCTTATCATGTACGTAAAATTAGGCAATTACTGGGGTCTGATATGCAATATTTGACACTCATCACAACCCCCAACCAGCATTTTGCTAGTCCCGAGCAAAACATGCGAAGAATAATTTCAGAAATAAAAGACAATTCCTGTAAATTCAAGTGACAATTGAACAGATAGCTGAGATGTGAAAATTCTAAGATTCATGACTGGTATGTGGAGTTTTTCTCTTGGAATCAAGCTTATAGTAAACTTCATAATCAAGTTCAAAATATTAATCCATCAATTAGAACATTCCTAAACATTGAGTTCCACGAGTGTAAAGTATAATCTCGACTTACAATCAGTAAGAGATCCAATTGTCAATTTCATGATAATTCGTGACAATCAAAACTTGAAACCAACACTTATCTCACAGATTAACTTTTCATGTTACCATCTTTTGATTTCCTTTACGAGCAATATCGCAACTGAGGGGAATCAAATTCTCACCTATAGGGAGCAAACCTATAGCGAAAACTTGTCGCTTAACTTTTTTTTTTTTTTTTTTTTTTTTTATATGTCAACTATGGAGAATCAAATCCACACCTATACGGAGCAAACCTATGGTGAGGATTATGTGACTAACTCTTTCAATTCTTCTTTATAAACTGACGTTAACAAATTTCTCAGGCTGGTTCCTTTCATGCCTAATGATTACCAAGTTACCATTTAATATCGAACTGAAAACTTAATGTGTAAGTGAGATTTGATATGTGGAATCATGGCTCAATCAATGTTTATAACTTCTAATCATGGATTAACAATTCAAAATCGACTGTGAAATCAAGCAGATGGCCGAATCCAAGAGTCATAAGTTACCAACATCACAAATCTAATAATGTTAAAATCACAACTATCCTTCAAAATCACTTTGAATTCAATAGAAATTCCATAAAAAAATTTTAACATTTTCACAAATTTTGCTCAAGACCAAGAAAATACTGATTAGGTAACCTAATCTCCCACCCCCAACCTAAAATCTACATTGTCCTCAATGTAAAAGAAATAGGCAAACAATGCACATGGGACAATGAATAATCAAAGAGGAATGAGGGAAAGATAGTACCTGGACGGAGAATCAAGAAGCTTCCTCAGAAAAAATATCATCGCAGAACAGGTGAGCACAAGAGAGAAATCAACCTGAGAAAAATAACAAAAAGAAAAACAAAAGAAGATCCTACCTATACCACTTTCGCAGGTGCTCTCGATTGCATTTAGCGCATGCAACAAGCCTTTAAACCCCTAGGTTACCCCTAGTGGACGAGTTGTAGTCTCGTGAGGGTTTGCAGTAATGTTACCCACAAACATTGAACTAACTAACTAAGAAAATGCATAAAACAAAAGACTGGGTTGCCTCCCAGGAGCGCTAAGTTTAACGTCTTCAGCCAGACAAGAACGGACCATGAAAAAAAATCTTTATAACCAGGGTCCGCCAAAGAAATTACCTCAATACCTTGATTAACCGATCCCAGACAAGTGATGTGAGTTCCCATGAGCTGTGCTATCTGCAATGAGGTAACTGACGCTATCGTCAAATAATTTAAGAACTTCTGTTCGCACGACTTCTTCCATGTGAGGATCACGCTTCCCTTGCAGTTCACGCGACATTTCCACAGCATGATCCATGCATATCGTGGGACATACTCCCTGAATTTCCACTATCTTCCTTTCAATTGCTGCCTTATATGTTCTAAGAAAATTAAGCAGCCTGCTCGCCTTTGTCTTCTCAGAGTGCGAAACTGTGCTGTCAGGAGGCGTCTCAGAGGGATGAAGAGGTTCCACTTTGGCTCTCCATTTTTCAGTCTCCAAGATAGGAGTAGAGTCGAGCAGGCATTGACTTCATGGATGGGACTATCGATGTCAAAGTCCATGCCAGCTTGTGCTAAGCAGGTCTCAAGTGGATCTTCATAAGATGTACGGAAGGAGTCCTACACAAGGCTCTCGATCATGTCCACTTCAAATATGTCATCCAAATCTGCGGATTGTTGTCCTGCATTAAAAACATTGAGTTTAATATTCATGTTACCAAAGGACAATTTCATAACTCCATTACGGCAATTTATAATAGCATTAGATGTGGCCAAAAATGGACGACCCAAGATGACTGGGATCTGACTGTGAAGATTCTGGACAGGCTGAGTATCTATGACTATGAAATCCACTGGAAAATAGAATTTATCAACCTGAATTAACACATCTTCAATAACACCCCGGGGCACTTTGACAGATCTATCAGCCAGTTGTAATGTTACCTTAGTCGGTTTCAACTCACCAAGTCCTAACTGCTCATAAACCGAATAAGGTAACAAATTGACGCTCCCCCCTAAATCAAGTAATGCCTTCCCGATCTTATGATCTCCTATGCCGCAAGAAATGGTGGGAGCTCCTGGATCCCTAAATTTAGGAGGAGTGTTATGTTGAATCATGGAGCTGAGCTGCTCTGCAATGAAGACCTTCTTATGAACATTCTGCTTACGCTTTTGAGTGCATAAATCTTTCAGAAACTTAGCGTAAGCAGGGACTTGTTTAATAGCGTCAAGCAACGGGATGTTGACTTGCACTTTTTGAAACACATCCAAGATTTCATCAAAATTATTTCTTTTCTTTATTGGTGCCAGACGTTCAGGAAAAGGTGCTTTGGGCACGTACGGTGGCACATTAGTGACTCTTGGAGAGTCAGAGGGCTCTTGGACTTTGGATGCATTGGTGTGTCCCTCTGCTTCATCTTGATCTTCTGTTTTAGAATTTGAATCATCCCTAGGCATCTCTATTCCGTTATCAATCTGCTTGCCTGACCTAAGGGTAATGATTGATTTGGCTTGCTCATGATATTGCCTTTGGTTGGAATTAGAGCCAATCTCATACTGTCCCTTTGGGTTAGCCTCAGGTTGGCTAGGGAACTTGCCCTTTTCTCTCTCACTCAATGTGGCAGCTAGTTGACCCATTTGAAGTTCCAGCTTAGCAATGGATTGTGCATTTGCATGTAAGCTTTGCTGGTTGGCCAGTAAGGTTTGTTGGGTATCTTTTTGGAATTGGAGAGAACTCTGCATGAAAAGATGAAGTGTATCCTCAAGGGATGGGTTCCTTGATTGTGTAGGTAGTTGTTGATATTGTGGAATTTGTTGACTGCCAACTTGGATGTGCGGTTGCATGGGAGGATTTCCAGATGGTCCTCCTTGATGTGGTCCCTTTGCCCAAGAAAAATTTGGATGCCTAGCCCACCCTGGGTTGTATGTGTTCGAGTAAGGATCATTCTCAGGTTTTTGAAAAGTGTTCATAGCATGAACTTGTTCAGAGAGAAGTTCTGGGGATGCTGCCCCAGATGGACAAGATTGGGGACAAGACTAGAACATGTGGCACATGCCTCCACTTGAGCCGTTTGTGGAGGTCCATTATTTAATACCGAGCATCAACTTTCTTTGTCGGGTTATCAAGTTTGGCGCACAACTCGCACGACTCCTATCTCATATATACCACCTCTCTTTTGTGGTTGGGAACTTCTTTCACCTCTATCTCGAATAGTCCCATTCTTTGGGAGTTTTCACACAAGGTTTCAAAAATTTCCATTTCGGTATCGCTTTTAGTCATGAAGGACCCTCCACTTGGTGGCATCAACCATGCGACGGTGCCTCGGGGTGTCGACCGTCATAAAAGTATTGCACTTGTTGCCACTTCTCAAAACCATGGTGAGGACATTTAAGAAGCAAGTCCTTCCATCTTTCCCAACATTCATGAAAGTGCTCGCCCTCTTTTTGTGTGAAGTTAGTAATTTCTCTACTGAGGGCATTGGTTTTGTGAACGGGGAAGAACTTATTTAAGAACTTCTTAGACAGTTGGTCCCATGTAGTGATAGTTCCAACTTCTAGAGAATTCAACCATGCTTTCGCCTTATCCTTCAAAGAAAAAGGAAACAGACGTAGGCGGATTGAATCGTCTCGAGAAATTTTGGAACTTAAAAGTGGAGCAAATGTCTAAGAATTCTTTCACATGATGATATGGGTCCTCCTTGTCCAATCCATAAAAGGATGGCAAAGAATTGTATGATGCAGGTTTAAGTTCAAAGTGTGCTGCCGTAGTGGTTGGCAACACTATGCATGAAGGCGCATTAAATTGGACAGGAGTTGAATAATCTTTGAGAGCCTTAACTTCGGTCTCATTCGCCATTTCAACAGAATTACTTCTCAATCTTTCACGCAGTGTTCTTTCTATTTCAGGATCAAACGGTGCTAGTTCTTTATCTAGAGATCTACGTCCTAGCATAAACTAAGTAACAACCTAAGAGAAAGAAAAGTAGAACTAGAATTATGCTATTAAAAAAAAAAAGTTAAAACTATGTAAGTGAGAATGGGAAGAAAGAACCCGAAAAAGGAGATGATTGGTGTTAAGGAGCTTCTCCTCACTTAGTAGCTTTCTTCCTCTATTCCTGTAAACAAAAAAAACAAATTTAGGTTTCCTAAAATAATGATAGAAAAATCCTAAGCAACGGTTAATTTCTAAAAATAAAAATAAAATAAAATAAAATTAAAACTTTAACCTAAGTTAGTAAAATCCTAAGCTATGAATTATGATAAGAGAGAATCCTAAATTTAATTTGGAACGAAACAGTCCCCGGCAACGGCGCCAAAAACTTGTTCACTCCCCAAGTATAGGGTTGTGATGTAGTAATAAACTCGGTAAGATCGAGGTCGAATCCCACGAGGACTGGTCGTCACAACTCAAATCTATGATTCTCCTTAACTAATCCAATGAATAATGAACTACTAAGCACAATTTTATAAAAAAAAAACAATTAAGAACAGGGAAGAAAATTCAATCAGAGAGAAAGCACTAGGACTTTCGAATCCACCCCTAACTATCCTAACCCTTGTTTTGTCTGTTGATTCACCTTGATCTAGATTGATACCACTTATATAGAGAAAGCACAATCTGTGTCCTAAATCGGGCATACAGACTGTCTAATTCCTTTAAGCAATGCCATGAATAACAAATTCCATGTCCTTGGTTGGGCACATGGAATGTACATTCATTAAAGCATCCTGTTTCTTCCTCTATAGGAAACCTATTCTTGCTCAGACACAAGCACCTGTAATAAGCATCCAACAACATCCATCTATATACTTTGATCAAGTTCATAGATGGAGAAGTATGGAATTTAAATCCATAAAGCCCACTTAGAGAAAAAAAACAAATTAATTAAAATTCAAAGTAAATCAACCAATACAAGAGCTGATCAAATTAGGGGCTTCATCTCAGCCCTAGCTGAGAGATTAGTTACCCATAAAATCCATAAAAAATATTAAATAAAATTCATAAATTAAAACTCCAAACCGAACAATCTCTCTCTCTTTCTCCTTCTCTTTCTTCTCTCCCTGGCTCTGGATCTCTAATTCTCTCGATCTGAATGCCTCTCCCACGTCCAAAACTTCCCTTTTATAGCCGCTGGATGGCTGGAATCGGTGGCATAGTCGTAGACGGACTCGAAGTGCGTGATTTTCGCAACCGTGATCGGTGGGCCCCACAGAGGTGTTTTCTGGAAAATCCACCCCGTCCATTGGATTCGGGACGAAATTTCACCAAGAAAGGGTGGTTTTGAAGGTCCATTGGCGCGGCCCACAGAAGAAATCTCGAAAAGATCAGTTTTGAACGTCGCCGAGCAGTCTGTTTGTGGCCTCTGTATCACGCACGTGTGTACGCATGGGAGTGAACTATCAGCATGGTTTTGTAGTATTCATGGCCCTCTACACGATGGTCGGTTCAGATTGACCAGAAGGTTGACGGGTGGGGCCCACTATTCTTCGCAAAACGGACCAGCGTCCGTGCGTTTCGCGGCACGAAACTCCTTCCGTGGTGATGGTGGGTCCCACTTCTTTGATCAAGTGACAAATCCACTCCGTCCACTGAGATGGGAACGGAAAACCGGTCGGGAATGTATATTTTCGAGTGATATTTGTGGTGGCCCACAGAGTTTTGAACTCGCCGTCCGACCTGCGTTTGAAAGGCTGGAGCCTGATCTAAGCTTTCGTTTGAGTTTTTGTCACCTAGGCGATGGTTGTGGCCATCCCAGGAAGCGGATGGACGGTCCGGATTTCCCATTTGGACACAAGGTGGGCCCCACAACCGACGACAGCGGTCGTTCGCGGAAGTCGCTGGAGCGGCGGCGAGTGAAGTTGGAAGACGGGCGCGGGTCAGCGCCCGCGCTGACCGTTCGCTGGTGCGGTGCACCGCTCGTGCACGTGTACTTGGTGTACACTCCCCACACACATGGCCCACTATGATGTTTTTACGAAATCCAATCCGTCCATTCCCTTTCTCAAACTATACTAACCATCGAGACCAAAGTTGAGGCATATCCTGCTATCAGGTGGGCCTGAAATCAACGATTCGTGGGCTGAATTGTCAGTTGGAGCACTTCCCGAGATCATCAATGGGTGAAATTTAATATGTACGGTTAAATTATGGCCCTTATCCCATGTATGAAGTTTTGAACTGATTGGATGGCGGGAACCATGTGATCTTGCATTCTGGACCCTTTTCGGGCCCCTTTGGCTTGCTTTCCTCCGATCCCAAGCGTGTAAAATCTTCACCATTGGTTTTCTGGAGTACATCCTGTGCTCTGGTCATTTTGGAACGTCAAATCCATGCCTTTAACATCATTTTTCAATACATGCTCCCAATTTCCTCCTGTAACAAAAATATAATTAAAACACTCCATTAAACCTTATCATGTACGTAAAATTAGGCAATTACTGGGGTCTGATATGCAATATTTGACACTCATCAGTTGTTGTACTTGGGTATGGAGTGACTTGACATTGATTGATTGATGGATTGATGGGACATATTATAGAGATTCTCTCGAAGTCAGCAACGCGCGGTATTTTCTTCGAATTGAACGCAGGCCGACATCTTCTACCCTGGGTATCGGTTCAGTGTGCAAGTCACGGCGTTGGAACCGCGGCGACGGCGCTGTCACCAAGGTACGAGTTTCAGATCGAGCTGCCTTTGGTAGGCAGGACTCAGCTTAAGATCGCGTGCAACGTCGGATACGAGTCGAGAATTGCCAGAATTCTACCAGAAGGACCGCGGAAGCCTACAGAACGGTACGGACTAGGGTACAGGTCTAACAGAGGCAGCCTGAAACGAGGTGCAGGTGGTCTGAAGGATGGATGTGCAGGTGTCATTCGAACTGGTGGAGTCGATATAGCCTATGGGCAAGAACAACCAATCATCTGCGGCGGAGAGAACCCGCTATCCTTCATCCGCGCAAATAGCTCCCTACAGGATGACCCTGTTTCCCGCAATACGTACAGGTCACAATAGGGCGCCTTATCGGAGCCACTGGCGTTGCGATCCTGGGAGGCAAATCAGTACGAGGCCTCTTGCCAAGGAAAGGCCTGCCCTAAACATCAGGTCGTGGTCTCGTAACCATAGCACCATGGGAGCGTGCCAGCTGATCAACATCCTGCTCCGCCCCAATATTCTAATGAATCAACTCTGCATAAGATGGTATGCGAATAAAGCATATCTTCGACCAGATGTCAGGTCGCAATCCCTCAGTGAAGCGTCAAATCCGCATCAACTCATCCGCAAGTATAGTTGGGACAAAGCGGCCCAACTCTATAAAGCGATGCTCGTACTCAGTGACTGTCATGCCTCCCTGTTTGAGGTGCAGAAACTCATTCTCTCTCTCGTGTCGGTAGGCCTGAGGGTAATATTTCTCACGGAAACGGAACTCAAACGCTGCCCAAGTCCACACATAACCCACTGCGACGGTCCGCAGTATGCTGTCCCACCATAAGCTAACTTCCTTCTCGAACATGAAGGCGGCCAACTTAACCTGTTCAGCCTCAGAACAATGCAGCATCCTCAGTATCTTCGAGACGCGGTCTAACCAGTACTCGGCCTCCTCGGGTCTGTGAGAACCTGTAAAAGTCGGAGGCCTCAAGCGCTAGAATCGCTCGAGTAGACCGTGAATACCCACATCTCCCGTAGGGTACGCAACAGGTGTGGGCAGAGGCACATCCTCAAACTGAGCAAGAGGCTCTATATGCTCAGCAGGACGTGTAGATGTCGGAGGTGGAATCGCACTCCCACCCTGAGACAAGGCCTCAGAAATAGTGATCATAAGCTGCTGCTGCTGCTGCTGCTACATCTGCTGCTGATGCATCATCAACATCAACTGCTCAAACCTATCAGGAGGTGGAGTAGCCTACGGCTCATACAGTGTCGAAGAGGATGCCCGGTTCTGCTCCCGAACCAAGGGTGTATAAGGTGGTAATCCACCAGTAGGACCAGCAGAAGGCTGATCAGAGCCAGAACATGGACCCGTAGGACCACCCCTGCGGGAAGAAGTCTGGTCCATCAAGTCAGTGAGCAAGAGGGGTGCCACGCTCCTAGTAGATCTCTGTGGTATGCCCTATACAACATAGGGTACATTGTATGTGATATAAAGCATGGCAACATAATACATCATCACTTAAGCATTCCACACACATCATAGCAAAAGAGGTTGTATGCATTTCATTACCAAAATTATCATAATACATGGAATACAGAGTCACATGAATCATGACAGAAGATGCAGGGAAGCTAACACAACCAAGCTTCAACAACTACAAAAACATACAACTAACTACTACATCCATCAACATAGAAACATAAACCGCCTAATGCGGTAGCCAAAACAACTACAAACAACAACTTGGATGGCTAGGCATCCGAATCAGGCGATGGAGGAGGAGCATTCTTGTCCTGTACACAACACAGGATAGTCTTTAAGGTGTGAGACACCTTCTTAAAACTTCTCTTCATGTAGGCTTCGGTCACCTCAAGCTTGGCTCGGGTCTCACCAAGCTCAGCCCGAACTCGTCCAATCTCTTGCAGCAGGCAGCCTGGTTCTCCTCAATGCGAACCATACAAGCATCTCTTGCAGCCTGAGTAGCATCTGGCTCAGGTGCTCCAGGTGGAGAGCTCTCCTCAGTATCTTAAGCCTCATCCTCCTCTTCCCGTATCTCATCGCAGCCTCCTTCTTCGTTTCCTGCTTCGAGGTCGATACTCTCCTCACTAGCACTATCCGACTCATCTCCAGACTCATTGAGTTGGGCTTGTCGTTGCCGAGGGTTTTTCTTCATGTTGTTAAGTGTAGCCTCACTTATGACCTGGACTGGCGCAAGGTCTTCCATGTTAAGCCTGTAGCTGACATCACGAGCTATCTTGCATATCAGGCGGCCAAATGGGAGCGAGAGGTCATTCCTGACAGATCGAACGACCTGAACTATCTGAAATAGGACAAACGTGGGCAGGCATAAGTTGTCCCCATGTCCAATCCTGTATAGGAAGTCCACCATCAACCGAGTACACTCCGTGCGGTTACCCCACCGTGGATACACATTATATGTGAAAATGTGGTGGAGCAAATGGAAGTCATCTGTCAACTTCGACGACGAAAGATAGTTTCCTCGCGTCCAAGAAACCCGTTGACCACAGAGGTATCGCGTACGGCGATCCCTTTCTCGTGCACTCCTGGAGAAATTGTCATTAGGAAGCACTTCACCACGTGGGATGTTCATGATCCGCGCCATCTTAACCACAGTAATTGTGCGCCTTATGCCCCTCACAGAGACCATGAACTGAAGAGGCTCCAACAATGGATCTATGATATGGGCGTAGAAGGCATGAACAGTGTTCTCACATGCAGGAGACTCGCCTTCAAAGATAGGACCCCATTCGATGTACAAGTGGTCCATCATCGGGTGGAGCCCAAACATTCTCTCATCCACATGAGCTTCAAACACTATCTTACGGTCAGTAAAACGACCCTATTTGAAGCCTATCGGAAGGGCATCTCTGATCAGAAGTTGGGGATCTAGGTCCTGCTTTGATTTATACTCTCGCACGGTGCTGGCCGGCTTCAACGTCAGCCCTTCTTCTGGAATGGGCTAGGCGGCTTTGCCCAGCTTCATCTACAGCAGTTTTCCTCTTCCCCATGAGAGAGAGGATAGAGGAAATGGAGAAAATGGTTGTAATCAACTCAAAAAGGGCCATGGAAACGGAGGAAAGAGATAGAAGGGGCTGATTTCTTTAGTTCTCCACGAACCACCATCCCAACAGGTGTTGAAAAGGCCTAAATGACAGGGAATGAAGAAGGAACAAGGGAGAAATGGGATGGGTTAGAAGGTTACACGAATTTGAGCTTCAAATGGGGGTGTGGGAGCTCAAATGTGAAAGAAAGGGAAATGGTAGGAAGGTATGGTTGCTATGATCGATGGATGTGGGTGGGTTATGGTCGAAAATGAAGGATGAGACGATTGAAAGGGAGTTTTGAGAGAGGGGACAGCAAGTTGGAGGGTTTGGAAGGGTGAAATGAGAAGTGAGGCTCCAACCGGAGAGAAATAGGGGCCCCTTGAAAATTTCGCACGCACTAAACGTGTGTAGGGGTCGGGCCGACCATGACCAGGCCCGGCCTAACCCAAGTGGGCCCACCTGACTGCAGCCTACCGCAGTGACAGCGGTTCGGCCGCGGTCCACCTTGCCCAGCGCCACGCCGCGGGGTGGTGTTCTCCACCCTCCCAAGGGGCCAAATATACCTTGGTTCTAACCTGGGTCCCTATAGATTTAAGTGGGGAGGCCCACGACTCTATTCTGTTCCAGATCAGGTGGTTTCGAGAGATCTCTGATCTAAACTGACCTTTACTGATTTTTAACGGCTGGAATTGGGTGGATGGTAATCTAGACTCATCAATAGATGGCCTAGGAATGTTTTAAGGTTGACCCGTGTGACTAGGATTGAGTACAGACTCGATTTCAGCATCCATTTTCGGTGAACTTTGCCGTTGGATGAAATTAGGATACCTAAGACTGTTTCTATATTATTCTCGCACCCTCCTAAGTTGTAATGCGTCAGCGTACATCGTGAGAACATAACTCAGGTCCGGTGTAATCAAAATCATGCTATGATACCAACTTATAACGCCCTAAAATTTGAGGGTCGAGTAGCAACTCAACTCTCGAGTTCCAAAACATCACTTATGCAACATAGATAATGATGATTAAATGTTATCTGTGTTAGAGCAATAAACATGAGTGAGATTATACCAAATCAGTAATTCATACTCCAGATCAATTGTATAAGGGTAAGCAGAAGACTGAAACTGTATATATGTGTATGTAAAAGAAACAAAACTATCTCAATCTCTAAAGTATGAACCCATCTGAGTCACCATATACATATATCTGTTTTATAAATAAAATGTCAAAATTACAACTAAGGAGTAATCCCTGCAAGTCTCGTCCATCCTGGCAGTCTAGTCGAAGCCACCAGAATACTGCATAAATGAGAACTCATCCTGGTCCTCGTCATAGTCCGGCTCAGCCTCCTGAGTCGTCATCTCATCTACACCTGAGACAGAGTCTGGTTGTTGTGTACAACACCATCCTGTAACGTGGGAGTGAGTAGCTAACTCAGTGGAACAATAAAGCATAGGTTAACATGTCACAATACAATCAAGTAGTAATGATAAAGCAGTAAAATCAAACACTCCTAACTACTCTTATTAATGCAAGTATGAATGCAGTCATGATGTATGCCCTCACCACACACTCCCTCGTGCGACACCATCTTACGTTCATGGTATGCTTACATTCCTCAGTATTCCACATCTTTCAGGCACATGCAATGCATGATGAGCATGATTACCGAGTTGTTATTAGTCCATTTCAAACAGCAGGATTGGGAAACTAAGATACCTCCCTTGTATCATTTCCAGACATGATCCATTCTACGTCAGTCCTAGTTAATCTCATACGATAATGTGTTTCTAGGTTGCTGCAGAGGCTGTCAGGGCTGTTATGCACAATGGTTACACTACTCCCCCATCACCTCTTTAACGATTCATCACTATACAGATATAGGCCTAGTTCATACTCTATACACCGCGGCAAAACTCATCGTCTCACCACAAATTCAGAGTATGCTTGAGGTCACTACAAAGGGCTCGTCACCAATCAGTGTAAGCCGACAGCTTGAATATAGTGTCTCATACCACCATAATCGGCTCACTAGTCTGGTTGCTCACTGGTCACTACGGGGAGGCACGTGGCCCCAGCGTAGGCCGACAGCTCGACCACGGTATCCCATACCACCATGCCCGACTCATGAGTCTTAGAGGTACCATGGTTAACGGGATTTCACTGGTAAGTTTGGTACCCTAGGTTCAAGCAATAGCGTCCAAACATAGTGAACATACATTAGACATATCGGGTTACTTGACGAGCCTGACTAGCTCGAGCGCACAATCAACTGAATGACATGAAGTGCATAAGCACTTCGTGTGGCCTAACCACTGTCGCCAATCGAAGTACAACTCAGGTTTGTCAAACACATCTTACGTGGCGAAATGAATCTCAACCAAGATCTCAAGTCTGGTACCAATTGTCTGGACTATAAACATAGTCCCAAACTCAATCAATCCTTATTTAGAGCATGTAGAGTAAAGCATATTAAACAAAGTAATTCAAGAAAGTTAACAAACATGTCATAAAGCATGTTATAAAGCACTATATAAACAGGAAACACAAACACATATATTTCATAAGTAAGCGGTTAAAGTAATCAACCATATGGAGGAAATCGTACAGGTCTCTAAGGTAGTTGAGAATCTCGTCTCAACACCTACCTAAGGCATTATCATCCAAACACTTACTCTCACAAGCATTTTCACAAACACTTAGCATATACTATTTCAACATACATAGTGTATGTTAGCAAAACATGTATTAGGGCGAGTCCTTTCGCCAAACAAGTATTTTACGCATATATAATATATTCATACAGTAAATAATCATGGCAAACACATCTCCAAAATTTATACGTATACGGTACTTTCTAGAATACACTATTTCTACATACATAGTGTATATTAGCAAATCATGTATTAGGGCGAGTCCTTTCGCCAACTAAGTATTTTATCCATATATATTATATTCATACAACAAATAATCATGATAAATATATTTCCAAAATTTATACGTATACAGCATTTTCTACGAATACCTAGAATATGTAAAATTCCATATTCTTCGTCTTTAATCGAAACGAAATACAGATAGCACTTTGTACATGTGCAATTGTTTATAGATCACGAATCTATCATTATCTGACATTGAAAGCATTAAAAACTGTAACCTATACACCTAAAGTCCTCGCCTTTTTAACGAATCTGATAGGTTTGTTAATCTTCCGTATTCGGCAGTTTAGTAACCTATAGAATGAAATAGGTTAGTTATTTCATAACCTACAACCCTTATAACTCCAAAACAGATTAGCGTTAGGGTTTCTTACCTAGAAACGAAGTCGGAATCGCCGGAAAAGTGATGAGAATCGGGTGGTGCAGCTTGTGCAGCGGCAGGGGATAGTAGTAGGGAGCTCCTCCCACTTCTCTCACTCTTTCTCTCTCTTTTCTCTCTTCTCTCTCTAGGGTTTCTTTCAAATTCGTATGGCTGTGAGAGAAAGGGTTCTAAGGTCCTTATATGGCCTAAAAACACTCTGAAATAGACTTGTGGACAAGGTATACTTAGGTTATAACCAAAGCGACTCTATTTCAGCTCAACGGAGGACTTCTGGCGAGCCTCCTTGAGCCAAAGGTCAGACTTAAGCTCACTAACCTTGGATCCAGGTGGAGTTAAGTTTTCGTTTCAGTTGGATTCCCAGATCATTCGTGACGGACCAGTTTCAGTTCAACGGTCAGCGGATCTCAATCCGAAATTCCAAGTACATGGATATGTTTATGAAATTTTTCCTGATCCGAGGGTGTGTTTGGGTCAGATTCTGACGGTCTAGTTGCTTACAAAATGTCCGCAAGTAACAAATCTCATATTACTATTTGAGATATTTATTTTGTAAAGAAAATAAGTGTTCTCACACTCCCTCGCTCCGGACTCAAGCGAACAGCCGTGGGACACTGTCTGGATTTAATTTCTGAGATGGTTATCAAGCCCAGCGAGGCGGTCCTAAGTCCTTAACTTCGTATTATTCAGACTCCCAATGTGCGGTCCAGACCTGATACGGAGTTTCAATGTGCTCCCGAGAGCAGTCGAGTAATGAGTTTGATCATAGATTTTAGGGTAACCTAGCGTCAATGATTCTACAAGTTTTGGGTCTTGCAGATCATATTTAAAGTGATTCAAATGGATTTCATGGCTAATCTAGTTTAGCACATAGTTAACTTTGTCAAATTTCTAAAGGATGTAATCTTAAATGATTTCTGGCCGAGGTGGTACTCGGGCCATTGTACGAAAATTTTCGAGTCGTTACAGAGGCTGATCTGATTTTCTGGTGGGCCGTGGGATCGAGAATGCTTGTAGTTTTTGTTAAAACTTGGGAAAATGATTGGTGGGGTCCACGAGAAGCTTGGACCCACCTGAAACTTGGTTTGGACCCCTAATCTTGTGGGACACATACAATGGACAGGGTAGATCTTGTTAATGTGGGTCCCACCTAGACAAAAAAAAGTAAGCAATAGCGGCGTTACTCTGCTGGCACGACAGGTGTGCAGATTACTGCTCGCGCTAGGCTATGGGCGGACGGATGGGCTAGGCTCACGGCCCAGCTGTGGGCCCCACCGTGAAGTGTTTCGAACATCGACACCGTGCATTTGATTGGTCCCCTATAAATTAAGGGATATCCCAAAAATCAGTCGTATATGGAACTCAGGTGGGCCATACCATCTAATATCATGTGAATACATGCCTAGAACATACAAAATCGCTTCATGGGGCCTACCTGAAATTTGGATGCGGCTGAAACTTGTTCAAAACCCTCAGCCAAGTGGGACACACATAATGGGCGGACTGGATTGGTGAACCACATCACCATGGGCCCTAGTCTGTGTGACCTAATAAACAGGTTTGATGGCCATTAAATATTACGGTGGGCTCCAGTCCCACCCCTGGTCCGTGTGACCTTATAAACAGGTTGGATGTAAATAAACATTATGGTGGGCCCCCTCCCTGACCATGTGCCCCCATGAATAGGTTGGGTGGCAAATGAACGTCACGGTGGGCTCTGGTACACGTGACCACATCAACAGGTTGTATGGCAAATAAATGTTACAGTGGGCCCTACCCAAGGTCCACGTGACCTTATGAATAGGTTGGATTGAAAATCAATATTACAGTGGACTCTAAGCCTATGTGACCCTATGAGTAATTTGGATGAAAAATAAACATTATGTTGGGCCCTATGTTGGCTGAAAAATAAACATCGTGTTGGGCCCCCAGTTTGGATGGAAAATAAACATCATGTTGGGCCCTAGGTTGGGTGGAATAATAAACATTATGGTGGATCCTACTTAAGACCCACTATGTATGTAATGTGTCCACACCTTGCATCAGTGTGGACCTCCACCATGGAGTATGTGATTTATCTATGCCTTCCATCCCTATGGGACCTACCATGATGCATGAGTTTCATCCAAACCGTCCAACCATTTTGAGGAACATTTTAAGGCCCATTGTTGAGCTTATCTTGATGTATTGGTGGCCCATTGTTGAGGCCCACCTTAATGTGTTTGTGGCCCGATATTGAGGCCCACTTTGATATATATGAGGCCCATGTGACTAGGCCTAACTTGATGTATTTGTGGCCTGCCTATTGAGGCCCACTTGATATATACGAGACCCATGTACATGGGCCATTTGATGTATTGGAAGCCTATGGGTCGAGGCCCAATAAGATGTACATGAGGCCCTTTGTAACGTGATTCCACCATGGTTTATGTGTTGACTCGTATGGTGGGCTATGCCTTGGGAGCAATGATGGTTTTATGTCCACATTGTATGGATGATGTTGGTTAAATGGTCTGCATTGTCACTCTCCCCAAGGCCCACTGATAAGCCCATACTTGTAGTGAGTAGGTCGTCTAGGCCTATATCCGTTATGCACAAGCCCATCACTATATAACATGATTCATGGTCATACGCATCATATGTATGCTTGGTATGAGGAGTGACTGACCATAGCATATGCCTTCAGGCAGACTGTTTACGGGCTCCCTAATAGGCAGAGTTGTCTACATGAGCGCGTGCCTCACGTAGAATGGTTACATGACTGATAGTATGATACATGCATTGTGTGATTGTGATATGCTCTAGCGACATCAGGGCCATAGCCTCCACAGACACACTGTGGGTGGCTGGTTGAATACCGGAAACCAAGTTCTAAGCAATTGGGGCGCCATAGATGTCCCTGGGTGAAAGTTCCTGAACCTGATGGTACCAGAGGATAACTCCAACGTCGAGACCGAGTGGATATATGAGCGCACGAGGGCCGAATACCATGAGGCGGCGTCTCCCACTGTGTCGTGGTTGGTTGGAAAGGGGTGTGGCCTTACTCGCCCAAGGGTAGGGGGCAATACTAGGCTGAGTTTGACCAGCTCATGAATGTATCCGCTATCGATGTGCCGGATAGGTATTGGCAGACTATTAGCTAGGTGGATAGTGAGGTTTCTTACGCTCACTTGGACTGTGCGGCTAAGAGAGCGGCAGTGCCTTTTGGAGTGTACTAAACCCCGGTGATTATCCAACTGAGAACCGTACTGACTTGATGCTCTAGTAAGGAGTTGCATTGGTATGAGGATTGGCATGCTTGACTTACATATTGCATCGCATGGCCTTGGTATGGCTAATAGTATTCATATCTTGTACCGCATAGCCTTGGTACGGCTGACTGCATTTATGCACTCATCAACATATTTCCACATTACTCTGACCTTGCATTTTGAGCATGCTCATATTGCACACACACTTACACCACCCTCTAAGCTTTCATAAGCTTATGCATGATTGATGCGTGCAGGTGACGCCAGGACGCAGCCGTAGTCTCACCGCAGTTGGAGCGTGCAGCCGAGCTTCTGGAGTTTTTGTTATTATCACTATCTTGTATTTTCCTTCATACGCCTTGTACTCCAAAGTTTTTTATCATAGTGGATTTTGTGATGGTGCTCTTGTGGTTATTGTTCGTGGGTTATGCTTGTGGTTATTGTAACGCCCTGAAAATCGGGGGTCGAACATAAACTCAACTCCCGAGTTCCAGAACATCACTTATGCAACAAAATGAATGATGATTGAATGTTGACTGTATTCGTGCATTGAACATGAGTGAGATTAAGCCAAAACAGCATATCATACTCCAGAGACAGTTAAATTTGCAAGCGGAAGACTGTGATAGATAGATAAAATATATAACTTATGATGAGTCTCCGAGTGTGATAACATTAGGGTTAAATAAATACAAGTGCAGTTCTAAAATGTACCAAATGTGAGGAAGTGTAATGCCTCCTATCCCATGTACCATAGCCCTTGTCAATACAATATCATCTTCATTGACCTACCAGAGAGATACAGATAGGAGAACTCCTCCTATCATCACAGTAGTAGTCCGGCTCGCTTCACAAGCATCGCCATCACCCGAAACTCAACAAATCGGTTGGTGTTGCAAACATCGTCCCGTAACGTGGGAGTGAGTGATCAACTCAAGTGGAACAAGAAAGCATAGGTTAACATGTTATCAATTCAACCAAGCAAGAATGATAAAGCAAGACAAATCAAACATTTCTAACTACTCTTGTTAAGTGCGAAAATGAAATGACATGATGTGTATGCCTTTGCCAAACCACCCTCAAGCGACATCATCTTACGTTCGCGAATGCTTACTCCCTCGGCGCCACATCTACAAAGCACATGCGGTGCGATGATGCTCATGATTACCAAGTTATTATTAGTCCATTTCAAACAAAGAATATTGGGAAACTAAGGTACCTCCCTTGTATCATTCCCAAACATGATCCATTCTAGGGTCGTCAATCCTAGTTAATCTCATACGATATTATGGTTTGAGAAGCATAGTGAAGGCATCGCAAAGGGCTCGTCACCCGTCAGCGCGGATACAGATCTCACCGTATGCGGCTCAGTGCGGCCGTCAGCTCGAGTACACAGTCTCACCGTACTCGGCTCAATCACTAGCCGTCAGCTCGAGTACAGGTCTCACCGTACTCGGCTCAACTCATACTCTAGTTGCTGTGAAAGACTCGTCGCCAATCACAGACCCTTGGAGTATACTCGAAGATACTACGGAGGACTCGTCGCCCATCAGCACGAGCACAGGTCTCACCGTACTCGGCTCTCGCCGTAAGTATCGACAGCTCGAATACAGTGTCCCATACCACCGTATTCGGCTCACGAGTTTGGATGCGCAATGGTCACTACGGGGAGGCACATGGCCCCAGCGTAGGCCGACAGCTCGACCACGGTGTCCCATACCACCATGCCCGGCTCATGCGTCTTAGCGGATCAAGGTACCATGGTTAAAAGGGATTTCACTGGTAAGTTTGGTACCCTAGGTTCAAGCAGTAGCGACCAAACATGGTGAACATACATAAGACAGATCGGGTTACTTGACGAGCTCAGCTAGCTCGAGCGCACAACAAGTTAAACGACATGAAGTGCATAAGCACTTCGCGTGGCCAACCACTATCGCCAACCGAAGTATGACTCGGGTTCGTCGAACACATCTCACGTGGCAAATGAATCGCAGCCATGAATTCAATTCTGGTACCGATTGTCTGGACTATAATAGCCCCAAACATGATAACTTGCAGATAGATAAAGCAGTAATGGATCAAGATTTCACTCATACAATCAAGGTATAGTATTATCCATTTAGGGCTGCCAGGGCTGTTGCACGCACTCATTGCACCGCTCCCCCATCACCCATGACGGATCATACAACGTAAATATAAATTTAAACATATGCATTACATAGTTATAATCATAAAGCAGTTGAGCATGTTATGAATCACAACACAAGCATGAGTTTATACATGTTCAATTCCTAATCACACAATAATCCAAGGAGATCATACACATAGTTAAAAGAGGCTGAGAATCATATCTCAACACCCTTATACATTACAATTTGCTAACTACTACTCATTCAGACATTTCAAGAAACACTAAAACAAACATGCATCAACATACATGACATATGTCGATCACATAGGCATTAGGCCAAATCCTTTCACTAGGGAGTTGCCCCAATCATAATACGCGTACACCCACGACGGATAGTCATGGCAAGCAGGAATCCAAGTTCCATATTCATTCAGTCATTTCACAAACACTTGGGCCACACATTTTAGCATATATGGTGTCTATTGGCCGTGGCGTGATTTAGGGCAAATCCTTTCGTCAAAAGGGTATCGCCAATACAACAATCATGAATCCATGACAATTAGTCATGGCGAGCACGAATGGGGATTCTATACCCATTCAGTCATTTTCACAAACACTTAGAATACACTAATACAACATACATAGTGTATGTTAGCAAAACATGTATTAGGGCTATCCTTTAGCCAAGTGATTGTTTTATCCATGTATACCATAATCATACAGCAAATAATCATGACAATTGCATTTCCAAAACTCACACATATACGGTATTTCTAGTATATACAATTTCAACATACGTAGTATTTACAAGGGAGCTTGTAATACGGCGATTCCTTTCGCCAAGCAATTAATTTATACGTACATAATATATTTATACAACAATTAATCATGACAAACACATCGCTAAAATATACACGTATACGGTACTTCTTACAATACCGTATTTCTACATACATGGTATATATTAGTAAACATGTATTTAGGCGAATCCTTCCGCCAAATAAGTATTTTATCCATACGTCATATATCCATACGACAAAAAAACATGTCAACCACATTTCCATAAAAAATACGTATACGGTATTTTTACGAATACCTAGAGTATGTGAAATTCCAAATTCTACAATTTTAATCGAAACAAAAAACAGAAAGCACTTTGTACATATGCAATTGCATGCAGATCATGAATCTACCATTATCTGACATTGAAAGCGTTGAAAACCATAACCTATACACCTAAAGTCCGCACCTTTTGTCGTAGAATCGCAACGGAAACGATAGGTTTGTCTAGCTTCCGTATACGGGAGTTTGGCAGCCTAAAGAACGAAACAGGTTAGTTATTTCATAACCTACAACTGTCTAATCCCCCAAACAGGTTAGGGTTAGGGTTTATTACCTTAAAACAGAGTCGGTATCACCGGGAAAGCGGCAAGAAAGAGGCGGTGCAGCCCGTGGAGCGGCAGGGAAGTACGGCAGGGAGTTCCTCCCACATCTCCCTCACTTTCTCTCTCTTTTCCCTCTCTCAAATCCAAATTCCTATGGCTGGAATGGGAGAGGGTTTAAGGTCCTTATATAGTCTCAAAACTCACCGAAATAGACTCCTGTTCAAGGGTTACTGCTAATATAGGTATTTCGTCACTTTTCTAGCTCAAAAGAGAGGTTCTGGTGGCCCTCATTGAGCCAAACGTCAGACTTAAGCTTACCACACATGGATCAATGTGGGATTACGTTTTCGACTCGATCGGATTCCCAGATCGCACGTGGCGGACCACTTTCAGTTCAACGGTCAGTGGGCCACGATCCGAAATTCCAAGCACATGTAAATGTTCCTAAAATTTTTCTTAATCCGAGGGTGTAATTTGGTCTGATTCTGACGGTCAGGTTGCTTAATACTGACGCGTCAACGAATGGTGCCAGATCACTATTCCTGATATTTATTTTGAAATGGGAATAGTGTTTTCACACACCCTCGCTCCGGATCCAAACGAATGGCCGTGGGACATCGGCTGGACCTGATTTTTGAGATGATTGTCAAGTCCAGTGAGGCGGTCCTAGTTCCTTAACTTCGTGTTAATCGGATTTCCGATGTGCGATCTAGACCTAATACGAAGTTTCGAGATGCTCCCGTGAGCAGCCGGGTAATGAGATTGATCCTAAGTTTTAGGGTAACCTAGCGTCAATGATTCTACAAGTTTTGAGTCTTGCAGATCGTATTTAAAGCGATTCAAATGGATTTCATGGCTAATCTAGTTTAGCACTTAGTTAACTTTGTCAAATTTCTAAAGGATTTAATCCTAAGTGATTTCCATCTGAGGTGGTACTTAGTCCTTTGTAGTTTGTATATAAAGTGATCCAAGTAATACTACTTAGCTGGTTTAAGATAGTGTCTAGGGCGAAAGTGCTTTGAAAAATTGGAAGATCAAGGTGGTGAAGGGTTGGATTTGTGAAGGAAATGGGTTAAGGAGCGATTTTAGACTGTGGGATTCAGTTCTGACAAGTTACTAAGGTGTTAGGATCGACCCATTGCCTAAGGACGTCTAATCCCAGGTTGGAAAAAATTCGGGGCGTTACAGTTATGCTCATTACAAATCGAATCAAATTGATTATTAGAAATCCTCCTTGTAGCATCCCAGGATCGGAACCTGGAATATGGGTACCGGGAACCGAGAATGGGGTACTACGGAGGCTGTCGGCGCCGGATTAGGTGATCGGGAATTTAGTGAGCCCGGTCTCCGAGTTCGGGGCGTGACAATCAAGTTCAGTAGAGGTGGGATATCTTCACACCAACAGCTTTTACCATATATGAAAAGTTCGGTAAGTATTCATATTTCTAATTACATGTAATATTTAGAAATCACTCCACCTGATTGTATTTTTGGTCTGGGTGTTGAAGATCTAGGCCTGGAAAGACCCGAACCATCATGCGACCCACACCATAGACTGTTGGTAGCACTTAAAAATGGAACGTGTTCCACTCATGAAGGACACCTGATTTCACTCATCATGCAACCCATACTAAATAGAAGTCAAGTAAAAGTTGATTGCAGCAATGGCAACCCGATTCACTGCCATAACTGCCTTGTTTACTCACTCATCTACACGAGGAAGCCGAATAACACTCTCTGCCACTAAAGAAAGCTCTTTAAATTGATTAACTTACGAGTAAATACTTGGAAATGGTTACCTCTTTGGACAAATCAATCCATTTCTGTAGTTTTGATAGGCATAACTACTACATATTTCATCTTAGTAACTTCTTAATGATCTATATAAGGTTATTTCTTAGCTCTGAAACATATCAATGAGAAAGGAACTGCAACTTATATAATGAATGATGTACAACCACCGACTTTTGGTCTAAAATCCATCATGTAGTGACCCAGTTGATCAACAATGCCAATCACCTTGCATGTTTGGCACATGTGAGAAGGTGATGGCACTTCATAAAACTTATTTGAATTAAGCACCATAAAACTTAAATACATGGGTGGTATTTAAAAATGTTTACTTGGAGAACTTGCTGAGTCAACTCAATTTAAAGATGGTAATTCATTTTCTACTAGACACCTAAAAGCTTGATTAAAGTTCAGCGAGATCTTCAAATTTTATAAGGACCAAAAGAAGAAGAAGAAAACATGTCGTGGAGTAAGATTTTTTAAAATTGATACAGTACCCGTTGAAAGAACTTACTTTGAATAAGCAGAACCTAAAATAGAAAAAGAAAAAAATGTATTGATTCATGGGAAGATGAAGCTGCAACAACCTAAAACCAAATGGATTGCAATTCAGTTCTATACTCTGGTAGAGAACACACCACAGAGTCTTTGACAGAGCCATCTTCATCTATCACTTACTGCACAGACTTAACTGAAGGTCGATTTATGACCAGTTGCATTATATACATATGTTCAGAGAAACAAAGACATGTAATATATGAACAACATGACAACAAAATGTTATAGCTTTTTAAGTTAAGAAATGGCCCTCATGTTAATGGAAAGCATCAATTCCCTAAAATCTAAAATAATAATAATAATAAATATATAAATAAATCTAGAGACACCCATCTCTCCAAATCTAACAAAACACACATTCATAAAAGGAGAATAAAAATCTGAAGAAAAAAAATATCAGAAGAATCAGAAGGGAAAACCCAATCAAAGGAACAGATCCAGGGAAGTTTATTCAATTGAGAATCACATACGCAGATCTCAACAAAATTTAAGGAACAAGAAAAAAAAGTGAATGAAATACCAACAACTAATCAAATCACATACGCAGATCTGAAGAGAAATATCACAAAATGGATCTAAGATTGAAGAAATGAAGAGAGATAGTAATCGGAATCGATGAAATCTGATACCATGTGAAAATTTCAAGGTTCTTTCTAGAAAAATACATAGAAATCCCATGGGATATGATCAGAGGTTGTTGAAATTGGAGAAGTGTAATGCTTGCCTCTGCTTCTCTATGTACAAAAATAGGGTCGTTGATAAGGCATCAGAAAACCTAAAATGAGAAGAGAAAAAAAAAATCAATTAGCGCATCAGAAAACCTGAAATGAGAAGAGAAAAAGAAAAAATTAAAGAAAAAAAATGAAGATAGATGGACGCAATAGGAAGCAAGGGTTGTTACTGGGATTGGAGAGAAAGGGAGAGGCGGGAGAGAGATTGAGGGGTAGGAAGAGGCTGAGAGAGATTGAGATGGAGGAAAAGGCGTGAGAAAGAGATTGAGAGGGAGGAAGAGGCGTGAGAGAGAGGGCATTCAAAGGTTAGGGTTTTTTTGATTTAGGTGTGGGGGGCTGTTTTTTGGGTGCGGGCATCTCTCTTTTGTGCGCGAGATGAAGTTGGAGACGGATGGTGCTAGCAGGCGCTCCGTGTGGCCCATCATGATGTATGTGGTTTATCCATGCCATCCATTTATTTTATGAGTTATTTTTAGGGCATAATACCAAAAATAAGGCAGATCAAAAGCCTAAGTAGACCACACCACAGATCAACGACAGGCACTTAATCTACACTATTTCTTACGATGTAGTCCACTTGAGCCTTCGATCTGCCTCATTTTTTAGGCTCATGCTAGTAATGAGGTGTTTCAAAATTGATGGACGGCTTGGATAAACTGGGCTCCACAAGTCCCCATACAAGAATAAGTAGCTCTAGATTTCAGCTATGGACTAAAACCGTAGTAATATAGGTACGGTTTAAATCCGTAGCAAAAATTGACAATAGTCTGTATCCTTTGCCCAATTTTTTAGTAGTGGTACCTCCGCCCGAGGCAAGTGCGGCTCTTACTTTTTCGACAGTGCCTGTAGGAGCCAAGCATTTCTAGTAGCTGATGCAACTTTTTGCTACTGCGTTGTAGACCCGTCAGCCTGCTACCGCCGAGGTTTCTGTGTAGTTTGACCTACCGCGTGTGAGCGCGATATCTTGAGAGTTCCAGTAGCATGATCCTCCGAGGATTAGTGGTGACCCTGACCTTCGGCCGCTGAGGCATGTCGCACCGAGATTGCGAGGATTTTTTACACTATGTAGTGTCCTGCGGATCAGAGAGTTTTCCTTGCGACCTATCTTCTTCAGGGTGAGGCCCGTCATTAGTGGTCATCCGTATCGAGGATGGCTGGGCCTCAGTTTGTTTGGACATGGGAAGAGTTCGTGGTCTGTTTCGACCAGAAATTCTTCCCCAAGCACGTTCAGATCTAGCAGGTGATCGAGTTTGAGACCCTAGTGCAGGGTGATTTATCAGTATCGTAGTATGAGGTCCGTTTCTTGGCCTTGTCTATATTTGCTCCTCATCTCACCGACGATTAGAAGATGAGGGCTCATCATTTTATGACAGGCTTGCATCCTGCCCTTCACAGCCATATGGTAGGGCATTGTTTGGAGACGTTCGACCAAGTCATGCATCGAGCTTTGATTTATGAGGAGGACTAGGCTATAACGTAGAGATCGAGAGAGCAGAGTTCCGATGGAGACTGAAAGAGGAGAACACCAGCTGACATTTTCAAACAGCACCGTCAGCAGAGACGGAGGGGTAAATCAGGATTTAGACAGCCCACGGCCAGACAGTAGCTTCTTCATCATCAGCACCGTCGGCCGCTCTATCTTTTGGCTCATTTTTTGGTGTTTGCTTCAGTTATGGATAGGCCGGGCATCGGAGGCCCAACTCTCCTCTCCCATTCAGCAACAGAGGCCACCACAGTTACCTCCTCCTCGTCCTCCTCAGCAGTAGCAGCAGTAGAGAGTGCAATTTCTAGCCCCTGCTCTTAGGGCTCCTCCTCAGCAGCAGAGGCAGCCAGGCAGATAGTAGTAGTAGAGACAACAGCAGCACCAGTAGAGGGGATATCCATATGTTCAGTCCCAGGGTCGAGTGTGTATTGAAGCCTAGCGGGCACAGACTCCAGACCCACAATCTTCCGATTTGGTTCCTCTACCAGCTCAGGGCCAATTTTATCCCGCGCAGTAGGAGCCAGGCCAAGACCGGCAGTCTTCGATCGACGGAGTCGTCAAGGGTATTCTTCTTGTTTCTTCTTGCATTTCTCATGTTTTATTTGATTCTGGTACCTCCCATTCGTTTATGGCTGAGCGGTTTTGTCGATCGACTGGTATTCCATCGAAGTTCGTGTCCGAGGCCTTGGCAGTTTCAACTCCTATGGGAAGTCCGTTGTATTGACCCATTGCTGCCCTTCTTACCCAGTGTTAGTGGGCAAGATGTTTCTTCCCACCGATCTACTCGTGATGCCACTGTCAGGCTTTGATGTTATCCTAGGTATGGACTGGCTTGTGGAGTATTGTGCCATCTTAGACTATGCCACGAGGACGGTTACGTTTCACATTCCAGGCTTGCTAGTATTCTAGTTTATCGCTGAGCCCAGGGGAGAGCCGTTATCTAGTTTCTTGGCTTCTGTCATTGAGGATTCTATGACAGAGTATATTGAGCAACTGCCAGTTGTTTGCGAGTACCCGGATGTGTTCTGGGAGATACCGGGTTTGCCGCCATGTCGACAAGTGAGTTTCAGATTGATCTGGTGCCCGGTACTGCACCTATCTCGAAGGCCCGCTACCGGATGACACTGTTGGAGTTGAGGTAATAGCAGGAGCAGTTGGATTAGCTCTAGGAATTAGTTTCATTCATCCCAGCAGTTCACCTTGGGGAGCCCCAGTATTGTTTATGAAGAAGAAGGATGGTTCATTACGGCTCTGTATGGACTATCGTGAGCTCAACAAAGTCATCATCAAGAACTGATACCCGCTTCCCTGTATTGATGATCTGTTCGATCAGTTACAGGATGCACAGTATTTTTCCAAGATAGACTTGCACTCTGGTTACCATCAGATTTGGGTCCGAGAGGACATTCCGAAGACAGCTTTTCGGACATGTTATGGTCACTTCGAGTTTTTGGTTATGTCGTTCGGACTGACCAATGCGCCCGCCGTATTCATGCAGCTGATGAAGGAGGTCTTCCGACCGTTCCTCGATCAGTTCATGGTAGTATTCATTAATGATATTCTTGTGTACTCGAGGACCCAAGAGGACCATGTTGAGCACTTGCAGATTGTGTTGGAGACCCTCTGTGCCCACCAGCTGTATGTTAAGTTAGAGAAGTGTGAGTTTTAGCAGGAGGAGGTGAGTTCCTCGGTCACGTGGTGACGAGGGAGGGTGTCGTTGTGGATCCCTCGAAGGTTGATGTTGTGCGTCAGTGGGGTCAGCCCACGATCGTGTCTAAGATCTGTAGCTTCCTTAGTCTAGTGAGGTATTATCGACGGTTTATCGAGGGTTTCTCTCGTATTACTGCACCGCTGACCCAGTTGACATGGAAGGACATCGAGTTCATCTGGAGTGACGCCTGCGAGGGACATTTAAGGACTTGAAGGACCGCCTCACGTCCACTCTTGTTCTCACTATTCCTGATGGGATTGAGGGTTTTGTTGTTTTCACCAATGCCTCTAGAGATGGCTTGGGTACTGTCTTGATGCAGCACGGGAAGCCAGTGGTGTATGCCTCACGCCAGTTCAAGGTCTATGAGTTGAACTACCCCACTCATGATTTAGAGCTTACAGCAGTCGTCTTTGCACAGAAGGTGTGGAGGCATTATCTGTATGGGGTCAGGTTCGAGCTCTTCTTGGATCATAAGAGCTTAAAGTATCTATTTTCATAATCCAAGTTGAACCTGCAGCAGAGGCGATGGATGGAGCTGTTGAAAGATTATGATTTCTACCTTCAGTACCACCCAGGTAAGGCGAATGTGGTGGTGGACGCGCTTAGCCATCAGCTACGAGGCTTGGTGGCACAGATGATGGTGCGTGAGTGGCAGATGCTCAAGGATATTTCAGAGTATGACTTTGAGTTCAGTCTGCAGTCTTCCATTGTTCAGCTTCGAGCTTGTCGATCCAAACCTTCTTTGGTGGCTAAGGTGATTAAGGCTCAACAGACGGATGAGTCAATTCAGGAGTACCGAGCAAAGGCCATATCCATGGAGCAGTCAGACTAGCAGATTGGATCTGATGGTCGATTACGCTTCAGAGGCCGATTGTATATCCCGAACGTACTAGAGTTGCGTCGTGATCTAATAACCGAGGTACACCGATTGAGAGTTACTATTCACCCAGGCTCCACGAAGATGTATCGTAATATGAGGAGGCAGTATTTTTGGCAGGGGATGAAGTGTCAGATTGCTAGTTTCGTGGCCGAGTGTGATACATGCCAGCATGTCAAGGCCAATCACCAGAGACCCCCTGGTCCCTTGTAGCTGTTGAGCGTTCTAGAGTGGAAGTGGGAGCACGTATCGATGGACTTCATTGTAGGTTTGCCGAGTACTTAGCGCGATCACGATACCATCTGGGTTAGCGTCGATCGTCAGACGAAGTCAGCTCATTTCATTTAGGTGCGTGCTTCCTGGTCTTGAACCGGCTTACAAAGGTATTTATTGAGGAGATAGTGAGACTGCACAACATCCCAGTTTCGATCGTTTCAGACCGAGACTCTATATTTACGTTTTAGTTTTAGAGGAGTTTCCAATAGGCTTTGGGGGTCACTTTGCGTCTAAGCACTACTTATCATCCGCAGACGGATGGGCAGACCAAAAGGATTAACCAGATCCTTGAGGATATGCTCAGAGCTTGTGTGATCGACTTTGTGGGCAGTTAGGATGAGCATATGCGCCTCGCAGAGTTTGCACATCACAACAGCTATCAGGAGACTATCGACATGGATCCTTTTGAGGTACTTTATGGCAGACCGTGCAGATCTCCTAGTTGTTGGACCAATGTTGGAGAGGTTCGTCTCTTAAGTCCCAAGCTTGTGCAGCAGACATCAGAGGCTATTGATATTATCAGGTAGAGGATGCACACAGCTCAGAGCTGGCAGAAGAGTTTTATTGATCGTCGGCATTGACCCCTCGAGTTCGTAGTCGGGGACATGGTATATCTCAAAGTCTCGCCTATGAAAAGCATGGTTCACTTTGGTGTGAAGGGCAAGCTCGCCCCAAGATTTATTGGACCTTTTGGGATTATCGAGCGCTTGGGTGCTGTGGCCTATAAGCTTGCCTTACCTCCTGAGTTGTCCGCGATCCACGATGTATTCCATGTTTCTATGTTGCGTAAATGTGGGTCAGACACTATACCTATGATTGATTGGCAGCCACCTGAGATCCATAAGTATGTTTCTTACAATGAGCAGCCAATTCATATTCTTGATCCAAAGGAGTAGGTCCTTAGGACCAAGGTCATTCCCTTGGTGAAGTGCAATGGGGTCATCATTCGGAGGCCGAGGCATCTTGGGAACGCCAGGCCGAGATTAGAGAGCGTTATCCCCATTTGTTTGTTGATTGATATATGTTGATTGTATAGCCTTCTCTTTTGATGATTGCTATAAGATGGTGGTGTTTTGCTTTTCATTTTGTCCTACGTTGGTCAATTTCGAGGACAAATTTTCTTTTTTGGTGGGAAGGGTTGTGAGACCTAACTCGAGATCACATGTGTGCATGTGTGTGTGAGTATACATCTCGTTCATCTTATTCTCGTGGTCCTACCAGTTAAATTCCAGTGACCCACGACCATCGGATAGTGTTTGCGGTCATCTTTAGTCCGGTCATGTAGACCCGACTCGGATTGAGCCGAAACCTGTGCCATATTGTTCGCATCGCCATTGCGGTTCCGAAGTCGGATCTTGTTCATCCATCCAACATGTAGATCATAAGTTTTATGCATTTTATTTTTTTGGCCCTTGATCAAGGTTATGTGGCCCACCTAGGGATAGTTTGCACGGATTTGTAGGTAGGTCCCATCTCTTGGCACTATTTCCAACACACACTACACACACACTACCTAAACCCTATTCCTATAACACCTACCTCTAAACACCACCCACAAGCCTAGAAAACCTACTAACCCTACAACTTTGATTGTAACTCTCTATTTCAATCATTATTCTTCTTTAACCAAGGCAGGAGAGAAATGATTACTTAGCTTAAAAGAGATTTCTCTCTCTTTCTCTCTCATTCTCTCTACTCCTCTCTCTCTCTCTCTCTTATCTCTTTCTCATTCTCATTTTCTCCAAGCAAGAGGGGTGGGACATCCACCCCATTCCAGCCCCATTTCCCCTCTAATCCTCTAAATCTAACCATCTAAATCTAATCTTACCCATTGATATGGATCCCTTGGTGCACTAGGAGCTAGGAGGTCCAAGTTTGGAGCAATCTAAGGTGGGTGTACTCCTAGGATTTAGGATTTCTATTTTCATGTTCTTATATATATTTTTCTTCCATATGGGAAGTGTAGGACCCACCAATCAATGGTGGAGATCCTACACCATCCCCTAGTTGTGGCTAAATGGCCTATTTAATGCAAGCATGCCCATGCATGGAGTTTTCTTTCTATGGGCATCTATCATGGTGGATTATTTGGATTCCATTGCATAATAGGTCATCTAGACCTTAGAATCATGGTTGGGATGATATCCCAACCATTGATCTTGAATCTAGGACATGCATGTGGTGGATCCTTGTTGTAATATATGAATAAAAGGAATGTATGATGTGATTGATGAAGGGGAGGGCCTCAATGTGGTGGAAACCCTCCTCTTGTGGCCGATTCTTTATTTATTTATTTTATGATAGAATTCTGATCTTGCATGTGTGGCCCACCTTGTGGGCCAACAAAACTCCAGACCATCCATGGAGCTGGGACACCCATAGCGGTCTATCTTTAGACATGTGACCCCAAAATCTACCTAAATAGGACACATGCAAGGGGTATTTGATGATTGGGAAGGTCTGAACATTTGTGGGGCCCACTGGGGTGGTCCGCCACACAAATTCCTGGGGTTAAATCCCATGGTAAATAATGTTTATATCTTATTTCTTTCAATTACACGGTGTTGTCCAAATCTGTCTGGACAGATTTTTGGGCCAAATTGAGGCCAGAATTTGGGGCTTTTGGTGGGGAGTTTTGTACCAAGTGATATATGATTTTTTAAGGTACATGTACCACCTATCAGCATGCCAAATTTCAGCCTCAACTGACCTCATTTGGGTCTCCAAAAGAGTTGGCCAATATGGGTACCTTGCTGAAATTTCAGCTGTAATTCCAGCAAGGTTGCAATTTGGAAAATCAAAATTTTAAAATAGTTTCTGATCAGGTGGGCCACTTTGGTGGACCCTAACTTGTACTACATATATGTGAGAATATTTAAATTTAATTTTCCAAATTTTTGGATATCCAGGGCCCACCCCATTGGGTGGTCAAATGTGATCTATCCAAAATTCTGCACTTAACAGAATTTTTGGACAGATTGTATTCATTAATTTAATTAAAATATTTCTGAGTATCCAAAAATTCTAAAATTTTACAGGGGTGTGATCCACTCATTTTAGGACCCACCTACCAAGTTTTGGGGCCAACGAACCCTGTGTACACCGTGACGAGGGCTGGACCGGCCCACCAAGTTGGGACGTCCAGATTAACCAGATTTTCTGGGCATTCTGTTTTATTTAAATTAATTATAATGCTTCTGACCTTCCAAAAATTACAAAATTTTGTGGAGATGTGGCTCACCCATGGTAGAACCATCTTGAAAATTTTCAGGGCCATCGGGCCCTTATGTTAACCGTGGTGTGGCTTGCAAATTTGAGTCAGTTTTGGGCCAAATACTCAGGCCCGTAGGACTACCCACCATAGGACGCCCCTACCTTGAGCTGTTGCTGGGCCTGTATTCAGCAGCATGGCCACTTGTAATATATGTTGTACATCCCCCTCTCATCTGGTGGGACCCACAGTGATGTGTGTGGGTCATCAGGAAATAAATACTATAGATTAAATTATTTGCTGGACTCCAACAAACCCAGAAAGCGGGTGGGCTGAAAATTCAGCAATGGGCCCAATTTTGCCGCCCATAAATGTTTGTTTTGGGGCAGCATGGCTCACCAAACTTGAGGTAGATTTAATCAATTATCTTACCTTTTTCCTTCATTATTTTTGGGTATAATTAGTGCTCATCTGAGGCCCACCCAAGTTGGGTTTTTATTGGAACATTGTATGTGGTTAATTGACTGGTTCCTCAGGCCTTTTGGACTAGAAACTTTAAGTAGGCCCATTGACTTTTGGGCCTATACTCTTCAACCTATTGTGATGGGTTTATGGGATATAATATGTAAGTAGTTGGGCCCATGGCTGTCCACCAAATTAACTGTAACAGCCCGTACTTTCCTGTACTCGAGTGTTAATATATAAACTGACTAGTCGGATGCAAACCTAGCTTTGTGAACATTCATGTGCATCCTAGTTTAAATCTGACCCTCGAAGGTGATCCCTATCCACATATCAAACCACCCAGTAGTCAAATAATATATATACTAAGTATATTATCTTATCTATTTATTGTATTATAAATGTTACACAAATATAGGTAGAAAGAAAATATAAATGTATTTTGATAATTTATCTATCATGAAGAATGTACAAAAATGTATTGTAATGGAATGATATGTATATATTTAATGAATATAAACTAAACATAACGAATGATAATTCTACAATATATAATTTAGTTCTAAATATTAATAAAGTATTAAATATCTTTTACAGATATGAATACAAGAAATTTCTAGATATTTTAATAAAGTGGTGTATTATGTAACAAGGTGATTTTAAATGATATGGTACAATTTCTAATTCATAATATATATATATATATATATATATATATATATATATATATACATATAAAATGATATTGCATATTATGTTAATAGATAGGTGATCAATAGCACATATATAGTAATATGTTAGTATCTAAATTATATATATGTGTGTGTGTGTAAGGTTTTAAATCATTACAATTATGAGTAATACACCATAGTAATAAAATCTATGTTAATATTAGTATTTGAGCTAACGATATAGGAAGAAAGACTTGCAAATGGCCCACTAGGTTCTTTAACCAATGTTGTTCAAATGTAGAATGATCCAGCCATTAGATCGATGGAAATCCACCAAAATAACCCAAATCAAGTTATGGGCCCCACCTAGACTCTAGATCTAACCGATCCTCAATCCAAGGCCTTTCATGGGGACCTCCAAATGGAACGGACGGTGCTTATTAGACCAAACACCTCTGTGGGCCCCACTTTAGGATTGAGTGTGCACATAGAAGGCATGCGCACGAAGTGCACCAGATCCATCAACACGGTCAAACTGTGTTGACCCGATGGATTCCCGAAAAAGAGGAAATCTCCTCTTCCTCTTTCTTTTTCCCACCAAAAACAAATGAACCGTTGGTTTGAAATTAAGTCCCTCATCATCCACGGGTCGGACGATCCAGACCGTCCATCATACTTCGGATGAAATGCCGACCAAAACCTTGCCCCCACTCGATGCATTTCACTCGTGCATAGGCATAGATCAAGACATAGATGGGCTACATGTAGGACCGTTCAAGGACAGAAAACCATATGTTGCACCAGATCGTGGCCCACCAATCATTTATGGCTGAGTCATCTGAACCATCCATCAGGTGCGGGGCTTATTTTTTAGCAAAACCCGACAATTACTACACATTGGGACACCCATGAAGGCGCACGATCCCAAGCGCAATCCCACCTACGATGGTTGTTTCACCAAAAACGGAAGATTTGTTTCCTTTATTCTTGTCAGGCTGGCAGGCCGCGTGAGAGGCTTTCTCCGCAATCTTAGCCGCTCATTGGAAATGTATCTCAGCGCTCCTTTTGGTGCTAGAAAAGAGCAAGCAGTCGTCTACAAGGCAAAACTGCGCGGGAAGCCTTTCCACTTCAGGAAGGGTATGCTGACACGATCTGAAGCCTCCACCAGGCCACGTGGAGTGCACTCCACCATCTGATGCAGGGTTACAACGTTTCTCTCAGCAGAGCCACCCATCTCGTGAGAAAAGCTAATCTGTTTTAAGTATCCAAGTAGATGAATCGATGAAATAACTAACCTATTTCCTGATTCAGGTCGTCGTTGTGTCGTATACAAAGGTGTAGTGTACAAATCGAGTTCGTAATCAATTTACTGATGAAAGGTGCAGACTATAAATGTTTACGTTATGGTTTTCAAGGCTTTTAATGTCAGTTAATGATTTATGACTGACTTGATTGCTGTCACATGTGCTTAGATGCGATGTTTTCCGTGTTTTACACATATATATGAACTATGTTGAAATTAATGCATTCCATGTGTTTGTTGAAATGTTTGTATGAATATGGAATTATGATTTGTGCTTGCCATGATTGTTGCTTGAGAATACATGATTGTTGTACGTGTGGCAACTCCTTTATGAAAGGATTTGCTATAATATAGGTTATAACTAATTTATTACATACGTGTTGATATGTGTAGTTAAGTGTTTGATAAAATGCCTGAATGAGAAAATGCTTGTTGAAGTGCATTTAATGAGGGTGTTGAGATAGGATTCTCAATTACCTTACCTATAGTAACAGTTTCCTTCATGTAACCTATCTTACTACTACGTGCTTTATGGATGAAATGCCTATATATGACGACATGTGTACTATGTGTTTGTTAAAGTGCTCAAATGAGATTTATATTTGAATTAGTTGTCACATGCTGTTTGACTATCACATATGAATGCCTATTGTGTTTGAATATGATTGGGACTACTACGTAGTCCAGGCAATCGGTAATGATTTCCGAATTAGTAGTCAAGGTCGTTTCACCACACAAGACACGTTTGATGAATCCGAGTCGTACACTATTTGTCGACAGTGGTTAGGTCATACGGAGTGCTTACGCGCTTCATGTCGATTAATTTAACGTACGCTCGTACTAGTCAACTTGTCCAGTAATCTAATTGGCCTAATGCATGTTCACCATATATGGACGTTACTGCTTGAATCTGAGGTACCACTTACAAATGTAAAGCCTGTTTCAACCTTGGTACCACAATCTGCCAAGACTCATGAGCCGAGCATGGTGGTATAGGACACCGTGGTCAAGCTATCGGTTTACGCTGGGGTGATGAGCCTCCCCGTAGTGTCCAGTGAGTAAATCAAACTCGTGAGCCGAATATAGTGGTATGAGATACTGTATTCGAGTTATCATCCTACGCTAAGGTGACGAACCTTTCCCTTAGTGACCTTGAGTATAAGCTAGGCCTACGCCGAGGTGACGAGCCTCCCATAGAGACCTGAAATTGATTGTCCACTGTTTTTAAATCAAGGGCGACATTTATAACTTATCTATTGTATATGATTAGCTATTGACGACCCTAGATGGATCATTGTTTGGGTAAATGATATAAAGGGAGGTACCTTAGCTTCCTGAACCTACTGTATGAATGGGTCTAATAAAGGACTGGGCTAACACGATCATGCACCGCATTGCATGTGCCTTTGGCGTAGGATTTGAGCATAATGGAAGGGTTATATGCGCGATTGTGAGATGATGTCGTAGAGGGAGTGTAGGTGAGGGCATGCATCATTAACACATATCATCCTTGCATTAACCAGAGTACTTAGGAATGCTTGTTGTATTGATTTATCATTACTGCTTGACTAAATTGAAAACATGTTAACCTTTGCCTTATAGCTCCACTGAGTTGATCACTCACTCCCACTTTAGGATGGTGTTTTAAAACACCAACTACACTCTGTTATAGTTTCAGGTGATGACGAGGCTTACGAGATAGAGCCTGTCTTCTATGATGACGAAGAGGAGTTCTCCTAGATGTAACTCTCTCACGGGTTTTTGAAGACCTGGAGTTGCGTATCGGGGCTACAGGGATATGGATAAACATTACACTTGATCATTTTGTATAATTTTGGAACTATATATGTAATTATTTAACCTGGTGACGTTCATACTCTAGGGACTTACAATCACTTATATACTCTATATATTTATCACAGTCTTCCACTTGCGTAATTCAACTATCTTTGGAGTATGATATGCTGATTTGGTATAATCTCACTCATGTTTAATGCACTAATATGGATAACATTTAATCATCATTATCTATGTTGCATAAGTGATGCGTTGGAACTCGAGAGTTGAGCTTCTGCTCGACCCCTGATTTTTGGGGCATCACAGCTATCGACAAGCCAAGCCCGATATTGGCAAGTGGATAGTGAGGTCTCTTCCACTCGCCCAGTTGTGCGCTTAGATAGGGTGGCAAGCTAGCATGGAGTATATTAGACCCTGGTGATTGTCCAGAGAGAAACTATACTGATATGTGGATCTACTAAGTGTAGGTTGCACGTTCAACATTGACCCATTCATCCATTCACTAGTCACTCGGGCTGGTAGTGAGCAATTATGCCATTATGTGTACAATCGCAATAGCCATAATTTTAGTTAAGTACGCGACCAACCTGAGATTAGGAGTTTACCACATTGAGTCTAGCTATCCAAATTTAGGAATGAGACTGGTTTGGATATAAGTCCCTTTGGTGGACCCTACAACTTGCGATACTACGCACTATCATCCCGACTTCACGCTCTAGCATCGCATATTGCATTACATCCCCTGCATATGGCATCTTATTGCATTGCATCTTCTGCATATAGCATCTTATTGCATTACATCTTTCGTATATAACATCTTATTACATTGCATCTTCCATATATAACATCTTATTGCATTACATCTTCCGCATATAGCATCTTATTGCATTACATCTTCTGCATATAGCACCTTATTTCTTTACATCCTCCGCATATGGCGTCACATTGCATTGTATCCCCCGCATATGACATTTGGTTTACTGTGATTACGCATTTTGAATAAGGTTTCTGACATTCATAAACTTGTTAATATTTTCATTTTCCTGATATTGTATGATTTATGGACTTGTATTGTATGCCTAACACCCATATGGCGCACCCACCTACACCACCTTATAAGCTTTTGATAAGCTTATGCACGATAGATGCGTGCAGGTGATGTTAGGACGCATTTGAGCTGGGGCAGGAGCAAACGACCAAGCTTCTGGAGTTTTTGATATTGATATTGATATTGTAATTCCTTTATGTATTGTACTTAAAGTTTTTTATATTAGTGGATATGTAGTGTTGTTCCTTGTTGTTATTATGGGTTATGCTTCTTATGAAATAAATTATGTTGAAAATCCTCCTTGTAGGATCCTAAGATTGGAACCTGTTATATGGGTGCCAGGAGCCGAGAATGGGTACTACAGAGGCTGTCGGCGCCGAATTTGGCGATCGAAAATTTCGTGAGCCCAGTTTTCGAGTTTGGGGCATAACAATTATCTATTAGTGGAGTTAATGAGGAATACACACACACACACATATATATATGGACTGTGAGGTAAACAAATTTCTTTTATAGATAACATTTATACCATGTGGTATTAGTAGATTGTTTGGTCTACATGTAAGTGCATTTTCCAAGACTTGGGCATTAGACGCGGAGTCTTCCCAACCAGCAAGCACGTACATAAACCTCAAATCTAATGAATAGGCCACCATAATATTTTAAGAAAAAATTCCTATTTTTTTATACTTTTCAACACAGAATTTAGGGATATAAGCAGGAAAATGTGTGTCGTCGATGACACCTATACAGTCTCGTGTTATGATGGCATCTCTTTAGTTATGCATGAAAGTCTATGATAAATAAACATCAAGGATATGTAAGAGTTATTTTTAAAATATTTTATACTAGAAAATAGGTAGACCAGTTAGGGTTGGAAGTGATTTCAATAGGCACGTCAAGACCTAGGAGGTTCACGTAGTTTGCATACAGCGAGACAATGGTGTCTAGTACTTAGTGGAAATGTCTACCAATCGTCTCACTGGACTGGACAAATCTATACCCAATAACATGATTATGCATATTATGCCCAACAATGTGTAAGAAGAGGACAACTTGTTCCTCCAATGTTATTTTCCTCGTGTCATGGAGAATATCTTTATCTCTCAAGATTGCACAAAGATGGAAGAACGTCTCCCTTGTCATTTTGAGCTAAGAAATATAATCTTTGTCTTTCTTTATTATAATACCGCTTATAAATTTATTACGTTCATGATGAGACCTATATATTTCATATTTATCATCTCAATTACACTAGTTTCTCTTGCATTGAAAGGCTTAATTGATCTAATTATAAACATTTTCTACATTCGAGGTACTTCGGGGACCAATGACGAATATATGCTTAATGAGGAAGAATTAAAGCTCAAAACAGTTGATGATGAAAGATTGAAGATTTGGATGTTAACAATGAAGATTCAAAGTGTTAAGGATCAAAGGAAAAGAACTGAAGAGCGACCAATAATCAAGTTGCAAAGGAATCAAAGAAATCTGCAAAGATTTGAAGATTGACAGCAGGCTTAGATCAATTGAAGATGTATCGACCTATCGAGGAGAGTTATCAAGCAATATTGAAAGATAACAACAATTCTCTTGACAAATTTTGCGACTTTCGACCAATTGATGGATGCTTTCGACCGATTGATAGAAATTTAAATTTATGTGTAAACTTGTTAAACAATTTTTGCTAGTTTCGATCAGTCGACAGTAGGTTCGATAGGCCAATATGGGGAGGAAATTCAAAAGTTAGTTATAATACAATTTTATGAACTTTCTATTGATGTCTTCAACCAGTTGACGCGATAGGTCGATGGTGTGGGTAATTGTGTAATTTAAGTCAGTTTGTGAAATTTCTAGATGGATACGAAAGTTAAAGTTCCAAATTTATTTAAAGGAGTTTTTTACATGTCCCAAATCATCTTCTAGGGTTTAGGAGAGAGAGCAAGGAGTTGTAGAGCATCTATGAAACCATTCTCTCTCTAATCTTTTAGTTCCAAGTTGTATTCTTCTTTTTTTTTTTTTTTTTTAGAGTTTAGTTCAACCATGTCTATGGTTGGCCAAATCTCTTAGCTAGGGCTAGGAGGTAAAGCTTGTAGTGGTTTTTAATATTCTAGTTTACTTTGACTCAAATTATTTAGTTTGAATGTTGAGCAATTCATTGATATTGGTTTGAATATAACTTTAGTTTTGGTTCACTTTGATCCATCATCGGCTCCAAGCACTTTAGATGCTAAAGAAGGCTAAGATTGATGACTTATCTAGTTTGTAAGGAACTGATCTATAAAATTCATTGATCTATCATAGATTAAGGACACGATAAATGCTTTGAATTATCTATTACAATACTTTAGTACCTTATGTGAGAACTGAATCAATTGAAGTTCATATCTATTTTGATTTGTGAATGATTAATTAATCACTCCATTATCTAGCTGGATTGGATAGGACTTAGATTACAACTGAGTTATGTAATTGAATCAAGTGAATTAGACATTAAGAATGGCTAGTGGATACTTGTCACTCTAATGTTTTGCTTTATTGATTTGTTCTTTAAATTAACTAAGTTTAATCATTATTTCATCAAATATAATTCCATAGTTAATTTTATTTACAGTTCTAGTTCTAAAAGTATTTTAGAGAACGCACAAATAAAAGTCACCATGGATTTGATCTTAGTCTCATTGAGTTAAAACTACATCGCAACAATGCACTTGGGGTTGTCATCCTTTTAGATAGATTAAGTTTTTGGTGCCATTGCTAGGGACTTCAGCTGCAGTTTTCTGAAATACTTTAGGGTTAGAATATGTGTGGCATTAGGATTAGTTTTCTCTACATTTCTAGATTAGGATTTTTCTTAGAATTTCAGATAATAACATTGTTTGTTTGTTTCACAAAATCAAACATAGAATCATCAATCGGGTATTATCCTTCTAACCCTTTTGCTTTAATTTATTACATATTCTGATTTCGCTATAAATGTCTTTTATTTATGTAAAAGTAGGTTTAGGTTTAGAATTAGGTTTTGAGTGGTTCATGCCTAAGTGAGTTCATGACAACACTCTTCATCTCTTAAGTGAAGGATGACTATTTGAAGAATTGCTTATTCATCGTCATGTTAGTAATACCTAAGATCCTCTGAATTGGCCAAGAACATGGCTAAGAATCAACCCCATCGGCGTGCCGAAGAATGTTGAGGGTCAAATATTGCATATTATCCCCCATTTATATTTTGGTTTTTTGAACATGATAATGTTTAATGTTCTATTTTACTCATGTTTGTGTTGCAAGGTGAATTTAAGAGCTTGGATTGCAAAAAGGTACTAAAAGCATGAATTTGATGCTCAAGAATCACCAAGGCAAGGGATGGATCTTAGGAGACCAAGATTGAAGAATTCACATGCCAAAGATCTAAGAAAACCAAGTGAGGAATGAAGAGAATCAAAATTTGAAGTGAAGAAAAGGAATCTTAAAATCGTCCTAAAAACATATTCTAAAACTCTAGGTCATTTTGTGAAATTGCGCAGAGTGAAGTCTATTTTGGAAAACTATGGAGAAGGAAATTTATTTTAGCAAATTGCCTAAATTTAAGGAAGTTTCTAGAGTTTTCCAATTAGGTGCAAAAGTTTGAGCGCACAACTATAAATAGGACTCCTTAGGATGCTCTAAGGCATCTTTTAGGGTTTAAGGAGTGCAGCAAATGGGTGGAGAAGTCGTCGCCAAGAGTTTTTCTTCTTCTTTCATAGTTTTTTTCATGTTTTTCTTAAGAGACTTTGGTCGAATCATGTCTATGGTTGGCTAAACCTATTAGTTAGGGCTAAGAGGTGAAGCTTATAGTGTGATGGGATGTTTCTCTTGTTTTAATTCATGTTTATGTTGAACCTTCTTTGATTCTAATTTGATTTTAAAGGAATACTTTAAGTTTTTAATGATTTATTGTGACTTAAATTACAGTAGATCTGCAATAACTTTGAGTATTTTCTTTTCCTGATTTAAGATTGTGAAATTAATAAGTCATGTTGTTTACCATCCTCCCTTAGGCATGGTAGGGTGAAGGAATCCTTCCTAATCTTCACAATTCGCCTGCCTTAAGATTATAGGATTGGTAAATCTTGTTGTTTGCCATTGTTTCCTGGGTATGATTTAGTGATGGAATCCCTGCCAATTATCATAGTTCTCCTACATTGAGAATTAGGTCAATGGAAGTTCAGATTTAGTTTTATTGATATATTTTCTAATTGGATGGGATTTGACTCTAATTCAAATTGTGTTACTTAAATCAAGCAAGAGGGCTCCCTAATCACTACAAGTAGATCCTTGACACCCTAATTCCCACCTTTAAATTCTTAGCTTTAATTACTCTATTCACAATTACTCTCTCAAATACTTCAGAATTAGGTTCACATCTTCTACTAGTTCTACTACTAGTTAATTTCAAAAACGTACAAGTTTCAATCCCTATAGATTCGACCTCAGTCTTACCGAGATTATTACTACATTGCGATCCTACATTTGGGGTAGTGAACAAGTTTTTGGCGCCATTGTCAGGGACTAACGATTGCGTTTTCTGAATTTAATTAGTCTTGGAATTAGGTTAAGATTAGGATTTATTTACTTTCTATTTTTAAGTTAGGTTTCTCTTAATTTGTTTTTAGAAACTAACTTTTCTTTCTATTTCTAGATTTGGAAACTTCCTAATTTGTTTTTAGAAACTAACTTAGCTTTCTATTTCTAGGTTTAAAAACTTTCCTTTTTCATTTTTAGAAACTAAGTTGCTTTTTCTTAAAAACTTTCTTAATTTATTTTTAGAAACTTTCCTAATTTGTTTTTAGAAACTTTCCTTTTTTGTTTTTAGAAACTTTTCTTTTTTGTTTTTAGAAACTAGGTTGTTTTTTTAGAAACTTTCTTTTTTAGTTTTAGACACTAACTCATCTTTCTATATTTATTTTTAGAAAGTTTCTTATTTCTTTTTTAGAAACTAATTCGCTTTCCTTTTTCTTTTGCAGGATCCTAACATAGAAACTAATAATTTGGTAACTTCTTTTTAATTATCTCTCTTTTTATTTCTAGATTTATATTTCCCATCTTTCTTTTAGGTTTAGGTTAGATTTTGAAATTGAGGGCTGAGAGTGTTTCATGCCTAAGTGGGTTCGTAATAACACTCGACGTCTCTTGAGTGAAGGAGGATTGGTTGAGGGGTTATCTATCAATCACAGGATTAGACACCACTCGACATCCATAAAGTTAACTGAAGTTATGACAGCCAATCAACCTCCAAATCCTCAACCTAGGGTTGAGAAAATCCAGGATGAGAATGAGGTGCATCACGCACCCCCGCCTCATACTTTATGAGATTATTTACAACCGGCAGGGGTGATCACACCTTCCTGTATGGTTTTTCCCGACAATGCAGGACATGAATATCAAGCCAGGACTGATCCAACTCCTTCCAAAATTCCATGGACTTGAATTTGAAAATCCATATCTACACTTAAAAGGGTTTGATGAGATAATAGCCACTTTATACTTTCCTAATGCGTCTGAGGACACAGTTAGGCTAAAACTCTTTCCCTTCTCCTTCAAAGAAAAGGCCAAGACGTGGTTACACTCACTACGTCCACGATCGATTGGCAGATGGAATGACATGACAAGGGAGTTCATTAAGAAATTTTGCCCATATCATAAAACGAACACCCTCAAAAAGTCAATGACGAACTTCATCCAAAAGGAAGATGAAACATTCTTCCAATGTTGGGAGCGGTTCAAGGATCTTGTCAGTTCATGCCCACAACACGATTTTGAAACGTGGCGCATCACAAATTTCTTTTACAATGGACTGACATCTTCCATGCGCCAATTGGTCGAGACGATGTGCACTGGGGAATTCATGAACAAAGATGTCAATGATGTGTGGGATTATTTAGACAGACTTGCTGAAAACGCACAATCATGGGACATCTCTCCAAAACTCACAACTTCTAAGCATACTCAATCAAAGGAAAGGGGAGGAATGTATGTTATAAAAGAAGAAGATGACTTGAGTGCAAGGGTGGCTAATCTCACAAGAAAAGTCGAGGCCATGGAACAACAAAAAGATAAGGCTAAGAAAAAAGTTTGCGGTATTTACGCTTGCAACATACATACAACTAAAAATTGTCCAACAATACCTGCTTTTCAACAAATTCTAAATGAGCAGTCAAATGCCGTGAACAACTACCAAAGACCTTTCAGTGGACCCACCTCAAATACAACAACTCCAGCTAGAGGAATGGGCAAACTACTACTCCTCAAGGATTCCCTAACCAATTCTTGAATTAAGGGAACCTTCAAGAGGATCCAATCTTAAAACACCTTTAAAATCAAGAGCTTTTCAACCAGAGTATAATGCAGGCCATTCAAGACCTTTTAAAGGCTATAGAAGGGTGTGAGACAAAAATTTCGCGTAGGGAGAAAGAGATCGTTCCTGCCCAACCTCTCCCTAATCTTAGGCCACAATATGAAATTAGTGAACCAAGCTCTTCAAATCATTATGTGGAACAATCTAAGTCTATGACCACTCTTAGGAGTGGTAAAACAATTGACAAATCTATTCTGGTAAAGACTAAAAAATCTAAGGACCTGAAAGAAGACATAGATGATAAACCTAGCATTGCTCCACATAGATTAGAATTGGAACCTCAAGGCAAGTCGATTGCTCCATTACCTCAACGTTTAATTGCACTAAAACCTCTATCAAACTCTCAAGATATTTTAGAGGTACTTGAGCAAGTGAAGGTTAACCTCCCTCTACTAGATGTCGTTTAACAAATCCCTTCATACGCCAAATTTCTGAAAGATTTATGCATTACCAAGAGATGGCAGACTATTTAACAGAAAATTTTTCTGACAGAAAAAGTAGTGTCATCCTCAAGTAAGACATGCCACAAAAGTACAAAGACCCCGGTAGTCCAACCATCACCTGTGTAATTGGGAACTACCAAATCGAGCATGCACTTCTTGACTTGGGGGGCGAGTGTTAAACTGATTCCTTACGAAGTTTACGAACAACTGGACCTAGGTGAATTAAAACCCACACGGACCACATTACAACTTGTGGATTGATCAGTTCGTGTACTGAGAGGGATCATTGAGGATGTGTTGGTCCAGGTTGACGAATTCTATTATCCAGTAGAATTTATCATCCTGGATACTCAACCCCTCATGGAAATGAGTACTCAAATTTCCATCATTCTTGGTCGCCCATTCCTTGCTACATCAAATGTAATTATTAATTGTAGGAATGGAGTCAAGAATTTATCTTTCAAAAATATGACATTGGAGCTCAATATTTTTTTCAATATGAGCAACCAGGAAGAGGATGATGACGAGGCCCACGACATTAACATGATTGACTCATTCGTGGAAGATAGAACGCTCCTGACTCTATACTCTAACCCTCTTGAGATGTGTTTGGCCCACTCCCCTAATTTGGATGATGACACGATTAGGGAGATGGATGTCATGCTTTAAACTATGCCTGTACTTGAAGTTAACTGGTGGAGGACACAAGTTGAAGATGGATGTCATGCTTGAAACCGCTCTTAACTAATGTAATGCCTCTACCGTCTAGCTTCAAGACACTGAAGCTTGACGTAAAATCTTTGCCCACTGATCTTGAACAAGATTACTTAGGTTAAGAAGAGATATACTCGGTGGTGACTTCATCCCACCTTGAGAAAAAATAAGAGAGTATGCTCATTTCCACTATCGAAAAAGAAAAAGGAGTTATCGGGCATATCATGAGATATCTCGATGTGGTGAATGAACTCCTTTGAACTGAATGTTTCAAAGATTGCTTATCACACTTTATAGATTTAAATGGTCCCATGATAAAAGAAATTATGGATGCCTTACAAAACAATACCTCGGTGGTTGTTACTGACCAAGAGAACCCTTATTCTGAAGCCCCTCCTTCCACAAATCTTGAATGTTTACCATTAAGGGAGGAGGAGCTGAAAGTTGAACCAAAGCCTGAAACTTCAGAATGTGTTGAGACCACATCACCTGATAAGAATTTCTCAAAATTTTATCAACTTGTAGTCTCTGATTCACCATGTTGCGCTAACTCTGAAACTTTCTGTCTCAGGTGAATCATATGTGTTTTGGACACCTAAGAAGATTAAAAGGAAACTTTATGTTGAGGTCCACAAATTTCTCTAAAAAATCATGATCCAGGGCATCCAAGCCTATTACAAAAAGGGCTTTTGGATGATCTTGTTACGAAACCTACTGAGAAATTTATTAAGATACTGGCCTGATGAGGAACCTTGTGGCATGACTAAGTAGCTTTCCCCTGTTTTCCTAGTTAGGTTTATTGCTTTCAAAGAATTTAGGATTATGATAGTTTGCTTTTCGCCATTTAGGATAGTTTGCTTTCCGATGTTTAGGATACTTTTTTTTTACTGTTTATAATAGTTTGCTTTCTGTTGGTTTAATTCTTATGCTAACCCATCTTCACACTAAGACTATTTGAAAAACCTCAAAATTCCTTCTTCATGTATTACCTTTCCATTACTTCCCTTCTCTTTTCATTGCCTCTTTTGCATTACATACTTATTTCTTTTACATTGAGGACAATATAGATTTTTCAGTTGGGGATGGGGGATTAGGTGAAGTAATCAGTGTTTTCTTAGTTTTGGGCAAAAATTTTAAAAATTTTCAATGTTTCAAGTTGAAATTTGTTTGGGAAGCGATAAATTGTGTACTTAAGAATGCGTTAGGTATGATAAAAATACAGATTGAATTTTGGCTTGCTAGAGTTTGATCAACTAAGTAATCTATCACCTAAGTTATTACCCTCAATTGATTAAGAGATAGTTTGAATATCATGTTAATTTAAATCATAAGACACATTCAATTTGTCTTCTATAAGACATGCTAGAAGTTCTAATTTTTAGTATGTGAATCATTGATAAATAGTGAGAATCGAGTCTAGAGAATTTTATAAACCTTAAAAGAAGAAAAGAACTAATTTAAAAAAAAAAAAAAAAACAGGTGATCAACAAAGAGGTCGTAAAAAAGAATAAAAAGAATGAAAAATATAAAATCAAAGAATGGAAGAAGAAGGAAAATGAGATAAGTTCGGAATTGGTACTTGAGTTTCGAACTGATCTTGAAGTGATGAGTATGGCTAACATGATGAACTAATAGTATTCGTGCAGGGAGTAAGTTGATTTTCACTGAGCACATTGAAAAACTTGATATGCAAATTAAGTTCGATTTAATGGAAAGAATTTACTTGGTTGGTTGCTTATGTGATTCGGTGATGGAATCCCTGCCAATTATTTCCTGGGCATGATTTTGTGATGGAATCCCTGCCAATTATTATAGTTCTCCTTCATTGAGAATTAGGTCAATAGAAGTTCAGATTTAGTTTTGTTAATATATTTTTCAATTGGATAGGATATGACTCTAATTCTAATTGTGTTACTTAAATCTAGCAAGAGGGCTCCCAGATCACTACAAGTGGATCCTTGGCATCCTAGTTCCCACCTTTAAATTCTTAGCTTTAATTACTCTATTCACAATTACTCTCTCAAATACTTCAAAATTAGTTTCACATCTTCTTCTAGTTCTACTACTAGTTAATTTTAGAAACGTACAAGTTTTAGTTCTTATGGATTCGACCTCAGTCTTACTGAGATTATTACTACATCGCGACCCTACACTCGGGGTTGTGAATAAGTTTTTGGCGCCGTTGCCGGGGACTAACGATTGCGTTTTCTGAATTTAATTAGTCTTGGAATTAGGTTAAGATTAGATTTATTTACTTTCTATTTTTAAGTTAGGTATCTCTTAATTTATTTTAAGAAACTAACTTTTCTTTTTATTTCTATATTTAGAAACTTTCCTAATTTGTTTGTAGAAACTAACTTAGCTTTCTATTTCTGGGTTTAGAAACATTCCTTTTTCGTTTTTAGAAACTAAGTTGTTTTTTCTTAGAAACGTTCTTAATTTATTTTTAGAAACTTTCCTAATTTGTTTTTAGAAACTTTTCTTTTTCGTTTTTAGAAACTTTTCTTTTCCGTTTTTAGAAACTAGGTTGCTTTTTAGAAACTTTCTTTTTTAGTTTTAGACACTAACTCATCTTTCTATTTCTATTTTTAGAAACTTTCTTATTTCTTTTTTAGAAACTAATTCACTTTCCTTTTTCTTTTGCAGGATCCTAACATAGAAACTAATAATTTAGTAACTTCTTTTTAATTATCTCTCTTTTTATTTCTAGATTTATATTTCCCATCTTTCTTTTAGGTTTAGGTTAGATTTTGAAATTGAGGGCTGAGAGTGTTTCATGCCTAAGTGGGTTCGTGATAACACTCGACGTCTCTTGAGTGAAGGAGGATTAGTTGAGGGGTTATCTATCCATCATAGGATTAGACATCACTCGAGATCCATAGAGTTAACTGAAGTTATGACTGCCAATCAACTGGCCAATCAACGTCCAAATCCTCAACCTAGGGTTGAGGAAATCCAGGATGAGAATGAGGTGCATCATGCACCCCCGCCTCGTACTTTATGAGATTATTTACAACCGGCGGGGGTGAGCACACCTTCCTGTATGGTTTTTCCTGAGAATGCAGGACATATGAATATCAAGCTAGGAGTGATCCAACTCCTTCCAAAATTCCATGGACTTGAATTTGAAAATCCATATCTACACTTAAAAGAGTTTGATGAGATAATAGCCACTTTATACTTTCCTAATGCGTCTGAGGACACGGTCAGGCTGAAACTCTTTCCCTTATCCTATAAAGAAAAGGCCAAGACGTGGTTACACTCACTACGTCCACGATCGATTGGCAGATGGAATGACATGACAAGGGAGTTCATTAAGAAATTTTACCCATATCATAAAACGAACACCCTCAAAAAGTCAATGACGAACTTTGTCCAAAAGGAAGATGAAACATTCTTCCAATGTTGGGAGCGGTTCAAGGATCTTGTCAGTTCATGCCCACAACACTATTTTAAAATGTGGCACATCACAAATTTCTTTTACAATGGACTGACATCTTCCATGTGCCAATTGGTCGAGACGATGTGCACTGGGGAAATCATGAACAAAGATGTCAACGATGTGTGGGATTATTTAGACAGACTTGCTGAAAATGCACAATCATGGGACATCTCTCCAAAACCCACAACTTCTAAGCATACTCAATCAAAGGAAAGGGGAGGAATGTATGTTATAAAAGAAGAAGATGACTTGAGTGCAAGGGTGGCTAATCTCACAAGAAGAGTCGAGGCCATGGAACAACAAAAAGATAAGGCTGAGAAAGAAGTTTACGGTATTTACGCATGCAACATACATACAACTGAAAATTGTCCAACAATACCTGCTTTTCAACAAATTCTAAATGAGCAGTCAAATGCCATGAACAACTACCAAAGACCTTTCAGTGGACCCACCTCAAATACATATAACTTCAGCTGGAGGAATGGACAAACTACTACTCCTCAAGGATTCCCTAACCAATTCTTGAATTAAGGAAACCTTCAAGAGGATCCAGTCTTAAAACACCTTCAAAATCAAGAGTTTTTCAATCAGAGTATAATGCAGGCCATTCATGACCTTTCAAAGGCTATAGAAGGGTGTGAGACAAAAATTTCGAGTAAGGAGAAAGGGATTATTCCGGCGTAACCTCTCCCCAATCTTAAACCGCAATATGAAATTAGTGAACCAAGCTCTTCAAATCAATATGTGGAACAATCTAAGTCCATCACCACTCTTAGGAGTGGTAAAATAATTGACAAATTTATTCTGGTAAAGACTGAAAAATCTAAGGACCCGGAAGAGCACACGGATGATAAACCTAGCATTGTTCCACATAGATTAGAATTGGAATCTCAAGGCAAGCCGATTGCTCCATTACCTCAACGGTTGATTGCACCATAACCTCTATCAAACTCTCAAGATATTCTAGAGGTGCTTGAGCAAGGGAAGGTCAACCTCCCTCTACTGGATGCCGTTAAACAAATCCCTTCATACGTCAAATTTTTGAAAGAATTATACACTACCAAGAGATGGCAAACTATTCAACAGAGAATTTTTCTGACAGAAAAAATTAGTGTCATCCTCATGCAAGATGTGCCACAAAAGTACAAAGACCCTGGTTGTCCAATCATCACTTGTGTAATTGGGAACTACCAAATTGAGCATGCACTTCTTGACTTGGGGGTGAGTGTTAATCTGATTCCTTACTCGGTTTACGAACAACTGGACCTAGGTGAATTAAAACCCACCCAGACCACATTACAACTTGCGGATCAATCAGTTCGTGTATCAAGAGGGATCATTGAGGATGTGTTGGTCCAGGTTAACAAATTCTATTATCCAGTAGATTTTATCATCCTGTATACTCAACCCATCGAGGATATGAGTACTCAAATTCCCGTCATTCTTAGTCGCCCATTCCTGCTACATCAAATGTAATTATTAATTGTAGGAATGGAGTCATGAATTTATCTTTCAGAAATATGACATTGGAGCTCAATATTTTTTTCAATATGAGCAAACAGGAAAAGGATGATGAGGAGGCCCATGACATTAACATGATTGACTCATTCGTGAAAGATAGAGCGCTCTTGACTCTAAACTCTGACCCTCTTGAGATGTGTTTGGCCCACTCCCCTGATTTGGATGATGACAAGATTAAGGAGATGGATGTCATGCTTTAAACGATGTCTGTACTTGAAGTTAACTGGTGGAGGACACAAGTTGAAGATGGATTGTCACACCCCAAACTCGAAAATCGGATTCACAGGAATCCCGATCACCGAATTCGGTGCCGACAGCCTCTGTAGTACCCTATTCTCAGCTCCTAGCATCCATACGCTAGATTCCGATCCTGGGATCCTACAAGGAGGATTTTTTTTGTACATTTAACTCATAATAAGCATAACCACAAGATTACCCAATTCACAGAGGCAACATCATCATCACATATCCACTAATATAATCATTTGAGTACAATGCTGAAAGAAAAATACATCAATTGACAATCAAGCTCCAGAAGATCGCTGCTCGCTCCAAGCTTAACACTGTTGCAACCTAACATCACCTGCACGCATCTATCGTGCATAAGCTTATAGAAAGCTTAGAGGGTGGTGTAAGTGTGTGTATAAGCTAAGTGTCAAGTATTCAACGCAATGTCATAATCATACAATATCGAAATAAACGCAAGGTCATGAATCATACGTTATCAGAGTAAGCGAAAATACTAACAAGTTCATAAGTCAAGTAATATTAAAATACGCAATACAGATCAACTATACAACTAAAGAATCATAAAGAGTCAAATATCAGATGCTGTATCTAAACTATATAAATGTAGAGACACAGGTAACCTAAAATGCCATATGTCGCGGATGTAATGCAATATGCGGTACGAATGGAATGACCATGCTGAAGTGTGAAGTCGGGATGATAGTACGTAGTATCGCAGGCTACGGGGTCCATCATAAGAGACTTCTATCCAAACCAGTCACATACCTAAATTTGGATAGTCAGACTCATTGTGGTAAACTCTTGATCTCAAGTTAGTCGCGCGCCCCAACCGAAATCCTGGTCATTGCGAAGGTACACGTAACAAATAGTTGCACACCACCAACCTGAGTGGATAGTGAATGAATGAATGAATGAGTATGCAACTCCTGCTCGATAAGTCCACATATCAGTACGGTTCCTCTTTGGGATCATCACCGGGGTCCATTACACTCTACGCTAGCTTGCCGCCCCTATCCGAGCGCACAACGTGTAAGTGGAAGAGACCTCACTATCCACCTGCCAATACCGAGCCTGGCTCGTCGATAGCGGACCCATTCCTCAAGCTAGTCAAACTCAACCTAGATATTACCCCCTCACTCAGGCGGGTAAGGTCACACCCCCTCCCAACCGACCACGACACAGTGGGAGACGCGGCCTACTGGTATACGACTCTCATACGCTCATATATATATCCACTCGGTCTCGACGTTGGGGCGTCTCCTGGCTATGGAGGTTTAAGGATTTTCACCCAGGGACATCTATGGTGCCCGTATGCTAGAGCTAAATATTGTTGGTGTCCCATCTAGCCATCCATGATATGCCTGTGGAGGCTACGGCCCTGATGTCGCTAGGGCGTACAGTAATTATAATGCAAGATCCATGAGTTATACAATCCAATCATGCATCAATCTTGTGCATACCATGCGCTCATGTGAGATAACCTCCACCTATCAGGGAGTCTCATAACAACATGCTCAATGACGCATGCAATGATCAACCACATCTCATAACAAACATGCAGATGGTGCGTATGAGCATATATCATGATGTTATGTTGTCACATACTCGTAATCGGTATCAATAACCGGTATCAACAATCAATCTCGACAATGTGGACATTTAACCAACATTGCCCCAAGAAATGACCCACATAGAGCCTGACATATAGTGGACCCATGGCTCACTCAAGAGCTTACTACACATCACGATGGGCCTCTCACATGGGCCTAATATACATCATGCTAGGCTCCATCACCTAACCCTCAAATGCATCACAATGAGCCTCATCACATAGGCCTCATATACATCACATTGGGCGTTACACAGGGGCTAAATACACATCACAATGGGCTTCCAATACGGGCCGTATATACATCACACAGGCCGAATACACACCACAATGGGCTTCAACTACGAGTTGCATATACATCATATAAGTCTCAACAATCGACCTCGACAATTTAGAAATTGGCCTCGACAAATCGGAATCAACAATCGGCCACGACAAGCAGAATCGACAATCGGCCACAATCGATAATCGGTCACGATAATCGGCCTCGATCGGTAATCGGTCAATTGGCCACGATAAGGAGAATCGGCATTCGGCCACGATCAGTAATCAATCACGACAATCAGCCTCGATCGGTAATCGGTCAATTGGCCACGACAAGCAGAATCGGCATTCGGCCTCGATCGGTAATCAGTCAATTGGCCATGACAAGGAGAATCAGCATTCAGCCACGATCGATAATCAGTCACGACAATTGAACTCGATCGGTAATCAATCAATTGGCCACGACAAGCAGAATCGGCATTCGGCCACGATCGGTAATCAGTCACGATAATCGACCTTGATCGGTAATCGGTCAATTGGCCACATATATGAGTCTCGAATACATCAAATGGGTCACGCGTCATGGGCCTAATACATATCACAATGGGCCTTGCCCATAGGCCACAAATACATCACAATGGGTCTTGCCCATAGGCCTTGAATACACCACAATGGGCCTTGCCCATGGGCCTGATACATGTCACAATGGGCCTTAAATACAAGGCAGGTGGGCCCTATCACATGGGCCTCAAATATAAATCAAGTGGACTACTTTAATGGGTCTCATATATATGATAGGTGGACCCTGCACATGGGCCTAATATAGGTAACAGGTGGGCTCCGCACATGGGTGTCATATACATCAAATGAGCCACGTACCTGGGCCTCGAATACATCAAGTGGACTGCATTAATGGGTCTCATATACACGACAGTTGGGCCCTGCACATGGGCCTAATATACGTAACAGGTGGGCTCTGCACATGGGCCTAATATACGTAATAGGTGGGCTCTGCACATGTGCCTCATCACATCAGGTTGGGTCGTGTTAATGGACCACACCAACGGGCCTCATGTACAACAAGTGGGCCGCATCATTGGGCCATACTAATGAGCCCCATAAATATATCAAGGTAGGCCACACGGATGGGTCACAACTATATTAACGTGGGCACCTCGAACGGACCACAAAATACATCGAAGTGGGCTTGACGGTTGGGTCATAAAATACATCAAAGTGGGCTTGACGGATGGGCCACAAAGTACATTAAAATGGGCCTGACAAATGGGCCACAAAATACATCAAGATGGGCCTAAAAATGGGCCACAAAATACATCAAGATGGGCCCGACAAATGGGCCACAAAATACATCAAGATGGGCCCGACAAATGGGCCACAAAATACATCAAGATGGGCTCAACAAATGGGCCACAAAATACATCAATGTGGGCCCGACAAATGGGCCACAAAATACATCAAGATTTGGACGGTGTGGATATAACATGTGCCTCAAGGGTGGCCACACGTCCAAGGAGTGGACGATGGAGATATACAATACATGTATCAATGGTAGGCCCCACATGGCACCATTCCGCGATGGAAGGTGTAAATATAGAATACATATATCAAGGTGGGCCACATTTCATAAGATGGATGGAGTGGATAACAAATACATTACGGCTGGCCCACATGGATGGACGGTTTATACAACACATATCATCAAGGTAGGCCACACAGATGGACAGCACAGATAAAACACTTACATTATGGTGCATTCAGCACCGTCCAAATAGTTGGGCGGTGTGGATGCAAAACATATATCAGTAGGCCCACCATTCCAGGGCACCAGGACTGCAGGGATAAAACACATGCATCTAAGGTGGGTCCCGCACTACACCGTTCAGGACAGACGGTGTGGATTTAGTCCATACACCACAGTGCCATTGAACCGTTTAAACCATATGGGTGGTGAGGATAGAGAATACATGTAGCAAAGTCAGTTCCATCCCCACACGTGTCACGCGTGTGGGATGTGCCACACCTCAAAAATGGTTGGACAATGTGTATACATCAGGTGCGTCCCACCATCGGACGGTTGGGATGTAACCCATAAATCATAGCTGACGTCATTAGCAATCATATAACTGGTGTAAATGTACACCAGTCCATCCCCTTCCCACATAAGTGGGTCCCATGTAGGGCCTACCAAATAGTATTATATAGTATAATACATATATATTTTATTTATTTGAAGAGCACCAACGGCACCTAGATGTAAGACACATCCCTCATGGGTTCACATGGATGGTCAAGATTTTACATAAAACATGGTGGCCCTGACGTCACTCCAGCAGCTGGAAGGCTGGTGGATGGACGGTATGCATTAAACACATAAATCACGTGGGTTTCTACCATCCAGACCACCGGACGGGGTGAATGAAATTCATATATTATAGTGGGGTCCACTGCATGGACGGTCTAGATAGACCACAAACATCAAGGTGGCCCCACATCAACGGTGAAGGTACAAAGATACAACAAATTTGGTCAATACAGCGGCTATTTAATTGTGCAGGTACGTCAGCCAATCCAGTTCCAAAAAGGGTGGGTCCCACATGGGGCCCACCATGATGTTTATTCTCCATCTAATCGTCCATGAGGTCACTGGGACCTGAATCAAGGGGAAAAACAAATTTCATATAGATCCAAAACTTCTGTGAAACCCAAAATGGTTTCAATGACAGAGGTTCAATCACATTGTTTCCTGCTGCATAGGCCACCCGAGCTCCACGGACGGCTAATTGTTGGGAGGGGGCTCATTGCCTAGGGGCCTTATCACATGCACGGTGTTGATGGTCTCACACTTCACGGTGGGACCCACGGCTGGGACCCGTGGTCCCTGCCCATCCGTTCACGGCGCACAGCGCAACAGCGCCTACTGCACGTCTGCTGGACGTCAGCGGCAGGGCTGCTACATGTATTTTTTTTATTTAAAAAAAAAATTGTTTTCTCAAGGTTTTTTGCAGGTGGGGTCCGTATCAGGTGAATCCATTCCAGTTATTGCACTCTACGGCTCAAGACCGTCCAAATGAGCCCAATATTGGACATGTTTCGGGGTACAGAAACAGCAGGATGGTTTTTAACGGTAATGAAACTGTTTTCTATACTATGGCCCACCAGAAAATCGGATTGGTCCCATTTTTCGGCTCAACGCCTATAATGACCCACTGAATGGGATGGACGGCATGGATTAAATACATATATCAAGGTGAGGCCTGCATGAGCGGCCCACCAAAAATCTAAAAGTCTCTTCTTTCTTTTGTTGGTTGCTGTGAGTACGAGACTCACTATCTGTTCACACTTCATGGCCGTGTCCAGATGGTTTGATTACAACACAAATGTAAGGTGGGTCCCACGTGTGCGTGACACACTTGATTTGGATCAATCCAATATTTATGTTTTCTCATCACTACCAAGTAGAGCCCATATGGCTTGGACGGTGTAGATCCAACACGTCCATCAATTAGGTCCCACAAAAGTGGATGACTTGGATCAAATACACACATCATGGGTCCATGAACAAGGGGAAAGAGAGAGAGAGAGAGAGAGAGAGAGAGAGAGAGAGAGAGAGAGAGAAGAATAGAAGCACCCACCTCTAGATCAACTCCTTCTTCCGCCTATGAAATCTAGAGCTCCAAGGGGATAATCTTAATGGTGGAGATGATCATTGGATGGTGGAGATGGGAGTTAGGGAGGTGGGCCACACTAGCTCTCTCATGGGAGCCATGGACGTGGGTTGCTCCATGGAGGGATTGCTTGGAGAAAAGAGATGAGAGAGGAAGTGATGTAAGAGAAGTGATGGGAGAGAGATGGTGAGGTGATGGGAAAGTTGACTTTAGGTAAGGGTGATGTAAGAGGGGGATGGTTGCTTGTACTTGACTTAATGAGATGGAGTACTTGACTCTTGATATGATTGATGGGACATTTTCTTGGGATTGCAACACGCGGCGTTTTTCCTCGAATGGAATGCGGACCCACATCTCCTGGCTCGGGTATCGCCTCGGCGCGGGAGACGCGACATTGAAACCACGACGACGGTGCGATCATAATGGTACAAGTCTTGGGTCAAGCCGACTCTGATATACGGGACACGTATCTTGATCACGTACAAACACTGATCACAAATCGCGAGTTGCCGGAATTCGACCGGGAGGACCGCGGATGCCTATGGAACGGTACAGGATAGGATACGGGTCTTACAACTCTCCCCACCTAATAAAAATTTCATCCGTGAAATTTAAAACAGAACATGACCAATGCATAACTCACCAAGGGAGAGAAATCCTCTCGGAATACAACATCCCAACATATCCAAACACCTAAGAGATGGGGACAACGCGCACGAATCTCAGCTTGCTGCTCTCAAGATGCCTCATCAACACTACGATGACCTCTCTGAACATCGAATTCTGGATCAGAAACGATCGAAAAAGGGATACTATGCAACCTCAATCTCAACTGTATGGAGCTATATCAGAAAGTCTCTAAGTTATTCGAACTCGGGAATCTAATCATTCTAAGTTCTCAACAATCATAGAATGTAGGGTAACTATCAGTAAATATGTGATGTTATCTTCAGGTATTCCCAAGTTATGCTCTGATACCAACTTCTGTCACACCCCAAACTCGAAAATCAGATTCACAGGAATCCCGATCACCAAATTTGGTACCGACGGCCTCCGCAGTACCCCATTCTCAGCTCCTAACATCCATACGCCAAATTCTGATCTTGGGATCCTACAAGGAGGATTTTTTTGTACATTTAACTCATAATAAGCATAACCACAAGATTATCCAATTCACAAAGGTAACATTATCATCACATATCCACTAATATAATCATTTGAATACAATGCTGAAAGGAAAATACATCAATCGACAATCAAGCTTCAGAAGACCGCTACACGCTCCAAGCTCAACACTGTTGTAACCTAACATCACCTGCACACATCTATCGTGCATAAGCTTATAAAAATCTTAGAGGGTAGTGTAAGTGTGTATACAAGGTAAGTGTCAAGTATTCAACGCAATGTCATAATCATACAATATCGAAATAAACGCAAGGTCATGAATCATACGTTATCAGAGTAAGCGAAAATACTGACAAGTTCATAAGTCAAGTAATATCAAAATACGCAATACAGATCAACTATACAACTAAGGAATCATAAAGATTCAAATATCAGATGTTGTATCTAAACCATATAAATGCAGAGACATAGGTAACCCAAAATGCTATATGTCGCGGATGTAATGCAATATGCAGTGCGAATGGAATGACCATACTGGAGTGTGAAGTTGGGATGATAGTACGTAGTATCGCAGGCTATGGGGTCCATCACAAGGAACTTCTATCCAAACCAGTCTCATACCTAAATTTGGATAGTCAGACTCATTGTGGTAAACTCCTGATCTCAGGTTAATCGCGCACCCTAACTGAAATCCTGGCCATTGCAAAGGAACACGTAACAAATAGTTGTGCACCACCAGCCCGAGTGGATAGTGAATGAATGAATGAATGAGTATGCAACTCCTGCTTAATAAGTCCACATATCAGTACGGTTCCTCTCTAGGATCATCACCGGGGTCTATTACACTCTACGCCAGCTTGTCGCCCCTATCCGAGCGCACAACTGGGTAAGTGAAAGAGACCTCACTATCCGTCTGCCAATATCGGGCCCGGCTCATCGATAGCGGACCCATTCCTCAAGATGGTCAAACTCAACCTAGATATTTTCCCCTCACTCAGGCGAGTAAGGTCACACCCCCTCCCAACCGACCACGACACAGTGGGAGACGTAGCCTACTGGTATACGACTCTCATGTACTCATATATATATATATATATCCACTCGGTCTCGACGTTGAGGTGTCTCCTGGCTACGGAGGTTTAGGAATTTTCACCCAGGGACATCTATGGTGCCCGTATGCTAGAGCTAAATATTGTTGGTGTCCCATCTAGCTATCCATGATATGCCTATGGAGGCTACGGCCCTGATGTTGCTAGGGCGTACAGTAATTATAATGCAAGATCCATGAGTCATACAATCCAATCATGCATCAATCTTGCGCATACCGTGCGCTCATGTGAGATAACCTCCACCTATCGGGGAGTCTCATAATAACATGCTCAATGACGCATGCAATGATATCTCATAACAAACATGCAGATGGTCGTATGAGCATGTATCATGATGTTATGTTGTCACATACTCGTAATCGGTATCAATAACAGGTATCAACAATCGATCTTGATAATGTGGACATTTAACCAACATTGCCCCAAGGAATGACCCACATAGAGCCTGACATATAGTGGACCCATGGCCTCACTCAAGAGCTTACTACACATCACGATGGGCCTCTCACATGGGCCTAATATACATCATGTTAGGCTCCATCGCCTAACCCTCAAATGCATCACAATGAGCCTCATCACATAGGCCTCATATACATCACATTGGGCCTTACACACGGGCTGAATACACATCGCAATGGGCTTCCAATACGAGCCGCATATACATCACATAGGCCGAATACACACCATAATGGGCTTCAACTATGAGTTGCATATACATCATATAAGTCTCGACAATCGACCTCGATAATTTAGAAATTGGCCTCGACAAATCGGAATCGACAATCGGCCACGACAAGCAGAATCGACAATCGGCCACAATCGATAATCGGTCACGATAATCGGCCTCGATCGGTAATCGGTCAATTGGCCACGACAAGGAGAATCGACATTCAGCCACGATCGGTAACCAATCACAACAATCAGCCTCAATCGGTAATCGGTCAATTGGCCACGACAAGCAGAATCGGCATTCGGCCACGATCGGTAATCAGTCACGATAATCGGCCTCGATCGGTAATTAGTCAATTGGCCATGACAAGGAGAATCAGCATTCAGCCACGATCGATAATCAGTCACGACAATCGGCCTCGATCGATAATCGGTCAAATGGCCACGACAAGCAGAATCGGCATTCGGCCACGATCAGTAATCAGTCACGATAATCGGCCTCGATCGGTAATCGGTCAATTGGCCACATATATGAGTCTCGAATACATCAAATAGGTCACGCGTCATGGGCCCAATACATATCACAATGGGCCTTACCCATAGGCCACAAATACATCACAATGGGTCTTGCCCATAGGCCTTGAATCCATCATAATGAGCCTTGCCCATGGGCCTGATACATGTCACAATGGGCCTTAAATACAAGGCAGGTGGGCCCTATCACATGGGCTTCAAATATAACTCAAGTGGACTGCATTAATGGGTCTCATATACACGACAGGTGGGCCCTGCACATGGGCTTAATATACGTAACAGGTGGGCTCTGCACATGGGTTTCATATACATCAAATGGGTCACGTACCTGGGCCTCGAATATATCAAGTGGACTGCATTAATGGGTCTCATATACATGACAGTTGGGCCCTGCACATGGGCCTAATATACGTAACAGGTGGGCTCTGTACATGTGCCTCATCATATCAGGTTAGGTCGTGTTAATGGACCGCACCAACGGGCCTCATGTACAACAAGTGGGCCGCATCATTAGGCCATACTAATGAGCCCCATAAATATATCAAGGTAGGCCACAAGATGGGTCACAAGTATATCAATGTGGGCACCTCGAATGGACGACAAAATACATCAAAGTGGGCTTGACAGATGGGCCACAAAGTACATCAAAGCGGGCCCGACAAATGGGCCACAAAATACATCAAGATGGGCCTAACAAATGGGCCACAAAATACATCAATGTGGGCCCGACAAATGGGCCACAAAATACATCAAGATTGGCCCGACAAATGGGCCACAAAATACATCAAGATTGGCCCGACAAATGGGCCACAAAATACATCAAGATGGGCTCGACAAATGGGCCACAAAATACATCAATGTGGGCCCGACAAATGGGCCACAAAATACATCAAGATGGGCCTGACAAAAGGGCCACAAAATACATCAATGTGGGCCCGACAATTGGGCCACAAAATACATCAAAGTGGCCTCATGATTTAGACGGTCTGGATATAACATGTGCCTCAAGGGAGGCCACACGTCCAAGGAGTGGACGATGGAGATATACAGTACTTGTATCAATGGTAGGCCTCACATGGCACCATTCCACGATGGAAGGTGTAAATATAGAATACATATATCAAGGTGGGCCGCATTTCATAAGATGGATGGCGTGGATAACAAATACATTACGGCTGGCCCACATGGATGGACGGTTTATACAACACATATCATCAAAGTAGGCCACACAGATGGACAGCACAGATAAAACACTTACATTATGGTGCATTCAGCACTGTTCAAATAGCTAGGCGGTGTGGATGCAAAACACATATCAGTAGGCCCACCATTCCAGGGCACCTGGACTGCAGGGATAAAACACATGTATCTAAGATGAGTCCCGCACTGCACCGTTCAGGACGGACGGTGTGGATTTAGTCCATACACCACAGTGTCATTGAACCGTTTAAACCATATGGGTGGTGAGGATAGAGAATACATGCAGCAAAGTCAGTTCCATCCCCACACGCATCACGCGTGTGGGGTGCGCCACACCTCAAAACGGTTGGACAGTGTGTATACATCAGGTGCGTCCCACCATCAGACGGTTGGAATATAACTCATACATCATAGCTGACGTCATTACAGCAATCATATAACTGGTGTAAATGTACACCAATCCATCCCCTTCCCACACAAGTGGGTCCCATGTAGGGCCCACCAAATAGTATTATATAGTATAATACATATATATTTTATTTATTTGAAGAGCACGAACGGCGCCTAGATGTAAGACACATCCCTCATGGGTCCACATGGACGGTCAGGATTTTACATAAAACATGGTGGCCCTGACGTCACTCCAGCAGCTGGAAGGCTGGTGGATGGACAGTATGCATTAAACACGTAAATCACGTGGGTTTCTACCATCCAGACCACCGGACAGGATGAATGAAATGCATAGATTATAATGGGGTCCACTGCATGGACGGTCTAGATAGACCACAAACATTAAGGTGGCCCCACATCAACGGTGAAGGTACAGCGTACAGCAGCTGTCAATACAGCAGCTAAATAGCTGTGTAGGTACGTCAGCCAATCCACTTCCAAAAAGGGTGGGTCCCACATGGGGCCCACCATGATGTTTATTCTCCATCTGATCTGTCCACGAGGTCACAGGGACCTGAATCAAGGAGAAAAACAAATTTCATATAGATCCAAAACTTCTGTGAAACCCAAAATAGTTTCAATGACAGAGGTTCAATCACATTATTTCCTGCCACATGGGCCACCCGAGCTCCACGGACGGTTGATTGTTGGGAGGGGCCTCATTGCCTAGGGACCTTATCACATGCGCGGTGTTGATGGTCTCACACATCACGGTGGGACCCACAGCTGGGACCCATGGTCCCTGCCCGTCCGTCCACAGTGCACAGCGCAGCAATGCCTGCTGCACATCTACTGGACGTCAGCGGCAGGGCTGCTGCATGTATTTTTTTTATTTTTTATTTTGAAAATTTGTTTTCTCAAGGTTTTTCGCAGGTGGAGTCCGTATCAGGTGAATCCATTCCAATTATTGTACTCTACGGCTCAAGACCGTCCAAATGAGCCCAATATTGGACATGTTTCGGGGTACAGGAACAGCAGGATGGTTTTTAATGGTAATAAAATTGTTTTCTATACTATGGCCCACCAAAAAATCGGATTGGTCGCATTTTTCGGCTCAACGCCTAAAATGACCCACTGAATGGGATGGACGGCATGGATTAAATACATATATCAAGGTGAGGCCTACATGACCGGCCCACCAAAAATCTAAAAGTCTCCTCTTTCTTTTGTTGGTTGCTGTGAGTACGAGACTCACTGTCTGTTCACACTTCATGGCCGTGTCCAGATGGTTTGATTACAACACAAATGCAAGGTGGGTCCCAGTGTGTGTGGCCACTTGATTTGGATTAATCCAATATTTATGTTTTCTCGTCACTACCAAGTAGGGCCCATATGGCTTGGACGGTGTAGATCCAACACATCCATCAATTAGGTCCCACAAAAGTGGATGACTTGGATCAAATACACACATCATGGGTCCATGAACAAGGGGAAAGAGAGAGAGAGAGAGAGATAGAGAGAGAGAGAGAGAGAAGAATAGAAGCACCCACCTCTAGATCAACTCCTTCTTCCGCCTATGAAATCTAGAGCTCTAAGGGGATAATCTTAATGGTGGAGATGATCATTGGATGGTGGAGATGGGATTTAGGGAGGTGGGCCACACTAGCTGTCTCATGGGAGCCATGGGCGTGGGTTGCTCCATGGAGGGATTGCTTGGAGAAAAGAGATGAGAGAGGAAGTGATGTAAGAGAAGTGATGGGAGAGATGATGAGGTAATGGGAAAGTTAACTTTAGGTAAGGGTGTTGTAAGAGGAGGATGGTTGCTTGTACTTGACTTGATGGGATGGAGTACTTGACTCTTGATACGATTGATGGGACATTTTCTTGAGATTGCAACAAGCGGCATTTTTCCTCAAACGGAATGCGGGCCCACATCTCCTAGCTCGGGTATCGCCTCGGTGCGCCAGACGCGGCGTTGAAACCATGACGACGGTGCGATCAAAATGGTACAAGTCTTGGGTCAAGCCGACTCTAATATACGGGTCACATATCTTGATCATGCACAAACACCGATCACAGATCGTGAGTTGCCGGAATTCGACCGGGAGGACCGCGGATGCCTATGGAACGGTACGGGATAGGATACGGGTCTTACATGGATGTCATGTTTGAAACCATCCCTAACTAATGTAATGCCTCTACCGTCTAGCTTCAAGACACTGAAGCTTGACTTAAAATCTTTGCCCATTGATCTTGAACAGGTTTACTTTGGTAAAGAAGAGATATACTCGGTGGTGACTTCATCCCACCTTGAGAAAAAATAAGAGAGTATGCTCATTTCCACTCTCGAAAAAGATAAAGGAGTTATTGGGCATATCATGAGAGATCTCGATGTGGTGAATGAACTCCTTTGAACTGAATGTTTCAAAGATTACTTGTCACACTTTATAGATTTAAATGGTCCCATGATAAAAGAAATTATGGATGCCTTGCAAAACAATACCTTGACGGTTATTACTAACTGAGAGAACCCTTTTTCTAAAGTCCCTCCTTCCACAGATCTTGAATGTTTACCATTAAGGGAAGAGGAGCTGAAAGTTGAACCGAAGCCTGAAACTTCAGAATATGTTGAGACCACATCACCTACTGAGAATTTCTCTGAATTTTATCAACTTGTAGTATCTGATTCACCATGTTGCGCTAACTCTGAAACTTTCTCTGTCTCAGGTGAATCATATATGCTTTAGACACCTCGGGAGATTAAAAGGAAACTTTATGTTAATGTCCACAAATTTCTCTGAAAAATCATGCTCCACGGCATCCAAGCCTATTACAAAAAGGGCTTTTGGATGATCTTGTTACGAAACCTACTGAGAAATTTATTAAGATACTGCCCTGATGAGGAACCTTGTGGCATGACTAAGTAGCTTTCCCCTGTTTTCCTAGTTAGGTTTATTGCTTTTAAAGAATTTAGGATTATGATAGTTTGCTTTTCACCATTTAAGATAGTTTGCTTTGCTCTGTTTAGGATAGTTTTCTTTCCACTGTTTATGATAGTTTGCTTTATGTTACTTTAATTCTTGTGCTAACCCATCTTCACACTTAGACTATTCAAAAAACCTCAAACTTCCTTCTTCAGGTATTACCTTTCCATTATTTCCCTTCTCTTTTCATTGCCTCTTTTGCATTACATGCTTATTTCTTTCACATTGAGGACAATGTAGATTTTTTAGTTGGGGATGAGGGATTAGGTGAAGTAATCGTTGTTTTCTCAGTTTTGAGCAAAATTTTTAAAATTTTTCAATGTTTCAAGTTGAAATTTGTTTGCGAAGCGATGAATTGTGTACTTAAGAATGTGTTGGGTATGATAAAAATGTAGATTGAATTTAGAATTACTGGAATTTGATCAACTAAGTAATCTATCACCTAAGTTATTACTCTCAATTGATTGAGAGATAGTTTGAATATCATGTTAATTTAAATCACAAGACACTTTCAATTTGTCTTCTATAAGACATGCTAGAAGTTCTGATTTTTAGTATGTGAATCATTGTTAAATGGTGAGAATCGAGTTTGGAGAATTTTATCCACCTTAAAAGAAGAAAAGAACTAATTAAAAAAAAAATAGGTGATCGACAAAGAGGTCATGAAAAAGAATAAAAAGAATGAAAAGTATAAAATCAAAAAATGGAAAAAGAAGGCAAATGGGATAAGTTCAAAATTGGTACTTGAGTTTCAAACTGATCTTGAAGTGATGAGTATGGCTAACATGATGAATTAATAGTATTCATACAGGAAGTAAGTTGATTTTCACTAAGCACATTGAAAAACTTGATATGCAAATTATGCTCGATTTAATGGAAAGAATTTACTTGATTGGTTGCTTATGTGATTTGGCTCTAAGTTTTTAAAATCCCACTTTCGTATCTTAATTCTACCCATTCATACTTAGGAGTGGATAGTGAATGAATGAATGAATGAGTATACAACTCCTGCTCAATAAGTCCACATATCAATACCGCACAACTCTGGGATCATCACTAGGGTCTAGTACACTCTAAATGCAATCGCCGCCCACTGGACGCACAACCATACAAGTGAAAGAGACCTCACTATCCGCCTGGCCAGTAGTCAGCCAATATTTACTCGACACATCGATAGCGGACCCATTTATGAGCTGGTCAAACTAAGCCTAGATATGCCTCTTACCCTCAGGCGGGTAAGGCCACACCCCTTCCCAATCAACTACAATCAGTGGGAGACTCGGCTTACTGGTATTCGGCACTCGGGCGCTCATTTATCCACTCATTGGGGCATTGGGGCATCTACTAGCCACGGAGGTTTAGAGATTTTCACCTCGGGACATCTATGGTGCCCCGATGCTAGTAACAGATTTTCGGTGTCCCATCTAGCCGTCCATGACATGCTTGTGGAGGTTACGACCCTGATATTGCTAAGGCGTACAGTAATCACAACACAATGCAAGATGCATGAGTCATACAATCCAGTCATGCATCAATCCTTCGCATACCGTGCGCTCATGTGAGACAATCTCCGCCTATCAGGGAGTCTCATATCAACCTGCCCAATGACATATGCAATGGTCAATCACATCTCATAATAAACATGCAGATGATGTGTATGGGCATGTATCGTGATGCTATATTATCACATACTCATAATTGGTATCGCTAACCAGAATCGATAATCGGTTTGGATAATCGAACCTAGACCATACCATTCCTTAGACTTCTGCGATCCTCCATGTCAAATTCCAGAAACCTGCGACCTGTAGTCAGCATTTGCGCATGACCCAGAGTCGTATCTCATAGATCTGAGTCAACTTGACTTGAAACCTATACCCTAATGAATACATCATTGCCCCAGTTCCAACGCCGCGACTTGCTCACCGATCCGATACCTAGGATAGGAGTTGTGGGCCCGCGTTTATCTCGAAGAACGCAGTGCGTTGCAAATTCTGAGAGTATCTCTACCCAATCTATCACATCAATCAACCAAGTACAAGTCAAGTACAACTCATCCCTCTCTTACACAAGCCAACCCCAAAGTCAACTCTCTCTCACACACACCCATCCCTTTCTTACACACACCCATCCCTCTCTTACACAACCCATCCCTTTTCATCCCATCACATCCCCTCTCCCTCTCATTCTCTCTACCATTTCCAAGCAACCAAAGAGAGGACCGTCCAAGCATTCTAATATTAGCCAAGTGTGTGGCCCACTTCCTACCCCAAAACTCTTAATCCAACCCTTCAACTTTCATCATACTCCATCAAAGAAGAAGCCAAGAAGCTTAGCATTCCAAGGAACCAAGAAGAAGTGTAATCGGTGGGTGTTTATAGGACTAGATTTGTGATTTTGATGATGGGCCAAGTGGGGCCTACCAATTGATGGTATAGATCTCACTTTTGACCCTAGGTGTGGCCGATGGCCTACCGTGATTCATATGTTCATCCCATGATGGGGCCATTCTCCATGGACCCCATCATGATGTTTATTTCCTATTGTACAAAGGTCATCTAAACTTTGATCTTGTGGGTGGGAAAGGGATTTCCACCATTAATTTTTTTTATGATTTGAGGGCCCACATGTGGTGGGACCCATTTAATGTATGTTTTGTATCTTGTAAAGGGAGCTCATAGTGGCGGAGCTCCCTTCACCACACGTCTCTCTCTCTCTCTCTCTCTCTCTCTCTCTCTCTCTCTCTCTCTCTCTCTCTCTCTCTCTCTCTCTCTCTCTCTCTCTCTCTCCTTGTTGTGAGCCATCTTGATGTACGATATATATAGACCATCCACCCAGTGGGACGTCCCCGCTGTCCAACTAAGGCCCACCCTTGCTGTCAGTTTTGGACTGGCCTAGACCGATGAGAAAACACTAATATCGGCTTTATCTTGGGACCCATCTGCTATATGGGTGGGACTCACCTGCTGCATGTGTGGGACCCACTTGCACGTGTGCATGTTACCCACACCATACAACAATATGGATGTGGGGCCCACCGCGATGTATTATCCACACCGTCCAGTGGACGGGCCTAGATGCAGGAAAATACAAATATCAGCATTGATTCACAACGGGTGGGCCACACAGACATGGACCCCACCTTGATGCATGATATTATTCACGCCGTTCATCATCTGGACGGTAAAAATCCCACCCCGATGTATGGGTTTTACCTTCATCATCCATTTGAGGATGGTGGAATCCCCCCATGATGCATGGGTCAGGCCTGGACAGAGGCAAAATATAAATAGCAACTTGATCCAAACTTTGGTGGCTCACCCACGTGGCACCACCTTGATGAATGTGTTGCATCCCACCGTCTAACACATGGACGGTGGGGACCCTCCATGATATATGTGTTTTATCGACACCGTCCACCTAGACGGTGTGACCCACTAGGATGTATGTATTTTAATCCATATCGTCCAGTGGATTGGGACGGTGGGAGCCACCTACATGTGTGGTATCTCCACCATCCAGCGTGGATGGTGGGATCCACCTTTATGTACGTGTTGTATCTTCACCGTCCAGCTGGGACGGTGAGATCTACCATGATGTATGTGTTTCATATCCATGTTGTCCACTCTGTAGGGCCTGCCTGCCACATGTAGGGCCCACCTGTTGTTTGTGCAAGGCTCACCTATTGTATGCAGGGCCCACCTAATGTATATGAGGCCCATGTGATGCGGCCCATTGTGATGTATATGAGGCCCATGTGATGTGGCCCATTGTGATGTATATGAGGCCCTTGTGCGAACCCCAATATGATGTATATGAGGCCCTTATGATCAAGCCCATTGTGATGTATATGAGGCCCATGTGGTGAGGCCCAATATGATGTATATGCGGCCCTTGTGTGAGGCCCATTGTGATGTATAATTCCATCATGATGTATGCGATAATATTTATGTAGCCCATCCATTTTCTAGCTAGTGTAAGGGTCGTGGGCCCCATTGCAGTTAGATTCTAAGTTCCAAATGGGAGCAATGGTGGTTAAATGTCCACATTGTAAACGGTGGTTAAATGTCCCTGTTGTACATCTCCATAGGGCCCGTTGTTAAGCCCATGACCATCTTACCTTATTGGGTTATCCCAAATCATTGGGCCCCCATAAGTGTTACCCATCTTACCCTAGTGCGCTAACCCAAACCATTAGGCCCCCATTCATGCTAATTCTCTCCACTACCCTTGTAGGAATCACCATAATTTGTAGAATCACCTTATTTTGTATCGGGCCCCATAAGAAAGCCCAACTTACCATATGATAGAGTGGGTGAGGAAGCCTACTTAATATACTTAGGGTCATCATCTTGACTCCCACTACCATTCTACATCAAGGATGGACCTCATGGGGTGAATATGAGAGTACATCATTATTGTATATCATGCTTAGTATAACTTCATGACTCATGTCCATGTGCATCATATGTATGCTTGATATGAGGAATGATTGATCATAGCATGTGTCATTAGGCAGATTGTTTTTGGGACTCCCTGGTCGATGGAGTTGCCCCATATGAGCGCACGGTACATGTAGGATTGATGCATGACTGGAGAGTGTGACGCATGCATCTCGCATTTATGTGACATGATTACTATATGCCCTAGTGACATCAGGGTCGTAGCCTCCATTAGAATAGCGTAGATGGCAAGATTGGGTACCGAAAATACTTGTTACTAGCATTAGGCGCCATAGATGTCCCAAGGTGAAAGTACCCAAACCCTTATGGTACCAAGAGGATGCTTTAATGTCGAAACTGAGTGGATGTATGAGTGCACGAGTGCTGAATACCATTAGGCCATGTCTCCCACTGTGTCATGGTCAATTAGAAGGGGGTGTGGCCTTATCCGCCCGAGGGTAGGGGCAAAGATAGGCTGAGTTTGACCAGCTTGTAAATGGGTCCGCTATCGACGTGCTAGGTAGATATTGGTTGAATACTGACCAGGCGGATAGTGAGGTCTCTTCCACTTACATGGTTACACGTCCAGTTGGAGCGCCTATCTGGTGTTGAGTATACTAGACCCCAGTGATATTCCAGAGATGTGCTGTATTATTTTGTGGATTTAGCTGAGGACTGGTATGCTTGTGATTGCATTGCATATGACATTGGCTACGTAGGCCTTGCATCGCATAGCCTCGATATGGTTGACAACATTCATGTCTTGCATCATATTGCCTTAGTATAGCTGACAACATTCATGCCTTGCATCGCATAGCCTCAGTACAACTGATATTATTCATGGACTTGTCAGCATTCTTCCGCATACTTTGATATTGCAGACTTGACATATACCTTAGGCACTCACGTACACCACCCTCTAAGCTTTCTATAAGCTTATGTATGATCGTTGCATACAGGTGACGCTAGGACGTTGCAGCAGCAATTAGCTTGAAGCGTGTAGCCAACTTCTGAAGCTTTTGGTATTGATATTATATTTCCCTTATGCATTATACTTAAAGTTTTTTTATTATAGTAGATATGTGGTGATGCTTCTTGTTGTTGTTGTTGTGGGTGATGCTTATGGTTATGCTTCTTACCAGATAAATGTACGTTGGAAATACGCCTTATAGGTTTTCAGGATTGGAACCTGGTAAATGAGTTCCAGGAGATGAGAATGGGGTACTACGGAGGCTGTCGGCACCGGATTTGGCGATAGGAAATTTTAAGAGCCCGGTTTTCGAGTCTGAGGCATGACAGAAGTTGGTATCAGAGCATAACTTAGGAATAACTGAGAACAACATTACATATATGCTATGAGCTTGGGATAATTAGGTCCCAAGTGCGTAACCTTCTAGTTTAATTCCCTAACGTTTGAGCCTTCGAGGGTTCTCAAGGCTGATAGGCACCTATGTTCTTTTCTGTAACCATGTTGAAAAGGCCAAGCTATATGTCCTAGAGGGGGGGGTGAATAGGACTATGTCAAATTTAAAATAAAATCAGCGGAACTAAAGTAAACCGATACCCTTACAATTATGAATCAATTCACAATGCTAAATATAAATCACCTTGATAAATAATTATTGAGAGATTGATACAAATTCAGTTCTAAGGACAACCTTACACCATAATAAACAAAGGCTTATGGTAGGACAACCTTATTTCTAGAACCTCTTTTGAATCAAGAACTCAATGTTAATATAAGTAAATGAAATAGCAAGGAATTGAAAATAAATGCAGAAGTAAAGATCTAAATTATTACAACAATCCCCACACTTGCTTGAAAATGTAAATAGTTACAACATTCACATCCACTTGTACATTCCACACAATCGAATGATAAAAGATATGAAAATTAAGCAAGCATTCAATCCACAAGACAAAGAGTTATAGTGGTTCATCTGTGTGTACACCAACTGTTTTACAACAGCCACACAGAATGCTACTCCACTCCTAATATCCTCACACAGGGGATATTAGCGTTCACTATCAAATAGGTTTTCTCAGGTTCACCAAAAACCTTTACAATTGTGTCTTTTTCACTTGGGCTTACACAATTCAAAAACCCCTTTTTCTGAGTTTTCTGGTTTTCCTCAGACAACCAATACAATGAGATTTTTCTGGCTCAACCTCAAACAAAACCAGTACAATGAGATTTTTCTGGCTCAACCTCAAACAAAACCAAAAATAAATGAATTTTACAGAATTGTAAAATACCTGGATTTCTCCTTTAGCAGCCCGGTAGAACCAATCGGAGTAGATGATTGAATATCAAAGTTCAATTTCCAATACTCACATTCATAAGGTTCTAAATTCTAATAGATTTTAGATTTTAACTTGTTGGGCGTAGCTATATTTGATTTTGATTCCAAGAAGAAGGAATAAGATAATTCCTCTTTTCAAATAAGATTGGAATAGAGAAACAAAATCAAATTAAATAAGCTAGCAAAAAGGAATATTAAATAAGCACAATTTAGCTTAAAATAAACACAGACTTATATCTCGAGTGATTACTTGAAAATTCTTGAAATGGAATGGAGTTCAAGATCTGAAAACTCGAATTTCGTGTTCAATTTATAGAAGAAAAAATCGTTCCTACGATTGGTCTTAGAAACTTAGGACCGGTCGTAGCTCAATGCATTTTTGAAAAATTGAGCGCGATCTTTGAAAGCCGTTCCACGACTGGTCGTGAGTACCCTACGACTGGTCGTGGGTCACCTACGACTGGTCGTGGATACCTACGACTAGTCGTAGGACCATGAAATATATTGCTGGATTTTGAGTCGTAGCTCCACGACTGATCGTGGACGAGTCGAAGCCAACCTACGACCGGTCGAAGGACTTCCAGGACTGGTCGTGGGCGTACCAAAAATTCCGAAAAATCTTCAACTACTTAGGACTGATCGTGGAATTTCTTGGACTAGTCGAACCAATGCTAGGACAGGTCGAACAAGAGCTAGGACTGGTCTTGGAACAAACCAAACTTATGTTAGATAAACATTTGATTTATGTATCCAAAATGACCTACTTAAAGGGTCAACCTAAGGTCATTCAAACCTGAATCAAGTCGTATGGACATTGAACTTCAACCATTCAACGAATGTAGATTGTTTAACCCCAATATCAGGCTTGAAATCTTGAACAATATCAGGCTTGAAATCTTGAACAATATCATGCTTGAAATCTTGAACAATATCATGCTTGAAATCTTGAACTTTGACATCTTGAGCTTCAACTTGTAGCATCTTGAACTTTAACATCTTGAGCTTCAACTTGTAGAATCTTGAAGTATTTAAGCAGTGTCTTGAATAAAAATCATCATACAAGCACAAGACAGATAGATGTTTTGACACATCAAAATTTGACAACCAAAGGAGTATGAGACCATAACCCTTACAATCTCCCCCTTTGTCAAATTTGTGACAAAACACCCAAGTAATAATATTTCCAAGAGAAACACAACATGTGAGAAGCATGCACAGATATATAGACATGATAAGCAATAACTAGCATCATTCATTTTCCCATAACTCTTGAGAAGTTTAACTCCCCCTGAGTAATAGGAAGCACATCAAAATATAACTCCCCCTGAGTAATAGGAAGCACATCAAAATATAATGACATTCACCACATCAAAATATAATGACATTCACCAAACTTCTCCCCCTTTTTGACACAAAATGACAAAGGAAGAAGAGCCGTAAAGGAAATAGGAAATGATGCAAGAGAAAATTGTGCATAACCAACAGTAAGGTTTTGAGATGCATGCAAACATCAGTAAATATTACAGACCAAAAAAAATTCAGTCAGAACCAGAAGAGGGTGCAGGATTAGATGGATCAATTTTGTGTAAACCCTTAGCAATCCGCCTCATATATTTACGCAAATAAGAAAATTGTGTGTCTTGAGTAACACGAATTTGAGCCACCTGCTCTTGAAGAGAATTCAATCTTTCATCAAAATCAGAAGGCTGAAAATCAGGATCATCAGTAAGTCGACTCAAGTTCTTCAAATAAGTCATCCATATTCACGTCTTCAGGAAGATCACAAGCTTCAGCATTACTAGCTTCAGCACCACTGCTACCAGCATCCACTTGGCCTCTAGCCAAATCTAAAGTCATCTTATTAAGATTGGAATTATTAAAAGGGAGATGATGGATGGGTTTTTCTAGTAGGCATAGCTATGAGCATATGATTTGCCAACATAGTCAATAAATAACCAAAGGGTATATCACTATGTCCAGGATGGTGACGATTGACAGAATAATGGAATGACAGATTAAAGAAGGAAGACATATTTTAGCACCAGAGACAAAGAATGCAAAACACGAACCATAAAAGCGGTGAGTTCGGTTTTATTACCGTAACGTGGATAAAGATTTGAAATGAATATCTTATGAAGTACTGTAATGCGGGTAACAAATACCTTGAGGGAAGTGTATAACCTTTATGAGTCCAATGAACATCCATATTACATAAATCTCTAGTAAGCATTCTTCGTTCAGATTCTGAGAGACTATCATGTAAAATATTAATTGGAATGCTTTCATCATTGATAGGTATTTCCATAATGTCTGCAATCAAATGACGATCTACTACAAACAAACCTTCTTGAGTATCAACTTTAAAAGTTAAATTCTCAAGAGAAAAATCATAGATACATGCAAACATGGATTGGGCAATGGACTGGTATGCAGCTTCACCCCAATGTAAGATGTTATCACATCCCACAGATTCCAACAAAGAAGGAATACCAAAAGAAGCAATGTGATTGACATTAACATGACGCTCAACAATTACATTACGCATACGTAAATCTCGAGCATCAGAAGGATCATTTTCGGAGAGCGAAGATGACGTTGAACAATAGAAGGCGATCTAGAAGAAGATGGACCTCGAGTAGTTTTTTTTTACCTCTAGCATCCATTTTCAAAGAAGGAATTCAAGGAAACAACAAGTTGGAAGAAATGAGGTTTAAATAAAACAGATTTTTCAAGATAAAACCCCAAAACCTGCAATGAATGATCAAATAGATTCCACAAACATGAGTTTTGAAACACTAATAGCAAGAATCTACAAAAAAAATGTAAAAGAACCACTAACCTTGAAGAACAATGAAGATGGGTTGGGGCAGTCGTAGCTAGAACCGTTGGAGAGAAATGAAGAAATGAAGAAGAAGACAAAAATCCCCAATTTTAAGTGAAATCCCGAGATTTACGACAGGTCGTGTACTTGTTCGACCGGTCGTGTATTCTCACGACAGGTCGAGTACGACAAAATTTGTAATTTTTTTTTTTTTTAAATAATTTTAAATTTAAGCAAATATAACATCAAACTTATGTACATTATGATACACAAAATTATGCAAACTCAATTTAAATTGCACATACCGAGATCAAACTTTAATTTATTAAACCTGCTTTTGTCGAGCGGTTTAGTGAAAATGTCCGCAAGTTGAATCTCGGTTGGAATGTAATCCAAATATATTAATTTTTCTTCCACTAATTCACGAATGTAATGAAATCTAATGTCAATATGCTTAGTACGTGAATGCTGAACTGGATTTTTAGAGATATTTATTGCATTGGAATTATCACAAAATAAAATCATAGAATCTTGAGTAATTCCATAATCGTTTAACATTCGTTTCATCCAAACAAGTTGAGTACATGCATTTCCAGCAGCAATGTATTCAGCCTCAGCAGTTGATAGCGATATAGAACTTTGCTTCTTGCTAAACCAAGAAACAAGACAATTTCCAATGTAGAAACAACCACCATGGTTGATTTCCTATCATCTATGTTTCCAAATTTCCCAAGATCGACATCTGCGTGCAGGCTAATTGAACATTAGTCTCATGTGGATACCGAGAGACCCAATTTAGTAGAACTTGCGACATAACGCATAATCCGTTTAACAAAATGAGTTAAGTGAGATTCTTTAGGATTTGATTGATAACGAGCACAAATACCAACACTCAAAGCAATATCTGGTCTACTAGCAGTTAGATAAAGTAAACTACCAATCAAACTACGATACAATTTAGGATCCACATCATTACTTGTAGAGTCTTTTGAGAGTCTTACAGTTGTACACATAGGAGTATCAAAATTTTTACCTTTCTCAAATCCAAATTTCTTAATTAAACTCTGAGCATATTTGGTTTGAGAAATAAAAATTCCATCAGGTTGTTGTTTTACTTGCAATCCTAGGAAATAGTTTAATTCTCCAACCATGCTCATTTCGAATTTAGACTTCATCAAATCTGCAAACTCTTGGTCATGTTAGTACGGGTAGATCCATAAATAATATAATATCAACATATATTTGAACCATTAGAATATCATCGTTATATTTCTTAACAAAGAGCGTCTTATCAACACACCCCATCTGAAAATTATGACTCAAGTAAAAACTTAGTCAGATTTTTGTACCATGCTACGGGAGCTTGTTTGAGACCATAGAGAGCTTTCTTAAGACGATACACATGATCGTAAATTTAGGATCTTCAAACCCTGTAGGTTGTTCAACATATACCTCTTCATGTAAATCACCATTCAGAAAGGCACTCTTTACATCCATTTGATAAATTTTAATTTTCCTAAAACATGCAATGGAGATAAAAAGTCTGATTGATTCAAGACGAGCTACAGGGGCAAATGTTTCATTATAGTCAATACCTTCAATTTGTGTATATCCCTGTACAACTAGTCTTGCTTTATTTCGAATAATATTTCCCAGTTCATCAGATTTGTTTTTGAAAATCCATTTTGTTCCAATAATATGTTTATCTTTAGGTCTAGGAACAAGTTGCCAGACATCATTTCTGACAAACTGATTAAGTTCTTCTTGCATCGCAAGAATCCAATTTTCATCAGAAAGTGCTTCTTTTACGTTACCGGTTCAATCTAGGATGTAAAGCATACGTAGTTACATATGTCCTCTAATTGTCTACGAGTGCGCACACCTGTGAGAGGGTTTCCAAGTATTTGAGAAGTTGGATGATCTTTAACAGTCCTTAATTCAGGATTAGTTTCACTTGATGAAATTTCTTGTTTTTCAAGTATAAGAACTTCATCATTATCTAAACTAGGGACAGGTGTCTTCAAAAGATCGTCAATCACAACATTTATTGACTCTTGAATCACACCGGTCCTGTTGTTCAGAACACGATAAGCACGACTGTTTAAAGAATAACCTAAAAAGATCCCTTCATCACTTTTAGTGTCGAATTTTCCCAAATTTTCACGGTCACGCAAAATATAGCACTTGCTGCCAAAAATTTGAAAATATTTGACAGAAGGCTTTTTCTCAAACCACATTTCATAAGCCGTTTTATTATTAGTTTTACAAATATAAACACGGTTAATAATGTAGCAGGCTGTATTCACTGCTTCAGCCCAGAGATTCCTAGGGAGCTTCATGCTATTTAACATAACATTTCCCATTTCTTGAAGCACTCTATTCTTCCTCTCGACAATTCCATTTTGTTGAGGAGTTTTAGGTGCAGAGAATTCATGCGATATTCCCTGATCGCTACAAAATTTCTCAAAACCGCTATTTTCAAATTCGGATCCATGATCACTACGGATCTTGCTGACTTGAGAACATTTTTCAGTTTGAATCCGTTTTATAATCTTTTTCACTTCATCAAGGGTTTCGATTTATCTCTCAAGAATGAAACCCAAGTGTATCTTGTATAATCATCTACAATAACTAAGATGTACTTTTGCCACCTCGACTTTCCGTTCTTGTTGGTCTATTAGATCCGTATGGAGAAGCTCGAGTGGTCTTGTGGTGTTATTGGAGTTCACCTTTTTGTGAGAGCTCCTAGTTTGTTTACCATACTGGCATTCACCACAAATCTTGTCTACTTTTTGCATTTTAGGTAGACCTTTAATTAGTTCACTTTTGCTCAATCTGTATAAATTTCGGTAGTGTACATGTCCAAGGCGTTTATGCCATAAATCAGTCTCATCGGTATGGACCATGTAGCACGTTTGATTAGATGAGCTACCATTGCTTACTATATAGCAGTTTTGAAGTTCTCACTGACCAGTTAATATTACAGAACCCTTTTCATTTGTAATTTCACAACCTTGATTAGAAAATTTAACATTATGGTTGTTATCGCATATTTGAGATATGCTCAACAGGTTGTGTTTTAAACCCTCAACATATAACACATTTTTAAATAAGGGAAGGTTATAGAGTTGGACCGTACCTTTGCCAATTATCTTGCAGTTGCTACCATCACCAAATGTGACTGACCCATCAGTCATATCTTTAAGATCGGTGAATAGAGCTTTGTCGCCTGTCATATGTCTGGAGCATCCACTATCTAGGTACCATTTTGAATGGCTTGTAGCTTTGAAAGCAGTGTGAGCAACCAAACAAGTAACCTTGGGAACCCATTTCAGTACTGTTTTGGGTTTAGGAGAATAATTGGTCTTCTTTTGTTTATAGTTATAAGAGTGACCTCATTGAGTTAGATTTTAATAGCTCCTTAAGTAAATCAATAATTTTTTCAGCTAGCGGGTTTCGAATCTGATTTTTGAAATTTATATAGCTGCTTTTGTGTTTTTGAAAGGTTTTTGTATTTTTAGAAAAAACTTGATTAGTACCTTTTCCTTTTGAGTTAGAAGTCTCTACTTTAACAAAAATGGAAGGAGCATTCTTCTGTTTAGGAGATGTGTTTTTATCAAAGCCCAACCCGGATCGATCACCACATTTTCTTGATCCGGATAATAATTTTTCTAATTTTGAATCACCTTGGGCATATTTCCATGTGTCCTTCAAACTCAGAAGAAAAGATACTTCATTTTTAAGTTTCTCATTTTCAGATTTCAAATTTTCAATTAGGGAGGTTTTGAATTCTAAATCACACTTTGATTTTTCAAAACAATCTGAAATTTGAGATTTTTCTAAAACAAGAGTTTCAAAACATTCTTTAAGTTTAAGAAACTTCTCTTTTTGAAGTTTAAGTTTAACAGCAATTTTACAACTTTCCTTATATAAGGCATTGTAAGCATCTTGAAGATCTTCATCATTTTCATGATCACTATCCAAATTTTCTTCACTTGTTGAATCATCGTGATCGAAAAGGTAAACTTGGCTAGAGTCATAAGGGCCTTAAGTTCTTTGCCTGACTCGGTTTAATTTTCGATTGAAGAGGGTTTTAATCGACGATTCATCCCAAGTAGCCAACATACCCTTCCTTTTGGATCTGTCCTTTTTAGGACATTTGTTTGCTAAATGCCCATATTCTTGACAGCTTGTAACATTGACTATCTTTCAATGACTTCCAAGATTTAGACTTAGGTTTAGAACGTTTCTTTTCATTTGCCTTTTGAAAGTCGACTCTTTTCTTACTTTTGAAAATCTTATAAAACTTTTTCGCCAAAAGGGCCATATCATATTCAGACTTTTCCGAATCAATTTTCTTGAGAAATACTTTTAGATGACTTCAAAGCAATAGACTTACCTTTAGGAGCTTTAAAACTTAATTCATAGGTTTGTAAAGAACCAACTAATTCTTCTACCTTCATATTGTCCGTATCACGAAGTTCCTGGATTGCGGTTACCTTTGAATTGAACCGTTCGGGAAGAGAGCGTAGTATTTTTGCACACACTTTACTTTCGAGATCTTTCGCCAAGACCCCACATAGAGTTTACAATGTCATTCAATCTAGTGTAAAAGTCCATAAACATTTCATTTTCCTCTATATGAATTTCTTCAAATTTAGTTGTGAGGAGTTGGACTTTAGATTTCTTGACAATTGATGTACCTTCGTGTGTCATTTCTAAAATATCCCAGGCTTGTTTGAGATCACAGATATGATTCTTTTGAACTCATCCGGTGATAGTGCTAAGTGATTGCATTTAGTGCTTTAGCATTAGCACTACTCTCATTTTTTCGAAGTGTGGTCCATTGGAAATATGGTGTAATTTTCATAGATTTTGAACCATCAACACCAGTTACTTCCATGGTAGGAGGGTTCCATTCAGTCACTGTGGCTAGCCACACACTTTCATCCATTGATCTGAGGAAGATTCTCATTCTGGCTTTCCAATAAGCATAGTTGGAGCCATCAAAAGGTGGAGGCCTAGTAACTGAAAGGCTATCAAAATTTGACATCTTTTTATATAGCTTAGATCGTTAGCTCAGGAAATAAATCCAAATAAAAAGCAACAAAAATGAGCTATTAGGCTCTGATACCACTTGAAAAGACCAAGCTATATGTCCTAGAGGGGGGGGGTGAATAGGACTATGTCAAATTTAAAATAAAATCAGCAGAACTAAAGTAAACCGATACCCTTACAATTATGAATCAATTCACAATGCTAAATATAAATCACCTTGATAAATAATTATTGAGAGATTGATACAAATTCAGTTCTAAGGACAACCTTACACCATAATAAACAAAGGCTTATGGTAGGACAACCTTATTTCTAGAACCTCTTTTGAATCAAGAACTCAATGTTAATATAAGTAAATGAAATAGCAAGGAATTGAAAATAAATGCAGAAGTAAAGATCTAAATTATTACAACAATCCCCACACTTGCTTGAAAATGTAAATAGTTACAACATTCACATCCACTTGTACATTCCACACAATCGAATGATAAAAGATATGAAAATTAAGCAAGCATTCAATCCACAAGACAAAGAGTTATAGTGGTTCGCCTGTGTGTACACCAACTGTTTTACAACAGCCACACAGAATGCTACTCCACTCCTAATATCCTCACACAGGGGATATTAGCGTTCACTATCAAATAGGTTTTCTCAAAGTTCACCAAAACCTTTACAATTGTGTCTTTTTCACTTGGGCTTACACAATTCAAAAACCCCTTTTTCTGAGTTTTCTGGTTTTCCTCAGACAACCAATACAATGAGATTTTTCTGGCTCAACCTCAAACAAAACCAGTACAATGAGATTTTTCTGGCTCAACCTCAAACAAAACCAAAAATAAATGAATTTTACAGAATTGTAAAATACCTGGATTTCTCCTTTAGAATGACCCGGTAGAACCAATCGGAGTAGATGATTGAATATCAAAGTTCAATTTCCAATACTCACATTCATAAGGTTCTAAATTCTAATAGATTTTAGATTTTAACTTGTTGGGCGTAGCTATATTTGATTTTGATTCCAAGAAGAAGGAATAAGATAATTCCTCTTTTCAAATAAGATTGGAATAGAGAAACAAAATCAAATTAAATAAGCTAGCAAAAAGGAATATTAAATAAGCACAATTTAGCTTAAAATAAACACAGACTTATCTCAGAGTGATTACTTGAAAATTCTTGAAATGGAATGGAGTTCAGGATCTGAAAACTCTGAATTTCGTGTTCAATTTATAGAAGAAAAAATCGTTCCTACGATTGGTCTTAGAAACTTAGGACTGGTCGTAGCTCTAATGCATTTTTGAAAAATTGAGCGCGATCTTTGAAAGCCGTTCCACGACTGGTCGTGAGTACCCTACGACTGGTCGTGGGTCACCTACGACTGGTCGTGGATACCTACGACTAGTCGTAGGACCATGAAATATATTGCTGGATTTTGAGTCGTAGCTCCACGACTGATCGTGGACGAGTCGAAGCCAACCTACGACCGGTCGAAGGACTTCAGATCGGTCGTGGGCGTACTAAAAATTCGAAAAATCTTCAACTACTTAGGACTGATCGTGGAATTTCTTGGACTAGTCGAACCAATGCTAGGACAGGTTGAACAAGAGCTAGGACTGGTCTTGGAACAAACCAAACTTATGTTAGATAAACATTTGATTTATGTATCCAAAATGACCTACTTAAAGGGTCAACCTAAGGTCATTCAAACCTGAATCAAGTCGTATGGACATTGAACTTCAACCATTCAACGAATGTAGATTGTTTGACCCCAATATCAGGCTTGAAATCTTGAACAATATCAGGCTTGAAATCTTGAACAATATCATGCTTGAAATCTTGAACAATATCATGCTTGAAATCTTGAACTTTGACATCTTGAGCTTCAACTTGTAGCATCTTGAACTTTAACATCTTGAGCTTCAACTTGTAGCATCTTGAAGTATTTAAGCAGTGTCTTGAATAAAAATCATCATACAAGCACAAGACAGATAGATGTTTTGACACATCAAAATTTGACAACCAAAGGAGTATGAGACCATAACCCTTACACATGTCACCTAGGCGAGGCACCCAAGGCACTCGAGTGACCCAAGCGGTTCCCGCTCCACCACCACCAGTTCCCGTTCCCCCACCTGAGCCTCTTATTCCCACACCCGAGACTACTGCAGATCTTGCACCCCCGTCTGAAACCAGCGTAGCCCCTACTATATCAGTTAGTGTCGATCAATTGCACAGATGCTCCAGGCTATGACATTCGCCCTCCATGGGCAGCGCAGGTGTCCTCTTGAGACTCCGGAGCAGGCAAAGCAGGAGCGTGTGAGCGCCTTATTACGAGATTTTCTTCGACTCGATCCCTCACGATTCTAAGGAGAGCACGATCCGTCAGGGGCAGAGAGATGGCGCTCCTAGGTGGAGAAGATGTTTGAGACCATGAGATGTTCGACCCAGCAGTAGGTTCTGCTGGCAGTATATCTGCTTGAGAGTGAGGCCGAGAATTAGTGGGCCTTCGTTGCCCGTGTTGAAGGGCCTGATTTCGTTTGGACATGGGAGGATTTCATTGATTGGTTTGACTGGAAGTTTTTCCCAGGCCACATTCGTCAGCAGCGTGCACTAGAGTTTAAGACTCTAGTGCAGAGAGATATGATCGTGGCTCAATACGAGGATCTTTTTATCCTGCTGTCGAGGTTCGTGCTGTATTTGGTTGATGATGAGGGGTGGAAGGTCAGCCATTTTGAGAACAGCTTACATTATGGCCTTCAGGGCCATGTTATTGGGCATATGCTTTATACCTTTGAGAAGGTAGTGTAGAGGGCCCAGATTTATGAGGCTAAGTGGGCAAATTCACAGAGAGATCACAGTCAGAGGGGAGATCGGAAGAGGTGGGCCCCCTCCAGTGGCCCCTAACATTAGCAACCCCGATCTCAGCAGAAGCGTACCACCCGCCCAGTTGCCAGAGCACCAACAGTATCAGCAGCACCTACAACACAGCCTTAGAGACCATTTATAGGTACTTACTATGGATGCGTTGGGGTAGGACACCGTTATCAGGAGTGTCCCCGCCCTCGACAGCAGTAGCAACTGAGTGGGCCACAATAGCCTCCACCGTAGTAGCAGCGACCATAACCACCTCAACCGTTGAGGCCCTAGTAGTAGTTGAGGCAGCAGTATAAGCAGCCACAATGGTAGTAGTAGGGACCTCAAATGGGACAAGCACCTCCCTAGCCAGCTCAGGCTAAATTCTACATGGCTCAGTAGGACCCGCAATCATCCGGAAGAATCGTTGGGGGTATTCTTCCAGTCTCTGTGTGCATCGCCCGAGTTTTATTTGATTTTATTGCATCTCATTCCTTCATGTCTGAGGACTTCTGTCGTTCTACCGGATTGCCGTTAAAGTCCGCCCGTGAAGAATTGTCAGTGTCGACTCCCTTGGGGAAGACCGCAGTGTTAAGCCGATTATGTTCATCATATCCCATGTTGGTGGGAGAGACCTTCTTGCCGGTAGATTTGTTTGTGTTGCCGATGTCAGAGTTCGACATCATCATGGGTATGGATTGGCTCACCGAGTACCACACCATATTAGACTACTCCGCGAGAACAGTCATGTTTTGTATACCTGGCTTACCGCAGTTCTAGTTCTTAGCCGAGCCCATAAGAGAGTCGTTATCTTGGTTGATGTTGTGTGCAGTAGAGGAGCCAGTAGCAGTAAGCGTTGATCATTTGTCGATTGTATGTGATTTCCCTGACATATTTCAAGAGATTTTGGGGTTGCCATCGCACTAACATATTGAGTTTCAGATTGATCTTGTGCTTGATACTGCACCTATCTCAAAGGCCCCATATCGTATGGCACCGATGGAGTTGCAGGAGCTGCAGTAGCATTTGGATGAGTTGTGTGAGCTAAGCTTCAATTGTCCGAGCAGTTCATTGTCGGGAGTGCTGGTATTATTCATCAGGAAGAAAGATGGCTCGTTGAGGCTCTGCATGGATTACCGCGAGCTCAACCAGGTCACGATCAAGCACAAGTATCCGCTCCCGATGATCAATGATTTATTTGATCAGTTGTAGGGTGCACAATTCTTTTCAAAGATTGACTTGTGGTTCGGTTATCATCAGATTTGGGTCTGAGAAAAGGACATCCTGAAGATAGCTTTCAGGACGCATTATAGTTAAATTGAGTTTCAGGTCATGTCCTTTGGACTGACCAATGTGCTCGTCGTTTTCATGCAGTTGATGAACGAGGTCTTCCATCTTTCTCTTGATCAGTTTGTTGTGGTCTTCATCGATGACATTTTGATCTATTCGAGGACCATGAGCAGCATCTGGGGATTGTATTGCAAATCCTCCGTGCCCACCAGCTGTATATGAAGCTGGAGAAGTGTGAGTTTTGGCAGGAAGAGGCAAAGTTCCTCGATCATGTGGTGACGAGGGTGTTACAGTGGACCCCTCGAAAATAGATGCAGTGCGTCAGTGGAGCCAGCCCATGAACGTGTCCAAGATCCGTAGTTTTCTTGGTTTGGCGGGATATTATCGATGCTTTATCATGGGATTCTCTCGTATCACAGCACCGTTGACCAGGATGATCGGGAAGGGTGCAGAGTTTGTGTGGAGTGATGCCTATGAGCGAGCATTTTTGGAGCTGAAGAGCTGTCTAACATCCGCACCAATCCTCACTCTTCCCTCTAGGAGTGAAGGATTCACGGTTTTTACCGATACCTCGCATATTGGTTTAGGTGTTGTCCTGTTGCATCACGGGAAACCAGTGGCCTTCGCGTCCCGCCAGCTCAAGATCCATGAACAAAACTACCCCACACATTATTTAGAGTTGTCTGTGAAAAGGCTAAGCTATTAAGTCTTAGAGGGGGGTGAATAGGACTATGCCAAATTAAAAAATTAACAACATAATTTAAATAAATTAAATATAGATAGCAATAAACAATCCCACAATGCTGAAAATAAAGACAACCTCAAATGTACAAGTATTGAAAGGTTGATACAGATATTGTTCTAAGGACAACCTTACACCAAAAACCAAGGGTTTATGACAGGATAACCTTACTAGAATGGTCTGTGTATCAAAAACTTAAACTAATATAGAGGAATAAAGAAATAAATTGCAAGGAATGAAATCTAAGCTATTAAAACATTCCCACACTTGCATAAAAGAAATTACAACATTCTCCACAAATGCAAAAAGGGAAATTTCAACATCCACAAAATAAAATAAACAATTAACCAACCACAAGACCAGAAATTATACTGGTTCGCTTGTGTGTACACCAACTGTTAAACAACAGCCACACAACTACTCCACTCCTAATATCCTCACACAGTGGATATTAGCGTTCACTATGAAAATAGGTTTTTCAAGGTTCACCTAAAACCCTCACAATTGTGTCTTTCAAGTGGCTTACACAATTTAAAAAACCCCACACTCTAAGTTTTCTGGATCACCTCAGACAAACCAAAACAGAGAGATTTTTCTGGCACAATCTCAATGAAACCAAAAAATAGAATTTACAAAATTGTAAAATACCTGGATATTCTCCTTTTGATGCAGCCCAGAAGAACCAAATCGGAGTAAAAGTTTAATGTAGAAGTTCAATGTCCACACTCACTTATGAAATGGTTCTAGGTTCTAAATAATTTTAAATTAAATCAAGTTGAGCTAGCTCTATTTGATTTTAATTCAAGAAAAGGGTAAGTCTCAATCCCTTCTTCAAATATGATTAGAATATAGAATACAAAATCAAATATAATAAAGTTAAATTAAGAGAATATTAAATTAGCACAATATAGCTTAAAATAATCACTAACTTATCTCTCAGAGTGACATATTGATTTAGCATGAATTGGATGTAAAACTCTGAAATTCGTGCTCTATTTATAAGTGTAGAAATTACTTGCTCGACTGTTCCTGCGGTTAGCTCGACTGGTTGTAGGACCAACATATTTTTAAAATTTTGAGTGCGATAAGATAAAGCCGTTCCACGACTGGTCGAAGGACCTGTTCGACCGGTCGAGTGGCCTCCATGACCATTCGAGACTTGTCCACGACTGGTCATGCGTAACCCATTTTAGTTGCTGGACTTTGAGTCGAGCCTGTAGGACTGATCAAACATGAGTTGAACACTGTTCACACTACTGGTCAAGCAGTCTCCAGGACTGGTCGAGGCTTTAACAAAAATTATTGAAAATCAGTAACAAACTTAAGACTGGTCGAGCCAGTGCTAGGACTAGTCGAACATAGCCTAGGACTAGTCGAGAAACAATCTATGCACTTATAAAATGAGTCATTGGAATTATGTATTCAAAATTACCTACCCTAAGGTCAATTTAGGGTCATTCAAACCTTGTATATGCATTAAGACTTCTTTTCCTTCGGCTAATAGTTAATCTTTGAAGTTCACGAAGCTTGAGATATTGTCATATGTAGAAGCTTAAACTCGAGACTTCTGAAGCTTGAGCTTGAGCTTGATCTTGATCTTGAAGCTTGAGTGTGAAGCTTGAGCTTGAAATAATATTACTTTGTCTTGACTTGAAGCTTTGAAAAATTGAACCATTGAAGCTCGAAAGATTGAATTCACACTTGGTGTTGTACTTAAACATGAACATGTAATCTTGCATTTGACGTTCTTGAATAAAGACCTTTGTTTTTATACATGAGATGCACTTTCTTGAATATATAGATGCACTACACAAGACACAGATTCAAAGAGGTTTTGGCACTACAAAATTTGACAATCATAGGAGCTAGAAATCATAGCACTTACAATCTCCCCCTTTGTCAAATTTGTGACAAAACACACTTCATAATAATATAAGCATTATACGAACAAAGAATCATGCACCAATTATCAACAGGTCAAATCAAATCACATTACATTAATTCCTCCAACAATACTCCCCCTTACTTCTACTTTCAAATAATGGATGATGGCTACATATCCACAATCCATCCATATGCCAATCCATACAACCAGCATGATAAAATTCTCCCCCTTTTTGTCACAAGATGACAAAGGAAGGAACCCATAAAGGAACATGAAGTAGATAAAGAAGAAAGAATAAGAAGAGTAATGAGGAATAAATGAGCAAGAAAGTTAAGATATAAAATTCATAAGTAAGCATTGTTCAAGTATAATCTGCCAAGCTCAACCAAATTAAACCAACTTAAGCCAAGTACAACCTAACAAAAAAAAAAAATCCAAGTATCATTAAAGTTATTTCAAACCAAGATAAGTAAATACTAATCAAAACCAGATGGAGGAGTAGGTATGGTAGGATCAAGATTATGAAGTCCCTTGTTAATGCGCCTCAGATATTTATGCATATATTTGAATTGTAAATCATGGGATACATTCATGTTTTCTACCTTCTCTTCTAATGAGCTCAAATGTGCATCATACTCAGACGGTTGATAATTAGGATCATCTGCCGAATCGGATTCAATCTCATCAAAAATATCGTCCATGTTAATGTCATTTGGAGGTAGATCACCTTCCTCTTCATTCACTTCATCAGCTCCACTAACACCCACATTGACTTGGCATCTGGCCAACCTCAGATTCATTTTATTTTTATTAGATTTGTTGAAGATTAGGTGTTAAATGGATGCCTCTTTAACAGGCATAGCCACTAAAATATGGTTGGCCAACACAATCATAAGATACGCGAAAGGGACATCACTGTGTCCAGGATGGAGATGAAATTGTATGATGCACTAACAGATTAAAGAAGGAAGACATACAGAAGTACCAGAGATGATGGAATGAAGAATCCGAACCATGAAAGTAGTGAGTTCGGTTTTGTTACCAGAATGGGGATAAACATTTGAAATAAAAATCCTGTGAAGGACTCTGTATCTGGGTAACAAATACTTTGAGGTAAGCGCATTTCTATTAGGATTCCATTCAGCATCTATATTACATGGATCTCTAATAAGCATATGCTTTTCAGATTCAGACATTTTATCCACTAGAGTGCTAATGGGAATACCTTCATCATTGACAGGTATGTCCATTAGACCAGAGATTAGATGTCGATCTACTTCAACTGGACCTTCTCTAGTGTCAATAATAAATGTCAAATTTTTAATTGAAAAATCAGAAATACATGCATACATAGCTTACGCAATGGACCGGAATGCCGGCCCACCCCAGTGTAGAATGTTATCCTAACCTATAGATTGGAGGAGAGGAATGAGTTCAAATGAAGCTAGATGTTCAACAAGAACAGGTCGTTCAACTATAACATTGCACAACCTAATATCCTACACATAAGAGGGATCATCTTCAGGTGACCGAAGGTGGCGCTGTGTGATAGGTATCAATCTAAAAGATGAAGGACCACGGGAAGTTTTCTTTTTAGCTCTACCTTCCATTTGTAACTAAGAAATTAAGGAACCAAGTGGTTGCAAAAGAAGTAGAGTGAGTTTTCACAAGATCAAATTTTGGAGTAGCAAACCCCAAAAACCAATATGAAACAAGAAATAAATCACATCAATGATAAAAAAAAAAAAGGAGTGATAAGAACTTGAATCTACAAGGAATATGTAAATAAAGAACTAACCTTGAAGAACTAGGAGATGGGTTCAACCGGTCGACCAAGGACCCGTTGGAGAAGAAACCCAAAATAAAGAAAAAGGGATTTTTCCCCCAAATAAAGCACCAACCCGTGCTACACAACTGGTAGGGTGGCTAGGCCCAGCTTCATCCGCGGCACCCTTTCTCTTTCCCATGAGAGAAAGAATGGTGGAAAATGAGAAAATGGCTGCAATAACCCTGAATAGTGTTATGGAAAAAGTGGAGAAAAGGGAAGAAAGGGATGGAGTCTTTAGGTCTCCACAGATTTGAACCTCCAAGGGGTGTGTAAAGGCTCAAATGGAAGGGAATTAAGAGAAAAAATGAAGAAAGAGGATGGGTAGTGGGTGTACACGAATTTGAGCCTCAAATGGGGGATTCAAGAGCTCAAATGAGAGAGAATGGAGAGGGTAGGAAGCAATGGAGAAGGGTTTACTGCAGGGTGGTGGGTACGATACATGAAAACGAAAGAGGAAGAGGTTAGAGGGGTGATTTTGTGAAAAATCTGAAGTTTGGAAGAGAAAGGAGAGCTTGGGAGGGCACTTTGTGAAGAAGGGGTGACCTAGGAAGGGTTTAACCAAAACCCCTTGCGTCTGTGAGCCACACAACCCCCAAAATGCAATCGGCCCGGTCAGCCGCAAGGTCCTTTTTGAAGCTCAAGTGGATGGGCGGCTCTTGGGAGAGTATCTGTTGTTGGAGCACCTGGATGAGGCTTGTTGGGGCCCTGTATTTGAGGGAACATATCATGCAAATGTAGGCACTGTCCGTGCATTATATGCCTATATTTGAGAGCCTACACTGGATCCCTTGCAGTTCAAGATTCCCTGGGGATGAAGTCGGGAGGCCACAATTGACGCTGGCCTGATAACTCGACTCATGGGAATATCTCTTGGCCAAGTTCACACGAGCGAGACGAATCTGAAGAGTGCACGTGAAAGAGATCGCCGTACGCATTTCCTTTATGGTCGACTGGTTCAGTGGCTGCCGAATAATAGTCTCCTAACATCAAACATAAAGGATGATTTATGCCTACTCCACCATAACTGCACGTTTAACGTCTACCCCAGGTGGAGCAGTCACAGTGATTGTACACGTATAATGGTTGACTTTCTATACCAAGCGGGGCAGGGTGAGAAGTTGTGTATGCCCACGTATGTTTTATGACAGATCGTTCTAATCATACGATCAAATAGAAGAACTGATTCGCTCCCCTTCGGCCGGCTTATATGCAAAATTGCACGCGAGTTCGGCTACAGTTTGGGCGCAGAACTCCCAGTGCTACAACACTTCATCAATCAGATGGAAATCGAGCCACGACAGCGACAAGCTCAACTCGAGAAAAGTGAGGATGAGACAGAGAGTGAAGAGGAACAGCGTGAGGATGAAGGCGGAGCGGAAATAGAAGAGGAAGTGAGCGAAGAAGAAGAGGAGGCCCAGGACACGGAGGAGAGCTCCCCTCCTATGGCACCGGAGCAGGACACCGAATGGGCTGCTAGGGATGCTCGTATAGCTTGACTTGAGGAGGGTCAAGCTGACCTACGCTAGGGATAGGCTATCTTACGACAGGATATTATGGATCTTCGGGGCCTTGTGAAACACAAGTTCAAGAAAGTGACTCATACTTTGAAGATTATCCTATGCTACTTGTAAGATAAGGGTGCCCCTCCTCCTTCACCAGACTCGGATGCCCAGTCACCCATGCTGTTGTCTTACAACTTATTTTGGTTACTGCTTTAGGTTATGTTTGTGTTCATATTGATAGGCATAGTAGTGCAGTAGTTAGTAGAATGTTTTCAGTGTTTGAAGCTTGGGTTGTATTAGCTCACATGCATTTTTTGTCATAATTCATGCAACTCTGTATTCCATGTATTATGATAAATTTTGGTGAATGAAATGCATGAAGTTGCTTTAATTTGTGTATGAATGCTGCGTAATAAGTTTGTGTGTATGCTGAATCTGACCTGGGTTACACCCTATATCATATAGGGCATGCCACAGAAGGTCACACGGAGCACGGCACACCTCGCACTTACTGATTCGATGGATCAGGCACTTCCCCGATGTTATGGTCATACGGACCCCAGATTGGGCCCTGTTCGTGAGACGATACCTAAGTCTCAGCCTTCTCTTGGTCCTGCAGTTGAACCGCCACTGTACACACCACCAGTTTGTGAGCAGAACCGTGCGTCTTCTTCGACACAGTATGTGCCTGAGTCTGCCCCACTTGTGGATAGGTTGGAGCAGTTGATGATGATGATGCACCAGTAGCACCAGCAGCTCTTAGCTACGATTGCAGGGGCCCTAACTTAGGGTGGAAGTGTTGCTCCACCTTCGCCATTTGTACGCCCTACCGAGACAGTAGTGCTTTCTGATCAGGATGAGGGTGTGCCTCCCCCTGCACCTACTGCTTACCCTACAGGAAATTTGGGTACGAGTGGTCTCCTCGAGCGATTCCAGCACTTGAGGCCTCCTACCTTTACAAGTTCTCACAGACCTGAGGAGTCCGAATATTAGCTCGACCGCATCTCCAAGATGTTATGGATGCTACATTGTACTGAGCATGAATAGGTCGAGTTGGCCACCTTTATGTTTGAAAAGGAGGCTAGCCTGTGGTGGAATAGTGTATTGCGGACAGTTGCGGTTGGATATATATGGACATGGGCAGATTTTGAGTTCTGTTTTCATGAGAAGTACTATCCCCAGACATACCGGTACGAGGAGAATGAATTCTTATGCCTTAGACAGGGAGGAATGACAGTGATAGAGTATGAGCATCGGTTCACGGAGTTGGGCCAATATGTTCTTATGATACTTACCGACGCACAGATGCGGATGCGGCACTTTTCTGAGGGCCTGCACCCTGATATTCGCATGAAGATGTGTTATGCTAGCATACTCACCCATGCTGAGCTAATACACATGTCTATGTGAGCAGAGCAAGACGAGGACCGGTTGACACGTTCTCGTGGGGCTATGATTACTAGACCACGACCTCATATGTTAAGCAGGCCATTCATCGGCAAGAGGCCTCGCACAGACTCTCCTCCCAGGATTGCGGCACCACTAGTTCCGATACGGTGACCGGGCGTGACCTGTACCTACTGTGGGAGACCAGGCCACCCAGCGGAGAGCTGCTTCACACGTATGAGATACAGTGGGTTCTCGTCGCCGCAAAGGATCAACCACACTCGCCCTCAGACTATATCGACTCTGCCTCTACGTACTATCCCTGCACATCCATTATTCTAACCCCCTGCACCTCAATTTAGGCTGCCTCAGCGACCTATGGTGCCTCAACCCAACCGACCTCAGCAGGCACGCGTTCATGCGCTTACGGCAGAAGAGCCAGAGACAGCACCTTCAACACCTATGGCCTTCGAGGTCACTTCACATGTTCAAGGTACTCCTGTCTTCTTATTGGTGGACACTGGGTCCACTACCTCCATCATTTCATGTGGGGCAGTTAAGCGTCTAGCTTTACATACTACTCCCACGAAGGGCGTGAGACTCACTACTACTACTGGGACTTTTTCGGATGTCACACGGACGTGTGAGGGTTGCTCAGTAGACTTGGGTAACAAGACGATATTTGTTGACCTCATTGTCGCCCCACTATGGCACTACGACATTATCCTCGGTATGGACTAGCTCACTGAGATGAAGGCAAAGATTGATTGAGATAATCGGGTCGTGACAGCAAACGGACCTAACGACATGGTCTTTACTTTTCCAGTGCAGGTTAGTTGGCCATGTCATGTTGGATGTTACGCCGCTTTACTAGAACATGTAGATGAACCGACGTTAGGAAACATGCCAGTAGTTCGAAAATTTTCAGATGTGTTTAGGACAATCCCTGGATTACCTCCTCGACGCGAGATCTATTTTACTATTGATCTTATGCCTGGTGAGACCCCCATTTCATTACCTATGTATCAGATGCCTCCATGTGAGATGGAGGAACTAAGGAAACAAATTGATGAGCTGGTAGAGAAGGGCTTCATACGACCCAGTGTGTCTCCTTAGGGAGCACTTGTGTTGTTTGTCGAGAAGAAAGATGGGTTGCTACGATTATGTATTGATTACCGTAGGTTAAACTAATTGACCGTGAAGAACAAGTATCATTTACCCAGGATAGACGATCTGTTCGATCAATTGAAAGGGGCACGATACTTCTTGAAGATTGATCTCCAGTCAGGGTATCATCAGTTACACGTCAGGGATGAAGACGTACAGAAGACGGCCTTCAAGACCAGTTTTGGGCATTACGAGTTCCTCGTGATGTCGTTCGGTCTTACGAACGCACCGACCGTGTTCATGGACTTGATGAACCGGGTATTTCATCCATTTCTATACCGATTTGTCATTGTGTTTATCGATGACATCCTGATATACTCTAAGAATCGGGAAGAGCACGAGGAACACCTACAAGCAGTCTTAGATACTCTGAGGAAGAACCAGTTGTTCGCACAGTATAAGAAGTGTGACTTTTAGCAGGAGGAAGTCAAGTTCCTGGGACATGTGGTGTCCAAGAAAGGGATATCAGTTGACCTCGCTAAGGTAGTCACGGTTCAGGACTGGAAGCAGCCTAGTTCGGTTACTGAGGTGAGGAGTTTTCTTGGTCTAGCGGGGTAATACCGACGATTCATTTGGGATTTCTCGAAGATAGCCAAACCGTTGTCTCAGTTGACACGGAAGGATCTGAAGTTCGCCTGGAATGAGAAGGCAGAAGCATCTTTCTAGGAGTTGAAGGACAGACTGACGTCCGCCCCTGTGCTGGTATTGTCAGAGCAAGGGGTCAAGTATACTATATATACCGATGCGACTCGCGTTGGTTTGGGCTGTATCCTTATGCAGAAGGACAGGGTGATCGCATATGCCTTGGGACAGTTGAGGAAACACGAGGAGAATTACCCTAGGCACGACCTCGAGTTAGCAGCGATCATATTTGCATTAAAGCTCTGGAGACATTACCTCTACGGAGAGGAGTTCGAGCTTTTCATCGACCGCAAGAGCCTTCGCTATATATTCACTCAGAGAGACCTAAATATGAGGCAGCGACGATGGATGGAGACCTTAAAGAACTTCAAGTTTGAGGTGTCCTACCATCCTAGCAAGGCTAACCTTGTGGCAGATGCATTGAGCCACAAGAAGGCGATAGTATTTGTAGCCCAGCTGATGGTTGAGGAATGGCACATGGTGGAGTTCATACGGGACTTCGAGCAGAAACTCACGTGAATGAGCCATTCGAGTGTGTCGCATATATTCGGGTGCGGTCACTTATTGATGACAGGATTATCAAGGCCCAGAAGGGTGATGCGTGATTGTCTGAGCTTCGAAAGTAAGCTAGCAATGACGAGAACTCTGAGTAGAGAGTTGGCACAGATGGGGGTCTACGATACCGTGGCCGCCTATGCGTCCGAGATATTCATGACTTGAGACAGGAGATTCTCAAGGTTGCCCACACATCGAAGCTTGCAATGCATCCTGCTAGCACGAAGATGTATCAGGACCTAAAGAGGTAGTATTGGTGGGACAATATAAAGGCTCATATAGCTGAATATGTCTCTCATTGTCTCACGTACCAGCAGGTCAAGGCTGAACATTGCCGACCTCCTGGACTGCTTCAGCCCATGCCCATGTTGAATGGAACTGGGACTTCATCTCTATAGATTTCATATCGGGGTTACCAAAGATGAGGAAGGGACATGATTCCATCTGGGTGATCGTCGACCGGTTGACAAAGTCAGCTCACTTCCTTCCGATCAAAGTGTCGAACTCTGCAGACGAGTTAGTCAGATTGTACATTAAGGAGATAGTGCGTCTGCATGGAGTTCCCTTGGAGATTGTGTCGGACAAAGACACGCGATTCACATATATCTTCTGGACTCGTATCTAGGAAGTGATGGGTGTGAAGTTGAAGTTTAGTACCGCGTTCCACCCGCAAACCGATAGGCAGACGGAGGGAGTGAATTAGATTTTGGAGGATATGTTGTGGCCCTGTGTTTTAGACTTCAAGGACAGTTGGGATGACTATCTCCCATATGCAGAGTTCGCCTACAACAACAGTTTTCAGGTGAGTATTGGCATGGCTCCTTACGAGGCCTTGTATGGGCGCCCTTGCTGAGCACCACATTGCTAGGCAGAGGTTGGCGGGCGCAGTTTGATTGGTCTAGAGTTAGTACAGGCGACCTCAAAGAATATCGATATTATCAGGCGTCGACTTCTTACAGCACAGAGCAGACAGAAGAGTTATACCGATACGAGGCGGTGACCGCTTGAGTTTGAGGTTGGAGACCATGTATTCCTTTGAGTTTCTCCCATAAAGGGAGTCCTTCGGTTTGGCAAGAAGGGGAAACTTACCCCGCAGTTCATTGGCCCATTCCAGATACTTGACCAAGTGGGTGTAGTGGCATACCGTCTTGCCTTGCTCACTCCACTTGTGGGTGTGCATAACATATTTCATGTTTCCATGCTAAAGAAGTACGTTCCTGATCCTTCCTATATCATCAAATGGAAGCAGGTACAGTTGAGCAAGGACGCTACGTATGTACTGCATCCGACGCGTATCCTAGACAGGAAGGAGCAAGTGTTGCATAGCATGGTCATCCCACTTGTGAAGGTACTGTGGACACATTATACTGAGGAAGAGGCTACTTGGGAAACTGAAGCCAAGGTCAAAAAGAACTACCCTTAGATTCTCAAGGAGTACGAAAAGGTACTAATTTCGATGACGAAATTTTTCTTTAAGGGGGGTAGATTGTAACATCTCAGAAAATTCTGTACAAAGACCCGAGTACCATCTCAGGCAGGAATCACTCAGGATCAAATCCTTTAAGAATTAGACAAAGTTAACTAAGTGCTAATCTAGATTAGCTGTGAAATCCACTTGAAGCACTTTAAATACGATCTGCAAGACCCAAAACTTGTAGAATCATTGACGCTAGGTTACCCTAAAATCTAGGATCAATCTCATTACCCAGTTGCTATCGGGAGCACATCGAAACTCCATATCGGATCTAGACCGCACGTCGGAAGTCCGATTAATACGGAGTTATATAATTAAGACTGCCTTGCTGGGCTTGACAACCATCTCGAAAATTAAATACAGATTGTGTCCCGGGGCTATTCGCTTGAGCCCGGAGTGAAGAGTGTGAGAAAACGTGGATTTCTTTAGAAATTAAATCTAATTTAAGTAATCTGAGACCTGTCACTTGCGGGCCTAATATAAGCAATTAGACCATCAGAATCTGACCTAAATACACCCTCGGATTAGGAGAAATTTCATACATATGGCAGTGTACTTGTAACCCTGATCGAGTTTCGGTGACCGTTAAACTGAAACTGATCTACCACGTGTGATCTGGGAACCCTACTGGAATGCAAACTTAACTCGACCTAGATCCATAGTCAGTGAGCTTAAGTCTGACCTTTGGCTCAAGGGAGGCTCCGAAAGTGCTCCGTTGAGCTGAAATTGACGCACTTTGGACATAACTTGAGTATACCTTGGCCCTGGGGCCATTTCCATCAAATTTAGGCCTATATAAGGACCTTAAACGCTCTCTCATCCACTTCATACAAATTTGAGAAAACCCTAGGAGAGAGAAGAGAGTAAAGAGAGAGAAAGGGCGAGAGAAGTTGGAGTCATTCCTGAGAATCGATCCCTGCCATTCTACGTACCTATCCATCACTACTATATCACTTTTCTGGCGATTCTGATTCCGTTTTCGGGTAAGAAATCCTAACCCTAATCAGTTCTAGAGATTCAACTAGTGTAAGTGATAAAGTAGCTAACCTATTTCATGCCATAGGTTGTTGTTCTACCGTTGATAAAGACTTGGTGTTTAAACTGAGTCCGTTACTCGCTTCTACGGCATAAGGTGCGGACTATAGACGCTTAGGTTATGGTTTTCAATACTTTCAATGCCGGATAATGATAGATTAATGATCTGGGTGTTATTTCACATGCAAAATGCGATGTTCGTTTTGTGATTCAGTTACGTATGCAAATTACGACGTTAAGTGTATTCTGTATATTTGTAGAAAATACCGTATACGTATAAAATATGAAAGTGTGTTTGCCATGATTAATTACTGTGTGTATATGCTATATATATGTGTAATACTTATTCGGCAAAAGAATTCGCCCTAATACATGTTTTAGCCAATATGCGTTATGTATGTTAATAAGTGTATTCTAAGTGTTTGTGAAAATGCTTGTAAGAGTAAGTACTTAGGTGATAGTGCGTTAGGTAGGTGTTGAGATAGGATTCTCAATACCTTAAAGATGTATATGATTTCCTCCATGCAAGTTGCTTAGTTTAATCACTTACTTATGAAATGTATGTGTTTGTATTTCCTGCTTATATTGTGCTTTATAATATGCTTGTTAACATGTTTGAATCACTTTGTTAATTCTACTTTGACTATTATACATGCTTTCTGGTTAAGGATTGAATGTGATTGGGGCTATGTTATAGTCCTGGCAATCAGTAACAGGCTTTCAGTTCGTGGCTGAGATTCATTCGCCGTGTAGGACATGTTTGACAAACCCGAGTTGTGTGTTGGTCGTCGGCAGTGGTTAGGCCACACGAAGTGCTCATGCACTTCATGTCGATCGATATAATGTGCGCTCGTGCTAGTCGAGCCCGTCAAGTAACCCGATGTGCCCTTGTATGTTCACCATGTATGGACGCTATTGCTTGAACCTAAGGTACCAAACTCACCAATGAAATCCCGTTTAACCTTAGTACCTCGATCCGCTAAGACTCATGAGCTGGACTGGTGGTATGGAATACCATGGTCGAGCTGTCGGCCTACGCTGGGGCGGCGAGCCTCCACGTAGTGACCAGTTAGCAACCCAGACTCGTGAGCCGAATACGGTGGTATGGGACATTGTATTCGAGCTGTCGGCCTACACTGTTTTGGTGACGAAGCTGTGATGGGTGATGGGGAAGTGGTGTAACGATTCCGTGCAACAACCCTGACAGCCCTAGACGTGCCCTTTGTAGTGACCTCGAGCATACTCTGAGTTTACATGGAGGCAACAACCCTTCCGTAGCATCTAGAGTATAATCTAGGCCTGTAATGATTTAGCGACGAGCCCTTTGCAGCGACCTAGAACCATAACATCGTATGAGATTTCCTAGGATTGACAACCCTATAATGGATCATCGTTTAGGAAATGACATAAGGGAGGTACCTTAGTTTCCCAACCCTGCTGTATGAAAAGGACTAATAAGAACTTGGTAATCATATACATACACTGCATTATGCGTGCATTCAGGCGTAGCAGGTCAAGCATTGAGGCAGTGTTGTTCATGTGCGAACGTGAGATGAAGTCACTGAGGGAGCGTAGACAAGGGCATGCATCATACATTCATACCATTCTTACATTAACAAGAGTACTTAGGGATGTGTGATTTACTGCTTTATCATTACTGCTTAATTGAATTGATAACATGCTAACCTTTGCTCTACTGTTCCACTGAGTTGATCACTCACTCCCACGTTACGCGATGATGTTTTAAACACCAACCAGACTCTGTCTTGATTTCAGATGACGGCATGACCCCTAAGGCGGAGCCTGACTACTACGATGATCAAGACAAGTTCTCATATATGCAATTCTCCGGTGGCTTCGCTTAGGCTATCCGGATTGACGGGGCTATAGGGTTTTATTACAGTTGAACCATTTTTGATACTTTTGACTTTTATAATATTACATGTAATATTTCATGTACACAGTGACTCAGTGTTATATTCATACTCTAGAGACCGATCGTGATCTTTTGACTTGTATACGTTTATAAATATCTTTCAGTCTTCCGCTTACGTTTTACAATTAATCTGGAGTATAAATTACTGTTTTGGTATAATCCCACTCATGATTAATGCACTAACACAGACAACATTGAATCATAAGCATATATGTTGCATAAGTGATGTTTTGAAACTCGGGAGTTGAGTTGCTACTTGACCCCCGGTTTTTAGGGCGTTACATCTAATGTCAATGTGCTTGGTTCGTGAATGTTGGATTGACTTTTTAGATATATTAATTGCACTGGAATTACCACAATATACAACCATAGTATCTTGTGTAATTTCGTAATCGCTTAACATTCTTTTCATCCACACAAGCTGAGTACATATTTTTCCTGCACAATGTATTCAGCCTCAGTAGTTGAAAGCGATACGGAACTCTGTTTCTTACTTTGCCAAGAAACTAAACAGTTCCCAACATAGAAACAACCACCACTGGTTGATTTCCTATCATCAATGTTACCAGCTCAATCAGCATCAGTGTAACCAGCTAATTGCACGCTAGTATCATGTGGATACCAAAGACCAAGATTTGTAGAACTCGCGATATATCGCAAAATGCACTTAACAGCAGTTAAATGTGACTCTTTAGGGTCAAATTGATATCTAACGCAAATACCTATGCTAAATGCAATATTAGGTCTACTTGCAGTTAAATAAAGCAAACTTCCAATCATACTGCGATATAGTTTAGGATCCACACTCTTACCTGCATATTTCTTTGAGAGTTTCAAAGTAGTACTCATAGGAGTATCAAAAATTTTCTCATTCTCAAAACTAAACTTTTTAACCAAGTTCAAAGCGTATTTAATTTGAGAAATGAAGAAACCATCAGGTTGCTGTTTTACTTGCAACCCTAGGAAATAATTCAACTCCCCGACCATGCTCATTTCGAACTTAAACTTCATAAGATCTGCAAACTCAATAGTCATGTTAGCACAAGTAGATCCATAAATAATATCATCAATATAAATTTGCACTATTAAAATGTGATCATTATATTTCTTTACAAACGATGTCTTATCAACACTTTCCATTATAAAGTTATGACTTAGTAAAAACTTAGTCAACTTTTTGTACCATGCCCTGGGAGCTTGTTTCATACCTAGAGAGCCATTTTCAGGCGATAGACATGATTAGCATTCTTTTGGGTCTTCAAAACCCATTGGTTGTTCAACATACACTTCTTCATGCAAATTACCATTTAAAAAAGTACTCTTTACATCCATTTGGTATATTTTGAACTTTCTAAATCATGCAATGAATATAAATACTCTGATTGATTCAAGACAAGCTACTCGGGCAAAGGTCTCATCATAAGCGATGCCTTCAATTTGAGTGTACCCTTGTACAACCAGTTTAGCCTTGTTTCTAATTATATTACCAAGTTCATCAGACTTATTTTTGAAAATCCATTTAGTTCCAATTATGTGTTTATCTTTAAGTCTAGCAACTAAGTACCAAACATCATTTCTAACAAATTGATTAAGCTCTTTTTGCATTGCAGCTATCCAGTTTTCATCAATAAAAGTTTCTTTTACGTTAGCCGGTTCTATCTGAGATGTAAAGCACACATAATTACACATATCTTCTAGTTGTCTATGAGTGCGCACACCAGTGCGATGGTTTTCAAGAATCTGATTAGTTGGATGATCTTTAACAGTCCTCAGTTCAGAGTTATTTTAACTTGATGAAGTATCCAATTTATCAATTAGAAGGACTTCATCATTTTTTGAACTTGAGACAGGTATATTCAGGTGATTGTCAATAACCACATTAATGGACTCTTGAATTACACCCGTCCTTTTATTAAGAACCCGATATGCTCGACTATTCAGAGCATACCATAAAAATAACCCTTCATCACTTTTGGTGTCAAACTTACCCAGATTTTCACAGTCACGTAAAATGTAGTACTTGCTACCAAAAACTCAAAAGTATTTGACAGTAGGCTTCTTATCAAACCACATTTCATAAGCCGTTTTATTATTTAATTTTCTAGTATAAACGCGGTTAATTATATAACAAGCAGTATTAATGGCTTCAGCCCAAAGATTTTTAGGAAGCTTCATACTATTTAACATTACATTTGCCATTTTTTGAAGCATTCTATTTTTTCTTTCTACTATACCATTCTGTTGTGGTGTTTTGGGCGAAGAGAATTCATGTGATATTCCCTGATCACTGCAAAACTTTTCAAAATTGCTATTCTTAAATTCTGATCCATGATCGCTACGGATCTTACAGACTTGAGATTCTTTTTCAGTTTGGATACGTCTAAGGATCCTTTTTACTTCATTGAGAGTTTCTGATTTGTCTCTTAAGAAGACTACCCAAGTATATCTGGTAAAGTCATCAACGATTACCAGTATGTACTTCTTGCCACCTCGACTCTCTGTTCTAGTTAGTCCAATAAGATCCATATGGAGGAGTTCGAGCGGTTTAGATGTGGCATTGGAGTCCACCTTTTTGTGAGAACTCCTAATTTGCTTGCCAATCTGGCATTCGCTACAAATTTTATCAATTTTCTATATTTTAGGTAAGCCGCTTACTAACTCTCTTTTGCTCAATCTATATAAGTTGCGGTAATGTACATGTCCAAGGCGTTTATGCCATAATTCGGTCTCATCGGTATGGACCATGTAGCACGATAGATTAGATGAGTTAGAATCACTTATAATGTAGAAGTTTTCAGAAGTTCTACGACCAGTTAATATTATAGAACCATTTTTATTTAAGATTTCACATCCTTGGTTAGTAAATTTTACACTGTGATTATTATCGCATATTTGAGAAATGTTTAATAAGTTGTGTTTTGACCCTTCTACATATAAAACATTCTCAAATAAAGGGAGGTTAAAGAGTTGAACCGTACCTTGGCCAATAATCCTGCAATTGCTACCATCACCAAATGTGACTGATCCATCAGTCATATATTTAAGATTGGTGAACAAACCTTTCTCACCAGTCATGTGTCTGGAGCATCCAAGCTTTGAAAGCAGTGTGGGCAACCAAGCACGTAACCTTAGGAACCCATTTTATTACAGTCTTGGGTTTAGGAGTATAGTTGGTCTTCTTTTGATTGTAGTTGATAGAAGACCAACCCATTGAATTATATTTTAAGAGCTCTTTAAGTAAATCAACAATTTTCTCAATAAATGATTGTGATTCTGATTTTTGTAGTTGATATGGTTACTTCTAGGTTTTAAGGTTTGAAAAGACTTGGCATTTTTAAAATGATTTTGATTTAGACTTTTCCCTTTTAAGTTTGAAGACTCCCCCCTTTCACAAATTTGGGTGGAGTATTCTTATGTTTAGGAGGAATACTTTTGTTGTAGCCCAATCCAGATCGATCGCAACATTTTCTGGATCCGGATAAGAGTTTTTCTAACTTAGGATCTCCTTGGGCATACTTCCATGTGTCTTTTAAACTCAAAAGTGAATAGACTTCAAGTTTTAGTTTTTCATTTTCAGATTTTAAGTTTTCAACTTGAGAATTTTTGAAATCGAAGTCACGCTTAATTTTTTTAAAAGAATCTGAAATGTGATATTTTTCTAAAACAAGACTATCAAAATTTTCTTTAAGTTTAGAAAACTTTTCTTTCTAAAGTTTTAGTTTTACGGCAATTTTACAACTTTCATTGTATAGGGCATTATAGGCATCTTATAGATCTTCTTCATTTTTATGATCACTATTTAGATCTTCTTCATTAGTTAAATCATCATTATCTGAAAAAGTGAACTTGGCTAGAGTCATTAGTTGACTTCATTACCCAACTCGGTTTCAGAATCTTCTGACTCAGAAGAGGCTTCAGAGTATGAAGATTCATCCCAAGTAGCCAACATACCTTTTCTTTTAGGTTTGTCCTTTTTAGGACACTTGTTCGCTAGATGCCCATATTCATGGCAGTTGTAACATTAACTGTCTTTTAAAAATTTTCAAGTTTTAGATTTAGATCTTTTCTTATCATTAGATTTTTTAAAATCAACTCTCTTTTTACTTTTGAAAATCTTATAAAACTTTTTAGCAAAAAGGGCCATATCATCTTCAGAATTTTTAAAATCAGAATTACTACAATTTTCTTAAGAAATACTTTTAGAAGATTTAAGGGCAATGGATTTACCTTTAGGAACTTTAAAGTTTAACTCATATGTCTGTAATGAGCCAACTAATTCCTCTACCCTCATATTAACCGTGTCACGAAGTTCTTGGATCGCAGTCACCTTTGAATTGAACCATTCAGGTAGTAGTGTAGTATCTTTGCATGTACTTTACTTTTTGGGATTTTATCACCAAGACCCTACATAGAGTTGATAATGTCATTTAATCTAGTATAAAAGTCCATGAAAGTTTCACTTTCTTCCATACGTATTTCCTCAAATTTGGTTGTGAGGATTTGGACTTTAGATTTCTTGACAATTGTTGTTCCCTCGTGTGTCATTTCTAAAATATCCTAGGCTTGCTTTACAGTATCACAGGATATAATTCTTTTGAATTCTTCCGGTGATAGTGCGCAAGTGATTACATTTAGTGCTTTTACATTAGCACTACTCTCACTTTTTTGAAGAGTGGTCCAAGAGAAATAAGGTGTAATTCTCATAATTTTGGATCCATCGATACCAGTCACTTCAGTGGTAGGAGGGGTCCAATCAGTCATTGTGGCTTGCCACACGCTCTCATCCATGAATTTTAAGAAAATTCTCATCCTGGCTTTTCAATAGGCACAATTGGAGCCATCAAATGGTGGAGGCCTAGTGACTGAGAGGCTATCAAAATTTGACATCTCAAATAGCTCAGATCGATTAGATCGATTAGTATAAAGAAATAATAATTAAAACGAGCTATTAGGCTTTAATACCACTTGAAAAGGCCGAGCTATTAAGTCCTAGAGGAGGGTGAATAGGACTATGCCAAATTAAAAAATTAACAACATAATTTAAATAAATTAAATATAGATAGCAATAAACAATTCCACAATGCTGAAAATAAAGACAACCTCAAATGTACGAGTATTGAAAGGTTGATACAGATGTTTTTCTAAGGACAACCTTACACCAAAAACCAAGGGTTTATGGCAGGACAACCTTACTAGAACGGTTTGTGTATTAAAAACTCAAACTAATACAGAGGAATAAAGAAATAAATAGCAAGGAAATAAATCTAAGCTATTACAACATTCCCACACTTGCATAAAAGAATTTACAACATTCTCCACAAATACAAAAAGGGAAATTTCAACATCCACAAATTAAAATAAACAATTAACCAACCGCAAGACTAGAAATTATAGTGGTTCACTTATGTGTACACCAACTGTTAAACAACAGCCACACAACCACTCCACTCCTAATAACCTCACATAGTGGATATTAGAGTTCAATATGAAAATAGGTTTTTCAAGGTTCACCTAAAACCCTTACAATTGTGTCTTTCAAGTGGGCTTACACAATTCAAAAAACCCCACACTCTGAGGTTTTTAGATCACCTCAGACAAACCAAAACAGAGAGATTTTTCTGGCACAATCTCAATGAAACCAGAAAATAGAATTTATAAAATTATAAAATACATGGATATTCTCCTTTTGATGCAGCCCGGAAGAACCAAATCGGAGTAGAAGTTCAATGTCCACACTCACTTTTGAAATGGTTCTAGGTTCTAAATGATTTTAAATTAAATCAAGTTGGGCTAGCTCTATTTGATTTTAATTCTAAGAAAAGGGCAAGTCTCAATCCCTTCTTCAAATATGATTGGAATATATAATAAAAAATCAAATATAATAAAGGTAAATTAAGAGAATATTAAATGAGCACAATATAGCTTAAAATAATGACTAACTTATCTCTCAGAGCGGTGTATTGATTTTGCTTGAATTGGATATCAAACTCTAAAATTCGTGCTCTATTTATAAGTGTAGAAATGGCTTGCTCGACTGGTCCTGCGGTTAGCTCGACTGGTCGTAGGACCAATAGATGTTTAAAATTTTGAGCGCAATAAGATAAAGTCGTTCCACCACTAGTCGAAGGACCTGCTCATCAACAAGGATGGTCAGGACAAAGCTGCCCAACTCAGTAAAGCGATGCTCGTACTCAGTAACAATCATGCCTCCCTGCCTGAGGCATAAAAACTCATCCTCCCGCTCGTATCTATAGGTCTGCGGGTAATACTTCTCGTGGAAGTGGAACTCAAATGCTACCCAAGTCCACACATAGTCCACTGCGACAGACCGCAGCACACTGTCCCACCACAGGCTGGCCTCCCTCTCGAACATGAAAGTGGCCAACTCGACCTGCTCTGCCTCAGTACAGTGCAGCATCCATAACATCTTGGAGATGCGGTCTAGCCAAAACTCAGCCTCCTCGGGTCCGTGAGAACCCGTGAATGTGGGAGGCCTCAAGCGCTGGAATCGCTCGAGTAGGCCACGAGTACCAACATCTCCAGTAGGGGGTATAGTAGGCGCAGGGGGAGGTATAGCCTCAGCTTAAGCAGGAGGCTCTGCGGTCTTGGTCGTGTAGATGGTGAAGGTGGAGCCGCACTGCCACCCCGAGCTGATAAGACCGCAAGAGGCTGCTGATGCTGCTGCTGCATCAGCATCATCATCTACTCAAACCTGTCAGGAGGTGGAGAAGCCTGTGGGTCATGCTGTGTAGATGAGGATGCACGGTGCTGCTCGCGGACCGGGGGTGTATAAGGTGGCAGTCCACCAGTAGAACCAGCAAGAGGCTGATCTGAGTCTAAACCTTGGTCTGTAGGACCACCTCTACAAGAAGGAGCCTGGTCTATCGAGTCAGTGAGAAGGAGGTGTGCCGTGCTCCGTGTATACTGCCGCGGCATGCCCTATACAACATAGGGTGTAACGTATGTGAGATAAAGCATAGCAACACATTATACAAGCACTTCAAGCATTCCACACATCTCATAGCAATAGAGGCTGCATGCTTTTCATTTACCCAAAATTGTCATAATACATGGAATACAGAGTTACATGAATCATGACAGAAATTACATATGAGCCAATTACATCCACAACATCAAACACTTAAAACATACTACTAACTACTACATCATCAACATGAAACATAAACCTACTACAGAGGAAACCAAACAACTACAAAACAGCAGTAAGGATGGCTAGGCATCCGAGTCAGGCGATGAAGGAGGGGCATTCTTGTCCTGTAGACGGCACAGGATGGCCTTCAAGGTACGAGACACCTTGTTGAGCTTGGTTTGGACCCGCCCAACTTCCTGTTGCAGGGTGGCTTGGCCCTCCTCGAGACGGGCTAAACGCGCATCTATGGTAGCCCGATCGATGCCCTGCTCCTGAGCCGCAGGAGGTGAACTCTCCTCTGTATCTTGGGCCTCAGGGTCCTCTTATTCTTCTTCTATTTCATTGCCACTCCCATCTTCACCCTCTTCTTCTTCGCTCACAAACTCATCCTCACTCTCCTCATGTCGGGCCCGTCGTCGCCGCGCCCCGAGTTCCATCTGATGAAGTGTACTCTCCTCGATTTGGTGAATCGGTGTTGGCCTCTCCACCCCCAGACTGTAGCCAAACTCCTGTGCAATCCTGCATATGAGTTGGCTGAAGGGAAGCGAATCAGAGCTCCTAGTGGAGCGTGCAGTACTCACAATCTGTCGCAACATAAATGTAGGCACGCACAAGTTTGCCCTCTGCCCCACTTGGTATAGAAAGTCTACCATGAGTCGCGTGCACTCGTTGCGATTACTGTTTCTGGGGTAGAGGTTGTATGTGAAGATGTGATGTAGTAGGCGGAAGTCATCTAACATGTGGGACGCTAGCAGGCTTTTGTTTGGCTGCCACTCAACCAGTCAGCCACCACAAAGGTAACGTGTGCGACGATCCTTTTCACGAGCAGTCCCCAGATTCTGTTCGCTAGCATGTACGTCACCAAGGGGCATATTCATAAGCCGCGTAATCACTCTCACATCAATAGTGGCAAACAGATCCACCCCAACTAAGAGCCGAAACTATAAAAGTTTCAATGTAGGATCACGAATGTTGGCATAGAAGGCTCGGACAGTACTAGGATTGGTACGACCTCTGGCCTCAAATAGCTGACCCCAGTGGGCCGCCTCCACTTGCTAGAACAAGTAGTATTCACCAAAGAGCCATCCATCCACCTGGGCTTTAAAGAGAACCTTGTGGTCCTCATAAACTCCATGAGGTAGTGCCGCCAACTGAGCTCGTTCAGCAGGGATCCAGGGATCAAGATCCCGCTTCGTTTAAAATTCCTAGGCAGTGCTTGAGCTAGCGGCGGTGCCTCTCGACCGCCTTGAACGTGTAGGGCAACTAGGCCCAGCCTCATCAGCAGCGTTCTTTCTCTTTGCCATGAGAGAAAAGATAGAGGATATTGAGAAAATGGCCGTAATGACTTCAAAAAGGGCCATGGAAAATGAAGGAAAAAGAGAGAAGGGGCTGAAAATATGAGTTCTCCACGGATAGGAGGCTCAACAGGTATTGCAAAGGCCCAAAGGACAGTGAGTGGAGAAGGAAAATGGAGAGGTAGGATGGCTTAGGGAGCTTACACATTTTAGAGCTTCAAATGGGGCGTGTAGGAGTCCAAATGAGAGAAAATGGAGAGAGTAGGGAGGTAGGAAGGGCTGTGAACGATGGAAGGGAGTGGGTGATGACCGAAAATGGAAAATGGGATGATTGGAGTGGCAATTTTGAAGAGAAAACAGCAAGAACGGAGGAAAAGAGAGCTTGGAGGGAAGGTTTGTGAAGGAAGTAAGGGTTTGGGAGAGAGGGAATGGACGGGAGCTATGTCAGGGGGGTCCTTATACCCCCAAAGTGGATCGGCCCGAGTCGCGGGCCCGGCCCAGCCCAAAATTCGGCGAGGCCTCGCCAACCAACTATCCAAATCACAAGGGCCCGCCCCATGGGCGAGACCCTCCTACCCCCTAGGCCCCAAAAAAACCCGAGGTCCCACCCTGGGTACCCCTAGATTAATGTGGGTAAGCCCCCGACCACGATTCGCTCAATTTCGGATAGTTTCGGGCACTTTCGGACACATACTTGCATTTACAGATCTTTAACTGTTGGGATAAGGTGTATTGTGATCTAGACACATCAATAGACGGTTTAGAAGTGATTTGGGATCGACTCGTGCGATCAGGATCAAGTACGAACTCGATCAAAATGTTCGTTTTCGATGAACTTCGCCAAATGGCGAAATCGGGGAAGCCTAGGACTGTTTCTACATTATTCTCGCACCCTCCTAAGTCAAAACATCAGCGTACGTCATGGTAACATAACTAAGGTCTGGTTTAATCAAAATCATGCTCTGATACCAACTTGTAATACCTTAAAATTTGAGGGTCGAGTAGCAACTCAACTCTCAAGTTCCAAAACATCACTTATGCAACATAGATAATGATGATTAAATGTTGTCTGTGTTAGTGCAATAAACGTGAGTGAGATTATACCAAATCAGTAATTCATACTCCAGATCAACTGTATAAAGGCAAGCGGAAGACTGAAACTGTATATATATGTATGTAAAAGAAACAAAACTATCTCAATCTCCAGAGTATGAACCCATCTAAGTCACCATATACATATATCTGTTTTGTGAATAAAATGTCAAAAGTACAACTAAGGAGTAATCCCTGCAAGTCTCGTCGATCCTGGCAGTCTAGTCGAAGCCACTAGAATACTGCATAAATGAGAACTCGTCCTAGTCCTTGTCATAGTCCGGCTCAGCCTCCTGAGTCGCCACCTCATCTATACCTGAGACAGAGTCTGGTTGGTGTGTACAACACCGTCCCGTAATGTGGGAGTGAGTAGCTAACTCAGTGGAACAATAAAATATAGGTTAACATGTTATCAATGCAGTCAAGCAGTAATGATAAAGCAGTACAATCAAACACTCCCAACTACTCTTATTAATGCAGGTATGAATGCAGTCATGATGTATGCCCTCACCACACACTCCCTTGTGCGACACCATCTTACGTTCGCGGCATGCTTGCATTCCTCAGTGCTCCACATCTTTCAGGCACATGCAATACATGATGAGCATGATTACCGAGTTGTTATTAATCCATTTCAAACAGCAGTATTGGGAAACTAAGGTACCTCCCTTGTATCATTCCCAAATATAATCCATTCTAGGGTCGTCAGTCCTAGTTAATCTCATATGATGGTGTGTTTTCTAGGTTGCTACAAAGGCTGCTAGGGCTGTTACACATAATGGTTACACCACTCCCCCATCACCTCTTTAACGGTTCATCACTATACTGAAACAGGCCTAGTTCATACTCCATACACCGCAGCAAAACTCGTCGCCTCACCGTGAATTCAGAGTATACTCGAGGTCACTATAAAGGTCTCGTCACCAATCAATGTAAGCCGACAGCTCGAATATAGTATCTCATACCACCATAATTGGCTCACGAGTCTGGTTGCTCACTGGTCACTACGGGGAGGCATGTGGCCCCAGCGTAGGCTGACAGCTCGACCATGGTGTCCCATACCACCATGCCTGGCTCATGAGTCTTAGCGTATCGAGGTATCATGGTTAACGGGATTCCACTGGTAAGTTTGGTACCCTAGGTTCAAGCAGTAGCGGCCAAACATGGTGAACATACATTAGACATATCGGGTTACTTGACGAGCCTGACTAGATCGAGCGCACAATCAACTGAACGGCATGAAGTGCATAAGCACTTCGTGTGGCCTAACCACTGTCGCCAACCGAAGTACGACTCGGGTTCGTCAAACACATCTTACGTGGCGAAATGAATTTCAACCACGATCTCAAGTCTGGTACCGATTGTCTGGACTATAAACATAGTCTCAAACTCAATCAATCCTTATTCATGGCATGTGGAGTAAAGCATATTAAACAAAGTAATTCAAGCAAGTTAACAAGCATGTCATAAAGCATGTTATAAAGCACTATATAAACAGGAATACAAACACATATTTTTCATAAGTAAGTGGTTAAAGTAAGCAACTCACATGGAGGAAATCATACAAGTCTCTAAGGTAGTTGAGAATCCCATCTCAACACCTACCTAAGGCACCATCATCCAAACACTTACTCTCACAAGCATTTTCACAAACACTTAAAATACACTATTACAACATACATAGTGTATATTAGCAAAACATGTATTAGGGCGAGTCCTTTCGCCAAGCAAGTATTTTATGCACATATGATATATTCATACAGCAAATAATCATGGCAAACACATTTCAAAAATATATACGTATACGGTACTTTCTACAATACACTATTTCTATATACATAGTGTATATTAGCAAAACATGTATTAGGGCGAGTCCTTTCGTCAAATAAGTATTTTATCCATATATCATATATTCATACAACAAATAATCATGGCAAACACATTTTCAAAATTTATACGTATACGGTAATTTCTACGAATACCTAGAATATGTAAAATTCTATATTTTACATCTTTAATCAAAATGGAAAATAGACAGCACTTTATACCTGTGCGATTGTATGCAGATCATGAATCTATCATTATCTGACATTGAAAGCGTTGAAAACTATAACCTATACACCTAAAGTCCTCACCTTTCGTCTTAGAATCGTAACGAATCAGCTAGGTTTGCTAAGCTTCTGTATTCGGCAGTTTGGTAGCCTAAAGAATGAAATAGGTTAGCTATTTCATAACCTACAACCTTCACACCCCAAAAACAGATTAGGGTTAGGGTTTCTTACCTAGAAACGAATTCAGAATCGCCGGGAAAGCAACGAGAATGGGCTTGTAGAACGGCAGGGAAAAGGGTAGGAAGGATCTCCCACAACTCTCACTCTTTCTCTCTTTTCTCTCTTCTCTCTCTAGGGTTTCTCTCAAATTCGTATGGCTGTGAGAGAGAGAGTTCTAAGGTCCTTATATAGCCTAAAAATGCACTAAACTAGACTTAAGGTCAAGGTATACTTGGGTTATAACTAAAGTGGCACTTTTTCAGCTCAACGGAGGACTTCTAGCGGGCCTCCTTGAGCCAATGGTCTGACTAAAGCTCACCAACCTTGGATCGAGGTGGAGTTAAGTTTTTGTTTCAGTCAAATTCCCAGATCATGCGTGGCGGACCAGTTTCAGTTCAACGGTCAGTGAAACCCGATCTGAAATTCCAAGTACATGGATAAGTTCATGAAATTTTTCCTGATTCGAGGGTGTATTTGGGTCAGATTCTGACGGTCTGGTTGCTTACAAAATATCTGCAAGTAACAAGTCTCAGATTACTATTTGAGATATTTATTTTGTAAAGAAAATAAGTGTTTTCACACTCTCTCGCTCCGGACTCAAGCGAACAGCTGTGGGACACTGACTGGATTTGATTTCCGAGATGGTAATCAAGCCCAGCGAGGCGGTCATAAGTCCTTAACCTCGTATTATTCAGACTCCTGATGTGCGGACCAGACTTGATACGAAGTTTCAATGTGCTCCCGAGAGCAGTCGGGTAATGAGTTTGATCCTAGATTTTAGGGTAACCTAGCGTCAATGATTCTACAAGTTTTAGGTCTTACAGATCGTATTAAAGTGATTCAAACAGATTTCATAGCTAATCTAGTTTAGTACATAGTTAAGTTTGTCAAATTTCTAAAGGATTTAATCCTAAGTGATTTCTGGTCGAGGTGGTACTCGGGCCATTGTACGGAAATTTTTGAGTCGTTACATAATTAGAAGGAGCAGGTCCTCCGGACCAAGGTCATTCCTTTTGTGAAGGTCCAATGGGGTCACCATTCTGTTAAGGAGGCGTCTTGGGAGTGCGAGGCTGATATTCAAGAGCGTTATCCCCATCTCTTCGATGATTGATTGTATTTTGTATGTTGTCTCTAATTATATATAATGTTATATGTAAGACCCGTATCCTAGTCCGTACCATTTTGTAAGCTCCTGCAATCCTCCCCGTCGAATTTCAATGACTTGCGACCTATAATCGGCATTTGTGCGTGACCCTAAGTCGCATTCGATAGATTTAAGTCGACTCGATTCGAAACTTATACCCTAGCGACCCCGCCGTCGCCGCGGTTCCAACGCCGTGACTTTCACACCGATGCGATACCCAGGCCAGGAGTGTAGGACCGCGTTTATTTCGAGGAAAATGCTATGCATTTACGAATCCCAAGATAATATCTATCCAAACATCACATCAATCAATTAATCACTAGTCAAGTACACATCCCATCCCTCTCTTACATAAACCATCCCCAAAGTCAACCCTCATGTCACTCTCACCCATCCCTTTTCATCCCATCACCTTCTCTCCTCTCATTCTCTCTACCATTCCAAGCAACCCAAGAGGAGTGGACATCCAAGCTTCCCCAAGGAGAACCCCAAGTGTGGCCCACTTCCTACCCCCTCATCTCTCATCTTAGCCCTTCAATCCTCATCTTCCACCATCAAAGTAGAAGCTAAGGAAGCCATAGAACCAAAAAGATTAACAATCGGTGGGTGTTCATAGCACTAGATCGTGATTTTGATTTAGGGCCCACATGATATGGGACCCACTTGTTGTATGTGTTGTATACGGCCACCTAAGGGAGCTCATAGTGGCGTAGCTCTCTCCACCACTCGATTCTCTCTCTCTCTCTCTCTCTCTCTCTCTCTCTCTCTCTCTCTCTCTCTCTCTCTCTCTCTTTTTCCTTATATGATGGCCCACCTATGATGTATGTATTTTTATCCATGCCATCCACACGTGGGATGCACCACTGTTCAAGCAGGACCCACCTCACTGCCATGTCCGGGCCCACCATTGTTGTCCGTTTTAGGCCGACCTTAATCATAGAGAAAACATAAATATCAGCTTTGATCCAGAACGAGTGGGCCACACTGATGTGGACCCCACATGATGTGTTGTATACCTACACTGTCCACATGTGTGGACCACCATGATTTATGTATTATATTTGCACCGTCCAGTAGCAGGCACTGCTGGATATGCAAGACACAAATATCAGCTTATTTGAATCGGGTGGGCCACGTACACATGGACCCCACCTCAATGTACATGTTGTATTCCCATCGTCCAGTAATTGGACGGTGGGTTTAATCTGATACATGTGTTATATCTATTGTCCATCTGTATAGACGTCAGCAAGTGGGCCTGATTAGGAGTCATGTGTTATATTCAAACCGTCCATCTGTATGGACATTAGCAAGTTCTGTGGCTGATCATGAGGTATGTGTTATGTCCATATCGTCTATCCATTGGCAACTGTGTGGGGCCCACCCCACATGTGCTGCACATGTGGGATGGGACCCACCTTGATGTACATATTCTATATCTGCACTGTCCATTTGATTGGGACGGTGCTATGGGACGCTCCCATGATGCATGTACTTTACACCACACTGTCCATTCATTTAGCAACGTGGAACCCACCCCACAAGTGCTGCACGTGTGGGGGTGGGGCCCACCTCATGTATGTTTTGTATATCAACGCCATCCATCTGGATGGGCCATGTGGGGCCGACCACGATGTATGGGTCTTGGCCACACCATCCATTTGTTGGACAGGTTGGTCCACCTTGGTATATGTGTTTTATCCCAACCATCCATCTGGACGTGGGACCCACATGCCACGCATGTGGTGTCCACACCGTCCAACTGGGATAGTGGGACCCACCATGATATGTGTGTTATATCCAAACCGACCATCCACTTTGTGAGCTCGTCTTAAGGCTTGAGACGGGAAATAAGACAGATCTACCTATCAAGTGGACCACACTGCAAAGACTAGTGGAGGATTGAACATCTATCATTGAAACCCGTTTGGGGTCACAGAACTTTTGGATCAATATGAAATTTGTTTTCCTCTTAATTCAGTTATTTTTACCTTATGAACAGATTGGATGGAAAATAAACGTTATGGTGGGCCTTGCGAATTGTTTACCGGTGAAATCATTATCTCCACTACTATTTGTGGTGTGGTCTAGATGATATTTTGATATGGTTCTCTTTTTGGGTAATGCTATATCATGATCTCTAAAAATAGATGAATGGTGTAGATATAATAATATTGTTTTATCCACACCGTCCAGCTAGGATGGTGGGTCTCACTTAATGTTCATGAGGCCCATGGGTATGGCTCGATATGATATTTGTGTGGCCCATATGTGCAACCCATTGTAATGTATGATGAGTCTCGATGTGATGTATGAGAGGCCCATATGATGAGGCCCATTATGATGATTTAAGGCCCATTCTAATGTATATGTGGCCCATGTGTGAGGCCCGATGTGATGTATATAAGGCCGCGATGTGATGTATATGAGGCCCATATGTTGAGGCCTATTGTGATATATTTGAGGCCCATAGATGTGGCCCATTGTGATGTATTTGAGGCCTGTAAATATGGCCCATTGTGATGTATTTGAGGCCCATGAGTGAGGCCCAATGTGATGTATGCGAGGCCCTTGTATGAGGCCCAATGTGATGCATATCAGGCCCATTATGATGTCTGATTACACCATGATGTATGTAATGATGTTTATGATGTCCATTCGTCTTCCTAGTTAGATTTAAATGGGTCATGCCTTAGGAGCAATGGTGGTTTAAAGTCCACATTGTAAGGGTAATTGTGGTTAAATGTCCGCATTATAACCCTCCCTAAGGACCATTGTTAGGCCCATTCTCATCTTCCCTTAGTGGGCTAACCCAAACCATTAGGCCCCCATAATTGTTAAGCCCATCCTTGATATGAGTAGGCTGTTTAGGCCCATCCTTGTTATAAGGAGAGAGTTCATCATCGTATAACATGCTTAGTATAATTTCATGATACATATCTATATGCATCATATATATGCTTGATATGAGGAGTGACTGATCATAGCATATGCCCTTGGACAGATTATGTATGGGACTCCCTGATTGGCGGTGTTGTCCCACATGAGCACGCGGTACGTGCAGGATTGTTGCATGATTGACAGTATGATTCATCATCTCACATTTGTATGACATAATTACCGTACGCCCTAGCGATATTAGGGTCGTGGCCTCCACAGGTATATCGTGGATGCCAGGATTGGACACTAGAAATCTCTTTCTCTATATAGGGTGTGATAAATGTCCCTGAGTGAAAATCCCTAAACCCTTATGGTACCAGGAGGTTGCTCTAATGTCTAGACTGAGTGGATGCTTTGAGCGCGAAGTGCTAAATATCGGGAGACCACGGTTCCCACTGTGTCGTGGTCGGTTGAAAGAGGGTGCGGCCTTACCCTACCAAGAGGAGGGTTCAAAGCTAGGCTAAGTTTGACCAGCTCGAGGAATGGGTCCGCTATGGACGAGCCGAGCCCGATATTGGCAGGCGGATAGTGAGGTCTCTTCCACTCACCTTGTTGTACACGATGTGGCAGTAATCTGGTTTGTAGCGTACTAGACCCCAGTCATATCCCAGAGATGAATTGTATTGATATATGGATTCTGATGAGGACTGACATGCTTGAGTTGTATTACATCTTGCATATGACATTTGGCCAGGTAGGCCTTGCTTCGCATAGTCTTAGTATGGCTGATAGCATTCATGAGCATGCTAGCATGTTTCCGCATTACTCTGGTACTGCCTACTTGGCACTCGCCTTATGCACACACTTCACCACCCTCTAAGCTTTCTATAAGCTTATGAATGACCATTACATGCAGCTGACGTTGGATCGCAGCAGCGCTAAGGCCGGAGCGTGCGGCAGATCATCTTGGAGCTTTTGTCTATCTTTGTAATTCCCTTTTCGCATTGTACTCAATGTTTTATTATAGTGGATATGTGGTAATGTTATTTTGTGACTTGGTTATGTTTTTGGTTATGCTCCATTACAAAAAAAAATCATATTAAAAATCTACCTTGTAGGGTCCCAGGATCGGAATCTGGCATATGGGTACCGAGAGTCGAGAAAGGTGCACTACGGAGGTTGTCGGTGCCGGATTCGGCGATTAGGAATTCTGTGAGCCTGGTTTTTGAGTTTGGGGCATGACAGAAGTTGGTATCAGAGCATAACTTAGGAATATCTAAGGATCACATCACATATCTACTATGAACTTAGAATGAATAGGTCCTGAGCCTAAATAACTTAGCAATTTCTGATGTATATCCTTAACATATGTGCCTTCGAGAGTTCTCAAGGCTGACTTGTACCTTTAATCTTTTCTGTAGACCATGCTGCCTAGGTGAGTCACCCGAGGTGCCCGAGGGGCACCCACTCCACCATAGGAGATTTCCGCTCCCCCACCAGCAGTTTCCGTTCCACCACCCAAGACTCATGTAGATCCTACGCCCCCATCCAAGACTAGCATAGCCCCTACTGTACAAGGTAGCGCCAATTAGTTGCAACAGATGCTCCAAGCTATGACAGCCGCCCTCCATGGGCAGGGCAGGCGCCCCACTGAGACTAAGGACCAGGCAGAGCAGGAGAGTGCGAGCGCCTTGTTGAGAGACTTTCTTTGGCTGGATCCCCCACGATTCCAAGGAGAGCCCGATCTAACAGCCACAAAAAGGTAGTGCTCCTAAGTGGAGAAGATGTTTGAGACTATGAGGTGTACGACCCATCAGTGGGTCCCATTGGCCATATATTTCTTGAGGGAGAGGCTGATCACTGTAGGGCCTGATTTCATCTGGACATGGGAGGATTTCATCTACTGACAGTACTTCCCCGACCACATTCGTCGACAACGAGCGTTGGAGTTTGAGACCCTGGTGTAGGGAGACATGTCTGTGGCGCAGTACGCGGCTCGTTTCATGGCACTATCGAGGTTCACACCTTACCTGATTAATGATGAGGGGCGGAAGGTCTGCCATTTCGAAAACGGCCTATATTATGGTCTCCGAGGTAGTATTGTTGGGCATGAGCTCCCGACTTTCGAGGAGGCAGTACGAAGGGGCCAGATCTATGAGGCTGAGTGGGCAAATGTGTAGAGTGACCGTAATCAGTGCAGAGACTGGAAGAGGCAGGCCCCCTCTGGTGGCTCCCAGTAGCGTCGACTGCAACAGAGGCACACAGGCTACCTAACTTTTCGAGCACTAGCAACACCTCTAGCACCACCTTTGAGGCAGTTCACCGGTGTTTATTTTAGGTGCAGTGAGACGAGGCATCATATCTGGGAGTGTCCCCGCCCTCAGTAGCAACAGCCGAGAGCACCACAGCAGCCTCCACCGCAGCAGTAACGACCTCAGCCACCTCAGCCGCTGAGGCCCCATCAGTAATCGAGGCAGTAGTATAGGCTGCCACAGTGACACCAGCAGTAGAAGAGACCTTAGAAGGGACAGGCACCTCCACAGCCAGCTTAGGCCAGATTTTATGCCCCCCAGCAGGACTCTCAGTCATCAATAGGGGTCATCGAGAGTACCCTCCCTGTTTCTGCATGTATAGCACATGTATTGTTTGAGTCTGGTACATCGCATTCCTTTGTGGCTGAGGATTTCTACCAATCGACCAGTTTATCGTTAGAGTCTGCTTGTGAGGGTTTTTCGGTATCGTCGCCCTTGGAAAAGACTACAGTGTTGGGCTGATTTTGTTCGTCTTGCCTCGTTTTAGTTGGGGATATCTTTTTATCTGTCGATTTGTTCGTGTTGCCGATGTCTGAGTTTGATGTCATCTTGGGCGTGGATTGGCTCGCTGAGTATCATGCCATATTGGACTGCTCCATGAGGACAGTCACGTTCTGTATAACCGGCATGCCGTAGTTCCAGTTTGTACAAAGCCCAGAGGAGAGCAACTTTCTTGTTTCATGTCGTGTGTCATTGAGGAACCTGTTGCCTTGTGTATCGACCAGCTGCTAGTCGTTTGTGATTTTTTCTATGTGTTTCAAGAGATTCTGGGATCACTGCCTCACCGGCATACCGAGTTTTAGATTGATCTCATGTCCAGTACCGCTCCTATTTCAAAGGCCCTATTGAAGTTATGGGAACTGCAGAAGCATTTGGACGAGTTGCGCGAGTTAGGCTTTATCCGTTCTAGCAATTCGCCATGGGGAGAGCCAGTACTCTTCGTAAAGAAGAAACATGGCTCGTTGAGGCTCTGTGTGGATTACTGCGAGCTTAACAAGGTCACGATCAAGAATCAGTACCCGCTCCCGAGGATTAATGATTTATTTGATCAATTGCAGGGTGCATAGTTCTTTACGAAGATTGACCTGTGGTCTGGTTATCATTAGATTCGGGTCTGAGAGGAGGACATCCCGAAGACAGCATTTAAGATGCACTATGGTCATTTTGAGTTGCAGGTCATGTCCTTCGGACTAACCAATGCACTCACAGTATTCATGCAGTTAATGAACGAGGTCTTCCATCCGTATCTCGATCAGTTTGTTGTGGTATTCATTGACGACATTCGGATATATTCGAGTACCCGAGAGGAGCATGAACAGCATCTGGAGATTACCTTGCAGACCCTCCGCGCACATCAAGTCTATGTGAAGCTGAAGAAGTGCAAGTTCTGCCAGGAGGAGGTGAAGTTCCTCGGTCACATGGTGATGAGGGAGGGCATTGCAGTAGACCCCTCGAAGATTGACGCAGTGTGTCAGTGGGGTCAGCCCATGAATGCGTCTAAGATCCACAGTTTCCTTGGTTTGGCAGGCTACTACTGGTATTTTATTGAGGGTTTCTCTCGTATTGAAGCCCCGTTGACCAGGTTGACTCGGAAGGGCGTTAAGTTTGTTTGGAGCGATGCATGTGAGCAGGCATTCTCAGAGATGAAGGACCATCTGACGTCCGCTCCAATCCTCACTCTTCCCTCTGAGAGTGATGGATTCATAGTTTTTACCGATGCCTCACATATTGGTTTAGGAGCTGTCCTGATGCAGCATGGGAAACTGGTGGCCTTCGCGTCTCGCTAGCTCAATTTTCATGAGCAAAACTACCCCACGCATGATTTAGAGTTGGTGTGGAGGTATTATCTTTATGAGGTTAAGTTTGAGCTCTTCTCTAACCATAAGAGCTTGAAGTATCTCTTCTCCCAGTCTGAGTTGAACATGAGGCAGAGGCGCTGGATGGAGCTCCTGAAGGACTATGATTTTAATCTTCAGTACCACCCTGGCAAGGCAAATGTTGTGGTGGATGCTCTTAGCCGTCAACCATGGGGCCTGGTGGCGCATATGATGGTCCAGGAGTGGAGGATGCTTGAGGATATAGCAGAGTATGACTTCGAGTTTAGTTTGTAGTCTACTATTGTTCAGTTATCGAGCCTGTCGATTCAACCATCTCTTGTTGCAAGGGTGATTGAGGCTCAGCAGACAGACGAGTCATTACAGGGTTACCGAGTAAAGGTAGCATCTAAGGAGCAGTCAGATTGACAAATTGGTTCTGATGGTGGACTTTGTTTCATAAGCCAATTTTGTGTCCCGGACGTTCCAGAGTTACGCAGAGATCTGATGACTAAGGCACACCGATCGAGATTTACTATCCACCTCGGCTCTATGAAGATGTACCATGACATGAGGAGGCCCATTATGATGTATATGTGGCCCATGTGTAAGGCCCGATGTGATCTATATAAAGCCCATATGATGAGGGTCGATGTGATGTATATGAGGTCCATATATTGAGGCCCATTGTGATGTATTTGAGGCCCATAGATGTGGCCCATTATGATGTATTTTCTACCCGTGAGTGAGGCCCAATGTGATGTATGTGAGGCCCTTGTATGAGGCCCAATGTGATGTTTATGAGGCCTATTATGATGTGTGATTCCATTATAATGTATGTAATGATGTTTATGATGTCCATTTATCTTCCTAATTAGATCTAAATGGGCCATGCCTTGGGAGTAATGGTCGTTTAAAGTCCACGTTGTAAGAGTAATTGTGGTTAAATGTCCACATTGTAACCCTCCCTAAGGCACATTGTTAGGCCCATTCTCATCTTCCCTTAATGGGCTAACCCAAACCGTTGGACCCCCATAATTATTAGGCCCATCCTTGATATAAGTAGGTCGTCTAGGCCCATCCTTGTTATAAGGAGAGAGTCCATCATCGTATAACATGCTTAGTATGACTTCATGATATATGTCCATACGCATCATATGTATGCTTGATATGAGTGATTGATCATAGCATGTGCCAATAGGTGGATTGTTTTTGGGACTCTCTAATAAACAGAGTTGCCCCATATAAGCGCAGGATACGCGCAGGATTGATGCATGACTGTATAGTGTGACGTATGCATCTCGCATTTGTGTGACATGATTATTGTACACTCTAACGACATCAAGGCCGTAGCCTCCGCAGGCATAACGTGGATAGTAGGATTGGATATCAGAAATACTTGTTATTAGCATTGGGGGGCCATAGATGTCTCAGGGTGAAAGTCCCCAAACCCTTATGGTACCAGGAGGATGCTCCAACGTCGAGACCGATTGAATATATGAGTGCACAAGTGTCAAATACTATTAGGCGTGTCTCCCACTGTGTCGTGGTAAGTTGGAAGTTGTGACCTTATCTGCCCGAGGGTAGGGACAAAGCTAGGTTGAGTTTGACCAGCTCGTAAATGGGTCCGCTATCGTCGTGCCGGGTAGAAATTGGTTGAATACTGACTAGGCGGATAGTGAGGTCTCTACCACTTGCATGGTTGCGTGTCCAGTTGGGGCGGCTATCTGGTATTGAGTGTACTATACCCCGGTGATATTCCAGAGATGAGCTATATTATTATGTGGATTCAGTTGAGGACCGGTATGTTTGTGATTGCACCTTGCACATTACATTAGCTACGTAGGCCTTACATCACATAGCCTCGATATGGCTGACAACATTCATTCCTTGCATTGCATAGCCTTGGTATGGCTAACAGCATTCATGCCTTGCATCGCATATCCTCAGTACGGCTGATAGTATTCATAGACTTGCAAGCATTCTTCCGCATACTTTGATATTGTATACCTGGCATATACCTTACACATACACTTACACCACCCTCTAAGCTTTCTATGAGCTTTTACACTATCGTTGCATGTAAGTGACGCTAGGACGCCACACAGCATTAAGCTTGGAGTGTGCAGCCGACTTCTGGAGCTTTTGATATTGATATTATATTTCTCTTATGCATTGTACTTAAAGTTTTTTATTATAGTGAATATGTGGTGATGCTTCTTGTTATTATTGTTGTGGGTTATGCTTATAGTTATTCTTCTTACGAGATAAATGTACGTTAAAAATCCTCCTTATAGGATCTCAAGATCGGAACCTGGTATATGAGTGCCAGGAGCTGAGAATGGGGTACTACGGAGGCTGTCGGTGCCGGATTTAGCGATCAGAAATTTTGTGACCCTGGTTTTCGAGTCTGGGGCGTGACAGGTTACTTGTTGAAGCTAGTAATCCACAACATATCAGCATATATTGTTAACATGATCTTTGGCCTAACTAGATTACAACATTATTGTTTGCTTTGTAAGGTGATATGTTAACTCTTACCATAACGGAAAATATGAAAATGTATCAACTAGTATGGTAATCAGTAGCCACTATTTAGATAATGAGAAAGACATTAGCTATGTACTATACAGCTGGTCTCATTGCAATATTGCAAACAGTTTTGCACTACAACATGTGAATGGATGTAATCTTTTGATTATTTATTAATACAGATAAACATTCACTTATATATTGAGGTTGTGGTATTCTTTTGAAGCCATCAGTCAATTGGCAAAACTAGGAAATAGTTAGGAGCCCATAAGCTCCCAAGAATGAAGGACTATTGATAATCTATTATAAACAACTAGTCTTGCTAATCTATATGTGCATGCCATGCACATTTTCATATTTGCATGTCGAGGAGGTAATTCTTTGCCTTGAGTCTAAAATTACTCAAATAGTTATATAACTAAATACTTTGAATCCACATTTAGCTAGGCTGGAACTGATTTGTACTTGGCATTGATACTGGAAAAGACTATTTTGGGCCTAATTTGGGAAATATATTGGAACTTGACCCCACTTGGCTAAGTTTTCTATCACATACATATTCATGTAGATGTTGCTGCTCTTTCTGTTTACTTAAGAAAGAGAAAGGGGTCCAGCTCTGTCAACTTGATGGAATATCCTTCACCTCTATACAACTTCATCCATCAAAACCTCAATTATTTTGTTCTATTCGCACCCTAATCCAAATAATTGGGATGAAGACTATGATGAAATCATCATCATCATCTATGTCTTCATCTGAGAACGTGTGCCCAATTCCAATACATCCTTAGTTTAGTGGTTGTTCTATAGGTTAGCTTCAACACCGTGAAAGATTTGAGGATTCCACACTCAGAATTTATTAACTAATGAATTTACATTACAATGACATGTACACATACTATTGGGAATATTTTCAGTGATTCTTGATTCTTCAATTCTGTTGAATTACTACATTGTGTGTTATTTTTTACTCTTAAGAATGTAAACATGCTGCACTTATGCACATAAAAACTGTATTTTGATTTCTTTTGTTTCTATTGTAGATCCAAGCCAGAGTCCATGAAACTCTGAAGAAGCACAATCTTACAAAAGCTCCTGTAATGAAAGAGCTAGTGTGGTTTGTGGTATGCGTTGATTCTATATTCTCTATATATACCTTGACCTTTTTTTTTCTTTCCTTTTCTCTCTAAACTTGTGTTTTTAGTTAGTGAACACTTGTTTTGTTTTCATTTGACTAGCCATGATTAGAAGCTTACAATAGCATTCAAAATTGACATTTCTGCATAGTAAGCAAATTAAGAAACATATTACAATCTGATCTTTCTTCTATCAATTATATTAATTGATAATGCATACATAAATTCCAATACTTCTATCTTCAATGCATGTAGATCGTTACAGTCTGAAGCTGCTGAAATCTAATGTTATCTCAGGCCTCACCATTGCAAGCCTGTCAATCCCACAGGTACTTTCTTTTATTTACTACAGGGTCTCATGTCGGAATTTTGTTGCATAATGTTACATCATTTTCATTGATATATAATTGTCCCTAGGGACCTTGCATCATTTTCATTGATGAAATAGATGTTGTGGGATTCACTCGAAGGCAATGGGAATGTCATACAAAGAAGACATTACATCAGTTGTTTGTCCTTTTCATTTGGTTTTCAAATTGAGATAATCTCCGTTGTAGTTTCCAAAAGCAATTCGAACTTTGAATTGAACTACACGCTGAATTTCCTTTAGAATGAGTTATGGTTGACTCCTCTCACGAACTGTTCTGTGTTAGAGTTAGCCTCACACCCAACATCTAAAATGGAGATTTTAGCTTTGCTGCCTACACAGTGACTTCCTCTTTAGATGTTGCGGCATTTGCTTGCAGAATGAGATTTGATGAGTCTCATTCAAATGGTGAAGGACCATCCAAAGAATTCTAGAAGATTCTTTAGACTCAAACAAAGGACTTTGAAGGAAATAGATATTAATTCATCTTAATTCTATTTATTAATATTCTATTGATTTGTTCCATTTTTCTTTTCTTATTTCTTATGTAATCTAGTTTTACTGGATATATATATATATATAGGGAAGTAACATGGGATGTTTCCACAGGTCTGGGTTTTTAATATGCCAATATTTTCTGCAGATTTTGGAGCCATGCCAAAGTAATCTTGCTTATCAGCCTTCTAATCCCCGAACTATGGGCATCCTTGCTTTGCTTGCTGAGATCTATGCACTACCAAAGTTAGTGACATTCTTTATCAAACACATACTATCCAAAATTTTCAAGTTATGAATTTTTGGACCCTTATTTACTCTACTCATTTGTAAGTTATCTTTGTTTTAATTTTATTAAGTGTTTTCATCTAATGCAGCATGTAACTGAAGAAGGTCTGGCCTTGGATCAAATGTGCAAATGATGCAATGAGCCAAAAGGTTTGTTTTCCAAAATGCTTTATATAGTTTTCAGTTCACCTGAATGGGTCATCTTTAATCATTTACTCTTTATTGAACTAAACTTTTCAATCCATCTCCATTGGACATCCAAATGAGCCTTAGTATTTGAAATGCATTTCTCATTAGGCAATAGACAATCTGAACGTTGATTGTTTGATTTTGCAGCTGGACGTTAAGTTGGTTAAGAGATGATCGAAGATCTTATACACAAGGAGTACTTAGAGAGGAAGAAAGATAATCCTAGTGGAATTAGATACATCGCTTGAATTGTTATCCAAAATGGGCTCCACATAAGTGTACATAGTGATTTTATCAAGTGTTTTCATCTCAAGATTTAGGATTTTGTAGAGAGCTCTAAGATTTCCATTATTCTCTACTTAGAGAGGGGATCTAGGATTTGGGGTGAAATACATTGGAGGACAGGGGTTCTTAAATAGGATTGTGGTTAAAAACTTTCCTTAAAGATATATAAGATTAAAAAAAAATGGTTAGTTGATGTTTAGGTTCATACTTCTATTTCCTTTTGTATTGAATCTTAAATTTCCATTGATTTACATATTGTTTACACTCACCATGGGAAATAGGTAAAGTCACTTTATGCCTATGTTATGTTGATCTTCTTAAGATAGATGGACAAATAGATAAGAATTCTTTGTCAGGTGCTCTTCGCTAGTATTATTTTTGGTTAGTATGTAGTGGTACATAAGAATGGTCTAAATTTGGAGACAATCACTTTTTTATTAATTTTTAAGAGAGAGAGAGAGAGAGAGAGAGAGAGAGAGAATGGTTCACTTTAAAGGAAACTGGCCACATTGGGGTTTAGAAGTGTGCTGAAATTAAAAATTCGAAACGGTTTTTTGGTTTAAAACCATTTATAAATAAGAAAAAAATACCGTTTCCAAAAATTAAGAAGGATATAGAATTATGTTGGAAATTGAAAATTTACAACGGTTTTCAACCATCCCTAATTTTTTGCGACGCCCTATTTTAGGAGCAGTTGAAAATTTTGGAATGGTTTTCAACCATCCCTAACTTTTTGCAACGCCCTACTTAGCCTCGGTTTAAAATCGCTCCTAAATGGTTTAAGAACGGTTGAAAACCGTTTTTAAAGAGGAATTTTGGTATGATGATGGCAAAGCATTAATATCTTGATTGGGGGAGCGAATGGGATCTAATTGAAGCACGGGAGAGTATCGATCATGCAACCCGAGATGACGTTGCAAAAGGGGTTTAATCCGACAAGTTAGTTGTTGATGAAAATTCAGATTTTTATGAAAACTTATTGGACACTTTTTGCTTCTTTCAATCGGTCAACAAATATGGTCGAAAGGTCGTTATAGGCAGAAAATTCAAAAGTAAGTTACTAGATAGTTTTGTAAACTTTCGATTGATATCTTTGACTAGTCATTATGATAGGCCAACAACGTATGCAACTACATAATTTAAGTTGGTTTGCAAAATTTCTAGATGAGTATGAAAGTTGGAGTTCTAAATTTATTTAAAGGAGTATTTTACACATTCCAAATCGTCTTCTAGGGTTTGGGAGAGAGAGCAAGGAGTTGTGGAGCATCTAAGGAAATATTTTTCCTCTCTAATCTTTCAGTTCTAAGTTATTTTTTCATATTTTTCTTAGAGTTTATTTCAATCATGTCTATGGTCGGATAAATCTCTTGGCTAGGGTTAAGAGGTGAAGATTGTAGTGATTTTTAATGTTATAGTTTACTTTGATTAAAGTTATTTGATTTGAATGTTAAACAATTCATTGATATTGGTTTGCATAGAGCTTTAATTTTAGTTTATTTTGATCCATTGTCGACTCCGGGTACTTTGGATGCTTAGGAAGGCTAAGATTGATTTCTTATCTATTTTGCAATAGATTGATCTATAAAATCCATTAATTTATTATAGACTAAGGGCACGACAGATTATTTGAATTACATGCGATCATTACTTTAGTTCCTTATGTGGTAACCAAATCAATTAAAGTTCATATCTATTTTAGTTTATGAATGATGAATTAACCGCTCCATTATCTAGCAGGATTGGATAGGACATCTATTCCAGCTGAGTTATCTAATTGAATAAAGTAAATTAGATATTAAGAATGGCTAGAAGTGGATCATTGGTTCTCTAGTGTTTTCTTTATTGATTTCTTCTTTAATTATCTAAGTTCAATCATTATTTCATTAAATCCAATTTCATAGTTAGTTTTAGTTCTAGTTTTAGTTCTAAAAGTATTTTAGTGAACTTACAAATACAAGACCTTATGGATTCGATCTCGATCTCATTAAGTTAAAAATACATCATAGCCATGTAATTGGGGTTGTCATCATTTTGGATAGATCAGTTCACAATTGCCTCTCTTTTGTATTTCCTTACAAAGGTACTTACGGTAATATTGCATGACAGATAAAATTACAGCAAACGCAACTATTGTCACAACTACAACTATAATTAATTCTTCTTCATCTTCAAATTTTGTCATCGTATAAAATATTATAAGAGTATGATTACCAATCGGAATACGACACACATATGTCAATGCCATTAAGATCTAGTAACCAATTTCATTGCCACTTTGATGTTTCACGTTTAAATTGACCGTTCACATCAAGGTTGGTTTAATGAATCATAATTAGTCTGAGTCATATTCTAATTAGATAGAGTATCAAAATTGTTATTCCCTACCATGGTTTCTATTGGACTAGAATAGGTAAAATTTAAAATAAATAAATAAATGCAATCCATATGTAACTGAAACTACGAATATCATGATAAGGGTACAACATGATGGAATATTCATGGGTGAACAACTATTGTTATATACCAAATCCACCTAATTAGTATGCGTGGATATACGAATGCAAGATCTAACAATGTTAATCGACCGTTTACATACTTCTTATGAAGACATAAGTTTTGGATACACATGATACTTCCATGATATCATCCTACAAGTCTTTCTAACCTTATCAATATCTACTGTGAGAGTTATATATGAAGGCATGACCTAATGTAGTATGCGCACCAGAAAGCCTCAATCAAGATTGTTTTAGGTGGCAGGATATTCGTAAGTTCATGGATCCACTCAGTTATTATTATTTATTTATTTTTATCATTCCCTAGCTTAAGTTTTTTCATCTCCATGCAAGTGATTACAACACAGTGGGACCTATCAATGGAGGTGTTGGGTCACATGTCAACAAGGGGTCTGTGCATCCACCTGGTGGATGGTTGCATGGTATGAAAAAAAAAATCAGAAGTGAGCTACAAAAAAACACATTTCATGCAAAGACATAACTAGTAACCATCATAGTGAGCCTTATAAATAAGTGCACATAGGGCATAAATTTCCTGTGAAAGCATTTCTCAAGAATTTCTCACATTGGGAACCTAGGTGGGGTTGCCCTTGATGTTTGTGAGAAACCCATACTGTCAATCAACTATTCAAGCTCTTATTATGACATACGATCAAAACTGAGGTGGATCAAATGGTCACATAGTCCTACCCAGAGGAACATTGTGCACATTATTCTCATCTTATTGTTCCTCAATATGATGATGTTGATTTTCAGCCATATTCTCTGTTGACTCAGAGGATTTTAGGTGGTGTCTAATCTGGTGATGGATAGGCAAACATTCAACTAATCCTCCTTCACTTAAGAGATGTAGAGTGTTGTCATGGACCCACTTGGGCATGAAGCACTCTTAATCCTAACTCTAAACCTAAACTTACTTCTATTAAAAATAAATTTATGAAAAAACAGGAAATTTGAAATACTAAAGCAGGAGGATTGAAAGGATTTTACCCGATTGACGATACTAGGTTAGAGTCTACAAAACAAAAGAAACAATGTTAGTATCTAAGGATTTAGGAAAACCTGATCTAGAAAAGTACCAAAAAACTAACTCTAATTCTACACTAATTCTAATAATAATATATTTCAAAAAGACACAGCTGAAGTCCCTATCAACGGCACCAAAAACTTAATCGAACAAACCACAAGTGCAGGGCTGCAATATAGTAATAACTCGGTGAGACCGAGGTTCTATCCATAGAGACTTATCTTTGTACGATTTCTGGAACACTTTAGAACTAGAGCTAGAACTAAACTAAGGGATAAATTGTGAATTATGAAGCAATTGTGAAAGAAATTATAATGATAGAATACTAGAGCGCTACAGATCCACTTATATATATATATATGTGTGTGTGTGTGTGTGTGTGTGTGTGTGTGTGTGTTTAATTCACTTGATTCAATTAGATTACTTAATTGGAATTGAAGTCCTATCTTATTTAGCAAGATAATGGAACGGTTAAATCTTCATTCATATATTCAAAACAAATTTGAAATTCAATTGAATTGTTTCCCACATGAAGTATCAAAGTATTGATCTCCGGGAATTCAAAGCACCCATCGTACCCAAAGTCAACGATAGATCAATGGATTTTACAGATCAATCCCTTGCATAATAGAAAAGAAATTATTCATAGATTTCCTGAGCATCCAATGTGCCTGGAGTCGACAATTGATCAAAATAAAACATAAATAATTCTTCATTCAAACTAAATATTAATGAATTATTCAACAAATAAACCAAGTACTTGAATCAACGTAAACTAAAGCATTTAGAATAACTACAAGCTTCACTTCTTAAATTTGTCTAAGAGATTAGCAAACCAAAGACATGATTGAACTAAAACTCAAAAAGAAATACATAAAAACCAACTAGAACCGAAAGCTTAGAGAATGGTGACTCAACAGAGGCTCCACAAATACTTACTTTACCCCTTCTACCCTAATTTGTGCATAGGAAAGCAAAAACAACCCTTTAAATAGAAAAAATTTGCACCAATTTGTAACTTATTTCAATTTACACAATTTTGTTATGTTTCGGTTGTATCTGATAATACGCTTCGGTCGTACAAAACATTCTTTCGGTCGCTTCAAATTTCTCCTTCGATTGCAGTCGAATTTCCTCAATTTGTATCTGAAGTCTGTCTTCCTCAGGTTGCACCAAACATGCCTTATGTGGGACCGAACCTGGCATCGGTCGGACCGAATGTCAAGCCGAATTATCTCCAAAAAACACAGTTTGTCATTGGACTATGTAGTGCACTTTCGGTCGGACCAAACCAACCTTCAGTGGCACTGAACAATCTATTTATTCTATTGCTACTCTTTGTGATTTCGCAGACTTTTCTCTCGTTTGCATTTGGTTTTCTTGGATCTTTGGCACTTGAAATCTTCATTAATCATCTCCAAATCTCCAAGTCTTCTTTTGGTCATTCTTTTAGTATTAAATCTTATTTTCAATTATTCTTTTTATCATAACTCTCCAAATCATCTCGCATAGGAAAACATATGTGATTAGATTGATTAAGTGCATCTATACTTATAAAACCAATGCATAAGGGGGAAATATACAATAGTTCAGACTTAATATGACTTTTCCTTCTATCGCTCAAACAATCATCTGCTAACAACCAGTGCACCAATAGAAGTATATTTCCCACCGTTATTCCTTCTCAACTGCTTCGATTAAAGAGATAAGATAATAGTATGAAGGTCCATGATATCCCTACCATGGCACGGATTATCCACCAAATACTCATAAGAATCTAAAATAGACATCAACAAAATTAGGGCTTTGTCTTTTTCATCTATTTTCACCTCGACACTTGTTAGTTTGCAAATCAGTTTTTTAAATGCATTAATGTACTCAGATAGATCCGACCCTTCTGCCATATTCAGATTGTACAACTATCTCTTAAGATATACACAATTGAAAAGTGACTTCGTCATGTAGATGCTCTCCAACTTTGCCCATAAGCCTGTGATAGTCGTCTCATTTATGACATTATAAAAGACTTCGTCGGCCAAGTACAATTGAATTATTTTAATCGCAATTTGATCAAGTTCAACCTTATCATACTCTTTCATTGATTTAGGGCGTTTCACTTTGCCAAAGAGTGCTTGTTGCAACCTTTACTAAATTATGAGGGTTGTCATCTTCAACTTCTATAATTCAAAATTGTTTTTACCCGTGAATTTCTCTGTCTCGAACTTCAAATTCGATCCATTTAATGTCATGTCTCATATTCTATTTAAAAATCTAACGTTTGCTCTGATACCATTTATTGGAGACACGATTTGTTTAACATGAGAGCAACCTCATATGGAATCACACAATGCAATAAGGAAAGAAAAATTCAAGCAACCATAGAGAATATGCGAATTTTATGTGAAAAAATCCTTGCGGGAAAAAATAACAATACCAAGCGACAAACAATTCACTATAATAAGAAAGTTACAAGAGATGGGACAACTTACATATGAGAAACCCTATCTTCTCTCTCAAAACCCTTGAAAATGTAATAAATTCCTTTTGTTTTATCTTAATTGTATAATTAAAAGCTTATTTATACACTTTCGTACAAAATTAAAAATGAAAACCCACATTTACACTTTGCAATTGGTCGTACCTTCAGTTGATGGAGACATCAACAGAGTCTCTCGATTGACCGAAACAAATCTCGATTTACTGAGAACATCACGACATTCATCAAATGACCCAAGAATTCCTCGATCCACCGAACAACATTACACTTAATTAAAAGCACTCTATCATCTTCAAACCCATTAATCAAGTGTAACTCACTCTAATTCATGGTTAAATGAAGCTACGAAAGTTACATGCTCCAAGGCAACCTTTATTTAGAGTGTGTCGCGGTAAGTTTACATTGTTTGGTGCAGGTCATTTGAGTTTTTATTATTATTTATTAGACCCATCTTTCTTATGGAATTAATTTATATATCCAACATGGTGGCCCCACCAATGTTGGTGAGGTATTGTAGATTCCCGTCCCAAAGACACGTGTCCTGTGGAGTGTCAGGATAAAAGCATGTTGTACTACACTTATATAAAAAGATGCAGGGCATATCGTACGGATCTAGAGTCAAGTTTTTGGGACTCACTTATCGTGTGCATGAAATCCAACCTATCAAGCCATGCGGATGATTAGATAACCCGAGTACGGGCCAATCCCATCATAAGTTGGACCACGCACGATTTGAAGAAATTTGGACGGTGTACATTATTTTCAATGTTGTGGCCCACCAAATGATTAGATGGACCTTCTTTCTGGATCATCCGATTATCAAGGTGGGGTTTACCCATTGAACAAAGTTGGATGGCAGTGATCAATTCTACGAATATTCAGGGAATGGATGTGCCAGTAGAATTTTATGGGTTTAGGCTACCAAATTACTTGAAAAAAATAATGAAAATATATAATTTAATATATAAAAAATCATTATCCATTTAATAATAGTATAGATTTTCTCACAAGAAGTATCTTTAATCAAACTTCACACTCTGCAGCTACAATCGTAAATATTGGGATGCTTCAAATTCAAGAAGAGTAGAATAACCAAAGAAAGCTATAAAAAAGCTGCAAAATCCACTCTTGATAGATTTAAGAAAGAGTCTTGGATAGATTATTTGAAAATCATCGGTAATTATGATAGCGATTTTCTGATAATTTCTGGTAGATGGAGTTATCCCAAGTCAAAGATATGTGGGGGCCACGTAGATGTGGGTATGAAATCTACTCCATCTATCAGTTTCCACCACTTCTGCCGAGAGTAAGTAAATCCAGGGGTGTTCACGGGCTGGGTTAGGGCCGGGCCAAGTTCCATCTAAGCCCATCTCGAATTTTTAAATGAAGCGCAAACCTGCCCTGGGCCTGTGACGGGCCAAAATAGCCCAGACTAGCCCAGCCCAAATTGTTATTTCAGAGCCCAGCTCGAGCCCAAGCGCAAACTTACCTATATATGCTTTTAAAAAAAAAAACTTTTAGTGAGATTGTTGGGCCAGCATAGTGGCACAAGATGACCAGCATCTGTCGCCAGTTGGGGCCACAAGCAGATATAATCCGATGATTTAAACGGCCCACATTCTCCACCCTAATACCAAAATAAGCTATGCCAATAAATGCACTTCAAAAAAGAACCTGATCATTGAAAATGTTTTTTTTTTTTTTTCAATGTTCGACATTCATCTGCATATCACACATGTTAAAATCTTCCATTTAGTTTTAGTTCTTTTTTTTTAATGATTCAGTATAGAGTACCAAGAAGAACATGGACGGTTCGGATCATTGGACCATCATAGGATGTGGGCCCCAAAGGAGCAACACATTCTAGAGCATTGGCAAAAACACTAACACTTGAAATTGAAAAGAGATTTAAATAAATAAATTAATTAAAATCCATTTATGTTGTGATATTTATCTACCTTCCAACTGCAGCAGATGAAACGCCGTTTTCCACTCCCATTAGAGCTTCTTCTTCCTCCTCTTTTTCTCCATCTCCTCTCTGCATCAAATCAAACCAAACCCTAAAACATGAACCAAACAAATCCGGATGAATGAAGAAAATTCAATACAGATTCTTACTTTTCCAATAAAAACGTGATTTTGTACTGTTAGATTTAGAAAAGTATTAAAAGAGAAATGAGTTTTAAAGAGTGAAGGAGAGATGTGGAAGCGGATTGCGTAATGAGTAACTCAGTACGCTAAGAGTTCTGAGTAAACTCTGTGGGGCCCATCGTGATTTTTATATTGTATCCATTCCTTCCATCTATTTTACTAGATAATTTTAGATCTTGAGCCCAAAAATAAAGCATATATAGAGCTCAATGGAACCACACAACGGGAAACAGTGTGAATTGAACATCTACCGTTGAAAAATTCTTGAGGACAACATAAGATTTGGATCAAGCTTATATTTGTGTTTTCCCTTCATCCATGTTTTTTGGATCTTATGAACGGGTTGGATGACAAATAAACATCACTGTGGGAACTAGCAAGGTTTCAACGGTGGAAATCATTATTCCCACTGTTTCCTGTGGCATGGTCCATTTGAGCTTTAGATATGCTTCAATTTTGGTCTCAACCCCTTAAATAATATGGTAAAATGGATGGACGGCATGGATAAACCAAATACATTCAAGTTAGGTCCAACAGAGTTTATTCAGTACGATAAGAGCCTACTAGGCAATCCGATTTCAGATGTTTGAGGGGAAAACTTTCGTTTAAATTTTAAAATTTTGAAATTACTATGAAAAATGGGTTCTAACTTTAAGCCCGAACTCGGCCTGCGGGACTGATACTCTAGCCCAATCGTGGCCCGAAGCGGGTCAGCCCGGCCCGGCGTATTGACAGCCCTAAGTAAATCCAAGACTTAAAATAGACACAGGAGCAAAGTAGAGAACTGCCAGTAATTGAAAGCTCTTTGGGTTGACTATGACATTTATATGCCATCCAACCCTTCACATGGTGATTCCTACCATGACTAGCAAAACACAAATATAAGCATGATCCCGAACTATTGTAGACACGAAATGGTTTGAATGGTGGGTGCTAAATCCCCGTTGTTTTGGTGGATATCACAAGGAAGTAAGCTGGAGAGTAAAATGGATCCTGTGGCCCCAGATGGTACAGATTTGACACGTGTGATGATCTGAGCCGAAATTATCTTTCACGAGAATAGCTTAACTGTCTAATAAATGGTTCTTTTTTTTTTTTTTCAATTAATAGGATCCATTGCTATTTTGACTCTTCGTGTTAGTTTGTATGCCACCAGTAAAAGCCTACATCTATATAAACACTGTAATTTTTGGATCCTGGCACAATCTCTACTGAATGCACAAAATGGATGGCTACGATATATCCGATCCTTTTGCTCGACGTATTTAGAATGACATGCCAGGAAGCAATCTGCTGTCGTAAATGTCTTTATGTTTGGTAAAATGTACCAATAGCTGTGAACCGTGACCCATAACCGAACTCAGTGTGGTACCCGTTTCAAAGGTGATTTTTCCAACTTCCTGCAGCTCTCTGCAAATGATGCTGGGAGTGGAACCTGGCTTTTGGTTTGGTTTCCGTCACGTGTGATACGTGTGGGTGTGCCATAACCATTTGTACGGCTCAATTCAAACCTAACAAATTGATCCACCTAAGCCCTGAGATAGGCGATAGGTCGAATCGTGTATAAGCAAGACTTGATAATATTGGTCACCTATGTAGCCACTTGCAAGATAATTATAGGAAAATTATGCAATTGTTGGAGAGTAGAGTTCTCCCCCTGAAGGTAGGGTTCTTCCTCAAAAGATAGATCACACTTTGCCTTTCGTACGAACATACTTTTCTAAGCAAAATCAGTCAAGCAAAAAGAAAATACTTAGGTCGATCACAGGAACCAATTATAAGATGCATTTTTGAAAGATGAGGTGATTATATAGATACCGAGAATAGTCTAGCACAAAAGAATAGACTTGGATTACAGCTAAAAATTACCGCTATTGAATTATAACTAAACATTATGCTACTGGATTATCACTACTTGGATAGAGCTGTGATATAATATGAAAAGATAATTTGACTGGTTTGGTGTGAGACCACCTGCTTTGTTAGATTCATTGCTATTTATAGATCTCTTCCGTGGCCATCTTTTAGGAGTATCTCTCTTTATTCAATTGTTATGGTAACTGATTTGTCGCCACGTTGGTCTTCCAGATACTCCCTTCTCATCTTGATACATGTCCTTTTAACCACTCTTTCTGCTCGACCCCTTTCCGCCTCATGGACTTCTTGGTTGTGCTCTGTCATCAAATGATATGTACCATCCAGATCAGCACCAGTTTGTACTTTCGTGAAAAGTGCTCTAAATATCTCTAAAGATCTTTCACACGCTATACATTTCTGGTGCAATAACACGTGTCCTTTTCTAATTAGCTATCTCAAGAACAATCAGAAATAGGATATAACATGGCCCCACACGTCGCCTTGCATTTAGACAAAAGGTGAAAGTGACAATGGCTCTTTGTTCAATGTAATAAATGTTGTAGGTTGTATTTTCACGTGTCAACTCCCGATTGCTTCTGCTCGATTGAGATAAAAACTAAATGTGGTTTTACTCCTTTTGTGGCATTCATTGTAACACATGGCAAGTGTTCGCTTGTCACCCTAAATGGAGGGTTGCGATATAGTAATAACTCAGTGAGACTGAGGGCGTACCAACAAGGACTTGCTTTGTACGAATTCTAAAATAAATTAAAACTAAAACTAGAAGCTACTAACTACTGAATTCTAGTTAAAAAGATCATTTGTGAATAACTATCAATGATAAAGAAAAACTAAAGAACTAAGGATCCACTTGTAGGCATCTTAATGTTACTTTATTTGATTCCATTGAGAATACAACTGGAATCAAAGTCCTATGATATCCAGTCGAATGATAGAGTGGTTAAAACATCATGTATATATCAAAAAAGATTTTCAACTTTCATTGGATTGGTTCCCTCATAAAGCATTAATATAATGATCGCAAGAAATTTAAAGCATTTACCATGCCTAGAGTCAATGATTGATCAATGGATTTTACAGATCACACAATTGCAAAATATATAAGAAAGCATCAAAAGCTTTCCTAAGCATCCATTGTGCCCGGAATCGACAGTGGATCAAAGTAAACTAAAAATACTTCTTTATTCAAACAAAAGCCCATGAAGTGTTCAACATATCGATCAAATAGCTTGAGTCAAAGCAAAATAAACATTAAAACAAACTACAAGCTTCACCTCTTAGCTCTAGATAAGAGATTAACTAACCAAAGACATGATTGAACTAAAACTCTTAAAGAAAAATATAAAAACTAACTAAAAAGGAAGGTTTGGAAAAGAATAACTCTTTGAAGCTTCATAACTCCTTACTTTGCTCATTCTTCCGCAATTTGTGTTTAGAAATTCCTTAAATATTCCTTTCAATAAGCTTGGATCGAACCAACTTAAAAACAACCTCAATTTATGCAGCTATCACAGCTATGATAGGTGCTTCAATGGAATCGAAGTTCCATCGAAGAGTTTGATTCAAATTTGAAAATTGTCCAGCAATCGACTTTTGAATCTATATAATCCCTAGATGGCATCGAACTGGCTTCGATGTCATCGAACATGTCTTTGATGGGATCAAAGAATACTCCAAACTATCCAGTGAGTAAAGGCTATAATTCATGATTTTTTCAATGACGTTGACCACTTCTTCAATGGGATCGAACCATTCTTCGATGGCATTGAGCACTTCTTTAATGGGATCGAACCCTCCTTCGATGGCATCGAAGGGGTCCCAAAATGTCCATCAAGGAAATCAGATTGTTCCGATTTTATGATAGGATCAAACTCCCTTCAATGGCATCGAACACTTACTTCGATGTCATCGAAGGTGTCATCAATGACATCGAACAATCGATTTCAACAATCTTATTTTCTACACTTTTAAATCTTCATTTTTCTTCCTTCTTCACTTGGTTTTCTTGAATTTTAGACTCTTAAAATGTTCAGTCTTGACCTCCATAGATCCACTCTTCATATTGGTAATCCTTTGAGCATTAAAATCTATGGTTTAAGCATTATTTTCTCCTTAAACTCTCAAAATCACCTCGTAAGAGAAAACATATATAAATAGATTGATTAAACACATTTATGTTCTTAAAACCAAGGTATGACAAGGGAAAAATGTCATGCCCCAAACTCAGAAACTGGGCTCACAAAATTTTCGATCGCCAAATCTGATGCCGACAGCCTCCATAGTACCCCATTCTCATCTCCCAGCGGCCATACGCCAGATTCCGATCCTGGGATCCTACTAGGAGGATTTTTGACGTACATTTATCTCGCAAGAAGCATAACCAAGTCATAAAACAACATCACCACATATCCACTATATCAAAAGTTTTAAGTACAATGTGCATAAAGGGAAATACAAAGATAATAATGATATAAACTTCAGAAGTTGCGCGGCACACTCCTGCTCCTACTTAGCTATGACTTAACAACACCTACACGCATCTATCATGCATAAACTTATAAAAAGCTTAGAAGGTGGTGTAAGTGTGGTATCAAGTATGTAATATCAGAGTAATACGGAAACATGCTAGTAAGTCAAATATCATATACTAAAGATGCAATGCAATATGTCAATCCTGACGAGTCCACGAATACTGTCAGCCGTATCTAAGCCATATAAATGCAGAAACATAGCAACCCAGAATGTGATATACTGCGAATGTAATGCAATATGCAGATCCTGGCAAGTCCATAATATCATTAACCTTATTCAAGCTATGCAATACAGAAGCATAGTAAACCAAATGTTATGTGCTGAGGATGCAATACAATATTTGGTGCGAATGAAATGACCAAGCTAGAGTGTGAAGTCGGGATGATAGTACGTAGTATCACAGATTATGGGGTCCATTACAAGGGACTTCTATCCAAACCAATCCCATACCTAAATTTGGATAGCCAGACTCAATGCGGTAAACTCCTGATCTTAAGTTGGTCGCGCGCCCCTACCGAAATCTTAGCCACTGCGAAGGTACATACGGTGACTTGATTATGCACCACCAGCCCGAGTGGATAATGAATGAATGAATGAGTCAAAGGCTGAGTACGCAACTCCTACTCAATAAGTCCACGTATTAGTATAGCTCATCTTTGGGATATCACCAGGGTCTAATATACTCCACAATGGTTGCCGCCTCCCTAGCCGTACAACCAGCGAGTGAAAAAGACCTCACTATCCACCTAGCAGTAGTCTGTCAGTACCTACCCGGCTCATCGATACCGAACCCATTTACGAGCTGGTTATACTCAGCCTAGCGTACAACCCCCTCACTCAGGCAGATAAGACCACACCCCCTCCCAACCGACCACGACACAGTGGGAGATTCCACCTACTGGTATTCGGCACTCGGGCGCTCATGTATCCACTCGGTCTAAACGTCAGGGTATCATCGGATACTAAGACGATTCTGGGACTCTCACCAAGGACATCCTATGTGCCCACGGTGCTAGAACCAAATATTTTTGGTATCCCATCTGGTCATCCAAGATGAACCTGTGGAGGCCACAACCTTGATATTGTTAGGGCGCCAAGTGATCATATCACACAAATGTCATATGTATGAATCATACCATCCAGTCATGCGTCAAACCTACACGTGTCACGCAATCATATGAGGCAACTCTGTCTCTTAAGGAGTCCCCGTAAATAACTTAGCTCAACGGTAATGCTATGATCAACCATTCCTCACAAAAGGCATACATATGATGCGTATGGTCATGGATCGTGGAGCTATACTAAGCATGTTATATGATGATGATGTACTCTCCTCATGTCAAGGATGGGCCTAACAAGGCCTAAGGAAGGGTCACAATGTGGACATTTAACCATCATTGCCCATCAATGTGGACATTCAACCAACATTGCTCCCAAGGAGTGGCCCTCATGGAGTCAAACATATAGTGGGGCCCATGACCTCACATAAGGGCTTCACATACAATCTCAATAGGCCTTATACAAGGGTCTCATACATCACAATGGGCCTCATCACAAGGGCCTCGTATACATCACAATGGGCCTTATACACGGGCCACATATACATCACAATGGGCCTCATTACATGGGCTGAATATACATCACAATGGGCCTCATATCTGGGCCGCATATACACCACAATGGGCTGCATCTCATGGGCCTAATACACATCACAATGAGCCTCATATATGAACCGCATATACACCACAATGGGCCACATCTCATGGGCCTAATACACATTGCGATGGGTCGCATCATATAGGCCTAATACACATCACAATGGGCCGCATCACATGGACCTAATGGGCAGCCCATAATCCCGAAAAAATGGATGGGCAACTTGGATATACAACGCATTCATCAAGGTGGGCCACTGCCCTGGACAGTGTGAATACACAACACATATATCGCGGTGGCCCCACGTCCAATGGACAGTGCAGATATACATCATGGCGGGGTCCACATCCAGGGATGGACGGCTTAGATAAAATATGTACAGCATGAAGGGCCCACGTCCAGAAAAGGACGGTTTGGATATAAAACAAATACATCAATGGTGGGCTGCACAAGTGGACGGCATAGATGAAACACGTACAACATGGTGGGCCCTACGATTACACAATAGGTGGGCCCTGCGTATCACGCCCCCAAACTCAAAACTGGGCTCATAAAATTCTCGATCACCGAATTCGGTGCCAACAACCTCCGTAGTACCCCATTCTCAGTTTCTAGCATCCATACGCCAAATTCCGATCATGGGATCCTATAAGGAGGATTTTTCAATGTACATTTAACTCGTAATAAGCATAACCATAAGTTTACCCAAATTACAAAGGCAACATCATCATCTCATATCCACTAATATAAATATTTGAATACAATGCTGAAAGGGAAATACATGTATCAAAAATCAAAGCTCTGGAAGACTGTTGCACGCTCCATGCTCAATGCTGCTATAACCTAATGCCACCTGCACACATCTATCATGCATAAGCTTATAAAAGCTTAGAGGGCGGTGTAAGTATGTGTATAAGATAAGTGTTAAGTATGCAATACAATGCCATAAATCATACAATATCAGAAATACTAGCAAAATCGTGAATCATACAATATCAGAGTAAATGGAAATATACAGGTAAGTCCATGAGTGTCATTAGCAGTACCAAGGCTATGCGATGAAAGGCATGAATGCTAACAGTCATATCAATGCAGAAACATGACAACCTAAAATGTTAAATGCTATGGATGCAAAGTATTATGCGGTGCGAATGAAATGACTAAGCTGGAGTAAAGTCGAGATGATAGTGCATAGTATCACAGGCTGTGGGGTCCATCACAAGGGGTTTCTATCTAAACCAGTCCCATACCTAAATTTGGATAGTCAGACTCAATATGGTAGACTTCTAATCTCAAGTTAGTCGCGCACCTAACCGAAATCCTGGCCATGCAAAGGTACACAATAGTTAGTTGAGCACCACAACCCGAGTGAATGAGATGAATGAATGAATATACAGCTCCTGCTCAATAAGCCCACGTATCAGTACGGTTCCTCTTTGAAAAATCACTGGGGTCTATTACACTCAATACCAGATTGCTGCCCCATCATGCGCAACAAGGTGAGTGGAAGAGACCTCACTATCCATCTGCCAATATCGAGCCTGGCTCGTCGATAGCGAACCCATTCCTCGAGCTGGTTAGACTTAGCCTAGCATTGCCCCCTCCTCTCGAGCAGGTAAGGTCGTACCCCCTTCCAACTAACCATGACATAGTGAGAGATGTTGTCTAACGGTATATGGCCCTCACGCACTCATGCATCCACTCAGTCTAGGCATTAGAGCAACCTCTGTAACCAAGTGTGGGTTCAGGACTGTCACCCAGGGATATCTATAGCACCCCATGTGGAACAGATTTCCTGTGTCCCATCTGGTCATCCACGATATGTCTGTGGAGGCTACGGCCCTGATGTTATTAGGGCGTATGGTGATCATAATCACACAATGCGAGATACATGAGTCACACAGTCCAATCATGCATCAATCCTGCGCATACTATGCGCTCATGTGGGGTAACAACGCCTATCAGAGAGTCTCGTGAATAACCTACCACATGCAATGGCCAACCATATCTCATAATCAAACATGCAGATGATGCGTATGGGCATGTATCATGATGCTATGCTGTCACTTACTCATAAACGGCATCGATAATTTGCCGGCCTCGACAATCGGCCTAACAAAGACCTAAGGGTGTGGACATTTAACCATCATTACCTGTCAATGTGAACATTAAACCAACATTGCTCCCAAGGAGTGGCCCACACAGAGCCAAACATATAGTGGGCCCTTGGCCTCACACAAAGGCCTAATATACATTGCAATGGACCTTACAACAATGGGCCTACCCAAATGGCCAGAAATACATCACAATGGTCCTCAATGTATGGCCTGAAAATACATCATAATGGGCCGGTCATACGGGCCTAATAGACATCACCATAGGCCGCATGTATATCCAGTCGGGCATTATCATATGGGCTTCAAATACAAAACAGGTGGGCCCCATCGCATGGGTCAAAAATACAAACAGGTGGGCCCCGTACATGGGCCAAAAATACATCATAATGGGCCTTGCCCATAGGACATGAATACATTACAATGGGCCTTGCCCATGGGCCTCGAATACATCACAATGGGCCTTGCCCATAGGCCTCAAATTCAAGCAGGTGGGCCTCACCCATGGGCTTCGAATACAACTTAATGGACCACGTTAAAAGGTTCATAAATACACAACAGGTGGGCCCTACACATGGGCCTCATACACCTCAAATCGGGCCATGACCCGTAGGCCTCAAATATAACAAGTGGGCCGCATCAATGGGCCACACTAATGGGCCTGCCTCAAGGTAATGAGGTCTATGGCCTAAAAATAAATGGACAGTTTGTAATACACATACATCATGGTGGGGCCCACGTCCTAGCTAGACTAGACTGCAAGGCTAAAATACGTGCATCAAGGTGGGCCATATGTCCATCAAAATGGATAGACGGCATAGTTATAGAATACATACAATCAAGGTGAGGGAGTCCTTAAAATGATCTGAAAAACTAGATGGATAGCATAGGTATACAATACATGCATCACGGCGGATCTCACAGATGGCCGGCATGGATGCAAAACAGGTGGATGGCATGGATGAATTCAAAAAATCACGGTGGGTCCCCCTAATCTGGATAGATGGACGGAGTGGACATAGAATAAATACATCAAGGTGGGACCACCTGCTGCCAAAACAGATGAACGACTTGGATCAAAACACAGCTCCAGGTGGGTATCCACCATCTAGCCCTTCTGGTCGATGCAGGTAAGACCCATGCATCAGGTGTGTTCCCACTAGATGGACGGTGAATGACACACATACATTAAAGGGGCCCCACCGTCCAGATGAATGGACGGTGGATAATACACATACATTGAAGGGGCCCCACCATCCAGATGAATGGACAGTGGATATTACACATACATTAAAGGGACCCCACCGTCCAGATGAATGGACGGTGGATAATACACATACATTGAAGGGGCCCCACCATCCAGATGAATGGACAGTGGATATTACACATACATTAAAGGGACCCCACCGTCCAGATGAATGGACGGTGGATATTACACATACATTTATCTGGACGGTGGATATTACACATACATTAAAGGGGCCCCACCATCCAGATGAATGTACGGTGGATATTACACCCACGTCAATACGTCCTACCATCATTAATGGATGGTTTGGATATAACACATACAACACGGATGGTGGAGAATTCTTCGTGACTAAGAAATTAGCACACCAATAGAAAAGCATCCCTAGAGGATCGCTAGAAAAGAAAAGAGTTTCCAACCCTTCCTAAAAAGACTGATCGAATGAAGGTGTTACTGAAACTAATTGACTGACTTAATAAAAATGGGCAAGTCAATGTTAATCAAGGTAAATGATTATCAGGGTATGACTAATATAGATAAATCACCTACTGAACATAGATCTCCAACTAGGAAATCACATGAAAGAAATAAATCTATGAAAACCATTTCCCCTCTCGAACATAGTTCGAGTCCTAGAAAATTCACACCCAAGTGGGTTATGAAAAGGCATAGTTGACCTTATAAGGTTTACGAGAGCTTAAATGTATATTACATGATTAAACTATAATTTTGTGAGGACTATATAGAAAAACCTGAGGATTCTAGCCTCCTCTTGTGATTAATAGATATATTCGAAGATTACGCCTCATTCATCTTAAGAGTGTAAGTTTTAAAGTTGCTTAATCTTGGCATCATATGTTTTTAAATTAGACTATCTTTGGTCATTCCTATGTCGATTGGTATATTTTTTTAATGAACATGATACGCATGCTCCTTATATTTAATGTTTATATGTATCATTTAATCTCATGTTAGTATGTGCATTATAATTGGTAAATCCATGACTTATGGAGTTTTCTAGATTATGTTTTTATTAGTATATCTATGGAACTAACTCTTTGTCAATTACTAACAAAAAGGGAGAGAAAATTCAAATCCACCAAAATAATGAATTTTATGTTAATCATTGAAATCTTGAACATATAATATTTTTTGTTATTTTGGCTTCTCATTAGTATGGACCATGACCTAGTCTAGGTTAGGTTTTTGTCACGTAATTGACAAAGGAATAAATTATTAGTGCACTAATTTGTACACCTTGTTTGTCAATGACATGATTCATTGTGTCAGGGAGTCGATTAAGCCCTTGAAAGCTGAAGACTGAAGATACAAGTGGACATGACCATCAACACGCAAAAAACGAGTATATAAGGTTGCTTGGTGACCCTAACCATTGACCCAAAATAACTCTTGAACCTCTAAATGATCTATTCTTAATAGGAAACCCTTATTTGATCATTTAAAACCTTAGGAATTCGTTTGAAGATCTTCAGCTAGGCTTCAAAGGATTTTCAGCAACATTTGGTCTGACCTAAGGAATCTTCATTCCAACAGAAATCTCTAAAACAGGTTAGTATGCAAAGATAAAAATTCAAGGTAATTTGGATGCAACTGAATGCCACATTGGGTCTGACCGAAGACCATATTCGATTCAACCGAAGACCATATTTGGTCCAACCGAAAGTGCCAAATTTTATCAAGCTGCTTTTCCTATCTAATTCGGTGCGACCGAAGCTAAATTCAGTTAAACCAAAGACTAACCATCTTTGCCCATTTTACGACTGTTGGAACCTGATTCCTTTATATAAGTATTCGGTTTTGGTCATTTTGAAGGGTTTTTGGTGCAATAGTATGCTAGGTGATTCCCTATTAATATCCCACACCCTATACCTCTAATCTCATGAGTTTCAAGTCATCTTCCTCGAGATTTTCACTCTAATAAGGATTCCAACCTCTACCTTAAAGATGATCTTAAGCCTCATTTTCTAGAGTTTAGACCCAATCTTATTGGCATATTTTTTGTCTAAATCTTTTATAAGACTATTTTAGGTCAGTCCTCTATGATTTCAACTATCCCATTAATTGTAGGAGATTTTACTACCCTCCCATCACCTTGGTCACCTCAATAGAGCATTGCATTCAAGGTGTTTGATCTTAGAGCTAAAAGCCTTCGCAAAGCATCAGCAACAACGATCGATCAAGAGTAATTGAAGAGCTAATTCAAGCACGAGAGAACTTTGAAAAAAAAAATCCCAAGCATGGCACATTAAAGGGGCTCAATTCGACAAGTGTCATCTCTGAGTCCATACTCTGTTTCCTTCTGTAGGATCGAGTGTAAGAGTTTATGACCCAAACTTAAATAGGTTCTTGTGTAGGACATAAGATCTTGTGTAGGGCTTAATTCACCGGACAAGTGTGTGTACATATTAGTCTCCATGGGAGCCTTCAGCAGGAGCAAACATAGGTACTTTGACTAGGAATGAGATTCTTAGTTAGTCGATAGAAAACCAATTAAAATCTCTTACAGGAGCCTCCAGTGAGAGTGTACTCTAGGTAGGTCCTTATATAGGATCGTGGTCCTTGTGTAGTGCTATAAAGGTTAGAATTGAACCTAATTTAAAACCTCTGATAGGAAAATCCAGTATACTCATGGGTTGAGTGTGTCCGTTGGGAGTGGAGTAGGAAAACCAAACCACTATACATGCTTGTGTTTGGGATTGTTATTTAAGTGCTTGTTTGATTATGCTTATATGATTGATTGATGAATTATATGTATGCTTCATTAGATGAATGTTTGTATTTGATAGTTAGTACATCCCACACACAAATGTACATTATCATATTTATGAACTAGTTGCTTAGCATGTTGCATCCATTGTAGTCTATGTGGTTGGACCCTCTATTGACTTGGAATCCTTAGAGTTAATTATCTTGCTTAGTTTAGTTGACAAATTAGTTTGAATAAGCAATTGTAAGTTAAAATCATAAATTTATTTGGTCCTAATCACCCCCTCCCCTCCTCCTCTAACTCTCTCTAGGACATAGCCTTCATTCTATAGCTCCGTCAAGCTTCCGCACATAGTCCGTGGCCCACCACCATATGAAATTTCTATAAGTATAATAAAATTATACTATTGTGAGATTAACCACTTATACATCCAATCAGCCCATTCTAATCCATCGAATCTCAAGCTATGACAACCAATAGAAAACCTAAAAAGTTTAAGATTAATCTGTCTTTATTTGACATATGATCCTCACCATAGACTTATATTATTAAGAACCATTGAACGCATAAGTTAGAATAACCCTTTAAGTCATGTGATAACTAATCAAGACAAACCCCCAAATGCAGGGTTGCAATGTAGTAATAACTCAGTGAGATCGAGCTCGTACCCATAGGGACTTATAATTGAGTAATTTCTAAAACACTTTAGAACTAGAAATAGAACTAAAATTAATCTATAGAATTTGAATTATGAAGTACTAATGTAATTGAGTAGGAAATTTATAAAGATAAAACACTAGAGCGCTAAGGATCCACTTATAGACATTCTTAATATTTAATTCACTTGATTCAATCAACTAACTCAACAGAATCGAAGTCCTATCTTATCCAACCGAATAATAGAGTTGTTAAATCATCATTCACATACCAACATAGATTTAAACTTTAATTGAATTGGTTTCCATATAAATCATCAAAGTGTTGATCGCATGGATTTTTAAAGTACCTATTGTACCCTTAGTCAATGATAGATCAATGGATTTTACAAATCAATCCCTTCAATGGATTTTACAAATCAATCCCTATCAAAATAGAAAAGCAATCATCATTAGCTTTCATATGCATCCAATGTGCCCAGAGTCGACAATAGATCAAAGTAAACTAAAAATTAAATCTTCATTCAAATTAATATAAATGAATTGTTCAACTATCAAACCAATTGCTTGAATGAAATTGAACTAAGACATTAAAAATAACTATAAGCTTCACCTCTTAGCCCTAGCTAAGAGAGTTAGTTAGCCAACTAAAGACATGATTGAACTAAACTCAAAAAAAAAAAAAAAAAAAGGAATGAATGAATGAAGAAGAGCTGAAGGATTGGAGAAGAATGACTCCGTAGAAAATCTACAACTCCTTTCTATATCCCCTTTACCAAAATTTATCTTTAAGGTGGTTAAAATACCCTTTTAAATAGGAAAAAATTGTACTAACTTGGAACCGACTTCAATTTTATCGCACCAACGATAGCCTTTAGTTGCAGGCGAACATACCTTCGATTGGACTTAACCTTCTCTCAATTGTAGCCGAATTTCTCCAAAATATATCTTACGTCTCTGTCTTTCTCAAGTCACACCGAACTCTCTTTCAGTGGCACCGAACATGCCTCTAATCGCACCTAAGTATCAAATCGAATTCTTCCAAAAATAGCAATTTCTTGGTGGATTGTTATGTGCACATTCATTCGAAGCGAATCAACCTTAGGTGAGACCGAGCAGTCTATTATTTTTGTTGATGTACTTCGTGATTTTTTCGGGTGAAACCGAACAACATTTTCTCTCTTTTCCACTTAGATTTTTTTGGTCTTTAGCACTTGAAATCTTCATTAATCACCTCCAAATATTCAAATCTTTACTTGATTATTCTTTAAGCATTAAATCTTTTCTTTAATCATTCTTATCATCTTATCTCTCCAAATAATCTCGCATAACAAAACATACATAAATAGATCAATGAAATACATTTATGCTTATAAAACTGTAACGCCCTGAAAATCGGGGGTTGAGCATAAACTCAACTCCCGAGTTCCAGAACATCACTTATGCAACAAAATGAATGATGATTGAATGCTGACTGTATTCATGCATTGAACATGAGTGAGATTAAGCCAAAACAGCATATCATACTCCAGAGACAGTTAAATTTGCAAGCGGAAGACTATGATAGATAGATAAAATATATAAACTATGATGAGTCTCCAGAGTGTGATGACATTACCAGGTTAAATAATTACAAGTACAGTTCTAAAATATACTTAATGTGAGGAAGTGTAATGTCTCCTATCCCAAATATCATAGCCCCCTCAATACAATACCAGGTCTTCATAGACCTATCAGAGAGATACATATAGGAGAACTCCTCCTCATCATCATAAAAGTAGTCCAACTCTGCTTCATAAGCATCGCCATCACCTGAAACTCAACAAATCTAGTTAGTGTTGTAAACACCGTCCCGTAATGTGGGAGTGAGTAGCTAACTCAGTGGAACAATAAAGCATAGGTTAACATGTTATCGACTCAGTCAAGCAGTAATGATAAAGCAGTAAAATCAAACACTCCTAACTACTCTTATTAATGCAAGTATGAATGCAGGTATGATGGATGCCCTCACCGACATACTCCCTCATGCGACACCATCTCACGCTCGCGGCATGCTTACATCCCACAGTGCTCCACATCTTCCAGGCACATGCGATTCATGATGAGCATGATTACCGAGTTTTTAATTAATCCATTTCAAACAGCAGGATTGGGAAACTAAGGTACCTCCCTTGTATCATTCTCAAACATGATCCATTCTAGGGTCGTCAGTCCTAGTTAATATCAGACGATGGTGTGTTTTCTAAGTCACTGCAGAGGCTGCCAGGTCTGTTACGCACAAAGGTTGCACCACTCCCCCATCACCCCTTAAACGATTCATCACTATACAGAAACAGGCCTAGTTCATACTCTATATATCGCGGCGAACCCTAAGGTGCACTGCGACTTCAGAATATGCTCGCGGTCACTACAAAGGGTTGTCAGGGCTATTACGCACAAAGGTTGCACCACTCCCCCATCACCTTATCAATGTAGGCCGACAGCGTGAATATAGTGTCCCATACCACCATGATTGGGTCACGAGTTAAGTTGCTCACTGGTCACTACGGGGAGGCACGTAGCCCCAGCGTAGGCCGACAGCTCGACCAGGGTGTCCCATACCACCATGCCCGACTCATGAGTCTTAGCGGATCGAGGTACCATGGTTAACGGGATTTTCACTGGTAAGTTTGGTATCCTAGGTTCAAACATTAGCGACCAAACATGGTGAACATACATAAGACACACGGGTTACTTGATGTGTTCGGCTGGCTCGAGCGCACAACAAGTTGGGCGATATGAAGCGCAGAAGCACCTCGTGTGGCCAACCACTATCGCCAACCGAAGTACGACACGGGTTCGCCAACACATCATGTGTGGCGGAACGAATCTCAACCACAACTCCAAGTCTGATACCGGATGCGTGGACTATGGACATAGTCCCAAGCTCAATCAATTCTTAGCCATAGCATGTGAAGTACAGCATGATAACATGGTGATTCAAGAACACTAGCAATCATGTTATAAAGCATGTCATAAAGCATGTTAATAAACAAGTTACAAAGCATGTTCAAAAGCATGTCGTAAAGCACTATACAAATAGGGACACAAATACATATATTTCATAGGTGAGTGGTTAGAGTAAATAACCACATGGAGGGTATCATATGTGACTCTAAGGTAGTTGAGAATCCCATCTCAGCACCTACCTAAGGTTCTAACACTTAAGCACTTACATTCACAAGCAATTTTTACAAACACTTGGAATGCACTTTTTCAACATACATGACGTATGTTAGAGGAAAGTGCACTAGGGCTGTCCCTTTACCAAACTAGTATTTTATATGTATACATCATATTCATACAGCAAATAATCATAACAATTACATCAGCAAATTTTATACGTATAGGGTATTTTCTAGGATACCCAATTTCAACATACATAGTGTTTACAAGAGAACTTGTAATACGGCGATTCTTTTCGCCAAGCAATTAATTTATACGCACATAATATATTTATACAACAATTAATCATGACAAACACATCGCTAAAATATACACATATACGGTACTTCTTACAATACCGTATTTCTACATACATGGTGTATATTAGTAAACATGTATTTAGGCGAACCCTTTTGCCAAATGAGTATTTTATCCATACATCATATATCCATACGACAAATAAACATGTCAAACACATTTCCATAAAAAATATGTATACGGTATTTTATACGAATACCTAGAGTATGTGAAATTCCAAATTCTACAATTTTAATCGAAATAGAAAACGGAAAGCACTTTGTACATGTGCAATTGCATGCAGATCATGAATCTACCATTATCTGACATTGAAAGCGTTGAAAACCGCAACCTATACACCTAAAGTCATCACCTTGTGCCATAGAATCGTAACGGAGTTGATAGGTTTGCTAAGCTCCCGTATTCGACAGTTTGGCAACCTATGGAACGAAATACGTTAGCTATTTCATAACCTACAACCACCCAAGCCCCAAATCAGGTTAGGGTTAGGGTTTCTTACCTAGAAATGATGCCGGAATCGCCGGGAAAGCGGTGAGAATGGAGCGGTGAAGCTCGAATAGCGGCAGGGAAGAGTGACAGGGAGTTCCTCCCACAACTCCCACACTTTCTCTCTCTTTTCTCTCTCTCAATCTAGGTTTTCTCTCAAATTCGGATGGCTGCCATGAGAGAGAGTTTAAGGTCCTTATATAACCTAAAAATTTATCGAAATAGACTTATGTTCAAGGTATACTTACATTACAATCAAACTGGCATTGTTTCAGCTCAAAAGAGGGTTTCTGGCGGCCCTCCTTGAGCCAAAGGTCGGACTTAAGCTCACTAACGCTGGATCTACGTTCTATTAAGTTTTCGTTTCGGTCGGGATTCCAGATCACGCGTGGCGGACCAGTTTCAGTTCAACGGTCAGCGGATCTCGATCGGAGATTCCGAGTACATGTAAATGTATATGAAATTTTTCCTGATCCGAGGGTGTAATTTGGTCAGATTCTGACGGTCTGGTTGCTTAAAACTGATCCGCAAGCAACGAGTCTCAGATTACTATTCAAGATATTTATTTTTAAAGAAAAGTGTTTTCACACTCTCTCGCTCCGGACTCAAGCGACCAGCTGTGGGACATCGGCTGGATTTGATTTCCGAGATGGTTGTCAAGCCCAGCGAGGCGGTCCTAAGTCCTTAACCTCGTATTGTTCAGACTCCCGATGTGCTGTCCAGATCAGATACGGAGTTTCAACGTGCTCCCGAGAGCAGTCGGGTAATGAGTTTGATCCTAGATTTTAGGGTAACCTAGCGTCAATGATTCTACAAGTTTTGGGTCTTGCAGATCGTATTTAAAGCAATTCAAATGGATTTCATGGCTAATCTAGTTTAGCACTTAGTTAACTTTGTCACATTTCTAAAGGATTTAATCCTAAGTGATTTCCGTCTGAGGTGGTACTTAGTCCTTCGTAGTTTGTATATAGAGTGATCCAAGTTTTACTACTTAGCTAGTTTAAGATAGTGTCTAGGGCGAAAGTGCTTTGAGAAATTGAAAGCACAAGGTAGTGAAGGGTGGGATTTGTGAAGAAAATGGTTTGAAAAGGGATTTGAGGCTTTATGAGCGTTTAAGAAGTTAAACCTGTGTTAGGATTGATTCATTGCCTAAGGACGTCAAATCCCAGGTTGGGAAAAATCCGGGGTGTTACAATCTACCCCCCTTAAAACAAAATTTCGTCCCCGAAATTGCCTAAGGGTAATAAGGAAAGATTTAATTATTTCTTTTGCCCAAGTTTTATTGATTTCAAGTTTCTACGCGTGGTAGGGTATGTACTATCCTAGTTCATTTTAGTCTACCCCCCTTAAAACTTATTTCTTTATCCATTTCTCATACCCTGATGGTTTGCTACAATTTATTTCTTTACCTATTTGGAGTCTTGACGACAACTCCCAACAATTTAGAGTAAGATAACTGTTTTCATTGTTTGACCAACACAGAGAAACGGTAATAGTGGGCTCGATCCCGATACATCGATCATCTACCGGGCTAGGGTAGGAAGCTCATCGTATCACTTCCGAATCCTGGTGGATCCTGGTCTTCTGCTCAGCCAAGCAGTGAGTCCATTGGTAGTCGCCTAGGATTGAGAATTGGGTCAAGCTGCGAATACTTCGTAGTTGTATATTTCAGTAACTCCGTAGTCCGATCACTCTAGAAATGTAGGGAATGTCCATCATTGAAAAGCTCAAATCGTCTATGTCTAAGGTTACCCCTTAGGTCTTAGTTTAAGAGAAGCCGTGATATTATCTATGTCGAAGGAAGTGGTGAATCAAATCTTACTAGATGATCCTAAAATGGTTTCTCATAGTAGAACTTGTTAGGGCTTCTATAATGTTCGTATGTTAACGAGCACCGTTTCAATCCTGAGCCAGTGGAGTAGGGTCCACCACGCTTCTGCTGCGCCACCCAGATCAAAGAGATGCAATAGGTGACCTAACTAGATTGGGCTCATAAGGTTCTACCCCCCTTAAAATTTTATTTTCACCCTCAAGGCTTAAGATTTATGTCCTGCTCCGTACATCGGAACAAGGTATAATTTATAACCTATCCTTGACATGAAAGGGTCTCACTCCAACTGACTTAAGCCGACTAACTAAGTCTATCATTCAATTGGCTTAGCATAATTAATTTGTCTTTCCTTAGCCTAACCAGTAGTCTAGTCCTAATTTAGGAGTAGCGATATCCTCTAGGTGTAATCCAAAGTCTATGCTTATACATTAGATAATTTTATACCCTTTCTAATAAAGAAAATTGTTTGTTCGTTTGGAATTGAGTTGTCTGTACTTGACGCTTGAGCATTTCACACATGCTCACACCAGCTAAGAGGGTCTTAGGATTCACATTATTAACTCGTTGGATTTCCTATACAGTCAGGTCCGTCGAAAACTAGGAGTACCGCCCTAGGTCCAAAACTCTAAGGGTCATTAAATGGGATTGCGCTGCTAATCCTACCTCCGGATTGGGAGTGGCTTGCTTGGTAGGAGGGTGGGAGGGGATTAAAACTAATGGTATAAGCTTTGGAAAATGAGCCTTGTGTCGGAAAGTGTGAGATGGGATTTCCAAATCCCAGGAATCAGAATTTCTAAGTGTAAGAGAAAAACCCGGGATATACTCTTTATTGCATACATTCCAAACATGGCATTGGAAAACATGGGATACACCCAATCTAAGGACCATACCTACACATACATTTATTATTACTTATACAATTCTATCCACCTAATTCACCTAATGCAGTTTGGCCGAACAGACCCTAAAGGGAGAAAAGGGGCTGGATTTTTTGTTCTCCACAGATTTGGTTCTCATCAGGGGTTGTAGGGGCCTAACTGACAATGAGTAAAGAAAGGAAAATGAAGAATTGGATGGGTTAGAGGGCTTGCCCGATTTTGAGCTTCAAATGGGGGATGTGAGAGCTCAAATGTGAAATAAATGGGAAGGGTAGAAGGTTAGGGTTGCTGCGATCGATGGAAGTGGGTGAATCATAGTCGAAAATGGTGGATTGAAAGATTGGAGGAAGGATTTGAGAGAGAAAATCGCAATTGGAAGGGAAGGGAGTTTGGAAAGGAGAAATGTGAGAGAGAGGGGGGCTACAGACCTAGAAATCGAAACCCCAGCACAAACCGCACGTGCCACGTGATAGGGGAGGTCGGGCCGACCATTCCCAGGCCCGGCCCACCACCAGCCGAGCCACCTGACGGCGGCGCGCCACGGTGACCGCGGTGCCACTGCGGTCAGCCTTGCCCGGCGCCGCGCCGCCGCAGTGGGGTTGTGTCTTCCACCATCCCAAGGTGCCAAATGCACCCTGAGTCCACTTGGTTCCCCCCCGGATTGATGCGTGTGGCCCCCCGACTCCGTTTCAAGTCGTTTCGATCAAATCGGACGTATCTGGCAATCTGGAATGAGTTATCTGACGTATAATATATGATTTTGGGGCAGGACGAGCTAATGAAGCCAACCAACCCTGCTATGCTAGGTTGCGAAGCCCGAAATTACGAAAAACCCCTCCGATTGACGGTCGTTTCCCCGTTCCAATTTCGTTTTACTAAGAATAGTAGTTTTGGTTTGATTACTCTTACTCCGTTGGGTTTTAGGAGTTGCGCTCATCGTGTAAAGGGCTTAGAATAATTAGGAGAACGGTTTGGTGAAGTCAGATAGGACACTTACTATTTTTGGCCGAAAACCTTGCACACTAGAAAACATCACAACCTAGGAGTTTTAGTTGTAGTTTGTTTCTGATTTCCTTCCCATTACTTGGTATCCCTATTTAAAGGGTTGTGAACTCATTTTTCTTTTGTCATTCATTAATCAATTTCAAATTTATTAGAATTTATTTTTACTTTCTACTTTCTTTTTTTTGTAGACTTGAGAAGTCTCTGTGAGGAGTCCAGAGAAGCTCCGAGGATTCGGAATAGTTACATCATCACTCTTATTACCGATTTTCAACGGGTGGGGTGAGGTGGATTGTAATATAGAATTATCTATAGATGGCCTAGGAATATTTTAAGGTCGACCCGTGCGACCAATGGTTAATACGGACTTGATTTCGGCGTTTGTTTTCAGCGAACTTCGCCAATTGGTGAAGTCGGGATACCTATGACTGTTTCTACATTCCGTCGCTCCCTCCTAAGTCAGATTGCGTCAGAGTGCGTCAGTGTGACCATAACCTAGGTCCGGTTTAATCCAAATCATGCTCTGATACCATCTTGTAACGCCCTGAAAATCGGGGGTCGAGCATAAACTCAACTCCCGAGTTCCAGAACATCACTTATGCAACAAAATGAATGATGATTGAATGTTGACTGTATTCGTGCATTGAACAAGAGTGAGATTAAGCCAAAGCTTGACATATCATACTCCGAGAGCAGTTAAATTTGTAAGCGGAAGACTATGATAGATAGATAAAATATATAAACTATGATGAGTCTCCAGAGTGTGATAACATTACCAGGTTAAATAATTATAAGTACAGTTCTAAAATATACCTAATGTGAGGAAGTGTAATGTCTCCTATCCCAAATACCATAGCCCCATCAATACAATATCAGGTCTTCATAGACCTATCAGAGAGATACTGATAGGAGAACTCCTCCTCATCATCATAGAAGTAGTCCGGCTCTGCTTCATAAGCATCGTCATCACCTGAAACTCAACAAATTTGGTTGGTGTTGTAAACACCATCCCGTAACGTGGGAGTGAGTAGCTAACTCAGTGGAACAATAAAGCATAGGTTAACATGTTATCGACTCAGTCAAGCAGTAATGATAAAGCAGTAAAATCAAACACTCCTAGCTACTCTTATTAATGCAAGTATGAATGCAGGTATGATGGATGCCCTCACCGACATACTCCCTCATGCGACACCATCTCACGCTCGCGGCATGCTTACATCCCACAGTGCTCCACATCTTCCAGGCACATGCGATTCATGATGAGCATGATTACCGAGTTTTTAATTAATCCATTTCAAACAGCAAGATTGGGAAACTAAGGTACCTCCCTTGTATCATTCCCAAACATGATCCATTCTAGGGTCGTCAGTCCTAGTTAATATCAGACGATGGTGTATTTTCTAGGTCACTGCAGAGTCGCTGTGTTACGCACAAAGGTTGCACCACTCCCCCATCACCCCTTAAACGATTTATCACTATACAGAAACAGGCCTAGTTCATACTCTATATATCGCGGCGAACCCTAAGGCGCACTGCGACTTCAGAATATGCTGGCGATCACTACAAAGGGCTGCCAGGGCTGTTACGCACAAAGGTTACACCACTCCCCCATCACTTATCAATGTAGGCCGACAGTGCGAATATAGTGTCCCATACCACCATAATCGGCTCACGAGTTAAGTTGCTCACTGGTCACTACGGGGAGGCACGTAGCCCCAGCGTAGGCCGACAGCTCGACCACGGTGTCCCATACCACCATGCCCGGCTCATGAGTCTTAGCGGATCGAGGTACCATGGTTAACGAGATTTTTTCGGTAAGTTTGGTACCCTAGGTTCAAACATTAGCGACCAAACATGGTGAACATACATAAAACACACGGGTTACTTGACGTGTTCGGCTGGCTCGAGCGCACAACAAGTTGGGCGATATGAAGCGCAGAAGCACCTTGTGTGGCTAACCACTATCGCCAACCGAAGTACGACACAGGTTCGCCAATACATCATGTGTGGCGGAACGAATCTCAACCACAACTCCAAGTCTGATACCGGATGCCTGGACTATGGACATAGTCCCAAGCTCAATCAATTCTTAACCATAGCATATGAAGTACAGCATGATAACATGGTGATTCAAGAACACTAGCAATCATGTTATAAAGCATGTCATAAAGCATGTTAATAAACAAGTTACAAGGCATGTTCAAAAGCATGTTGTAAAGCACTATACAAATAGGGATACAAATACATATATTTCATAGGTGAGTGGTTAGAGTAAATAACCACATGGAGGGTATCATATGTGACTCTAAGGTAGTTGAGAATCCCATCTCAGCACCTACCTAAGGTTCTAACACTTAAGCACTTACATTCACAAGCAATTTTTACAAACACTTGGAATGCACTTTTTCAACATACATGACGTATGTTAGAGGAAAGTACACTAGGGCTGTCCCTTTACCAAACTAGTATTTTATATGTATACATCATATTCATACAACAAATAATCATGACAATTACGTTAGCAAATTTTATACGTATAGGGTATTTTCTAGGATACCCAATTTCAACATACATAGTGTTTACAAGAGAACTTGTAATACGGCGATTCTTTTCGCCAAGCAATTAATTTATACGCACATAATATATTTATACAACAATTAATCATGACAAATACATCGCTAAAATATACACGTATACAGTACTTCTTATAATACCGTATTTCTACATACATGGTGTATATTAGTAAACATGTATTTAGGCGAACCCTTTTGCCAAATGAGTATTTTATCCATACATCATATATCCATACGATAAATAAACATGTCAAACACATTTCCATAAAAAATACATATACGGTATTTTATACGAATACCTAGAGTATGTGAAATTCCAAATTCTACAATTTTAATCGAAACAGAAAACGGAAAGTACTTTGTACATGTGCAATTGCATGCAGATCATGAATCTTCCATTATCTGACATTGAAAGCGTTGAAAACCACAACCTATACACCTAAAGTCCTCACCTTGTGTCGTAGAATCGTAACGGAGTTGATAGGTTTGCTAAGCTCCCGTATTTGGCAGTTTGGCAACCTATGGAACGAAATACGTTAGCTATTTCATAACCTACAACCACCCAAGCCCCAAATCAGGTTAGGGTTAGGGTTTCTTACCTAGAAATGATGCCGGAATCACCGGAAAAGCGGTGAGAATGGAGCGGTGAAGCTCGAATAGCGGCAGGGAAGAGTGACAGGGAGTTCCTCCCACAACTCCCACACTTTCTCTCTCTTTTCTCTCTCTCTCAATCTAGGTTTTCTCTCAAATTCGGATGGCTGCCATGAGAGAGGGTTTAAGGTCCTTATATAACCTAAAAATTTATCGAAATAGACTTATGTTCAAGGTATACTTACATTATAATCAAACCGGTATTGGTTCAGCTCAAAAGAGGGTTTCTGGCGGCCCTTCTTAAGCCAAAGGTCGGACTTAAGCTCACTAACGCTGGATCTACGTTCTATTAAGTTTTCGTTTCGGTCGGGATTCTAGATCACGCGTGGCGGACCAATTTCAGTTCAACGGTCAGCGGATCTCGATCGGAGATTCCGAGTACATGTAAATGTATATGAAATTTTTCCTGATCCGAGGGTGTAATTTGGTCAAATTCTGACGGTCTGGTTGGTTAAAACTGATCCGCAAGCAACGAGTCTCAGATTACTATTCAAGATATTTATTTTTAAAGAAAACAAGTGTTTTCACACTCTCTCGCTCTAGACTCAAGCGAACAGCCGTGGGACATCAGCTGGATTTGATTTCCGAGATGGTTGTCAAGCTCAGCGAGGCGGTCCTAAGTCCTTAACCTCGTATTGTTCGGACTCCTGATGTGTGGTCCAGATCAGATACGGAGTTTCAACGTGCTCCCGAGAGCAGTCGGGTAATGAGTTTGATCCTAGATTTTAGGGTAACCTAGCCTCAATGATTCTACAAGTTTTGGGTCTTGCAGTTCGTATTTAAAGCGATTCAAATGGATTTCATGGCTAATCTAGTTTAGCACTTAGTTAACTTTGTCACATTTCTAAAGGATTTAGTCCTAAGTGATTTCCGTCTGAGGTGGTACTTAGTCCTTCATAGTTTGTATATAGAGTGATCCAAGTTTTACTACTTAGCTAGTTTAAGATAGTGTCTAGGGCGAAAGTGCTTTGAGAAATTAAAAGCACAAGGTAGTGAAGGGTGGGATTTGTGAAGAAAATGGTTTGAAAAGGGATTTGAGGCTTTCATTGAGCGTTTAAGAAGTTAAACCTGTGTTAGGATTGATTCATTGCCTAAGGACGTCTAATCCCAGGTTGGAAAAAATCCGGGGTGTTACAAAACCCAATACACAATAATAGGAGAAATATATAATATTTCTCACTCAACATACTCCCCAGCCAACATTTTGCTAGTCCTGAGTAAAACATGCAAAAAATTCATCTTCAAATCCCAAATTTCAAACATCTTCATTAAAAACAACATTATGTGCAATCCTATACATATGTAAGTATAATTCAAAGATATAAGGATGAAATATCGTCAATCTAGAATCTAATATCACTAGTAAACCATTAAATTAAGTTCTCCTTCATCAATCAATTGATAGAATGTAATTAAACATCATGTTCTTATTGTGCTCAATGAATTCCAACCTATAATTCATAAGAGTTAGCCTTCTCTCCATAATGTTGACTATAATAATTACCTTAAAGTAGACATATCAACACAAGTTACTAATTCCGAACCTATCTCTTTTCTCACTTAATTTTTCAGTTTTTTAATATTTTTTTTCGTCAATGAATTTCACACTATCGTCTCTTCTTTATTTTTCTTTCATTATTTCTTTATTGTTTTCTCATTTAGGCACATGCAATAGGCATCCATTTTTTATTCCAACAGTTTTTTAGCTAATCTTTTTTCTTCTTTTCATACCAAGGTAGATATGGATCTACAGGCTTGGTTCTTAACACTCTTAAGTAATCATCAAACTAAAGCTAGGAGTTCAAGTTAATAATCAATTCATTAAAAGAACTTCATTAAAAAATTTACTAATCAACTAGACTCTAGACTTTAAAAAAGTATATTATAGACTATCATCTTAAACTCAAATATAAGCCAATATGCACAATATCAATCTTCAAAAAAAGTTTTAAAATTTAAAATTTTTTATATATTTTTTGCTCTAAAACTAAGAAAATATTGATTAGTTCTATCTAATCTCACCCCCGACTCAAAATCTACATTGTCCTCAATGTAAAATAGATATGCAATATATCATAACATGAGACAATGAAAATAAAAGAGGAATAAGTAAGAGAGAGAGAGAGAGAGAGAGAGAGAGAGGGAGTACGTGAATAAGATCGATGAGATGGCATGAACTCTCCACCATCTAAAAGTGTTACCACTAGACAAAAACAAACTAAACAAAACCAAACTATTCTAACCTAACCCGAAGAAAGCAGTAAACTAATAGATGAACTTCCATCAGACTAGAAGGTCAGTCCTTATAGACATGAACATTCAAAGGAATGGCATATCCTCTTAATCAAATTTCTCAGCAAATGGTTTAAGTCGATGACTATTCACTTTAAAAATATTACCATTCATTGGATTTTCTATCTCGACAACTCCAAAGAATTTCTTAAATTCATGAGAGAGATAATATAAATCTAAGAATTTTAATTGACTAAATGAATTAAAAAAATGAGTTTTGACATCCTTAAATAACTCTAAAAACATAATAAAAAAAAAGTCATAATCGAATACGGAAACAAATTCTGAATAAATGTACAAATTCTTACATCCGTCGACCAGTTAAGTTAATCGGTCGAAATAGCTCAAAAACATCGTGAGACTAAAACTGAAAATTCTATAAATTTCAACCAGTTGACCTAACTAGTCGACCTGTCGACTAGATCTATCAGCCTATCAAAACTAGCAGAAATTGTCCAGTAACAATTCTGAAATTTCTAAAGAAATTTTGACCTATCGACCAGTCGAAACTGATAGAAATTGTCCAGGAACATTTCAGAAATTTCTAGCAGAATTTTGACATATTGACTTAATTAGTCTATCAATTGAACTACGTTGAATGTTGTCGATCCTTCTTGACTTCTTTTCTTCGATCCATCCACAACCCATTCTGCATCATTTGTGTATTGCCTGGTGGCCAAGTTGCATGACATATACACAACGTAGTGTAACACGCACCACCTCATCAATGTCTTTCATGGCATGGAATTGACAAGTTGGATGCGACTTGTACACCAAGAGAAGGGCCCCACACAGCTTGACTTCTACTAACATATGTGACATTCACTGCAACCATCATGCTTTATTATTTTTCTCAATTTCTTTAATCAATTTAATTTTGACATTGCGGTGATGTCACGGGTCAGCACGGTTCAGACCACCGCCCATCCGGTCCAGGTTTTAAAGCACTGAGTCCAGCTCATTGCCTTCCTTAGACAAATACATAGGTGTTGCTGGTTACGTGGACCCATGTGACATGCCTTTCCAAGCCCACGACACTTCAACTATAGGACTTATTCTACTTTCTTTTCTTTCTTTTTTCTTTTTACAGCAGGAGAATAACCTTATTAACAGGTTGGATGCCATATATTTGTCATAATGGGGCCCATAAAGGTTTCATTGGTGGGTTTTTTGCATCCTGACTGTTTTTGTATGGTATGGATCTTTATTTTTTAGCTCATGTCATAACATGAGTTGGCGAAACTGATTAATGGAATGAATGTCTCAAAGAGTACGGAGGACTCCAGGGAATTTTGGGCCAAGGGATGCCGCGTTCACCAAATACCTCGTCTATATTTTCTAAAAACACAATAGAGTTAAGAATTGTGAGGTGCAAAAGATGCACTCTACCGTGATGGTCGGATGACCCAAAGTTAGGCAGATCCTCAATCAAAAGGTGGGCCACATGAATTTGGAGATTTTGAGTGATGTATCGTTGGGGCATTTAATCATCATTACAGGGTGCATCTTTGCAATGGTGGATTTTCATATACACGTGGCATGGCCTCAGGATGCTTGACCCAATTTTGTAAGTAAAATTTTTTAAAAAATAAATAAATAAATATAAATTAAAAATAAATAAAAATAAAAATAGGGACACTTCTTTTACATCAGCTGCTGAAAAGACTGTTTTGATAGTTTGTTAAAAGCCAAGCATTTTTGAAGAAAATCTAACGTTGATATATATATATATATATATATATATATATATATATATATATATATATATATATATATATATATATATATATATTGCTTATTATCCCTTGTTTTATATTGGAATTTTACTGCAACATTCCTTGGAAGTTCAGATTTATCAAATAGTGCCTTGAAGCACCAAAATTCGGGATGGTGCATTTTGAGAGAAGTTACTTAAATGCCTTTGATTAATTTTTCTATAAAAGGTGGAGAATTAGAATTGCGGCCCTGCATTGTATGTCTCTAATGTCCAAACCATCCAAAAGATGCATCACACTAAGATTATCAGACAAGGGAATAATAATAATAATAATAATAATAATAATAATAATAATGTACATGATTTAGAAACATCAAATTCTAGTGTAGCCCATTTGATAATTCGATTGGCCAGATATTTTGTTCTTGTGATCCCGAAGACGGGTTGCATATATTTTATGGTTGGAAGTTATAAGCATATCATGTGGGCTCCACAATGCTCAACTTCTCTAACATTTTGCTAGTTCCGCCTTTTAAAAGCATATCCCAAGGATTTCCAATTGCCGAGCATTGTTTGGAAAAGGTAAATTCCTCAGGAATTTTGCATTAAAAATTTGTTTTATCGGTATTATAGAGTTACCAAATTTTTATGGCTGAAATGGAAGGGATCTGGACTTTTGCCAACAAAAGCCTTGATATCTTAGGGGTTGTTAGTTTTATCATTTTTTACTGTATGTAGTGGTAAATCAAGGATTTGAAAGAAAAAGATTCATTGGGTGAATTAAGCCAGGATTCATAGGGTGAATCCCACCTTGTGGGTTCTGTTTTAGCCGCTCATTTTAGGGCATGACAGATATGAAGCCTAGGTGGGCCACACTACACAAAACGGTGATAATAATGACATCCATAGTTGAAAGTTGAATCCTTAGCATAGTCTATTGTGATGTTTATTTGTCATCCAACTTGTTCATAGGATCATGGATAAAGGTAAAACACAAAATTCAGCTTCATCCAAAATTTCTATGGCTCCCAATAAGTTTTCTCAACTGCAGGTGTTTGCTTCTCATGTTTTCTATGTTGTGGTTCACTTCATGCATGGTACAGTCTCATCTTTGGGCTCATGCTGTAAAATGAGCTACTAAAATAATGAACGGCATCGACAAGCTACATATATCACAGTGCCCTTACAGTTTTTCACACCCCTCTGTGAAAACATGAGTACTTTTTGTATGAAATGACAACATTGTCATCATTTGCCATTTTCTGAAAAGTGGAATTGAGCATTAAGGGCCATATGGTACTTGGGTGACACGCATCCAACCCTAAAAAAAAAAAAAAAAAAATCATGCCGATCTAATCATCAGGTAAGGTGCACCACACACACAGAGGAAAGGTTCTATACGGTCGAGCTCATGGGAACTCCCCATGAGGTCGAGCTATGTAGGCCCCACCATGATGTATGTCAAACATCTAACCCATCAGTTAGATGCACCATTCCATATTGGGCCTAGGGCTTAAAAATCAAGTCAATCCGTGACTTTTCTAGGCCACACCAAATACAAAAGTTGAGAGCGGTTACCTTCCATTAAAATATATATAATTATTTCTTGGGCCCCCTGAGATGTGGTTCACAAATATATATATATATATATATATATATATATATATATATATATATATATATATATATATATATATATATAGAGGGAAAAGGTACAATGAGCTCAAGCGTAGGCGTCTGTCCCATGAGGTCAAGCTGTGTGGGCCCCACCGTGATCCGCTTCGAAAATCTACCCCATCAGTCAGATGTACCATTCCATCATGGGCCTAGGTCTCAAAAATCAAGTCAATCCATGACTTGTTGGGCCACACCACATACAGAAGTGCAGAGGGGCCATGCACCATTAAAACATTCATAACCGTTTTTGAGGGCCCACTGAGATGTGGTTTGCAAATCCAGCCCATCCATTATGTGTGTCCCACTTGAATGAGGGTTCAGACCAAGTTTCAGGTGCATGGAAAACTCAGGTTGGCCCCACCAAGTGCTTTTATATGTTTTAACGGTGTCTTCACATAATTTTAGATGGTATGGCCCACCTGAGTTCCGTAAATGCCTGATTTTTGGGATATCCCATAATTTAAAGGGTACCCATCAAATGCACAGTGTTGATGTTCGAAACGCATCACGGTGGGGCCCACACAGCTCGACCTCATGGGAGCTTATCGTACGCTCGAGCTCATTGTACCTTTTTCCATATATATATATATATATACACACACACCACCCAAATTAACATGGCCCACCTGATGGTTAGATTGGCACCTTCTTAAGGTCCCGTGACTCCAACACATTTCGGAGAAGAAAGCAGTCCAGGGAAATATGGTCATCTCTGGCATACAAAGCACTTTATGGGATTTAAATAAATAAATAAATAAAAACAGGCATTGTTAATTTGGTAGAATGAGAATTCTTTGTTCCATAAAAATCTCTTTATTACTACAGCATGTTCATTCCACGGCGTTGGACCCACATCAGGAACATTCAAACTGGGACCGCCCACAGCAATGGGTAGGCATCTGATTTGGATTGACTCTTAAGGTCCTGGATTGAGTTGGGATCTACCTAGCCAAATCAGAGCTGAATTGGCCCAACTCGCCTGAGTTGGAATGGCTTGGGAAGGTGACCTGTGGTATCGAACTGGATCAGGTCCTACTGATTCTGAGTCGACTCAGATGAGTACATTAGACTCAGCTGATTCTTAAAACCATGGTTTTTATATTGATGTCATTTATGCAGCTCATATGAACCATGCATACCTTATTCCTCAGCATGAGTATCACCTGTCACAAAAATCAATCATTCTAATCAGGTGGGTGACACTACTGGAATCAATTAATAACAGACGTCCAATGGTATAATGACTCGACATACAAGTGTGGTCACCTAATGAATGGGACAGCCTAATTTTCAAGACCAGTGATTTTATGGTGGGGCCCACTGTTTTCTTATATTAAATGGCATGTTAGCTGAAAAGAAAAACCTGCATGACAAGTTATGGTAAGATGACTTAGGTGATCATTTATAAATGGACCTTCAAAATCTCCTTGAAAGGATCATCTGACCTCACACAGGCAATAGTGCATACAAAAAAGTTGTAAGCTGACTCGATACGGTGGGCCCCACATCAGCAATAGTGCATAAAAAAGTTTTATAGGCAAGTGAGTAACTTTTTACATGCTGGTGAATAACTTGTAGAAGAAGCCTATCAAGCTTTTTAGAGGTATTTAACTATGTCCACTAAAAAACTGAGTTAATCACCTCTCATTATTCATCTAAACGTCCCCAATTAAATATCAATATAGAGGAATGCTCAGGTGCATTGATGCTTTAAAATTCGCAGCCAGTCGAATAATCAATCTAGACTGTTCATCGAACCCTTTGTAGGCCACTGGTGAAATTTTAGATCCGTGAAGCAGGTGCCTAATAAAATTCAGATCACCTGGGTCAAAAACCAGCAAGGACTATCCAACAGGCGATCCAAACATCAAAATCAATTGAAAGCAGATGGCCTGACTTGGCACATGGCACATGGGTGCGGGTCACCGTCCATGTGATCTTTATGGTGCAGGACACTTGCAAACAGCCTGGATGTTCTACACAAGTGACAAGTAGATGGGAAAAGAGAGGTTGTACGTGAAAACAAGGGTCCGAAAATCTGTTTGGGTGTACCATTGTCGGTTACCTGTCAAACCAGATGGCTTTGCTTTGTAGCTTCCTGCATTGGGCTGATAAAAAACCGCATGGTCTACTGATGAAACTGGTTCTATCAGGCCATACATACCAGTCTCACACAATGCTTCAGACCTTTTGTGCAAGTGTTCACATACAAATATAATACTCTCCGGATACATGTGTGAAAAGTAGACTATTTGACCAATCAATCACATTTAATTAAAAAATAAAAAAGGCCCATCATGCGGGACCCACCAAGTGAATGAATGGTGATAATTTTATACTTCAAAACTTATTTTTTAAGAAGGAAAATATATATATATATATATATATATATATATATATATATATATATATATATAATAAAAAAAAAAAATTATAAAAAGGAAAAAGAAAGAAAATAAACATCAGTTTATTCAGCTGAGCCAACTCAATCAGATTTCATCAAGGCTCTAAAACATAATTTACCCACCACTCAGTCAAGAACCTCCTGACCCATTTAACTCAATTCCACCAACACTCTCAAAGAGTGTGAAAAACCTCAAAACAAACTCAGCTTGGACTTTAATAAGCTTAACAGAAACGTCTCATGTGCTAATATCGGGAGATGAGAAAAATCAAGTCACTAGCTACATGTGGATCCACCATTGTGAGTGTATGGCATAAGCCTGTCTAATAAGACTAATTCAATCATTAGGTGGGCCACCAAGAATTTGATGATTTTTGGCCCCACATGAGCAATACACCGGAGACCCTCATCCAATGGTCCACTAGAGGTGGGTTTAATTAGAACCCAATGTCTAAATTCGCACACTAATAAAGTATATGAAGAATTGAGAAGGCATTTACTTTACCTAATTGATTGCACGTGATCATATTATCCTTTGATTTAGAGTGGGTCACAAACACTTTCATGTTCAAGATGGACCAAAGAAAGCTGTGAGAGGCGGAAATCATCAAGACCATCAAAACCTTAAAACATGCATATCTCGCAAAGTGAAATGAGTTAATTGACGTACCATATGATTTTGGGGTAGGACGAACTATTTTAACCAACCAACCTAGCTATGCAGGGTTGTCCATGTCGAATTTGTGATATTCCATCATATCGACGGTCAAATTTCCTATTTATTTTCGTTTTTACTATTTTTAGTAAGTTTTGGTTTGATTGTAACTTTTCATAAGTTGGGCTTTAGGAGTTGTGTCCAACATGAAAAGTGTTTAGAATAATTTGCTATTTAAATTAAGATACGAATTTTAGGAGATTTTAGTTACAAGTTTATTCCGAAACTTCTTCCAATGATTGGTATCCCTATTTAAAGGGTTGCAAACTTTTTATTTCAATAATCAATCAAATTATAAATTTTTAAAATTTTATTTTGTATTTTCTTTTCACCGTGGATTCAAAGTTTCTCAGTGAGGAGTTCAGAGAAGTTTCGTGGATTCGGAACAGTTTACCCCTAGGAAGACAGTGCTCGACCTCAAGTCCTTCCCTTCGTCCTACATCCACATGCAGGCACACATACCAATATAAAACACACGTGGGAGATTCCAAGTTTCCATCAGGTGTTTAGATTTCAAGGATTTCATGCCCTAGAAATCAGGCCCTTTCATTCTGATGGTGGGGCACAATTTGCAAAATAAATAGATGGCAAAAAAAAATTTCTAGCCATATATTTGTTTCATAGATGGAAAACCACTGGAGGTGGAAAATGCCAGAATTTAATTACGTTAAAATATCTAGACAGTGTGGCCCACTTAATGGAGAGCTATAATCTCGAAGAGTGTGGAAGGGGTCGACGAACCTTCCAAAAGTACAGGCATTCCTAGACGGCTATGGAAGTAGGCATCACCTTTCTCTTTTTCTTTAAATATTGCTTTTGTTTAGAGAGTCTGTCTCCATCTTAAAGACCTCCTTTTTACTTAGCTTCACAGTCACAAAAACATTACTGATGCCTTCCATGTCACAAAATTACCTACCACTGATATAAAATAAAGAGAAAAGCTACAGTACTCTAAAAGTATTATAAGTTACCGTGCTCCTAGTTATATTGAGATACTTGGACAGTCCAATCGACTGATCTGAACTGTCCATTAAGTCAACATATTTCATGCACTCTCTTCGAAAAATTGCTCTGAAAAGATGAACCGATCCATCCTTGATTTGGCCTTTTTTTAATCATCTTTTCTCCGCCACGGATGGAATGGTTATGATTGGCTAACAAAAGTGATTCTTTAGAAACATATTAGATGGATTAAATTGCTGATTGGATCAATTTTGAGTAATTGATCTTGACTGTCCATATTAAAGGCCATTGATCAAGTGGTTAGTGTTTGTCAAATCAGTGATGTTTGCATGGTAGTCGGGGAAATGTGTTTGTACCTAATGAACGGTCTAGATCTATGAATTAGACAGTCGAAGAGCTCAATGTAACTATGAGTAACTTATAGTGCTCTAGGAGCACTGGAGCATTTTATATATTTTAAAAAAAAAAAAAAAAATGTGAAAGTAAACAAACAATTCTGATATTTCAAACCTTCTATTTCTTATTTGAAGAGATGCATTGGTTTGCTAGCCCCACAATTCACATGCCAACCCGAGCCCATGTCAAGGACATCCGAGCTATGAATCAGGTGGTGGTTGTCGTGTGGATCACCTGGCAAAAGGATCAGGATAGGAGAAAATCAGGTAGGCAACACATGTATGAAAACAATGGACGGTGGAAAAGCTTTCCTTCCTTACATATTGCCTATCGGATAATCCCCGACCTGATCTTTTTCCAGATCAGATGCAGAGCCCGATAGGTGGGCCTGGCAACGTTTAGAGAAGATGTGAATTGTTAGCAAAGGGGATCAAACAGATGCACTGAGGCTTTCCAACGGCCTGGATCGGCAAGGTAGTCGGACTCAAGGAAAATCAACGGTTGAGATTTCATCATTTGCGTGCAGTAGGGCTTGATTGGTACTTCTTTTATTTTGAATGGCTCGAGGAGGAAGTCCTTCAACTTCCAATTCACAAAGGGTTGATTATGGCTTATGTAACTCGCAAATAGCTAGTGTCCTTATTTTTAAGGAACTTTACCACGAGCAATGCTCTTTTGGTAATATAATATGCTACTTCCACCCCCTTTATAAAATAATCATAGGTATAACTGTAGCTTTCGGACTCACTTTGCCGATGATGTTAATATCTTATATGGAGAATGGCCAAAGTGTATCTAAGTTGTCGGATCCTTACCCTTACCCCGGTGGTAGACTCTTAGGGTCTGTTTGGGCGGTGGGATTAGAAGGGATTAGGTGGGATGGGATTCAACTGGTCCTGTGCCAATTCCACTCCATGTTTGGGAAGAATGTAAAAGCTTGGAATTAGGGCCTGTTTGATTTTTGGTGATACGGTGAATCGCGCGTAAAAAAGTGATGATTATTTCGCCGTGAATTCACAGCATCTTGAAATGACTGATTACTTTTTGACACAAAAATCAAGAATATTATAAAATATCTATGGGTCCCACTGTGATGTATTTCGCTTATCCACACCGTTCATCCATTATTACATTTGAATTCATCGTATGTGTAAAAAATTGAGGCATATCCAATACTCAAGTGGACCACGTCATACAAAAAAGAGAATCGAATACTTACCGTTAAAAACTTTGTAGGGCCACAGTTTCTTTTGGCGTAGGCCATTTGAGTGTTAGATCTGCTTCATTTTTTGTCTCATGCTCCAAAATATTGTAATGCGGTGACGGAATGGACATATCAACGCATTACCAATAGAGTAAATAAATTAAAATTATATCCGTTAAACCAATTTTACTGGCGCAAACTCCTATGAATTTTCAAACGCTGGAAATCGTAATAATCACCGTTTCCTTTGCATTTCCCATTTCTCTGAAAATCAAACAGGCCCAATGGAATTGCATTGGGTGCCATGCCAATTTCACTCAATGTTTAGCAAGCTGTGTAGGTCCTACCATGATGTGTGGACTATATCCACAACGTCCACCCATTTATCGAGATTATTTTAGAGCATGGGCCAAAAAATCAGGTAAATCTAAAGCTCAAGTAGACCCCACCATAGAAAGCAATGGAGATTGATTACTTACAGTTGAAAACTTCTTTGAGGCCACATAAGTTTTGGATCTACCTCATTTTTAGGCCCATGTCATAAAATGAGGTTACAAAACAAATTAACAGTTTAGACATATAACACGTGTGTTATTCTCAGTAATTTCAAATGATGGTGGGTATATCCATTCAATGTACCACCCTATCATCAACAAAGCATGGCATTAATTTTATCCCATGGCAACTGGGGACAATCCTGCAATCGGTAATAATTTTATGTTTTTTGAATCCCATCCCACCTAATCCCTTCTAATTCCACTGCCCAAACAGACCCTTAGGAGTTTCAACACCCGGTCAAGGGTTCAAGTATCCATTGGTGGTAAAATCCCACTACAGCGTGAGTGCGTGGGGTTTGTGTGCGTGTGTAGAAAAATATAAAATAAAAAATTTTTTTAAAGTGTATCTAAGTTGTAAAGTTCTAAAGAAAGTGCATGGATTTAATTTTGGAGCTCTTAATATTTGAATTACTTCTATACATGCCGGTAGTAATATATCTCCATAGTCATCCAATAGTATTCAAGTTATAGAATTTTCTTGACCATTATATGTCTATTTACGTATGGATTGTAGACTCCATTGTGGGCCTCGGACAAGATTTTCACTGCTTCCACTGCATCCACACATCATAGTAAAATGTAGTTGAAAGACCATTAGATGGTGTAAGCATTACATCTCCGAGGTATGTCTGATCATTTAGATATTGCTTGATGTTGATGTACCAGGGGCAGTTATCAAGTGGTGCTTTGACTTCTTCAATCTGTAGGCAAAACGTTGAATCTTCTTGAAACTTAGTTGTGAGCTCCCACTATTTTTCTCCCTTTAGAATTTCTAGCATGATACAAAGGTGGCTAGAGCATTGGTAAATTTATTCTTCAAACGCAGCATGCACTGAGGGTGACCTCATTGAATACCTCACCTAGATTCTCGAGATAGATTTGGTATGGGATCAATTTCTTATCTTTGGTCTTCAAGTCACTATTCTTCTAATTAATTATGAGTTGCGAGTTACCAAAGACCTTCAACTTTGTTAGTGTACTTATTTGTGCACCTCGTTTGTCAATTACATGCGTCTATGTGTAAGGGATTTAGTTGATCCCTTAAGTTGAAGACCGAAAACACAGGAGGACGTGGAGCTTCAAGGAGCAAATAACAAGTATATGATGTGTCTTTACGAGTATACTGACCCTTAACCCAAAACAGCATAAACCTTTACATCATCTTAATCCCAATAGGTAAACATTTTATTGATCATCCTTAAGCTTTAGGAGCCATAATTGAACATGCTTAAATTGGCTTTAGAGGTCTTGAGTTGCTTTTAAAAAATGCACAATTTCAGCAACTTTCTGTCCCACCAATTCCACCTTCAGTCTAACCAAAATCGCTTAAAACAAGTTAGCGTGCTTGGACAGAAATTCAAGGTAATTTGGCTGCAACCGAATGCCACATTCAGACTAACCGAATACCATGTTCGATCCGACAAAAGATCATATTCGGTTAGACCCAAAGTGCCAAAATATGTCCAACGGCTTTTCATGTCTAATTCGGTGTGACTAGATCTCAATTTGGTCCGATCGAAGACTAGGCATTTCTACCCATTTTGTGACCATTGGAACTCAATTCCTTTATATAAAACATCCCCTCTTTGGGCATGTTGAAGGATTTTCAGTGCGATAAAAGGCTAAGTGATTCCATATTGATATCTCATATCGTTGACCTCTAATCCCATGAGTTTTAAGTTATCATCCTTGAGATTTTCACTCTAATGAGGATTCTAAACCCCCACCTTGAAGATGATCTTGAACTCCATTATTTTCTAGAGATTAAACATTATGTCTATAGTCAAATCTCATTCTAGACTTTCTAAAAAACCATTTTAGGTGAATTCCCTAGGATTTTAACTCTCTATTAATTGTAGGAGATTCACCCAACCTCTCATTGCCTTGGTCACCTCAATGGAGTATTACATGCAAGGTGTTTGACCATAGGAGTTGAAACATTGGCAACGCATCAACATTAATGATCGGGGGATCAATTGAGGAGTTAATTCAAGCAAGGGAGAACTTTTAAGAAGCGACTTAAGCACAGTATGACAAATGTGCTCAATTCAACAAGTGTCATGTATGAGTGCATACTCTTTCCTTATGTAGGATCGAGGGTAAGAGTTTTTTACCCAAACTCGATAGGTTCTTGTGTAGAACCTAGATTATTGTGTACAGTTGAATTCACCGGACATGGGTGTGTACGTGTTAATCTCCATGGGAGCATCCTGTGAGAGTAAACATAGGTCCTTGGATTATAACCGAGTTGTTGGTTAGCCAATTAAAAACCAACTAAAATCTATTATCGGGGCCTCTGGCGGGAGTGTACACTAGGTAAGTCCTTATGTAGGACCGTGGTCCTTGTGTATGGTTGTAAAGGTTAGAGGTGAACCTGATTTAAAACCTTCGATAGTAAAATCCAGTACACTTATGGGTTGAGTGCATCCGCTGGGAGCGAAGTAAGGAAACCAAACCCCTATACATGCTTGTATTTGATATTGTCATTTGAGCACTTATTTAATTATACTTATGTGATTAATTAATGAATTATATGTATGCATGTTTAGATGAATGTTAACATTTAATATTTAGTACATCCAACGCATACATATACACTATCATTTTTATAAACTAGTTACTTATCCTATTATATCCATTGTACTCTATATGATTGGATCCATTATTGGCTTAGAAGACTTAGTGTTAAATTGTTTAATTTAATTTATATATTATTTTAAGTAAGCAATTGTCTGTTAATTGACTCAAATTTTATTTCGTCTAAATCACCCTCCCCCCGCCCCTCACCTCCCCTTTTAGGACTTAGTCATTCATTTTATAGTTCCACTAAGCTTTCGCACATATACATGTGGCCTACCACCATGTGCAATTTCAATTGGTATCAAAGAGGGTAGCTCTTGGAGGGCTTAACTGCATTTAGTTTATCCAAGAGACTTAAGAATAATGTCTACCCAAGAGTAGTGTGCCGTCATATAACCAACATATTTCGAGGGGTCTAACTATACTTATTGGAAGGATACGATGAAGATATTTCTATAATCCCTTGACCTATGGTTTGGGTAATTTCGAACAAGGATACACTATGCCTGTAGAACAAGTCATGGTTGATAGTAGAACCATTAACACTCCTAAATATAAATCCAAATGGAGTGTCAATGGAGATCGTAGTATACTTATAATGTTAAAGCTCCCAATGTTATTTACTTTGCAGTTTCCCTCGATAAATTTAAATATATTTTCATATGTAAAAAGGGGAAGGAAGCGCGGGACATATTAGAAGTCTCTCTCAAGGAAACTAGCATAGTAGAAAGATTAAAGCTTCAGCTTTTAATGACCCAATTCAAAATTTTGTAAATAGAAGAGTATAAATACTTTATGAAGTTTTATTCAACGTTAAATATTATTTGTAACTCCATGTGAGGTTTAGAAGAGAGGATTTCGAAAGAGTGTAGAGTTATGAAAGAAAAAGAAGATGAGAGATGAAGAAGAAAAGAAATTAAAGATAGAAGAAAGTAGAGAGAGTTGAGTTGCACGGGTCCACGAAACATGGAGTTGTTGCACAGGTCCGCGCAACACAGAAGATGTAGGAGGTCTATTATGCGTCGTGCAACAAAGAGTTGAGTTATGCGGATCTACACAACATAGAAGATAAGTAGTTGGTTGCCTCTTGCGCAATAGGAGTGTTGAGCACAGTGAGCCCCATGGCACAACGTTCGAGGTTCACACATGTGAAATCCTATAAATACCCTTTTCCCTCTTCATTTGGGGGAGAGAAATTCCAAAGAGATGCAAGAAAGAAAGAGAGAAAAAAATAAAGGAGCAAACATGTCGCGCGCTCTCCGCGCAACACAAGAGAGTTGCGCAGACTCACGCAACAAAGCTTATTGTGCAATGCAGTTTTGTGGGTTCTCTCCATACTTTAGATTTTGATGTATACACTTCTTGTATGTTGACTTGAAACAAAGATCTTGGATACACAATCCCTCTGTCACTCTGACGGATACCAAGTATGTCAAAATGTTGTCGAAATTGCCATTGAACTACTTCTCTTTCACGCCGTTATATTGATTCATTATACTTTGTTTCAGAATCAAGGGAGATAAGAGGACGTAAATGAATTCAGAATCAATAAAATACATTGTGATGATTGTTCTCTCTCATTCTTTCTTTTTTATTATTGAATGATAATTCCCTTATCAAAACACATTCGTTTCTTGTCAAAACAATATGAATAGTTAAATCATTATTTAAACTCTCTAAAAGACCATTTTAGGTGAATCTCCTAGAATTTTAACTTTCCATTAGTTGTAGGAGATTCACCCAACCTCCCATCACCTTGGTCACCTCAATGGAGCATTACATGCAATGTGTTTGACCATAAGAGTTGAAGCATTGGCAACACATCAGCATCAATGATTGGGGAAGAAATTGAGTTAATTCAAGCACGGGAGAACTTTGAAGAAGTAACTCAAGCACGGTGTAACTAAGGGGCTCAATTCGACAATTATCAATTTACATATTAATTTAAGTAAGCAATTATGCGTTAAGTAGATAAAAAATTTATTTGGTCCTAACCACCCCCCAACCCCTCTAGCCATTCATTTTATAGCTCCACCGGACATCTACACATATAGCGCAAGGCCCACCACCATGCGCAATTTCAAGTTTCTTTATGCCTAAGGTGATGGCTTCTTTTAGATCTGCAATGCATTCTTCATACTCTACCACATTGTCCATGCATCTGAACATTAGACACCATGAGATGGGAACTAGACTATCATCAAGAGGGTAGAGTATTGCTCTTACTCTGCTTCCTTTTACATTAACAGCACCATCGAAGTACATGGTCCACTTGTCTATCCCATTTTCTTCTTCTCCCTCAATGAATAAGGCATCCTCATGGGAAAGAAGATCTTGAATTGTTGGTAGTTTAACAAAGAGTAAGCTACAAGATGAGCATATAGTACTTGCACATTGATCGTCTTATGCGTGATATAGATGATTTCAAACTCAAAATTAAGTAACTGCCACTTAGCCATTTACCGATGTTGGTTTTTCAAATAGATACTTCACTAGATCCATGCAAGGAGTAAGAGAGTCATGTAAGAAATCATATACTTACAGAGGCATTGAGTGGCCCATATAAGGGCAAGGTAAGTCTTTTCGATTGTCGAGTATCTAGTTTCATAATTAGTAAATATTCTACTTAAGTAGTAGATTGTTTGTTCTTTTCTTCCTGTTATATTGTATTGATGGAGGATGCATCCAATTACTTCTATTGATATTGAGATGTAAACTAGAGGTGGTCATCCCAAGGCAGAGGGAACCGACACTGCAAGATTTAATAGGTATGATAAAAAAAATAAAAAATAAATAAATAAAAGAGAGATTTTGTTAAAAGCTTCTAGATAATTGTTGTTTCATTCCTTCGGTGAATTCTCTAAAGCGTCTTAAAAATGGGCTCACATATGGGTGTAAGTTGGGCAATGAAGCAGCTGATGTACTAAATTCTGCCTAGAAAACCATAAATTTCTTTCTTGATTTTTTAAGGCAACATCTTAATGATTACTTTGATCTTTATTTCATTGACCCTCATACCTTCTTTGCTAACGATAAAGAAAAGTAACTTTCCCCAATGGCACTGAAGACACTTCTGCGAATTGAGAATGAGCTTTAACTTTTTCAACTGGTCGAAGAGCTTCTTAACAACTTCAAAATGCCCATCGATGCTTTAAAATTTGACAATCATGTCATCCATATAAACTTTCATTTCTTTGTTCATCATGTCATGATTAATGTTGTCATAATTGCTTGGTATATAGTCCTGGTGTTCTTTAACTTAAATGGCATAACTCAGCAGCAAAAGGTTCCCCACGATGTGATGAATGCGATATTCTCTTACTCTTCTACGGCTATCTTGATTTGGTTATAGCTTCAGAAAAAATCCATAAAGGAGAATATTTTGTGAAACAGCATGCTGTTGATTAGAGTATCGATATGAGGCAATGGAAACTCAGTTTTAGGACTAGCTTTATTGAGATGGGAAAAGTCTATGCACATACAAACCTTGTCATCCTTCTTTAGAAGTGATACAATACTGGCAAGGCATTCTAGATAGTTGGATACTAACAAAAAACCTATATTGTACTACGTGATGACTTCTTTCTATATTTTTAAGATCTACTCTGGTCTCATTCTTCTCAATTTCTACTTGATGGACTTAATTTTGGGCTTCATAGGTAGAAGTACAACCATATCTTTATCGAGTCCAAGCATATCTTTGTAGGAAAAGATAAAATTCAACAGTGTGGTTTTAAGAACTTAATCATCCTATACTTATTCTCAAGGGATTGAGATTTTCCAATAAGCATTTTCTTAGGAATTTCAAATGTCTCTAGGTTTATGTTCTCAAAGTCATTAAAAACGACATTACTTTCTATTCAAACTTTTTTAGGAGATCCACTAGTTTCAGAATCAGAACATCATTTCCCACATCCTCAAGTTCCTCCAAACTCATATGCTCGAAATCTATAGAGTTGTTTGGCATCTCTACTAATAAGAGTTTATTTGCTTATTCTAAAAACTTAAGCTCTTATCTTGAAAATAAATTGTTTTGTAAAACTATAATTTTACTACTTAATTTTTTTTAAAATAGTGTAAAAGATCTTTTAAAATAAGTGATTATCTCTCGTAGGTTAAGTGGGTAGACATTTTTTTTTAGAGCTTCTTTAGCTTAAGTGGGTAGACATTTTTTCACTTTTTTTAGAGCTTCTTTAGCTTAAGTGGGTAGACATTTTTTACTAATTTTTGAATAAATTTATCATTAAACTTTTCAGGTAATTCCCATCTCGCCCTCTTCTCTTTACAATCTCTCGTAGGCTAGCCCACATGATGAACGAACCATACTAAAGGTGGGGCCCCACAAGATGAATGGGCCACATCAAGGTGGGCCCACATCAAAGACAGACTTATCACTTTATTGTTAGATTTTTTTTAAAAGCTTGTTTGGATTTTTAGGGTTTGGAAGTTTTTTTATTTTATGGTTTGATTTTCTTTTTTTGGATTTTAAATGTTTTTAGAATTTTTTATTTTTACGGGCCTTGACTAGGACGGCATTGAGAACCGGAGGTTACCCTGATTTAGCTCAGGGAGTCCAGTAATATTTACATCGACCTTTTTTTTACTAGCATCCTTAGGGGATTGGATGGCCAATTATGTCATCATAAAGATTGTGATAATGACTGCCCTACACTCCCTTCCCTCCAGCGATAGGGCCAGAAGAACCAAGAGAAGGCCCATCGTCATCGTGCCCAATCATCATGATGCTTGTCGAACCAGGCTCCGAGTCGATGTCAAATGTAATTTCTCCAAGATCATCCCTGATTCATTGCAACTCTTGAGGCTCATCCATCTTTTCCTCCTTTAGGAGACCTAAATCTTGGTCTAGTAAATCAGGGCTAGTTCTTGCCCCTTGCTTGGGTCCTTATCAGGTAGCTTAGTTAAGCTCAACCCATGCATTTAGTCCTTTAAGGTGGGCTTCAGCCTACCAGCATAATAAATGATCCATACACTAATGAATCTAACTGGTGTACATATGGAGAAACCGTCCTTATCATGATGACCTCGTCCACTTCTGGGACTTTTGTGACTTTGTTTCTCTCCTAGTTGAGGTTAATACCCTAGTCATCTCCTAGCTACGTTTCCTCAAACTTCAATGATCCTACTTGAGTCTTGATACTCTTTTTATAGTAGAGAATTTGACATTCATCTGGGAAAATGATGCATTCAGGTTTGAGGGGATAGGTGTTGAGATGTAGTTCATAGTCTCAAACTCAAAGTGTTATACATCAATGATTGGAATGGCAGGCTCATCGAGATTCACTACCTTGATAGAGAATATCTATTTAAGATCACCAAAAATGGAAATTTCTTTATCTTTGAAGACATACTTGACCCTTTGGTGAAAGGTCAAAGGGATGGCCCCAACTTTTTCAAGCAGAGGCTGACCGAGAAGAAAATTAAAAGAAGCTAAGATATCTAAGACTGAAAAGTGATGGTTGATATGTCTTGACCAATCTAAACTTCAATGTCAATCTCTCCCTCGGCTTATCTTTTAAAGTTGTCGAAGGCCCGCACATTCATATTGTTGGACCTAAATGTGTATGGCTCCACCCCTAAATGGTCGGCAGTTCACGGTGAATAGACATTTAAACTTAAACCGTTGTTAATCAATACAAGTGGGACCTTGAAGTCCTTTATAAAGCCAGGGTCGACTAGCAATGCACGAGTTGCAAGTGGACTATACATGTGTTGTTACAGTACTATTCTTGAAATAATCTCATTGATTGAACAATCCATATCTCATTATCTAATATAAATATTTGTGGACCACCATGATATGACAAATAAATGTGGCCCTCAAGTTGATCTGGATGGTTGGATCAACTTTCGCCATTAATTTGAGTCGGAAGTTCATCTTCTTTCAATCGGGTTGGTCCAAATGAATGTAAAGGACCTAAATGTCTTCATTAATGTACCAGGTGATCCATGGCTCCAATATCCTAGACTCATGACAACGTTGATCTATGTGTAGAGATCGTATATGTAGTGGTGCATTTGTTGTGCCAAACAATGTAGACATTTTTTTTCCGCAATTAGTTTTCCAAGAACTCTAAACTTTAGATTTTTCATAGGACTTAGAATGGATTTGAATGAAAGGTAAACGCATTATGTAATTTAAAGGTGCTTGTGAGATTAGCAACCAAAAATATAATTTTTATCCACCCAGCCATCTCATTAGTGTAACTTTTATCGAAATAAAACATTTTTCACATTTTAAATTTTTGATACGAGTAGTCTGCATGCAACCACATGCAGCCTTAACATAAAACAAAGTGAAGTTTCTTGTAATACAAATATGCCAACTGACATAGGATACATTGGGATCTAAACCTTTCAATTTGGGGTCATCTTCTACTAATCTAAGCCATTTATACAACGGGTCTCACCTTACATGGGATGTATGTGTTGAGGGTCAAATATTGCATATTAGACCCCAGTTATTACTTGATTTTACGAACATGATACTGCTTAAACGTTCCATTTTAATCATGTTTTAGTTGCAAGGTGAATTTAAGAGCTTGGACTGAAAAAGGGTGTTAAAAGTATGGATTTGCTGCTCAAGAATCACCAAGGTAAGGAACGGATCTTAGGGGACCGAGATCGAAGAATTTACACACCAAAGATTCGAAAAAATCAAGTGATTGAAGAAAAAAGAGGCCTGAAAATTATCCTGAATACAAGATCATAGGGTTCCCACCATCCGTTTGGCTCAAAACTTTATATTTGGCCTGAGGACCTTAAATTAACCGTACACATTGAAATTTAACCTTTGGATCTTTATGGAAGTGGCCCAATGGACAGATCAACCACTAAATCATTGATTTGGGGCCCATCTGCTATCTGGATATGCATCAATTTTGGTCTTAACCCCTTAAATTGGACAGAAGGAAGGATGAACGGAGCAGATTTCTCCTGAACATCATAATGGACCCCACCTTGGGGTGTGTGCACATATAATGCACCAGACCAGATGTGCACTGTATTAACTGGATCGATCAAAAGACCGTTGACCCACACGAAGCAGGAATTTTTCTTCTGCCTGCATAATAAATGTTCACTCCCCAAGTATAGGGTTGTGATGTAGTAATAAACTCGGTAAGATCGAGGTCGAATCCCAAGGGACTGAAACTTGTACGTTATCTAAAAATAATTAGATCTAAAACTAGGCTAAGATGAAATCTAAACCAATTATGATTTGAGGAGTAATGGTGAAATAATTAAACTAAAATTTAGGAAAAATTAGAGAAGGGAAACTAGGGATTCAGAGGATCCACTTGTAGAGATTAGGGAGAACTACACTTGCTTCATGAAAATCAACTGAACTTCCTTTGATGTAGTTTTGAAAAGATGAAAGGTATATGAATTAGAATGGATTCCATCACCAAACCATGCCCAAGAGACATAGCAAACAACAGAATTAAACTAATTACCAACCAATCAATGTATGAAGGTTAGGAAGGGTACCGACATCCAACCATGCCCAGGAGACGATGGTGAACAACAGGGCTTCCTGACGTCATAAACATAAAGAGGAAAAGAATATGCTCAAAGCCATTGCAGACCCATTGTAATTTCAATCACAACAGACCATTAAAGACTGAAAACATTCCCTTAATTAAACCCAAATCAACATTAGTTCAGTCTAAACAAAAGGCAAGTAAAGAGGCCTCCCATCACGCTACAAGCTTCACCTCTTAGCCCTAGCTAAGAGGATTTAGCCACACATAGACATGGTGGATTAGCACTCTTAAAAAAATAAAATAACTAAAAGAAGAAAAAAAACTAAACTACTTCCCTTTTCTCTCTCCGTCTCTCTCTCTCCTGCTCCAGCCGTCCAAGCTCTGATCTCTCTCTCTCCTTTATATGTACCAGGGTGGAAAGACTTCATCCAGAAGTTTTCCTTACGCATCTGGAAGAACCCGGAAACCACAGTCCTGCTATGAAACTGTTTGCGTGCAAACCTGCGCTGAACTGAAAGTGGGGCCCATTATCGAGTGTCGCTGTGAAATCCAATCCGGTCATTGAAATGCCCTTGAAATTTTAGTAAAGAATGGTTGTTTTTTTCTTGGGTTTAGTGTGGCCCACTGAATCTGTAATCACACCGTTCGTCTTTCTATTGAACGGTTGAAAAATTGATTCCTTGATGTATTCAAATTACATCAGCTAGGCGTCGGTTGCGGCTACCTCAGGAAACGGATGAACAGTTCGGATTGTCCGTTTGGACAATGGATGGGGCCCACAGCGATGAACCGCAAGTCCCGAAAACGAAACAGAGACTCCGCACGCACCTTCTGCCGTGATTGTTGAGGTCATGACTGATACAGAAAGATGAATCCATTCCGTCCATTGGACTCTTCATAAAAAACCGTTAAGAAATGGCGAGATTTAATTGATTTTGGTGTGGCCCACTGAAAATTTTATTCAACCGTCCATCCTCCACTTCAGACTTCCTGTACATGCAGTGTTCACGAAAATCTGGCCACAGATCAGAGTGTGGTCGGTTTTCTCTCACGAACTCACTGAACGGTGTGGATCGTCAAAATGTATGATGATGATGGTGGCCCGCTTGGATCGACCGCAGCTCTGTTGCCAACAGAGCTCGCGCGTCTTTCCGCTGTTGAGGTCGGTGGGCCGTAATCAAGATACTCAGGGAAAATCCAACCCGTCCAATGAATTTGCAACGAAAAACCACTTGGAACTGACTTTATTTGGGTTAGATTCTGGATGGCCCATGAGATCATCTACTCCACCGTCCGACTTTTGTTGTACAACAGTTCACGTGGGTGAACGTGCATGAGGTCGAACGGACACCCAGTGTGGGTTTTTCCTTCTTTCTGGACTCATTAGGACGGTTCGGATCAAGAACACGGCAACGAATGGGGCCCCTTTGTTCAAAATCGGCGGACGCCGGTGCGCGCTCGAAAGAAGACGGGTCGGCCGTCTTTGGCCGGCCGACCGTCCTGGTGCGGCTCGAGCATCGAATGACCCATGTACACGCGATGTACATGCGAGGTCCACTGTGATGTTCGAGTAAAATCCGTACCGTCTATCCGTTTTTTTCACCTCATTTTACGAGTTGAGACCAATTGTGAAGCATATCCAAGTAGCAGGTGAGCCCCAGATTTGATAATTTATGGGCTGATCTAGCCGTTAGGCCACTTCACAGATTCAGGAGCTGAAATTCGACGTGTACGGTTCATTTATGCTCCTCACTCATGTATAAAGTTTCGAGCGAACGGATGGTGGGAACCACGTGATCTTGCATTTTGTCGACTTTCGAGCCACTTGAGCGATTTCTCGATTTCCATGGATCTCGGCGAGTAATTCCATCAATTTTGGTCCTCTAGAGTCCTTCCCTTGCTGTGGTGATTTCAGAGCATCAAATACACACTTTTAGCACCTTTTTGTAGTCCCCTCTTGCAAATGTACCTTGCATCAAAAACACGATTAAATTAGGCCGTTAAACAGTATTATGTTCATAAATCCAGGTAATAAATGGGGTCTGATATGCAATATTTGACCCTCAACAATAAACGGACAGAGAACCTGCAGATGGCCCTTGTGGGCCACCATCTCAGCCCAGATGACTAACCTAGACCGTCCATTAGGTTCCCATAGGCCGTCTGATCCAAGCCTAGGTGACGGAACTCGAGAAGACAGCGAGGATCGGATTTCAATAGTCCAAACGGAGGACGGACAGCAATATGAAAACTCTGTGGGCCACACCGAATCAAATCTGAAATCATCCATCTCCAACTGGTTTTTCGACGCGCATTCAATGGACGGAGTGGATTTCCATGACAACACCAATCATGGGCCCCACCATAAGCACATCGCAAGAAATTGTGCAAGGTCGTGCGTCCGAGAACACCGGTTACTGTGGGTCGTTTGATGATCTTAATCTCGGTCGGATCAATGATCCAGACAGTCCAAAAGCTTAGAAAGGGGGTCCTGACCCCAATCATGGAGCCAAATCAGTTCTTGGGGCGATCTTCTGGCTAAAACTCTCATTCAAACGCAACCTATCCTTGCGTTTCACTGCGCAAAACAGAGTCCGGTTCTTCTACTGCGTAAGGAGGTCAGTTCCGCAAGCTTATAACCGACGTATGGACCTCCTGCTGTTGTTATAAAAGGAGGCGAAAAGGAGATCAAAGGGATCGGGCAGCCGTGGAGGATCATCTGGACGTGGAGAAGCAAAATAGAAGAGAGAGAGAGAGAGAGAGAGAGAGAGAGAGAGAGATCGTGGTCGGCTGCTAGAGAGTTCTTCCTTCTTCCTTCTTCTTTGGTTTTGTCTTCCTTAATGTTTTTCTGAGATTTTAAATCATCATGTCTATGATGAGCTAAACCTCTTAGCTAGGGCTAAGAGGTGAAGCTTGTAGCGTGATGGGATACTTTCTATGGCTTTAATTCATGTTTATTGAACTCTCTTTGATTCTAGTTTGATTATAAGGAATGCTTTTAGTTTTTAATGATTTTTTGTGATTTAAATTATAATAGCTTTGAGCATATTCTCGGCATTATTGTAATTATGAAATTAGGAACCCTGTTGTTCACCATCACCCCTTGGACATAGTTGGATGATGGAATCCTTCTAATCTTCATAATTATCTCAGAGTGTTTGTGGATTGGTAAATTCGGTTGTTTTCTTTGTCTCATGGACATGGTTTTGTGATGGAATCAATGCTAGTTCTCTTATCTCTCATCTATTGAGGACTAGATCAAAGGAAGTTCAAAATTAATTTTTAATGAAATATCTTTTAATTGGATGAAGATGGGACTCTAATTCCAATTGTGTTTATGAATCAAGCATAGATCTCTCTGATCTCTACAAGTGGATCCTTAGAAACCTTAGTTTCCCACCTTTGAATTTTATAAGTTTTAGTTTAATAATTCATCATTATTCTCTTAAATTCTTCATATCTAGATTACATCTTCTTCTAGTTCTAGTTCTAGTTACTTTCAGAATACGTACAAGGTTCAATCCCTGTGGATTCGACCTCGGTCTTACCGAGATTATTACTACATCGCAACCCTATACTTGGGGTGGTGAAAAAGTTTTTGGTGCCATTACCAGGGATTGATCGTTGCATTTTTTTTTAGATTAATCAATTTTGGAATTAGGTTAAGATTAGGGTTTTTCTATTTTTAGGATTATGTTTTGTTTTCTGGTTTTAGAAACTTTCTAATCCTAGTTTTAGAATCTTTCCTTTTTCATTTTTAGAAACTTAGTTATTTTTCGTTTTTAGAAACTTTCCTTTTTAGAAACTAACTCTTCTTTCTGTTTTTATTTTTAGAAACTTTCTAATTGTAGAATTTCTATTTTTAGAAACTAACTTGTTTTGTTTTCTTTTGCAGGATCCTAACATAGATCTCCTCCAATCTGGTAACTTCTTTCTAACTTCTTCCCTCTACTTACTTTCCATATTGTTGTAGGACTTTTCTTTTATTTTTTAGGATTAGATTCAGAGTTAGGGTTTCACCATGCAAGAGTGAGTACGTCTATATGCAGAGATGGATAAGAGATATTGGGGAGGGATGTATGATGATTATGATAGAAATCAACCTATGTCTCAAAATTTTTTTGAAATCATCATCGAGCACCAATCGGAATACAATGCTCCACCGGTTAAGAAGTCTTTACGTGATAATATGCAGGAGAATAATTACACTCCACGGATAAAGGAAACAGTATGTGACCGTTGGGGTTGTCAGAATTATGGGAGTGAGAAGTATTATCACCCATCAGATTTTCTCACCTATGATCCATATGACTATGATCAGTGGACACATCAAAATTAGAAAGATGAACCAACAACATGTTATAATGATTATTCTCTTAGATCTCCTACCTTTGAGATCCAACCTAAAACGATCCAAAAGAATTCATATCAAAGTCACATAGACTATCTTGTAGAAATTAGAAAAACATTGGAAACACTTAATTTGAGCATTGATAAGATAGTGGAGGCTAGCTCACCTAAGCCTCAACTCAGTCCAGAAATATAATGCGAGGAAAGTGATCCTAACTCATTTCTGGAGAACTCTGAAATTTTGAATGAAGAGTTGGATTGTGTTAATGAGCATATGGTTTAATTTTTCAATGAGTCGATCTCGATGACTGTCCAAAGGAATGATCAAGAGACGTGGGTGTCTTTCAAATATAATGATAATGACACACTTCACTCACATGACGCACTTGGTTTCAATGATGAGGAAGATGTTTGTTTATTCGAACCTCAACCCAATCTAAGAATAGAATGTGAGGAATGTGATCTCATCCCAAGTGTGTATGCACTGAATTAGAAGATGATGAGTATTGGGATGACGATCATGAATGTTCAGCCTAAATTCCACTAGAATCGATCTCAAGTTTAGTCCAAGTCAGTGATCAAAAAGTACACAAGTGGTCAGTCATAACGATCTACTCCACCCATCTGACATGTCTACTTTAAATATGGAGGATGAGCCCCTTTCAACCGACCATTCTAACTCTTGTAAGACATGTTTAGAACACTCTCCCGAATTGCATGATGATATGATTCAGGAGATGGACGATTTTCTTGATATGACTCTAGAAGTTGAAACTACCCATTGAGGCCATCATCTGAGTTATACACTTTCAATAATTCAATGCCTCTACTAAGAAGCTTCAATGAACAGAGTCTTCACATCAATGCTTCGCCTATTAATCCTCAATCTGTCTGTGCAGGGCAAGAGCAAGAGAGCATGCGCCCATCCATTTTCAAAGACGATGGAATCTTTGGACAGATCATCACAAATTTCAATGAGAAAAATAAGTCACTCTCAGCTGAATTTTCTAACTCTTTGGACAATTACCTAGCACACTTTGCATATTCAAATGATCATATGATTAAAGAAATGGTGGATGCCTCGCAAGAGAATACCTCAGTAGTTGTTACTGACCAAGAGAACCCTTATTCTGAAGTCTCTCCTTCCCCAGATCCTAAATGTCTACCATTAAAGGAGGAGCTGAAAATTGAACCGGATTCTGAAACTTCGAAATGTGTTGAGACTACATCACTTCCTAAAAAAAAATGAATATTATCTACTTGAAGTCTCCGATTCACCATGGGATACTAACTCTGAAACTTTCTTTGTCACAGGTGAATCATATATACTTTGGATACCTCAAGCAATTCAACGATAAATTTTTGTTGAGGTTCATAAATTTCGCTGAAAATTCATGCTCGGAGGCATCCAAGCCTATTGCAAAAGGGGCTTTTAGATGATCTTGTTAAGAAATCCACTGAGAAATTTATCACGATATTGGTCGGAGGAGGAACCTTGCGGCATGACTGAGTAGCTTTTTCCCTGTTTTCGTAGGACTAGGGTAGTTTGTTTTTTGTCATTTTAGGATAGTCAGCTTTATGCTATCAGGATAGTTTGCTTTCTAGTTGCTCTAGGATAGTTGCTTTTTGTTGATTTCACTCTTGTGCTGACCCACTTTCATGCTTAAATCTCTTTAGAAAAAGCCTCTTAACTCCTTCATCAGGTATTATCCTTCCATCACTGCTCCTTCAATTTCATTGCCTTATGTGCATTGCATGCTTATATCTTTTATATTGAGGACAATGTAGATTTTAGGTTGGGGATGGGAGATTAGGTCACCTAATCAGTATTTTCTCAGTCTGGAGCAAAAATTTTGTGAAATTTTTTTTAATTTTTTTTCTGAAAATTTTGTAAATTCGAGCGATTTTAAAGGATATTCTTGATTTAAGAAGTATAAGATACTTAATGTTGGTGATTTATAACTCTTAGATTTAGTTACCTGTTAGTTTTCACAGTTAAGTTCGAATTATTAATCCATGATTAGAAATTTTAAACATTAATTGAGTCATGATTTCACATGTCACATCTAGATTGCACATTAAGGTTCAGTTCGATATTAAATTATTAACTTGGTGATCAATAAGCATGGAATGAACCAACTTGGAGAATTTGTCCATCACGTTCAATGAAAAAATAGTTGTCATCGAAAATGGCTACTTGTTAAAGATCTTTAAAAAAAGGTTGACACAACGTAAAAGCCATCAATGGAAAAATCAAAAGCTGGAAGAATATAAAAAAAAAAAAATTAAAAAAAAAAAGGTTGAATTGTAAGGCAAGTTTTGGTTTAGGTTGAGTTATCCGGAATGTTCTCTTTGGTTATCAATGTTATCATGAAAAATTGACGATTGGACCTTTAATTGTGATAAGTCGAGGTTGCACTATGCACCCATGGAACTCAATGTTTAAAATTATTCTAATCGATGGATTAATACTTTGAACTTGACTATAAAGTTTACCATGCGCTTAAGTCTAAGAGAAAGTAATGCCCAACATTCATGAATCTTAGAATTCTATTAGTTGAATTATTTTCAAAAATCACTCGGGCTTATAGAAATTGTCCCGTAATTCTTAAAATATTTTTTTCGCATACTTTGCTCGGGACTAGCAAAATGCTGGTTGGGAATTCTGTTGAGGGTTAAATATTGCATATTAGACCCCAGTTATTGCTTGGTTTGATGAACATGATAATGTTTAAACGTTCCATTTTAATCATGTTTTTGTTACAAGGTGAATTTAAGAACTTGGACTGAAAAACAGTGCTACAGCATAGATTTTATGTTCAAGAATCACCAAGGCAAGGGACGGATCTTAGGGGACTGATATTGAAGAATTCACATGCCAAAGATCCGAGAAAATCAAGTAACTGAAGAAAAAGAGGCCTGAAAATCATCCTGAATGCAAGATCATAGGGTTCCCACCATCCGTTTGGCTCAAAACTTTATATTTGGCCTGAGGACCCTAAATTAACTGTACACATCAAAATTCAGCCCTTAGATCTTTTTTAAAGTAGCCCAACGGACAGATTAGCCACTAAATCATTGATTTGAGGCCCACCTGATATCTGGATATGCTTCAATTTTAGTCTCAACCCCTTATATTGGATGGAAGGATGGATGAACGGAGCAGATTTCTCATAAACATCACAGTGGACCACACCTTGGTGTGCGTGCACATACAGTGTACGTAGTCGCGCTGTGCACCGTATTAACTGGATCGATCAAAAGACCATTGACCCACACGAAGTAGGAATTTTTCTTCTGCCTGCGTAATAAACGGACAGAGAACCTGCGGATGGTCCTTGTGACCATCTCGACCCAGATGACTAATCCGGACCGTCCATTAAGTTCCCACAGGCCGTTTGATCCAAGCTTAGGTGACGAAATTCGAGAAAATAGTGAGGATTGGATTTCAACAATCTAAATGAAAGACGGACGACAGTATGAAAAACTCTGTGGGCCACACCGAATCCAATCTGAAATCATCCATCTCTAATTAGTTTTTCGATGAGCATTCAATGGACGGAGTGGATTTCCATGATGACACCAATCATGGGCCCCACCATAAGCACATCGTAAGAAATTGTACAAGGCCGTGCATCCGAGAATGCCAGCCACTGTGGGCCGTTTGATGATCTTGATCACGGTCGGATCAATGATCCAGACCGTCCAAAAGCTTGGAAAGGGGGTCCTGACCCCAATCATGGAGCCAAATCAGTTCTTGGGGCGATCTTCTGGCTAAAACTCTCATTCAAACGCAACCTATCCTTGCGTTTCGCTGCGCAAAACAAAGTCCGGTTCTTCTACTGCGTGAGGTCAGTTCCGCAAGCTTGTAGCCGACCTATGGACCTCTTGCTACTGTTATAAAAGGAGGAGAAAAGGAGATCAAAGGGATCGGGCAGCCATGGAGGATCATCTGGACGTGGAGAAGCAAAAGAGAAGAGAGAGAGAGAGAGAGAGAGAGAGAGAGAGAGAGAGAGATCGTGGTCGGTGGCTAGAGAGTTCTTCCTTCTTCATTCTTCTTTGGTTTTTTCTTCCTTAATGTTTTTCTGAGATTTTAGATCATCATGTCTATGATGAGCTAAACCCCTTAGCTAAGGCTAAGAGATGAAGCTTGTAGCATGATAGGATACTTTCTATGGCTTTGATTCATGTTTATTAAACTCTCTTTGATTCTAGTTTAATTATAAGGAATGCTTTTAGTTTGTAATGGTTTGTTGTGACTTAAATTACAATGGATTTGCGATAGCTTTGAGCATGTTCTTTGCATTATTGTAATTATAAAATTAGGAACCCCGCTGTTCACCATCGCCCCTTAGACATGGTTGAATGATGGAATCCTTCTAATCTTCATAATTATCTCAGAGTATTTGTGGATTAGTAAATTCGGTTGTTTGCTTTGTCTCATGGACATTGTTTTGTGATGGAATCAATGCTAGTTTTCATATCTCTCATCATTTTAGGACTCGAATAAAGGAAGTTCAAAATTGGTTTTTATTGAAATATCTTCCAATTGGATGAAGATGGGACTCTGATTCCAGTTGTGTTTATGAATCAAGCAGAGATCTCCCTGATCTCTACAAGTGGATCCTTAGAAACCCTAGTTTTCCACCTTTGAATTTTACAAGTTTTAATTTAATAATTCATCATTATTCTCTTAAATTCTTCAGATCTAGATTACATCTTCTTCTAGTTCTAGTTCTGGTTACTTTCAGAATACATACAAGGTTCAGTCCATGTGGATTCGACCTTGATCTTACCGAGATTATTACTACATCACGACCCTATACTTGGGGTGGTGAACAGTATGCAAAATATAAAGTACCTTGTGTGGCATATTTGTTTGCATTTGGGCTAACTGTAAACACCCCACCTAGGGCTAATAAGCTTATCGAAACCTCATAGAACCCCCAAAACCCGGTACAAGCCCAAGCCCATTAGCCTTTAAAACCACAATAAAGCAGAACCGAGAAGGCCAGAAGGGAAATACCACCCCATATGGGGCCCCTGTAAAAAAATGGGGCCAATTTACCATGGGATAGGAGAGGGGTGACAAAGCAAACTTCTTCTTGGGAAGCCCGCTCAAGGTGAAATGACCCATATGCTCCCACTTTTGCCTAAAATTACACCTACTGCCACCCGATCCAACCATCCACATTACGTCATGTGCCACATCTGTACCTTCGGCCAATTACAGACCTTAAAGCCTTCATTAACCTCTACGCTTCTCAAAAATCACCATAATGCCACTCCAAAACCTTATAAGTGCCCCATTTCACCTCACTTCCACCATCACTCACCATACCAAGAGAAGCTTAAGGAAAATAACAGTAAGAGAGGGAGAGTGGCATCTAGCCCATCCACCCACTAAGGAGATGAAGGAGTGAAAGGAGATGATTCCTTCTACCTTTAGATCGACCTAGCCATGTCCTAATATTAGTCACTTGAGTCGTCGAAAGACCGATTTGGACCACTCTCACTACAAATCCATTCACACATTCATCCAGTTTTGATCAACTTCAATCATACTTGCGTCTGCATTGTGCATCATCATCTCCACTCTCAAACCACATGCTAGCTCATCTAGACGGTTCGAATGTATGCTCTACAGATTATCGGTATACTAGTTCTTGCTCATCAAAAACTTGAATCGACTAAGCTTTCAACCGCCTCTCTAGGTGGGTGAGTCTGAGTAAAGAAGTCTAACTTGGTTCATCGCTTGAAGTAGGCACCACATCGCCACACAAATTTGTATTATTTGTGCGTAAGAGCTAATTCGATCCTAATATTTTGTCTTATCTTGTGAAGTGAAGTAGAGACGGTACATTATACGAGCAAAGAGGGAATCTAACACCTTCCCTCTTTGTCATCATGGTCTCTTACCCAGAATTTTCGATTACCAATAAGGAGTCATTTTAAGAGAAGAAAATTCCCTCTCTTAAGGTTTCTATAGGGTCTAGCCGACCATGAAAGTTTGTGTAATTGGCAAGTGGCGACTCCAAATCAAACATTCAACACCCCAATTCACAAATATATCCAAAAGCCCACCCGTGATCTGTCCACAATCTAGCATCCACACTATCTCCATAATTTTAAAAAATTATAGGGTTAAAATACTTCGATATCAAAATTATTTTTGGTCGTCCCTGCTCACAATCAGGGCCATTATATAGGACCATTAAAAAGGATCAAAATCCAATGGCTTATGTCCCAACGGATCCAATCGGATGTCATATTCTACTAGAGTATTAAATAACTATCCTTTTACAATCTTTCCTCTATCCCTCTCCATTTCCACATGAGCCGGCAACTCATAGGCAGTGGCTTGGTTAAGTGAACCCACCGGAGCCGTAGCGAAAGCAAGTCTTCACAGGGCAAACGTGTTATACAAGCCATATCCACTAATAAAAGGTATACAATAATCTAACAATGACATATCTGTCATACGTGAGGTTTAAAGGGCCAGATGCCTTTGTTAGTTTTGCACCGTTCAAAAAATTGCACTCTTCACCCATGCACATAGCATAGTTTCATTCAAACAGTCCAAATCGCAAACCCAGCTATGGATGGAGCATAACCAAAAGCATTAGACCGAGAAATTAATATTAATAATCCAACTGTTCCCTTCAAATTTATATCCCTCACTATGTTACCTTTAACCATCTATTTAATAGCCACAAATTGAATGATTAGGATTAGTTAGTTTGATTTTCAAGATATACTCCTTCCATGTTGGGACCCACAATTTGGACTTGAGGGCCACATGTGAGGAGATATGAGTGGCCAACAATTTTTAAATTGTGCCAAACTAAAGTGGGACGGTATAGGAGTCTAGCCATCTTGGAAGATTAAACAATATTCCATGTTCAGGGACAACACAGTACCATTTGTTGTAATGGCCCATTGTCAAACAAAGGAGAAGAAATTTCACCAACGCCTATTTGAAAGGGACGCGGATTGCGTACTGACAGAGTCAGTAGCAAGGTGACTACTGACAATGATCTGTGGGCCCGCATGATATATGTGTGTTTTATCGAAGCCGTCCATTTATTTTTCCAGATCATTATAAGAGCATGAGACCAAAAATGAGGATATCGAAATCTCAAGTAGACCACACCACAAGAAAACAGTGGAGATTAAATGGCCATCATAAAATAAAATTTAAAAAAAAAAAAAAATTAGGGTTCACTGTGATGTTTATTTGTCATCGAACCTGTTGATTAGGTCACGCATACCCAGATAAAGAGAAAACACAAATATCAGCTTAATTCAAAATTTTTGTGGCCCTAGGAAATTTTTAATGGTGAGTGTTCAATGGCCATTCTTTCCTGTGGTGTGGTACATAAAAGATTTAGATCTGCTTCATTTTTGGGCCCTTAACATAAAATATTCTGAAAAAATGGATGGATGGCGTGGATAGGACACCCACATCATGTTGGGGCCCACAGAGAACTGTCAGTAGCCACCTCGCTACTGACGCTGTCAGTAGGCTATCGCGTCCATTTGAAAGGTGCCATTTGCGAGAGCGCGCATATGGCGATTGCACCAGTTTTACATTGAAAACGGGATTGTTTGGATGGTGCAAAACTCCGATTTGGTATGGATGGGAACACTGAAAGCCTGGGAAAACAGCTCCAAATGGCAAGTGAGCATGTTTCTTGGTAAAATTCCTCGAAACCAAGTATAGTAGCATCCAAACGCACCTCAAGCACTCATGAGATATTGTTCCCATCTTTTGAAATAGAGCAAAAAGAGAAAGGAAAAGAAAAAGTAGAGAATGGAAGCCCCCTGGATAGGTGAATTTATGGGACGCGGATTGCCTTTGCCCTTTGCCCTACGCCACAGGCAGTTGCTGTAGTCGGAAGCTGTGTGGGGCCCACAGAGATGCCCGTGATAAAATCCAATTAGTCCAGGAGTTGAAAAATCAGGCAGATTCAGGACTCATGTGGGCCACACGACAATAAACAGAAGGGATTGAACAACCACCATTGAAAACTTTGTAGGGGCCACAGAAGTTTTTTCATCAGAATGATATTTGTTGCTACAGTTTATCTGAGTGGTAACAACCTTATGAACGGTTTGGATAGTATAGAAACATCATGGTCAGATCCAGGAATGTTTCAACGGTGGAAGTTTCTGTTCCCACTGTTTCGTATGGTATGGCCCACATGAGCTTTCGATCTGCCGGATTTTTAGATTCCTGTCTCTATCGCCCCACGCAGCTTCCCATTGGAGCCTGGAGGAACTTCTTGTGCCCGACGGAACAGGGCAATCCGCCTCCGAATTTATGAGACACGCCCAACAGGTTTTTGATAGAACAGGGCCATTGGATTGAATGCATGTCAGAAATCCAGACCATTCATCTAAGACTGTCCTTTGGTCAGCTGACGGATCACTATATATCTCGGTTGATGAACGCAGTACCAGGAGTTTTTGTACATGGCATTTCACAGCAAATGGTCCAGATCTCACACGTGTTTGTCATCCACGGGTATCATGCGGGCCCGCGTGGTAGCTATCATGCGGGTCCCCATATTCTATCAAAACCCCACCCGACAATATACCTTCCTAAGACAGCTACCTCTTTTAAAAGAGCTTAAATGCCAAGCAAGCTCCCATATTCTACTCACAATTTCCAGAGGTTTGCTAGATTCCACAGGCGTGTGGGAGCCGTGCACATCCGCACATGGGAACACGTGTCCCAATGTGATACGTGTGTGAGATCTGAGCTTTCCATCAGGTGTCATGCAGTGTTTAGATCTTCTGACATAAAAATGAGGCCATTCAAACGCAGGTGGCCATAGCATATCAAAGCAAATGAATGGCTGTAGAAATTCAAAGAAAATAACCGTCGACTACTTTGTTCTTTGTGACCTACCTGGAGAGTGAAATTGCTGATTTTTCAAGCAGAAAATCGGGGCATTATTTCCAAACTTACGGAAAGCTCAGATCTCATACACGTGTTTCATATTTGCACGGGTGCCCACGTGTGCGTATGCACGGCTCAACACGCTTGTGGAATTACCAAACCTCCAAATTCTAAAATATTGAAACATCAGTCCTTTTACGTGAGAAGGTTTTAGTAATTTCACAAGTAACCCATGCATACATGGAAGTGAGATAGAGACATATTTCATCTCTCTCTCTCTCTCTCTCTCTCTCTCTCTCTCTCTCTCTCTCTCTCTCTCTCTCTCTCATATTAGTACCATGTTTTGAAAACCAAGCAAAGGAGAAAATGAACATTTCTACGAAGTTTTGAAAACCAAGCAAAGGTGAAAATGCCCAAGGAAGAAGACGAGGGAGGAGGATCACGCATCGCCTTTCTTGAGAAAGAGCTCGACACTACGCTCGAGCGAAACCATTCTCTAGAGAAAGAGAACGAACAGCTCAAACAAGAAGTCACCCGTCTGAGAGCCCAACTCGCTTCCCTCAAAGCCCAAAACACCGACAGAAAATCTGCTCTTTGGAAGAAGTTACAAACTTCTATCAACAGCAATGATGCACCAGAACAGAAACTAACGGTGCAAATCAATGTCCGAGAAGAACCTGTTGCAGCTGAGGAGAATTCATTCTCCAGACTAGATTCTATTGAAATGCCGACAGGAAAGGAAAGAGCGCCAAGAGTTCCGAAACCACCGCCAAAGCCTTCTTTCATTTCGCGGACTTTATTACAAACAGCGAATGGAAAGGATGCAGTGCCGCCACCGCCACCCCCACCACCTCCACCATCAAAATTACAAGGTGGGTATTCTCCGGCAGTGCGGCGGGTGCCAGAAGTCATGGAGCTCTACCGTTCACTAACAAGAAGAGATGCAAGAGTAGACTCTAGAGCCGGGGTTTCAGGAAATGCAACGGCAGCAAATACACGCAACATGATTGGAGAGATCGAAAACCGTTCAGCATATCTCTTAGCTGTAAGGATAGTCAATAATCCATTTAAAATTTCATCATTGTAGGAAATCAAACTGCTGATTAGAAATACATTTGATGACAGATAAAGTCCGATGTGGAAACGCAACGGGAATTCATTGATTTCTTAACAAGGGAGGTGGAAACTGCAGCCTATACGGAGATCTCTGATGTGGAAGCGTTCGTTAAATGGCTAGATGAGGAACTGTCCTACTTAGTGGATGAACGGGCTGTGCTCAAGCATTTCCGACAGTGGCCCGAGCGGAAGGCAGACGCAATGCGAGAAGCTGCATTCAGCTATCGTGATATGAAGAATCTTGAAACTGAAGTATCATCGTTCCATGACAATCCTCACCAGCCTACGCCCATTGCGCTCAAGCGGATGCAAGCATTGCAAGACAAGTAAGAGAGTGTTTTAGAATAATTCATTCCCTATAAATTCGTCTTTGCTAGGTAGGCCCAAGTGGGGTGGGCCCATCTATGATCACAAAGATGTTGGATAGATTACATACCCAAACTAAGATATGATCAGGGTAATCACAGCCACACAATTTAGGCTACCCAAAAAAAAAAAAAAAAAAAAACTCTTGAATGTACTAAGGTAGAAAGCATTTGTTCTGATCTGCTCCTAAAGGACAAGATTCAATGAATGTGGAACCACAATTTGAGTTATGTAGGTTGATGACGTGATGGGTAGCATTTTGATAGGGAATGCCCTGAAATAGCCAAGATTCCAGCTCTTTGATTGTTGGATTTTGGTTGAATCTAAAACATAGCTGTGTTTCTCATCACTAATCAGATTGTAGGTCATTGATCAAAGGGCATTAATTTACCAATCCGAAAGTTTTTATGGTTCATTTTCCATCCATTGTGGGGACTATCAAATCAACGGCTTGGATCATCAATATATATCCATGATGGGAAATATCAAATAACTCTTTCCTATTCAATGCAGATTGGAAAGAAGCGTTCACAACGTAGAGAGGATGAGAGATAGCGCAAGCAAGAGATACAAGGAGTTCCAAATCCCTTGGGAGTGGATGCTTGACACTGGGATTATCAGTCAGGTAAGTACATACTCTTTTTACTTCTACCAAGGAATGGATAGCTGGTGTTTTGGTGTATATGCTTATAAATGGAGATTCTTGGGTGGGACCCAAACCTCTTGAGCAGAGGTGGGGCCCACCAATCACCATCGGAGGGTGGTGAATTATTTGGTCATAAACAAAATCATTGGCAGGTTTAATTCCTGTAAGTGAAATGAAATGGGGTTGTAGGGTCGCCCTCATGCCCTTCTAAAATGGTAGGGTCTTGGCATTTTCACTCTCCAATTCATCTACCGAAGAAGAAAAAAACCACTCGCCAAGGATCTAGTAACATCTTTCTCGCTGACGAGTCACATATGCAGGACATCTGACCTATCAAGGTGGGCCATACCATGAAAACCACCTATCTCAAAGATCAGATGATCCGCCCATTAGGTGTATCCACCCGCACATTGATTCAGACCGACGGCTCTAGCCAGACCTTTTTTTTTTTTTTTTTTTTTTTTTGTGCGATCATGCAATGAAGACTAGCTCTAGCCAGACTGATGAGCATTTCCACCGGCTGATTTTACAGCAGCCAGTAGGACCCACGGATGCCGTACACGAGTGACACATTGGCAGGAAAGATCGTACTCTCTCGTTCTGAGAAATGACTGGGAAGGACAAAGTTCTAAAACTCGCTGACTCAACTTGAAAGTCGGCTGAGTCAACTCAAATCGACAAGATTTCGAGCCGAGTCATCAGGGAACTCTGACTTGCAAAGACATTGCTGAGTTGATCAACTTACAGTGACTCAGGCTCAGAGCACCTTTTTATAAAGGAGAAAAAAGAAAAGATGGGAGTCGTGGATGCCTGAACACTCCTTTTAAGATTTTCTTCCCATCTGTCTACTTTAAAATTGAGTATTAAAATATCAAGTGACGCTGAGTTTTTCAGTTATTGAACTATGGACTAAAAATCCGACCCAGACTCAACCCATTAGATTAAGGGGTTCAATTTAAATTCTCTTATACCAAAGAGATATTTTAATAAATGAGTTGGCTTATTTTAACTTGAACCCACCTAAATATTAATGGGTTGGTCACGGCCTTAAATAGAGACCTGCATCTTAAATGGGCCAGGTCCACGACTCCCTCCAATCAAACCTGGGAAACTGACTGCGTACTCAAACTGTGGGGCCCACTATAGATGTATGTGTTTTATCCACTCTGTCCAACCATTATTTCAAAGCTCAAGTAGACCACACCACAAGAAACAGTAGGAATAGAGAATAATGATGTTGACGGTTGAAACCTTCCTAGGACCCACAGTGATGTTTATTTGTCAGCTAACCTGTTCGTAAGGTCAAAAAAACATAAATGAAGGGAAAAGCACAAATATCGGCTTTATCTAAAACTTGTGTGACCCCAAGAAGATTTCAACATTAAGTGTTTAATTCACACAGTTTCCCATGGCATGGTCCAGTTGAGATTTGTATATAATTCACTTTTGGGTTTATGCCCTAAAATAAGCTAGTAAAAGGGATGGGCAGCGTGGATGAAAGACATAAATCACGGTAGGCCCCACAGTTCACTCAGTACACGATCTGCTTCCCCCAACCTGACTCGAATGCCTCTGTTAACATCCTCGCTTCAGCAACTCCCATTAATTTCATTGAATAGGAGAAGATGGTTATCGAATCAAGCAGATCAGAAGATCGTTGTTCTTATATTCCTTGTATTGCTTTTGCAGCTGAAATCGAGTTCTATGAAGCTGGCTAAGGAATACATGAAACGCGTTGCTACTGAATTACAATCTAGCGGGGGCAGCAAGGAGGAGGACCTCATTCTTCAAGGCGTCCGGTTCGCCTTCCGAGTGCATCAGGTCTCTCTCTCTCTCTCTCTCTCTCTCTCTCTCTCTCTCTCTCTCTCTCTCTCTCTCTCTCTCTCTCTCTCTCTCTCCATCCATCCATCTATCTATCTCCATCCTGACCCTTGGACCTTTCAGTTCGTAGGTGGATTCAACGCGGAAAGTATGCAAGCTTTTCAAGAACTAAGGAAAGTCGCCAGGGCTGATGCTCAGAAACAAGAAGCAATCCTTCTATACTGAATCAGTGTCATTACAAACGAACACGGAGGTTTCTCCATTCCCAACCAGTGTCATTACAAAACCACATAAACCGTCATACTTACGAACAAAGGCAGGCCCATAGTTGCCTACCTTCAAAACAAGGGTGGTCTACCATTCACCCATATCATGATTCATGACCAGTACCAGTAAATCAGATCGTCTTGAAAACGTTACAATTAGTTGTTTCTATGGAGAAGAAGATTCTGCATAATTTTGGTTATTTTCCGATATTCATGCTCTGTTCCAAACATATATTCTTTTTTATATAATGAGAGTGAGCATGCCAAACAGCTCTAACGCACACAAAGCCCTCCCACTTCTTATTAGCAATCTAAAATCATTAAGCTCCAGCGTGGAAGGATCATATGGCCATTGTCAGCTACAGGATTCTCAGATGAAGTTTAAAAATTAAAGAATTTTTTTAATAAGCATGAATTGTCTAGGGATGCAACTCAGACGTGTTTGACTGGGTCGAGGATCAACCCGAGCCTAACCTAACATCAATAGGACCCACTCGCAATGCGACTCAATCCGAATTCTAACCCATGTGCCCTACCAAACCCAAGCCGAAGTCTTCTATACCCAACCTAATCCAACTTGGATATGCTCCACCTGAATCCAATCCAAATTCAAATCAGGTTGGTGTTTTCCAACCCGATCCAACCTGAGGACCTTGACAACCCATCCCGAACTTGGTTGGGTCTTGCAGCCCTATAATTTTCAAACTTCTCAAGGATACTTGAGACAGCGCTGTGGCAATATCTTCATAGTAAAATAACTTGACTGCAGACCCATCTCACATGGTATTCCACCCAAGTTCGAACTCATGAACTCAGCAAGAGGCCTGAGTCATTATTTCAGTGAAATCTTAATTGCTTAATCCGATATGGGGAATGAATGCTACGTACAACTCCCAAATGTTGTTACATGTTACATGATTTTAACAGATCGATTGCAATGGAAAGTAGCATCCTCAAGCCAAAATTCACTTACTAAAGCCCAATAGTTGAAAGATCGGAATTAAAGCATCCACAGCCTCTAGCAAAACCAAGAAAGCCCTCGCAATCTAATGCGCTCTGGGAGTTGCTTGCACAAAGCATAAATCATCATTCTGGAATCTCTCTAATCTGGTTTTGCTAATGACGAACGAAGATCAATCAGATTCAGCTCTGTCAAACTTTTCAGTGAATCATGTTTATAATTTTCTCTCTTTTTTTTTTCCCTTGGTCTTTCTACCACACCATTCCGCAAGAAGTTCCTGGATGGATTCTCATCAAAGCCAAATGGAGCTTTCTTTCCAAAGTTCAAAATTGCAAATAGAAATAAGACATGGAACTTGAGATCCTGTCTATATTTTCAAGATCTAATACCAAAGGCAAGCTAAATGCTTTTCTACATTGCCAGCTTTTTAAAGACTAGAACACATAAAAGCACAAAAATGATATCCAACCAAAATCAGCATCTTCACTGTCAAGATTGTCTAGAAAACACGCCCAAAAAAAATGTCTCTCTTGCAGACTGCAAAACTGGTCCTGATGAAATCAAGCAATGAAAGAAAACAGACCATCCAAAAGTCTGTTCAAATTCATGTCCTTTAGGGCCCGTTTGGATACCACGAAATAAGTTACTTTTTCAACTTACAGCAGTAGATAAGTGACTTATTTCAGACAAGTAAGTTTGGTTTATGATTAGTTATAAGTAACTTTTTTACTTAGAAGTACTTAATCACTTCAGTTAATTTTTTTAGCTTTTCTGCTTTTCATAAGTTGCTGAAGAGAGGCATCGGAAGAGACAAAAGAGAGAAGAAGCTGATAAGTATACTGTTTATCAAACATACTTATCTGCTTAATAAGTAGAAACCAAGATAAGTTACTTATCTGATAAGTAGCTTATCTTAAGTAACTTAAGATCCAAACGGGCCCTTATTGACAGGTTCATGGAGTCAATATATTGGCAATGTGATTCCAGTAATGATCCAATATTTATACCAAATCCCAACTCTCAAGTTCTAACATGATAGTGCTAAACCCTCCAATTACAATAGATTTCTCTATAAATTTCCAAAAACCTGATTACCCACCTAATGCCCATCCGGTCACATTACATATGAAGCAGAAAACTCTATTTTTCTAATGATTCAGTCATTAAAGCTGGTCTCCAAAGAGAAATGAACTTATCATCTGATGATTGGGTCCATCCCATAATTATAACCCCAGCATCCCCATTTTGGACAGAGCCGATACACTAATTCTTTAGGAAAAAGGAGGTTGAACTATGAAAGAGGCCTAAAAAGCCAAATGAGGGTTTCTTGAGCAATTGCAATGATTCAGTTAATTGATATTCCTAGGGCTAAGCCCAGAACTTAAAGAGATTAAAGCTGGCCTTATCTATCTTGTGCCTTTCAAAACCATGAACAATGATACAAAGGCATGGGTATGGAGATGTTTCTGGAAAACTACGACGAGGGTACTGATACGGGTTTCCCATGACAAGGACACGGATACATTTTTCTCATTAGATACTTATATTTCTAGGGAAAATTGCTAGGACTTTAGCAAATAACCAACTTACGGCATCCATTGATCGATATAAGTATTGATATGGTACAGTTTAAGTATTCGGGTATCCTAGACCATGACATATTACTTTGAACAAACATTAAAAAGACGTGTACGACTTCATACCAGTAGTTGAGGTGCACCATCAACAATGAGAATGACCGCTGGCACCATGTGGAAAACGCACATTGTCGTTAAGCTGGAAGGAAGTCGCACGCTCTAAAACTTAGGTTCCAAGATAAGCCCAGCCAACTATTCTAATGAGTTTGATGCAAGCAATGTTTCATACACGACCATCTTAGTCACAGGAACACTTGAATAGACAGGTCAAAAGAATACAATACTATGTTCATATGAGGCTGAAATAGGCAACAAAAACTAATGATCCTGAGACATTCCATTCAAAGCAATAACATGTATTTCTTAATCATGAGAAACAGTGATTCTCCGATTTAGTTCTGCCTGCAGACCGGTATCAGATCTCCCCAAACTGAGGAAGTTGTCAGTTGTCATGGGGTTCTAACTCTTCTTCTTTTTTCTTTTTTTCTTTTCTTTTTTGATAAGTAACAGAGTGTAATAATGGAAAAGGCAAAAGGATATAAAGAAGGAATTGAAACCACAGTTCTACAACTCAAAAACTCAGAATTGAAACCCCAGTTCTACAACTCAAAAACTCGATTCCGGGTCAAATTGACTCAAAGACTCAAATGAAACTTTTCTTCACTTGACTGGATTCAATATCTAATAATTAATTTAATCATCACCATCATCTAAGCCTTATCCCAACTAATTGCTGGCTACATGAATCCTTTTCTACCATTCCACATTACATGAATCCTTTTCTACCATTCCACATTACATGAATCCTTTTTCTGCGTTCTATGCTAAATGAATCCTTCTTCTTCTTTTCATTTTTCCTTTTTCTTTTCTGCTATTCCTCTCCATCAATGGCCATAACTTCAATTAGACCATATAGCTCATCAAGCCTTTTCTTACTACTTCCACCAGTGTCTTATTGGGCCTTCTTCTTGCCGTTTTTCCAGTGCAATTCTTGGTCTCTATTGCACAATGACCATATACTTTCCATCATCTTATTACCTATTGGTGCTACTCTTGGGGACTGTTTGGCATATCTACTAATAAGAGCTCATTTGCTTATTTCTATTATAAATAAACAAATAAACACAAGTCTATTTTTCGAAAATAGATTGTTTGGTAATGGTCTAATTTTACATACACAAAATTTAGAAATAAGACATTTGCCTCTTAATTCTTTGGGCAAGGATTTATTATTATTATTATTATTAAGACTTTGCTAAAGTAGGTGCAAGTTTTTGGGCCAAGTTTGGGAGAAATTTGTCCCTAAACTTTTTAAGTAATTCCCATTTTCTTTACAATCTTTGGTAAGCCCACATGATGAGTGACCCATATTAAAGGTGGACCCACATAATGTGTGGTTCACATCAAAAGTGGGTCTCACATGATTGATAATCGACATCAAAGTGTTGCCCCGCATGGACCATCCACATCAAATGGGGCCCACATGACAGAGTCCACATCAAAGGTGGTGGGACCTACATGATGGATGGTGGACATTGAAGGTGGGCCTACATGATGGAAGGTTGACATAAAAGGTGGGCCATATGATGAACGACCCATATTGGGGGGGGGGGCCACATGATGAATGGTCCACATCAAGGTGGGCCCACATAATGTACAAGGTGGGCCTCACTTGATGGATGGTCCATATTAAAATGTGGCCCTGCATGATGATGGTAACAATGGTAACAATCAAGTGGACCCCACCTGATGGATGGTCCACATCCAAGGGCTTGCATGATGGACGACCCATATCCAAAGTGACCTAACATGATGGATGATCCACATAAGTGAGCCCCACACAATGGACAATGGACATCAAAAGTGGACCCCACAAGATGTATGGCCCACATCAAAGTGTGGCCCCACATGATGGATGGCCCACATCAAGTGGGCCCCACTTAATGAATAACAAACATCAAGGTGGGCCCCACATAATGGACTGTCCACATCAAAGTTCGGTCCTTAATGTTAAATGGCCCACATCCAAGGTGGGCCCCACCTGATGGACAGCCCACTTCAAAGGTGGGGCCCACACAATGGCACATCAAATGTGGACTCTACGTGATGGGTAGTCGACTCTAAAGGGCCCCACATGAAGGACAATTAACATTGGTGGGGCCCGCTCTGTGGGACCCACCATGATGTAAGTGTTTTATCCACGCCATTCATCACTTTTCTCATGTCATTTTAAGGTATGATCCTAAAAATGAAGCAGGTCCACAGCTCCAATGGACCACACCAAAGGAAGCTGCAGTGATAATGACACCCACCGTTGAAACCTTTCTAAGGGCCACCAGTGATGTTTTTTACCATCCAACCTATTCATAAGGTCATGTGGACATGGATGAAGTGAAAAAACAAATATCAGCTTGATCCAAAACTTCTCTAGCTCCCAAGAAGTTTTAATGGTGGACGTTCAATCCCCACTTTGTGGCCCACTTAAGCCCTGTACCTGCCTCATTTTTTGGCTCATACCTTAAAATGATTTGAGAAAAGTGATGAACCGTGTGGATAAAACACTTACATCACGGTGGGTCCCACAGAGCCCTGCCTGGTCCGGGGGGTAGAACACAATCCACATCCGATGGGGACAACAAACATTGGTGGGCCCCACATGATGGATGACCTACATCAAGGTAGGCCCTACACAATGGACAATCCACATCAAAGGCTAGCCCCTAATGATGAATGGTCTACATCCAAGGCAAGCCCTGTATGATGGATAGCCCACTTCCACCCACACGATGAATGATCTGCATCAACGGTGGGCTCCACATGATGGACAATCCACATCCAATGTCCAACATGAGGATGGACCACATCCAAGGTACGAAGCATAAGGGGCGTGCTTGTTTGAGATAGAGTTCTCACAATTTTTTAAAATGACAGCTACTACCCCTATAAAAAAAATAAAATAATAATAAATAATAAATAATAAAAAACTCGTATTTGAATGTTTTACCAAAGGCAAACATTTCAAATAAGAGCCTTTTCCAGTTCTCAAAAAGTAATTTTACCAAACGAGCTTATTGTAAAACAAAGTGCTAGAACAAAAAAATCCCCCTACTGCATTCATTTCTAATTCTATCCTCCTTTGCCTTGCCACTTATACATCTCAACATCCTCATTTCAGCTACACTCATTGTATGGACATGCTTTCCTTAACTGCCCAGCATTTTGTCCTATAAAGCATGGCTGGTCTTATTAGCCATCCTATAAAACCCTATTTTCCTAATGATCTCGTTATTAGGGCAGTCTCCAAAGACAAATGAACTTATAATCCAATGATTGAGTCAATCCCATAATTATAAGTTTATTAACCCCAGCATTCCCTTTTTGGGCAAAACAGGTCCACTAATTCTTTAGTAAAAAAGGAGGTTGAACTAGAGACCCTCAAAGCCAAAAGAGGGTTTCATATATTCCTAGCATAGTAGATAATTCACAGCACAAGGATTAACCTTGAGAAAATCCTAATCAAATCTTAATCAAGATAGCAAATCTTCACCTGAAGCATATTCTCTAGAGCAAGATTCCTATACACCTTTCATGATACATCACTCAAACCTAGGGTTGACAATGGGCTGGGCTGGCCAGTTCCAGGCAGGCAACAAGGCTTTATAGGGACAAGGCTTGGGTCCCTAACTCAGCCCAAGGGCTGGGGTCAATGCTCGGGCTGGGCTGGGGTCAATGATGAATGCCTGGCCAATTGGCCAGATCTAATAATTAAGTGGGCCACCATTATAATAGTTTAAAAACACTTGTCAATGGTTCATATATGTGTTGTTTACATATAATTATTGGACCAGGGGTCATGTTTCAATGATCCAAACTGTTTATACATTGGATTTATTGTGGATGAAGGACATCCCAAAAAAATAAATAAATTCTGCAATTGGGCCTCTTGATCACTCAGACTCTTTTCCCTATGGAGCCAGACAAGGCCAAGGCCTTTTCAGCTAGGCCCCAGGTTTAAGAGATTAGAGTTCGGCTAGGGCCAACCCCAACGCATTGCCACCCATACTTCACCTCATATCTCTCTAAATCAAGGGCCACCAGATCCTACTATAAGAGGTAGTGTATAGAGAATTCGCTAGAAACCACATGTATCATATGCTTTTCACAACTATGCACAGCGATGCATAGACAGGGATATGGAGATGTTTCTGAAAATCTAGGACAAGGGTGCAGATATGGGTTTCCTATGACAAGGGTACAGATAGATGTTTCTCATCAGATAAATTGATTGCACAGGAAAATTGCTAGGAGTTCAGATAATAACCAACTTACAGCATCCATGGACCAATATAAGAATTGATATGGTACAGTTAAGTATTTGGGTATCCTAGACCATAACATGTTACTTTGGTTGAACAATAAAAAGACATGTACAACATCAAACCAGTAGTTGAGGCGTGCCATCAACAATGAGAACGAACGCTAACACCATGTGGAAAATGCACATTATCATTGAGCTGTAAGGAACTCACAGCATGCTCTTGAACTTGGGTTGCAAGATAAGCTCAGCCAACTATTCTAATGAAAGGCCTTCTTTTTAAGAAAAAGATGTTACTCTGGAACTGGAAACTGGAGTTAATCTCTTCACCAGATTTGTACTCCTGGAGATGGTGAGTTTGATGCAAGCAACATTTCAGACACCACCCTCTTAGTCACAGGAACACTTGAATAGACAGGTCAAAAGAATATAGTTCTATGTTAATATACGGCCGAAATAGCAAACAAAAACCTATGATCCTGAGACATTCCATTCAAAGCTATAACATGTATTTCTTAAATCATGAAAAACAATCATTCTCCAATTTAGCTCTGCCTGCAGACTAGTATCAGATCTCCCCAAACTAGAGGAAGTAATTTTTTCCTCCCTTTTTTTTCTTTTTTGAGAAGTAACAGAATGCAATTATGGAAAAAAGCGAAAGGATATAAACAAGGAATTGATACCACAGGTCAAAACATCAAAAACTCGACTCAATTCGATGTTCAGCCAGGTCAAATTGACTCAAAGACTCAATATCCAATAATTAATTTAATAACCATCATCTAAGCCTCATCCCAACTAATTGGGGTCGTTACATGAATCCTTTTCAGCCATTCCACTCTATCAAGGGCCATAACTTCAGTTAGACCATGGTCATCAAGCCTTTTCTACTTCCACCCACATCCTATTAGGCCTTCCCCTTGCCCTTTTAGAGCCTTCAACTTGTACCAACTCACACCTTCCAACCGTCACAGTTCTTTGTCCCCATTGCACATGATCCAACCATCTTAAGTACACTTTCCCTCATCTTGCCACCTATTGATGCTAACATTAAGTTCGAATACATTCATTTCTAATTTTATCCTTCTTTATCTTGCCACTCATCCATCTCAAAATCCTCATTTCAGCTAGACTCATTCTATGGATATGTTTTTCTTTAACTTCCCAACATTCTGTTCTATAAAGCATTACTGGTCGCATAGCCATCCTATAAAATTCCCTTTCAGTTTGAGTGGTACAAAACGATCACATAAACTCTAGAGGCACATCTCCATGTCTTCCAGCCACTTGAATTCCTTCTTAATCTCTTCACTCCCATGAATTATTGACACAAGATATTAGAAGTGATCACTTCGGAAAACTTCTTGGTCAGCAATCTTTACTAATTCCTCATTCCCACTCCTATTGTTACTAAAATTGCACTCCATATACATTGTTTTAGTCCAACTATTTTTAAATCCTTCATATTCTAAAGAATCTCTCTATCAACCTAACTTTGTGTTTAAGCCCTCCCTCATCTTGGCATTCAAAACTATCTCATTTACAAACAACATACACCATGAGATCTCTTCTTGTAAATACCTCATTAACTCATTCATAACTAGCGCAAAAAGGTATGGCCTCAATGTTGATCCCTAGTGCAAGCCTACAATAATAGGGAAACTCACTCATCTCTCCACTAGTGGTCCTCACATTTGTTACTGCTCCCTCATTCATATTCTTAATCATGTCAATATATCATATTCAAACTCCTTTCTCTCCCAACACCCACCATATTAATTCTCTAGGGACCTTATCGTAAGCTTTCCCTAAATAAAGACCATGTGGATATCCTTTCTCCACTCCCTATATTTATCCATCATTTGTCAAATTAGGAAAATAGATTGTGGTAGACCTCCCTAGCATGAAACCAAACTGACTTTTTGATACATTTCTCCCGCACCTTAGTCTTTTTCTCAATCTTCTTTCCAAAAGTTCCCAAGTATGGCTCATAAGTTCAATCCAATGATTGTTAGTGTAACCTTGTGTCTCCTTTATTCTTATAAATATGTACCACATTTGTCTGGCATTTTTTCGATCTTCCAATCTTTTTGAACAACTTTGTCAACCAAAGTAACACCATGCACTTTGAAGCCTCTATTACTATACCAATTGATCCAAGGGCCTTTCCTATTTTCATCTTTCTCAAAACTTCTTTCATTTCAAATATCATAATCCTACTGAAGTATATATGGACTCTAATGCAAGTTGAGTTTTCAGTTCCTTCTATCTATTTGTTCTCAGAGTAATTATCATTTAACAAGTTCTAAAACAGCTTCTCCACCTTTCATTGATCTCATTGTCCTTGACTAATACCATCTAGTCATCGCTCTTAATGCATCTAACATGATCTAGGTCACTAATATTCCTCTCATTTTTGCAATTTTGAAGGCATCTTTCTCACGTTCCCAATCTATTTTAAAGATCATCATAAGCTTAAGTGTAGCCTCACTTACCACTCTCTTAGCAATCTTTTTGGCATTTCTATATTGTTCAAGATTTTCATCATTTCTAGACCCTTGTCAAGCCATGAAACATGCACATTTCTCATTAACAACTTTTTATACATCATCATCCCACCACCAAGTTTCATTATATGACTGGATTTGCCCACTAGATACTCCTAAAACAGCTTGTGCCCACTTTCCTAATGCACTCGACCATCTCATTCTACACAACGATTAATTCTTCCTCTATATTCCACTTTCCTTCTTCCATCGATTTATTTCTGAATACTATTGTTCTCTCCTTAAATTCGACCACCTAGTTTTTGGACAATTGTCAATTTAATTCCTTTTCTTCCATATCTTAATGTAAACACCCATAACCTTTAACCTATGTTGTGTGGTCAAACTCTCTCCAAGTATCAGCATGCAGTCCTTACATGTCGAATGTTTTGTCATCTTAAGTAGAAAGAAATCCATTTTTCTTGTATATGATCCACTTTTGAAAGTTAATAAATGTTCATTTCTCTTTTTAAAGAACATGTTTGCTAGAGTCAAAGTGTATGCCATAGCAAAATCAATGATAGCTTATGCATCTCATTTCTTCTCCCAAAACCATAACCTCCCATATCCTCTACTTTCTTTTCCTACATGACCATTTAAGTTTCCTCCTACAAATATCCTAACCATAACCTCCTCACATATCGTCTACTTTCTTTTCCTACATGACCATTTAATCTCCTCCTGCAAATATCCTCTCCGTTCGGAATTTCTTGCTACAGTCCCCATCCATATCCTCCCAAAGTTATCAATAATTCCATCCTCTAACCCTACCTACGGCATATATGCACTAATAACATTGATTACCGCTTCTCCTAATACGAGTTTTATTAATACAATCTTATACTTGCTCTCTTAACATCTACAATTTTCTCCTTTATATCTTTATCTACCACTATCCCTACCCCCATTCACATTATTTCCCTTTCCCATAAACGAAAGCTTATAATTTCTCTAATTTTGTCCCCTTTCCACGTGGTCTCCTAAACACAAGCTAAGTCGATTATCCTTTATTTCGTCATATCTAATAACTCCATACTCTTAGCTGTGAATGCTCCTATATTCTATGTGGCAAGACGAATTCTATTCTCCCAAATTAGCTTATTTACCCTCACACGTCCAAAATGGCATGGGAACCTTGCCTACTTCTCACACCAATTGGACACTACTATGTTGTGTCAATTCCAAGATCAAGCCCTTTTATTTTTTTTTATAAAGATGTGTTTGCCACACAGTTCACTTGGTAAGAATCATTTTTTTATGACAACAGAGTGCCCCCACCCCTTTTTAAGGCAAGATTAATCCTTGCAGATGCACGCAATCGCCCACAAACCATGTGCATCGGGTAAAGCATGGCAAGGGGAAGAACTCAAGTTTGTGGCGAGCAAACCCACGATGCTAGCAATTCGCCCAAACCTCGGGTGGGTACTCGGTACGAATTATGACAAGTCACTTTGAGTTGATTAAATCGTCAAGTTGACGAGTTGCACCAAGTCAAGTCTGAGTTGCACTCACAAGTTTCACAATTAAGGCTCAAAATCTTATCGAGTTGAATTGACACGACCAGGTTTCGAGTTTAGTCACTGAATTCTAGAACTATGATTTAAACATTAGTAATTCCCAAACAGCAATAGTAATCGCAGGCAACGCAAAATGAGTTTCAGTATGTCTTCTATCTTGGTGGGGACCACACTCCCCATCCTAAGGGATTCTGCCAAGCTTTCTTGGAAGTTAGAAGGCAATGGAGATTTTAAAATAGTTCTTCAATAGGGCAAGATGAGCAAAAAGACGATTGTGACATTAATCACTCCTATAAGAATGAGATTTTGGCCTATAAGGGTGGCAGGGATTGTATTCAATAGGGCAAGATGAGCAAAAAGACAATTGTGACATTTATCGCTCCTATAAGAATGAGATTTTTGGCCTATAAGGGTGGCAGGGATTGTATTCAATAGGGCAAGATGAGCAAAGAGGCGATTGCGACTTTCATCGCTCCTATAAGAAAGAATATTCTAATAAGCTTTTTGGCTTACAAGTGTGGCAAGTATTGTATTAAAAATGCATGGAGAAGTTTTATCCTTGGGGTTGCAAAAGCAATACATCAAAGCAGGAATACCAAGATTACCATAAGATAAATTCTAGGAGGGGTTTTGGATGGACTCATATCAAAATCACAAATGCCAAGATTAACATGCCAGGGGGACATGTAGAACAGTAAATGGCATAGGAATGGTAGAACAGGGACTTGGTACGGACGATGGGATTAGGTAATTGCGATGTAATGGATGCAGGCATTAAACTCTTTATGCAGTGTTTCAAATACTCATGAACGGCTCACTAAAGGTTTTCAAAGCATAAGAGAAGCTTAACCAATGCAATCCATTCTCCTCTGATCTATCTATCATAATGTCAGAGGCAACAGGCAGGTTAATTGGGATAACTTGTTAGTTGGGGCTAATCAAAAGCTTTAAAATGGAACACTCTAATCTCCGTGTTGGTGAGATGAAAGGTGCATGTCAGCCAAGAAAAAAAGATGTCAGGTTTACCTTGATAGCAAGTTGCTCCAATGCATGGCATGGCCTAATGTTGAACAATAGGGGTAGGACCATGTGTAACAATCCATTACATATAAATGATATAGTTTTATCTACAAATTGATAACTAAGCTACATATGAAATAATGTACGCGATTATCATAGGCCCCAAATCACAATATTATATTACATCCATGCCATTAATTAATCGAAGTACAAATATTTATTTTCTAAATATAATTATACATTATAACTTAATTAACAATTAAGAGTCGTCGTCGTCATCTAAGCCTTATCCCAACTAATTGTGGTCAGCTACATGAATCCTGTTCCGCCATTCTACTTCTCAAGGACCATGTCCTCAATTAAACCATAGGTCATTAGATCTTTTCTTACCACCTCTGCCGACATCCTTTTGAGCCTTCCCCTTTCCCTTTTAGAGCCTTCAACTTAAACCAACTCACTCCTAACCAGTGCAATCAATGATAAGAGTATAGAACAAAAATTCAGATCCGTAGAAGTAGCAATCTGGATCACAGATGACCCACAAATCGGATCACACGATTCAGCTGCGAAATCATGGGGGGTTGGTTATTTTGGTGATAATGAGAATGGTACAGGCATTCAAAAGCTAGAGGATACAAATCAAGCCCTCTTAGGTGAGATGGCTTTTGATGACATAGAAAAGAAATGGAGTGCACAAGGCGTTAGGTCATCAGGGGGGGAAATTGTAGTGCTAGGAGTGTTTGTGAATGTTTAGGTGCTTAAATATGTATGGTGTCAAAAGTGTTAGTTAAGGTTTGCAGTGCAAGAGGTACTAGGAACAGCTTTTGCAGTTTTTGGATAACTTGTGGCATGGTTAAATTCCATCAGATTTCATGTATTCATACTGTCTGTGAAATGTAAATTTGTAAGGAGTGGGTTAAATAAAAGTGGAAGACAAGATGGGAAAAGAACCTAATTTAGGAAAAATTTACCAGATGAGATCAAGTTCCAATGTAGTTAAGCATATTAGAGCAAATCTACATTCCTAAGGAGATAAGGATGAAAGGTTTTCGAAGAGGGCACTCAAAAGTAAGTTTTTAGTGACTCTTTTCAAAGAAAAAAAAAAGTAAGTTTTTAGTGAGGTTGTTCTACTAAGGAGTAAGTTTTTGGTGAGGTTGTTCTACTGAGGAGATAAGGATGAAAGGTTCTCAAAGAGGGCACTCAAAAGTAACTTTTTGGTCAGGTTGTTCTACTAACTGTAAGCAGGGTGGTTGTGGTCAAACGAAAGATAACACAGCCTACACAAGCAAGAGGAGATATAAAGGAACCATCCCCCCAACCCAGAGCCCACAAAATTACATCATGAAATTGAATTGCCCATGATGTGTTCCCTCTTATATAAATTGAGCCTCTTTACCCTAGAAATGACTTTACCCTTAGCACTAGAAAAGACCTCGCTAGGATTATATTTAGAGGCAAAGCTTCCTGTCCGGTAACTGCCTTGTTAAGTACCTGATCTGTACATGCGGGGCCAAAAATAGGTTTATCCAAGTCATTGATCTGATGTCCCCTGCATGGATGAACCATGACCCAAAAACTATCCCAAACTGGAAGTTCCTAACCATCAAACCTTCTGTCATTTCTCCTTGAAAGTGAACTGTTGGAGCATTTCCTCTAAACTGTATATTCACATGCCAACATTGGAAAGGTTAGTGTTTACCAAATTAAAAGAGTTTTTGGGCATGTTTCATCCATTATGGGGACCATCAGATCAATGGATTGGATGAACTACCATGGGCCCTCGCATGTACTCGTTAGGTACCAAACGCGAAACTTCCCTGTACAAATTGGCTCTGATATTCTTGGAAGTGCCTTTTTTTTAATAGTAATCAAAAGTTTATTGAGGAAAGAAAACAAACAAACAGAGGCTAGCAAAGTAGAAAGCTAGAAAGAAAACTCAGGAGCAATACAACAAGGAAACATAAAAGAAATAAAAACCCATCAAGCAGCCCTTTTGTCTTCAACTAGTAACTGATGCACCCAGTGGCCCCCATCCTTTGCTAACTGATTCATAATCTCATTAGCATATCACACCACATGCTTAAAATCATCATCATCTACATCTTCACCCAACTAATTGAAGTCAGATACAGTAATCCTTATCAGAATGTCATATCGTTCGGATGAATGTTGGAAGTTACGGCAATAAAAACTAAAAAAAAATGTTGGATCTCAACAATAAAACTAAAAACCGTATTCCATGCAAAAAAAAAACAAAAAAAAAAAAAAAAAAAAAAAAAAAAACAAGAAGAAGAAGCAGGTACAAAGTATCCTAAGGCAATGGACAGGCATTCCACACAAAAGCATCTATTGCAACTCATCTTGCAACTCATCTTGCAAAGAAACTTCACCAGAAAAGAAGACGAGACATTTAAAGAAGTATCATTTCTGAAACACAACAATAAGATTATAAACTAATAAACAAAACTTATGAGGAATTACATAAGGACTGTTTGGATAGGGATCCTGCAAGGCAAGACCCATATCCTCCAAGTCGTATTGTATCAAAAAAAAAGTGGAGAATCCTCACTTAATTAAAATTAGTTGAAATTTAAGGTCCTTTTGCGTAGGGGATCCTGCATAATCAGGATCAACTCTAATCCTGATAGTAGTCCTGTTGAGGCACAAAAAATATTTTATCTTTCTAGTGCACGAGTTGAAGTCCTCCTGTGGTGCATGGATAAGCATGCCAGTCTCCATCTTTGTTATGTACCCCTCCTCTTGACGAAAGCCTCATGGGCGTCGTTTGGTATGGAGGAGTGCATGGGTGTCATTTTAAATGGACGAGGGATGTTGCCTTGTATGAAAGGAGTGGTTGTACACCACTATTTAAGGGAGAGGTTGGTGAACACCACTATTTAAGGAAAAAGGTTGGACGTTGTGTGAAAGAAGAAGTGGTGGTGATCACCACTATTTAAGAAGTGAGGAGCCCGAGAGGCCTATAAATACCCCTCCCCACTCTTCATTTGAGGATGATGGAAGTTAGGAGAGAGAGAAGGAGCATCGTGGAGCACTGTCCGCTCCTCCGCAAAAGAAAGAGAGAAGCCTTGCGCGCAACCGCGCAATGGAAAGAGAAGGAAAGAAGCTTTGCGCGCAACCGCGCAATGGAAAGAGAGGGGAAAAAGCTTTTGCGCCCTTCCGCGCAATCCTCTTGAACAATGACCTTAGCGCCACTTGATATGGAAGTTTGTCCTGAAGACAAGCTTTTGCACACCACTTTGTGTGGCTATTTGTCCAAAGGAGAGCCTTTGCACCACTTGATGTGGAAGATTGTCTTAAAGCAGGGCTTTTGTGCGACCGCGCGCAATTGAAGTTGGATAGAGAGAGGGTTGCGCCACTTTCATGAGAGATTGTCTAGAAGCATGGCTTTTGCGCCACCTTTTGTGAAGCTTTGTCCTAAAGGAAGGCCTTTGCACCACTCCTTATGGACCTTTGTCCTAAAGGATAGGTTTTGCGCGGTTGTGCGCAACTGGAGGGAAGAGAAAGACTTTGCGCGATTGCATGCAATTGAAGATAGAAAGGAAGGTGTTGTGTGCGTTTGTCTGAAGGACAAGCCTTCCTGCGCCATTTCTTATGGAACCTTGTCCTGGAGAGAGGCTTCCTTCGCCACCTCTCATGGAATTTTGTCTTGAACAAAAGGTTCCTGCGCCACTTTGTGTGGAAACCTTGTCTGAACAAAAGGTTCCTGCGCCACTGTGTGGAAACCTTGTCTGAACAGAGGGCTTGTGTGCCATTTCTGATGGAAACCTTGTCTGAACAGATGGCTTGTGCGCCACTTCTAGTGGAAGTTTGTCTAAACAGATGGTTTTTGTGCCATTTCTCAAGGAAGCATGTCTTGATGGATGCCTTTTACGCCACTCTCCATAGAAGGATGTCCTGAAGCTTATCTGCAAGAGTACTGTACGCTCCACCTTAGCATGGGTTGTGAGTCCCCTCTTGGTGAAGCTGTGTGCACTCCATGGTGGTGCGCCCCTTGGCGATGCACTTTCTATTGTGCTGAAATGGTCCCACATAAATACTCCTCTCACATCATCATTTGGAAGATAGAAATTGAAGAATCTCAAAGAGCTCATACAGGAGGAAGAAAAGTGGAATATGATGGAAGATCCGCACAATAGAGAAGTGGTACAATGAGAAAAGTGGCATAGCGTAAGTATGAGAAGCCTTCAGCCTTTCCTCAGTTGTGCACTTGCTCAACCCAAGCTTGTGAAGTTTTTGGATCAGTGTCTGTCATACAACCAAGTTAAGGATTTCAAGTCCACAGAACCTATCCACATTTGCGATGAACATCAAAAGTGTCGAAATGCTGATAAAATTGACATCGAATTGCCATTAGATTGCTTTCTCTTTCATTCATTATGTTGATTGATTGTACTCTATTTTCAGAATCAAGGGAAATACGATGATGTAAATGAACTCAGAATAGAATATCTTGTGATTATTGTTCTCTCATTCTTTCTTTGTTATCATTGAATAAATTCCCCTAAATCGAATGCATTTGTTTCTTGTCGAAACAAGTCCCCATGTGCTCCATGTCAGATTCACTGCATTAAAACCGTGCTTCCTTCCATATTGCAATTAGTAGTGTTTCAAGTTTTTTATATAACCTTAGTAATTCCACTTATGCGGCGGAAAGTGCGACTTTATGGTGAAAAAATTTGATGCCGAAGGCATGGAGCCTACCAAAATCAGGATTATGCTTAATCCTGATTTTGTAGGATCTCCTGCCCAAACAGACCCTTAAAAGTAATAAAAAGGATAGAAAATTGTGATTTGCAAGATCCCCTCTACCCAAATGGGCCTTACTATTGTGATAAAAAAAATTCATTATCCATCCCTTAAAAGTAATAAAAAAGGATAGAAAATTGTGATTTGCAAGATCCCCTCTACCCAAATGGGCCTTACTATTGTGATAAGAAAAATTCATCATCCATCCCTTAAAAGTAATAAAAAGGATAGAAAATTGTGATTTGCAAGATCCCCTCTACTCAAATGGGCCTTACTATTGTGATAAGAAAAATTCATTATCCATCAAGATGCATGTCAATACCAAATAACCAGGACTTACTTCATGCATGTCTGCACCAAACAAAGGCACATGATACAAGCCATCAATCGCAGGCCCCAGTGGAGATGAGTCATAGAAAGAAAAGGAAAGATGATCAGACAATCCTAACCATCCCATCATGGGCATTTTCCCACTGAATTAGTCTCACTACCTATGTTCCTTTTCAACTGCCATTTGATTACTGCCAACAGTGGAATGGTTAGGATTGCCAATAGGCAAGAGTTTGGTTGTACCTTGTTCACAAATGCATCCACAGTTCAGAGGGTATTGGATTGGGTATATGCATGCCACGTGATGCGTGCTTGAGCACAATCAACCATAGTCCCCTTTGGAGTTAACAATAGATAGCAAATGATAATTAACTTAAAAAGTATTGCCAATAACTAATGCAAGAAGACTGTGGCGTACATCTTAGATCCATACCATCCATCAGGTGTGGGCCCCCATCAGAGCACCTGATACACACATGGTCCACCCAATGGGTGGAACGGCCTGAATTTTGGGCTGAGACACTTTCGTAGTGGCACTTCCCGATGAACACCACACACTGCACAAGTGTGCAACATGCAAATCACCCTTAAATCTCTCCCTTTGAGGATTGCCTTAGTATTTCTCTAAGAGATGATTGCAACATTGTATGAGAACTTTCATAAACAACAATTAATCTGTCACCTGCATAGAACATCCCACCATGTAAGAGGTGGGCCACAGCATAAAATCAACTGGGGTAAAAAACCAGGCCAATCCTCATAAAGTGGGCCACACCCATAGAGTGACTTAGACCATGAAGCAGGGTAGCATGCCTAATGAGTGGACCATCCTAGTGCTTTCCCAAGCATGCCCCACCTTTTGCACAGCTCAGATGTTCTACAAAAGTGAACATACATTGGCAGGAAAGAAAGCGTTGTATGAACAATCCTCTTTCACTAAACTAGATTAAACAAACAAAACAATACCTCAATTACCATAAAACGGAAACCAACAACCATTTCTAGAACTAAGCACAATACCAAATCATATTGCCTACAAAGAAATTTATCCAAGGCAATGTATGTAAATCAATCAACCCAGGAAATGAAAAATCCAAACAAAAAACCAATGTATAAAACATTAACACTAATGAGATCAGAACTCTTATTATAATTCTTGTGACTGCAGCTAATATTAATGCTAGTATTGCATTGAAGTATCATCTACTTGGATCGCTGCCTCATCTTTCGGCGCTTTCTCTTCAAACGCCTCATCCGCTTCTTCTTCCACTAAAAGAGATATATAATAAAATAGCATATCATACATCACAGAGATAGTAGCTTGAAAGAGAAAGGAATCAAATGAAGTAGCATCCACTACAAAGCTTTGTATGATAAGGTAAACCTAAAATGCAATGTGTGGGGCCTACCGTGATGTGTGCACCCTCACCTTCTCCGTGACGCCCAAAAATTAGGCAAATCCAAACCCCAGGGTGGGTACACCATGTAAAATCATGCCTAAAACCTCTAAAATCACGCAGGGTGGCCCACCTGAGTTTTGCAATGGCCTGATTTTTTGCATGCCCACTCACCCTGGTGGGCCACTTCTTCTGAATGGAATGGATAGCATATACAAAACACAGTGGGCCCCACGGAAAAAATGGAAGGCTTTTAATGGTGCCCCCCTTCCAAAACAACTGTTCTGTCCCATGTATCTACCTGAGTTTTGGATGGGCCTGAGTTTTGGGCCCCAAGCAGAACATGAGGGGGTCACATGATGGACGGATTGGATGTCATGAACACATTGCGGTGGGCCCCACATATCGACTTTCGCAATGGCCTGATTTTTAGTGCGTCCAATCATCCTGGTGGGGCGCATCTTCTGAATGGATTGGATTGCATATACAAAGCACGGAGGGGCCCACACAATCTGTGAGGAATTAACGGTAGGAATCACCATCCCAACTGTCATATGGTGTGACCTAACTGAGTTTTGGATGGGCCTGATTTTTGGAACATGAGGTAGGGCAAACTATCGAGGTATTGGATGCCATGAACACACCACTGTGGACCGCACACATCGCGTTTTAGGTTCAGCTTAACGTACTAGAGAAATTTAAGGTAAATAGATGAGAATAAGAAAGGAGAAGATTTTCTTTTGAATACCTTCGCTCGCATGTTTGGATGTCTTCTTCAGCTGCTTTCCTCTCTACAAAACCCTTCTTTCCTCCGTCGAAGAGGTGAGACGACGCGGCCTTTTATTGTTAGGGTTTTGTGATGGTGTTGAGTGCCGACGTCTCGATACTGGTGACGTGGGCCCCACCATGATGTATGTGTCTTATCCATTCCGTCCATCTATTTTTGCATTCCATTTCAGGGCATGAGCCCAAGATGAGGCAGACGGTGGACCACACCACAGGAAACAGTGTTGATTGAACTCCCACCGTTAAAATTTTCCAAGGGCCTGCTGTAATGTTTATTTACCGTCTAATTTGTTGATTAGGTAACACGGGTCCAACACGAAGGCAAATCACAAATATCAACTGATCCAAAACTTTTTGGGACCCCAAGAAGTTTTTAACGGTGGGCGTTCATTTACCACTGTTTCATGCCATCGCATGCTCACTTAAGAATTGGATCTGCTTCTTCCTAAAATGAGCGGCCAAAATGGATGGACAGCATGATAAAAGACGTACATCGTTGTGGGGCCCACAGCCCCTACCGGTACCGACCTGCAGGGTCACTACCGAATACAAGGACAATGTAGAGGGACGCGGATTGCGTCCCACCCTCGCCCGTCTCCAGCCAGGAATCTTTGAGTGGCCAGATGTATAAGCCTTATCCACACCGTTCATCCATTTTTTCTTATCATTTTAAGTTATAAACTATTTCAAAAAAAAAAAAAGCAGAACCAAGGCTCAAATGGACCACACCACTGGAAGCAGCGGTGATAATATTCTCACTGTTAAAACTTTTCTACGGCCCATAATAATGTTTATTTGCCATCCAACCTATTCAAATAAGTTACATGGACCTGGATGGATGAAGAGAAAATACAAATATCAGCTCCATCTAAAATTTCTACGGCCCTTGGAAGTTTTCAACTGTAAAGGTTTAATCCCCATTCTAGTCTACTTGGGCCTTGATCTGCCTCATTTTTTCGTTTACATCCTAAAATGATAGGAAAAAATGGACGGACGGTGTGGATAATAGCCACACATTACTGTGGCCACTCGAGGCTCCTGCCAATTACTTTTCTTTGTTTTTATCACATTCATAACCCCAATCAGTTGCTAAGATCATCAAGTTCATGTCCATTTTGTACCATCTGACATTCACAACGAGGAAAGCACACGGACGGTTCTAAGGGTTTATTTGTTTCATAGATTATTACGGTAATGTGGCATAAAACTCACGTCATTATTATATATATATATGTGGAAAAGGTACAATGCGCTAATTTAATGCCGCATGAGGTCGAGCTGTGTGGGCCCCACCGTGATGCGTTTTGAACATCGACCCCATCAGTCAGATGCACCATTCCATCATGGGCCTAGGTCTCAAAAATCAAGTCAATCCGTGACTTGTGTAGGCCACACCATATACAGAAGTGGGGAGGGGCCGTGCACCATTAAAACATTCATAACCATTTTTGAGGGCCCACCGAGATGTGGTTTGCAAATCCAGCCCATCCATTTTATGTGTCCCACTTGAAGGAGAGTTCAGACCAAGTTCCAGGTGCATGCAAAACTCAGGTGGGCTCCACCAAGTGCTTTTATATGTTTTAATGGTGTCTTCACATAATTTTAGATGGTATGGCCCACCTGAGTTCCGTAAATGCCTGATTTTTGGGATATATATATAGGAAAAGGTACTATGCGCTCGAGCTTATGGGAACGTCCGATGAGGTCGAACTGTGTGGGCCCCACCATGATGCGTTTTGAACATCTACCCCATCACTCAGATGCACCATTCCATCGTGTTTCTAAGTCTCAAAAATCAAGTCAATACGTTACTTGTGTGGGCCACATCATACACAGAAGTTGAGAGGGGTCGTGCATCATTAAAACATTCATAATCATTTTTTGGGCCCACCGAGATGTGGTTTGCAAATCCAGCCGATCCATTATGTGTGTCCCACTTGGATGAGGGTTCAGACCAAGTTTCAGATGCATGCAAATTTCAAGTGGGCCCCATCAAGTGCTTTTATATGTTTTTGGCATGTCTTCACATGATTTTAGATGGTATGGCCCACCTAAGTTCCGTGTACGGCTGATTTTTAGGATATCCCATAATTTAAAGGGAACCCATCAAATGCACGGTGTTGATGGTCGACACGCATCACGGTGGGGCCCACACAACTCAACCTCATGGGAGCTTATCGTGAGCTCGAGCACATAGTACCTTTTCCCTATATATATATATATATATATATATATATATATATATATATATATATATATATATATATATATATATATATATATATATATTGACAATGTAAAATCAATGTCATCCTCTGTATTTTTCAAGACATACCTAAAATGATATTGCAAAATGGGTGGATGGTGGAATATAATACATATAAACAAAATTACATTCAAGTGTATTTAACCAATGAAATTACTTTACATGTTAAAGTTGAGAGAGAAAGCATTGCATTATGTTAATATTAAGTTTTACTTCACACTACGGTAGTAATTGTAATTATTACTTTTTTTACTACACATTACACCATATTATTGTTGTATTCCACAAAGCAAATAGGCCCTAAGGGCGTGTTTGGATGAGCGGCCCAGATGGTACAGCATTGTTTTATTATTTAAATTTACAATATCGCCCATTTGAATTTGATTTGAAATACGTCGTTGCACGTGGCGCCCGAGTACCGCGCCGAACCACATTCCTCTTGGCACGCATTTCGCTGGTACATTGAATACGCATCGGGCAGTGCAGCGCCCTCATTGCACTGCACCGCCTCTGGGCCAAGAAAAGAGCTTGCCTCTTCGTGTTTTGTTGGTCTATCGCACCTTCCCACGCACTCGGTCTTCTTCTTCGTTCGTCTCCAGCCCTGTGCGAGAGGATACCGTGTCCTTACGGCTATATCTCCAGCCCTGCATCGTCGACTTCCCCTACGAAGAAGATGGGATGACTCCATCGTAGGTTGATCCTGGCAAATATTCTCCTTTTTCTTTCGCCCAATACAGATTACACTAACATCAGAAGTGAGACCAGGTATGTTGATTTTCTTTCCATAATAAGGGACAAAGGGTGACCATGATATATGTGGAGCGTATGCATCCTTTCAGTGGTGGATATTATGCCTATCAATGTACCCTCTTTTACAGAAGGAGATGAGTATATGGGTAGACTGTTCTCTCTTATACCCTACAAAGAAGGTGTATCCTCCAATACACCTGATTCCGATTTTCTTAACTGTGTAGAATCTACATGAGGTGAATGTGTATCAAAAGTGAATCCGTTTGATGGATTCACCTCACGACATGTGGGACATGACGACTGCATGTCATACAGTGTTGGATTTATTAACTCCCTCTACCGATGCGAAGTAAATTTCGGATATGGCTATATAAGAAGCTATTATCAACCATCTTCTTCCACCCAAAAAAACCTTTGTTCTGTAAATCTTTTTTAGGATTTTGTTTCATCCAGTGACTTTTTTATTGTTGAAGGTAATACTCATTTGTCAATATTACAATGTCTTGAATACATCATCTGAGTAAGATAAGAAATATAGGATGCATGTTGAAACCCTTGTTTCTATTGATTGTATTCTATGGTGCTATGAATATTATTGGGTTATGAATGATGTCTGAGAGACTAGCAGACCAGGTCTCTTGTCTTGCAAACTGTAATATGAAGATGCTCCATTATCATTTCGATTCTATTTTCGATTTTCTTATTGACATAAGTATATTCTGAGGTCTGACTGTCAACCACTGGTGCAGACAGTGATATTTGCATATGTGAAGATCCTCATACTAATCAGTTCTTTCAAAAGTAACAAAGAACAGAAGTGTTATATAAAAAGCTATTATCAACCATCTTTTTCCACCTAAAAAACTTCTGTTCTGTAAATCTTTTTAAGGGTTTTATTTCATCTAGTGGCTTGTTGATTGTTGAAGTAATACTCATTTGTCAATATTACAATTTCTTGAATGCATCATCTGAGTAAGATAAGAAATATAAGATGCATGTTGAAACCCTTGATTCTATTGATTATATTCTATGGTGCTGTGAATATTATTTGGTTATGAACGATGTTTAAGAGACTAGCAGACCAGCTCTCTTGTCTTGCAAACTATAATATGAGGATGCTCTATTATCGTTTCGATTCTATTTTCAATTTTCTTATTGACATAAGTATATTATGAGGTATGACTCTCGACTACTGGTGCAGACAGTGATATTTGCATACGTGCGATTTTTCTAGGTCTGCCTGACTGTAATATACCTCGCATTAGATATATTTTGTGTATTCCAATCCTGATAACCATTTATATGTTACAATTTGAAATCAATTAATGTCTACTTGAATTCGTTGTTGTACATACAGTCCTCTAGTGTCATTTGCACTAAGAAATAGAAAATAACTGAGAAGAATAACAAGTCACTCCCTCATTTGTCTAATAGGGTCTCATAGTGGTGAGTCTAGCCGAGATCAATCTTCTAGTAGTGAATGGAATGAAAATGAAATAGATGCTACATTAACCGCGATTGCAACGTCTACATGTGTTATGGGAGTTGCTAAATATTATCAGCATTATTGTATGAAGGTTACGTCTAAAGGTGGTCATATTGAGAGAAGTGGATTCATAAATGGCATCATTAAGAAGAACGACATTGACTGTTTAGCACAGTTAAGAATGGGTCAGGATAAGTTCTTCGAATTATGCTCTCTACTTAGAGATAGAAATTTACATTTTGATTCAAGGAGGTGCAGTTTGGAGGAAGAAGTGTTATTGTTCCTGCATACAATCGGCCACAATGTATGAAACTGTGTCATTGGACATCGCTTTTCTAGGTCTGGTGAAACTGTTAGTCGTCATTTCCAAAGAGTTCTTGATGTCGTAATTGGACTTTATCCGAAATATGTGAAGTTTCCAGGTTTACATACTCCGAAAGAGATATCAGATAATCCTATGTGGTTGCTATACTTTCAGTTAAAACATTTTGATATACAGATTTGTATGAAATGAACTATGTGCTAATTTGTAATTAACAACCTAAAAGTCATAACAACCTTTTTGTAGGATTGTATTGGGCCACTCGATGGGACTCATGCACCAACATATTTGCCTAAGGAAGCAACTGCCACCTTTCGAAATCGGAAAGGTTTTTGGTCTCAGAATGTAATGACAACTTGTACTTTTGATATGAAATTTGTATACATGCTTGTGGGTTGGTATGGTTGGCTAGGGGTGCACATTTAACCGGTAGAACCTTGAAACCGGACTGGAACCGACCAAACAGTCCAGTTCTAGAGTGCACCGGTTCCGGTTCCGGTTCCAAAAATCAAAGAACCGGTGACATTGGTTCGATTCTCGGTTTGGGGGTATGTAGAACCGAACTGCACCGAATCGTAAACCGATCCATAGAATTAAACCGTGGATTTGATTCATAGAACCGAACCTCGAACTGAACCGATGTATTTTTGCACACCTTATAATTATTTTCTCTATAACAATTATTTTCGTAAATGTATTTTTGCACACCTTATACAATATCTAAACCATTCATCAAATGGACCACAACATAGATGGACATGGGCTTGCAATTGGGCTAGATTATAAAAAGCCCAGACCGTGGAATCGATCCGGAATCGAACCGGTTTTAACGGTTCGGTTCCGGTTCGGTTCTAAGGTGCCAACGGTTTGGTTCCGGTTCCGAATTTCCTAGAACCGTTAGAAACGGTTCGGTTCCGGTTTCACCACAGAACCGGACCAAACCGAACCGTGTGCACCCCTAGGTTCGACTTCTGATACTCGTATTTTGCGTAATGCATTAACCCGTCGACTAGATTGTTTCATTGTTCCTCATGGTAAATAAACATTGGTGTTATTCCATCAAAAAAGTAGTAGAAGGTCAAATGTAATATTTTTAATATTCATACGTTGGTTTGTATAGAGAAATACTATGTTGTTGATGCAGGTTATGCGCATTTTCCTGGGTTTGTGGCACCTTACCGAGGTATCGGATATCATTTAAATGAGTTTCGTATAGGACGAAAGCCTACTAATAAGAAAAAAATTCTTCAATTATCGCCATGCACAGCTGCGAATTGTCATAAAACGTTGTTTTGGACTCTTGAAAGGTCGTTTTCCTATTTTACGTGCAGCACCACAGTTCAAGTTTATAATTCGAGTTAGGATTGTTATAGCTTGCTGTATTCTACACAACTTCATCCGTGTTTGTGGTGAAGATTGATTTACGGAAACAGTTGAGAATAGTATATATATATTTATATTTTCAAGACCCGAGTACACGACCCGTTTCCCAAAACTCGAGTGTTAATCTTAAATGATGGTCAAATTTGAGTGTATATGTATATATTTTTTTTACTATTAAAGTAAGTAGATGAGCGTAAAATGGACAAGTAAGCATAAAGGAAAATTTTTTAATTTCATTTAGAATATACAAGAGCTACTCATAATGACTCGTACAAACCAATGTCTCCAAAATTAGTAAATACAAGAATTACATGATCCAATATATGAGGAATAGTAAAATGCAAGTAAATTTGAGCCGCAAGACCCATCGATTTCTCAAGGTAGATACAGTCATGCAACCCTGACACTTGAACTCGGCTCCTCATCAACCCGAACCTGAAAATTACTTAAGCCACATGTGCTACCTATATGGTTATATTTATTTGATGGATGAGTGGCCAACTCAGTGTGAACTCCCCTCAAGATTACACACCGTCCCATTAGGTAAGCATAGTTATAAAAACATGACAAGGCATATAAAACAATACATGATCAGTCTTATTAAATGCATAAATGCGTGCACATGCTCATAGACCTGGGGATGCACATTCAGCTGGTAAAAAGTCACCCAAGGAGAACTAGTCACCCGGAAAAGACTACGATATATAGATCACCCAAGGAGGACTAGTCACCTGGAAAAGTACACAAAAGTATACCCAAGGAGAACTAACCACCGAAAAAGACCGTAATAATACATAAATCGCCCAAGGAGGATTAGTCACCCGAAAAAATACGTAAAGGTACGCCCAAAGAGAACTAACCACTCGAAAAGATCGTAATAATACATAGATCGCCCAAGGAGGATTAGTCACCCGGGAAAATACGCAAAGGTGTACCCAAGGAGAACTAACCACCCAGAAAAGACTGTAATAATATATAGATCGCCCAAGGAGGATTAGTCACCCGGAAAAATACGCAAAGGTACACCCAAGGAAAACTAATTACCCGGAAAAGACCATAATATATGCCATGAAAATGTATGATTAGCCCAACTGCTATTATTCCAAATTCAAATAATCAATTTAGAAAAACTCAGAGGTCACTATGGGGGGTTAGTCACCCAACATAGGCCGACAGCTCAGGCATAGTGTCTCATTCCACTATCCCTAGCTCATGAGGCTACCACCTTAAGATGTTTAATGAATCCCAATCGACTAGTGGCCAATCATATTCAGTATATGGGGCTTACCATTGCATGGTTGCACAAAATAAAACATCGAACCCATATAGGGAAAATTTCAAAATAAAGTCACATAAGGCGATATCAAAACAAGCCACCTAAGGTAAATATCAAAATAAGCCACATAGGGCAAGTATCAAAATCGTGCACAATAAAGACTGTCCTTAAAAATCACTTGGACACAACCCCTAGATGGTAGGCCCACATCAATATTCAAATCACCCCACCACTCAATAACCACTAAGTCAAAGGTTCATTACAATCAAATCAATCGAGTTACATCCCAAGTATAGGTGTACATTTATAAGTGGGGATTTCCCACTAATGTACTAGTTTAAATCCCACAAGCAATCCACAAGTAATCCAATAGCATGAATTAAATAAACAGGATAAACATTAAGCATGTAATGTAGCAATTCAATTCCAACAATTAACACATATGGTTATAGAATGGAGATATCAATTATAAATTTAAATAAAAACTATAACTTAAGCTAATGGAAAAATGGAAAGCTCAAGGGGAAGAATCATCACCTCATGTGTCAAATCGCTAACTAACGTTGCTAGGAAGCGCGTGCACCCTTAGAATTGAATCCTACCATGAATTGCGAAGTTGTACATGAGATTAATGTTCTGCCAAGTGTCTATCGTTAAGACTAATATAGCCTAGGGTTTGGATTGTTTATTCTTTTAGGGTTCCGCCCAAGAGTTTAGGTTTACGATAAATTTTAGGATTTGAATTCTAGTTAGTGTACCGTTAATTACAATGCAAATTTAATAATTACAAGATAATTACTAGCATTAGTATTGTAATTTTTATTAGCTAACATAATAGTAATAATCATTATGATGAAAATTAATACTATGATTTATATATGTTAATTTTTAAGAGTGACAACAAATGCACTAGTATTCACTAATGATATTATTTTACATGTAATAACCAATGTCGGTATAGATAAGTTACTAATGACCATTCATTTCCAATATAAAACAATCCTAGTCACGATAGGAATGGTAACAATGTTAACTATAATCGAAACAAATTCAATGTGGGTCCACCTGAGTTGATAGCTGTGTTGGAGATGAGTGGTTTTTTTAAAAAAAATCTCTCATCCAACATGGTAGCACAAAGTGGGCCACCTTAAGTAGATGTCATTAATTAAATGTTTTGTCCACGGGCCCGATGAGTCGGCCCAGTTTGGGGGCATAACCAGCCCAGCCATGTCCGTTCACCCATTCTACAGGGACTGGGCTGATCTCGGCTAGTCGTGTGACCCGATCATAACCCTGCTTAACAACACATCAGCGTGCATGGGAGAACTGGGTTGGGCCGGCTCGTTTTTGGTTCAGCCACAACCTCATTTACATAGCTGAGGTGGTGGACCGTTTGTGTTTGCTGGCGGCTCAGATCCAAGCCCATATATGGGACGAGTTGGACCCATCTATCAAACAGAGGTGGGGTGCAGTATTACCTGAACTTTGATGCTAGCTGAGTTAGCCCAGAGACTCATACAATCGTTGCAATGGTTTGGGATCAATTAACGACATCGACAATTGCACCAACAGCAACAGCAATAGCGGCCCTCTAATCAGCCATAAACCCAGCTCGACCCAACACCATTTCTCACTCACTCTCTCTCTCTCTCTTATTTCTTCCTTCTTTTCCTTCTTTTTCATTTTTGACATCACCAACAGGTACTGGACTGGCCGAACTTGGTCCCGGCTCGCCTACAGCTCAGCAGATGCAGCGGAGGAGAGGTGGTGCTCTTCGAGAAGAAGCTCCAGCTCTAATAGCAGGTCGCCATCCACCGGATTTTCCTTAAATCTGAAGGCGTCGGATGATTTGGACGGTCGTAGAGGAGTTTATGGAATGAAGATTTTGGAGGTTGAAGGGATTTTGGGTGGTGGGTCTGAGGGAAGAAGGAAACGGCTAGGAGAGGACTATTTTTCAGTTGCTGGCTTTCTACCCAAAGCCCTAGCTTCTGAAAACGGAATGGACGACTAAGATAACCCTCCAAGGGATGGTTGAGATGAAAGGATGCATAGGCACGCGGATTGCCCTGCTGGCAGTTTCTGTTTTTGGAAACATGGTCTTCCATAGTCTAAATACGCCTGGATTTGTGTCCATACGCGCCTACAGCTACGTGTAGAAATGCCTAGGGTTTGGTCAGTGGGACCATCTTCACCAGATGGACGAATCAGATCGGTCTTCAGATCACGTGTGGTGGGCCACAACTCAAAGAAACGGACACTCATCCGTCCGCTATCAGAACCCAGCAAGAGAGAGAGTTTCCCTCTTTATAGAGAAAGCTTGGTCAAACTCAGTTTGACTGAGCAGGTATGTTCCATGCACGGCTGGTGCACGCCCCTGACATGCACACCACTCCTGTGTAGGGTCCACCGTGATGTTTGTGAGAAATCCACTCCGTCCGTGCTCCTCTATGGGCCTATCTGGGTCATCTGACCGCAAATGAGGCTAATACAAGGCTTAGGTGGGTCATGCCAACCAAATCTTGACCTTTAACTGATGATTATCGTCGTTCTGGTGGTTAGATTAACCCAAATCGAACATTAACGGTTAAAATGGCTCTAAGGGTCGTTTGTATGTTTCTACTGTGAATTTTACTACTCAAAAGATATAAAATTTTGTTACTTTATTATAAACATATTTGATTTTATTTTAATCATGTTGTGGGACACTTAAGCAGGGTTGGGGCATATCTAAACCACAAGTGGGCCTCTCTACTTGACTCTTGGGGTCATATTTGGGGGTTTCCATCCACTCGACGGTTAGATCATCCTTAAATCTAATCTCCAAGGTTCATATAGGATCCTAGTTCTTCTTAAAGGGGGTTTAACGGTCCGATTGATTCACTGACAATGACCAACGGTCCTAAAGGACTCCCACCTAATCTAGGTGCATCTAATCAATTAGTGTTACCATCAAGTAGTTAGATCCACACGATCTAACGTCTGCTCATTGAATGAGATGTCATGGACTTGATGAATGGTAGATACGGCGAGTTTGGGCCCAAGTGTTAAGATGATTTACTGTCAGAGTCTTCCACAATCCATATTGGGCGACTTTACTGGTTTCTAGGGCTGTCAAATTACGACCTAAGGATTGATCTTATTACCTGATGGTTGGATGGGTTTCAAATCTGATTCACATGGACCATTCATTCCATTGGTCCATGTAAGGCCATGAGTCCAAGAGTGAGGTTGATATAACATTCTGGTGGCCCTATGACTTGATTTATGCTCTTAGCAAATAATAATTGATGACTTTGATGAACCGGCGGTCTAATTTTTATCAGCTATGATCGACCTGGTCCTAAGGAGTCCTAGGAACTGTTCAAGGGGAACTTGAGAGTTTGTGTTATATTAAATAATCTACATTATGTAACTCAATTAACAACTTGACTGATTGGATATCATAGTCCTAGCGAGCAATAGATCCATTAATCTAGGCCTGACATCAGATGATGTACGGTTAGGTTTGTCTATTAGTGAATTGGGATCCCAAAAATAAGTATCTCTGGTGGTATGGTGATCCGCCTAGGAAATTGACGGATGGATAGCTTTTTGTATGAATGGGGATTGTTATCAAGGATTAGATTTAGACGAGGATGAACGTGAATGTTCATTTAAGCTAGGCTTGTATTTATATTAAGCTAAAGTACATAGTAACACTCGAGTATTGAAAGTACGGGGTGTTACAATAGTGCAGACAGTGCTGAGGAAATCTTGCCATCTCCTATGGACGTAAGTGTGGCCGAAGAAGATCGTGTTTTATCTCGTGTGGTAGTAAAGCAAGAGAAGAGTGGGAGAAAAAGATGGATGAGATTGCAGATAGGATGTGGAATGACTGTCTCCCTCGGACCCGGCAGCGACATTAACTTTGATAAGTTTTTCTTTATGTATAATGTTGTTTGTGTAACATCAGATTTTTTTTTTATTAAAATTTTTTTTTTTACAACAGTGTTTGGTTAATGGGATTTGTGAGGATTTTCTAGTTAAAGTAGTTTCGGATCATGCATGGATTTTAGTATCATATAACTGCTTACTACCTGCCATATAATATATACTCTCATACTGTCTCAGGATGTCATAATCTATACTTTGTTGCTGCTACGTAAACTTGCAATGTTTCTTAATTTCATGTATTCCTATTCCCATTAATTGTTACTAATGCGTAGGTAAGATGAATTTCTTACGGAGTTCATACAAGGGAAAAAGGTGTCAGATTGAAATGAGTTCTCCCAGACGTGAGACAAGCTCCCCCAAAAAAATCCAAGCATCACCGAGTAAGCTAATTAGTAGTCCGAGTAGGAGAAATCTGACACCGAGCAGCAACAAAAAACCTACAGGTAGTAAGAAATCAGGGCGGATTCAATGGACAGACCATATGGATAATGCACTAGTGGATGCACTAGTCGAACAAGTAAATTTCGGCAGGAAAAGTGATATGAGATTCAAACTAGAGGCATATATGGCCACAATAGCTAAAATATTTGATAGATGTGGTATTGATCTAGAGAACAAACATATTTCAAACCGCTTGCGTACCCTAAAAAGATTTTACTAGGCTGTGCAAGACATGCTGAATGCTTCCGGGTTTGGATGGGACAGTGAAAACAAAATGGTGACGGCGACAGATGAAGCATGGGATGGGTACATTGCGGTAAGCAATAATCACAACTCAAATTATATAGTTTTAATTTAGTATATTGATGAAAATGTGCTAACAAGATTCCATTACCCTTTTTGCAGTCTCACCCATTCGCAGAAAGAGTGAGTGGGAAACATATTGACAAATACAATGATCTGACATTTATGTTTGGCAATGACTGTGCTCATGGGTCATTCGCGAGCACAGCTTACTCATCACGACTTTTTGGTCGACGACGATCAAGAAATGAGTTCAATTCTGACTCAGAATCGGATGATATGGATCTGAGACGGTTCGCCTTTCATCTGACTCGGGTGAGGACCACGACAGTGGTTTAGCCCATCCTGCCAACGATGGATCACAACAGTTAAACAGAGTTTCCACAGTCTCTGTCAAGACCTCTAGGGGGTCAAAAAACACTCAATTAACTGCTACCGAGTTGTCTCGATAAAAAAAGGGTAAGCCCAGTGATGTCATTGGTGACAGGATGGGTGAAGTGGCTGATGCTGTCAAGTCCCTGACTATCACTATGTCTAAGGGCAAAACAATGACTCGAGTCCAAAAAATGTTGAGCTTACTTGAAGAAGTTGACAGACTCAGTCCCGAAGACTAACTTCGTACTGCTTGGTTGATGTAGGGGGATCTTATTAATGCTGACTTTTTTATGAAGATGGGCCATGAGAGGAGGAAGGAGTGGGTGCAGAAATTCCTCGAACGCAGTGGCCCTGTTTAAAAAATATCTGTCTTTGATACACAACTTATGGGAACTTGGTGAAACTGAACACCTTTTTTTTATTGGTTTATGTTTTGTATAACTGTTATGGTATGATGGGTTTGGATGGTTGCTGATTTTGGTTTGCATGGGTGCTGACGGATCACATAACATACTGTTATGTGATAATTTTGGATAATGATGTTGTTGATGGTTGGACCATCCGCAGTTTGATGTGGATAGCTGAAAATGTATTTCAGCTTAGTTCTTTTGGAAAATTGGCCAATGTAGATTGATTGGTTAATGTAGAGACCCACTGTACTATCTGCATGGTTTGGTTACTCTGACATTCATGTTTTTTATGGATTTGTTGCTGCTATTTCATTATATTGTCATCTCATTAAACTGCTATTTATATATAATCTTGTAAATATGTGATGATTACTGACCGAATATAATGAATGTTGAATGTGTATGATCCTGCTTTTACATACACAGGGACTTCATATAATGATAGTTGAAATTGTATGATTCTGCTTTCATGTAAACAGGGTTTATATATTTCTACTCAATTCAACTATGAATTGAAGACATCATTTGGTGTTTCAGGTGAGAAAGCGATTTATTCGTCCATCTTTTCCATCATAAACTTCTCATGTGTTGTTCTTAGTTATATATAAGGCCGAGGATACTAACTGAAGACTTGATTCACTTCAAATCTGACAATATGCTTATTTTGTAGGTAGAAATGGGTAAATATTATGTCATATATGTGGGTAGAGTGCCAGGAATCTATGACAATTGGAAGGTTGCTCGAGAACAGGTTGATGGATTCAGTGGGTGCAGACACAAATCGTTCAAAACGTACGGTGAGGCTGCTACTGAATGGACCAGATTCAAGGTATGAACCTACAATTGGAATGCAATATTCAAAAACATGTTTACCTATTTTTGGGTATTATCAGATTAGTCCATTGTATCATACTTACATAATTCATGTGGTTACATGAATGTAGGCCAATCTGCAGCAGTGGATCGGGCGACACCCGTGGTAAACCCTACAAGGTGTCAACAAACATGACAGAAAGATAGTCCAGAAGACTTGAAAGTGATGCTGCTCTGTTTCATCCATCAGCTAGCACTGAAGAAATTCAAAATGGAGTGCAGAGATTCAGTGTGTCGAGCTCGGACATGAATCGATATGGTACAGAGGAAGGGAATTTGATTGTCATCTTCAAAATTCTGATTGGGGTGGTGCTTATATATGCAGTGGTTGCATGGTTTCTTTCAAGTTTTTGACGTTATGGAATCATTTGGTGGGGTGTGGACGATATAGCTAGCCCTGAATTGATTGATGTTTTTGATGTTTCAAGGTCATGCATTTTCTACCCTTTTTTTTTCTAGAAAAAACTATTTAGTATATTGTTAATTTTTTTCTGGTAAATGGACAAATCTCTACTTTATTTGTATTAATCGTATAATATCGACTGTTATTTCAGAGCTCGTTTTGGTTTATTTTTCCTATATTCAGTGGTGTGTCAATATTTTTTTTTAATTCGTTGAACATACATTAATTGTGTTTTTGTTATTTGAAACTGGGTATTTATTATTTTAAAATTGGGTATGTGAGTGCTGTGGGTCAGACCATGAAATATGTGTCACATCCATTTTTTAAGATGATTTTAAGTCTAGATACAAACTCATGAGAGGTATATGAATCATCGTGGTAGGGCCCACATCATAGAATCCTAGCCATTGGGTGGTGGTTTGTTTTGCTTGCCATTCCAACGGTGGTCTGTAACAAGTATTGTATGTGGTATGCGCTAGCAGCGCCCTCAGTCCAATCCTAATTCAAACAGTGACTTAGGTATATCCACTGCTTACATTTCCAAACCCACTCCGTACCAAACATTCAGCTTATCAATGAAAAGACTCGTCGATACAGTCTACAATGCCGGGAGTACATAAGACATACAGTAAAACAATGTAATACAACCCTATACACGAATCCAAACATGCCCTAAATGATAAATTCACTTACAAGTAGACTATGGTGAGATAGCTTTGTATGAGTTAAGATCCTAGCCAATCTTTAGGTAGGCTCGGCAGTGTGGACGGGATTGGCCTTAGCTTTTACTACACATGGTTGTGGCTGGTGGGCCTTTGAAAGCCCATATAAAGCCTCAAATCCAATTCTCGACACTCATACACTATAACCCAATATGAGGTCTAACTGACTGTAGAATCATAATAATTGGTTAGTGATGACTCTTGTCAAATATTACCCCATTTTACCCCAAACACAAAAAGCCCTCGAGCGAGCCAACCAGTAGAAAGAGAGAGTCAATCTCCCGTTCCCTCAAGAAATTCCCCCTCTAGAGTTCACATAATGATGACTCTGCTAAGGAAAAACAAGCCACACTAGTCACGACCCGACTTGAAAAACAAGATCTTGTAAATTCCTGAAGAATATTAGTTTTTATACATCTAAGTTTGCATCTGCATCTGCATCTGCATCTGCATCAACGTCCATATTAAAAGGAACAAAAAATTGTGCCTCCACCAGTCAAACATCCTTAAAAGAGTTTCCCTTATTACAGCATTATCCGAACCAGATCTCAAATAACAATGGATCACCATGAGGAAGATTTTCAACCCTTACACGTGCATGATCTTGCATAAGCTTAGCCTGCACAGCCATAATAGGCAGAAGCCGCACTAATGGCCTACATCAAGGAATTGGCATAAGGCATGAAAGCAATACAAGAAATGTTCTGGTAATTCATGCAAGCACAAGTTACCACAACAATAACCAAGTTGGTCCAGTTCAACAACAATAATAATCAAGTCATAGGCCATTTTCGGCCTCCAATTCAAATCAAGCGCAACCGTTGGACTCCACATAGGACCACTGACACCAACCAGCACAACCCTTGACCATGAGCCACTTTCTTTAATACTCTGCCACAGCCGAGAGTCAATCTCAAAACAATCCCACAACCAGAATTCATAGTCAATTTCGGAACAACCTCGCTGCCGAGGCTTCCAATCATTTTTCAACACATCCTGCACCTGGGATTTCCAATCAATTTCAAACTGATCATGCAAACAGGGTCTCCAGTCAATTCTCAACTTAATTTCAAACCAATCCTTCAAACAGGATCTCTAGTCAATATCAGGACAACTTCATAGTCGAGGCTTCCAATTAATTTCCAACTCAGTTTCAAACCGATCCTACAAACAGGATCTCCAATCAATTTCCAGTTCATTTTCAAACAGATCTTGTAAATAGGATCTCCAGTCAATTTCCAACTCAGTTTTAAACTGATACTGCAAACAAGACCTCCAGTCAATTTCCAGCTCAGTTTCAAACCAATCGTGCAAATGGGATCTCTAGTCAATTTAAAGCACATCCCACAACAGAGATTTCAAATCAATTTCAAGCCGTATCCTCCCTGACTGGAAGTCCTGGAGAAACACTGGCGATTACTCACAACAGGGGTCAGTGTCAAGCTTAGTTCAACTAGTGGAATGTGGCGAATACCAACAAGGGGGTCACTTCCCAGCATCTCAGACTCCCTCAACTGGGAGTGCTTTTCAATTTCAATTCTCCACACATGGAAACATGATTACATTTCAACAAGCTCTTCCTCACGGGAGCCATAGGATCGAAGAAATCGATCAATGTGCCGAAGAAGCAGAACATGCCTGAAAGTGCCCTAGTTTGTCAATTAGTGTGAGGGTTGAGTCGATGAGTCAAGTGCGCCCCATATGAAGATTGTTCAAGCCATTACTTTAACCGGATGTGTGTTTCGAGCTCGTTAAAGGTAAGCTATGCCACACATCCCATGTCCCAAAACATCAAGGTGATTAATCCCTTAAAAACCTTATAACAACATAGGAGTTAAAAGTCAGAAAACCTGGTTTCAGAATAGAAAATTTTCTAAGTTTTCAGCTATGTTCGATATTATTGATTCTTGGTTGATACAATCGAACACTTAGTCTCGATGAATCAAATTGGACTCGATAACATCGAATTAAATCCTTTTTATGTCCAACAACCACAAAGTATTTTGGACAAATATTCGATCAATCGAAAGTACCTTCGCTAACATCGAATTTCAAATATCAATGATATTAAAGGATAGTCGATGGTATCGAAGGACTTAGAGTACTATCCATTGAACTTCCGTGGAAAATATTTTGACATTACTCAAGGAATCGAATCATCCTCGATATCATCGAAATTTAAACTTCGATGACATCGAGAGACTATCGATGATATCGAATCTGTACAGATTGTGTCCAACAAGCTTAACATGAAAATCAAATGGAAATGATTGAGGAATCGAGACAACATCGATAACATCAATATTCAAATTTTAATGATATCGAGAAAGTCTCGATGATATCGAATCTGGACAGATCGTGTCTATCGAGCTTTCAAGGAATATATTTCAAAAAGATCGAGGAATCGAAATTGGTTTCGATCATATCAAAATTTTAAATTTCGATGACAACGAAACAATATCGATATCATTCTAGTTAGGTTTTAAAATGTCCAGCAATCTCTTATGTTTATAAAGTCGAGGAATCAAACTGTGATTCGATAACATCAAAGTTCGAATCTCAATGACATCGAATCGCGTTCGATGCCATCGATCCTCTCTCAAAACGTTCTAAGAATGTTTTTTAGTTGAGTTCATATCATCAAACTGATATTCGATGGCATCAAAAGTATACGTTCGATGACATTGAATTAGGTTCGATGATATCGAACTTAGTCAGAATCTGACAATTTTATGTCCGTTGGAGCTTTTTGCCTTTATAAGGAGAGCTTGTTCTTGGTTGCTGTATTGAGAAAAAAGTGAGAGCCTTAAGAGAGTAATTGCATATCACCTACCCCAAGCTCTTTTTCTCATAGGAGTTCATTCCTTAATCCACCCTCTTTATTGATATTCAATAGAGTGGATTGGCGAATGAACTTCCTCATTCAAGGATCATCTAACTACTATCTTAATGACAAATCATTGAGCTAGGATACCTTGAATGCTTGAATGCTTAGAATCACTCCTTTTCTAAAATAGGAAAACATTTTTTAGAGTAGGATTCCAACATAACCTTGACCCAACCCGTAGCCTTTATTGGAACATCATCAAGTGTTGCGGATCAATGGAGCTAAAGAATCTCCATCATCAAGGGAGTATATCTTCATCATCGCACAGAATGAGGCTCATCTACTTATTTGTAAGTCATTAGAGTCCAGAGACCATATTGATCATTCCTTGTGTAGGATTGGGTCACAGGTACATCTTACCCTTTTAAGCCCTCATAAGAGGCCTCCGACGAGAGAGTACATTTGGGTGTTGTGTGTTGACCCTTGCTCTTGTATAAGGCATAAACTTTAGGTCCTTTGTATAGGTCCTTAGCCCGCGTGGCCTAAACTAGGGTTCTAGTGTGGATCCTTGACCTATGTGGTCTAAACCAGGTTCCTTGTATAGATCTTTGACCTGTGTGGACTAAAACTTAGGTTCCTTGTGTGGATCCTTTGCTCTTGTGTACGACATAAAACTTAGGTTCTTCATGTTGACCTTTGCTCTTGTGTAGGGCATAAACTTGTGTCTTGTGTAGGCACGCCTTGGGTACCTTGTGTAAGTCCTTGAGTCAACCTTGTGTAGGTTGTAACGGTTTGAGGTGAACCTGATTTGAAACCTCCATTAGTGAAATCCGGAACACTCGTGGGATGAGTGCGTCCGCCGGAAGTGGAGTTGACACATAACCGAACCACCATAAACGACTGTGTTTGGGGTTGATTCTTGCTTGATTTTTCATTATGTTTATTGTTTATATGCAAGCTTGATAATATGAATGCTTTGATTTGCTTAAGTTTCAATACATTTTCTAAATGTATTCCCGTTTCTCACACACTTTACTCAGGGCTTAAGTTGTGCATTTCTGGACACTATTTGGGCTCGATTCCCGCGATGGTTGTCAAGCCCAGTAGGACGGACATAACCCTATAGTTTCATGGTCATCCGAGTTTTGACGTGCGGTCCAGGTCCAATAAGGGGTTTCAATATACTCCCGAGAGCGACAAGCTCTTGGGATTTTTCCTAAGTTTTTTCGTAGTGTTGAGTCAGTGGTATTAATGGTTTTAGGTCTTCTCATTTGTGGAAATGGTGGCCCAAGCTTAATCCACCGATTATTCCATTTAGTACTTAACTAAATTTCGCTTTAATTATGACAGGAATACGATCCTTAGGTGATTCTGCCTGAGGTGGTACTCGGGTCCTTGTACGAATTTTTCCAAGATGTTACAATCTACCCCTCTTAAAGAAAAATTTCGTCTATAAAATTAGTACTTTTTCGTACTCCTCAAGGATCTGAGGGTAGTTCTTACGGACTTCTGCTTCTGTTTCATAAGTAGTCTCTTCCTCAGAGTGGTGTGTCCACAATACTTTCATAAGTGGGATAACCTTGCTGCGTAGCACTTGCTCCTTCCTATCTAGAACACGTGTTGGTCGCAATACATAGGTAGCATCTTCACTTAGTTGTACTTGCTCACATTTGATAATATGGGTAGGGTCAGGAACATATTTCTTCAATATCAATACATGGAATACGTTGTGCATGCCTGCGAGTGGTGTGGGCAAGGCGAGACGGTATGCCACCACACCCACTCGGTCTAGAATCTAGAATGAGCCAATGAATCTTAGCGTGAGTTTCCCTTTCTTGCCAAAACGAAGTACTCCCTTCATTGGGGAAACCTTAAGGAATACATGGTCCATAACTTCAAATTCTAGTTGTCGTCGTCTTATATTAGCGTAACTCTTCTGTCTACTCTGGGCTGCAAGAAGCCGACGCCTGATAATATCAATCTTCTCTGAGGTCGCCTGTACAAAATCTGGGCCAACCAAACTCTTCTCGTCAACTTCTACCCAACAATGTGGAGCTCGACATGGGCGTCCATATAGGGCTTTGAAAGGAGCCATGTCAATGCTTGCTTGGAAGCTGTTGTTATACGTAAACTCGGCATAGGGGAGACAGTCATCCCAACTGTCCTTGAAATCAAGCACGCACGCTCATAGCATGTCCTCAAGTATCTGAATTACCCGTTCCGTCTGCCCATCAGTTTGTGGGTGGAACGCGGTACTGAACTTCAGTTTCACTTCCATTGCTTCTTGGATTCGAGTCCAGAAAATATTGGTCCAATACAATCTCTATAAGAACCCCATGCAGTCGTACTATCTCCTTGATGTACAGCTTGGCTAGATCATCTGCCGAATTAGAAATTCTAATCAGGAGGAAATGGGTTGATTTCGTCAATCGATTTACAATCACCCAAATGAAGTCATGCCCCTTTCTCGTCTTTGGTAACTCGGAAATGAAATCCATAGATATGAAATCTTGAGCTCTTGGGTATCGATAAATAATTCCTTCTCACGTACCACTCAAAACATATCTTGCGTCCAACGAATCTTCCCAAATCCACGGCTTGTTCCGCCTCGACTCCTCAGCCACGAGTCGTTGGCGGTCCTGCCTGAGACGTGGATGGACCCATGCGAGGTCTCGAGACCACTCTCTTAACCCGAGGAACCACGACCATTGAGGTTAACGCTCCAATGTCTTCCCTTCACTTGGAGCAACGATTATATTGTTGTTCATCCGCTTCCTGTGCGTCACGCTTCTTGGCCATAAGTGTCACCATTAATGGGAGCAGTAGCCATGAAGAAATAAGAATAAGGAAAGCCCTCATTCTAAAGGAAAATGAGTTTTATTTATATTTTTCTTGATTTGGGTGGAATAAGAGAGAGAAAATGAGGAAATGGAAGCAACTGGAGTTGGATTCTGGGATTTGTGTGGAAGTAGAGAAAGATATCAGGAAATGGAAGAAATAGGGATGGGTTTTTGGATTTGTGGAGGATTTGTAGAGGAAGATTTGAGAAAATACAAGGAAGTGGGGATGGGTTATGGGAGTTGCATGGAAGTAGAGTAAGATTTGAGAAAATGGAAGAAAATAAGGATGGGTTTTTAGGTGTGGGTGGAATGGAGGTAGTGAAAGATTTGTGAAAATAGAATGAAAATGAAGATGGGTTTTAGGATTTCAATGGATGTAGAGAAAGCTTTGAAGAAAATGGAATGAAAATGAAGATGGGTTTTGGGATTGTAGAAGAAGAGAAAGTGGGTTTGGGCGTTCGAGGTAAATAGGTGGAATGAAGGGTTAGGGCCGACCGGGTTGGGCAGAGATTCGGGGTCGACTGGGTTGACTCGGTCGACCGGGTCAATGAGTTAGTGACTCGAGGTCGACTGGGTTGACTCAGTCGACCAGGTCAGTGGGATAGTTGGATGGTTATGTTTCTCAAACACCTCCCCATATATTTATTTCTTTTTCTAGAAGGGTCTCTCTCTCTCTCTCTCTCTCTCTCTCTCGTGTATATTCAATAAAATTATCATCACCTCTTTAAAGCAATTGATACATATTTGGCTGATACAATATGTCGAGCATCTTTTAAACCATGCTCATTCCTCGATTTGGCAATCGCATTCAGTCTTTATTTGTCAGAAGTGGTTGAAAGCATGATCAGATAATATATGTGGAAAATAATTAATTTGGGACCCATAAATCTAAGAATTGCGAGATTTCGAAGCTGGTAGGCATCCAAAGTAGAAGACAAATGCAACTATATGTCAGTCACATGTGAAATCCACTTCATACATTTAGTCATTTTAATTAGTCTTGTTTATGTTTGGCTGTGGTCTTCCAGATTTTCATGTTTTGTTCCTGAAACTTTAGCAATGGTTTATCACTGACAGCAAGGGTCACATGTTGGAATTTTGACAACCTACTTTTGTCATATGTTACAACTGCTTCTTTTCCACTTGGCTCCTTTCCCTGCGCTAGTAATTGATCTATTCTTACTCTGGCCTTCGTGTTTGTTCAACTTAAAACAGAGCTAACATCCATTGTTAGATACCATGCCTAAGTAATATATCGTTTCTAGCAAGATTATGGTTGATTTGTGCTGAACATAATGAGAGATATTTTGCTAACCATCATTAGTGTCCTGGGAAGGTGTCCAAATGGCATAATTAGATGTTATCTCATGGGCTATTATTCTACTAAATAGCGGCAAGATAAAAAACTATTCTATAATCTTAAAAGCTTGTACGTTACAGTCTAATATTCAGCTCTTCAGAGATTATCTGAGAACATGAGAAAAGGCACTTAAAATGATATGCAATGTCTCAGGCTTTAGCACTTAAAATGATATGCAATGTCTCAGGCTTTTCATCGAATATATGGACTACAATAGATTATTTGAAATGGTCTCTCTTTGTAAATCATTTAAATAAAACAGCACAACAAGTTTTTAAGCTTAAATCGCGGCCCATAATCGTTATCTGGACCCTCAGTGGTCAATAAAAGGTAACCTAGGGTTAATAGTAAAAGCAAATCATAACGAAACATTAAGTGCCACTAATCAAGTAAATATCCAAGCACAAGACTAAAACATCATCTAAGCAGGGAAATAGTCCCATTCATACACATATCATGAAGAGCCTTGTTGATCGTTTGGGCCCTGATAGGGAGAAATGGAGGGGAGTTCGAATTCTTACCTTGGATCAGAGGTAGCTCGCCTCTACGACGATAGGGTCGAGATTTCTGACAATGCACCCACACACACTCCTTCCATCACTTTCTATCGCTTCTCTCTCTCTCTCTCTCTCTCTCTCTCTCTCTCTCTTCTGGAATTGTTGTAGAAGTGAGTGAGAGAGAGAGGTTAAAGGGTTTTATACCCTGGTTTTAGGTGAGTTGGCCCCGAGTTCCGCTAATTCATTCAAATGGCCGTGTGGGACCCATTTCCGGTCACCGTTTCTCGATCAAGGGTCAGATTTGGCCACCCCGCTACAGGGACGTATCTTCAATCTTCAATGTGTAAATTTAGATGAAATTTGACAGCCGAAACGCCCCAATTCACTGTCCCAATTGGCAAGGCCATTTGTTTAAAAACAATAAGATTGTATTTCAAGGTTAGGGTGATTTGCACTTTACAAGTGCCGACTGGATGGCACGATTCGTTCATTTCCAAGTGTGGTCCGAATCTGTCATCCGCGACGTACCACATACCCAGTGAGCCCCATGACCTCCCATTCAGTTAGATTTTTTTACCCTTCATTAGGCGATGCACAACCCGAAAAGCCAGTTGCCAAGTACAATTTGTGTAGACCAGCTCTACGGCCTGTGTTTGGCCCGATAAAACTAAAGGCCAGAGGAATGCAGCCTTGTGCCTCTCTTTTACTAGCATAATGATTTGAGGACCAACAAGATAACCCAATATAGTTTTAATCAACCCTTTTACAATCAACCCATCCCTTGGATCAACCCTCCCAAGGCTATCGTGATTAGAGAAAGAACTCGGACTGAAATGCACAGACTTGGAAATTTTTTGCACTCCAAGGTTACTGTAAACCTCGTACAATCTACTTCGACTGGGCTTGGGTAGCGATTCGGTTTATGCTTTCAGACCTGCTTAGTTTATGCTTACCACTTATAAGTTATCACTAGCTTGTTATGGTGTTCACATCAAAATATCATTTGTACCTGTATGGGACCAAAGTCCATGTCATTCAAAGTGTGTTTAAACTGAAAATGCTTGCTTTTGCCACTATATAAAATTGGCATCTTGATTTGGTCACATGGGCACCATGAAAACATCTTAAAGAGTAAAGAGAGAAGTGATTAAAGTTCATTTCAGATGAAATCCAAATATAAATCTGATTTTATTAAATTATTTCCTTAATTATTCTTTTGAAATGCATGGAAATGACCGTGAAATGCATTGAATTGACCATGAAGTGAAGGAAATTGACCGTGAAATGAAGGGAATTGACCATGAAATGCATGGAATGGACCGTGAAGTGAAGAGAATTTACAGTGAAATTCATGGAATTGACTGTGAAGTGAAGCAAATTGACCGTGAAATGCATGAAATTGACTATGAAGTGAAGGGAATAAAAAATGAAATGACCGTGAAGTGAAGCGAAATGCCATGAAATGCATTGAATTGATTGTGAAGGGAATTGACTGTGAAATGCATGGAATTGATCGTGAAGTGAAGGGAATTGACCGTGAAATGAAGGGAATTGACCGTGAAATGCATTGAATTGACCGTGAAATGAAGGGAATTGATCATGAAATGCATTGACTTGACCGTGAAGTGAAGGTTATTGACCGTGAAATGCATGGAAATGACCGTGAAGTGAAGGGGATTGATCGTGAAATGCATTGAAATGATCGTGAAGTGAGGCGAATTGACTGTGAAATGCATGGAATTGGCAGTGAAATGCATGAAAATGACCATGAAGTGAAGCAAAATGACAATGAAGTGCATTGAATTGACCGTGAAGTGAAGGGAATTGACCGTGAAATGCATGGAATTGACCGTGAAATGAAGGGAATTGATCGTGAAATGCACGGAATTGACCGTGAAGTGAAGGGAATTGACCGTGAAATGCATGGAAATGACCGTGAAGTGAAGGGAATTGACCGTGAAGTGAATGTCTTATTGGAAATTTGGATCATAGTGGTAAGAAATTCGCAATTTCAAAGAAAGCAACATATGTATTCAATATACAACATTCACAGTCGTGTTACAAAAAATGCACTTCAAATTACATTATCTCAGAGGTATTGGAAATCTGCAACCCCGACAATTATGTCCTGTTTGTTTGCAACATCCGCATATTTTTGTTGTTCATTCCTCTCCATGGGAAAGGATCCGTGCCTTCTTCGATTTTTCAGCTGACCTCGTCTGTAGCGGGGGCTTGAAACTCAAATAATACTCCATGAATCCCGAAGAAATTTTCTATGGACTCTTGTCTCGTACTGGGTAGACGGAATCTTCATACGTGATCTAGTAATTCCTCGACGTGTACAACAGGCAACAATATGCATAATGAGGAAGATCATAGTTTATACATGTTGAAAGAATATGAAAACAAGGCAATCCCTTTACTTTAAACTCGCAACATGTACATTGTCACGCCCCAAACTCGAAAATCGGGCTCACAAAATTCCCGATCATCGAATCCGGTGCCGACAGCCTCCGTAGTACCCCATTCTTGGCACCCAGCGTTCATACGCCAGATTCCGATCCTGAGATCCTACAAGGAGAATTTTTCAATGTACATTTAACTCATAATAAGCATAACTACAAGTATACCCAAATCACAAAGGCAACATCATCATCACATATCCACTAATATAAATTTTTGAATACAATGCTGAAAGGAAAATACATATATCGAAGTCAAAGCTCCAGAAGACCGCTGCACACTCCATGCTCGACGCTGTGCAACCTAACGCCACCTGCACGCATCTATCATGCATAAGCTTATAGAAAGTTTAGTGGGTGGTGAAAGTGTGTACACAAGATAAGTGCCGAGTACGCAATACAATGCTATAAATCATACAATATCGAAATAGGCAGAAATACTGATAAGATCATGAATCATATGATATTAGAGTAAATGGAAATATACTGATAGGTCAATGAGTGCCATCAGCCGTACCAAGGCTATGCGATGCAAGGCATGAATACTAACGATCATATCAATGCAGAAACATAGCAACCCAAAATGCTAAATGCTGCGGATACAATGCAATATGCGATGTGAATGAAATGAACAAGTTGGAGTGAATTCGGGATGATAGTACATAGTATCGCAGGCTATGGGGTCCATCACAAGGGACTTCTATTCAAACCAGTCCCATACCTAAATTTGGATAGTCGGACTCAATGTGGTAAACTCCTGATCTCAGGTTAGTCGTGCACCCCAACCGAAATCCTGGCCGTTGTGAAGGTACATAACAAATAGTTATGCACTACCAACCCGAGTGAATAGTGAATGAATGAATGAGTATGCAACTCCTGCTCAATAAGTCCACATATCAGCGTCGTACATCTCTGGGATCATCACCAGGGTCTAGTACACTCCAAGCTTACTACAGCCCCAGCCGGCCACGTAGCCCAGTGAGTGGAAAAGACCTCACTACCTGCCTGCCGGTAATATACCAATGCCTACCCGGCTCATCGATAGCGGACCCATTTGGGAGCTGGTCAAACTCAGCCTAGCTTATAGCCCCTCACTCGGGTGGATAGTGCCATACCCCCTCCCAACCGACCATGACACAGTGGGAGACGTGGCCTACTAGTATTCGGCACTCGGGCGCTCATGTATCCACTCGGTCTAGACATTGGGGTGTTTCCTGGCCTTGTAGGTTTAGAGACTTTCACCCACGGACATCCAAAGTACCCGGATGCTCAAACCAAACATTTTTGGTGTCTCATTTGGCCATTTACGACATGCCTATGGAGGTCATAACCCTGATGTCGCTAGGGCGTACAGTAATCACAATCACTCAAGGCAAGATGCATGAGTCATATAGTCCAATCATGCATCAATCCTACGCATACCGTGCGCTCATGTGGGATAACTCCACCTATTAGGAAGTCTCATAAACCATCTGTACTATGGCATATGCAAGGGTCAATCACATCTCACAATAAACATGCAGATGATGCATATGAGCATGTATCATGATGCTATGCTATCACATTCTCATAATCGATATTAATAACTGACATCATCAATCGGCCTCGACAATGTGGACATTTAACTAACATTGCCCCCAAGGAATGGCCCACATAGAGCCTAACATATGGTGGACCAATGGCCTCACACAAGGACTTAATATACTACACCATGGGCCTCACTCAAGAGCTTAATACACATCACGATGGGCCTCTCACATGGGCCTAATATACATCACAATGGACTCTATCGCCTGGCCCTTAAATGCATTACAATGGCCCTCATCACATAGACCTCATATTCATCACATTAGGCCTTAAACACGGGCTGCATATACATCACATAGGTCTCGACAATCGGCCTTGGCAATCGAAATCGGCCTCAACAATCGAAATCAACACTAGGAATCGACCTTGACAAATCGGAATCGGCCTATACAATCGGCATCGACAAATCGGAATCGGCCTCGATACTCGGCCTCGACAATTGGAATAGGCCTATACAATCGGCCTCGACAAATCAGAATCGGCTTTAATACTAAGCCTCGACAATCGGAATCGGCCTCGATAAATCGGAATCGACCTTGATACTCATCCTCAACAATCGAAATCGGCCTATACAATTGACCTCGACAAATCGGAATCAGCCTCGACAATCAGAATCGGCCTCGATAATTGGAATCGGCCTATACAATCATCCTCGACAAATCGGAATCGGCCTCTATACTTGGCCTTGACAATCGGAATCGACCTCGATAAATCGGAATCGGCCTTGATACTCGGCCTTGACAATTAAAATCGGCCTATACAATCAGCCTTGACAAATCAGAATCAACCTCGATACTCGGCCTCGACAAATTGGAATCGACCTATACAATCGGAATCGGCCTTGACAATCGAAATTGTAACGCCCTGAAAATCGGGGGTCGAGCGTAAACTCAACTCCCGAGTTCCAGAACATCACTTATGCAACAAAATGAATGATGTTTGAATGTTGACTATACTTGTGCATTGAACATGAGTGAGATTAAGCCAAAACAGAATATCATACTCCAGAGACAGTAAATTAGCAAGCGGAAGACTGTAATTGGTAGATAAAATATATGAACTATAATGAGTCTCCAGAGTGTGATAATGTTACCAGGTTAAATATTTACAAGTACAGTTCTAAAATATACCTAATGTGAGGAAGTGTAATGTCTCCTATCCCAAATACCATAGCCCGAGTCAATACAATACCAGGTCTTCGGAGACCCGTCAGAGAGATACGTAGATAGGAGAATTCCTCCTATCATCATAGAAGTAGTCCGGCTCGCTTCACAAGCATCGCCACCACACGAAACTCAATAAACGGTTGGTGTTGCAAACACCGTCCCGTAACGTGGGAGTGAGTGATCAACTCAGTGGAACAGTAAAGCATAGGTTAACATGTTATCAAATCAATCAAGCAGTAATGATAACGTACAGACAAATCAAACATTTCTAATTACTCTTGTTAAGTGCAAAAATGATATGACATGATGCTGTATGCCCTTGCCAAACCACCCTCAAGCGACATCATCTTACGTTCGCGAATGCTACTCCCTTAGTGCGCCACATCTACAAAGCACATGCGGTGCATGATGATCATGATTACCGAGTTATTATTAGTCCATTTCAATCAGCAGTATTGGGAAACTAAGGTACCTCCCTTGTATCATTCCCAAACATGATCCATTCTAGGGTCGTCAGTCCTAGTTAATCTCATACGATATTATGGTTTGAGAAGCGTAGTGAAGGCATCGCAAAGGGCTCGTCACCCGTCAGCTCGGATACAGATCTCACCGTATGCGGCTCAATTGCTGGCCGTCAGCTCAAGTACATATCTCACCGTACCTGGCTCAATCACTAGCCGTCAGCTCGAATACAGGTCTCACCGTACTCGGCTCAACTCATACTCCAGTTGCTGTGAAAGACTCATCGCCAATCACAGACCTTGGAGTATACTCGAAGATACTACGGAGGACTCGTCGCCCGTCAGCACGAGCACAGGTCTCACCGTACTCGGCTCTCGTCGTAAGTATCGACAGCTCGAATATAGTGTCCCATACCACCATAATCGGCTCACGAGGTTGGTTGCGCAATGGTCACTACGGGGAGGTACATGACCCCAGCGTAGGCCGACAGCTCGACCACGGTGTCCCATACCACCATGCCCGGCTCATGCGTCTTAGCGGATCGAGGTACCATGGTTAAAAGGGATTTCACTGGTAAGTTTGGTACCCTAGGTTCAAGCAGAGGCAACCAAACATGGTGAACATACATTAGACAAATCGGGTTACTTGACGAGCTCGGCTAGCTCGAGCGCACAACAAGTTGAACGACATGAAGTGCATAAGCACTTCGCGTGGCCGACCACTATCGCCAACCGAAGTACGACTCGGGTTCGTCGAACACATCTCACGTGGCAAATGAATTGCAACCACGAATTCAATTCTGGTACCGATTGTCTGGACTATAATCATAGCCCCAAACACAATCAATTCGCATCCATAGCATGTGGAGTAAAGCATAATAACAAAGTAATTAAAGCATGCTAGTAGGCATGTTATAAGGCATGTTATAAAGCATGATAGAAAGCATGTTGTAAAGCACTTCATCAATAGGAATACAAACACATATATTACAAGTAAGCGGTTTAAGCAAATAACCTCATGGAGGTAGTCATACATGTCTCAGAGTAGTTGAGAATCCCATCTCAACACCCTAAAACATTACAATTTACTAACCACTACTCATTCAGGCATTTCAAGAAACACTTAAACAAACATACATCAACATACATGACATATGTCGATCACATAGGCATTAGGCCAAATCCTTTCCCTAGGGAGTTGCCCCAATCATAACATCGCGCGTACACCCACGACGGATGGTCATGGCAAGTAGGAATCCAAGTTCCATATTCATTCAATCATTTCCGCAAACACTTGGGCCACACATCTCGGCGTATATAGTATATATTGGCCGTGGCGTGAACTAGGAAAATCCTTTCGTCAAAAGGGTATCGCCAATACAACAATCATGATTCCATGACATTTAGTCATGGCGAGCACGAATGAGGATTCTATACTCATTCAGTCATTTCCACCAAACTTAGAATACACTATTACGTCATACATGGCGTATGTTAGCAAAACATGTATTAGGGCTATCCTTTAGCCAAGTGAGTATTTTATCCATGTATAATATATTACTACAGCAATTAATCATGACAATTGCATCAGCAAATTTTATACGTATAGGGTATTTTCCAGGATACCCAATTTCAACATACATAGTGTTTACAAGGGAACTTGTAATACGGCGATTCTTTTCGCCAAGCTAATATTTTATTCATATATTGTATAATCATATATTAAATAAGTATGTCAAACATTATTCCAAAAGAAATACGATATCGTATTTCTAACATACACAATTTCAACATACGTCACATTTACAAGTGAACATGTATTTTGGCGATCCCTTTCGCCAAACTAGTATTTTATTCATATATTATATAATCATACATTAAATAAACATGTCAAACATTTATCCCAAAAAAATACGTATACGGTATTTATACGAATACTAAGAGTATGTGAAATTCCAAATTCTACCACGTTAATCGAAACAGGAAACGGAAAGCACTTTGTACATGTGCATTGCATGCAGATCATGAATCTACCATTATCGACATTGAAAGCGTTTAAAACCGTAACTTATACACTTAAAGTCCTCACCTTTGCCTTTGGAAACGGAACGAATCAAGAAGGGTAATGGATCTTCCGTCTACGGGCGATTTCTAGCCTAAAGAGCGGAATCGGTTAGTCGGTATACATCCTACCTCGATTCCAACTCAAATCAGACCTAGGGTTAGGGTTTCTTACCTTCAAATGAGGTGGAAAACGCCGGGAAAGCGTCTAGAATAGAGCGGTATAGGCCGTGTAGCAAGCCAAAGCAGAGGAGGAGGAAAATCAACAACAACCTCCAAGCCTTTCTCTCTCTTTTTCTCTCTTTTCTCTCTCCCAAAACTCAAATTCGTATGGCTGTGAGAGAGGGTGCTCTAAGGCCCTTTTATAGCCAAAAACATTCCGAAAATAGACTCGGGTTCAAGGGGTGCTTGCTAATATAGGATTTTCGCCGCTTTTCCGGCTCAAAAGGGAAGTTCGGTGGCCTCTTTGAACCAAACGTCGACTTAAGCTCACCATCGATGGATCTACGTGGGATTACGTTTTTGACTCATTCGGATACCCGGATCACACGTGGCGGACCACTTTCGGCTCGACGGTCGGTGGGCCACGATCGAAATTCCAAGTACATATAAATGTTCCGAAATTTTTCTTAATCCGAGGGTGTAATTTTTGGTCCGATTTCGACTGTCGGGTTGCTTATCTTGACGCATCAACGAACGATGCCAGATCACTATTCTAGATATTTATTTTGGCATATGAATAGTGTTTTTCACACTACCTCGCTCCGATTCGAAACGAATGGCCGTGGAACATCGGATAAAGCTGATTTTTGAGATGATTGTTAAGCCCAGTGGGGCGGTCCTAGTTCCTTAGCTTCGGGTTAATCGGACTCCCGATGTACGATCTAGACCTAATACGAAGTTTCGTTTCATTCCCGAGAGCAGAAGGGAAATGAGTTTGGTTCTAAACTTTAGGGTAACCTAGCGTCAATGATTCTGCAAGTTTTGGGTCTTGCAGATCGTATTTAAAGCAATTCAAATGGATTTCATGGCTAATCTAGTTTAACACCTAGTTCACTTTGTCAATCTCTAAAGGATTTAATCCTAAGTGATTTTCGTCTGAGGTGGAACTTAGTCCATTGTAGTTTGTATATAAAGTGATCCAAGTTATACTACTTAGCTAGTTTAAGATAGTGTCTAGGGCGAAGGTGCTTTGAAAAATTGAAAGCACAAGGTAGTGAAGGGTGGGATTTGTGAAGAAAATGATTTAAGGAACGATTTGAGACTTTAATTGAGCGTTTAAGAACTTAAACCTGTGTTAGGATTGACCCATTGCCTAAGGACATCTAATCTCAAGTTGGCAAAAATCCGGGGCGTTACAGAAATCGACCTATACAATCGGCTTTGACAAATTGGAATTGGCCTCGATACTTGGCCTCGACAATCGAAATTAGCTTAGATACTCAGCCTCGACAATCGGAATCGGCCTCGATACTCAGCCTCGATAATTGAAATCGGCCTCTACAATTAGAATCGGCCTCGACAAATTAAAATCGGCCTCGATACACGGCCTTGATAATTAGAATCGACCTCGATACTCAGCCTCGACAATCAGAATCGGCCTATACAATCGTGCTCAACAAATAGGAATCAGCCTCGATACTCAGCCTTGACAATCAGAATCGGCCTATACAATTGGCCTTGACAAATCAAAACCTGCCTTGATACTCGGCCTCGACAGTCAAAATCGGCCTATACAATTGGCCTCAATAAATCGGAATCGGCCTCGATACTCAATCTTGACAATCAAAATTGGCCTCGACAAATCGAATTTGGCCTCGATACTCAACCTCGACAATCAGAATCGTCATCGACAAATCAGAATCAGCCTTGATACTCGGCCTCGACAATCGGAATCAGCCTATACAATTGGCCTCGACAAATTAGAATCAGCCTCGATAATCGGAATTGGCCTCGATACTTGGCCTCAACAATCGGAATTGGCCTCAATACTCGGCCTCGACAATCAAAATCGGCCTATACAATTGGCCTCGAGAAATCAGAATCGGCCTATACAATCAGCCTCGACAATCGGAATCGGCCTCGATACTCGGCCTCAATAATCGGAATTGGCCTATACAATCGGTGTCGATACTTAGCCTCGACAATTAGGATCGGCCTCTACGCAAGGTGGGATCCATTTATGGATAGCCGATAATGGACCAAGCAATATCAATGAGGCCCATTCGTTTGGGTTAACCCACTGATGAGATAGGCCTAACCAGGCCTAAGGGAAGCTCACAATGTGGACATTAAACCATCATTGCCCATCAATGTGGCCATTTAACCAACATTGCTCCCAAAGAGTGGCCCACATTGGGTTAAAGATATTGTAGACCCATGGCCTCACACAAGGGCCTAATATACATCACGATGGGTCACATCCATGGGCCTCTCATACATTAGGTGGGCCATATCATATGGGACACATATACATCACAATGGGCCTCTGACACAGGCCTAATATACATCGCGATGAGTCTTTGATACAAGCCTACATCACAAAGGGCCACATCTTATGAGCCTCAATTATATTACAATGAGCCTTTACCTATGGGCTCCAAATACATCACAATGGGCCTCAACCCACGGGCCCCAAATACATCACAATGGGCCTCAACCCATGGGTTCCAAATACATCACAATGGGCCTCTGTAACGCACTGAAAATCGGGGGTCGAGCATAAACTCAACTCCCGAGTTCCAACGCATCACTTATGCAACAAAATGAATAATGATTGAATGTTGTCTGTATTAGAGTAGTGAACATGAGTGAGATTAAGCCAAAACAACATATCATACTCTAGAGACAGTTAAATTTGCAAGCGGAAGACTGTGATAGATAGATAAAATATATAAACTATGATGAGTCTCCAGAGTGTGATAACATTACCAGGTTAAATAATTACAAGTACAGTTCTAAAATATACCTAATGTGAGGAAGTGTAATGTCTCTTATCCCAAATACCATAGCCCTGTCAATACAGTACCAGGTCTTCAGAGACCCGTCAGAGAGTTACATGTAGGAGAACTCTTCCTCGACATCATAGAAGTAGTCCGGCTCTGCTTCATAAGCATTGCCATCACCTGAAACTCAACAAATCTGGTTGGTGTGTACAACACCGTCCCGTAACGTGGGAGTGAGTGATCAACTCAGTGGAACAATAAAGCATAGGTTAACATGTTATCAATACAGTCAAGCAGTAATGATAAAGCAGTAAATCAAACACTCCTAGTTACTTTGATTAATGCAAGTATGAATGCAGGTATGATGGATGCCCTCACCGATATACTCCCTCATGCGACACCATCTCACGTTCGTGGCATGCTTACATCCCACAGTGCTCCACATCTTCCAGGCACATGCGATGCATGATGAGCATGATTACCGAGTTTTTAATTAATCCAATTCAAACAGCAGGATTGGGAAACTAAGGTACCTCCCTTGTATCATTCCCAAACATGATCCATTCTAGGGTCGTCAGTCCTAGTTAATATTAGACGATGGTGTGTTTTCTAGGTCACTGCAGAGGCTGCCAGGGCTGTTACGCACAAAGGTTGCACCACTCCCCCATCACCCCTTAAACGATTCATCACTATACAGAAATAGGCCTAGTTCATACTCTATATATCGCGGCGAACCCTAAGGCGCACTGCGACTTCGAGAATATGCTCGCGGTCACTACAAAGGCACGCTGTGGTCGTTATGCACAAAGGTTGCACCACTCCCCATCACCTTATCAATGTAGGCCGAAATGCCGCGAATATAGTGTCCCATACCACCATAATCGGCTCACGAGTTAAGTTGCTTCGGGTCACTACGGGAGGCATGTAACCCCAAGATAGGCCGACAAATTCAACCACGGTGTCCCATACCACCATGCCCGGCTCATGAGTCTTAGCGGATCGAGGTACCATGGTTAAAAGGGTTTTCACTTGGTAAGTTTGGTACCCAGGTTCAAGCAAGAATGCGACCAAACATGGTGAACATATATTAGACAAATCGGGTTACATGACGAGCTCGGCTAGCTCGAGCGCACAACAAGTTGAACGACATGAAGTGCATAAGCACTTCGCGTGGCCAACCACTATCGCCAACCGAAGTACGACTCGAGTTCGTCGAACACATCTCACGTGGCGACATGAAACTCAACCACGATCTCCAATCTAGTACCGATTGTCTGGACTATAATCATAGCCCCAAACACAATCAAGTGCAGATAGATAAAGCAGTAGTGAATCAAGATTCAACTCATACAATCAAGGTCTGGTAGTATCCGTTTAGGGCTGCCAGGGCTGTTGCACGCATTCGTTGCTCCACTCCCCCATCACCCATGATGGATCATACAATGTAAATATAAATTTAAACATATGCATTACATGGTTAAAATCATAAAGCAGTTGAGCATGTTATGAAGCACAACACGAGCATGAATTTGTACATGTTCAATTCCTAATCACACAACTATCCAAGGAGATCATACACATAGTTAAAAGAGGTTGAGAATCATATCTCAACACCCTTATACATTACAATTTGCTAACTACTACTCATTCAGACATTTCAAGAAACACTTAATCAAACATACATCAACATACATGACATATGTCGATCACATAGGCAGTAGGCCAAATCCTTTCACTAGGGAGTTGCCCCAATCATAACACGCGTACACCCACGACTGATAGTCATGGCAAGCAAGAATCCAAGTTCCATATTCATTCAGTCATTTCCACAAACACTTGGGCCACACATTTTAACATATATGGTGTATATTGGCCGTGGCGTGATTTAGGGCAAATCCTTTCATCAAAGGGGTATCGCCAATACAACAATCATGAATCCAAGACAATTAGTCATGGCGAGCACGAATGAGAATTTTATACTCATTCAATCATTTTCACAAATACTTAGAATACACTATTACAACATACATGGTGTAAGTTAGCAAAACATGTATTAGGGCTATCCTTTAGCCAAGTGAGTATTTTATCCATGTATATTATATTACTACAACAAATAATCATGATAAATACATCTCCCAATATTTATACGTATACAGTATTTTCTAGAATACGCATTTTCAACATACATAGTGTATATAAGCAAACATGTATTACGGCGATTCCTTTCGCATATTACGGCGATTCCTTTCGCCAATTAAGTAATTTATCCATATATTATATAATCATATGACAAATAATCATGGCAAACACATTGCTAAAATATACACGTATACGGTACTTCTTACAATACCGTATTTCTACATACATGGTGTATATTAGTAAACATGTATTTAGGCGAACCCTTTCGCCAAATGAGTATTTTATCCATACATCATATATCCATACGACAAATAAACATGTCAAATACATTTCCATAAAAAATATGTATACGGTATTTTATACGAATACCTAGAGTATGTGAAATTCCAAATTCTACAATTCTAATCGAAACAGAAAACAGAAAGCACTTTGTACATGTGCAATTGCATGCAGATCATGAATATACCATTATCTGATATTGAAAGCGTTGAAAACCGCAACCTATACACCTAAAGTCCTCACCTTTTGTTGTAGAATCGCAACGAAATCGATAGGTTTGTCTAGCTTCCGTATACGGCAACTAGGCAACCTAGAGAAGGAAATAGGTTAGTTATTTCATAACCTACAACAATCAAATCCCCCAAACAGGTTAGGGTTAGGGTTTATTACCTAGAAATGACACCGGAATCGTCGGAAAAGCGGCAAGAATGAGGTGGTTAAGCACCGATAGCAGCAGGGTAGAGCGGCGAGGAGATCTTCCCACAACTCCCACACTTTCTCTCTCTCAATCTCAAATTCGTATGGCTGCCATGAGAGAGGGTTTAAGGTCCTTATATAACCTAAAAATTTACCGAAATAGACTCCTGTTCAAAGTATACTTAGTTTATAACCAAAGCGGGACTTTTTCAGCTCAACGAAGGACTTCTGGCGGGCCTCCTTGAGCCAAAGGTCAGACTTAAGCTCACTAATGCTGGATCTACATTCTATTAAGTTTTTGTTTCAGTCGGATTTCCAGATCACGCGTGGCGGACCAGTTTCAGTTCAACGGTCAGCGGATCTCGATCGGAGATTCCGAGTACATGTAAATGTGTATGAAATTTCTCTTGATCCGAGGGTGTAATTTAGTCAGATTCTGACGGTCTGGTTGCTTAAAACTGATCCGCAATCGATGAGTCTCAGATTACTATTCAAGATATTTATTTTTTAAAGAAAAATGTGTTTTCACACTCTCTCGCTCCGGACTCAAGCGAACAGCCGTGGGACATCGGCTGGATTTGATTTCCGAGATGGTTGTCAAGCCCAGTGAGGCGGTCCTAAGTCCTTAACCTCGTATTGTTCGGACTCCCGATGTGCGGTCCAGATCAGATACGGAGTTTCAAGATGCTCCCGAGAGCAGCCGGGTAATGAGATTGATCCTAGATTTTAGGGTAACCTAGCGTCAATGATTCTACAAGTTTTAGGTCTTACAGATTGTATTTAAAGCTATTCAAATGGATTTCATGGCTAATCTAGTTTAGCACTTAGTTAACTTTGTTAAATTTCTAAAGGATTTAGTCCTAAGTGATTTTCGTCTGAGGTGGAACTTAGTCCATTGTAGTTTGTATATAAAGTGATCCAAGTTATACTACTTAGCTAGTTTAAGATAGTGTCTAGGGTAAAAGTTCTTAGAAAAATTGGAAGAACAAGGTGGTGAAGGGTTGGATTTGTGAAGGAAATGGGTTCAGAAGTGATTTTAGACTATGAGATTCAGTTCTGACAAGTTAATGAGGTGTTAGGATCGACCCATTGCCTAAGGACGTCTAATCCCAGGTTGGCAAAAATCCGGGGTGTTACAGCCTCAACCCATGAGCCCCAAATACATCACAATGGGCCTCAACCCATGGACTCCAAATACATCACAATGGGCCTCAAATACATTCAACGGGCCGTATCAAATGGACCACAACAACTACACTATTCATCTATTGCTGGAGATCTTTTTAGAGCATTATCACAAAAAAATAAATCATATCCAAAGGATCATGTGGACTATACCACACCTAACAGTGGTGATAATGATTTCCAATGTTAAATTCCAGTGGGCCCCACCATAGAATTATTCCCCATCCAGTCTGTTCATAAGGTCATAAAGGCCTAGATATAGAGGAAAAAAATATCATATTGGTCCAAAATCTAGTAACCCAAGGGGTTTCAATGGTGGACGTTCATCCTACTATTTTCTACAGTGTGGTCCACTTGATATTAGATCCGTCTTATTTTTAGTCTCAAGCCTCAAGACGGGATCACTAAATGAATGAACAGTTTGGATGGAAAACATCCATCATGGTGAGGCCGCTGACCGTCCAGCGGATGGACAACTAGATATAGCTAAGTAGATGGACGGTTTGGATGGAAAACATCCATCATGGTGAGGCTGAACATAGCACCATCCATATGGACGGTGCAAATGAAGCACATACATAATGGTGGGTTCCACCAGATAGATGGACGGCGTGGATTTATCTCCACGTACAGCAACTTAGCTGCTGCTACCGTGGGTGGGTCCCACGTGGTACCCACCTCCATATACATACATATATATATATATATTATTATCTTATTATTATAATATTTTTTTAACATCATACATTCAAACGTCCAGGTGTCCATTTGACAGACAGTCTGGATATGGACCTCACGTGGGATGGGTTCCCACCGTCCAAGCAATGGACGGTGGAAATAGAATAGATACATCAAGGTGGGTTACACCCACACGTGGCCCACAGCTTGGGACCAAGCTGATATTCATGATTTTCCCACCGTCCAGGCAGTTGGACGGTGTGGACAAATACATCATGGTGGCTTTCATCGTCCAGCATGATGGACGGTGAGCATATACATCACGTGGGTCCACACCCCTAGACGGCGTGGATACGCTGCAGATATGTCTAGGTGGGCCCCACGTCTTAGACAGATGGACGACATGGATCTACGGCACATGCGTTAGGACCCCACTGTCCAATGCATCATCTGGACAGTTGGATGGCATGGATGAAAAGCATACATCAGGTGGACCCACACTGTTTTTACAACGTGGATCAAGTGGGCCACACCCATCACAAGAGAGAGAGAAAGAGAGAGAGAGACGATTATGAGAGGGGAGGGACCCCGCCACATGAGCCCTCCCTATACATGAATACATCAAGCTGGGTCCCACATATGTGGCCCCTCAAATCACAAAATCAACAAATAGAAGCACCCACCATTCGATCTTCTTAGTCCGATGGAATCCTAGCTCCTCGGCTTCGACTTTGATGGAGGATGATGAAGTTTGGAGGGTTAGGATGAAAGATGTGGGGGTAGGAAGATGGGCCACACCAAGCTCTTCTCATGGAGAACTTAGACGGTTGGGTTGCGTGGAGAATGAGAGAGAGATAAGAGAGAGAGAGGTGTAAGAGACAGAGGGATGGGTGAGCGATGGGGTGTGATGGGTGAGTGAGTGATGGATGTGTACTTATGTAAGAGAGAGTGTTGACTTTTAGGGAGGGTGGTTGTACTTGGAGATGGGATGGAGTGATGAGTTGTACTTTGATTGATTGATATGATGTGTCATAGAGATTCTCTCTAAATTGCAACGTGCGGTGTTTTCCTCGAACTGAACGTGGGTTCATACCTCCTGACTAGGGTATTGCCTCAGCACGGGAGATGCGGCCTAGAACCTTGGCGACGGCGCTGTCGCACTGGCACAAGTCTCAAGTCGAGTCGACTTAAATATGCAGGACTCGGCTTAAGCTCACGCGCAAATGTCGATTACAGGTCGCGAGTTACCGGAATTTGACCTGAAGGACCATAGGAGTATACGGAACGATACGAACTAGGATACGGGTCTTACATACATGAAAGCTCATTTAGTTTGACGGTATTATTATAGTCTCCCACAATATAGTATTCATCCCGAGAAATTGTGTGGCAGCGAACATCTCATGCCTTCGGTATGAGATCCTTTACTTGTTTCTCGGCCCATGGTGTCAACAGTCCAACGAATAATGATGCTAATTCTCTTCTCTTATAAAACATCTCTTGAATTTTCATTCTGACAGTCTCTATCAATATAGTTATAGGATATTCTCGTGCTTCTTTAAATAGAGCATTAACACACTTAGCTATGTATATAGTGACCAAATTAAATCTTTTTCCTGGGAAGTGCGAAGATGCCCACTTTTCATACACTATTTCCCTCAGCCATGCATGAACCGAGGGGTTGGCAAGTTCGATATCATGCATTAACTTTTCGAACTCAACCCTCCTACAAGTCTTTACAGCTCGCCAGTAGCAAATTTCTAATGACTTGTCCTTGAACGTGTCCACCAAGTTTCGATATATATGGCCGCGTAGTAGCCCTAGATTGCTGCTTGGAAGACCTGGGGAACTTCTTTCATTAGACCTTTATGCCAGTCTGATATGTTCACAAGACCAGGGCAATCCCCTAACGAATCGCTGAGGTAGGTGAGGAACCAGTTCCAACTACTGTTGTTTTCTAATTCTTCGATACCAAAAGCGACCGGAAAGATATGATTGTCGCCATCCAAAGCCATAGCAACGAATAGAACACTCATGTACTTACCTTTTAGATGTGTCCCGTCAATGGCTAAGACCCTTCACAGAGATGTTTGAAAACTTCCGACGCACTGTCCGAGTGCAACAAAGTATCTCTCGAACCTCATCGTTTATTGATTCATAAACAGGGCAGTCACTGTCCTCGGGTTCGCCATCCTCAACTCATGCAAGTACATTGAAAGTTCTTTGTAAGAGTCTTCATAAGACCCCATTACGCGATCGATTGCAATATCTTTAGCGCGTCATGCCTTCTTATAGCTAATAAGAATATTATACTTCTCTTGCATTGTAAATATAATGTCCTTCGGCCTTAACCCCAGGCGCTGCTCAATGCGATTGACAACCACTTCACTGGGCAGCTTACTACTTGCTTGCCGATGATCGCTCTTCATCCATGACATTCCACATGTATGTATGGACCTGTAAGTCTTAATATTGAATATCCCTACTTCATTCACCCTAGATGCATGTATCCTCCATTCACACTTATCTTCCATACACGCCACAGTGAATTCTTAGATGTAGAATACAGGACCTTGTATTGAAAGTTGTTGCGAATTGCAAATTGGTTCAAAATATACTTACACCGGCTCTTGTCCTTAAATGTTTGGCTAATGACTATATCAATCAGGTCATCAACTGGATATGAATACAGTGACAGGTCTGCATTGGTGAAACCAGCATCCTTGAAAGGCACAATGGGAAGCTGATGTTGAAGTCCGATGTTCGAGCCTGTTCAGGTAATGGAATGTCGCTTCCACTTATGTTTCTGGCGTTGGATGTTGAGGGCAAGTCTACTCTTGTAAATGAAGGTGATGCCGTATATTCACTTCTGAGATTCACGTCAGCCGACACCATCACTTGACTTGTCATGAAGTTTGATGTCTGAGCCGGCTCGGGTATTGGAGTGTTGCTTAGAGGAACCTGTGAAGGTGATGTCATATATTCATATTTCCATCCATGTTCCTCACCCAAACTTACAACGGTTGGGGCGTCATGTTTGAACGCACTGTAAGCCACTGGGTCTTCGAGTACTGCCTCATTAAAGCGTTGCGTTGTCTCGATGAATAGAGGGATGTAGTGACCGGATGCTTCAGCTATGCTGCCAGGAACATTCTCACATCTTCATAGTCTTTAATTATAGCTGGAGGGGGCTGATTCATTTGTGCAAGGGTACAGTACTTTCAACCTTATATCATAATGCTCAAGTCTAGTCTTCACAACTCTGTGCATTTTTAAAACAAGTTGTTCATATGTAGTGTCAACTCCCACAGCAGTAGGTTTCGAGTAACCACCCTTGTACATGTATCGATTATTTTTGCTAACTAATTCCCCACCATATGAGCATATGATCATTATCGAAGCCATTTTCTGAAAACAAATACAATAATATAACTCGTTTAGTATTCACATGTATAAGATGGATTTGACCGAGTAATAGGAAATCCACCATTGAATATCTCAAATATGATTGACTTAGCGTTTAGATTTTCAAAGTTCTCAAATATGTCACTCAGTTCGTGATGATTTTCACCCACTTCACAGTCAATTTCACTCACTTCTAGGGCAGGTTCACTCACTTCGTATTGAATTTCACTTACTTCTCGGTCCTGAAGTGATTGAAAATGAGTACAAAGTGAGTGCCTGTCTGATTTTTAGGCTCAACTGTAATTACCATATAAATGGGTAACAATTATTCACCTAGGTAATTACCACATATTTTCCAATGTAGATGTGACAACTTACTTTTTTACACTTGAATCGAGTAATTTATAAAATCAATGTGGGGCCCACCGTGATGTATGTTGAAATAGCGGTGAAGACCGCTTTCGTTGAAGTAGAAATATGCCAATATATCCTAGAGGGGGGTGAATAGGACTTTTTAAAGTTTTTATGATTTATTTCAAATCCTATTGCACTAATCCTAACAACAGCTCATATTAGGATTACTTAAAAATAACTCTACACGCTTCCAAGCTTGGTAGAGGATCCAATCACAAACTATTTAAGGAGTGAACAGTATCTAAACTAGTTTATGATGGATATGACTGTGTATGTGTGAGGTGTGATTTCGGATATTCAGATATGAAAATATTAAAGCAAATCACACAATCAGAAGAATAGTAAACTTAAACATAGTCATTTTTATAGTGGTTCGACGATCAATCTACTCCACTCTTAGTAGACGCACTCAACCCTTGAGTGTGCAGGATTTTACTAAGGAGGTTTCACAGAAGTTCACCTTAAACCTAAGGTTTTAAATCAGGTTCACCTTCAACCTTTACAATCTACGCTGAGGCTGACTGTTTATGCTCCCTGAGCAAGGGTCAACACATAACACCCGATTTTAGGCACACTGGCCAATGATCTTCCATAAGACCCTATCTGAGGTTTTACGCGGTTTACTCGAAACCCGAGGTTTCACACGGTTCACCTCAAACCTAAGGTTTTGACTGGTTCACCTTCAACCAGATGTTTATGCTCTCCATAGAGCAAGGGTCCTATAACGCCCCAGTTCCCGGAACTTGAGTACACTACACGTTTTCCAAAAACCCGAGTGTTAATCTTTAAAATATCCCAAATTTCATGTACATTTTTTTTCTTTTTATTAGAGTTAATAACATAGCGGGATGGAAACAATTCAAGCATAAGAGGGAGTCCAAATATACATAACCAAGGTTTCAAGCGGTAACACACAATACGCTGGATAGGGAATTTCCTATAATGCTTAGATTCATTTCACTCATTGAGTGTTTTGACAATGTCATTTCATTTAAGGAAAATTATGGGAAGAATTTTAATCCTAGATTTTTTTTTTTTTTTTTTTTTGAAAGTCAGGTTCAAGAATTATTCTTCTTAACCTCCTGGTTGGAATTTATTTTCCCATGGTACTTAGGTAGTTTCCAAATTCAAGTAATTGGTTTAGTAATTTACATGGGATTCAAAGTTCTTGTTCCTATGTTCAAATGACTCATCCTAAAAATTTCAAAGGGGACTAAGGTTTCAAATTCCCATGGAATTTATCATATATTTGATTGTCATTCCTAATGTATTCAAGGGAACCTAAGTTTAATTTCTACGTTCAAACAATTAAACTGGAACTTTCCTAAGATGTCCAAGTTTGGTTCACTCACAGAGTAATGTGGCAATGTTATTTCAACTAAGGGAAATTATAGGAAAAGTTCAAATCCTAGATTAAAAATATTCTTTAGGGTCAAGTTTCAAGGAATGTTCTTGATGATCATAATCACATAATAGTGGACATTTGTCCTCCTCTTATACCCAAGCTTACTTTCTAAGTTCAATAACTACCACGGTAGTTTATAGTGGGGACTTGAGTTTTTGTTTCCAAGTTCTATGGTTATTCAAACAATTTTCTATGGAACCTAAAATTTTTGAGTCTCTTAGTTTAAATGACTAAAGACAAATTTCAAAGGATCTAAGTTCATTTCTAAAGTTTACAACTATCTAAACAACACTCTACGAAATTTTTGAATTTTGAGTTTCTATGTTCTCAGTTTCTCCTTAATCCTAAGGGAATTTTATGCACGTTCAAATGGTCATCCTGTTAATTTTAAAGGGGACTTAAGTTTGGGTTTCTACGTTCTTAAAATTTCTCTAAAGTCTAGAGGAATTTTCCTAGGTTCAAATCTCTAATTCCAATATCCTAACTTGAGACATTTAGAATTTATATAAGTTTGTTTCCCAAAGGCAAGGTTTGTCTAGACTCGCTCTACTACCAACTTGTAACACCCTGGTTCCCGGAACCCGAGTACACTACTCGTTTACCAAAAACCCAAGTGTTAATCTTTAAGATATCCCAAATTTCATGTACATTTTTTTTTCTTTTTATCAGAGTTAGTAACATAGCGGGATGGAAACAATTCAAGCATAAGAGGGAGTCCAAATATACATAACCAAGGTTTCAAGCGGTTACCCAAAAACTTATACAAACCAACGTCCTAACTTTTACAAAATACAAGAGTATAAATTAAATACAAAAGAAATTAGGAATGAAGAGTCGCAAGATCATCTGGCTCCTCCCATTCCATATGAACACCAGCATATGCGTCAACTACTTCTCCTGCACATTGAGTACAGTTTGATAGCGTCAATGGCTATCGCAGTGAGGTATATCCCTCAAGATTTATCGTATCACCCAGATAATTAAGCATAGTTAACAAAAGTTGTGTGTAACAAATATTGCACAAAGATTATCATGAAAATTAGATAAGGTTCATCAAATACGCATTCATTAAATAAATCACACAAAAATCTTATTTAAATGCATGGATATATGCACATGCTCACAGACCTAGGGATGCACATCCAGCTGGTAAAAAGTCGCCTAAGGAGAACTAGCCACCCGAAAAAATACTCAAAGGTACGCCCAAGGAGAACTAGCCATCCCAAAAAATACTCAAAGGTACGCCCAAGGAGAACTAGCCACCCGAAAAAGACTATGATATATAGATCACCCAAGGGGACCAGTTACCTGGAAAAGTACACGAAGGTACACCCAAGGAGAACTAACCACCCGGAAAAGACCATAATAAATAGATCGCCCAAGGAAATCTAGCCACCCGAAAAAGTACACAAGGTACACCCAAGGAGAAATAATCACCCGGAAAAGACCATGATAATATATAGATCGCCCAAGGAGAATTAGTCACTCGAAAAAATACACAAATGTATACCCAAGGAGAACTAACTACCCGGAAAAGACCGTAATATATGCTATGAAAATGTATGATTAGCCTAGTCATTATTATTCCAAATTCAAACAATCAATTTAGAAAAGCTCAAAGGTCACTATAGGGGGTTGGTCACCCAGCATAGGCCGACAGCTCAGGCATATTGTCTCATTCCACCATCTCTGGCTCATAAAGCTAACAAATAGGATGTGTAAAGGTAACATACTCGACTAGTGGCTAATTATAGTTCTACAAGTGGGACTTTCCATCGCGGGGTTATGCGAAATTAATCCATAAAAACCACAATAGGCAAATAGTTAATGAAAGCCATATGAGGCAAATAGTCCATTCAAGGATACGATAAAAGGGTTATCTCAAAAAGCCATAAAGGCACCATCAATCCACACGATGGGAATCCACATCATAATCTCAATTTGTTCATTACATAATTCGCCACTAGCTTGAGGGCCCTCTAAAAATACTATCAAGAAATCACATATGGCCAAGTAAGCCATGAATAATATTAATGACACTTACACATATAAAATATTCATTTTAAAGCAGAATCGGGATATTTAAAATTCGTAGCATGTTCCAATAACTTGAATTTAAATCCAATCACCATTTATTTATAAATAATTACTCATTTAGAGACTACATGTATAATCATTTCTACTTGACACTATATTAAACAATCAAATAATATAAATAAATAAAGATAAATAAATAAAGAAAAATAACAGATTTAATCATCAAGATGTAGAAAAGCTTGAAGGGTGATCCTCACCTTTAAATTAGATGATTGCAACATGAATGCTCCAATGCATGAATTCAACTTGAATGGGTTAGATTTATGTTCCACGCACACCACTTATGGTTTAAATTTAACCCTCCATCTTTTTAACCTCCAACCTAAGTTGATTTTGATCCACTTCATACCTACAGATATGCACCTAGGAGATTTAGATATCACACTTTGTGAATTTAAGGATTAACCAACTGAGCTTAGAATTTGCATAATGAAATTAAGCATACTTACCTAGCCTAACTAAGCTAACTCAATTTGATTAATATGCTTGATGTTTCAATTCAATTACCAAATGATTCCATCATGGAGAGAGATCAAAGGCATAGGCTAAATGCTGGACTGGAATAAACAATAACTAGCTTTATAAAATTCAATGGATCCAATGAAAACTCACCGAGTCAACTCGATAAGAACTGAAGAAAACCATGATCTTCTTCTTCTTCCTCCTCTATCCTTCTATTCTTTCTCTTTCGAAATGCTCGTCCAACAAGTTTTATGGACTCAGCAAGACTCACCCTGACTCGGCGAGTTTTAGCTGAGTCAACTTAGCAGCAGCACGCCTCTCTTTCCTCTCTTCTCCTTCCTTCTTCTTTCATCTATTTCTCTCTTCTTCACTCTCTTCTCACTCTCTGTATGGCCCAGATGAGTCCCTACTCAGCCTGTATTCATCGTGGCTCAACCGTATTGACTCGAGCTAGCGAGCCACTGAATCGCCCGCCATCACTCCTCGCACACATTGATTTTCTTCCTTTCCTTTCTTTTCTTCTCCTTCTTCTTCTCCTTTGCTTTAAGGATCCAGAGGTCTCTAAGCGTCACTGAGACCCAGACCAGCGTCTGAACGAGCTAAGGCCCAACTGAATCGCATGGTACTAACTCGGTCGAGACAGGACACGACTGTTGCAGCTGAGGCGTTTCTGCTACACTCTCCCTCTATTCTTCTCCTTTTTCTTTCTTCTGCTCTTTTGTTTCTTCTCTTCTTCATTCTTCCTAGATATCTTGACTACGAGGGATGCTCGGACTCAGCCCGACAAAGCAGCGACTCGGACCGAGTTAGCTTCACCCAGCGCGGTAGCCAAACGGCACCCTTTCTCTATTCCTTTCTCTTTATTTCTCTCTCTCCCTTTACAAATTCATGCCCTAAAAGGGCGCCTTTTATAAGGCTTTATCAACCCTCTTCTGGAAGATTCGGACGCAACTAATCGGAGGTTAGTTATGAGTTAACGGATCCAAACCGTGCGATCTAGAGGTGGCAATTCTGAATTTTTCTTTCATGGTGGTGATCAGACTACATGGATGAATTTCTGGGACTCTGGCCCACCTAACAGACAGCTTAGATCAGAAAGAGGGACCCACCTGAGTGTGATGGGTTCCCCAGCCAATGGAGAAGATGACATGATCGATCATGGTGGTTTTCAGCCTAAGGCCCCATCTGATGATCCATTGCATCTGGACGGAATAGATGGGCCACTAGATCATTGTGGGACCCACTTTTTAGGTGGACAACAACGAAAGCTCGGTGGTGCGTGAGATTTTTGAGCCGCGGCCAGTATTTTCTCAAGTCACCAATATCTCACGAGAGAACTTAAAGTTGTTACCAGAGGGTGTTGGTTGCCCTAGGACGGACGTACCAGATATGCCAATGAGGCTTCTGAGAGCTAAGGAAACAGACGAGATTGAGCCAGCACAAATATGGAAAGATTCTTTCCGCGGCTCCTTTCTCCATCTCTTTCTCTCTCTTACTGGTTATAGCAACCTAGCTTCAAGGGCTACGATTCTATCGGAATGGACGGTCGGGATTGAGAGAGGACTCACCGATTTGCCAGCTCATTGGCACGAACCGATTTCTATTTTTGAAAACTACCGGAGCGCATCTTCCATTTGTGCCTATTATGGTGTGTGCACGCATTTGACAAAACGTGTTAAACAAACTAGGTTTTGGTTAGAACGATCTAACGAACTAGATTGACTGTTCAGATCATCCGTGTGGCGACAAATGGTGAGCCACAATTCAAATGAATAGATGATATCTGTTAGTGGCGTGAAAACGCAGGAAAGAGAGATTTTTCTCTTCTTTTTTTTTTTGAAATTTCGGGTCAAACGCATTTGACCGCGCTGTACGGTCCAGTGCACAGTGGTTGTACAGATCTCCTGCACTTACACTAAGTGCATGGGGTCCACATTGCTGTATGGTGCAATCCGCACTATCCATTTGAATCTACTGGTCTTGTTAGGACATTTTGACCGTTGGTTAGGCAATTCATATGCTTAGGTGAGCTCTACTTTTAACTTTTGATTCCTATTTGTGGATTTATATAGATTTGGTAGTCGGATTAATCCTAATTCGATCTAGAATGGTTCCATAGTCATGAGTTAATTTAGGTACATTCAAATATTCAATTTCCCATGATTCTTTAGTCATTTAATTCCCAAACTATGGTGCGTTTCTCCATTGAACCCTCTGATCAAGTTCTTTCGAGCAAATGTGTATCCTTGCAGTTGTATGCTTAACTACAATATTTGCTCTAGTAAGCAATGGCCAGATGGCCAGGTCTAAGGATAAAAATTACTTCAAAAGATCCACTAAATGTTATGACAAAGGCGAATGTTCCGTTTAGTTGGAATTTTGTTTATACTAATCCTTGTCTTTTTTTTTTTTTTTGGTAATACCCAAGTAATGAAAGTACAGGTTGTTACAGGTCCACACAATGCACCCACCACGTACACTCCTGTCGGAGGCCTCCTCGAGGGCTTGAAGGGGTGAGAAACACCTAAGACCCAATCCTAAAAAGGAATGATCACAAGTGTCCTCTGGACTCTAGATACTTACAGATAAGTGGATGAGTCCCATTAAGCACGTTGACGAAGATCTCCTCCTTTGTTGATGAAGAGTCTTCAACTTCCTTGATCCGTAACTCAAAAGATGTACCAATACATCACGACGGGTTGGGTCAAGGTTATGATGAAATCTTACTCTCAAAAGATTTTCCTATAAGGAAGATAGAGCGATTTCAATCATCTAAACATTCAAGGTATCCCAGCTTAATGATTTGCCATTAAGGTACTAGCTGGAGGATCCTTGAATGTGGAAGTTCATTTCCCAATCCACTCTATTGAATATCAATGGTGAGGGTGGATTGGAGGATGAACTCCCTTTAGAAAAAGGGCTTTGGGTATAAGATCTAAGGTTAAACACTCAAAAGTACTCTCTTCTTTCTCTCATAGCAATAATAGACAAGTCCTCTTTATATAGGCAAAAGGTTCCAACGGATATAAAACGGTCACATTTATGACAGAGTTCAATATCATCGAGCAGGTTCGATATCATCGAGCGTATACTCTTGATAGCATCGATGGTTCGCTCGATGACTCAAACTCAATGTCATACGCTTTTAAACCTTTTGCCAGTTGGTCGATGAATCGAAACGATTGTCGATGTCATCGGATTTTGAACTCCAATTCCATCGAGGGAGGTTCGATCCATTGACATTTGAAAAATGAGAGAGACTTGACTAGAAATATTTCAGGTTTTTATGAATGATTGAGGGACCTTCGAGATCATCGGAATTTGAATGTCGATGATATCGATAGCTGTGTCGATGCATCGATAAATCAAAAGGATTTTTCATAAAGCTTGCTAGACAGTTTATGTTCATGTTCGATGCAATCGATACGGCATCGATATCATTGATATTTGAATATCGATTCTATCGAGTGACCCCCGATCATAGACAAACCACCCTGAAATATTTTGTTGGAGAACTTGGCGCCCAAGACCGATATCATCGAAGGCCTTCCGATATTATCGAGGTTTGAATTTCGATGGTATAGAGGAGGCTTCGATATATTGATGCTTATATGATATTCTTAAGAAAAAACAGGGGCACCAGAATTCTGCCTATCGATATTATCGAGTCACTTCTGATAGACTCAAGATTTGAATATTGATGATATCGATAGGTGTATTGATACATCAATAATTCCATCCAGAGATGTATGAGGTTGCTGGACATATTTGGTCCTCTTTTCGATGGTATCGATGGAGCATCGAGGACTCGATAGCGCAGGTCAATCATATCGAGATGTGTATCGATAAAATCGACAAGGCAAGAAAACTTAGAGAATTTTCCTATTTTGAAAACGTTTTCTTACCCTAAAAATCCTAAGATATTTTAGTTTGTTTTAAGGGTTTTAACATACCTGGTGATTTGGGACAAGGGATGTGAGGCTCAAATTTACCTGTGGCGAGCTTGCACACATCCGGTTGAAGCAGACGCTTGAATTGATCTTCCTATCAGGCTCTGTAGTTTAACTGACTCAACACTCACACTAATTGACAAACCAGGGCACTTTCATATGTGACGTATCTACACCGCTCATTTGTTATGTTAGCTGAATTTAGGGCATGAGCAAAAAAATGGGGTAGATCCAAAGCTCAAGTGGACCACACCATAAGAAACAGTGGGAATAGAACACCTACCATTAAAAACTTTTCGGGGCCTTTAAAAGTTTTACGTATGGCTAATATTTGTGTTTTCCCCTTATCCATGTCTATGTGACCCTATGTGTCACGTCACAAACTCAGAAACCGGGCTCATAAAATTCTCAATCACCGAATTCAGTGTCGACAGCCTCCATAGTACCCCATTCTTGGATCCTAGCACCTATACACCAGATTCCGATCCTGGGATCCTACAAGGAGGATTTTTCAACGTAAATCTATCCCGTAAGAAGCATAACCACAAGTATACCCAAATCACAAAGACAACATCATTATCACATATCCACTAATATAAACATTTGAATACAGTGCCGAAAGGAAAATATATATATCGAAATCAAAGATCCAGAAGACCGCTGCACGCTCCATGCTTAACGCTGCTGCAACTTAACGTCACCTGCACGCATCTATCATGCATAAGCTTATAGAAAGCGTAGAGGATGGTGTAAGTGTATGCACAAGGTAAGTGCCAAGTATTCAATACAGTGCCATAATCATACAATATCAGAAATACTAGCAAGATCATGAATCATACGATATCAGAGTAAGCGAAAATACTGACAAATCTATGAGTCATACAATATCAGAGTACGCAACACAGATCAGTTATGCAAATGAGGAGTCATAGAGAGCTAAATATCAGATGTCGATGATGCAATGCAATATGCGGTGCGGATGAAATGACCAAGATGAAGTGTGAAGTTGGGATGATAGTATATAGTATCGCGGGCTATGGGGTCCATCACAAGGGACTTCTATCCAAACCAGTCTCATACATAATTTGGATAGTCAGACTCAATGTGGTAAACTCTTGATCTCAAGTTAGTCGCGCACCTAATCGAAATCTTGGCCAATGCGAAGGTACACATATCAAATTAGTTGCGCACCACCAGCCCGAGTGTATAGTGAATGAATGAATGAATGAGTAAGATGCTAAGTATACAACTCCCGCTCAATAAGTCCACATATCAGTACTGTACATCTCTGGGATCATCACTGGGGTCTAGTACTCTCTACATGTAATCACCGCCCATTGGACGCACGACCATGCAAGTGGAAGAGACTTCACTATCCGCCTGGCCAGTAGTAGCCAATATCTACCCGACACATCGATAGTGGACCCAATTATGAGCTGGTCAAACTCAGCCTAGCTATGCCCACTACCCTCGGGCAAGTAAGGCCACACCTTCTCCCAACAAACTATGACATAGTAGGAGATGCGGCCTACTGGAATTCGGCACTCGAGTGCTCATGTATCCACTCAGTCTAGACGTTGGGGCGTATCCTGGCCACAGAGATTTAGAAATTTTCACCCAAGGACATCTATGGCATCCCAATGCTAGTAACAGATTTTTGGTGTCCCATCTGGCCATCCACGACATACCTGTGAAGGCTACGGCCCTGATGTCACTATGGCGTATAGTAATCTCAACACACAATACAAGATGCATGAGTCAGACAATCCAGTCATGCATCAATCCTGCGCATATCGTGCACTCATGTGAGACAATCTCCACCTATCAGGGTGTCTCATAACAACTTGCCCAATGACATATGCAATGGACAACCACATCTCATAACAAACATGCAATTGATGCGTATGGGCACATATCATGATGCTATGCTGTCATATACTCATAATCGGTATCGACAATCAGCACCGATAATCGGCCTATACAATTGGCCTCAACAATCGGAATCGGCCTCGACAATCGGCCTAACAAAGGGCCTAAGGGAAGGTCACAATGTGGACATTTAACCATCATTGTCCATCAATGTGGACATTTAACAAACATCGCTCCCAAGGAGTGACCCTCATATGACCAAACATATAGTGGGCCCATAACCTCACACAAAGGCCTCATACATAACATAATGGGCCGCATACAATCTCGATGTGCCTCATACAATCATAATGGGCCTTACACCAGGGTCTCATACATCAAATGGGCCACATGACATGGGCCTAATATATATCACAATGGGCCGCTCAATGGGCCTCACCAATGAGCCTCATATACATCAAATGGGCCACATCAACGGGCTGCACCAATGAGCCTCATATACATTAAGTGGGCCGCATCAATGGGTTGCACCAATGGGCCTCATATACATCAAGTGGGCCACACCAATGGGCCTCATATACATCAAGTGGGCTGCATCAATGGGCCGCACCAATGGGCCGCACCAATGGGCCTAAAAACGTGGATGAACTGTGTGCATGCAACACACACATCATGGTAGGCCACACAAATGAACGGTATAGATATATAATACATGCATCAATGGTAGGCCCCAGGCGGCACCGTCCAAAGGTGGACGGTGCGAATATAGAATACGTAGACCAAGGTGGGCCCCATCACATGGGCCTTAAGTGAGAGCTTGGATTACACCAAAAATCATTTCAATAGTTGCAGGTGTAACATGTGTATCACTGTACACTATCATTTTATGGGGCACATGGGTCACTAATGATAAGCACAGCCAAACATTGTCTATGTAAATCAACACTATCCAAACATTAGACATGTAAATCAGCACTGTCCAGACATTGTCCAGCACCATCCAAACATTGTCCAACACCATCTAAACATTGTCCAGCACCATCCAAACATTGTCCAGCACCGTCCAGCACAATATGGACGGTGTGGATGCCACACGTGTGGCCTGGCTCTACCATTCAGATGGACGGACTGGATATAACACTTACATCATGGGTGGGTTCCCACCGTCCCAGATAGTGGACGGTGAGGATGAGACCCATACATCTCAATGGTGTCCCACACCACTTACTGATGTAAATACATCAGCTACATAGTTGGTGTGGGTAGGGCTGTACATCGAGCCGAGTCAAGTCGAGTTAGGCCAAGCTCGGCTTGACTTGTCCGTGCTATACTCGAGTTTAAGCTCGAGCTCAAGCTCTCCCTCGAGCTCAACATTGAAGCTTAGCTTGTTTACTAAAGCTTTCGAGTCAATGTCGAGTCGAGCTAGTGGTTCGAGTCGAGTCGAGCTTACCTCAAGTTGATTCGAGCTTGTTCATATGCCAACCCAGCGCCCAGCTCGATCCAAACCCACACCCAACTCAACCCAATGCCTAACCCGACCTAACCCAGCCCCCACCCCAACCCAAACCCCAACCCGACTTAATCAGTGCGGTCGGGTAGGGTTTTTTAGTAAAAACTTTTAAGTTTTAACTTTTTTTTTAAAGTTAAACATATTATATATATAATATTAATATAATATATATGATATAATATTAAAATATATTACTCAAGCCGAGCTCGAGCTCGAGCTTCGAGTCGAGTTGAGTTCGAGTCGAGTCAAGTTGAAATGCACCAACGTCAAACTCGGCTTGAACTCAACTCGAGCTTTAGAAAACAAGCTTAACTCGTCTCGAGTCGGCCTTTCAAGCCGAGTCAATCCGAGCTGACTCGAGCCGAGTCGAGCGAGCTTTTCAAGCTAGCTTGACTCGTGTATAGCCCTAGGTGTGGGATACTCTAGCCAAGCTGCTTCCCATCGTCTAGTGATTAGATGGTGGATACAACACATCCACATGGTAGGCCCCACAAAGATGGACGGACAGGGATGTATACAACACACATATCATGTGGGACCATGACCTGGACAGTTTGGATGACGCACGGAACTTGTTGACATGATACAATAGCTGAGGTTGTTGACCATCCAACAGATGAACGGTCCAGATATTACACATGCCTCAAGGTCAGCCCACAGCTACTGACGTCAACAGCAGCAAGAGCTGCTGGATGGCTCAGATAAACAACACGTCATAAGGTGGGCCCCACCATCCAAAACAATGGACGGTTAGTGATCAGACCCAACACTTGCTGACATCACAGCATCAACAGCTTGCTACTGGACAATGTACACCGGCCAATCAGCTTGGTAGGTCCCATGTGTCACGCCCCAAGCCCAAAAATCGGACTCACGGGAATCCCGATTGCCGAGTTCGGTGCCGACAGCTTCCCTAGTACCCCATTCTCGGCTTCCAGCGCCCATACGCTAGATTCTGATCCTGGGATCCTACAAGGAGGATTTTTCAACGTATATTTATCTCATAAGAAGCATAACCATAAGTTTACCCAAATCACAAAGGCAACATCATCATCATATATCCACTAATATAAACAGTTAAATATAGTACTGAAATAAAAATACATATATCAAAATCAAAGCTCCCGAAGACGGCTACACGCTCCAAGCTCAATGCTGCTGCGACCTAACGCCACCTGCACGCATCAATCGTGCATAAGCTTGTAGAAAGCTCAGAGGGTGGTGAAAGTGTGTGCGCAAGATAAGTGCCAAGTAAGCAATATCAAAGTAATCAGAGTAAACAGAAATATTGATAAGCCCATAAATAATACAATATCAGAAATTGTAACACCCTGAAAATCGGGGGTCGAGCAGAAGCTCAGCTCCCGAGTTCCAACACATCACTTATGCAACATAGAAAATGATGATTAAATGTTGTCTGTATTAGTGCAGTAAACATAAGTGGGATTACACCAAATCAGCATATCATACTCCAGAGATAATTAGATTACGCAAGCGGAAGATTGTGATAAATGTATAAAGCATATATGTGATTGTAAGTCCCTAGAGTATGAACATCTCACCAGGTTAAATAATTACATGTATAATTTTAAAATATACAAAATGATGAAGTGTAATGTCATCTATCCATATCCCTATAGCCCCGATGCGCAACTCCAGGTCTACATAGACCCGCCAGAGAATTGCATGTAGGATTACTCCTCGTTATCATAGAAGACGGGCTCCATCTCGTAAGTCTCGTCATCACCTGAAACTATAACAGAGTCTGGTTGGTGTTTTAAAACACCATCCCAGAGTGGGAGTGAGTGATCAACTCAGTGGAGCTATAAGGCAAATGTTAACATGTTATCAATTCAGTCAAGCAGTAATGATAAAGCAATACAACAAGCATTCCAAGGTACTCTGGTTAATGCAAGGATGACATGAGATAATGATGCATGCCCTCGCCTGTACTCCCTCTGCAACATCATCTCACGATCGCGGCTTGCACCCCTTCCTCTGTGCTTAACTCCAATGCCAAAGGCACATGAAAATGCGGTACATGTACGTGATTAGCCAAGTTCTTAATTAGACTTATTCATATAGTATATTTGGGAAGCTAAAGTACCTCCTTTTATATCATTGACCCAAACAATGATCCATCTAGGGTTGTCAATCCTAGCTAATCACATACGATAGGCAAGTTCATGAGTTTACACTATAGGTCGCTACGAGAGGCTCGTCACCTCAGCGTAGGCTTAATTCACACTCAAGGTCACTACCACCAACACCCTACCAACTGACAATCTATTTTCAAAGGCTCGTTACCAATAGACTGGGGACCGCAGCTAGGCTGCGCCAGGGTAGGCCTATTTTGTACTCGAGGTCACTCCACCAACGCCTTACCAACCGGCAGTCTATTTTTGAAGGCTCATCACCAACTCGACTGGGGACCATAGCCAGTGTCACACCCTGAACTCGGAAACCCGGCTCACAAAGTTCCCGATCACCGAATCTGGTGCCGATAGCCTCCGTAGTACCTCATTCTCGGCTCCCGGCACCCATATACCAGGTTCCGATCCTGGGATGCTACAAGGAGGATTTCTAATAATCAATTTAATTTGTAATGAGCATAATCATAAGCATAACTTATGAACAATAACCATAAGAATACCATCACAAAATTCACTATGATAAAAAACTTTTGAGTACAATACATATGAAGGAAAATACAAGATAGTACTAATAACTGAAACTCTAAAAGCTCGACAGTACACTCCTGTTGTTACTATGCTACTGCTGCGTCCTGGCATCCTCTGCACGCATCAATCGTGCATAAGCTTATAGAAAGCTTAGAGGGTGGTGTAAGTGTGTTCGCAATATGAACGTGCTCAAAATGTAAGGTCAGAGTAATGCAAAAACATGCTGATGAGTACATAAATGCAGTCAGCCATACCAAGGCTATGTGCTGCAAGATATGAATGTTATGGGCCATGTCAAGACCATGCGATGCAAGTGCAGCTCAAGCATGCCAATTCTCATCATATATCAGTACAGTTCTCATTCAGGATAATCACTGGGATCTAGCACACTCTACGCCAGCTTGCCGCCCCTATCTGGACACGCAACTGGGAGAGTGGAAGAGACCTCACTATCCACCTGCTAATATCGGGCCTGGCTCGTCGATAGCGAACCGATTCCTAAAGCTGGTCAAACTCAACCTAAAAATTGCCTCCTCACTCAGGCGGGTAAGGTCACACCCCTTTCCAACCAACCATAACACAGTGGGAGATGCGACCTACTGGTATACGGCCCTTGCGCGCTCGTGTATTCACTCGGTCTTGACATTGGAGTCATCCTTTGGTACCATCAGGTTTAGAAAATTTCACCCAGGGACATCTATGACGCCCGTATGCTAGAACCAAATATTTTCGGTATTCAATCCAGCTACCCATGATGTGTCTGTGGAGGCTATGGCCCTGATGTCGCTAGGGCATACAATAATCATGATCACACAAATGCAAGTGCATGAATCACTCTACCAAACATGCAACAATCCTGCACGCGCTGCGCGCTCATGTAGGGCAACTCCGCCTATCAGGAGCCCATAAACAATCCGCCCGAAGGCATATGCTATGATCAGTCACTCGTCATATCAGACATACATATGATACGTATGATCATGATCATGAATCTATACTAAACATATCATAGGGTGATGGGCTTATGCATAATGGATATGGGCCTAGACGGCCTACTCACTACAAGTATGGGCCTATCAATGAGCCCTAGGGAGAATGACAATGTGGACATTTAACCAACATTGTACTTACAATGTGGACGTCAAACCATCATTTCTCCCAAGGCATAGCCTGCCATCGAGATCGTCACCTAAACCACGATGGAAACACAATATGATGGGCCTTATGTACATCCTGTTGGAACTCGAACCATGGGTCTCCAACACATCAAATGGGCCTCAAACCATGGTCTCATATATATCAAAATGGGCCCCAACGAATGGGCCGCAACTACATTAAATGGGTCTGATCACATGGGCCTTGCATACATCGTAATGGGCCTCATACAAGTCAAGGTAGGCCTTAATAATGGGCCTAAACTAATCAAGGTAGGCCTCATATAAGATGGATAACGTGGGTATAAGACATATGGACGGCATTGATGGAATACATGTATCATGGTGGAGTTAGTCACATATCATGTTGAGCCACCATTCCGTCTGGATGGTGGAACAGGAACACATACATTAGCGATGGGTCCCATGTACATGGCCCACCCTTTGTTTATATATTATTCTGTAATATAATATAATATAATATAATATACCATATAAATCACCAAGGACCACCGTAATTTGTATTTGTCATCTAACTATTGATGTGTCACAGGGATCCAGGGGCCCACTGTAATATTTATTTTCCATCCAACCCTTTGATAAGGTCACACGTGACCTGGGCCCACCGTGACATCCAATCTTATTTAAAAGGTCACGTGGACCTGGGAAAACTGGGGCCCACTGAATGTTTATTTTCCATACAACCTATTGATAGGGTCACACGGCCATGGGGCCCACTGTAATATTTATTTTTCACCCAATCTGTTGATTGGGTCACATGGACAGGGAGCCCACCGTGATGTGGTTTACAAATCTAGCCCACCCATTATGTGGGTCCCACTTGGCTGAGGGTTCACACCAGGATTCAGCTGCATCCAAATTTTAGGTAGGCCTCACCAAATGATTTTATATGATTTAGGCATGTCCTCACATGATTTTAGATGGTATGGCCCACTTGAGTTCCGTATATGGCTAATTTTTGGCAGGGGGGTCACTGCCCTAAGGGCCCACCCAATGCACGGCGTTGATGTTCGAAACGCATAACGGTGGGGGCCCACAGCTGGGGCCGTAAGGCCCAGCCCATCTGTCCGCTCGCCCACGCAGCCATAGGCGCTGCCTGCGTCTTCTGTCAGCAGCAGCAGCAATGCAGCTGCTATTTTATTAATTTTTTTATTTAAAAACCAAAATCTGGTGGTTTTTGGTAGGTGGGGCCCACCTCAGATGAATCCAACCCAGCCATTGGTCCCTGTGGCTTGATACAATCCTATCAAGTCCAATATTGGACAAGTTTTGATGTACATAAACGTTGGGGTGGATTTTGACGGTAAGGCCACTATTTCCAATGCTATGGCCCGTCCAATGATCAGATCAGCCTCATTTTTCGGCTCAACGCCTAAAATGATCTGAAAAATAGAATGGACGGTGTGGATTATGTATATAAATCAAGGTGGGGCACGCATGCATGGCCCACCCCAAAGTAACTCTTCTCTTTTTTTTTCTCTTTGCTGATCAATACACGCCCATGCAGTACACGCACTCCATGTTTAGCCACACCCGTCCAGCGTCCAGAGATGCTGGACGGCATAGAGAAACACATGCATTGTGGTGGGTGTCACATGGTCGTGGCCCACACATCAAGGTGGGTCCCACATGAACGTGGCCCACCTGATATTTATGTTTTCCTTCATCTTGGCTCGCTAATGGGCTGGATGGTGTAGATCGAACACATTCATCCAATGGGTCCCACATGAAATACATGATTCATGGTGGGCCTCACTCACCCTTCATCATCATCACCACTCAAAGAAAGAGAGAGAGAGAGAGAGAGAGAGAGAGAGAGAGGGACGATGATAGAGGGACCCCGCCACTATGGGCCCCTCATGGATACATCACGTACATCAAAATGGGTCCCATCAATAAGTGGGCCTTCAAATCATGAAATCAACAGTAAAAACTCAAAGATCACCCACCTCTAGGCCTTCACCTTATTTCCTTAGCCTCCTTAGCTCCTTTGCTTGACTTTTGATGGTGGAAGATGGATCAATGATTGAGTTGGGAGATGAGAGATTAAGGAAAGTGGGCCACACTTGGTATTTGGGAGGGAGAAGCTTGGACGTGTGAGAGTTTGTTGCTTGGAGAGATTTTTTTTTTTTTGAGAAATGAGGAAGAGAGATGTGATGGTGAAAAGGGATGGGGCGAGGTGTGATGGGTGATGGATGGAGTGATGTGTTGTAAGAAAGGGATGGGTGGAGAGAGAGAGTTGACTTTAGGAATGGGGAGGGATGGGTTGTTGTACTTGGGGTATGGAGTGACTTGACTTAACTTGACATGATTGATTGATTGATTGATGGGATATTTCGTAGAGATTCCCTCGAAATCCTCAACACGCAGCGTTTCTCTTAAAATGAACGTGGGCCTCCATCTTCTACCCTAGGTATCGGATTGGTACATGGGTCGCAGCGTTGGAACCGTGGCGACGGCCCGGTCGCCAAGGTATAGGTTTCAGTTCGAGATGACTTCGGTATCCAAGACTCCTCTTAGAATCGTACGCAAAAGTCGGATACGGGTCGAGGATTACCGAGATTCGACCGAAAGGACCGCGGAAGCATACGGAACGGTACGGACTAGGATACGGGTCTTATAGCTAGGCTACGTCGGTGTAGGCTGACAGCTCGAATACAGTGTCTCATACCACCGTATTCAGCTCACGAATTTAGGTTGCTCACTGGTCACTATGGGGAGGCTCCTCACCCCAACATAGGCCGACAGTTCGACCACGGTGTCTCATACCACCATGCTCGGCTCATGAGTCTTAGCGGATTGTGGTACTAAGGTTAAACGGGCTTTACATTGGTAAGTGGTACCTTAGATTCAAGTAATAGCGTCCATACATGGTAAACACACAATAGGCCAATCGCTTTATTAAACAGGTTCAACTGGTACGAACGTACGCTGAATTAATCGACGTGGTACCACTGTTAACAATCATCATACACCTCGGATTCATCGAACATGTCTTGTGTGGCGAAACGATCTCGGCCACTAATTTGAGAATCATTACCGATTGCCTGGACTACGCAGTAGTCTCAATCATACTCCAAACACCATAAGCATTCATATGTGCTAGTCGAAACAGCATGTAACAACCAATTCAAATATGAATCTCATATAAGCATTTTAGCAAACACATAGAGTGCATGTTAGCATACATAGGCATTCATCCATAAAATATGTAGCAGCGAAATAGATTACATGAGGGAAACTGTAACTATAGATAAGGTGATTGAGAATCCTATCTCAATACCCTTATTAAATACATTTCAACAAGCATTTTCTCATTCAGGCATTTTATCAAACACTTAGACTACGCATATCAACATATATATAATGAATTAGTTATAATATATATTGTAGCAAATCCTTTCACAAGGAGTTGCGACAAGTACAACAATCATGTATTCTCAATCAAATAATCATAGCATGTACAAATCATAAATCCATATTCATCTAAACATTTCAACAAACACATGGTATGCATTATATTCAACATAGTTCACATATATATGTAATATACAGAAATCATTGCATCTAAGCATATGTGATAGCAATCAAATCAGTCATAAATCATTAACTGACATTGAAAACCTTAAAAACTATAACCTAAACGTTTATAGTCTGTGCCTTCCGTCGGTAAACTCGTATCGAACTGAGTTCGAACATGACGCCTTTGTCTACGACACAACAGCTACTTGAATCACGAAATAAGTTAGCTATTTCATCAATTCTTCTACTTGGATACTTAAAACATATTAGGGTTAGAGTTTCTTACCCAAGAACGGAATTGGAATCATCGAAATAGCGATACGTGAAGGATGATTTGACACATGGAGTGGTGGGATTGAATCCCGGCAATGATCTCTAACTCTCTCTCTCTCTCTCTCTCTCTTCTCCTCTCTATTTTCTTCTCTTTCTTCTCTCTTCTCTCTTCTAGGGTTTAAAATTTGTATGGAATGAGAGAGGGGTGGGTTTAGGTCTTATATAGGCCCAGAACTGATCTCAATGGCCCCAGGGTTATGGTATACTTAGGTTATAGTCAAAAGTCAGTTGTTTCGGGCCAACGGAGTTCATCTGGAGGCCCCTTTTCTACATATGGTCAGGGAAAAGTTCCTTGACAATGGATCTATATCAAGTTAAGTTTTCAGTCCGATCGGATTTATGTATCGACCGTGGCGGACCAGTTTCAGTTCAACGGTCGTCGTCATTCTATCAAGGTCACAAGTACACCGACCTGTGTAGGAAAATTTTCCTGATCCGAGGGTGTATTTGGGTCAGATTCTGACGGTCTAAAACATTAAATTTGGCTTGTAAGCGAACGGCCCAATTCACTTAAATCTGAGTTCATTTTCTAGAGATATTCGCGTTTCTCACACACTTTGCTCTAGGCTCAAGTTGTGCATTTCGGGACGCTATTTGGATTTTTTTTTTAGATGGTTGTTAAGCCCAGTAAGGCGGTCATAACCGTATAGTTTTGCGGTAATCGGACTTTCGACGCACGGTCCAGGTCCGATATGAAGTTTTAGTGTGCTTCAGAGAGCAACTGGGTTTTGAGATTGATCCTAAGTTTTTAGGCAATGTAGCGCCAGCGATTTTACTGGTTTTGGATCTTACAGATTATATAGGAAGTTGTTCAAGCTAATCTAGTGTTTAATTTAGTTTAACACTTAATTAATTTTCGTCTAATTTCTAAAGGATTTGGTCCTTAGTGATTTCTGCTTGAAGTGATACTCGAGTCTCAGTACGGATTTTTTCGGGACTTTACAGAAATACTGGTAAGTTCATAAATCATACAATATCAAAGTAACATGAAAACATGTTGCTAAGCTCATAAATACCATCGGCCTTATGCAGGCTATGCGATGCAAAAATATAATAAACTAATATCATATACTGAGGAAGCAATGTAGATCAGCTATGCAACGCGGAGGCATAGTAAGCCAAATATCAGACACCGAGTCCACTAATACCGTCAACCTTAATTATGTTATGTAATACAGAAGTACAATAAACTAAATGCTATGTGCTGAGGATGCAATGCAATATGCAATGCGAATAAAATGACTAAGTTGGAGTATGAAGTCGGTATGATAGTACATAGTATCGCAGGCTACGAGGTCCACCACAAGGGACTTCTATCCAAACCAGTCCCATACCTAAATTTGGATAGTTAGACTCAACGTGGTAAACTCCTGATCTCAGGTTAGTCGTGCGCCCCAACCAAAATCCTGGCCATTGCGAAGGTACACGTAACAAATAGTTATGCACCACCAACCCAAGTGGATAGTGAATGAATGAATGAATGAGTATGTAACTCCTGCTCAATACATCCATATATAAGTACGGTTCCTCTCTGGAAAATTATCGGGGTCTATTACACTCCAAACTAGATTCCCACCCCATCGCGCGCAACAAGGTGAGTGGAAGAGACCTCACTATCCGCCTACCAATATGGGGCCCAGCTCATCGATAGCGGACCCATTCCTCGAGTCAGTCAAACTCAGCCTAGCTTTGCCCTCTCCTCTCAAGCAAGTAAGGCCGCACCCCATTCCAACCGACCATGACACAACGGAAGACGCGGCCTAACGGTATACGACCCTCATGCGCTTATGCATCTACTCGGTCTAAATGTTGGAGCAACCTCAGAACCAAGAGGGTTTAGAGAATTTCACCAGAGATATCTATAGCACCCCATGTAGAATAGATTTTCGATATCCCATCTGGCCATCCACGATATGCCTATGGAGGTTATGACCCTGATGTCGATAGGGCGTACGGTAATCATAATCACACAATGCGAGATGCATGAGTCACATAGTCTAATCATGCATCAATCCTGTGCATACCATGCGTTCATGTGGGATAACTCCACCTATCAGGGAGTTCTATAAACCATCAGTACTATGGCATATACAATGGTCAATCACATCTCATAATAAACATGTAAATGATGCGTATGGGCATGTATCATGATGCTATGCTATCACATATTCATAATCGGTATTAATAACTAGTATAAAAAATCAGCCTCGACAATGTGGACATTTAACCAACATTACCCCCAAGGAATGACTCACATAGAGCTTATTATATAGTGGACCAATGGCCTCACACAAGGACCTAATATACAACACCATAGGCCTCACTCAAGAGCTTAATACACATCACGATGGGCCTCTCACATGGGTTTAATATACATCACAATGGACTCCATCGCCTGGCCCTCAAATGCACCACGATGAGCCTCATCACATAGGCCTCATATACATCACATTGGGCTTTAAACACGGGCTGAATACACATCACAATGGGCCTCAAATACGGACTGCATATACATCACATTAGGCCTCGACAATCGGAATTAGCCTCGATAATCGGCCTATACAATCGGAATCGGCCTTGACAATCGGAATCGGCTTCGATAATCGGAATTGGCCTTGATAATCGGAATCGGCCTCGATAATCAGAATCGGCCTCGACAATTGGAATTGGCTTCGACAATTAGAATCGGCCTCGATAATCAAAATCGATCTCGATAATCAGAATCGGCCTCGATAATCGGAATTGGTCTCGATAATTAAAATTGGCCTCAACAATTGAAATCGGCCTCGATAATCGGAATCGGCCTCGATAATTAGAATCGGCCTAGATAATTAGAATCAGCCTCGACAATCAGAATCGGCCTCGAGAATCGGAATCAGCCTCAATAATCAGAATCGGCCTCGACAATCGGAATCGGCTTTGACAATCAGAATCGGCCTCAACAATCAGAATCGGCCTCAACAATTGGAATCGGCCTCGACAATCGAAATCAGCCTTGACAATCAAAATTGGCCTCAATAATCAGCCTTGACAATCGGAATCGGCCTCGACAATCAGAATCGACCTTAACAATCGGAATCGATAAATAGAATCGACCTCAGCAATCGGCCTCGACAATCGAAATCGGTCTCGATAATCAGAATTGGCCTCAACAATCAGCCTCAAAAATCAGAATCGGTCTTGATAATCAGAATCGGCCTCGGCCTCAACAATCAGAATTGGCGTCGACAATTGGAATTTACAATCAGAATCGGCCTCAACAATCGGCCTCAATAATTGAAATCGGTCTCAATAATCAAAATCAGCCTCAACAATCGGCCTCGACAATCGAAATCAATCTCAATATTCAAAATCAGCCTCGACAATCGGAATCGTCCTCGACAATCAAAATTGATCTCGATAATCAGAATCGGCCTCAACAATCAGCCTCGATAAGCGGAATCGGAATCGATAATCATAATCGGCCTCAATAATTAGAATCGGCCTCGACAATCAGAATCGGCCTTGATAATCGGAATCGGCCTCGTTAATCAGAATCGGCCTCAACAATCGGAATCGATAATCAGCATCGATCATTGACATCGACAATTAGCATATAAACAAGGCGGGGTCCATAGATGAACAACCGATCAACCATAATATAAAGATCAGCACTCGGCCGTGGTTATATCAAATCCGATAGCACAGAGTCATCCGTCTATGGCAAATAAGGCCCTATAATTGTGGTTAACCCACTAAGAGAATGATGAGAATGGGCCTAATAAGGCCAAAGGGAAGGTCACAATGAGGACTTTCAACCATCATTGCCCATCAATGTGGTCATTTAACCAACATTGCTCCCAAGGAGTGGCCCACATAAGGGATTCATACACAACGTAACGGCCACGCATACATTACATTGGGCCTCTCTCATGGGCCTCACATACACCGCGTTGGGCTTCATTCAAGGGCCTCAAATGTATCACAATGAGCCACGCCCATGGACCTTGAATACATCACAATGGGCCTCGCCCATGGGCCTTGAATACATCATATTGGGTCACGCTCATGGGCCATAGATACATCTCAATGGGCCTAACAATACAAATAGGTGGGCCCTGCCCATGGGCTAAAATACATCATGATGGCCTCATGGATGGGTCGCACCAATGGTCCTCAAGTGGGCTCGGACCACACCAAAATCATTTCAATAGGGTAGGTGTAACATGTATATCACTGTACACAATCAATCCATGGGGCACATGGCCCATTAATGATGACCAGCACTGCCCAAACATTGTCCATATAAATCAGCACCATCCAAACATTGTCTAGGTGCATCAGCACCATCCAAACATTGTCTAGGTGCGTCAACAACATCCAAACATTTCCTAGGTGCAGGTCCCACCATCAGGACGATTGGGATGTACATATACATCACATGGGACCCATAGAACTTGCTGACGTCAGTCCAGCAATGGGTCCAACCATCAGAACGACTTGGATTTATATATACATCACGTGGGACCCACGGGATGTGCTGACGTCAAAGGGGCAGCGTCCAGCTACTGGCCGTCCAACAGATGGACGACCCATATGGGAACGTGTAACACCCTGAAAATTGGGGGTCGAGCAGAAGCTCAACTGCTGAGTTCCAACACATCACTTATGCAACATAGACAATGATGATTAAATGTTGTCCGTATTAGTGCATTAAACATGAATGGGATTATACCAAATCAGCATATCATACTCTAGAGACAATTAGATTACGTAAGTGAAAGACTGTGATAGATATATAAAACATATAAGTGATTGTAAGTCTCCAGAGTATGAACGTCACCAGGTTAAATAATTACAGGTATAATTCTAAAAGATACAAAGTAATGAAGTGAAATGTCATCTATCCTTATCCCTGTAGCCCCGATTCACAACTTCAGGTCTACATAAACCCGCCAGAGAGTTGCATGTAGGAGAACTCCTCCTCGTCATCGTAAAAAATAGTCTCCATCTCGTAAGCCTCATCATCACCTGAAACTACAATAGAGTCTGGTTGGTGTTTTAAAACACCGTCTCAGAATGTGGGAGGGAGTAATCAACTCAGTGGAGCTATAAGGCAAAGGTTAACATGTTATCAATTCAGTCAAGTAGTAATGATAAAGCAGTACAACACTCATGTCCTAAGTACTCTTATTAATGCAAGGATAATATGCAATAATGATGTATGCCCTCGCTTGCACTCCCTCTGCGACATCATCTCACGATCGTGGCATGCAACACTCCCGTTGTGTTCAACTCCAACGTCAAAGGCACATGCAAATGCGGTGCATGTGCGTGATTAACCAAGTTCTTAATTAGGCTCATTCATACAGCAGGTTTGGGAAGCTAAGGTACCTCCCTTTATATCATTTACCCAAACAATGATCCATTTAGGGTCGTCAATCCTAGTTTATCACATATGATTGACAAGTTCGCGAGTTTATACTGTAGGTTGCTATAAGAGGCTCGTCACCGTTAGCGTAGGCTTAATTTATACTCGAGGTTACTACCACCAACGCCCTACCAACTGGCAGTCTATTTTCAAAGGCTCGTCACCAACCCGACTGGGGACCATAGTCAGGCTGTGCCGGGGTAGGCCTATTTCATACACGAGGTCACTCCACCAACACCCTACCAACTGGCAGTCTATTTTCGAAGGCTCGTCACCAACCCGACTAGGGACCATAGCCAGGCTGCTCTCGTGTAGGCCGACAGCTCGAATATAGTGTCCCATACTACCGTATTTGGCTCACGAGTTTGGGTTGCTCACTGGTCACTACGGGGAGGCTCGTTGCCCCAGCGTAGGTCGACAGCTCGACCACAATGTCCCATACCACCATGCCCGGCTCATGAGTCTTAGCAGATCGTGGTACCAAGGTTTAACAGGTTTTACATTGGTAAGTGGTACCTTAAATTCAAGCAGTAGCATCCATACATGGTAAACACACAATAGGCCAATTGGTTTATTAGACAAGTTCGACTGGTACGAGTTTACGTCGAATTAATCGACATGTCTTGTGTGACGAAATGACCTCAGCCAATACTCGAGAATCATTACCGATTGCCTGAACTATATCGTAGCCCCAATCACACTTCAAATGATAGCATTCGCAAGTGATAATCAATGACAGCATGTGACAACCAAATCTAAATATAAATCTTAGTTGAGCATTTCAACAAACACATAATACACATGTTATCTTACATAGGCATTTCATCCATACAACACATAGTAGTAAGATAGGTTACATAAAGGGAACTGTAATTATAGAGAAAGGGATTGAGAATTCTATCTCAACACCCTCATTAAATACATTCCAACAAGCATTTCCTCATTCAGGCATTTTATCAAACACTTAGACTACACATTTTAACATACGTGATGTATGTTGGTTATAACAAGTGTTAGTGCAAATCCTTTCACCAAGGAGTTGTCACACGTATAACAACCATATATTTACGACAAATAAGCATGAAAAGTACAAATCCAAATTCTATACTCATTCAAGCATATCAACAAATACATGGAATACACTATATTCAACATAGTTCATATATATATGTGTAAAGCATATGAAACATCGTATCTAAGCATGTGATAGCAATCAAGTCAGTCATAAATCATTAACTGACATTGAAAGCCTTGAAAACCATAACCTAAATGTTTATAGTCCGCACTTTCCGCCGATAGACCCATAACACTAAGTCCTCGCCTACGACACAACGACAACCTATAACATGAAATAGGTTGGCTATTTCACTATTTACTCTATTTAAATCCCTAAAACATATTAGGGTTAGGATTTCTTACCCGAAAATGGAATTAGAATCGCGGTATAGCGATACAGTAGCGATGATTAAGCACGTGGAGGGGTGGGATTAAATTCCAGGAACAAACTCTCATACTCTCTCTCTTCTCCTCACTTTCTTCTTCTCTTTTCTCTCTCTTCTCTCCCCAGAATGGGCCCTATAAGTATACCATGGTCCTAAAACCTTGGTTTAAAATTCGTATGGAATGGGAGAGAGAGGGTTTTAGGCCCTTATATAGGCCTAGAATTGATAGGAATGACCCCAGGGCCATAGTATACTTAGGTTATAGCTAAAACTTGTCTGTTTTGGCCCAACGGAGCGCATCTGGGGGCTCCTTTTCTGCATACGGTCGGGAGTAAGTCCCCTGACATTGGATCTTGGTCAAGCTAAGTTTTCGGTCCGATTAGATTTACAGATTGACTGCAAGGGACCAGTTTTAGTTCAACAGTTACTAGTACTCGATCAGGGCCACAAGTATACTGACGTGTGTTTGAAACTTTTCCTGATCCGAGGGTTTAGTTGGGTCAGATTCTGATGGTCTGAATCCTTAGATTTGGCCTGCAAGTGAACGACTTAATTCACTTAAGTCTGAGTTCATTTTTTAAAGATAGTCGCGTTTCTCACACACTTCACTCCGAGCTCAAGTTATGCATTTTGGCATATTATCTAGACTTGATTTTCGAGGTGCTTGTCAAGTCCAGTGAGGTGGTCATAACGGTATAGTTTCGTAATTATCAAATTTTTGACACGCGGTCCAGGTCCGATACGGAGTTTCAATGCACTCCCGAGAGCAACTGGGTTTAGAGATTGATCCTAGGTTTCAGGGTAACATAGCGTCAGCGATCCTACTGATTTTGGGGCTTGCACTTTGTATTGAAAGCTGTCCAAGCTAATTTGACAGGTGATTTAGTTAAGCACTTAATTAATCTCCGTCTAATTTCTAAAGGATTTGGTTCCTAGTGATTTCTGCCTGAGGTGGACACGGGTCTTTGTACGAATTTTTTCGGGTCGTTACAGAACGGGTGGACGGTTGTGATAAAACACATGCATCATGGTTTGGACCCACCATCCATGTGCTAGACGGTAGATGCAATGCACCATCAAGGTGGGTGCGAGGTGATGGCCCACCGCAATTACAGCAGCCATATGGCTGGCTGCTGATCAGCGCACGCCAGCTATCCAATATCCCTAGAGAGGTGGGTCCCACATGGGACCCACACGTGCAGATATACCTCAATATATATATACATACCTTCTATATATCTATATATAATATAATATAATATTATGTCATATTATATGATTATAATATAATATAATATTATAATATATACATACCATATATATACATATATTTATATAATATAGATGTCCAGCGTCCAGCCACCGCCCAGCAAGCTAGACGGTGCTGGATGATGCACATACATCATGGTGGTCCCACGTAGTGGGCCACTAGATTTGGATCAAGCTGATATTTTATTTTATTTTTTTTCCTTTCATCCGGGCCTATGTGACCGTCCGATCATGCAGGCCCCAAATCGGGATCAAGGTGGCCCACTTGTTGGACGACATGGATAAAATACACACATCATAAGTGGGCCATTGATCATAGAGAAAGAGAGAGAGGGAGAGAAAGAGAGAAGGAGAGAGATCGGTGATGACGGAGGGGCCCCACCACTATGGGCCCCTCTTGGATACAAGCATACATTAAGGTGGGTCCCACCATATGTGGGCCCTTAAATCACAAAAAAACATGAAAATGTGGGTCCAAGATCACCCACCGTCCACTTCTTGGCTCCTTGAAAAGGTAGTCGCCTTGGCTTCGATTTCAATGGAAGATGATGACGAATGAAGGGTTGAGATGAGAGATGAGAGGGTTAGAAAGTGGGCCACACACAAAACTCTCTCATGGAGGCTTGAAGAGCTTAGACGGTTGCTTAGGAGAATGGATGGAGAAAAAGAGAGAGAGAGAGAGAGAGAGAGAGTTGTAATAAATGGGTGTGATGGGTGAGGGATGGGTGAAAGGTGATGGATGTACTTGACATGTAAAGGATGAGTTGCTTTGATTTTGGGGTAGCTTTAGTAAGGGAGTGATGGGATATATACTTGACTAGTGATGTGTACTTGATTGATGGGATTAATGTGATGTTCTCTAGGGTTTTGCAAATGCGCAACGTTTTTCTCGAACTGAACGCGGGCCCACTTCTTCTGTCCTGAGTATCGCCTCAATGCGTAATACGCGGCGTCGGAACCGCGGCGACAGTGCGGTCGCTAGGGTACAAGTCTCAGTTCGAGCTAACTCTGTAATACGAAATATGACTCAGGATCGGACGCAAACACCAGTTACAGATCGTAGGTCACCGAAATTCGACCGGGAGGATCGCGGAAGCTTACGGAACGGTACGGTCTAGGATATGGGTCTTACACCATGTATGGCCCACCAGAAATGATATAATATAATAATAATATTTATTTATTTATGATTATTATTATTTTTAACAAATAAGGCCAGTGTCCAAGGATCCAGCGTCCAGACCCTGGACGCTGGATAGTGTGGATTTTAATACATACATCACGGTGGGTCCCACACACATGGCCCACTAGAGTTTGGATCTGCCTCTCGTCCAGATGGAAGGCGAGGTGCCACAGATGGACGACGTGGAATATACATCACGGTGGGGTCCCACCAAATGGACGTATGGTGTTGAAAAAACACATGCATCATGGAGGGCAGCCCCACTGCACCATCCAAACACTCCAGCATCGTCCAGATCACCTGGACGGTGTGGATGGGACAAATACATCACAGTGTGGCCCACATAACTTGGTGGCGTTAGTCTAGCAGCTGTTGCTGCTGGCTCACCATCCAGATGATGGACGGCTGGGATATAATACATACAACACGGTGGTCCCATGCTGGCTAAAACAGACGGACGATTTAGATGTCCAAACACATCAAGTGGGCCACACACCACTACAAGAGAGGAGAGAGAGAGAGAGAGAGAGAGAGAGAGAGAAAGAGAGAGGGAGAAACGTGATGGAGGGAAGGGACCCCGCGACTATGGGCCCTCCCTTTCTTACAATGTATACATCAAATGGGTCCCATCGAATGTGGGTCTTAAAAAAATCAAGCTCTAGCATTATGATCACCCACCTAGACTTCTTCTTGGACTCCCTAGCTCCAAAGCTTTGACTTTGATGGAGGATGATGGACATTGGACGGTTGGATGGTGGCGATGGGAGGTGGGAAGATGGACCACACCTAGCTTCTTTCATGGAAGCTTGGAAGGTTCTCTCCCATGAGAGCTTGCTTGAAAATGGTGAAATGAGAGAGAGAGAGAGAGGATGGGATGGGTGTCAGTGATGGAGTGATGGGTGAGTGATAGGTGTGTACTTGACATGTATGGGTGGAGAGAGAGAGAGAGATAATTGACTTTAAGGGTTCCTATTGGGGATGGGACATGTACTTGATTGATGGGATTGATGGGACATGTCCTCTTGGGTTTACCAAATGCGCCGTGTTTTCTCGAACTGAATGCGAGCTCACATCTCTTGGCCCGGGTATCTCCTAAGCACGCGAGATGCGGCGTTAGAACTGTGGCTATGGCGCAGTCACAAGGGTACAAGTGTCGGGTCGAGCCGACTTTGGAATACGGGATACGACTCAGGGTTGTATGCAAATGCTACCTACGCATTGCAGGTCACCAGGATTCGACCGGGAGGACCGCAGAAGCTTACGGAATGGTACGGTTTAGGATATGGGCCTCACACTATGAACGGGTCAGATGATGAAAACACCTCAATGTGGGCCCAGTTAAGGAAATAACTTTCAACGGTATAAGAATTAAGGTCATTGTTTCCTTTCGTGTGAGCCATTTAAGTGTTGGATCAGCCTCATTTTTTGTCCGAAGCCTCAAAATTTTATAATGAAATAGATGGACGGTGTGGATATATCATATACATTACAGTGGGGTCCACATATTCCATTCCATACATTTTTTTGAAAGGAATTGACCGTGAAATGCATGGAAATGACCGCGGAGTGAAGGGAATTGATCGTGAAATGCATTGAAATGACCGTGAAGTGAAGGAAATTGATCGTGAAATGCATGGAATTGACCGTGAAGTGAAGGGGAATCGTCGGAATTGACCGTGAAATGCATAGAATTGATCGTGAAATGAAGAGAATTGATATTGAAATGCATGGAATTGACCGTGAAGTGAAAGGAATTGACTGTGAAATGCATGGAATTGACCGTGAAGTGAAGGGGATTGACCGTGAAATGAATTGAATTGATCGTGGAGTGAAGGGGATTCGCATGGAATTAACTGTAAAATGCATGGAATTGATCGTGAAATGCATAGAATTGACCGTGAAATGAAGTGAATTGACCGTGTAATGCATAAAATTGACAATGAAATGAATGTCTTATTGAAAATTTGAATCGTAGTGGTAAGAAATTCACAATTTCAAAGAAAGCAACAAATGTATTCAATATATAACATTCACAGTCGTATTACAAAAAATGCACTACAAATTCACAGTCGTATTACAAAAATGCACTACAATTTGACTGGTAAAATGCATGAAATTGATCAAGTAGTGCATGAAGTTGACCGATCAATTGAGTATATTGACCGGGAACTAAGTGAAATTGACAGCGAAACTTCGTTAAATTGATCGCAAACTTCTTCGAGTTTATTGGATAACCACGAAAAATTGACTTAGCAATGCATGAAATTGACTACTGGAAATTGACCACAAACTTCTAGGTAAACACTTAAGAATTTACCTAGAATTTAAACTTCAAGGTAATTGACTTCAAACTCCAATCACTCCCTAACACTCAGTGAAATCCACGTTCGAGAAAAAGAATAAGAGTGCGTTGATGTGAGACATGTTCTTCGGAGAAAGGTCTTCAAGCTTTCACGTTTATCAATGTATTGGTGTCTTCTCAGATAAAGAATGCGTTTAGGCTTGAGTAGAATGCAACATGGAAGATGTAATGTGATAGTATGATGGAGATTATATGGAGATTTAGTGAAGAAAATGGGTAAAAATAAGAAATAGGAATGATACAGGTGAGTCCGGACGTGTATTTGGGCGTAAAGGAGAGAAGGAGTGAAATTGATATAGCAAGGGCATTTTTGACTTTTGGGAAGACATCCGTACTTATTGCGCTTATTGGGGAGGTAAAAAGAGGAGAAATTTCGGACTGTGGACCCCACCTTTTAGCCATCTGTTTTTATGAAAGAAGACAAACCTTCTTTTGCAACTTAGACCTGCACGTGCGGATTACGAATTTCAGGATGAAAATACCCCTCCTTTTCACTGCTTTTTTCTTCTCCCCTTTCAACTGTTTCCTTTTCCTTTCCCTTTCCACTGCTACTTCACTGTCGTTGCTTTCACCCCTTTTCTTCGCCCGGTTAGAAAGACAAAAAAACCCTTTTGTAGGCCCCCTTATCAACATTTGTCTTCTTCTGAAAATGGTCGGTCCAACGAAGAAAGCACGCAATACAGGTATATTTTAAACTCAGTTGGGCCCACATTGAATGTATGGGTATAGGAAACAGATTAACTACTCCTCCGATGCTCCGTGGGCCCCACCATGATCTACGTGGCTGGTGGTCTGTGCTCCGTGGGCCCCACTATGATGTAGTGGCTGGTGGTCGGTGCTCTTTGGCCCCACTATGGTGTACGTGGCTAGTGGTCGGTGCTCTTTGGCCACACCATGGTGTACGTGACTGGTGGTAGTTGCTTTGTGGGTCCCACCATGGTGTACATGGCTGGTGATCGGTGCTCTGTGGGCCCCACCATGGTGTATGTGTTTCGTCCATTTCGTTCATCCAATTTGCCTGCTCAATTTCCATCTAATTTAAGGGGTTGAGCCCCAAATTAGATGGAAATTTGGCTGGTGGCCCGCTAGAGGAAAACGATGGTGATTGGATATCCATCATTTAAATCCTCTTGAGGCCCACTGTACTGTTTGTCTGAAATCCAATGTGTTTTTTAGGTGATAAAGACCCAGATGAAGGCTAAAAACAAAGATCATCTTGACCCAATACTTTTATGGCCCCAAAAAAGTTTTTAATGGTCGATGTTTATTAAACACTATTTCCTGTAATGTGGTCCAATTGAGATCAGGATATACCTCAATTTTTTTATAATATGATAAAATAATATATAAAAATAGATGGACGACATGAATGAAACACATACATCATGATGGGGCCCACAGAGCACCGAACACCAGCCATTAGTTGGTGGCAGGGGGAGTAGCCAATACGTTTCCTGTAGTATATCCACGCCGTCCATCCATTTTTCTATCTAATTTAAGGGGTTGAGCCCCAAATTGAAGCATATCAAAATATCAAGTGAATCATACCATAAGAAACAGTGGGCATAATGATTTTCTAGTTTGCCTCGTTGATTTCATGTTCCCCCGCTCAATTTTATGTTTGCCCCGCTGATTTTATAGTTTGCCCCACTGATTTTATGTTTTTCCAGCTTAATTTCATGTTTGCCCCGCTAATTTTCCAGTTTGTCCCACTCATTTTCGTGTTTGCCCCGCTCAATTTCATGTTTGCCCTGCTCAATTTCATGCCTGCCCTGCTCATTTCCTAGTTTGCCCCGCTCAATTTCATGTTTGCCCCGCTCATTTCCTAGTTTACCCCGCTCAATTTCATGGTTACCTCGCTCATTTCCTAGTTTGCTCCGCTCCATTTCATGGTTCTCCAGCTCATTTCCTAGATTGCCCCGCTCAATTTCATGCTTGCCCTGCTCATTTCCTAGTTTGCCCCATTCACTTTCATGTTTGCCCTGCTCAATTTCATGCCTACTCTGCTCAATTTCTAGTTTGCCCCACTCAATTTCATTTTTCCCCCGCTCAATTTCATGTTTACCCTACTGATTCTCTAGTTTGCCCCCACTCAATTTTATGTTTGCCCCCACTCAAAACCTAAACCTAAACCTAAACCTAAAACCTAAACGTATTCTCAAATCCCTAAACCTAAACCTTAACTTATTCTCAATTCCCTAAACCTTAACCTATAATCTAACTTAAACCTAAACCTATATTGTACACTTGTAACCTAAAACCTAAATGTATTCTCAAATCTCTAAACCTAAACCTTAACCTGTTCTTAATTCCCTAAACTTTAACCTATAACCTAACTTAAACCTAAACCTATAACCTACACTTATAACCTAAAACTTAAATGTATTCTCAAATCCCTAAACCTAAACCTACACCTAATCCTAATCTCAACTCCTTAACCTAAACCTAACTTGAAAAACCAAACCTAAACCCGGTCCCGAACCCGATTTCCTAAACCTAAACCTTAACCTATTCTCAGTTTCCCAAACCATAACCCATTATCTAACTTAAACCTATACCTATAACCGACACTTATAACCTAAACCTAAACCTATAACCTAAATGTATTCTCAAATCCCTAAACCTACACCTAATCCTAATCTCAACTCCCTAACCTAAACCTAAACTTGAAAACCCAAACCTAAACCTTAGGTCCCAAACCCGATTTCCTAAACCTAAACCTTAACCTATTCTCGGTTCCCTAACCCTTAACCTATAACCTAATTTAAACCTAAACCTATAACAGACACTTATAACCTAAACCTATAACCTAAATGTATTCTCAAATCCCTAAACCTAAACCTACACCTAATCCTAATCTCAACTCTTTAACCTAAACCTAAACTTGAAAACCCAAACCTAAACCCGGTCCCGAACCCAATTTCCTAAACCTAAACCTTAACCTATTCTCAGTTCCTTAACCCATAACCTAACTTAAACCTAAACCTATAACCTACACTTATAACCTAAACCTATAGCCTACACTTAGATGGGCCCACACTGAATGTATGTAGTATATCCACGCCGTCCATCTAATTTTAGCGGTTGAGCCCCAAATTGAAGCATATCAAAATATCAAGTGAATCATACCACGGGAAACAGTGGGCATAATGATTTTCTAGTTTGCCCCGCTGATTTTATAGTTTGCCCCACTCAATTTCATGTTTGCCCTGCTCATTTTCGTGTTTGTCCCGTTGAATTTTATGTTTCCCCCACTGAATTTCATGTTTGCCCCGCTGAATTTCATGTTTGCCCTGCTCAATTTCATGCTTGCCCCGCTGAATTTCATGATTGCCTCGCACATTTCCTAGTTTGCCCCGCTCAATTTTATGCTTGCCTTGCTCATTTCCTAGTTTGCCCCACTCAATTTCATGCTTGCCCTGCTCATTTCCTAGTTTGCCCCGCTCATTTTCATGCTTGCCCCGCTCATTTCCCTGTTTGTCTCGCTCAATTTCATGCTTGCCCTGCTCAATTTTTAGTTTGCCCCACTCAATTTTTTATTTGCCCAGCTCAATTTCATGTTTGCCCCGCTGATTCTCTAGTTTGCCCCCACTCAATTTCATGTTTGTCCCTGTTCAAAACCTAAACCTAAAACCTAAATGTATTCTCAAATCCCTAAACCTAAACCTTAACTTATTCTCAATTCCCTAAACCTTAACCTATAATCTAACTTAAACCGAAACCTATATTGTACAATTATAACCTAAAACCTAAATGTATTCTCAAATCCCTAAACCTAAACCTTAACCTATTCTCAATTCCCTAAATCTTAACCTATAACCTAACTTAAACCTAAACCTATAACCTACACTTATAACCTAAAACCTAAACCTATAACCTAAATGTATTCTCAAATTGCTAAACTTAAACCTATACCTAATCCTAATCTCAACTCTTTAACATAAACCTAAACTTGAAAATCCAAACCTAAACTTAGTCCTGAACCCGATTTCCTAAACCTAAACCTTAACCTATTCTCAGTTCCCTAAACCTTAACCCATTACCTAACTTAAACCTAAACCTATAACCTACACTTATAACCTAAACCTATAACCTACACTTAGATGGGCCCACATTAAATGTATGTATTATATCCACGCCGTCCATCTAATTTTAGCAGTTGAGCCCCAAATTGAAGCATATCAAAATATCAAGTGAATCATACCACGGGAAACAGTAGGCATAATGATTTTCTAGTTTGCCCCGCTGATTTCATGTTTCCCCCTCTCAATTTCATGTTTGCCCCGCTGATTTCATCTCGCTTTCAATAGCACATTAAATAAGTCTTAAGTAGAAAACATACCTCTCAATGCAATGTGTTTATTGAAACGAACATTTCGAGCATCATTCAAAGCATTCCTCAGAAGATCCATAAAATATTCTTTTGAGATACCTCCATAGTTTAGTAGTGAAATAAAAGTCTTATTTAAGTACGTTTTCCTTGGCTGGTTCCATAATCTAATTCATTTATCATGGAAATCGAATTAGTCCTTAGTTTGATCTTTGTTTGATAGGCATCCCACAAGATTTGTACAATTTACTTCACTAAAAGAAAGGATGGCATGGGGATCTCATGAGATGGCAGTGGACTGTCGAGCTTCTAGGCCTGTCTTGTTGTTGGTTTTTTCTCTTTCATATTGTTGGTCTTTTCTCTATCCTGGGTCTGCAACAGATTCACATATTGTTGATTTTTTCTCTTTCATGGCAAGTGATCGGTCTTAGGTGGTATTGATGGTTGACTATGCAAAAGATGGACTTTTCCAGAATCTCAAGAATTGCATTGTCTGATTGTCATATACGACCAAAACCACATGCCTGTATTTGTATCTATATATGCATATGCATATCTATATATCTCTATAAGTATGTATGTTTGTATATGTGTGTAAATTTACAAATGCATCATCATCACCATTATTATCTTAGTCTTCTCCTGTGAATTTGGGTTGGCTTTTAGGAAGTATATGACAGAGGTTTCTACATGGAGAACTCTTTATACCCAACTCCAACCATGTGAACTACTAAAATAACCAGAGCAACATTCAACTTCATGTTTGCCCCACTCAATTTCATGTTTACCCCTCTGATTTTCTAGTTTGCCTCGCTCAATTTCATGTTTGCCCTATTGATTTTCTAGTTTGCCCTGTTGATTTCATGTTTCCCCCGCTCAATTTCCTGTTTGCCCCGCCCAATTTCATGTTTCCCCCCACTTAATTTCATGTTTGCCCCGCTGATTTTCTAGTTTTCCCCACTCAATTTCATGTTTGCTCCGCTGATTTTCTAGGTTGCCCCCCTAATGTTTTTAGTTTGCCCCGCTGAATTCATAGTTTGCTCTACTGAATTTCATGTTTGCCCCGCTGATTTTCTAGTTTCCCCTGCCCAATTTCATGTTTGCCCCGCTGAGTTTCTAGTTTGCCTTGCTGAATTTCTAGTTTGCCCCGCTCAATTTCATGTTTGCCCTAGTTGATTACATGTACTTATTCGATCTAATACGAATCCAACCCATTTCATGAAGAAATTGTGACCAATTAACCAACCAACAAAGCCAATTACAAATAACATCTTCTTGTTACATCGAAACATATGTGTTCACTAATCTGGCTAACGTTGAACTCGGTAAAATGATATGGTTGAATGATTGAAAAATGAGATTAATCAGGAAAACACATTGATCAGGAGATTAGGCATTGAATTTTTTATAGTATGCCCCTTTGAATATCTAGCTTGCCCGACTCATTATGCAGTTTGCCCCGCTCAATTTCATGTTTGTCCCGATCAAATTATAGTTTGTCTTGCTTACGTTGGTAGTTTGGCTTGCACAATTTTCAGTATTTCCCATTCCAGTTCTCTCTCCATTTCATATGAAGCTTGTTCAAATTAATGAAATGCTACGTTCTTTTCAACGTAGTCTGATTTTGTCCACAACGTTTATCTTGTGAATTTTATATTTGATATGTTTTTTAATTCATCTTTGCAGGCGACGAATATTCTGCCATAATCCTCAACCCAACATGTAGGTGTACACTCACATGGTGGTTTGACAAGGTGAAGGGTGGAGTGGAGAAGCATGATAGTCGCCTAAATTTGTTTAGGCAATCTCCTTTCTCGTTTCTATTGCAGTTACATCCTTTAGATTTTTAGGAGCTCTATTTCACCTTCTTTTTGTAAGATACAAAGGTGATCTAGTATTTGAGATCAAGGGAAGGTGATTGCATTTTACCGAGATGGACTTCGCCCTCATTACCGGTCTTAAGATTGGAGATCTAACTGTGCCGAAGAATCGTTGCACTATGAGTACATTAAGAGACAAATACTTCAAAGAATATCCAGTATTAAAGAAGCAACTAATGGAGGAATTTGAGAGATTAGTTGACACCAATGAGCATAAGGACGTCGTGAAGGTTGTCTTACTTCTAGTTGTGGAGTACTTTCTTAGGGGAACCGAACCGAAAACCATATGCAACATGGATTATATTTACCTAGTTGACTCGCTAGATGATTTCTATAGGTATCCCTGGGGTAGTTTGGGATACTATTCAATGTCACAAGGAATCGAATCTGTTGTTGCTGCATCAAGTTCCCCTCGGTACACTATATGTGATTGCGTCCTTCCTCTACAAGTAAGAACACCTTTTACTATGTATATGTTTTCCCTCTATAGACAATTATGAATTTTTAACCTGGTGCAATTTCATTCTAACAGGTATGGGCAGTAGAGATATTACCGACCCTACAAGACTGTGTTGTTTCGTAAGTTCCGCATCAAATTCCATGCTTCATTCAATATTGGGGCTGAAAGGGTTGGAGGTATAACAGAATACATGTTATTTTCGAGAGTAAAGCTGTAAGTTTATATATATACCCATAATTTACTTTGCTTAACTTGACGTATATGCTTTTTTATTTAATATTATATTTTGTTCTTTTGCAGACAACAGTAGTAATGAAATTAGAACCAACGCTACAAGAATGGGAAACGGATGTCGTTCGTTCTGTGCCTGACAATTTCCAGGTGAGATGTTACGAAAAATGAACTATAATTTCATGTCTGCCATTGTAAAGTTATCCTTACTCTTACATATCCATCTATATATTTTTGTAGCTTATTGAGACCCAAGAAGATGATGAGGAGGGTAATGAGATTGATCACGAGGAGGGTGACGAGTCAAATGATAGTGATGAGAAAGGTGTAGAGGGAGAGGGACCGAGGGGTGGTATACCGAATGTTGTTTTTATAGAAGAATTTATGATTGAGAGGGAAGAGTTGAAGAAGAAGAGAGAGGAATTGAAAAATGAGAGGGACAAATTGAAAAAAGAGAGGGCAGAGATGAGAAGGAAAGAAGTACTGTTTGATGACAGGGAAACGTTACTGAGGAGGGAGAAGGATTTGTTCTTTGTGGACTAGGAATGGTTCTTCAAGGACAAAGAAAAGTTAGCGAAGGAGATGGAGGAGTTTAATAAGGAGAAGGAAGGTAGTCATACACAGAGGGGACGTAATGTGATGGAGGAGGAGGGTGAGGAGTTGAGGAAGATAGTGGAAGTAAATGATATTGAAGATAAAGAACTTGGACATGTGGATCTTGATGTACAATCGTATAGTAATGTCAAAGGTAATATATGGAATGAATCCATTTCTCATGCCGTTTATAAAAGGAGAGCCAAAAGGATACCGTAGCCGTCATATTACAAGATTTCTCCATACTTGTCCTTATCTGCATTCAATACAACCCCTGGGGCGGACAAGGAATCGTTCATCAAGAATAAGAAAAAGTTAGCGAATGAGAGGGATGAGTTTAATAAGGAGAAGGAAGGTAGTCCTAAACAGAGGGGGCATTTTGTGATGGAGGAGGAGGGTGAGGAGTTGAGGAATAGAGTGGAATAAATGATATTGAAGATAAAGAACTTGAACATGCATCCACTTCTCCTCCTGTTTATGAAAGGAGAACCAAAAGGATACCGAAGCTGTTATATTACAAGGTTTCTCCATACTTGTCCCTGTCTGCATTTGATACAACCCCTGGGGCGGTTCGTGAACCCGAGTAAGTAACAACTTTTGCTACTTCTCCGATACCATTTCCTGTACAGATGGATCCTTTCAGTATACTATCCGCACAGGAGGTGAAAGAGGCAGAGGACTGGTATGAAGCAAACAAGGACATGTCAGAGGGGAAATACTTCAGAACAATATGGATAAAGGATGCCTGGGTTGATAGTGAGATAAACATTACTAATTTATTCTTTATATGCATCAATTGCCATGTAATTAATTGTTATATGAATCTATGACGAAATCGTACTATCCTATTGATTAGGCTATCAACACAAACATCGACTTCCTTGAGAAAAGGCATAACGCCCTCTCAATAGCATATCCTCAGGATTGCAACTTCTATCCTATGTATTTTATGGTAAATGTTTATTACGGCAATCCTTAATCTGTTTGAAAATTTTATTTTATTACATGTATTGAGCTTTGATAATGTTTGTAACAGCAAAGCCTCGAGGGGTGTTTGCCTGTTTTAATCACATATCGGGCCTCCAATTTGGCGTCAGAACGGTCGTCGCTAATAGGCCAGCTGACCACGGCCTACGCAATTGCCAGGCATCGACATAAACCATACGCCAGAGTGATTTGGTCTTATGAACGGGTAATGCACTCGTCACAGAACATCATCTCTTACTGTTATATGTTCTATCATGTTCTGACAAATATATTATTTTGTGAATCATGGACAGGTTTATGCGCCAATAAATCATGACAATTCACATTGGTTTTTGCTTGTCATCTATCCCAGAGAAAGAGAAATCGTTATTATGGATAGCTTATACACATATCTAATGCCGAAGTTCAAGCATAAGATGAAGAATATGACCGATGCACTCCCTGTTCTCTTCAATGCCACTGGAGACAGTACTGCACTTGAAGTAAAGAAGCGGACCGTCAGATTCGATGAATCCGCACCGAAGCAGGACAATGGTTATGACTGCGGCATATTCGTGATAAAATTCATTGACATTTTGTGTAGCGGTCTCACCTTAGAGGGAATAGACATGTAAAAATTCACCTCCGATTGGAGGAAGTCAATAGCATATGATTGCTTGTCTGTAGTCAGGAAGTGATATTTGTGCAGTGCATACCGAAAATTTTTGTAAGAATGTATTATTCGGAGGTTTACAGTAATCTTGGAGTGCTGAAAATTTCCAAGTATGTGCATTTCAGTGCGAGTTCCTTCTCTAATCACGATAGCCTTGGGAGGGTTGATCCGAATTCCTCTCAAGTCTATCGTGATTAGAGAAAGAACTCGCACTGAAATGCATATACTTGGAAATTTTTTGCATACTCGCCGAAAGGGCAAGCTTCGATGTATAGCATACTCTGTAATTTTAGTGAATGATGAAATGAACTTAATACTGTCCCACAATATTTTCAGTTTGTCTCGATATGCTCGTCGATCAAGTACAATGCACATGGAACTCGAGGCTTGGCAATTTCTCTAGATCAAGTTCAATGTCTCGATATTACACATTCTATCAATTAACACAACACAACTCACTCGACTTGGCATGACTCGAATGGAGTCACTTCCTAGGCCACATGGAAGGAAAGAGTAGACTGAATAATATCTTTTGCAAGAGGTTGGATCCGCTACAACTTCTGTACAAAAGCATTTTTTTATGTATCCGCATCAATTCAAACTAGTTCGAAGGAAGAGGAGTCACCGTATTAAGAAGAGGAGCCATGTGGCTAATAGATTAGTAGCCTAATTTCACATACATTACACATGCAACTCTTGAAATGATTTTAAATGTAATCCAAGCTTTCACCTTGGATTTCAAATCCTTTGGGTTTGAAACCCCCCAATTACCTCATGGTGCGAAGCATATTAGGAGATTTGAAATCCCCTCAAACCCCCCTAAATTCATGGTGCGAAACAACCCCTGATGACATTTATATATATTTCAGACTTTGGTGAAGTTTAAAATAAACAATTCTTGTTTAGCGATTTGACTATCTATTGCGAGAGTGAAAATAAACTAATCACCTGCTCTCTTTTTTTTTAAAAAAAAAAAAACTTTAGATTTTCACCCATCATAATCTGCTAATAGCTTGGGCCCATAGGGAAATATAAATTTAGTCAAAAGATCCAAATATTGCAAAAACTAGAACCCAGCTCAGACTAAAATAAAAACAGGAAGGAACAACCACTAAACAGTTCTAAAACTCAAAATACAACTCACCAGGCCAATCTAACATGGTTGATTGAAAAAAGAAGAGAAGAAAAGACACTCAACGTTTCTTGGAGACACCAACAGTCTTTCCTCTACGGCCTGTTGTTTTGGTGTGCTGACCACGAACACGGAGACCCCAGTAGTGCCTCAGACCACGATGGTTCCTGATCTTCTTCAGTCGCTCCAAATCATCTCTCCACTTCATATCCAGTGCATTTGAGACAACCTGAGAATACCTCCCATCCTTGTAATCATTCTTCCTGTTCAAAAACCAGTCTGAAATTTTGAACTGGCAGGGGTTGGCAACAATCACCATGAGGTTCTCCAGTTCTGCCGCAGATAATTCACTAGCCCTCTTATTCATGGCGATGTCAGCCTTTTTGCATACGATGTTGGCGAAACGCCTCCCGATACCTTTGATGGAGGTCAGAGCGAACATGATCTTCTGCTTTCCATCGACGTTCGTGTTCAGAACACGAATAATGTGTTGGAAATCTTCTCACATGATCTTCCTTGGCTGGTTGTTAAAAAATACAAGCACTAAAAGTAAACAAGGTATTGTACTATTATTCACACAACAAATTCAAAAACACATAACCCCAAGTTCTCATACAAATGCAAAATTTCAAATACTCCCAACAAGGATGAAATTTAATCATCTTCGTATCGTTCTCTAGTGGGGATGGCTAACATGGTGGGAGTGTACTGATATGGGTGTGTACAACAAACAAACCCAAGCCAAAAAAAAAAAACTAAAAAAAAATAAAAATGCAAAAGATGCAATCGTCGATATCATCTACATGTCAAAGATATTATCGACATAAGTCATCGATATATCGATACTATTAACATATCGATATATCGACCTGTTATAGATAATATCAAATTAGGGTTGTAGCTGTCCAGCAACTAAACACGAAATATTTCATATCGACCATTTATCGATAATATCGATGATGTCGATGGATACATCGACGACATGTTGATGATATCGACGTATAAAACAATCAGAAATGTAAAGTCGATTTAATCGACATATCATCGATATAATCGACGTAAGTCATTAATATCATCTACATAACATCGATATTATCGGCGTAAGTCATCGATAATATTGACAACATGTTGATAATATCGAATGTGGAAGACAATTGTCCAGCAAGCTTTGATGCGTTTTCGTATTTTAACGATATATCGACAACATCTCGATATATCAATTGTAGATACATATCGATATATCGACATTATGTCAATAACATCGAATGTGGATGACAATTGTCCAGCAAGCTTTGGTGCATATTCATATTTTATCGATACATTGATAACATCTCGATATATCGATAGTAGAAACATATCGATATATCGACATGTTGTAGATAACATCGAATTAGTTGTGTAAGTGTCCAACAACTAATCAGGAAATATTCATATTTACTCAATATATCGACACGTTATCGATAATATCAACGATGTCGATGCATACATCGATGACATGTTGATGATATCGACGTATAAAGCAATCAGAAATGTAAAGTCGATATAATCGACATATCGTCGATATAATCGACATAAGTCATCGATATCATCTACATATGATCGATAGTATTGACGTAAGTCATCGATAATATCGACAATATGTCGATAATATCGAATGTGGAAGACAATTGTCTAGCAAGCTTTAATGTATTTTCATATTTTAACGATATATCAACAAGGTCTCGATATATCGATGGTAGATACATAACGATATATCGACATTATGTCGATAAGATCGAATTAGGGCTGTAAGTGTCCAGCAACCAAATATGAAAATGGAACTTAACGATATATCGAAATGGAACTTGTCGATATATTGACAAACTATCGATATATCAATAGATATCGATTTTGAAAAAAAAAAATAGCATTAACTGCTTTCACCAACCATCATTTATTATACTAAACGCTCATTTATTTGCACTCCTTCTTCTCTAACCTTTCCTCCACTTCATCTCCAGCGGATTTCTCCACATTAGCAACTTTAATCTTTAGGCGATTTCTGCTAATACGATCTCGGTAAGTTTGTGTTCATTGCAATCAATATGAAATACTGAGTTTGTCAATGATGGAAACCCCTTTTCACCTTTCTTTCTTCTATTATTCAAACTGTCATTCGAATTTTAACTTCTTTATTTTAATATCGAAACAGAAAATATAGATGTTATGAAGTAAATGATCGTACACCCTGTTAGAAATGAGCTATAGAACCATGATCCTACACACTGTTAGAAAAAATAGAGATGTTGAAGTAAATCTTCCTTCCATTTTTCCGCAGTTTGGATACCACTTAAAGGATTTTCCATGCCCCATAAAGTTTAGATCATCATAAGGAAAAATTACCTTCAATATTCAACCATATCACCAAGGGTATCTTAAACGCAAACAATGCATTTAAACTACGAGTGTGGCTTACCTGATCCTTATTGTTCTGTTTGGCTAGTTTCAGCATTAATTTTACTTCTACGTGGAATATGTATAGATGATGGTGGATTGCACGCGGGAATATGTATCGAATTAGGGCTGTAAGTGTCCAGCAACCACAGGTTGTGCTATAATCGACCACGGTGTCCCATACCTCCATGTCCGGGTCATGAGTCTTAGCAGATCGAGGTATTAAGGTTAACGGAGTTTTCACTGGTGAGTTTGGTACCTTAGGTTCAAGCAATAGCGTCTATACATGGTGAACATACATTGGGTCAATCGGGTTACTTGACGAGCTCGACCAGTACGAGCGTACCTCGAGTTAATCGACATGAAGTGCGTAAGCACTCCGTGTGGCCTAACCACTACCGACAATCAAAGTAAGGCTCGTATTCATTGAACACATCCTGTATGGTGAGACAACCTCAGCCACCTGATTGGAATCTATTACCGAATGCCCGGACTATATCATAGTCTCAAACACAACTCAAGTAAGATAGGAATACATATGTGCTAGTCACATACAGCATGTAGGAACCAACTTAAATATATGTTTTATTTGAGCATTTCAACAAACATATAGCATACATGTTAGCATACATAGGCATTCAACCATATAGCATATAGTAATATTATAGAATCCATAAAGGAAAACTATAACCACTGTTAAGGGAGTTGAGAATCCTATCTCAACACCCTCAGTGAATGCATTTCCACAGGTATATCTTCATTGAGGCAATTTATCAAACACTTAGACTACACATTCCAACATACATAACGTATGTTAGTTATAATACGCATTAGGGCAAATCCTTTCGCGAAGGAGTTGTTACACCTACAACTAGTATAAACACACGACAATTAATCATGGCAAACACACTTTTAAATTTCATACGTATACAATCCTTTCTACAAATACATGGAACACACTAAACTCAACATAGTTTATATATATCTGAAATGCGAAACAAACATCGTATTTGGTATGTGAAATAGCACCCACGTCAGTAATAAATCATTAACCGACATTGAAAGCATTGAAAACCATAACCTATACGTTTATAGTCCACACCTTTCGCCAGTAGACGCGAAGCGAAATCAATAAAACAGGTTACCTAATTCATCTATTAACTAGTTTAAATGTTAAGTCTTTGTCTATGACACCACAATAACCAATAACGGGGAATAAGTTATCTAATTCATCTATTACACTAGTTGGAAACCCTAAAACAGGTTAGGGTTATGATTTCTTACCCAAGTACGGAGTCGGAATCGTCGGATTTGTGACACAGAGGTGGTAGTTAGATGTGTAGAGCGGCGGGATTGAATCCCAAGTACAAACACCAGTTCACTCTCTCACTTTCTCTCTTTCCTTCTCTTTTCTCTCTTCTCTCTCCTAAGGTTTCCCAAATTCGTATGGGATGAGAGAGTGAGGGTTTAAGGCTCTTATATAGGCCCAGAACTGATGGGAATGGCCCCACGGCCAAGGTATACTTAGGTTATAGCCAAAGATCGGCTGTTCCTATCCAACGGAACACTTCTGGAGGCCCCTTTTCTGCGTCCGGTCAGACTTAAACTCCCTGACATTAGATCTAGGTCGAGTTACGTTTTCAGCCCGATCGGATTTACATATCGACCGCGGCGGACCAATTTCAGTTCAACGGTCATCGCCACTCGATCAGGGCCACAAATACATCGACATGTGTATGAAATTTTCCCTGATCCGAGGGTATAATTTGGGCAGATTCTGATGGTCTGAAACCTTAAAATTTCGTCCGCCAGCGAACGACCCAAATCACTTAAATCTAAGTTCAATTTCTAAATATATTCGCGTTTCTCACACACTTCGCTCCGGGCTTAAGTTGTGCTTTTCTGGACACTATCTGGATTTGATTTCCGAGATGTTTGTCAAGCCCAGCAAGGCAGTCATAAGAGTTTAGTTTCGTGGTCATCGGACTTTCGACGTGTAGTCCAGGTCCGATATAAAGTTTCAATATGCTCCCGAGAGCAACTGGGTAATGAGATTAATCCTAGATTTCAGGGTAATGTAGCGTTAATGATTCTATAAGTTTTGAATCTTACAGTTCGTATTTAAAGTAGTTCAAGCTAATTCTACTGATTATTCAGTTTAGTACTTAACTAAAGCATGCCCTAATTACGACAGAATAAGGTCCTAGGGCAGTTCTACGCCCGTTTTTGGTACTTTTAATTAGTATATTATTTTTATTATTTTTTAGTAGTTCATCATGAATTCTACTTCATTTCCATCAAATTTCATTAGGTTTCGTATTGTAAAAAAATTCTAAAAATTCTAGAAGCAGCAGCTGTCCAAACTAATGATTTTCGAACAGTTGTCACAACGACCTATATTAAATAATATTAAACAATTTATTATATTTTTCACTTATTTTTATATGAAACTAGACTCATCAAGCTTCAATCTGAATTTTGAATCCCCTAAATCGGAATTATGACAATGGAGATATGATTTTTCAAAGTTGGATGAAAATCGCAGAAATTTGTGAAAAATGGACTGCCCGGCACGATGCAGCTCGACTGGGCCCGCTGTACAGACGAGGCCTCGCCGGTCGTTGGACTCTAGTGAGATGGCTTTCCCCAGGGGTGATGTCCCCCCCCCCCCCGGGGGGTGCCGAATACATGCGGGACTCACCTCGGGTTCCCCCCGAATTGTGTCGTTTGGGCCCCCGAGTTTGTCGAGGCATTATCGGGTCTCATTTGTAAATCAGAATGAGTTATTTGACGTGCAATATATGATTTTGGGGTAGGAGAAGCTGATCCATCCAACTAACCTATTTATTTTCTGAGATTCCATAAGGTTAATGGTAAAAAAACCTACTTTATGTCTAAATTTATTAATTGTAGTATATTTGAGTTTAAGTATTGTTCTCCATCACTTAACCTTGAGGACTAGTGTTTAATATGAAAGGAGTTAGAAAATTTTGAAGAATGAGGTGGCGAAAGATGAGATTTCGAAGGGAGTGGGTTAAAAATGGATTTTTGGCTTTAGGATTGAGTTATGAGAAGTTACCAAGGTGTTATGATCGACCCATTACCTAAGGCCATCTATTTCCAAGTTAGTAAAAATCTAGGATGTTACAATCTACCCCCCTTAAAAATAATTTCGTCCTCGAAATTGGCTAAGGCTTCTATTGAGTTCGTATTCAACGAGCACATTTGTGGATACATTGACTTCGGCTATTGTAATTCATCTTGAACCCTTTATCAGGCCTATTCTTTAATATGAACTGGTTTAATACTTGAACCTTAATTGGTTTCCTTCAATAACTTCATTCTTGCCATTCTAAGGAAGGCTCAGCTCCTTTTGAGGGACCTAACCGTTGGTATAACCTGGATCGGTTACCTTCGATCCTGGGCCAGTGGGGCATGGGTCCACCACGCTTCAGCTACGCCACTCTAATCTAATGGATGCATTGCCTGACTTAACTAGATTGAGCTCATAATGTTTGACCTCCCTTAAAATAATTTATACTCTTCAAGCTCAAGAATCTATATCTTGATCCGTATGTCGGAACAAGGTATAATTTAGGACCTATCCTTGACAGGAAATGGGAAATACATTGGTCTGCCTTTCATCGATGATGTGTACTATGGTATTGACACCTATGGTTATAGAAAGGAGCTAAAAATAATGGGTGTTGAGGTTGATTCCTAAGAACGGATGTGAGTTTGTGGGAAGATGCCTAATTCTACCAAAGAAGGACTTTTACTAAGGTCCTGACTTACCCTCTTTAATCATGTACAGTTTAATATTATAAGATAATCTATACATTATTAGTACTAATGAATTTAGACTTACCGGAATCAATTTTACTCCTCTTGCCAAGATTCTTTAGTCCGCAACCTCTGGTTCATACCAGTTGAAGTTAATTATAGTTTCTTGTCTTTTGTACTACTGCAATGGTCACAAGACTGGTTGCTAACCTTCAATCCGAGTTGAACCAAATGTGCAGAAGATCCATTCTAGAAAGCCGCAGAGCTATAGAACTAGGGTTGGAGATGAGTTCCGGAAGTCAAAAGGTTTTATTCTTGCGACTTCTGATGTATTTGCACGCGGTATTGATTATCCAGATGTCACCCTTGTTATGCAGGTAATATAGTGGATAATTTCTTTTTATAATACAAAGGGGCATTATGGAATGCATGTATAGATAGGGCTGACAATTGGTGCATTTTTACATGATATGCTATACATAAAGATCAACTAGGAGCAATATAAAACTTTCAATTGTATGTATCATACAAAGTACATAAATTACATGATATGCTACACATCGGGTATCAGAAACTTGCACGACCGGTGATTATGCCCGGTTTATTTGCATCACCCACACTTTATTGTTTTCGATTCCTCTCCACGAGAAGAAATTCTAAGCTTTTTGGGTCTTCCAGCTGACCTCCTCTATCTTGGGGGTTTAATCTGTGCACAATACTCCTTCAACCCCGCTGAAATTTTTTACTCGCTATTGTCGCGTACTGGATACATCGATTCACTATACGTGGCCAGATAATTATGCGCCGTGTAGAATGGGGAACAGTATAAGTAGTGATCCAGATTATAGTTTTTGCAGGCTGACAGGACATGCATGCAAGGGTACCCCTTCACGCCAAACTCACGACATGTACATGAAAACTCATTGAGCTTCACCGTATCATTATAATCTCCAACGACATAGTACTCATCTCAAGAAATAGCATGGTAGTGAATATCTCGCGCCTTCTGCATGATATCCTTTAACTGTTTCTCCGCCCATGGTGTCAATGGACCCACAAATGATGCTGTAGATTCTCGTCTCTTGTAAAACAATTCCTGTATCTTCAGTATTACAGCCTCTATCAATTTCGTAATGGGGTATTCGCGTGCTTTTTTGAAAATGACATTAACGCACTCAGAAATGTTCATCGTGATCAAGTTGAATCTTCTTCCTGGAAAGTGCGAAGATGCCAATCTCTTGTACCCGATTTCTGTCAGTCATGCAAATACCGGGGGATTGGCCATTTCGATATCATGCATTATTTTTTCAAATTCAGCCCTCCTGCAAGTCTTTACAGCCATCCAGTAATACATTTCCAACGACTTGTCCTTAAAAGTGTCCACCAACTTTCTGTAGATGTGGTATGCATAATACCCATGGATTGCACGCGGGAAGACTTGGGGAACCTCTTTCATTAGACCTTTATGTTGGTCCGATATAATGACAAGACTCTCCACAGACCCTAACACATTGTTAAGGTGGGTAAAGAACCAATTCCAACTACTATTGTTCTTTGATTCCCTGATGCCAAACGCAAGTGGAAATATATGATTGTCCCCATCTAAGGCCGTGGTGATGAATAACACACCCTTGTATTTGCCCTTTAAGTGTGTCCCATCAAAAGCCAATACCCTCTACAATGATTTCTGAAAACTTCATATGCATTGTCCGAGAGCTAGAAAATATCTCTCGAACCTCCAAGTCTGTTGGTTTACAGAAACGGCAGTAACTGTCCCTGGGTTGGCCCTCCTCAACTCATGCAAATACAAAGGGAGTTGATTGTAAGAGTCTTCGTAAGACCCCATCATGTGATTAATTGCAAGCTCCTTAGCTTTCCCTGCCTTCCAATAACTGATACGAATATTATATTTCTCTTGCATGGCGAAGATAATGTCAGCTGGCCTCAACCTTAGGCGTTGTTCAATGCGGCTAATAACCAAATCATACGCTAGCTTACTGTTTGCTTGCCTGTGATCGCTCTTCATCCATGCCATGCCGCACGTGTGTTTTGATTCATAAGTCTGTATTTTGAATATACCCGTATCATTCTCTCGAGATGCATGAACCCTCCATTCGCATGCATCTTCGAAGCACACCACGGTAAATCTCTTGGAATTTGAGTATATTACTCTATACTGAAAATTATTTCAAATTACAAATTGACTCAAAACATACTGGTACCGACTCTTGTCCTTAAACGTTTGCCCAACAGCTATATTGGTCGGTTCACATAACAAATCGGTATATTCCAGCATTTTTGCATTGGTGAATGCATCATCATTAAATGCGCGAAAACTTGACGAGTCATGAGGTTTGAGTATCGAGAAGGTCTCGAAGCGGAATGTCGCTTACACGCATGGATGGGATGGTGGATGATGATGACAGATCCGCTGTTGATGCTAACGGTAGTGTCTTGTATTCATAATTACTTTTAATGTCAACTGCACCACTGACTTGCGTAGTCACGACGTTTAATGTTTGCGGTGGCTCGGGTAATTGATCATTGCTTACTACCACTTATAATGGAGAGGGATTGTATTTGAATTTCACGCCATACTCATCAGCCACACTGTCCACGTATGTTGTGGTATTGATGTGTTGGATTGTTTCAATGGCTAACTGGATGAATTTATCCGAATGCTCAAACTGGTAAGACAAGAACTCTTTGACGTCATCGTCGTCTTCGATTTCAATTGGAGGCATTGATTCGTTAGTGTGAGGATTCAATACTTTCATCCTAATATCACAATCTTCTTGTCTGCTCTTAATAATCTTGTAAATTCAAAATTAAAGCTCCTCGTACGTAGTCTCGAGACGTAGTGTCATTTGTTTTGATGTTCCACCCGTGTACAAGTATCGCTTGTTTTCAAATTCTAACTCCCCGCCAAAAGAGCACATGATTCTTACAGCCATTATCTGAAAACCAATACAATGACACATTATCAGTGAATCATAAATCAATGGAACCATGCCATATGACAAAACTCGATTAAATAATGAAGGACCTTCGTCGTTAACGAATGGTTTCAAGTGGTGCTTGTTTAATTTTGTGACGCTATCTATCATGTCATTGAGCGAGGGAGGCATTATCAATTTGAGTGGAGCACACATGAAATTCAGCAGGGCAACCTGAAAATTGAGCAGGTCAAAATAGAAATTCAGCGGAAGTAACCTGAAATTGAGCGGGGTAAACTAGGAAATGAGCAGGGTAAGCATAAAATCGAGCAGGGCAAACATGAAATTGAGCGGGGCAAACTAGAAAATGAGCGGGGTAAGCATGAAATTGAGCGGGGCAAACTAGGAAATGAGCGAGGCAAGCATGAAATTGAGCGGGACAAAGTAGGAAATGAGCGGGGCAAGCATGGAATTGAGTGGGCCAAACCAGGAAATGAGTGGGGTAAGCATGAAATTGAGAGGGGCAAACATGAAATTGAATGAGACAAACTAGAAAATGAGCAGGGCAAGCATGAAATTGAGCGGGCTAAACTAAAAAATGAGCGGGGCAAGCATGAAATTGAGCGGGGCAAACATGAAATTGAGTGGGGCAAACTAGGAATTGAGCGGGCCAAGCATGAAATTGAGCGGGGCAAACTAAGAAATGAGCGAGGCAGGCATGAAGTTGAGCGGGGCAAACTAGAAAATGAGCGGGGCAAACATGAAATTGAGCGGGGTAAGCTAGGAATTGAGTAGGGCGAGCATGAAATTGAGTGGGACAAACACGGAAATTAGTGGGGCAAACAATATTTCGAGCGAGCATAGCTTGATATTGGCTTGGCCAAACATTTCTTCGAGCAAGCATAGCATGATATTGAGCGGGACAAACATTAAATTGAGCAAGCATTGCATGCATATTGAATGGGCAAACTGTAAATTGAGCGAGTATAAGATAATATTAAGTTAGGCAAACAGTAGATCGAGCAATCCTATCATTATATTTATCGCGGCAAACATTAAATTGACCTTATCTACTATGAAATTAAGCTGGGCAAACATTACATTGAGCGATCCTAGTATGAAATTTATCGCGGCAAACATTAAATTGACCTTATCTACTATGAAATTAAGCTGGGCAAATATTAAATTGAGCGAACCTAGTATGATATTTATCAAGACAAACATTAAATTGACCTTATCTACCATGAAATTAAGCTGGGCAAACATTAAATTGAGCGATCCTAGCATGAAATTGAGCAGGGTAAACATGGAATTCAGTGAGCGTAACATCAGATCAAGTGAGCCCTAACATAGAATTGGGTGAGCTTCAAATTGAATTGAGCAAGTTTGACATGAATTCGATCGATCAACACATAAAATTAACTAAGCCTAACGCATGAAATTGACTAAGCCTAACACATGGAATTGACCAAACTTCGCATGCAATGCCATTGTACGAGTCTAACTTTTTTTTTTTTAAAGATCTATACCTCTGACTGCCGCAATACCGGTCAAATGCGGGTTGAAGAGAGGTGCTTTGGAGTGAGGGAATATTTTGAACCTTTTCAAGGAGATGCAATCAATTCGTTGGATTTCATGTAACCCTAACCAAGATGAAATATGGAAAATGTAGAATAATGATATCTAGATGGATATCTACATGCTTCACAGAGATTTTAGTTAGGAAAATGAGAAGAAAACCCTTCGTACTTCTTCATTCGAAGAGAATGTGGGGGAAGCACCTTTTTTTTTTTTTTTTTTTTTTTTTTTTGAGGGGAGTGAAAGCAACGCTGAAAAGCAGCAGCAGTGAAAAGAGTATGCAAAAAGGAGGGGTATTTTCGTCCTGAAATTCGTAATCTGCACGTGCAGGTATAAATTGCAAAAGAAGGTTTATCTTCTTTCATAAAAATAACTGGCTAAAAGGTGGGGTCCACAGTCCTAAATTTCTCTAAAAAGAGGTGGGCTTAAAAAGGTTAATGTGCCATAAATGGGCCGTATAGTTTTAAATTTATCTTTTGCAAATGAAGCGGATTGTTTCATGCAGGGGCTCACCATGATGTATGAATTTTATCCACGCTATCCATTCACTTTCCAAGATCTTTTCTGCCCATGAGCCCAAAAATTAGGCAGATCCAAGGCTCAAGTGGACCACAACAGTGACAATGATACTCACAGTTGAAACCTTCTTAGGGCCCAACGTGATGTTTATCAACCATTCAACCTGTTCATAAGGTCACATGGACCTGGAGGAAAGAAAAAAAGAAATATAAGCTTGATCAAAACTTCTGCGGCACCCAAGAAGCTTCTAATGGCGGACGTTCAATCCCCACTGTGTGGTCTAATTGAGCCTTGAATTTGCCTAGATTATATTCTAAAACGATATGAAAAATAGATGTACGGAGTGGATGAAACCCATACATCATGGTGGGCCCCACTCCTGCCAGGAACGAGTCCTCGGGCAGGAGGCAATCCGCTTCCTTGCACAACGCAAAATCTCTTCCACGAGGGAGGATGGTACAACTAATACAATGTTAGTATCGTACAGTCATCTCCACACGGCAAATACCAGTGCGAAGTATCAATTTAGAAATTTCATCTAGTGTAGCGTAATATGGATACAAAAATGAACACCCATTAGAGGATCCTAGCCATCCGATAGATTCCCTCAAAATCAACGGTCATAAACAAAAGTAGCTAACAGATCACAGTCAGTCTAGGAAGTGATTAATAATGATTAGTTGATTGTCTAATATCTCTGATTCTTTAACAAGTCAATAGTAATCATCAGATGGACGATTCTAATTGATGCATTTCTCTGCCACGTGTACCGTAGAGTAATGGCTACACCCATTCCACGTTCTTTCGGATCGAACGCGAATCGTCTGCACCACCTGTTCTACGCAGCTGCGTAGAACAGCCAGGATCTGTTGGTCCACCATGTTTAATATACAATCCAATCCGTCCATCAGGCGAGAATCATTACTTGAACCGTAAAAAAAATCAGCCACATAAAAGAACGGTGATTGGAAACGCCAGTGGAAACAATGTAATAATGCTCCTCGATCAGGAGATGATTTACACCTGATTAACGGGTTTGATGAAAGATACCACACGAAACCTATGGTTGGTGTACCAACTCCATTGTTCCCTGTGGATTGGTCCACGTGAGTTGTCTATCTAGCTGATATTTTGCTCAAGACCCTAGTTTCAAGTACAGAACCTGATGGACGGAATAGATTTTACATTTAAGATATGGTGGGCCCCACGTGTGTTTTACGCGTGGCGTAAGCCATTCCGGTCCCTTTAGGGGTCTCCACCATATCATCTCCCGAGCGAGAGCGAGAGAGAGTCCCACATCCAAACGCGGGCGGACCCGCCTATAACCAACACACCAACAACAGCCTTCCCTCCGTTTCTCTATCCCTTTTCTATCCCAACATAAAAGACCGTCCTTTCTGTTATAACCATTCTCTCTTTCTATCTCTATATCTGAGAGAGAGAGAGAATGGGGACATCTGCTTCGAAGAATCCGGACAGCTCGCAGGAGAACGAGGACAGAGAAGAGAACCTGGACCATGCAGGAGGTCAGCTCTACGTTTCCTTAAAGATGGTGAATTACAAACTCAAAGGGGAGCTCATCCCTCACGTTTATGGCTCCGTCCCTCTTGTCGGCTCCTGGGACCCGTCCAAAGCTGTAATTCTCATTTATTCTCCTTCTTCTTCCTGTTTTCCCCAATCGTAATTGAATTGAGTTGAATTGAATTTCTTTTAGCTTTCCTTGGAACGCGAGTCTACATCAATGTGGGAATTAAGCTTCGTCGTTCCTCCCAATCACGGTATTTCTTCTTCTTCTACTACTACTTTTGTTAGGGCTACTGTTTCTATACTACGTTGTGAGTCTGATGCCGTTTATTGAGCTGTGGGGTCTCGTTCAATTTAGATGGGGGATGTCTGTGTGTAAGTGTGAATGTAAGTAGGGAATCTGGGTTCTTGGCTCTGTTGAGAATGCTTGATTGGACAATCTTATCTATCTGATTTTGTGCTTTGAATTTGGGCTATTGAATGCTTTGCGTTTGAACTCTGGACAGTTAGGACTGTTTGATCAATGTGAATTTTTGGATTTGCTTCATCCACTATTTAGCCTTCGGTTTAGATGGTTTGGATTGACGCGCATGCATGCCATGCATGTGATGGATTAGTTAAAAGACACCACAGCCCTCTGTCTTTTTATTTATGGGGAAATGTAATCTGTCTGCAACACATGGATTTGACAATACTGTGTGCTGCATTCAAGTTGGATACATGGTCTGAGATCGCAGTGGTCATCTGTAGAAAACACTGCGGATGGGCCATCATTGGTTGTAGGATATTTTAGGCAATTTTCAGATGAGAACCGATCACCTACAACTGGTTGTAGGCTAACACAACCTATGTGCTAGGATCCATTTTTACAAGCATTTCCCTTGAACATTGAATATATACAAGGTAAAAAAATTGGAAACTAAATTCAGAAGACAAAATGGGTCGTTGGATCCTGATAGAGTGGAATGACAGAATATGATTCGTGGAGCCGATCCCAATTGATTGGGAAAGACTTAGATGATGATGACAGCGACGGCGACGACGACACATATTACTTGTTCTAGGTGATCAGTTCTCTTTTTGGATAGTGGACCATCCAAAGTGGGGTCCACCCGATGAATGGGTCATACCATAATACTGGTTGTAGGCGATCAGTTCTCTTTTTGGATAGTGGACCATCCAAAGTGGGATCCACCTGATGAAAGGTCTGGATTGCAGAACCATTAGAAGACATGTTCTATTTTGCGTAACATACAGTGTATGACCCCATTAATTTAATTCATCTTCTTTTAAAAACAGAGAAAGTTTAACTTGGGCTGTTGATTCATGGTTTGCTTCTTGATTTTCAGAAACTTTGGATTTCAAGTTCCTTTTGAAGCCCAAGCACAACAATGTGCCTTGCGTAGTTGAGGAAGGTCCGAATCGTCAGCTCATAGGAGGAACCTTGCAAGGGGATGCCAGAATGGCTTTGTTCAAGGTTAATGGCGAGGACGTTCTTGAGTACTGCGTGTTTATTGAGGCAGATAGAGTCTCTCCTTTTGACCTTGCCGCTAGTTGGAGAGCTTACCAGGAGAATCTTCAGCCTTCAACCGTGCGTGGAATTCCTGACGTCAGCATTAATGCAGCACCTGAGATGGGTAATGAGGTGTGGATTTACATCTCAACTTGCGAACTCAGTTTCTCAGGCATACAAGGATGTTATAGTGTTGCCTTTGACAAGAATTCATATACATGCATGATGCATGATTGTTTAAGGACTTGTGTTTGAGTGAACTCTAGCTTGAAGAGAGTCAAAGCATACAAAGCATGAGTGGTTGGGTCTTATTGTGCATAGACCAATGCCATATAGACTGGTTGGTGAATAATTGCAAACTAATATGTTAGCTAGGCATCTAAAGCTTGTACCAATTTTGGTGAATTGAGATGTGAATCATCATCGTCATCCTTGCCCCAACTATTTGAGGCAGCCTTATTCTCATGAATCATGATTGCTTGGTGCATATTGAAACCGTCTGCCTACCTGACATCAAACCTCCTCTACCTGAGCTGAAGTGCAACTAGTGCAATTGTTACTTTGGAGTTACTGATGGGCACCAATATAGCAATTATATTTGTTATGACTATTCATTCTACTGCTTTAGTGCTTCTATGAATTTGGTTATGTGTATGCATGAACTTTACTAGCTTCTCTTTCTATTGATAGGAGTATTGATTCGCACATGGCTTTGTTAGTCACAGGGAGGACTTGATTTTATAGAAGACCTATATATAAACTGAAATGAGCAACTTGTCGTCCATTTCTCAAGCTGAAAAATGAACCGGTGAAGTACACCATTGGTCCGGTTTGATGCCAACAGCTCAGTGGTAGGCGGTCTCGCTTCTTCATTGAGTCTTGGGTTTAAGCCCAGCTTACCTACAAAGGAGGAAAAAAGAAAAAGAAAGAAAAGCCTCCGAACCCATTTTCTACACCTCGAGCTAAGCATTTTCTAGAATGATGGTATTAGTAGGAAGAGACCACCATATTTGTTTGTAGGTCTTCTCTAGATTGAACTTTACAATAAACATTGAATTGGAGTGTAATGGTAATAATTTAAATAAATAGACACTAGTGGGCGTGCATGGAAATGCTATGTAGGGTGGATTTAGGTTGGTATGTTAGATAGTTTCTTGATTTTGGGGATTATGTTTGGGTTATTAATATCTTTAGGGATTGTTTGGATTCATTGAACATAATTGAGGAAACATTTCAATGAAAATGGTGTTTCTGTTGTTTGTTTTTGTAAAATTTATGGTGATGCCATTGCAAATTTCCTCTCATTTCTTTAAAAATGCCCCCTTTCCATTTCTTTGACCATATTTATGAAATGTCATTTACAAGAAATTGAGGGAAATGAGAGGAAATGACCTCTCTTTACGAAGTGCCCCACGTGGTAGTCACACGTGCCACTGCCATCTTCTAAGTGTCCTCCCAATGGCACGATCCATCTTTAGGTGCCCCAAATGTGCCAGTTTTCCCCACTTGCAACATGTGCGACCATCCATCTTAAAGTGCCCATACATGTGCAAATGTGCCACATGTGCCACCACCCATCTTTTAATGCCCCGTGTGTCAATGTGCCACACTCTAATGTGCCATTTGCAACATGTGCCACCTTCATTTTCAAACTCCCCACATATGCTGTTGAGGCACATATGCCACTTAGCCTTCATCCATCTTTAAGCGCTTCACATGTGTGACACGTGCGAATGTGTGACATGCGCAACATATGCCACCTTACCATCTTCAAGTGCCCCACGTGCAAACATTCATCTTCAAGTTCCTTGCATGTGTCACCATCCATCTTAAATCACCATACATGTGCCAATGTGCCACCAGCCATTTCAAGTGCCTTGCTCGTCAATGTGCCACATGTGCCACCCTCATCTTCAACATGTGCCACATACCTTTGTCCATCTTTAAGCACTCCACTTGTGCCAACATGCCATGTGTGACATGTGCCATCCATCTTCAAGCAGCTTGCATGTGTGGTGTGCCAATGTCCCCTATGTGCTAAACTATCACATGTGACAATGTGACATGTGCCATAATCCATTTTCAATGCACACATGTCACCTTCTTTGTTTTCGTGAACAATTTCTTTATTCATTTTTTGTTTTATTCAAACAATAAATTTGGAAATGGAGAAAATTTTAAGAAAATCTTGTTGAAGGCGATCAAGGGAAATGACTTTTCCTTTCTCACTATTTCCTAGAAATGGTGTTTTCTAGGAAACATCATTTCCTCAAATTTTTTTTTTTTACACGAACCCCAGCAGGCCCTTAGGGATTGTTTGGGATTGGGAATATCATGGGACATCATTATAAATTCTATAAATGAGACACTAAGGAGTAATGGAATGAGCGTATTCAATTTCACAATTACACTTGTGTCTAGGAGGTCATTCTTCCCTCAAGGAAGAAAAATTATTCCACTCTCTCTCTCTCTCTCTCTCTCTCTCTCTCTTTCCATTTCTTTTGTTTTTATTTTTTATTTTTGATATCATTGCATATGAATCATTGGATTCGTATCATCTGTTAATAGAGCATCACATGATTATATGGTGTTGACCTGTTCTTAGTCGGAACATCTTCAATAACAACTACAATCATCACTGTTTTTGTTAATGGCTACACTACCTTTGAACCAGTCAACTGATTACTTTCCTTTTCTGCAACAAGAGTGGATAATCAAATCAGCAAACTTTGAACAAAATTTCGAGTGACTATCAAGGATTTTGTGATCCAACAGGCCAAAAGCCTTGAGGAGATTATACGTGTATCCTTGGCTCAGGTCTCTTCAAAGAATGTATAGAATGAGGAGAATGTTAACAAAATAGTGCAAACCCACGATCATTCGGTTGGATCAATGATTCAGTGACAAAATTTTTAAGATTGGACATTTCAGGGTTCCAATTGTGAGTTGATCATGTTAAGGAGTTTCCACACATGGAAGTGGAAAGTCCTCGCTTTGGAAGGGAGGGTTCTTGTAGGGTGGATCTTACGACATAATAACATTCTTGATTTCATTGCATGGTCCTATAATTATGCTGGATATTTCATAGGTTAATCTTGATGGTGATGCAATCCAGGGTGGTATGACTGGTACGAGGTGACTCATGGTCCTCTGACTTGGGGGGAATTTGTGGAGGAACGTCAGTTCCTTTTGATGACCTCAGAATATGAATTCGTCCATAGCAAAGACACTGAGATTAACCAGATCTCAACAGTTCTGGAATACCAAAGCTATTTCGAAGGACTTTCAATTGAGCTTGCGACTGGACATACTGATGGTTGGTAGGGACTTCTGTAGGGGGAACTTCGGCAAGACATTCAATGTGAGGTGAAGATAACACCACAACATGATAGTAACCCTGCAGCATAATAGAGACAATTGTATTTGCATGTTTGCAAGAATAGTGGCTTGCTGAAAATAATTGCCAAAGGTATAAGGGGTGGGTTGACAAATTAACCAATGAAGTAACCTAGAGAGGGACCATTAAATGCAAGCACAATAGGTCACAATCTCCCCACTAATCAATTCACATGAGAAGAGATCAATGCAAGATTAGCATGTGAACATTGCTGGTATTGTGATGAAAAGTGGCAAAAGGGCCACCATTGTAAACATAAAAAAAATTATTTCTCACCAAACTAGTTGATGAGCTAGATGATGCATCTGATGAACTTTATGACAATGGGAATGAGGATCTGCCAGTTAGTGATGGAGAGATTCTTGCCATATTAGTGCATGCCCTTATTGGGTTAACAACACCCCAAAACATGCACATTAAATGGTTTATAAATTGCAACTAGTGGCCGCGTTGACTGACACAAGTAGCACCTATAAATTCTTAAATCCATCTATGACTAAGAAGACTGGGTATTGGATTACACAAGGGACCATTTTGAGGCAATTGTATTGGAGAAAAAGGAGTGCCATGGATGTAGAGTGCCCATTGCAGGAGGATAAAAGGGAATAGGAAGGATACAAATTTTTTGTTCATGAGGTTATGTCAATGATAATAGTATGGACTATCTTAAAAAAAGGTGACATCTATTAAGACATGGTTTTGCATTGTTAGGGTTCAATGATTTAAATATTGATAGTATTGGCCGATACTATTGGTATCACACTCTGACAAAAAATCAGGGGGGAGTTATCAAACTCCATTGTATCGTTGAAAATATAGCAAACTATTGCAATGTATATCGATGATATATTGATACATTGCGATATTTTCAAGATATTGTAGTTTAAAGTTTCTGAATATTGTTGACACATGTGAATACGTATTGATGAATTGAGAGAACAACACCCCACTTTGCAAAAAATAAAATAAAATAAAATCAGAGAAGGGTAAAAAATCCATTTTTTGTCCTTTTTTTTTTTTTTTTTTTGGGATATATTCCCAAGTGGATTTCAATAAGTCCTGGTAAGTTGTTTGGAGAGAGAAGGATTTGGATGGGGAAATCAAGATCGGAGAGGGGAGATGGGTTGGAACCCAATTGGCGAGTTTTTTTTTTTTTTTTTTTAATAATAAATTTAAAGTGTTTTTTCTTGTTTAAATGGTTGAGAATCTATGGAACCAAATTATTAATTCATGATTTTGCATACTCAATCATGGATTTTTATCTATGATTTTCGATTTAGGGGAAAATGGAGGAATTTGGGGAAAATATGAAATTCCCCTGATTTTACCCATTTTACTTTTAATTAGAGCTTGAAAAATCATGTGAGAGTGCTTGTAGGCTGATTTGTAGATTGACGGAATTTTTTGGAATGTTTAGAAATAAAATTATTTTTAATAAAAATATCAAAAAATAAATAAAACATTAAGATTAAAAAAATTTACATTGACCAACCAAAATTAGTTCCTAATATATTTGTGTGTTGATGAGTGTATGATGATCTTAATATCAGCCACATCGTTTTATGTATTTTCAAGAATAAATTTAATATAAAAAATTAACAAAACATAATTTGAAAAAATATTTTTTAATACTTGCACTTTATTATTATTGGTGTATTTTACTTCTTTTTGGCTTTTGAATTTACAGTTTATGTTTTCGTACTTGTCTCATATGATTTATAAATGATATGAACTCATTTGAGATATAATTGCATCACTTGTTTATAGTGCATAGTTTAGGCCCCTACACGAAGGAAACTTATTATGAGTACTTTTTTTTTCCAGATCTTTTGAGTTCTAAGCGTGTAATAATGTTTTAACATCCCCTGAAGTTTAATTGAAAATTTTGATCAATTTCCCAATGTTTCCCAAAAATAGTGATACATGCAATATTTCCCATGTGATAGTGATATGTTTCCATATCCTAAGGGTGTGATACATGCATTGATACTAATATTTAAATCACTAGTAGGGTCCATAAACTTAATAGCCCTTCTTTGAGGTGGAGTAATCAACAAACATGCATTCAATTGATGTATGAGATAATTTGTGTTTGTGTTGATCAAAATTATGCACAAGGAAAACACAAGCAAATACTTCTAATGGTATACTAGAAACCGAGTGCTTTTGATTAGGAATCTAGATAGGAGTTCTATTATTTAGGGTTGGACTTTGGTAAATTGTTTATCAAGTAGGATGCATTAAGAAGAGTGACGTAGGACAACTAAGCACTTGCTCTAAAAGCTTGAACTGATAGAGCATGGTGAATCAATCCATTTATCTCATAGCCCAAGTCAGGCCCTCGACCGAACCCTCCTCGTGGGCCCCACTTCACATGGGTCTCGCCTCACACGAGCCACCCGCCTCACGCGGGCCGCCCACCTTGAGTGTCCTCCTGCTTCACACAAGCTACCTCACTCAAGGTTGGTGTGAAAATGCCCCTGCATTAATCACCCTCGGTGAGGAGTCTTGAACACGAGACCTCTCGCTCTGATACCACTTTTGATGCATGGCAACTAACAACTTGCTCTAAAAGCTCGAACTGATAGAGCATGGTGAATCAATCCCTTTATCTCATAGCCCAGGTCAGGCCCTTGGCTGAACCCCCCTCGTGGGCCCCACTTCACATGGGTCTCGCCTCACACGGGGCGCCCACCCCGAGTGTGCCCCCACTTCACACAGGCGACCGCACTCGAGGCCGGTGTGAAAATGCCCCAGGATTAAAGAGGCTTAGGACAAAAAGACTTTTGTACCTCCAATTCACGTAGAAGCGCTAGAGTGATTTCAAGAAGATGGCTATTTTTCCTTTCTGCTATGCCGTTTTGTTGTGGCGAGTGTGGACAGGTTGTTTGAGATTCGATCCTATTAAATAAGTTTGGAATTTCTTTTAAAAAAGTTCCAAATTTTTTTGACAGATTCTCTCCCCCATTGTCACTCCAAGGATTTTGATGTGAACTTGAAATTGATTTATAACCTATTGTGGAAAGTTTTGAAATGACAGAACACTTCATCTTTTTGCTTCATCACATAGATCTAAGTCATATGAGATGAGTCATCAATAAATGAAAAGAAGTACCAAAATCCATGAGGAAAAGTAATAGGCATTGTCCAAACATTAGAATGCGTACCAATGAAAACAAGGCAGTACATCTTTTATTACTTTAATTGCAGGAGAAAGTGCTGTGATGATGTTTAGACAGTTTGTAGGTTCACACGTGTACAAATAAAGAGTAGCAACACTAATAACAACATGAAGAAGTTGCTTTAAAGTTCTACCAGAAGGATGGCCAAACTGAAAATGCCGCATATGGATATCTTGCTTATTCACTCTCAAACAACTAGCTTGGTAACTAATGAAATGTGGATCAAAATGATACCGACCACACTTCTCGTAACCTCCACCATTAGTCCATTACCTTCTCGTCCTCAGGTCTTGAAAAACACTATGACCAGGGAAAAAGGTCATGGAGCAATGAAATGTTTTTATGAGAAACTGACACACATTAAATTAGCAAATAGCTTGGGTATTAGTAAGACATAAGACAATGAAGGGTCTGAAGAAGTAGGGACAATTCATTTTCTAGTGATGGTGGAGAAGGTAACGTTTGCTACTTTTATGGTGCCAAAAGATGTGTAAGTGATAGAGGAAAAGGATTTCAATGTACCAATCATATGATCGATAGCCCTGAGCAATTACCTATGGACTACCATGTGAGGCGAGATGAAGTGTGGATGCACAACCGATCTGTGCTAGGGAAGTTCTGGGAGAATGATTAGAATTATTGTTACATTTGTTGTTCAGAGTATCAGTATCGTTACATGCATTGATGACCAGGGATACAGAAACATGTATCGATATTGTTGATACTTGGAAAAACCGCTGACTGAGAGAAACATTAGGAACAAGATAACATTTTTAGTGAAACTTTACAAGATGTTAAAAAACACATTTACGCATGAATCAAAATAAAACAATTGGACATAATGAGTTTCCATTTTGTAAGGGCTTAAACTATGCGCTGTCAGAATAGAGTAGTGCAATGATATCCAAAATGAGTTCATATCATTCAAATACCATACATGTAAGCAGTAAAACATCCATTCTCAGTTTGAGGGGTAAAAAAGAGAGGAAATAAGGATTTCCCCTATTTCTCCCATTCACTTAAATGTTGATCACGAATCCATGTCAATGCATGAGAGTCAGCACATACATTAGAATCCCTGCTAACAGTCATGCATATACATTAGAATCCCTGCTAACATGTGGAAAAAAAAAGAAGTTTTTATGGAGTTTTTGTCACCTTTGAGTTTCGGATTTGTCTACGTTTCGAGTTGAGATTTCTCCCCCAAATTCAAGTTTTTTGATTGAATGAAAACTAGGAGTGATTGAATCACCTAAGGAAAAACCCCCCCTTATGAATTTCAGATGTTGTGGAACTATCCCTAGTATCGCTGATATTAGCCGGTACCGCTGATGCTACAGAACCTTTCTACTGTCCAGAGACAAAATTCGTTGGTATTACTAGTATGACCAAATATTGCCGATAATATTGAAATCATCAGTGTTATTTGGAATTTTCTATATTACTTGGGTTTTTGGTATTGCTGTTCCAGAGATACTGATAATATCGGCGATGTTTGGAACATTGGTTTCATTAAAGAGTGGCCATGTCTCTAACCAGGGTGTCATACCCACTTCGGGGAATTTTAACAAAATCACTAGAAGAAGAAGCTTCAGTAGAAGACTTGAAGTAAGCTTTTCCATAGCTCTTTGAGTACTATGTTTCTATGCAGAAGAGGCTAGTCATGCTGTTTCCAACGGGTATCTATGTGGTGATTTCATTGCTTGCAATAGGTGCAGACCCGTTCTCTAGATGTTTTGCCACGCCGTTGGCCGCCCTGTCCTCTGTAGCAGTGAAGTAATTTCTCATGCATTCGAGCTCCTTTTGTAGCAATAGTACATTCTCTAATTGGAGGAGCTAAATCCATCACTTCCTGTTGTCATTCATCTCTAAATAGAAGGGAATACACATTGTTCAGACTTGGAAGATTTTGCTGCCATAGAGTTTGAGCTCAAATGTGTTCAAACTCAATAGTGAATTTTGCAAGTAGCTCAAATATCGATCTAGTTCCAGTCTACTTCTTGTTGGGCTGAGAGAGAGAGAGAGAGAGAGAGAGAGAGAGAGAGAGAGAGAGAGAGAGAGAGAGAGAGAGAGAGAGAGAGAGAGAGAGAGAGAGAGAGAGAGAGAGAGAGAGAGAGAGAGAGAGAGAGAGAGAGAGAGAGAGAGAGAGAGAGAGAGAGAGAGAGAGAGAGAGAGAGAGAGCACATTCTCAGAGTATTCCAGGTCTTGCCACAAGCTTTTAACATTGAAGTATTTAGTTACAATTCTTTCACCTTGCCTTAGAGATGCAATGTCATGATACAATTGGTAGATCTAAGCAGTGTTCGTAATATCGATACTATCGGCCGGTATTATTGTTATCGATGGTCAACGATATGAAACCCCTTAGATTTCCCTCAGAAATACAAAAAAATCACGGAATTCTGTGTATCGTGCAATATATCGCACAAGTATCATGCGATATTGCCGATATCGATGATATATCGGCATTTATCATGACTTTTCCCTTGATTGCATACACTATATCGTTGGAATATCTTGATAACCACCTATGATTCCAGAAATTTGAAAAATAAAAATAAAAAATATATAGGAAAAAATCTCTTACCTCAAATCTGCCTGAAGGGGTGGCCGTCGACTAGATTTGGTGGGCCAATTGTCGACAATGCCGGATAAGCTTAAAACCCTTTTTTTTCCCCTTCCGGATAGAATCGCTTTGAAAGAAATCAAATTTTCGTCGAGGTTTTTGGGATTTGGGTAGGGATTTTGAAAAAAGAAGGAAGAGAGATATTTTTGGGATTTTGAATGGATTTGAAATCGCAGGGCTTGCGGGCTGTGCCTTTAACGAAGAAGAAGAGTTAGGTTTCTTCTTTTGATTATGAGGAAATCAGATTGTGCACTGAGTAGTACGCTCTTATGGTACTGAGTAAATTCTGTTGGGCCCACTCTGAATTCATGTGGTTTATCCACGCCGTCCATCCGTTTTTGCACATCATTTTAGGGGTTGAGCCCAAAATTGAAGTATATCAAAAGCTCGAGTAGACCATACCAAAGGAAACAGTGGAGGTATTGATTTCCACTGTTGAAACCTTTCTAAGGACCCCAATGATGTTTAATTGTCATCCAAACTGTTCATAAGATCAGACAAACATGGATGAAGGGAAAACACAAATATCATCTTGATCTAAAACTTCTGTGGGCCCCCAAGAAATTTTCAACGGTAGAATTCAATTCACACTGTTTTTCAGGTGGTGTGGTCCACTTGAGCATTGGATATGATTAATTTTTTGTCTAAAACCCTAAAATTATATGATAAAACGGATGGACGGAGTTGATAAAATGCATGAATGACGGTGGGCCCCACAGAGTTTACTCAGTACGCTTAGCGTACTGAGTTACTCAGTATGCAATCCGCTTCCAATTCCGAGTCCTCCTGGATTCGGTGCGACTCCGATTGCACTTAAGACGATGCAACCCATACGGTGGGGCCCACCTTGATGTATATATTTTATATCAATTCCGTCTATTTGTTTAGAGAGATCAATTTAGGTCATGGGACAAAGAACTATACATATCCAAAGGTCAAGTGGATCCCATAACATAAAACAGTGGGAATTGAACACTTAGTATTAAAAACTTCCTGAGGACCACAAAAGTTTTCGATCATGCTGATATTTGTGTTTTCCCATATTCCATATCTCCATGAACTTATGAACAGGTTGGATCTCAAATAAACATCATGGTGGGCCCTAGGAAGGTTTCAACGGTGGTTGTCACTGTCCTCATTGTTTTATGTGGTGGGATCCACTTGAGCTTTGGATGGGCGTCATTCTTTGGCTCATAACCTAGAATGATCTCTCCAAATGTATGGACGGTGTGGATATAACAAATATATCATGGTGGGGCCCATAGTCAGGGTCCCACCCACATTACTGTTCCGCATGGATTGAGCACGGGACACGGATTTCCTGTGAAAATCCTTTCTTAGGAAGTTCCTACACTGGGATGCTAGGTGGGGCCCACCGTAGTGTTTGTGATAAATCCGCACTGCCCATCCGTTTTAGGAGTTCATTTTAGGACATGCGATAAAAAATTGAAGTGTATCCAAAACTCAAGTGGGACGCACAAGAGGAAATAGTGAGGATTCAGTGACCACTGTTTGAAACATTTGTATGGCCACAAAGTTTCATATCAAGCCATGTTTTTGGTGTTTTCACTTCATCCGAGTAGGAATGACCTTATAAATGGTTTGGATGGCATATAAACATCAAGGTAGATCCCAGGAAGGTTTCAACGGTGGGAAACTCTTTCCCCGACTTTTACTCTCGTCTGACCCACTTGAGTTTTGGATCCACCTCATTTTTGGTCGGATGACCTAAAATGAACTTACAAAATGGATGGACGGTTTGGATTTCTCACAAATATCACGGCGGCCCCACCTAGCATCTTAGTGTAGGAACTTCCTGCTTTTGCTTGAAATATGCGTACATGCGCAACTTGGGGAGTAGGACCCCACCAGCGATGTGGGTGAGGCCCTGACCGTAGGGCCCACTTCGATAGATGTATTATACATCCATGCCATCCACATGTTTTTCCATATTATTTTAGGATATAATCCAAAAAATGAAGCCGATAAAAGTTTTAGGTAGACCACACCACTAGAAAAGGTGATCATTGAACTTCCACTATTAAAAGCTTCCTAGTGTCCACAATAATGTTTGTTGAACATCCAACCTATTGATAAGGACATACAGATCTGGATGGAAAGAAAATGCAATATCAGCTTGATATAAAACTTTTATGGCCCATCAAAGGTTTTCAATGGTTATTAAGAACTATTTCCTATGGTGTGGTCCACCATTAAAAACTTCCTAAGGCCCACTGTTTCTTGTAGTGTGGTCCACCTGAGAATTGGATCTGCTTCATTTTTGGGTCCATGTCCTAAAATGAATTGGCAAGAAGGATCGACAGTGTAGATATATCACGCACACATTGAGGTGTGGCTCACATAATAATAATTGTGTCTAATGGTTTTATTTTAACAATTAAGTGTCCACTAATCAGATGTTAGCATTTTTTTGCCCTAAAAATAATTGTGTTTTCATTCATGTCTTGATACATTTATAAATATTATGCATTTTATTTTAATATAGTTGCCTTAGTTCAATCTGACAACGCTTGGCTTAGGACCCTATACAAAGGAAACCTATTGTGTGCAATTTTTTTTTTGCAATGTGATGATTTAAAACTATGTATTAAGATCTTTTTTGACACTCCTTGAAGTTTCATTGAAAAATTCAACCATTTTCCCAATGTTTCCCCATGTTTCCCAAAAAGTGCAATAAATTATGCGATACAAACGATATATCCCTTGTGATAACCAATACATATCTGTATCCCAAGGGTGCGATACATAGCGCGATACCGATATTTCGAACACTGGATCTAAGCCATACTGTTTTGATTGGAGAAAACTCATGAAGGGTATTCTAGATTTCTTTGGCTGTGGAAAAGAAATATAGACCTTGGCTTATTTCTTCCTCCATGAAATTCAACAGCAAGACAACCAATAAGTTTAGATTGCTATTTCTCGTGATGGGGCTCACGTTCTAAGGGCTCATCTAAAGAAAAATCAATGAATCAATATAGTCGAGTTTTTTTTATTCCCCATGATGTAACTCTCTAGACCATTAGAGGAAGTTTTTTAAGCTTAATGATAGTGATATGGAGGCTAGGATTCTCAGAGATATTAATTTCACGGATCTTCCAAGAATTACCTACCTGTGGTAATGTTTGATGAAAAAAATAGTAAGATCTTAAGAGGAGGCAGCCATAGCCATTGAACTTTTGATAAAATCCAACTCAAAAGCAACCAAATAGACGGGTGGATTCCACACCAACAACCCTTTAATGAAGGGCCAAAAAGATACCACAAAGAACTCCAAATGAGAAGGGAAGGTGTGTTCAACAGGGAATGGACTACTACACTAAAAACCCAAAAAACCTATTCCTTTCAAAGATCAACAATCATAGTTATATTTTATAGAATTTATATTGAAATCTGACTATAGGGGTAAGGTTTGATGTCCAAACTCTAAGAGATTTGTTATTGGTTTTGGATAGCTTTTCAGAAAATGAGAAAAATGGAAAACGTAACCTTTTAGAAGCTCAAAATGTATAAGAATTTATTCATAAAATCGTAGTAATTCTTGCTCCGTGTAAATTTTCCCTTGAACTTCTTCTGTGATCGGCGGAGTGTATCCCATAGGAGGACAACGGTTAGATGGTCTCCCAGGATGCATATAGTTCGAAAAATTTAGATAAGAGAGCTAATATGCTCTTATAACATGATCAATAAGAGGATAGTGCATGGAAGAATATGACTAAGATGGGAAGAGTAGAATTTTAGAGTGATGATTCTTTTTGAAAGATGATGTAATATTATTCCGAGGCCAAGGCTGAAAAGAAGACCAAAACCAAAATAAAGATGAAGGAAAACAAAACAATGAAAAGAAAGGGAAAACAAAGGAAAGGAACAAAACTAGAATACAATAGGGGTCCAACGCCACCTAACCAAACCCTAGAAACAACTTAGGGAGCCCATTCCTTAACATACAAGACAACTTGATTATAGACCCCAATTGCAGAACCACTCATATTACGGCAGCAATGATTGTTTCTTTCAGACCAAATGGACCACAAAGGAGTGAGCAAAGCTAGCCTCCATCTAGAAGTTCCGAGCAAGCCACCCTCGCCAAGATGCCAAGAGAGGAATAATCCTTCGATCGAGGTTGGCACAACCCAACACACTTTCACAGATCGAAGAATACCAAACCACACCACCCGGGAGAAGAACAATGAATGAAGAGGTGGTCAGTGGACTCCTTAATGCCCAAACAAAGAAGACAACTGTTGGGAAGCACCATCGATATTTTGTGCAAGTTGTTAGTAGTGAGAATCTTGTTCCTCCAAGCTAACCATGCAAAAGCTGCGATTTTCAGAGGGGGCACCATAGGGCCAGAGGAAGGCGGTATGGCTCAAGATTCTTTCCAGGTTCAAACCAGGACAACATGTAGAACGAATTTGTTGAGAAGATTCTAGGTATGCTGAAGTGCCACATTAGGGAATCCTTCATTCTCGGAGCAAGTGAAATCCGCCGTAAACAAGATAAAAGGCCCACTAGATCATTGAATTTGGAATCATTTAGGTCCCACTAGCAACGAGGAAGCTACACACCTTTGGAGTCCTGACTAGAATAACTAGTTATGGATATATCAGCTATTGGGTAGAGATTGGCCTGGGCAGGGAAGGACACATGAAGAGAAGAATCTCCGTACCACACATCCTCCCATAGTCTAACCCTAGACACCCCCCCTTTTCCCCCCAAACAACAAAACTCAGATCCTCAACAAGCAGTGGACTAGAGCTACACAAGCCACTGATTTACATGAGAAAGAAGCCCTATATAAGGATCAATCCCTAGTCCACCAACCCTTGGGGAGGAGCCATTCTTGACAACTATAACTCTCTTCTAGAGGTTAGAATCCTCAATACCAAAGAGTCACTCTCATTTGCCCAATAGGGCAATCACATCTAAGTCGTTTGATGCCCCACCCCCCGGACAACAAACCTCATAGTGGTGGAACCTCCTTGCCAGGAAGTCCTTCTTGAGCTTGTCTAGATGGGCCAACACCGACTTAGGGCATTGAAAGAGAGACAAAAAGTACATAGGGAGATTGGAGAGGGAATCTTTGTTGAGGGTAATCCTCCCACCTAGGGAGAGGAACTTACTTTTCCGTGGAGAAAGCTTCCTCTCCAATCTCTCAACCACCGTGTCCTAGGGATGCAAGGTCGCCTTTCCCAAGCAGAAGGGAAGACCCAAGTAGGAAGAAGGGAAAGAGCCCAATTGACAACCAAAGGCATTAGCCAACTGGACGACCTTATCATGAGAAATATCGATACCCAAAAGCTTGCTCTTATCCAAATTAATTTTAAGGCCCAATATCACCTCAAACCACAATAGCTATTTGTAGGTTGGTCACCATGAACTCTGATGCCTAGCAAAAGAAGAGAGTATCATTTACAAATTGAAGATGGTTAACCTCACGAGGAAAATTAGCAACATGAAAACCTCCAAAAAGACCCTCAGTTTGACCCTTAGATAACATCTTACCGAGAGCTTCAACCTCATAGAAATGGAGAAAGAGAATCTCCTTGTTGAAGGCCTCGAGAGGAAATGAATAAGCCAAAGAGAGATCCTGATGAGGACATCACCTCACGTACACCCTTGCGTACGTATCAGAGGAGGAGGCGGGCCGCATCGATTTCCCTGTTTCTTGGCGAGTATCCGTGATCATGTTGAAGACCCCATGTGCATGTGTGAGCATCTGGAAGACCTCACATTGTGAACATGCACTGATGCACATGGGTTGCTTTATGGAGTGATCCATACCGTTGGATTGGAGGGACGTGATGATCGGGCCGTTGGATTACATGATCGGGCCATTGATCGTGGATCGTTCACACTAATTTTCTTAAATTTTATCAGCATTATAGGATTTAGTTTTGTTTATATTATATTTGGACATCATTATGGGTGTTTTAGTTGATTTTAGTTAGACTAAGGCTATTTTTATCAAAATTCACAAAACAGGGTGTTAATTGTAAATTTTCAACTTTCTTAAAGCTATAAAAAGAGGGTGGGTGTGTGATTCTCTCCCTCATTAGGTTTTTTTGATAAAAAAAGAGATTGGTGTGAGGCCAATCTTCATCAATGGAGGTGCGATGTTTCCATCTATCCCACACCGTCATCTCTTTTCCCCTCCATGGTATTTTCTTTAGGTTCTTCATTCTCCCATTCCAGATCTTCATCTTCTAAACCTGACTTTTCCATACCCATCAATAATCCAAACCCTAACCTTACTTCCTATATACATCAATATCTATAACCCTAATTTACCCTAGGTTGTATTAGGCCCTCTACCATGAAATAGACTATACCCTATGCTAATTGGATGTCCCTACATCCATTAGATCATAGTTTCCTTTTTTTTTAATGATCTTGTGTGACGATGTTGGTAACTTAGGCTACGATTATGCATGATGTCCTTTTTTTTTTTCAATGATATCTGTGGTGTTTAAGGCAATGCTTGTCTTTTTTAATTATTATGTATTAATTGTCTTAATTCTGTTACTTGATCTAACAAGTTATTTGGTTCATGCATCGGTCCTGCATTAGATCCATTAATCAACATTGAGAACTTAGCCGAAGAGACACAAGCCTAAACCCATTTCCTCCATTTAAACCTGAAACCCATATGATTCAACATGTAATCTAAAAAGGACCATTTCGAGGTCTAATTTACAAACAATACCCTTCTTCCCTTCCTTGAGACAGGAATTCAAACATTTGTGGGCAATGAGGACACGATCAAGGATCTGTCTCCCAATTAAAAAGACACTCTTGAAGGGCGTGGTACCTTATGGAGGACCAACTTGATTCTTTGACTGAGGATTTTTGTGATAATCTTATAAGGGCTCCTTATCAGACTAACAGGTCTAAAGTTCTTAAGGTTGTTCGCACCTTCCAGCTTGGGAATAAGAGCCAAGAAGGAACAACCCAGTTTAGATGTAATCCTACTTGAATAAGATAACTCTATACCAAAAGCCAACAAATATGATTTAACAATATCCCAGAAAGATTGAAAGAAGGTTATTCGAGACCTGTTCGAACTGGTGGCTTTATCCCTTCCTAGGTTCCATACAACTTCTTTGATTTCCTCCAAACATCTAGGAACCTCTAGAGCCTCAGCCTCCTCCGAAGAGATAGAGTCAAAATTAAGGTTGTTTAAGTTAGTCCTCGAGATCCCGTCATCCGAGAGTAAGGATTCATAATATTTGACAATAACTTCACTAATAGACTCATCTCCATCCACTCTTCAAGGAATTGGCTAACAAAGATGGTATGAGGTTCCTTTAGTTACTCACCCCCTACTATATGAGCTCTTACCAACTCCCTCTTCCTACCCTTGCTTACTAGAGTTCACTCACTGTCATTCTTGTCCTGAGCTGTTGCAACCACCCTCTCTGACCTTTCATAAGCAATCCCTTTCCCTTTAGACTGATCCCTAGCTTTGTTATCCTCTTTTGGAAGAGAAGCTAGCCGAACTTCTACCCGCCCTAGAGTTACAATTTCTTCCTTCGAGAAGGTAATCTCCTATGAGACCCCTTCAGTTTGGGATCTTACTTTCGATCCCACTCAAAATCAATGAAATGATCTTTGGATGGATTGCGATAACCTCTTCTATCTTCTTTTCGCAACGCATCTCTAGAATGATCTCTAATTCTTGCTGTAGATCCTCCTCTAGAGACTCGCACCTGAACACTCCTAGAATCTTTCTTCACTAAATCATTGATGTCGCCTTTCAATTTCTCTCTTTGATCATTGTTACAATTGCCGTCTTGATCTCCACGGAAATTGCTCCGTGAAACCCCTCGAGTGTGCATGATTGATGGTAGTAATGTTCGCATTATCATTGATATCCAAACCATTGAGATCATGGGCCTCCATAGATGGTCTCACCATTGACTATTTATGATTTTTTATTTTTATTTTTCTCTCTTCATATTTTCCTTCAATGACCAAGAAATGGATGGTTAGGATTTGATAGCAATGTTTCCAATTATGAGCTTTCAATTTTTAATGTTGTACAAGTGGTCATGTTCGAATATTCAAACTGTTGAGATCATGGGCCTTATCGTAGATGGTTTGACCTAACCAATTGTCATGTAGGAGAATTTTTATGATTCTTAACCATTATTTATTCTTTTTTTTTTTTTTTTAAAATTAGTAATTATTTATAGTAAAATAACATTTTCTTGACCCACCAAGTCCTTGGTTGACCCAACTATCTGATTGACCAAGTTTCGGGCTAGGTCTTGGCTTGCAAACTATGATTACAAGGCTTACCACTTAGTATGATAGTTCGAGGGTACACTAATTTGCATAATTTACTAGTACACCACATAAAATAGATCCCCCGTACTCCCTTCACCTTTCTCTCCAACGGTAACTACAAGGCGAATTTATATTAAAACCCTTCAAATGAGAACTGCATTAACACACACACACACACAAAGTACACACACACATGCACAAAGAAAAATAGATGGTCAGACTTGGACAATTAGTAGTTCTAGACGTCTAGTTTCTAAAATCAACTTTGCACTGCTAAGGAAAATTTCTCGTTAAGAAACTAGTAACCCATCCGTGTTTCATTGTACTTGCCAAATTTCTAGTACTTGCCAAATTTCTCATCCTTTCAGGTAGTTCAAGCTTCACGAACCCTTATCTTCCAGATGATCTTTGAAGGTCCGTTGTATTTTGGTGCTAATTTTTGTCATCGCTGCATCACATTGATGATTGTTTGTGGTTGGAGCCTGAGGGATACCATGTCACCCACCTTAAATTCTCTTTCAGTATTGTGTTCACTAGCTTGGTGCTTCATTCTATTTTGTGCCATCTTCAAATTCTCTTTTAACATTGTCAGTAGCTGATTTCAATCGCGAGTTTAATGTCCACCTAATTATCCACTGAAGTGCCCTAGGCATATGGCATAATCCTCAAGAATGTTTGACTGTATACTGTTCAAATCTTTTTTTTTTTTTTTTTTTTTTTTTGTGAATAGTGGTGTTATACCACCACTTTGCCCATGGTAGCCACTTAACCCATTTCTTGGGTGGATTGCTTTCGTAATAACACAAATATGTCTTTAGGAACTTGTTCACAATTTTAGTCTGTCCACGAGACTCCAGATATAAGACGTGTTCATTTTGTGTTTGGCGAAGGGAGGGATGTGATGAGGTCGATCATTGTCTTCCTCAGGGGATAACTACTCCGAATCCACGGAGCTCTCACGACTCCTTATAGAGCTTCCTCGAATCCACTCTTTTAAATTATAACATCTCAAAAAAGAAGTGCACATAATAGGTTTCCTTTGTATAGGGTCCTAAGCCACGTGTTGTCTGACTGACTTAATGCAAGCAATTTGGGAGAAATTGGGGAAATTTCAAATTGTCTCCAATTTTCCCCAAATCAGATCACCTAACTTAAATTTTGAACTTGTGTATGTGATGATCATTTAATCAAATACTCCTAAATACTTCGAAACTAGTCTCAATTGACAATTGGTTGAATTAAAATTTCGAAAAAAAACGTGGAGAACATGAAGAACCAATGGATATCGAAATCAAAGCTCCAACTTCTTGACTTTTCATGCAAAACATGAAGAACCAATGAATTTGTAACCATTTGACACTGATTTAACATAATTTCAACAAAAAAGAGATCGAAATTTGAAAATGCTCACCGGATCGAACATATGGGATATATCGGCACTACCCGTGCATTTCATATCGCACGTGTGGGATACAAGATATATCGTGGGATATATCGGCCGATATTTAAAACATTGGTTGCAACTAATATACTAAATTCCATTTTTGCTTCCTGATTTGAGATGTCCGAGACTTCTAAGATAGAGGAATCCATGCTAAAAACATTTTCATATGACATGTTGACCTGATGTTGGGAAAGTGTGATGGTTTATAATTCCATTTATTGAAAATACAATAATTGCATAGTCCATCATATCATATGGGCCCTGCCTTTAATAATTTTGACTAAGAAATCACTTTGACCTAACAATCAGTATAAAAAAAGAAAAAGAAAAAAGAATGGTTTGGCGATTTAGACAAGGCATCCATTGTGTGGGCCCCACGTTTGGTTGATGTTGATTGTATACAACCAATGGATCTAACCATTTGATAAGTGGCACTGATGTGAAGTGTTTACAACTTAAAACTTTACGGGCATCCAAACAACCCTTGAGTGAAAAAACTTGGTCGTATAAAAAAGCTCACACTGTACCTTGTGACAACTATTGACAAGGATATTAACGGTGGAAAAGTGTAATGATTTATGTGAAATCCATCGATGTTTTTACTATCGAAACATAGTGAAATGAGCTATCATGGAAAAGATGTTTCCTTTTCCTTTCTTTTATTTTTCCTCAATTAAAACAGGTCCTTATGGTTGTAGGGAGTCTTGGGGCCCGTTATTCAGGGGAAATAATTGAATGGGTCATATATAGGCCAGACTTTCAAGGGCCAACATTGGGCTTCGCCAGCTTTGCTTAATTAGTGCCTCTAGAGCCTAGCAAGTTCACACGTTAATGTAATATTGTGTGCTTATGATCAAGAGATATTGTTCCATGTTCTTATCCCTCTGAAAAATGTTCGATTGGTGGGCCAACTTAATCAGTTCAAAATCTAAACCCAGACCAACCCATTTGCTATCCTAACCCTCACCAATCATAAGGTCTTTTGGGTGTCCCACCCCAAGTTCGGTTTCAAAAGGTATGATGTGCCACCCTAGCTAAAACTAACTAGACAAACAACGACAATTGCAGGCCACATGGTTCGCCAATCCTGATTGAAGGCCACACAACTTTCTACATTGCACACAGGTTTTTTCACTTATGGCTAGTGGGGCCTGTGGTTCCATAACCGCGACCGTCGATCTATTGAGTACACACTAGAGAGTGCCCAACAAATCTCTTGGATTGAATGATCCCATCTCCTGTTGTTAGGATATCTATAGGCACCAGGGGTTTCTAAAAGCAATCATTATGTAGGGTTTCTAATCCTAGAGACGGAGATTTCTAACCCTGGAGAGATTTTTTTTTTTCTTCTTTTCTAATTTATTTATTTCTCGGATTTGAAGATTTCACAAAAGAACTCTTGCATCACTAGTAGGGCCGTACACGAACCAAGTTAGCTCGGTTAGCTCGCTTGACTCGACTCGAAAAAGCTCGATTCGACTTGGTTCGAAATTGAGTTCGAGCGGAGTCGAGTTGATTTTTTGAGCTCGAAAAAATTTCGGACCGAGTTCGAGCTTGCCTAAGCTTGACTCGACTCGGGTCGAACCCAACTCGAATCAAACTCGGATCGAACCAGTTCGGTGACTCGGTTACTTTGATATTGATGTTGCTTACCAAGTGTTTGATGAAATGACTCAACGAAGTGTCTGCTGGTGGCAAGGAAGGTGTGTTTCATCAAACAAATACTCTTTTTTCTTGATTTTCATGTTGCCTTCAAGGTTTTGATGAAATACCTGTAAAACCATGTTGGTGTTTTACATACAGTGGGAATTTAAAGGTGCAGCTCATGTGTTTGTAAAAATGTTGCACAGGTGAACTCGGCTCGAACTGGCCCGAGCTACTGACCAAACCGAGCCGAGTTGGCCAATTAGGCTTGAGGACCGAGTCGAGCTGAGTTCGAGCTGAGGTCAGCTAGTGGCCGAGCCGAGTCGAGCTGTGCCAAGCTCGACTTGACAGCTCGACACGGCTCGACTTGTGTACACCTCTAATCACTAGTTGTTGGAAGATTCTGCAACTCTCCTTTTAGCTAGAAATTTAAAATATACAACTCTCCTTGTAGCGAGATTTTATATATATATATATATATGTATGTATGTATGTTTCTTGTAATCTATTTATGTTATGCCTCGAAATCCGGCACCTGGATATATCTGACCCTGATTCCATACCCGAAGGCATGACTTATATTTTTGTATGTTTACATTTCATAATTAACACATATATTGACAAAATGATTCTCATTCATAAAATATAACCATTTAAAAATTTAATAAGTAAACATGTATTCAAAAATAAAATAAAATATCCATGTCTCGACTATTGAAGATTATCACCAAACTCATGACTCAACACATGTCATCACTATACTATCATACTAAATGTTCATTACAACTTATTCGGAAAATGTTAAAGAACTGAACAATAAATCTAAATCTAAAAGCAAATCTCTTTAAGGGCCTCCACGAGATTTTGATCCTGAAATTTTAAAATTCCAACAGGGTAAGCTGCGAAGCCCAGTGAATAATCTCAACGCAGGTTTCAAAATAACCTCATATAATTTGAATAAAATGTACTAAAAGATACAATGCCTATTTAGGTAAAGTAACAGATGGGGACATTAATAAACAAGAATTTTCAATGTTAATTAAAAAAAAGAATGATTGACATCAACATATGCTATAATCCATAATAACAAGTGCAATTTATTCTTTTTAACACTAGGGTCAGTTTACACCGGTTGGCCAACACTCGCGCCAATACAACACCTAGCATTGCAATGGGAACCTCTTGCGTGACATACTCACCCAACCAAAGGGCACTTGGTGAGGGGCCCATTCGTACGTTAGCTGGTCAAACTACTGCTTTACCGAACCTGACAGCAGGAATCTTTTGCAATCCTTACATGCTCACCCACCCAAAGGGTACAGTAGAGGTTCCAAGAGGTACCAATTGAGTTTCTGGGACTTTCAACCCAAGGGTCTTGATTGCCCAACCTATACGCTTAGGGATTTTCAACCCAGAGGACTTGATCGCTCCACCTATTTTCTGGTGTTCTAAAAACTATTCTGATGGTGCATGATTTTAATAATTTCATGGACCAAATATTTCAAAATAATAATAACAAATAAATAATCTTTCATGATTGTTATTCCTCGATTGAATATATGATACGTGGTGTACATAATTTTAAAAAAAAAATTTCTAATCACCATAAACCGTTCGTACATCATCAAAATTCCATGTAGAAAAATAAAATGCAACATAATCCATCAAATTGAAGAGTCTGAAAAATTCTATATGAATTCATAATTTCTACAATAGTTTTAATTGAAAAAAAAAAAAAATCTAAATACTTATTTCTTTTTTTATCATAAAAAAAAAAAAAAGAATTATCAATGCATGGTTAACAATAATCCAAATTTAAATTGAATTAAAGCATGCTACTTAAAATAAAGACAAATAAATAAATAATAAAATCCAAATGACATAATTAAAAATTTGGTAAATAAACACAAATAAAAAATCAAACAGATAAATAATAAGTAAGATGAGTACATAAATAAATAAATAAGATATTGAATCATTCATATAAAAATAAAAGGAATTTTAAAGGCAATCAAATGAATTTAATTCTAAGGAATAAATAAACAAACAAATAAATAAATAAAATTCAAGTGAGAGAAAACTCACTTTATAAAAGAACAACTCTTTTTTTTTTTTTTTTTTTTAATCTTCCTTCTCTGTCTTCCTTTTTCTCTTGCCTCGTATATTTTTTTTCCTTTCTTCCTCTTCCTTTTTCTCTCTCCTCCTTTCATTTCTTCCCTTTTCTCTCTCTCTCTCTCTCTCTCTCTCTCGTAACAAGAAACTCTCTCTCTCTCTCTCTCTCTCTCTCTCTCTCTCTCTCTCTCTCTCTCTCTTTTATAAGCTACTTTCATATGTAGCACGTGTGAAATAGGCACCTCTTACGTTTCCTTTTTCTTATGTTACCTTTTTCATTCCCTTTAGATCGCGTGCTCCACATGGCTTTGTTTTTCATGCACATGTTGTGCACTACATGTGTGCCATATGTGTGCCACGTGTGTGGACATGAGGTGAATGCATATGATGCATGCACGCCACATGTGTGAAAGGTGTGTGTGCATGTGATGGTTGTGCATGGTGTGTAAGCTACGATGCATACTTGGACGGATGCATGTACGGATAGATATACGGTTAGATGGGCTCGTGTGTGATCAAGGGCTGGATTTTATGATATACATGTGGATTGGTGGTGAGATGGACGGGTAGTATGAGGATGGGTTAAACAAAAATGGTGATGAATGGTTGTTTTTAGAAGAAGTGGCGTGCTCACCTTTAGTATGGACCCCACTTTAGGTATGTGGTCAAGTCAGCGGGTAGGATTGTAGGTGGCCATACAACTTAGCAAGATGGACAGTCAATTTGGTGGTGGGATGTATGGATGGCCGGATGTGCTAAGCATATAGATGGTTTAGATGGGTGTATCATTGGATGGATGGTCAGATGCATTGTTCAATTTATTAATTAATGGAAGGTTGGATTTGGATATGTTCAAATCAACGGTTGAGATTGGATAGGTTGATCATGTAGATCAACGGTCAGTCTTCTACTTCTTCATATTGGATTAGTTTGGTATCTAGAGGTGTTTTTTTTTTTTTTTTTTGTCGGATTCGACGATTTCACAAATGAACCGTTGCATCACTAGCCGTGGGAGAAGCTGCAACTCTCCTTGTAGCAGGAAATTTCAAAAAAAAAAAAAAAAAAAAAAAAACTATTGCTTCTAATCTATTTACCTGTAATCTGAAACATGCCCTTTTGCCATGTTTCAGATACAGTTAAAAGCTGTAATCTGATTACAGCCTGCAATCATGTTACAGGCAATTCCACCCATCCAACTGACCCATGCATTCAGATTACCTGTAATCTAATTACAACTTGTGGATTTACAGGCATCCAAATGAGTAATGATTTCATTGCATTGATAAAGGGGACATATCCCTTTTATAATACAAGGATGTATCCAAGTTTAGACTATTAAAGCTACCACGTAAGTACATGACTTATCACTTACTATGGTAGTTCTAGGCTACCCTAGTGTGCAAGGTTTACAAGTATGGTACACTGCAGGAGATAGCAGGGATCCACCACCTTTTCTCCAATTTTTACAGGTATATTCTTGGATTTATCTATTGTTGTTTTATCTTAGCTAAATAGAAAATTTTATGTAGTTCCTGTCATACGCAAATCAGCAGGATGAAACCTAACATCTTTATAAAGCTTCACTTGAAGTCTGTCACATTTTTCTTGAATCATATAACATAGTTTAACTTACAGTTTTTAATGGGATACATGGTTGCGCCATTCATTTGTATTTACTGAATCTGGCATGCTTAAGACCTATTGAATGTGGATGCTTGACCTTGTCTATTTGGTACATTTATTATATCGGGTTGATTTTTTTTTTTTTTCCTGTTATTATTATTATTATTATTATTATTATTTAGTGTGGTCTCATTCATGATTGCTGATTTTTTCTTCATCTTTCACACAGAATGGTTCCTCTGCTAGTTTGGAGCTTGATTTGGAACACTATGTTGTTCCAGCACCAGCTGCTTCTGCAAACTCGGGCCATGTTTATGCAGCAAATCTGACTGAGACTCCAAGATCAATAACTCATGGTGGGGTCTTTTCTAATTATGATGGACCAAATAAGTCTGCTGTTGTTTCTTCTGATCGAGCTTGGATTAGAAAGGTTTTTCCTGGTAACCTTTCCTCCGAATTTTGAATTCTATTTAACATCCAATGTGGAGAACTTTTAAATATTATTCTGATGAAATATCAGATAACATTAGCTGATTTACATAAATATACAGATAACTTCTTTTGTTTCTGCATTTTATCTTTTTAGTTCTTCTGTCACATGGTGCTATAGCAAAGATGTTCATGTTCGGCTGTGGGTGTGATGGCGAATGGGATTGACGGACCCCAGGAATGCAATCACACAAGAAACAGGGGAAGAAAGGAGAAGGAGAATTTCAAGGGAAATTCAATGTATTTGGCTTGCAATTTGCAATCCAAACACCCAAATTCTAGAAGGAATTTCAAGCCTCTTGCTCCAACTCCAAGAAATGAAATTTCATTCAAATTTAATAAAAAGTCCTCCCAATGCCCACTAACATAGTATTTGTACAAATCCTGCTACAGAACTCCAACCTTCTAACTAATCATGCTTAGCCTAATTAATCTGTTGATTAGTTGCTAAGATCCTAACTACCCATAACCAGTCAATAAACTTTTAACTAATCATGCTTAGTCTAACCAATCCTTTGATTAGTTACCAAGATCCTAACTAACCACAACCAGTGTTTGAAATATCGGTATCGCATTATGTATCACATCCTTGGGTACAAATACGTATCGGTTATCGCACGGGATATATCGTTTATATTGGGTAATTTATCGCACTTTTTGGGAAACATGGGGGAAACATTGGGAAAATGGTTTAATTTTTCAATGAAACTTCATGGATTGTTAAAAAAGACCTTAATGTACACTTTTAAATCATAGCATCTTAAAAAAGAAGTGCACATAATCAGTTTCCTTTGTATATGGTCCTATGATGCGCTGTCTGACTGAACAACTATATTCCAATTGAATGCATAACATTTAGAGTGTATGTGATGATAATTTCATCAAACACTCCTAAATACTTCGAAATTAGTCTCAATTGACAACTGATACACTCCTAAAATACTTCGAAATTAGTCTCAATCGACAGCTGGTTGAAGGAAAATTTTGAAAAAAATTAATATTTTAATAAATTTTTAATTAAAAAATGATTTTTATTTTTCGAAAATTGACAAGGACTTAAAAAATCAGTAGATCAACCCTCATACATGGTTGATTTTATTTTTGGAGTGCAACATTGTATGCAATTTGGGAGAAATTGGAAATTTTTTTAATTTTCCCCAAATTTTCCAAATCGGACCACCTACACTCAAATTTCAAAATTATAGTATATGTGATGATCATTTCATTAAATACTCCTAAATGCTTCGAAATTAGTCTCAATTGAGAGTTGGTTCAAGGAAATTTTCGAAAAAGACATGGAGAATATGAAGAACCAATGGATATCGAAATCAAAGCTCCAACTCGATGATTTTTGATGCAAAATATGAAGAATTAATGGATTTATAACCATTTGACACTGATTTAAGATAATTTTTTTAAAAAAAGAACAAAAAAAAGAAGAAAAAAAGGATCGGAAATTGAAAATGCTCAACGGATCGAACATGTGGGATATATCATCCGATAACGTCGATATTTAAAATATTGACCACAACCACTATAGCCACCCCCTAACTAAAAAGGAAATATCCTGATGCAGGACATGAAAATTCAAACATGATATGCAAGATTCCAGGCTTTAGATCATATTAGTTCAGAAACAATCACACAGAATTCCACATCCCACAAGGTCAAGCACTCAATAAGGGGAATCTATGTGGGTCCAGGCCTACACATGCTAGGGCTGGATCAATTAAAATTATAGACCAAACAATACTCAAGGGAGATTAGATTCAGCCACACATGCACAGGAATACTTTCTCCAATCCAAGGGATTCACAAGTTTCAATTCGGGAAACCCTAGGGTCAGAAAAAAGGGCAAAAAAATTGAAATTTAAGACAATCTAGGGTTTGAGTTAGGGAAATTAGGTAAGAGAGGAGTGAAAGAGAAGAGAGAATGAACCTGAAGCTAGCCCGTGCATCCGGACAGCAGGCCAGGCGTGACGCAAGTTCGCTGATGGCTGTTCGCAGGTGCATGGGGCCCACGAACCCAAAAACCCCTAGCTAGGATCTGGTTGGCCAGGGCTGGGCCACACAACCACCGAGTTTCAGCCCGATCTGCGCGTGGTGCTCCGCCAAAGTTTCAGCCCTCCTGTAGGGCCAGATTATAGAAATCTGTTGAAGGGGAAAGATTAGCTGCAAATGTGGGTGAATTTGATGAGGGGATGGCTATAGGAGATGAGGAATATGGAGGGTAGGAGATGGAGGCGATTTGGGATAGGCGTGGCTTCGCACCACGGTAGTTAGCCCTTCGAAGAATAGAGGGTTTCGCACCCAATTAGGTTTCCACAACTCAGAGAATTAGAGAAGCAGGAAAACGCAGAATTTTATTAATCATCTTCAATGAAAAAAACCCTACAAGGGGTTGCCTATTTATAAGAAAAATCTATACTCCAAAAGCCGCGCCATGTGCGCATACTATTACTTAAAGACGAAGTAATAAAAAATAAAAACTAATCAATGCAATATAAACCGTTTATGATGTTCTTAATAACGGTAATAAGTAAAACTCAAAGTCCTAGGTCACCTAGGGTAGTGAGTCACGATCATGAGATCCAATGATGGGATCCACATGATGATTAGGTCCCACCCCAAGGAACCAAAATAGTCCTCTAACTAGGAGGCCCTCCATGGATGTCTTTATCGATCCAAAGGTGTGGCCCTCCTCCTTGCGTATGTGCGTAAGGGGGGCGTGCATGTGCGTGCGCTAGATGTCCCCATCATATCCCCAAAAGGCCCCTTGGCTACTAGTTCCTACCAATACTTGAAATTCAAATAGGACACGTGTTCAACTCATGGATATGCTTGCGAGCCTTCCATGTGCATCAGGCCCACCTATACTGCATTAGGGTGTCACCCAAAACCTGTAGTTTCCAATTTTCTGAGAATCAGAACTAGTTCATCTATTCCTATTGAGTTGAGTTTTAAATTGAATTATAAATTTTATGAATTTTTCTTTTCAATTTTTCTAGACTTGGAAAAATATTGGAATTTGTAAACAAATACTAAGAGAGTGATAATTATCCTTTTCTCATCCTTGTTCATCAATTAATTAACTACTCCTACGAGCATTATAATATTTTTAAAAAGGATTATGAGCATTGTCATATGAATGTGATAAGTCAACACTCATTGAAGTTCAAGTCATTTAACCCACTTGGACAACACATTTATAAAAAGAGTGCATAAATAGAAAATCATCCCGATGCGCAGATATCAAGCATCTCGGGTCTGATGTTACATCCTTGAACTACAACGTAGAATCACAATATAAAAGTACCATCAAAATCCCACTTTGGGAATCATGGATGAAAAGGAAAACTGTCTTAGGGTATTAGGATGTTACCATCACCAACTGAAACCAAAATCACTACAAAGTGATGGTGGGCATGGCCTCCTTTGATGTAGATCCAAATGTCCAAATAGAGATGGGGTTTGCTCCTTTTCTAGCTATGATTTTATTTTTATTTTTTATAATTCATATGGAGTGGGAGAAGTATCCGTGCGCAGTAAAGGCGTTTTGATTTACTCTTGTTGTGAGCATTGTATGTGTGTCTTGCCAATCGAGGGGATGCAACTCTTTAGCGAAGACTGCATAGGAATTCTATTCCATGGCTATTTTGAGAGTTTTGAAAGTTGATGCGAGCATTTAAAAAAAAAATCATTTTATGGCAATTGTTATGGGGTCCACACTTTTGTTGAGGCCTTATGGGGGACTTGGGCTAACTCATCTGCTGCAAGTTTGCTTATATGCTTGACAAAAGAGTCCCTTGGCGGCACAAACTCATTATTGATTCATAATGTCATGGGGATTGTATACTTGGATGCGTCTTATTATTGACTATGGACATATTGGATAGTCATGTCAATAAGGACATGAATTCTCCCACTACCAATTTAGTCTCCATGGAAAGAATAATATTCACATGGCAGTTCCTGACTGGTAACTAATATTTCATATTCTAAAATCAGGAAGCATTAGAGGCTTGTACAGTTGGTTATGTGTATAGTACTTTCAAATAGGGATATTCAAATGGTCATATACTATTGGGGGTGATGACATGTATCAATGGCAGCCTAGAGACTGATGACTAACTGATTTACCTCAACGCTGAATTCTGGAAATTCGTTATCAGAAGAAACTGGCTTAGATAATGAGGATTTAGTTTGTTCTTGTGAATTTTGTTTAATTACTTACTGTAGTTTTTTTTCTTTTTGATAAATTGTAGTAATGGATATTTATCTTCCTGCATCTTCTCTGGCAGTGCTGTTGGGTTGGCGAGATCTGATGCATATGCATTTATTGACGTTTGAATTGGTTCTTAATGTAGGATATGGAGGTTGCAGTCCCAGATCCTTCTAAAGTCTATTCTACTTCTGGCATGGTTGAGTCGAAATCAGTGGGCACATTCTCACCTTTTCAAAAGCAAGATGGTCAAAGAGGACTCTTTGTCGATAGGGGTGTTGGCTCTCCTAGGCTTGTTAAATCAGCTAGTGCAAGTGCCTTCACTAACGATCTTAAACTGGATTCTGAATCGAAGGTTGGTACAAGACCCAAAGTTCTTGTTTTCCTATCCTCTCCTTGTTTTCTTACTTTAGTAAAGATTATATAAAAATGACTAAGTTTGACCTTTCTTCTGCTAGTGGTATCCATTGTTCACTTTTAGGTAGTCTTTGAGTGTGCTGACAAATTCTGTTTGGTGGGGCTTAAACACGTTTCCAGAATATGCCACCCTGCATTAATCATGATATGCTTTTCTGATTTTTTCTGCCCCAAATCACAAGGGCTGATCAAAAGGGAAATAAGAACAGGAAGGTCTGGTTCTTATCTCGATCATGATTTAGTGGCAGCACCTGCCCAATGTACCTTTCTTATTTTGAATTTCTATGACATCCATCCTAGATATGTAGGATAGATAGTTTCATTTATAGTTTCATTTATCGTATGCATTTATCATATTGACGCTAGCACTTACTATCACCTGCATAGAATATAGTACAAGCATCATCCTAACCTACCTAATTTTCTAATAGGCTGGACATAAGTTCTGATATTCAACTTGTTCAGTAATCCTGTGACTGTGGTTCTTTGTTTCTACTCCAAACAAATTGCATTATTATTTTATATGATGCTTGATCATTACTCTTTTTTTTTTTTCAATATTGCTTTTTTATTTCATTATTATTTTACTCTTTTTCTTTTTTTCTATATTGCTTTTCATTTCCTGTGACTGTGGTTCTTATGCTTCTCTCTTTTTTACTAATTGTTAAGGCCATGCCAGCAGCAGCTGGAGCTGTTGCAGCAGCTGCTGTAGCTGATCAGATGCTTGGACCAAAGGAAGACCAGCATTTGGCAATTGTTCTGGTATTCTTATGACGATTAAATGATTAGCTGTTTCTAAACTTTTTAAGTTGTCTTCTTCAAAACAGTACTTACTATGTTGCATGTGCCTGAAATTATATACCGATGTTGGATGTGTACAGCATGATCAGATTTCAGAGTGAAAAATCAATTCCTGTCATTGAGCTAACCATTCTTTGTAGAGTAATACAGAAGAACCTGATTGTAATCATAAACAAAGAAGTTAGCTTGCATAGAGTAAGACAGAATAAAACCACACATTCGAGATGTCTTTGGTTTACAGCGTCATAGTTGGAGTCATCAACTTCTTTGAAGGCTTCTGCAGGTTATCCATCTATTTTTCACTTCTTAAGATGGGGATCATGATCACCTGTCATCAAATAATTGCACCAATTGGCTCTCCCTAGAGTGACATCCGATCACTGCCCTATTCTCCTTTCCCCCCTGGATGTCAACTGGGGCCCCAAGCCTTTCAAATTCAACTCCTCTTGGCTTCTCATTGACGGATTCAAGCAGAAGGTTATTGTAACGCCCTGAAAATCGGGGGTCGAGCATAAACTCAACTCCCGAGTTCCAAAACATCACTTATGCAACAAAATGAATGATGATTGCATGTTGACTGTATTCGTGCATTGAACATGAGTGAGATTAAGCCAAAAAAACATATCATACTCCAGAGGCAGTTAAATTTGTAAGCGGAAAGGCGCATGATAGATAGATAAAATATATAACTTATGATGAGTCTCGAGTGTGATAACATTACCGGGTTAAATAAATACAAGTGCGGTTCTAAAATGTACCAAATGTGAGGAAGTGTAATGCCTCTATCCCATGTACCATAGCTTCCCGTCAATACAATATCAGGTCTTCATTGACTGACTGAGAGAAGATCTGAGATAGGAGAATTCCCCTATCATCATAGAAGTAGTCAGGCTCTCGCTTCACAAGCATCGCCACCACACGAAACTCAACAAATGCTGGTTGGTGTGTACAACACCGTCGTAACGTGGGAGTGAGTGATCAACTCGGTAGAACGATAAAGCATAGGTTAACATGTTATCAATTGATCAAGCGGTAATGATAAAGCGGTACAAATCAAACATTTCTAACTACTCTTGTTAAGTGCGAAAATGAAATGACATGATCTTTGTATGCCCTTGCCAAACCACCCTCAAGCGACATCATCTTACGTTCGCGAATGCTAACTCCCTCGGTGCGCCACATCTACAAAGCACATGCGGTGCGATGATGCTCATGATTACCCAGTTTTTATTAGTCCATTTCAAACAAAGCGGTATTGGGAAACTAAGGTACCTCCCTTGTATCATTCCCAAACATGATCCATTCTAGGGTCGTCAATCTAGTTAATCTCATACGATGTTATGGTTTGAGAAGCGTAGTGAAGGCATCGCAAAGGGCTCGTCACCGTCGGCGCGGATACGAGATCTCACCGTATGTGGCTCAATTGCTTGTGGCCGTCGGCTCAAGTACTGGTCTCACCGTACTTGGCCCAATCACTAGCCGTCGGCTCGAGTACGGGTCTCACCGTGCTCGGCTAACTCATACTGGATTCTTTGTGAAAGACTCGTCGCCAATCACGGACACTTGGGTATACTCGAAAGATACTACGGAGGACTCGTCGCCGTCGGCACGAGCACGGGTCTCACCGTACTCGGCTCTCGCCGTAAGTATCGACGGCTCGAATATAGTGTCCCATACCACCATAATCGGCTCACGAGGTTGGTTGCGCAATGGTCACTACGGGAGGCACATGACCCCGGCGTAGGCAGACGGCCGACTCGACCACGGTGTCCCATACCACCATGCCCGGCTCATGCGTCTTAGCGGATCGAGAGTACCATGGTTAAAGGGATTTTTTGGTAAGTTTGGTACCTAGAGTTCAAGCAGGGCGACCAAACATGGTGAACATACATTAGACAAATCGGGTTACTTGACGAGCTCGGCTAGCTCGCGCGCACAACAAGTTGAACGACATGAAGTGCATAAGCACTTCGCGTGGTGACCACTATCGCCAACCGAAGTACGACTCGGGTTCGTCGAACACATCTCACGTGGCAAATGAATCGCAACCACGAATTCAATTAAGTGCCGATTATGTACGGACTATAATCATAGCCCCAAACACAATCAAGTGCGGATAGATAAAGCAATAGTGAATCAAGATTTCCACTCATACAATCAAGGTATGGTATTTTCCGTTTAGAAGGCTTTGCCCGACATTGACGCACTCGTTGCTCGCTCCCCCATCACCCATGACGGATCATACAACGTAAATATAAATTTAAGCATATGCATTACATAGTTAAAATCATAAAGCAATTGAGCATGTTATGAATCACAACACAAGCATGAGTTTATACATGTTCAATTCCTAATCACACAACAATCCAAGGAGATCATACACATAGTTAGAAGAGGTTGAGAATCATATCTCAACACCCTTATACATTACAATTTACTAACTACTACTCATTCAGACTTTTCAAGAAACACTTAAACAAACATACATCAACATACATGACATATGTCGATCACATAGGCATTAGGCCGAATCCTTTCACTAGGGAGTCGCCCCAATCATAACACGCGTACACCCACGACGGATAGTCATGGCAAGCAGGAATCCAAGTTCCATTTTCATTCAGTCATTTCCACAAACACTTGGGCCACGCATTTTAGCATATATGGTGTATATTGGCCGTGGCGTGATTTAGGAAAAATCCTTTCGTCAAAAGGGTATCGCCAATACAACAATCATGAATCCATGACAATTAGTCATGGCGAGCACGAATGAGAATTTTATACTCATTCAGTCATTTTCACAAACACTTAGAATACACTATTACAACTTACATGGTGTATGTTAGCAAAACATATATTAGGGCTATCCTTTAGCCAAGTGAGTATTTTATCCATGTATAATATATTACTACAGCAAATAATCATGATAAATACATCTCCAAATTTTACATATATGCGGTATTTCTAGAATACGCAATTTCAACATACTTGACATTTACAAGGGAGCATGTATTTTGGCGATTCCTTTCGCCAAACTAGTATTTTATACATATATTGTATAATCATACATTAAATAAACATGTCATACATTTTCCCAAAAAAAAATCCATATACGGTATTTCTAGAATATACAATTTCAAAGATACGTAGCATTTACACATGAACATGTATTTCAGCAATTCCTTTCACCAAATTAGTATTTTATCCATATATCATATAATAATACATTAAATAAACATGTCAAACGTTTTTCCAAAAAAAATACGTATACGGTATTTCTACGTATACTTAGAGTATGTGAAATTTCAATTTCTACAACGTTAATCGAAAACAAGAAACGGAAAGCACTTTGTACATGTGCAATTGCAAGCAGATCATGAATCTACCATTATCCGACATTGAAAGCATTGAAAACCGTAACTTATGCACTTAAAGTCCTCACCTTTGCCTTTGGAAACAGAACGAATCAGCAAGGGTAAAGGATCTTCCGTCTACGGGCGATTTCTAGCCTAAAGAGCGGAATCGGTTAGTCGGTATACATCCTACCTCGATTCCAACTCAAATCGGACCTAGGGTTAGGGTTTCTTACCTTGAATGAGGTGGAAAACGCAGGAAAGCGTCTAGAATAGAGCGGTGTATGCCGTGTAGCAAGCCAAAGCAGGAGGAGGAAGATCGGCAACGATCTCCAAGTCCTTTCTCTCTTTTCTCTCTCTTTTCTCTCTCCCAAAACTCAAATTCGTATGGCTGTGAGAGAGGGTGCTCTAAAGCCCTTATATAGCCTAAAACATTCGAAATTAGACTTAGGTTCAAGGGAAGTACTTGCTTATATAGGATATTCGTCGCTTTTCCGGACTCGAAGGAAGTTCTGGTGGCCCTCTTTGAACCAAACGTCGGACTTAAGCTCACCATCGATAGATCTCTACGTGGGATTACGTTTTTGACTCGTTCGGATCACGGATCGCACGTGGCGGACCACTTTCGGATTCGACGGTCGGTGGGCCACGATCGAAATTCAAGTACATGTAAATGTTCACGAAATTTTCTTAATCCGAGGGTGTAATTTAGTCGATTCGACGGTCGGGTTGCTTATCTTGACGACGTCAACCAACGAACGATGCAGATCACTATTCCGGATATTTATTTTTGGCATATGAATAGTGTTTTCACACTACCTCGCTCCGAATCGAAACAAATGGCCGTGGAACATCGGTTGGAGCGATTTTGAGATGATTGTTAAGCCCGGTGGGGCGGTCCTAGTTCCTTAGCTTCGGGTTAATCGGACTCCGATGTACGATCTAGACTTAATACTGAAGTTTCGTTTCATTCTAGAGAAGTGAGAGACGGAAATGAGTTTGGTTCTAAACTTTAGGGTAACCTAGCGTCAATGATTACGCAAGTTTTGGGTCTTGCGGATCGTATTTAAAGCGATTGAATGGATTTCATGGCTAATCTAGTTTAACACCTAGTTCACTTTGTCAATTTCTAAAGGATTTAATCCTAAGTGATTTTCGTCGAGGTGGAACTTAGTCCATTGTAGTTTGTATATAAAGTGATCCAAGTTATACTACTTAGCTAGTTTAAGATAGTGTCAGAAATGAAGGTGTTTTGAAAGATTGAAAGCACAAGGTAGTGAAAGGTGGGATTTGTGAAGAAAATGATTTAAGGAACGATTTGAGACTTTAATTGAGCGTTTAAGAAGTTAAACTGTGTTAGGATTGACCCATTGCCTAAGGATGTCTAATCCCAAGTTGGCAAAAATCCGGGCGTTACAATCTACCCCCCTTAAAACAAAATTTCGTCCCCGAAATTGTCTAAGGAAGTAATAAGGAAAGATTTCTATTATTTCATTTGCCTAAGACTTATTGATTTTGAGTTCCTACGCGTGGTAGGGTATATACAATTTGGTTCATTTTAGTCTACCCCCTTAAAACTTAATTGTTTATCCATTCCTCATACCCTAATGGTTTCTACCATTTATTTCTTTACCTATTTGGAGTCTCGACGACAATTCCCACAATTTAGAGTAAGATAGTTGTTTTCATTGTTTGACCAACACGGAGAGACGGTAATAGTGGGCTCGATCCCGATACATCGATCATCTAGGGCCAGGGTAGGAAGCTCATCGTATCCCTTCCGAATCTGGTGGATCTGTCATCCGCTCGTCACAGAGAGCCCATCGGTAGTCACCCGGGATTGGGAATTGGGTCAAGCCGCGAAAACTTTGCGGTTGTAGATGTCGGTAACTCCGTAGTCCGATCACTCTCTAAGAGTAGGGAATGTCCATCATTGAAAGGCTCAAATTGTTTATTCTAAAAGTGCCCTTTAGGTCTTAGTCTAAGAGAGTCCTCGATATTATCTATGTCCAAGGAAAGGGTGAATCAAATCTTACTTAAATCATCTTGAAACGGTTTCTCATAGTAGAACTTACTAGGGCTTCTATAATGTTCGTATTTATCGAGCTTAGTTTCGATCTGGGCTTGATGGGATAGGGTCCACCATGTTTCATTGTGCCACCCAGTCAAAGAGGTGTATTAGGTGACCTAACTAGAGCGGGTTCATCATGTTCTACCCCCTTAAAATTTATTTTCACCCTCGAGGCTTAAGATTTATGTCTGCTCCATATGTCGGAACAAGGTGTAATTTATAACCTATCCTTAAAATGAAATGGGAAATACATTGGTCCGCCTTTCATCGACGATGTATCTTATGGCATTGATACCTATGGGTATCGAGAGGAGCTAAAATGATGGGCAATGTGGTTGAGGTCACGGGCGGTGTGAGTTTGAGGCAAGATGCCTAATTCTACCAAAGGACTTTTATTACGATCTCAACTTACCCTCCCAAGTCATGTCCAGTTTATTATTGTAAGATAATTTTATACCTTATTAGTACAAAGGTAGTTGGAAAGAATAGGTCAACAAATGGACTATTATTATTTTTTTTTTTTCATATGTACAATGTGTATGTTATAATGACATGAGATTCGAGACCTAATTCCTAATTGTCATTTGCCCATTTGGGTAATTCCTTAGGCCTTAAAAAGACAAGGTCACTATCGGCTATATACTCTAATACTTTTCAAAAGCAAAGGGATAAACCTTTAGTTGCAAATGGTCGGGAGACAACATGGAAAGAAAATTGTGTAGTGGGTCTGAGTCAGTTAAGTCGAATAGCTAAGTCTATTATTCAATTGACCTAGCATAATTAATTAGTCTTTTACTTTCCTTAGCCTAACCAGTAGTCTAGTCTTAATTTAGGAGTAGAGGAAATCCATAGGTGAGTCCAAAGTCTATGCCTATACGTTAGATGATTTCACTTCATTTCTAATACCGGGAAGGGTTTTATCACTTAGGGTCAAAGTTGTCTAATTGGACCGAGGTTGCCTGTGAGTTAAATTTAACTACGCCCAAGCATCTCACATATGCTCATACCAGCTGAGAGGATCCTAAGGTTCACATTATTAATTTGTTGAATTTCCTCTACAATCAGGTCTGTCGAAATCTAGGAGCACTGCTCTAGGTCCAAAACGCTAAGAGTCTATTTGTCAAACAACCATTTACTCTAAAAGTTTAAGCTATCAGAGTGTGGTGGGTTAATGTGTATCAAGGGACTATCACTGCATCACTACTGGGCCAGTGGCCTTAAGTTGTATTAGATGGGACCGCATTACTAATCCTACCTTGGGATCGGGTGTGACATGGTTGGTAGGAGGGTGGGTGGGGATTAAAATTACTTTATAGGCTTTGGAAAATGGGGATTGTGTTGGAAAGTGTGAGATGGGATTTCCATATCCCACGATGAGGAATTTCTAAGTGTAATTTGAAAGAAAATTCCGGGATTTACGTTTAATTGCCTACACTCCAAATATGGTATTGGAAAACATGGGATGCACCCAAATCCCATGAGATCGAGAAAATGGCCGTAGCCAATTCGGAAAGGGCCATAGAAATGAAAGAAGGAGAGAGAAAGGGGGCTGTCTTCTTTGATACTCCACGGACAACAGTCCCAACCGGAGTTGAAGAGACACGAATGACAAGAAATGAAGAAGGAACAAGGGAGAAACGGGATGTGTTTGAAGGTTGCACGAATTTGATCTCCAAATGGGGGATATGAGAGCTCAAACGTGAAAGGAAAGGGTAGGGTAGGTGGCTAGGGCTGTTGTGATCAATGGGAGTGGGTGAGTTATGGATGAAAATGGGGATTGAGTGATTTGGGGAATGGGTTGAGAGAAAAATCGGATATGGAGGGATGGGCGTTTGGAAGGGAAGATGTGAGAGGGAGGGGGCTCCAACCCTAAAATCTCAAACCCGGCCAAAATGGCACGTGCCATGGGGTAGAGGGGTCGTGCCGACCGACCCCATGCTCTGAAACTCATGGCCGGAAAGCCAGCCGGGACCGCGGTCCGCCGCCGGTGCCGCGGTGGCGCCGCGGTCGGACTTGGTCGGAACCGCGCGCCGCGTGGGGGCCTGTTCTCCATGGTCCCAAGGTGCCAAATGCACCCTGGTTCGACCACAGGTCCCATCGAATTTAAGTGGGAGGCCCCAGGATCCGATTCGCTTCATTTTGGGTAGTTTCGGGAAACCGGACGTAACTTGCAATCCGGAATGAGTTATCTGACGTAAAATATATGAATTTGGGGTAGAACGAGCTAATGAAGCCAACCAACCCCGCTATGCCGGGTTGCGCAGCCCGGAATTGCGAGAAAACCTTCCAATTGGCGGCCATTTTCCTGTTTTAATTTCGTTTTGCCAAAAATAGTAGTTTTAGTTTGATTTCTCTTCATCCGTTGGGCTTTAGGAGTTGTGCCCAATGAGAAAAGAGTTTAGAATAATTAGGAGAACGGTTTGGTGAAGTCGTTTAGGACACTTACTATTTTTGGCTGAAAGCCTTGCGCACTAGTAGACATCACGACCCTAGTAAGTCGCGAATTCTAGGAGTTTTAGTTGTAGTTTGTTTCTGATTTCATTCCCATTACCCGGTATCCTTATTTAAAGGGTGGTGAACTCGTTTTTAGTCATTCACTAATCAGTTTTGAATTTATTAGAATTTCTTTCTATTTTCTGCTTTCTCCTCTTGTAGATTCGAGAAGTCTCTGGGAGGAGTCTAGAGAAGCTCCAAGGATTTGGGGTAGTTATCCTCATCACGTTTGTCGCACATTTTACTGATTCTCAATGATTGGGATGAGGTGGATTATGATCTAGACCCTTCACTAGACAACCTAGAAATGTTTTAAGGTCGACCCGTGCGACCATGGTTGAATACATACTCGATTTCGGCGTTCGTTTTCAATGAACTTTGCCAATTGGCGAAATCGAGATACCTATGACTGTTGCTACATCCGTCGCTCCCTCCTAAGTCGAGTGCGTCGAGTGCGTAGTGTGACCATAACCAGTCCGGTTTAATCAAAATCATGCTCGATACCATCTTGTAACGCATACGAAAATCGGGGGTCGAGCATAAACTCAACTCCCGAGTTCCAAAACATCACTTATGCAACAAAATGAATGATGATTGCATGTTATTTGTATTCGTGCATTGAACATGAGTGAGATTAAGCCAAAACAAACATATCATACTCGAGAGGAGTTAAATTTGTAAGCGGAAAGCGTGATAGATAGATAAAATATATAACTTATGATGAGTCTCCGAGTGTGATAACATTACCGAGTTAAATAAATACAAGTGCGGTTCTAAAATGTACCAAATGTGAGGAAGTGTAATGCCTCCTATCCCATGTACCATAGCCCCGTCAATACAATATCGGGTCTTCATTGACTGCCGAGGAGAGATACTGAGATAGGAGAATTCCCCTATCATCATAGAAGTAGTCCGGCTCGCTTCACAAGCATCGCCACCACACGAAACTCAACAAATCTGGTTGGTGTGTACAACACCGATCGTAACGTGGGAGTGAGTGATCAACTCGGTGGAACGAAAGAAAGCATAGGTTAACATGTTATCAATTCAATCAAGCAAGTAATGATAAAGCAAAGTACAAATCAAACATTTCTAACTACTCTTGTTAAGTGCAAAATGAAATGACATGATCTTTGTATGCCCTTGCCAAACCACCCTCAAGCGACATCATCTTACGTTCGCGAATGCTTAACTCCCTCGGTGCGCCACATCTACAAAGCACATGCGGTGCGATGATGCTCATGATTACCAAGTTTTTATTAGTCCATTTCAAAGCGGTATTGGGAAACTAAGGTACCTCCCTTGTATCATTCCCAAACATGATCCATTCAGGGTCGTCAATCCTAGTTAATCTCATACGATGTTATGGTTTGAGAAGCGTAGTGAAGGCATCGCAAAGGGCTCGTCACCCGTCGGCGCGGATCTGAGATCTCACCGTATGTGGCTCAATTGCGGCCGTCGGCTCAAGTACAGGTCTCACCGTACTTGGCCCAATCACTAGCCGTCGGCTCAGTACGGGTCTCGCAGGTACTCGGCTCAACTCATACTCCAGGATTCTTTGTGAAAGACTCGTCGCCAATCACGGACACTTGGAGTATACTCGAAGATACTACGGAGGACTCGTCGCCGTCGGCACGAGCACGGGTCTCACCGTACTCGGCTCTCGCCGTAAGTATCGACGGCTCGAATATAGTGTCCCATACCACCATAATCGGCTCACGAGGTTGGTTGCGCAATGGTCACACGGGAGGCACATGACCCCGGCGTGGGCGACAACGGCTCGACCACGGTGTCCCATACCACCATGCCCGGCTCATGCGTCTTAGCGGATCGAGGTACCATGGTTAAAAGGGATTTCACCGGTAAGTTTGGTACCCCAGGTTCAAGCAGAAAGGCGACCAAACATGGTGAACATACATTAGACAAATCGGGTTACTTGACGAGCTCGGCTAGCTCGAGCGCACAACAAGTTGAACGACATGAAGTGCATAAGCACTTCGCGTGGCCGACCACTATCGCCAACCGAAGTACGACTCGGGTTCGTCGAACACATCTCACGTGGCAAATGAATCGCAACCACGAATTCAATTCCCAGTACCGATTATCGGACTATAATCATAGCCCCAAACACAATCAAGTGCGAGATAGATAAAGCAATAGTGAATCAAGATTTCCACTCATACAATCAAGGTATGGTATTTTCCGTTTAGAAATTTGCCAGGTCAGTTTGACGCACTCGTTGCTCCGCTCCCCATCACCCATGACGGATCATACAACGTAAATATAAATTTAAGCATATGCATTACATAGTTAAAATCATAAAGCAGTTGAGCATGTTATGAATCACAACACAAGCATGAGTTTATACATGTTCAATTCCTAATCACACAACAATCCAAGGAGATCATACACATAGTTAGAAGAGGTTGAGAATCATATCTCAACACCCTTATACATTACAATTTACTAACTACTACTCATTCAGACTTTTCAAGAAACACTTAAACAAACATACATCAACATACATGACATATGTCGATCACATAGGCATTAGGCCGAATCCTTTCACTAGGGAGTCGCCCCAATCATAACACGCGTACACCCACGACGGATAGTCATGGCAAGCAGGAATCAAGTTCCATTTTCATTGATCATTTCCACAAACACTTGGGCCACGCATTTTAGCATATATGGTGTATATTGGCGTGGCGTGATTTAGGAAAAATCCTTTCGTCAAAAGGGTATCGCAATACAACAATCATGAATCCATGACAATTAGTCATGGCGAGCACGAATGAGAATTTTATACTCATTCAGTCATTTTCACAAACACTTAGAATACACTATTACAACTTACATGGTGTATGTTAGCAAAACATATATTAGGGCTATCCTTTAGCCAAGTGAGTATTTTATCCATGTATAATATATTACTACAAACAAATAATCATGATAAATACATCTCCAAATTTTACATATATGCGGTATTTCTAGAATACGCAATTTCAACATACTTGACATTTACAAGGAGCATGTATTTTGGCGATTCCTTTTACAAACTAGTATTTTATACATATATTGTATAATCATACATTAAATAAACATGTCATACATTTTCCCAAAAAAAAATCCATATACGGTATTTCTAGAATATACAATTTCAAGATACGTAGCATTTACACATGAACATGTATTTCAAACAATTCCTTTCACCAAATTAGTATTTTATCCATATATCATATAATAATACATTAAATAAACATGTCAAACGTTTTTCCAAAAAAAATACGTATATGGTATTTCTACGTATACTTAGAGTATGTGAAATTTCAATTTCTACAACGTTAATCGAAACAGGAAACGGAAAGCACTTTGTACATGTGCAATTGCAAGCAGATCATGAATCTACCATTATCTGACATTGAAAGCGTTGAAAACCGTAACTTATGCACTTAAAGTCCTCACCTTTGCCTTTGGAAACGGAACGAATCAGCAAGGGTAATGGATCTTCCGTCTACGGGCGATTTCTAGCCTAAAGAGCGGAATCGGTTAGTCGGTATACATCCTACCTCGATTCCAACTCAAATCAGACCTAGGGTTAGGGTTTCTTACCTTCAAATGAGGTGGAAAACGCCGGGAAAGCGTCTAGAATAGAGCGGTGTATGCCGTGTAGCAAGCCAAACAGGAGGAGGAAGATCGGCAACGATCTCCAAGTCCTTCTCTCTCTTTTCTCTCTCTTTTCTCTCTCCCAAAACTCAAATTCGTATGGCTGTGAGAGAGGGTGCTCTAAGGCCCTTATATAGCCTAAAACATTAGAAATTAGACTTAGGTTCAAGGGGTACTGCTTATATAGGATATTCGTCGCTTTTCCAGCTCAGAAGGGAAGTTCTGGTGGCCCTCTTTGAACCAAACGTCAGACTTAAGCTCACCATCGATAGATCTACGTGGGATTACGTTTTTGACTCGTTCGGATACGCAGATCGCACGTGGCGGACCACTTTCAGTTCGACGGTCGGTGGGCCACGATCAGAAATTCCAAGTACATGTAAATGTTCTGAAATTTTTCTTAATCCGAGGGTGTAATTTAGTCGATTTCGACGGTCGGGTTGCTTATCACCGACGCGTCAACGAACGATGCCAGATCACTATTCCGGATATTTATTTTGGCATATGAATAGTGTTTTTTCACACTACCTCGCTCAGAATCGAAACAAATGGCCGTGGAACATCGGTTGGAGCTGATTTTGAGATGATTGTTAAGCCCGGTGGGCGGTCTAGTTCCTTAGCCGGGTTAATCGGACTCCCGATGTACGATCTAGACTTAATACGAAGTTTCGTTTCATTCAGGAGAGAGTAGACGGAAATGAGTTTGGTTCTAAACTTTAGGGTAACCTAGCGTCAATGATTACGCAAGTTTTGGGTCTTTGCAGATCGTATTTAAAGCGATTCAAATGGATTTCATGGCTAATCTAGTTTAACACCTAGTTCACTTTGTCAATTTCTAAAGGATTTAATCCTAAGTGATTTTAAAATCGAGGTGGAACTTAGTCCATTGTAGTTTGTATATAAAGTGATCCAAGTTATACTACTTAGCTAGTTTAAGATAGTGTCTAGGGCGAAGGTGTTTTGAAAGATTGAAAGCACAAGGTAGTGAAAGGTGGGATTTGTGAAGAAAATGATTTAAGGAACGATTTGAGACTTTAATTGAGCGTTTAAGAAGTTAAACCTGTGTTAGGATTGACCCATTGCCTAAGGATGTCTAATCCCAAGTTGGCAAAAATCCGGGGCGTTACAGTTATGGACTGGTGGCATTCCTCCCAGACAGAAGGCTTCGCGGGTCACTGCCTGATCAGTAAGCTTAAAGCTCTCAAGGAAAACATCAGAGTTTGGAAGTCAGAGGAACTTCGGAGAAGATAGTTCGAAACAGAGGCCTTATTCGCAGAGCTTCAGAGTATCGACTCTTCGGTTGAAGGCATTGATATCCCCCTCGATACTCTTCTCTGACGCATTCAGATCATTCAATCCTTGTCAGCCAGATCCTTAGAAGAAGAGCGGTCTTGGAAATTGAAGTCAAGAGCTAGATGGGTTTCGGAAGGAGACAGGAATACTAAATATTTCCACTGTCTAGCCAACATGAGGGCCCGGGCAAAAACCATTACTTCTATCCAAATCGATGGCAGACTGATTGACGATTGTGATCAGATTTTTGACCAAGCAATTTCTTACTTCAAATCTATCCTCACTTCTGAAAGATGGCCCAAGCCCCAATTGGATGGGATTCCCTTTCAATCTCTCCTGAGTACGGACGTGGACTTCCTCGAGGCCCCTTTTTCAGACGAAGAAGCGAAGGCGGCTATAAACGCTATGGAAGGCGACAAATCTCCTGGACCTGATGGCTTCCTCATCTCCTTCTTTCAGCATTTTTGGGACATCGTCCACCCTGATGTCATGCAATTCCTGAATGAATTCCATTCAATAGGCAAATTTTCTAAGGGTGTCGGTGCCTCCTTTCTGGCTCTCATTCCGAAAGTACCTGGTGCCAATTCCTTCTCGGATTTCAAACCGATTAGCTTGATAAGTGGCCTGTATAAAATCGTGGCCAAAATATTGTCCATCAAACTCTCTGCTATCATCGGGAAACTAATCTCCAATTACCAGAACGCCTTCATAAAAGGTAGGCAGATCATTGACGGTGCTCTCATCGCCAACGAAATCCTTCATTCTTGTTACAGCTCGGGGAAGAAGAGTATCTTCTGCAAACTGGATTTGGAGAAAGCTTACGATCATGTGGACTGGGGTTTTCTTCATTATATGTTCCTCCGTATGGGTTTTGGTTGGAAATGGAGACGGTGGATTCATTCCTGCATTGAATCGGTCCACTTCTCTGTCCTCCTCAATGGCGCTCCCAAAGGCTTCTTACCTAGTTCCAGAGGTCTTCGACAAGGAGACCCCCTATTGCCCCTCCTTTTCCTGATGATTGCCAAGGCTCTCTCCTAAATCCTCCTAAATGGTCAGCGCGCAAGTCTTTTCAAAGGAATAGCTATGCCTGGAATTTAGACTCCCATCTCCCACATCCAATTTGCCGATGACACTCTCATCATGATTGAGGCGGATTCTGATTCCATCACCAACCTCCATACGGCTCTCAGATGTTTCCAAGCAGTCTCGGGTCTCAGCATAAATATGTCCAAATCCAAGATATATGGGGTGAATATCTCGGATCCTGACCTATCCTCCTTTGCTGAATCCTTGGGTTGCAAATCGGCTTCCTTCCCGGCGACTTTTGTGGGCCTGCCCCTTGCTATTGGCTCTCCACCCAAATCGATGTGGAACAATGTCGTTGAAAAAATTCAAAAAAAGCTTGCGTCGTGGAAAGGCAAATACCTCACAATGGGGGGCAGACTTACTCTTATTAAAGCTGCGTTATCCAACATCCCCATCTATTTTATGTCCCTTCTCAAATGCCCGCCCTCAGTTTTGCTTCAGATCGATAAGTTGAGAGGAGATTTTCTGTGGTGCGGAAAGGATAATCACAAGAAATTCGATCTCCTTGATTGGCAAGAAGTCTGTTCCCACTTTCATGATGGTGGTGCGAGCATGAAAAGGCTGAAAATTATGAACAAAGCCCTCTTGGGTAAATGGTCTTGGAGATTGGCATCGGATCAGGATGCTTTATGGTGTAAGATCGTTAAAGGAAAATATGGCCGCTCACCAGGAGGATGGTGGACTAGGGACTCGACAGTCTATAGAGCATCACGCATTTGGAGGGGTGTTCTTTGTTCCAAAAAACACATTCTCGATAGTGTTGCTTTCTCTCTCGGTAATGGCTCAGTGATTCGCTTCTGGGAGGACACCTGGTTGGGAGAATCCTCTCTGAAAGATAGGTTTCAAACTATTTACAGCCTCTCGACCCTTAAACAAAGCCCCGTCTGCGTTTTTTATTCAACTTTTGCCTCGGGTACTGTCTGGAACATCCCCACATGTAGGAATCTCCACGACTGGGAGATTAGTGATTATGCTCATGTGCTGGAATATCTATCCACTGCCTCTCCAATTCCGGAGGAGAACGACAACATCATTTGGACTAAGGAAAAATCCGGTCGATTCTCGGTGAAGTCGTTGTATGAGGTTATTGACAACAACAATCCCTCCGCCCCTCTGACCTCTTCATTCATCTGGAAATGTCCAGCCCCCCCCCCCCACACCAAGTTTCTCTGCTTCGTGTGGCTTGCAACTAAGAATCGGACTCTCACAATCGATAATTTGAAAAGGAAAGGCATGCAACTGCCTAATATTTGCCTATGTTGCATGAACAGTGAGGAAACTGTTGACCACCTCCTTGTTCACTGTCCCTTCATCTCCTTTATCTGGGTCGACTTTTTCAACAGATTCAACTTCAGCGGTTGTCTTCCGGCATCAGCTATTCAGCTTCTAGCCTTCTGGAATGGGACCAAATTGGGCAAAACAAGAACCAGGGTTTGGAGAATGGCTATCGTCGCAATCTGGTGGACAGTTTGGATGGAAAGGAATAATAGATGTTTCAATAACACGCATTCCTTGCCTCAATCTGTCGCCTCTTATGCGAAACGTCTCATCACCGAATGGGCAGCGACTGTCTCTATCCTTAAGGATTTCAACTTTATGTTTTTAGGCTCTTAAGTTCTCTTTTCTTTGGTGTTCTCTACCAACTCGGCAGCCTCCTTTGTACTTCTTTCTTTTTAATTTAAATCGCCTTAAAAAAAAAAATAATAATTGCACTTTTAACAACCGCCAAGATTCCATGGAATTGATGTTCCAAAAGGCTAAAGGGAGAGTTTCTTGGTTTTTGGGTTTAGCCCCTTTGTCAGGTTGTAGTAGAGAAGATCATTCGGGGGAATTAGGCTTATTTGATGTAATTTCGGATGGACAGGTCATGTGTTGGTTTCTCATCATCAGTGGACCTGGCTTTCTCTCTTCGTATGCTCTTTTGTTCAGTTTTATTAAAGATGCATCCACGGAAAGAGAAGAAAAGAAAAACTCTCTGATGCAGAGTAATCAACTTTATTGCATTGATTCTTTCAATGTTTTTATATGTTGGTATTGCACAATGTATTGTGCCCTTAGGATAAAAATATCATGGGAAAATATCACATGTATCAATCCAGGGAAACATTGGGGAAACTATATGAAAATGGGGATGTTTAATTGAAACTTCAGGAGATGCTAAAAGACACATGATTATACACTTGGGACAAACAAACAAACACACACACACACACAGAAAAAAAAAGGAAAAAAGGAAAAAAGAAAAGAAAAGAAAAAGCCCTTGTCTCAGATTCACATGGTGTTACTTAGCCTTGGAGATTGTCTATTATGTTTGATGAAATATGGGATTCAGCAGCAAGGACAAACATTCCATTTTCCCTTGTCAAGAGGGGGGTATGTGTAACTCCCAATACCCTTCTTAATCAATTGCATTGTCACCCTTGTGATGTAGCAAAGATAGTGATTCAACTTTTTCATTTTATTTTATTTGGGGGAGGATTGAACTTTAATTAAGGGAAAAGGCATCATTACAATTGTAGGTTCACCACTCCTGCTTTATTGCCACAAATAGAGAAGAAATTATCCAATTATGAACTCTAGGTCCTGGGTGTCATATCATGGGAAATATCACAGATATCATAGGAAGTACTGCAGATATTGTGGGAAATATCACCATACATAGGTTTCGAGATATATCATTGTGTATTGATGATAGTATCATTGATCCATGGGATCCTTTGTTATAGCTCCCCATGCTTCGTATCTGTACCATCGATAACATGATAATATTGCCTGATACTGTCGATACATTGTATGGTGGATCTGTCATGGACTATGTCTGGGGGATGTGAATGCTTGACACCTTATCTACATTTGAAATTATCTGTGCTACCATTCTGTTTGCAATGGTAATTGAAGGACAAATGATGCTGCTGATATCTGTTTACATGTCCTTACCCATCGGCCATCGGTTGTGCAGGCATGCATGTTGTCAACTGGTTTCGTTCTTTCTTTAGAGAATGAACAACAAGAAAATTTGAAATCCTGCAACCGGCACCTCACTAGGTTCTGCTCACCATCTGCTGCACACACACACACACACACACACACACACACACACACACCAATCCAAACTGAATAAATTGTGGTGTATCTTTGGATGGAGCATAACTGATGTAGGACACATGCACGTGACTAAATAATTAAGAGAGATCAGTCAACAACTTAACATAAATAATCAAATTCAGAAACTATGCTAAATCATCAAATATATCAAGAATCATGCATGTAACTATGAGAAATTAATGCCACATATCAAACTATGCAATGCATGACTATTAAATACTAAAAGATGGGATCTTATGGATGTAGGAACATCCAAGTAGCATAGGAATTAGTTTAATTTCAAAAAGGGAATAGCTAATACTACCTAGGGCTTGCTCAATTAGGGTTTATGCCAATCTAGGGTTCATGGGATTTGGGGAAGAAGTGAAATTAAGGCTTAGGTTGCTTAATTGGTAAAGGGATTGAGGCTTTAGGTCTTAGTAGAAGGGAATTAGGGATTTGGATGGTTGGAAGTTTGGAATTTAGGGCCAATTATGGAAATTAGGAATCTAGGGTTTAGGTGATTTGGGGAAACTTAGATATTTGGGGATCTAGGGTTTAGGTTAGGATTAAGGTATGTGATTCAAGGGGGGTTTGATGTGGAAGCAAGAAGGAATCAAAGGGACAAAGGGTGGGCCGTATGACTAGCTATAGGGGTTCATGCATGTGGCCATATGGTTACACATGTGGGTTATTTTGGCTAGGGTTTGGGGTTTCAAGGGTTGAGTTTATGCGGGAGGATGTAAAGAGGAAGAAAGAAAGGGATTTTGGTGGGTTTTGGGAAAAGGGGAAGAAGAAAAGTTGAAAACTTGAAAGAAATACCTCGATGGATAAAAAGGAAGAATACGGAAGGTAGGCGGAAGCCTTGCACCTCTGTCGAATAGGAATGGCCTCTCACAAATCCTAATCTCCAAATCACATTGAGAATCCTTCAAATCAGAAAGAAGAGACTTTGAAGTTTTTGAGAAATAATAGCATGGAGGGTACCTCCCCTTTCTTTTATAGTCTTAGGAATTCGTTTTTACAAAAAGACGCTCTAAAAAAAAGATTTCTCTAAAAAATCCCCTACTATATAAAATGTCCTTTAATGCATAAAACAAAATAAAACCACAAAATAAACTAAATCTTGATAAAGTAATAAATAAAAACTAAGACTCCCAAGTCCTAAAGTATCCACAATTGAGGTGGCCCACGATAAAAAGTAGTAAACGGCTCGATACGCACGATCCAACCATCCAGAACTCCACAATACACAGCCCACGTGCATCTTTCCAGTGCAGGGTCTTCAAAGATGCACAAACCATGCACGTGAGGTCTTTTACGATGGCTAGGGATGTGATCTGGACCCCATGAGCCCCATGTAACACTCGTCTAGCCACAAAGAAGGCTGCATTGCTATTCTCCTCCGCTGTTATACTCTGAATGGTCGGATGCAATGTTGTCAAAAGGGATCGCATAATCGATTATGCAATCCCATAAGCGCATAATGCCATCCTATGGCATATGCAATGGTCGCATATGCCATATGTATAGTACGCAATTGCATATCGCATAGAGCGATCGCATATACCATTATGCGATCACATAATGTCCATTTTTTTTTTCTTTCATTTTTTTTAATTTTATTTTAAATTTTTTTAATTTTTTTCGAAAAAAAAACAAAAAATCGCTTGTCATTTGACAACATTGGTCGGATGTCCTCATCAATAACCCAAAAATTAAACTGATTGGTATTGCTTATCTCTCCAATTGGTGACCATAAAATGGACAGGCAAGAAAAGGCCAGCAGTCCAAATCCAACATAAATAAATCAGACAGTTAAGATTCTCTAATTAGGTTGGTTCATGGGCTATGTTGCATCCACAAGGGGCTGACTATTTGGACAGTCTGGATTGGTGTGCATGTATAAAATGTGCATATGATGGTGTATCTGGCTGGAAAATATGTCACCATGACCCATTAACAATCAGTTAAAGTTGATTTTCAGTTTATGATTTTTCTTTCATTGAGAGAAAACTTGCTGTTAGAAATTTGCTTAGGGAATTGTCCAAGCCCCATCTATTACACGAGTTGGCACTAAAAGTCTATTAATGATCTAAATCCTACTGCAATTGAACTTTGTAGGTTTTGTACACTATGATATGTACAATTTGGCATATCTACAACAAGAACTGCAGAATAAATAGACTAGGTGCTGTGCTACGGATTTTTTATTTTTTCCCCTTTCAATTTGAATGCTAATGATGGAAACATTTTATAGGTTCAGTCTCTTTCATGCTGAAGTAAATGATCGTCACTGTTTGCTTGTACTACAGGTTGGCTTGCCAGCTCGAGGCAAGACTTTTACTGCCGCTAAACTTACAAGATATCTCCGTTGGTTAGGTCATGAAACCAAACATTTCAATGTTGGGAAGGTGAATCCTTGCTTATCACATGCATGCCTTCTCAATTTTGCGGCACACCTTTTAAACTGATATATCTAAGCTATTCTGAGTACTTGGTTTATGTGCCAATTTTGGTGACAGTACCGCCGTCTCAAGCATGGAGTGAATCAGGTATGTTTTGAAATATATCCTTGATTCCTTGATTTTCATAAAATACATACTAAAATTTTTCTACATATTTGTAACACTCATGATATAGATGGTACTTGATATAATTAATATATATATATATATATATATTCTCATGGTTAATGTGTATTTTGTGTGTTCTAATGTTTTCACTCATGTAACATTCTGTACATGTTGTGATCAATATGTGGTTGTATTGTTCTTTTGCTTAATATGCTGTTAATGTTAGATTGATACTGCCTCTTCATCTAACAACTCATGTTTTCACTTGTGTATACATTTCCTTCGATGTATTTTATTCTTGAGATGGGTTGTTCTATGCTAATTTACTTCAGTTTTTTCACCCATGCCTTTTCCTTATTTGTCCATTGTTGATGCACTTTTGATTGGTAATAGAAACTTCATTAAAAGTAAGCATACATAATGCTGATGGACCATAATGGATGGTGATGATCTCACGTGTGGTTCACTTTGCACGGAGATTATTGTTTCATATTATTATTTTCTTCTTAGTCCTTAAGGTGATGTGTTAGAATAGAGTTTAAGTAAATGGCATTGGTTTATGTAATAACTTAAGCATACTCCTATTTTTGTAGGGTTATTTTTGTATTTTCACAAATATTATGAAAGCTCTAATGATAAGGGAGAGGCTAAGGGCGTCACTACTCTTTTGAGCCTCCTCTCTCTTTCTCTTGCTTCTCTTCATATTCTCTCTTTCTCCTTCTCAATCTCACTCAAGGAAACATGGTGTCAAAGTCGTAAAAGATCCGATATCTTGTTCCTTTATCTTTCTTTCACTTTCTTTCTCTTCTCGTCTTTTTTTCCTCTTTACAAGGTGAAACCCTAAATCATTTTGGAGATGATTTACGCAAATTGCCTTCATTCATTACTCCATATGGTGGGTTGTGTAGTCGTGCATTGTGAGTGTGCTTGAGACTCACTTTCTTCCCAATCATGATGGTTCAAAGTGGGCTAGTGTGCATCTATGGTCAAATTTGAAGATCCAGTGAGGCTGTAGAGATCGTGAATGAAAAGTGGAGGTTTTTGCATAGTCGTCATTAATCGATCCATACATGTATGGTGGTGATCTTTGATCGGTGCTTTCTTAAAGCAAGTGTTGGGCGATAGGGGTGCACATGGATCGGTTCGGTCCGGATTTGGGGTGAAACAAGAACCGAACTGTTCCTTACAGTTCTAGGATTTTCGGAACCGGAACTGGACCGTTAGCACCCTAGAACCGAACCGGAACCGGACCGTGAAAACTGGTTCGGTTCCGGATTGGTTCCACGGTTCTAGGCTTTTTATAATCCAGCCCAATTGCATGTTCAATTTTATAATTTAGCCCATGTCCATTCATGTTGTGATCCATTTGATGAATGGTTTAGATATTGTATATGGCGTGAAAAAATACATTTATGAAAACAATCAAAGGGTGCATTGTAAACCATAAATCATGAGTCAAATATACAACTAAAATATATTGTAAACTCACAGTTTCAAGTTCGGTTCCACGGTTCTGTTCCAAGTTCGGTTCTACAGTTCAATTCCACGGTTCGGATCACGGTTCGGTTTTATATACCCCCAAACCAAAACCGAACCGAACTAAACGGTTCTTTAATTTTTGGAACCGGAACCGGAATCGGTGCACTCTAGAACTGGACCAAACCGGACAGTTTGGTCGGTTCCAGTCCGGTTCCACGGTTCTACCGATTCGATGTGCACCCCTATTGGGGGAGTTCAAGTTCAAGTTCTTCTATATTTGTTTGATCTTCTCTCTTCCTTAAATATGGACACCAAGAATGATATTAAGAGTAGTCTTTTTGATTTCATCCAAGTTAATTAATCTCAAATTACGTCGGCTAAAGTTAACAATGTGAATTATTTACAATGGGCTATGTTGGTAGAAGTGTTTCTTACAGGAAGAAGGAAATTAAATTATCTGACATCCTTTAAGCCTAATGAAAACTTAATAGATTATTAAGATTGAGTGATAGAAGATGCTTAGATTAGAGCCCTATTATAGAATAGTATGAAACCACATATTAATGCAATTGTTATATTTTTTTTTAAATGACAAAAACGTTTACTTAAAACCATGTTTGCATTTTAACATGAAGATAAAAGTGTAAGTGAGTATTATCCGGCATTGTGGGTACGTTGGAAGAACTGAACGTATACCAGCCTCTATTGATTAATCATGAGATCATGAGGCAGTAGGGAGAGGAATTTTGTGTCGCCAAATTCCTTTCTAGTCTTTGTCCTGAGTTCGAACATGTGCGAATTGAGATTTGTGGAGGTAGTGAATTTTCATTTACTATAGAGGTGTTTACTTGTATTCAACATGCAGTTAGTGTAAATAAACTGAATTCATTTACATCTTAAAATCAACGCTTATTTCTTCGTTCGGGAACGGAGATGGATAAAGTTGTGGTGGACAATTTGGTGGCAAAGATTCTGGGGGAGATCATTTTGGTGGTAGTAGTATTTGGGAGGTGTGGTACATATTTTGGTAGCAGACTCGCAGCCATAGTAGACAATTTGGTGGTCAAGTTTTAGGGGGGCATCATTTTGGTTGTAGGAATACTTGGGGAGGTCGTGATACATATTTTCGTGGCAGCCATGGTCTTGGTCGTGGAAATCAACAGTGCTCCCATTATGTGCTTCCCGACCACGTAGTTGATACGCGTTGGGACCTTGTTGGCAAGCCAACTTCGACGAATCAAGTTCGATCTTTTGATGACGATTTCTACAACTATGTAGTCAAGCTCATCTCAGTTATTCCGAATCAATTACAATAAGTGATACAGTTACAGTGTCCGAGGATGAGTATGCCAAATTGCTAAAAGATCGTTTAAACCTTGTGTCCCCTCCACTACTACTCTTGCTCAATCAGGTATGATCTTCCTTGCTTCCTCTAAAACTATTTCCTAGGTTATTAATTTTGGAGCTGTAGACCATATGATTGGTAACCAGTGTCTTGTTTGAGTCTACTCCTATTTCCTCTATAACATTAGCTGACAATACTTCAACCCGTGTGTCTGGGTTGGGTATTGCTTATCTTACTCCATTTCTTTAATTGTCATCAACAATATATATACCTAGTATGTTCTCAATAAATAAGCTAACTAGATCTTTGAATGGTTCTGTTGCGATCTATCCCTCCTATTGTTAATTTCACGATATAAAGAAGGGGAGAACGATTGGTGAAGGGCATGAAGTGAGTGGTTTTTATTATCTCAACAATGGAATAATTGGAGCGGCATTGCAGGCAATGTTTTACCTCATTAGTGGCATTACAAGCTTAGTCACCCTTCATTGAGTAATAAAGAGTCTTTTTTTGACGTTTTCTTATGTGTTGTAATTAAAATGTGAAGTTGTGAGTTAAGAAAGCATCATAGAGTCTTATTCTCGCCTTTTTGTGGACAAAAGGAGTGATAGTCCTTTCTCTTTAGTATATTTAGATTTGTGGGGTCCAATTTGTACTATTAATTTATTTGGTTTTAAATTCTTTGTTATTTTTGTGGATGGTTATTCTTGTATGACTTGGTTATGTTTAATGAAAGACTGCTTTAAAATGAATCTTGCTTTAAAGAATTTCATATCGAAGTGCAAAGACAACTCAATGCTAGAGTGTATATTCTACATTCAGATAATGCTAGGGAACATATATCTAACGAATATTCAATTTATATCTCTCATCTCATACCATTATTCGTCAAACTTCATGCGCACACACACCACAACAAAATGGTGTTGCTAAATGTAAGAATCAACACTTAATTAATGTGTCTTGGACTTTCTTATTTAACATGGAGGTTCTTAAAATGTTTTAGAGCGATTCAATAAATGCATGCCAAATAATAAATCAGATGCCTTCTTCTGTTTTGGTTAGTAAGTCACCTTTTTTCAGTTTTATGTCTTGGTATTCCTATGTTTCTGGTCCCTCCAAGGGTGTTTAGCAAGGTGTCCCAAATCAGTTACGTATCGGCCGTAACGGTCGATACGTAACGATAACAACGGTTACCGTTACTCGATACGGGGCTGAAACAGGGAGGTCCAAAAAATGGAACCGAAACGGCCTTGCCATTATAAGGCATAACGGCTGCTATGAGCCAGTAATAGTCGTTGCAGGCAGTAACCCTAAAAGAAAATTTTAAAAAAAAGAAAGAAAAAATGAAGAAAAAAAAAAAACGAACCTGATTCTTCTTTTGCTTCCTCCTCCTCCTATTCTTCTTCTTACGTGGCGTTGATGCAGCTCCTCGCGGTGCTGGTGCAGCTCCTCCTCCTCCTCCTGCTTCTTATTCTTCTTCTTTCCCCTCTAGTGTGGCTCCCTCTCGACCCTCTCCTATTCCCTCTCATTTTCTCCTTCTCTCTTTTTTCCCTTCTTTCCCTCTCATTTTTTTTTTCTTTTTCCCTCTCATTTCTCTCTCCCTCCCTCCCTCTCTCTCTCTCTCTCATAAAAAAAATGAACGGGTGGTGTGGTTGTTTTATAGCCACGCACCTTATTTTGTCAAGTAGTCTGGCCGCTTAGTGCACTTGCACTGTTTTAGTGCATGCGACCCACCTTGATTTATGTGTTGTATTATATATCCATGCCACCCATTAGTTTTTCCTGATCATTTCAAGGCATGGTCCCTAAAATGAAGCAGATCCAGATCTCAATTGGACCGCACGGTAGGATTGATTGCCCACTGTTAAAAACTTATTATGGCCCACCATAATGTTTATTTACGATTGAAACTGTTGATAAGGTTGCATGGACCTGGATAAAGGAAAATACATGTCGCAACTTATAAAAAATAATAATAACAAACAACAACAAACAACAACAACAGCAACAACAACAACAAGAAGTTTTAATTGTAATAATTCAATAATAGAAGTTTTAATTGTGGGTCCCCTGTGTGGTCCACCAAAGATTTCGATTTGCCTCATTTGTTGGACCATGCCCTAAAATGAGTTGGCAAAAAGGATGGATAGCATGGATATACAACAAATGCAACAAGGTGGGTCCAATGTTTAGGGTGTCATTCACTAGTGGTCCACCTGAGGTTTAAATCTACCTGATTTTTTGGATCATGCTTTAAAATGAGTTGGCAAAATAGATTGACGGCACGGGTATACAAATACATCAAGGTGGACCCCAATTTCAAGGCCTCACTCATTAGTGGTACACCTTAGGTCTGGATCTCCCTCATTTTTAGACCATGCCCTAAAATGATTTGATAAAACGGATGGACGTCATTGATATACAATACATACATCATGGTGGGCCCTATGTGCATGGCCCTAAAAATTGTCCATGAGGCATACATTAACTAAAAATTAATAAATTAAATTATAAGTCACAATTCTAAAATTAAATTGTTTAAATGATTTTCACTGTTAATTTGCAAACACTTGTTTTTTCTGAAATAACATCATTTGATATTTTTCATTTTTCACTGTTCAATAAATATCCACCAATCCATTAGTGAGATAAGTGCCAACAGATTGCATGAAGGTTGACCATTATGTCTTTGTGAAGCAAAGTGACGCAAGTGTCATTGTGTTAGTAGTGTATGTATATGATATCATTGTCATTGGTAGTGATAGTTTATGTATAAACAAGTTAAAGACATTTTTATAGCAACAATTCTATACAAATGACTTGGATCATCTTCAATACTTCTTAGGAATTGAGGTAGCAAGATCTAAGGTGCACATTAATTTGTCGCAATGGAAATATGATGGGGACTACACACGCACACGCGCACGCATGTCGCCCCCTACGCACGTATGGAAGGAGAGGGAGGGCCCCACCGTCGATCTGGTTCGATGATGACGTCCAGGGAGGGCCTCCTAGGTAGAAGACGGAGTTTTGGTTCATTAGAGTGAGCCTGATAATCAAGTAAAGCCCATCATGGGATCTCATGATCGGGGCCTATTAGTCGGATTAAGTTCATACTTTAGGTTTTGCTTATTTATATTATTTAGAACATCATGAACACTTTAGATTTCTTTGATTGATTTTTATTTTACTTCATCAGCAAGTAAAAGGTTGTGCACATGGCGCGAGTTTTGTGGTATATGGTTTTCTTATAAATAGACACCCCTTATAGTTCTTTCAATTCAATGAAGATTAATAAAAATTGCTCCGTTTTCTTGCTCCTTTCCGAGTTATGAAAACCTTATTGGGTGCGAAGCCATCCCTTCTTCAAAGGGATAATTACCGTGGTGCGAAGCCACATCTATCCCGATTCGCCCCCACCTTCTTCCATCCATATTTCTCTTCTCCTACAAGCATTCCATCTACAAATCCATCAATAGTTGCAGCTTTTTTTCTCTCTACAGCAGATTTCCAGAATCTGGCCTTGTAGGAGGGCTGAAACTTCGCTGGAGCACCACGCACAAATCGTGCATCGGATTGAGCTGAGATTTGGGAGTTTTGGAGTCCATCCCTGGCCAACCAGGGCCAAATTGGCCTTTTTCTAAATAGTGGGCCCCACACACGTGCGGCCGTGATCATACGCATGTGCGTCTGGGCTATCGTTGCTGTCCGCGCACGGGAATTTTCTTCCGGTTCAGGTTTTCTTCTTATTTTACCTTCTCATGCCGGTTTTTCATAGACCCTAACCTTAGATTGCATTATCTTTAATTTATTTGCCCATTTTCTCACCTTAGGGTTCCTTGAATTGAAATTGGTGAATCCCTTCGATTAGGGACTGATTGCTGTGCAGGTGTGGATGATTACTGTTTATCTTTGAGCATCGTTTGGTTTATAATTTTAACAAATCCAACCCTAACATGTATAGGCCTGGACCCGCATAGATTCTCCTTAATTGAATGGTTTGGACTTTCATGTGGGATATGGAATTTGTGTAATTGTTTTTGAACTAACGTGATCTTAAGCCTGAAATCTCGCACATCATATTTGAATTTCATGTCCTGCATCAAATTTGGTACTAGAGCTTAGGGTTCTTGTAGGAGAATGCATTACATGTTTAGGGTTAGTTTGTGTAAGTCCGTCATACATTTAGTTTCATCATATATAGCTGTTTAGAAGACCGTAGTCCCTGATATTAGTTGCTGAAATTTCTGTTAGCAAGGAGTTAGCAATTCACATTGTTGTAACTTTTTGTTAGTCCTTTATTTCGACAACTATATTGCTGGATTTTATTAACACTGCGTAGTTTCCCTTATATAGTCTTGTAAGATCATTTAGTCCCATTTAGTTGCGTATAGTCATCATAGAAAGTCCTTAGGTGGAGTTAGCAGTCGTATGCCCCCACGTACAGGTCGTGGTTGGTTTGCACCCTACATTAAACATGGAACAATTGCAAGAGTCACTAAATAAATTGTCCCAGCAGATTTTGTCTTTGGGTAAGTGCTTGGATATGGACCAATGCTTTGAACAACTTGATGTGCGCATTTCTCAACTAAAGGCCTCCGCCAGGACAAACCCCACTATTGGGGTAGATGTTCAATCCTAGGCAGGTGGCCAGGAGGATAGACAAATGAATGAAGTTGGCCAAGGAATCAGTCATGGGCATGCACCCGTTCACCCACCCCATGAGGGACATCAAGACCACTATTTTGAGTGGTACAACATGCACGACCTTGTGGCTAGAGAGGGTGCAGCAAAAGCTAATGTAGAGTTACCCACTGAGGCCATTCTGGTAGTGGATGAGTTCCGCGATGTCTTTCTTGATGATTTACCGGATGAGTGTCCCCCTAGGAGGGATATGGAGCACACCAGAACATGGGATACCGTACTACCTATAGCCGAGTTTGCGTTTAATAGTTCTGTCGATAGGTTCACAAGTCTCAGTCCTTATGAAGTCGTTACTAGTTATAAACCTGAGAAACCTATTGATCTTGTCCCTATGTCACTGTCCCATAGGCTGTCAGAGCCTGCAGAGTCTTTTGCGCATCACATTTATTCATGGCATCAAGAAATCAGGCAGAAGATCACTACTAGTAATGAACATTATAAATTTTCTGCAGACCAACATAACTGTTTTAAGGAATTCAATATAAGGGACTCTGTGATGGTTCGCATCATGCCCGAGCGGTATCCTTCGGGGGCTGTTCGTAAGTTACACGCGCGTAGCGCTGTACCCTTCAAAATTATAAAATGAAACAGTCTCAATGCGTATGTGGCAAATCTTCCACCCTCCATGGGAATTAGTTCCACATTCAATGTGGAGGATCTAGTTGCATTTCAAGGGGCCATTGATGCATTGTCCAGCCTTTCGCTTAACCATCCTGATTCCCCAACCTTTCTCTTGATCCATAGCCCCCTCCCGACCATCTTCTCAGCCTCTATCTCCCATACCTATCATTCCAGACCCATTTTCCTGGCCTCTACGTCCCATACCTACCCGTCCCGGCCCATTTCCCAGCCTCTACCTCCCATTCCTACTCTTCCCGACCTTTCTTCCTAGCCTCTACTTCCCATACCTAGCGTTCACACACCCAGAGAGGAAATAGAGGATATCCTGGACCAACAGATAGTTTCAACGTTGGACGGCAGGTTTCTAAAGTACCTGGTTAAATGGAAGTCACGCCTAGTTGTAGATAGTAGGTGGCTCACTGAGGAGGAGTTTCAGAGACTTGATCCTGACATCCTGGAGCGGTTCAGGAGTTTTATTTCGCCAGTGGCGAAATCTTCGCAGCCGGGGAGAATTGATAGGGATTTCACGCGCATGCACGCCGCCCCTTACACACATATGGAAGGAGAGGGAGGGCCCCACCGTCAATCTGGCTCGATGACGATGTCCAGGGAGGGCCTCCTAGTTAAAAGACGGAGTTTTGGTTCATTAGAGTGGGCCCGATAATCAAGTAAAGCCCATCATGGGATCTCATGATCGGGGCTCACTGGTCGGATTAAGTTTATACATTAGGCTTTGCTTATTTATATTATTTAGAACATCATGAACGCTTTAGATTTCTTTGATTAGTTTTTATTTTACTTTACTTCATCAGCAAGTAATAGGCTGTGCACATGGCGCGAGTTTTGGGGTATATGGTTTTCTTATAAATAGGCACCCCTTGTAGTTCTTTTAATTTAATGAAGATTAATAAAAATTGCTGCGTTTTCTTGCTCCTTTCCGAGTTATGAAAACCTAATTGGGTGCAAAGCCCTCCATTCTTCGAATGGCTAACTACCGTGGTGCGAAGCTACATCTATCCCAATTCACCCTCACCTTCTTCCATCCATATTTCTCTTCTCCTACAAGCATTCCATCTACAAATCCATCAATAGTTGCAACCGTTTTTCTTTGTACAGCAGATTTCCAGAATCTGATCTTATAGGAGGGCTGAAACTTCAGCGGAGCACCAGGCACAAACTGTGCATCTGATCGAACTGAGATTTGGGGTTTTGGAGTCCATCGCTGGCCGACTAGTTCCAAGGTGGCCTTTTTCTGAATAGTGGGCCCCACACATGTGCGGTTGTGATCACACGAATGTGCATCTGGGCCATTGTTGCTGTCCGCGCGCGGGTACTATCTTCCGGTTCATGTTTTCTTCTTATTTTACCCTCTCATACCAGTTTTTCATAAGCCCTAACCTTAGATTACATTGTCCTTAATTTATTTGCCCCTTTCTCACCCTAGGGTTCCTTGAATCGAAATTGGTGAATCCCTTGGATTAGAGATTGATTACTGTGCATGTGTGGATGATTACTGCTTATCTTTGAGTATCGTTTGGTTTATAATTTTAACAGATCCAGCCCTAACATGTGATAGATTCCCCTTAATTGAATGGTTTGGACTTTCATGTGGGATATGGAATTTGTGTAATTGTTTCTAAACTAACGTAATCTTAAGCCTGAAATCTCGCACATCATATTTGAATTTCATGTCCTGCATTAATATATGTGATAGCTTTATTGCCTAAGATAGGTCTTCTTGGAGCCAATCTAGTCGGCACTCTATGTACCCAAATAAGAAGTTTAGTTTAGATAAGGGAGAATTAATTGATGATCTAGGAAGATATTGTTCTTTTGTTGGAGAATTGATTTATGTAACGATCACTCAACCTAATAACTAGTTTATGCATTCTCTTCGTAGTCCTCATATGGTGGTTGTGTTTCATATACTCAAATTCTTAAAGGGAGCTCTTGGTCCTGGTATTTTGTATAAGCGCAATGTCCATGTTCATGTAGAAGGATTTTCAGATGTAGACTGTGCTGGTTCTCCATTTATAGGTTGTAGCCTGACTATATGAAGTAAGAAGCAAAGTGCAGTGGCCCGTTCAAGTAGAAGGATATTTTGATGTAGACTGTGTTGGTTCTCCATTTATAGGAGGTAGCTTGACTATATGAAGTAAGAAGCAAAGTGCAGCGGCCCGTTCAAGTGTAGTGCCGGAGTACAGGGCAATGACTTATGCTACATGTGAGCTTGCTTGGTTAAAGAGGTTAATGAGTGAGTTGAGTTTTATTGTTGATATTCATAATTCTATATTGTTACAATCGAGTTGCTTCTCATATTGCCAATAAGCCCGTTTATCATGACATAACCAAACACATCGAAGTTGATTGTTACTTCATTAGAGAAAAAGTTGCGAGTAAGGATATTTGCACGCCGTTCGTCAAGTCTCAGGATTGGTTGGTAGACGTGTTCACTAAGGCTCTTGGTCGAAGCATTTGGCTTGTCTCTTCATCAAGCATTATGATATATATGCTCCAACATATTTAGGCCTTCCATTATGAGTCGGTAAGCCGATGAAGCACCTGTGGGATAAAGTAATTGAAAAAATTGCACATGAGCTCTTAAGTTGGAAGAGAAGCTATCTATCTATTGTGTAATGTATCTCACCCTTAGGATACGGATACATTTTGGTTATTGCACAAGATGTACCGGTTGTACTTGTATTGTGTAATTTATTGCTTTTGTTGGGAAACGTGGGCAAACATTGGGAAATTGGTCGAATTTTTCAATGAAACCACAAGAATTGTTAAAAAAGACACCAATACACACTTAGAAATTAAAAAAAAAAAATCACAAAAAACAAGTGCACGGAATATGTTTCCTTTATATAGGGTCCAAATCTATGCACTGTTCAATTGAATCGATGCAACTATATTCAAAGTCAATTCATAAAATTTATAAATGTAAGAAGATATATATGGAAACACAAGCATTGCATTCAAAAGCAAAAGAGGAAGTAGAAAACTAGAAAATACTAATGAATTTTGGAAAAAAAAAATTATTTTAAAACATTTTAAATTATTTTTAATTAAAAAAATTAAGTTTTTTCAAAAAATTCCCAAATTGAATGTAAACCATGAAACTCCAAATCCATAAATTTTCATGCAAACCATGAAGAATCTTAGACTTAGTATTTGACATTATTTACAACACATAAAAAAACGAATTAAAACTAAAAAATGTGCACCTTTTAGAATCTGGCCCCAAGAATCTTCTGGTCACAATTTTGGAGAACGAAGTTTTACTTCCAACAAGCTAGAGTAGACTAGTCTAAATCAGCTTACAATGCAATGGGAAGAAGGTTTTTTTTTTTTTTTTTTTTTTTTTTTTTTTTTTTTCCGCAAAAAGAAAAAACTGTTATTTTGAAAATTTGAGGATTATTATTATTATTATTATTTTTGACAAAACAACAATGGTTTTGTTTTATCCCTTCGATATTGCATTTGGTATCGATATATCGCATGATACATTAAAAATTTATAAAGGGATAGTGGATATATCACATGAATATGATATCACGATATCCAAGATATATCGCAATATCATGCAATATATTACTCAATGCCATGAAAAATGGATATTAGAGCTGGCTTTCGTAAGATATATCGATGATGTTGCAAGATACTAAAAACACTGCTTGGGGGAAGGATTTTGGTGATTAAGGCAACTTTGTCCAACATGCTATTTTAATGTTTTTGTTCCATTGTCTGGCTAGCATTCCAAAAAGAATCGAAAATTTTTGTAGTAACTTCCTTTGGATAGGTTCAGAAGAATAGCGTAAATTCTATCTCATGCAGTGGATTGAGGTATGTAAAGCGATTGAGGGATGCACGAGCATTAGGGATCCTAAACAAATGAATTTGTTCTCGTTGGATAAATAGCTTTGGAGTTTTTTTTCTTTTTTCTTTTTAGGAAACATGGGGAAACATAGGGAAAATGGTGGGATTTTTCAGTGAAATTTTAGGAGATGCTAAATACACATATTTGCATGTTAAGGAATAAAAAATTGTAAAAAGAATGCATGCATAATAAGTTTCCATTTAATGGGGGCCTAAAAGCATGTGTTGTTGCAAGAAACTAATACAACCATCTCATCTATCCATCCAAACATCCAAACATCCATTGATATTTCAGAATATCGATAACACACGATATTTCATTGAGAAATCGTCAACAATTGGAAAGGAAATGAAAGATTATGATCTCGAGATCGCCCATGTTGCGATAACAATAATGATCATGATATAATCGATATTATCGTCGACAATTTGAACACTGCATACAACCGTGCGTCCATAAAAAATGTGCAATAGATTTTTTTAATAAACAAAATTTTGGCGATATCGACACACTGGCAATATTATCGAAATATCGTTGATACACTGGCGATATAAGCGACGCCTGTAATTTACACAGTCGAAAATATCGGTGATATCAATACATTGATGATATAAGTGACACTGGAATTTACATGATCGAAAATATTGATGATATTTATACGTTGGCAATACTTAGCGATACATCGTCGATACATGGAATTTCTGATACTATCAGTAAGATCGGTATCGCTACCAGTGTTATTGGTATCGCCAAGCTGGAGATACGGATAATATCAGGAATATTTCTATAATATCAGGGATACTCCGAAGAATGGTGGTGATTTGGTTGATTTGGGGTGAGCGTAATGAAAAATTCTCTGGAATCAACATCATGATCTGTCCGAGGTGTTTAGGAAAGTTGGATGTCATTTCTTGGGCCGTCTCTAGAGCTGTACATGAGTTGAATTGAGTCGAGCTTGGCACAACTCGGCTCAGCTCGGCTCGGCCAATAGCTAACCCTAGCTTGAACTTGGCTCGGTTCAGTTAGTAGCTCGGGCCAGTTCGAGCCAAGTTCAAGCCTATGCGACGTTTTCTCAAACACATAAAGGGCATCTTCATTTTTTTCACAGAATACAAAATAGTAACCGCATCATCTATGTATTTCATCAAACATTGGGCGGGCAACATCAAAATCATGATTTGAGGGCAGTTTTATAATGTGATTTTTTTTTTTTTTTTGTAGTGATTTGTTTCGTATCCATTCCTTCTTCGCCACTAGCCAATCCTATGGAGAATGCATACGCCCGAAACTGCACTTCATTGAGTCATTTCATCAAACACTTGGCGAGCAACATCAATATCAAAATAATCGAGTCACCTAACCGATTCGAGTTGAGGTTTGATCCGAGTCAAGTCGAGCTCAGGCAAGCTCGAACTCAAAAAATCAGCTCGACTTGGCTCGAAATTTTTTTGGGCCGAAATTTTTTTGGGCTAAAAAAATCAGCTTGACTCGGCTCGAACTTAGTTTCGAACCGAGTCGAATCGAGCTTTTTCGAGTCGAGTCGAGTGAGTTAACCGAGCTAACTCGGTTTGTGTACAGCTCTAGCTGTCTCTAGCATGCATCTCTTCTTTCCTGTTGCATTGTTTGTATCCTCTTGGTCTTGTTTGCAATTACTTGTGAGGTTTTTCCTCACTTCCTAGTAAAATTGTCATGATTGCTCATAATAAGAAAGGTATAGATGGATCAATAATGATGTAGTGTTGGTGAAGAATTTACCTCGGTCATGGGTTGGCATTGGTCAGGGGCTAGAGTTCCAGATGTTTCCAAGGTCAACTTGTTTTGGGCTTGGAATTATGTGAATGTTGGTGGGAGTACTATGACAAAAATCAAAGCTTGTTGGGATTTGCCTCTTGCTGGTTTCTGAAACTCAATTTCATGGGTGCTCTTTTGGCATTTCAGGTCCATCTAGCATGGTGGTATGGATGAACACTAAGGGTGGAACTTGATCACTTGTTTCCCACCTTGTGGGAAGGTTGGATTTGATGAGGTAGAGGTGTAGGTGATACAGGTCGTGGTTTATTTTTTACACCTTTCTTGAAAATTTTGGTCATTGAAGTTGGCTCTTGTAATGCCATCAAGGGGCCTCCTTCTGTAGAGCTAGGGGCTTGGAAATTATATTTTATTGTATTGGAGGTAAGATATTCCTCTTCAAGAGGGGGTGACCTTTATCTTATAATGTTTAGAGGGATGTGAACCAGGTTGCCAATTCTCGTGGAAGAGTGAGTGATGAGAGGGTCAGTCATGATATCCTCCTCAGTGCCTCTTACTGTATTTACTGTCTTTCAATCTAATAAAATTTCATAAACCTTTTATAAAAAAGTACTTTAAAAACAAAATGGTTTGAAATCTCTGGTTTATGACTAATTTAATAAACAAACAATTCATAAATCATTTAAAACCCAAATGAAAAAATAATTTGGAAAATAATTCTTAGTTGATGAAAGGCAGTCCTAATGCTATAAAAAATAAGATGTTTTGACAATAAACATTCATGTTGTGATTTGTCACATTGCAACCCCATTTTTCAAGAGCCATTGAATTTCTAACACCTTAGCTGTAGCTATCATACGCAAATGCCACCTGCTTTGTGCCACCAGGCGATCAACATGCAACAGTTTTAGATGCAAATGCTTTGTTAATGTTGTGCAGATGTCTCTCTGTAACAATTTGCATGGATGTAAGTAGAGAATTTTGATTGGCTTCTTTGCTTTGGATTTTTGGATATTCGCTTTGTTCATTCTTAACATTTCTTTAGTTAGGAATTTTTCAAATCCATTTTTTTGGTATTCAATACTTTTTTAAAGATCTGATCAAGCTTGCTGTCTGCCTAATTTAACATTATAAGTTGTCAATTTCTTGATGCAGACTGCTGATTTTTTCCGAGCTGACAATCCGGAAGGCATGGAAGCACGCAATGAGGTGAGCATTGTTCCTGTAAATCCTATGTGTTTTTGGGTTTACCACGTTACAATAGGTTTCTAACTTAAACTGAGCATTTTTTGGCACTTTCGGTCGTTTTAATATCCTGTTAAGCCATTGAAATAAGCTAGTTTGTTCTAGAAAGGCTCACGTTCATCCATGCAGATGATTTGGGATTTCCATTGCTCATTTTAAAAACACTTAGTTTCAACATCTGTTTTAAGGTTCTTTCCTCTACCTTGGAAATGTACCAATGGAAATTCCACAAAAAGGTTCCCATGATTTTGCACCAATTGCACATAAATTCTAGACGTCTTCTGTAGCATGTGACCACACTTTTTCCTTGCATGTTCCTGAGGAAAAAACATGTAATTTTTTTATATTTTAAAACTGGTGATTTGGATCAGTGATGATTCTCTCATATTTCCTTGTTTCATGGGATCGTTTCTTCTCTGCAAATATTCTCAATGTATCTATCACATGGCAATAGGTAGCAGCCCTGGCAATGGAAGACATGATATCATGGATGCAGGAAGGTGGCCAGGTATATTTCTTCCAATTTTGATTTTGTCGTTGTCATTGTAGATCTTTTACTCAAATCTTTTTGGATCATAGGTTGGTATATTTGATGCCACAAACAGCACCAGAAAACGTCGGACTATGCTCATGAAAATGGCTGAAGGAAAATGCAAGGTATTGTAGTAAGCATTTACAAGGTGTAATATTTCTCGTGGATGATAATAGTTGTCCAAATTTTAGAACATAGTTTGAGGTTACTCAAGTGCACTGTGCTATAAAAGTTTTATTTAATTTCTGTAGTTGACTTGGCTGTAATAAATCCAGACAGAATATTTACGAATTGTATGTCAATTAGTGGTTAAGGAGATGGCAACCGAAACATGTTTCAATACGTAGCTGGATTATAGAACTTTTCCGGGCAAGTTTCTTTCTCAGGGCAAGTTTCTTTCTCACCTGGGAAGAATGTAGTCACAATCAAACACTTGTAACTTCAAACTTAGGGGTCCTTCTTTGTGCATACGAGTACATCTTACTCTAGAAAAGCCAAATCCTGGTAAAGTTATTTTCTCAAAATTTTATTGATTGAGCATGCATTATGGCTTAGTGGTGGTTGATGGGATTAAGGGTAGATTAGGTACTGATGAGGACATCACTTCACATACACCTTTGCGTACGTATCAAAGGAGGAGGCGGGCCGCACCGATTTCGCTAGTGGCTGGGCAAGTATCCGTGATCGTGTCGAAGACCCCATGTGCATGTGCGAGCATCTGGAAGACCCACGCTGGGAAGATGCACATTGGCTGCTATATGGAGTGATCTAGACCGTTGGATTGGAGGGACATGACTATCGGGCCATTGGATCACATGACTGGGCCATTAATCATGGATCATCCACATCGATTTTTTAGATTTTATCATCTTTTAGGATTTAGTTTGATTATTTATGTTTGGACACCTTTATGAGTGATTTTAGTAGATTCTCTTTAGACTAGGGTCATTTTTATTAAAATTTCATAAGACTTTGTTTTTTGGAATTTTGAAACTTCTCGAAGCTATAAAAGAAAAGAAAGGGGGGGGGGGGATTTTGTGAAAAAAAAAAAGAGGCTTTCTTCTTCTTCTTCTTCCATCTTCATGAGATTCGAAGATACTCCCATGTGATTTGGAAGGGAAATTGGTGTGAGGCTCATCATCATCAACGGAGGTGCGAGGTCTCCATTTATCTCCTCATCATCACCCCATCATTATCCATCAATGTATTTTATTCAAAGTTCTTTGATTCTCACATCCCAGATCTTCATCTTCTTCTAAACCTAACTTTCCCAACAATCAAAACCCTAAAAGACCTAAAACCATACAACCTAGCCACACAGCCACACATGTGACCGTATGGTCACACGTGTGAATCCTACAGGTTGGCCATATGGCCACACCTTGGCCCTTTTGGTTTCCCATCGCCCTAGAATTAAAAACCCTCTTATCTATTGTCTCAAACCCTACCCTAAACCTAGAAATCCCTAACTTTCCTATTTTCCCAAACTACCAAACCCTAACTTCACCCATTCCTCAATTCACCGAAAATCCTTACTCCCCTTCTACCTAAAACCCTAATTCCCATATCCTAACCTCTAAACCCTTTAATACCCTTCATCCGATTTAATCCCATAAACCCTAAATCCTAGATTTTTTCAATTTTCCTAACCCTAATTTTACCCTAGGTAGTATTAGACCGATTACTTTGAAATAGTCTTTCCCCTATGCTAATTGGATGTCCCTACATTCATTAGATCCTAGTTTCCGTTATTTAATGATCTTGTGCTACGATGTTGGTAACCTAGGCTAAGATTATGCATGATATTCTTATGGTTTACTTGGTATCAGTGATGATAATTGCAGGTTTTATGTTCTTTTGTTGATTACCTTAATTTTGCTACTTGATCTCACATAATACTTGGTTCATGCATTGGTCCTACATTAGGTACTCTTTCTCTTTCTTATGAAAAGTTTTAGATGACTCTAGTATGAAGGTAGTTTTATCATTTGTTAGGTGTTTTGAAGGGCTTATTTCTTTTTTTCTTTCTTAAAAATAAAAAATAAAAATTGTGGTTAAGTTCTTAGTTAAGTTAGTCTTGGAGTTTTAATAGTCTATACGTGTTGTGGTATGATGGAATTAAATGTTCGATTATTGAACAAGAATTGTTTATCTCAGAGTTCCTAAATGGAAATTCAGCTTGAGAACTTGTCCATTATAGTGGAACAACTGTAACCATTGTGAGAGTGCACGTGATCTATGAAAGGGGTTTTTCATGGATGCTTACCTTTAGGGGTCATTTGGTAGATGGATTCCATGTGAATTGGAATCCAAATTACATTTACCATGGAATCTATGTGAATTAGAATCCTGAGTGATGTTTGACACTATGCATATGGATTCCATGTGAATCTAAAATTTGCGTTTGGCACCTTTCTCCATGGATGACATGCATTTCATTAAATTCTTAATAATGGCCTACTATAAGATTTATGTGAAATCCACCCTGATCACCAGGTGTCTCACTCCACATTAGCCGTAGGGCCCAAAAATCTACTTGGTTTGTGAATTAGGTGGACCATACGATTGGAAATAATATACAAGGGATACCTCTCCCAACTTTCCCTTTGTATGGCCCACCTGAATCACGAACTAGGCTGATTTTTGGGCTATACGACGAAAATGGAGTGGCACACTTAGTGATTAGGGTGGATTTTACATAAACATTAAGGTGAGGCCTACCAATTCTTGAAGTCAACTAAGTCATTTCAATGCAGAGATATCGTGATGTGAACCCATCTAGGCCTTAAAAATATTGTGGAACATGGCCACCATAATGTTTATTTAAAATCCACCACGATCACTAGGTGCTTCACTTAATTTGAGCCGTGAGGCCCAAATATCATATTGCTCTGTGATTCAAGTGGGCATACAAAGGGAAACAATAACCCTCACCTTTCAAACTGTTTCCTTTTGTGTGACCCATGTGAATTGAAGATGGGCCTGAGTTTTGGTCCCTAGGCGTTCATTTTAGCTTTGTATCTAATGGTTGGAGTGGATTTCATATAATCATCACTGTGGGCTGTGAAAAAAAATATCAAGGGTAGGTCTCTCTCGGCTTTGTCATTGGTATGGCCCACTTGAATCACACACCAAGCTGGTTTTTGGGCTCAATGGTTAAATTAAGGGGACACGCTTAGTGATCAAGGTGGATTTCATGTAAACATGACAGTGGGGCCCACCAAATCTTGAAGCCAGCATACTGTTGATTTTGGTGCTGATGTCATCCATGGTAAAGGGTGGTAATGTGATTTGAAAACATATGGCAAATAATTTGAAACGGGTGAAGGGATGGTAAATGGAATTCATTTACCACCACCTTGCCACTCTCCAAACTTACTCATCACTTTATGCCTTTACCACCAATTCCCATCCTTTACCATTGTTCCATAGTGCCAAACAACCCCTTGGTTCCTTGGTAGAAGAGGGAATGCTGGAAGTGATGAATCAGTTAGTGTATTCATAGTAGGCTGCCAAAAATAGAGAACCTAGTAACATTTTGATGTGGACCTCATGACTGTTCATTGATGGGCTGGATTGTGCCACACGTGACCGGGCCCGTGAGACACGTGAAACAAATGAGGAGATCAGGCAGGTCATTAAGTGGTTAATGATGTAGGGAATACTACCTGGATTTTTTATTTTATTTTTTTGGTTTTGGGGTATTTTCGTAAATTCTTAGTTCTGTTGTTAGTTATTATTTAGGGAATTATGAAGGTTTTTAGAGTTAGTTTTGATTTGTTGGTGGTTAGTTGCAATTAACAAGTACTCACCATGAGTAGTTAGTGCTAGACATAGTTAGATGATTAGTTGGGAAGTTGTAGTTAAGAGTTTGTTGTAAGAGGCCTATAAAGACCTTGTAATAGGCACTGTAAAGTAGTTTTGGGAGATTGTAACTGAATTTGAGAGAAGCCTAGGACCAACATGACATCATCTCACCGTTCACCTTTGTTAGTGTCCCAACAATGGCCTATTACGAGGGACCTTTGAAGATTGACAATGAAATGTTGTATTCAACCTAGGAGGGTGGCGGAGGTCTTTGTCATGGGGCTCATGGGCATACGTCCAGATACCCAGACACACTAATTAACTGTATTTCTCTTTTCACCTTTGCCCAGAAAAGTCAACAGGCAGCAAATGTTGCAAACCATGCAAGGATAACTGATTAATTTACAAGAAGAAATGGCAACTCTGACTCGAGGACGAGTTCTTTACAACAAGGGGAGTCTTATGTGGACGCCATGACTATTCACTATATAGATGGCCTGGATTGGGCCGCATTTGACTACAATACCAACAACTTCAAAGATGGATACCGTGAATAAGGAATCTTACAAAATCAATCTAACCTTCATACAAGGAGTATCACCAGGACCAATCCAAATCTTGACCCTTGCTGTGGAAATAATTCATCCCCCTCAACATTTGTACCAGAAAGACGTTACCCACAATATCACCGATAGAAATGAAATCTCTAGGGCCTAGGCATGGCCCCACCTGTGGTTTGTATCCAACACTCTCTGCTTTAAGACAGAATATATTCCAATGGAAGAGTGATGTAGTGAAACGGAGGCAAAGTTGGTTTTACTGTTTAGTATTCAAGCAATGTTGTTGGCCAACTTCCAAAGGAAGAGAAAAAGCCCTTTGATGAATTTCTTGGCCCCAACCGGGAAGACCAAACTTCCATCCATTTGAGGCCCACAAAGAAAGCATGAGATTAGGGGCTCCAAAACTGGCTCTTTGATAAAGTCAAGCAGGCAGCCTTTGAGGAATTTCAGTCTACCATCAATTATATCTATGCCGACCTCTAGTTTGGCCCCACCACCAAGATTATCACGACATACCCTCTGACCCTGATCAGGGATGGGTTTATGACTGCATCCAAGAATGCTTCCTTCTAGTCAATGGACCAGACATGGGAGGGGAACAATTTGGTGGATAATAGAGCTTAGACAATGATTAGAAGAATCAACTGACATGGAACCAGGGGATTCGATCTTTTCATAAAGTTCTGCCTATCTGTTACCCCAACCCCTATCTGGCAATTTAAATCCAACCTCCACACTGTCAATCTATTACCATGAAGTTCAGTAATCGTATGATATGCTTCTTCCATGTGTTTGTATCTCATAATAAATCTGAAACTGTGGGAGACTTGCTCATTGCTGATACAGGATATACACGTCTTTCACAACACCAATCCTGCTGAAAATTCTTCTCAAATCTTCGAATTGGGCATCAAAGGAAAGGTTGGAGACATGGAGGGAGATGAGCCTTTTGAAATGACCATGAAATGGCTCCTTCGTGTCCCTGTTTTTTCTTCACTTCCAATCCAATTCAGTAGCATTTTCGTCTCCTTGAGTAGCTTTTGCTAGAGAATAACCCATTCCAGCTATCCGGTCTTCACCTCTGGTCTCACTTGGGAGAGGTCTATGCCTCTTCTGTTCATGGAAAATGTCCACGAAGGCTGCTGCTGTTGTCTTGTTTGTTACTATAGTATCTCAGCATCATTGGCGAATAATTTCATAATTTGGCTGAGATCTTGGAAAACAGATTCAAAGTATTTCAATGTGGAGTTCTAACTCTTGCTTGTTAAATGTGTTCCTTGCAGATGATATTTTTGGAAACAGTGTGCAATGATGAGCGCATTATTGAGAAAAATATTCGTCTTAAGATTCAACAGAGTCCAGACTATGCAGAAGAGTGAGTTGTCATCATTTATCTTTTGCACCTGGCAGCCATTATAGCTTTTTATCTTCATGAAAAATGGGGAACACACTGGTTGGTGCAATTTTTCAGGCCAGATTTTCAAGCTGGACTACGAGATTTCAAAGCACGCCTAGCCAATTATGAAAAGGTTCTTGATCAAACCTGTACTGTAACTGTTCTTACAAGATTTGGTTTCACTTCGGATGTAATTAGGTCTATATCAATTTATGCTTGCTTCTTCTCCAGGTATATGAGCCAGTGCAAGAGGGATCTTACATCAAAATGATTGATATGGTTAGTGGACAAGGTGGGCAGATACAAGTAAGTTTGTCTCTATCTTTTTTCTTGTTCGCTTGTTATACTTGCTTATCACTATCTTCCGAGTAAGTTCACAAGATTGGTCTTTCCTTGAATATTTGTTTTTGTTTTTCTTTTAGTATTGACTTGTGCTTTGTTGAGCTTGTCCAAGATCCAATCAATTAACGCTTTATACATTTTGAGATTCAATTCCTCTATTGCAAGACTAGTACTACTAACATCAGTGACCTCTTGAAGACACTAAAGGAATCATTGGGCGGGGTACCATCTAGTGGCATCTCCAAATCATTCAATTGGCCTTAACTATTGATGACTCATTGTTTCTCCAAATTATCAGAAATTTCAATTGAATGCTAATCAGTGTCATCCCTACAACTTTAATTGGATATGGTCTTGAAACTTGAATATAATTTGGTGGGTTCGTGGAACTAAAAATGGTAAGTTTAAAGCTCGAGGTTTAGGAGTTGGTTCCATTACAATTGAAATTTCCTAATATATCTTAATGGAAAGAGGCCTAGCCTGATTCCATAAATACATGATGGGTATGCAAAACTGAGTCATATATGTCAGGAGGTTGCATTCATTAACTTTTTAGTTAACTTACCTTTCTGTTATTTGTGAACACAAATATAACAGTTAAAACCCAAGAGCCAAAGTTCATTTTCTCATATAAATTGGAGCTTATGAAAGAGATTCTGATAGGGAGAAATTTGTTTATTATATGGTCCGAAATCAAGTGATGAAGTTGATGACTATTGCAACTATCTTTGATAGATTCATTTCCAGAATTTGTTGGTCTCCCTCTGCGATGCTTTCTGAGGTCCATGCGGCAAGACAGTTATTGAACCATCTGATTCTTGATTCTCCTGAGAAACAGTACAAAAGGTAGTTCAAATGAATTGGTCTCAAACACAAACAGTAAGTGTTTTATAGAAAAAATATCACTGGAAAAATACTTCGTATATTTTTTTATATTAATTCCTCACACACAAATATTAGATTTTGTGTGTCAGTTACATTTTCAAGGACATGTACTTCTTTTCTTTCTTTTTGAAGTATACAAATTATTCTCAAAAGGGGAACATCAAGGGAATGGGATTGAGAGAGTCTTTTTAAAGTACAAGAAAATTTTATTCTGAAAAAGAGAACATCTAGGGAATAGGAATGAATAACCAATACAGACACATCTTTTAGCATTAACGTTTTGGTCCATTTTGTGAAGTTTTATATCACCATTGACTTCCCTATACAATATGTAACCCACCATTTCCATTCTACCATATTCCTAATTCAGATCTAGTGCTCTGATCAATTTTTTTTTTTTTTTTTTTTCAAACTACGGATCTGTCATGGGACAAACAAACATATTATAAATGGAAAAATTGTGTAAAATCTTGACCTGTTGATTTCTTCAAAAGGGCAAGTAGAATGCCATAAAGATGTCAGAGCTCTGAACTCACTGCTTTGAATCCACTGCTAAATGAGCATCGAGTTTTTTCGGTATTTACCCCTCTCAAATTGTTTAAAATTTTAGCGAAGGCTGCACTAGATGGAAGCTTCAACAGAAGAATCTGTGGGTCATTTATCTGTTGTTTGCAATTTTGAGTGGAATTTTTGGTGGAGGTTCATTGACCTCTTTCAAATCTTCTGGGTATGCTTCATTTGACCGGGCCTTCTTTATGGCTTAGCATGAGGGCTGCTCTTGTCTGAAGGGATGACTTCTGGAGTTTATCCCTCCAGGCAGGGCTGTGTTGATTTGGGCTGTGCACAATAATAGAAGCTTCTGCAACTTATCTAGTGCTTAGCTGAGGAACTTTGGAGAGGACAATGAATATGATTGTCTGGGCTAGGTCTTTAAGGGTGTTTGAAATTATACTTGAGTTTTTCGTTTTTTTTTTTTCCTAATTCTTCTTTGAGTTTTAATTGTTTGTTATATGGGAGTAATGACTCCTCGCCCTCGCCGGCTTCTTTTGTTGCCTTTTTCTTTTTATTCATTAAAATTTCACTCTCTCTCTCTCTCTCTCTCTCTCTCTCTCTCTCTCTCTCTAACAAACAAACAAACAAACACACAAAGGAAGCTTCAACAACAGGATATGGTTTTTATGTAGAAGTGTAAACCATGGTTCAAAAACCTGAAAGCTCAACTTCATTGATGTCCATCTGGGTTGGGTTGATTTGTAAACTCACTTTATTTCAAGCTCAACTTCATTGATGTCTATCTGGGTTGGGTTGATTTGTAAACTCACTTTATTTGAAATTTAAAAATTAAATTTAAGATATTTAAAATATGTTTATATTTATAAAAAAGTTGAAATGAGCAAAGAAGCAGCCGACGTTATGGTTTTTAGATCTCTAATCATTTCTTATCTACGGATCTGTCATGTGACATAGACAAGCATCATAAATGAGAGATTGTGGAAGATAGCATCAACCTGTTGGTTTCTTCTTACAGGCAGGTAGAATCTCATAAAAGGGTTGCTCTTGTCGCTTTGAATCCAATGGGATATGAGTACTGTGTCTATCAGTTAGCCCTTAAAATTTTTGAAAATTTTACTGAAGACTGCATCAAATGGAGCCTTCAACAACGAGAGGTCGTTTTCACATAAAACCATAGTTCAAAAACCTGAAAACCTGTCTTGACCAATTTCCACCTAGGTTAGGTTGACTTGAATACTCGATCGGGTCTTCCCTGGACTCAACTTGGTAAAATTAAAATACTTAAAATTGTTGTTGGTGTTTGAAAAAGTTGAAATAAGCAAAAGAAGCACTTTATGATATATAGTCGTTATGATGTTTGGTTTCTGGATAAGCTTGTAGGTTCAAGTACAGCAGCCCTTGATAAAATTTATCAACCAAACATTTGACCTGGATTTTCATTAAACCGAGGACTCAATTCGAGTTTCCACATGTTGTGTTGAGTCAACCGAGTTAGCGAGATAACACGATGAGCCTTGTTGGGTCATGACTGAGTCAGAGACTTAGGGGAGTTTCCTAGAAACTCAGCTTGAAGCTCGTCGAGTTTGGTCGTCTCGGTCGAATTTCAAGTTGAGTCGCTGAGTGATTCACTTTCCAGCCAACTTCTTGGCTGGACAACAGATAGCTGAATCAACTTTCTTTACCATCTTAAATTTTATTTGCCCAGCCAATGCCTACCAACTTTGGAAAATCCATTTTCCGTTTTGGTCATAGCAGACTCATTTGTGTAACTCACCTTTTCTGTAGGTGCAAACAATCCGGCTTACTTTAAATTGAACCATTCAAGTGATTCACTTTCCAGCCAACTTCTTGGCTGGACAACTGAGCAGAATCAACTTTCTTTACCATCTTAAATTTTATTTTAGTAAACTTCGATTGATCTACACTGATTATTGATTCACAATGAAATATCTTATCTGATGTTGTTTTCTGATATGTTTAGCTTTCTCCTTATCTTGATTTGATTGAATGATGTGTTAGCCAGATTTCGGTATTACACTTGTGCTACTTTGAAATCCTTTTTGTACAATGTTTCTTCATCACCATACATGAATCCTTTTCTGCTATTCCACTTCATCAAGGGTCATAACTTCAGTTAGACCATAGGTCATCAAGTCTTTTCTTACTAACTCCGCCCACATCCTTTTGGGACTTCCCTTGCCCATTTAGCGCCTCGAACTTGTACCAATTCACTCCTTCTAACAGGCACAGTTCCTGGTCTCTGTGCACATGACCAAACCATCCAAGTCTACTCCCCTTGATCTTATTACCTATTAGTGCTACTCCTAAGTTCCCTTGAGTGCATTCATGTCTAATTCTAGCTTTCCTTGTCTTGCCTCTCATCCATCTCAACATCCTCATTTCCGCCTTTTGGTACAACATTTGCATATCTATAATGCATATCTATAATTAGAATAATTATCAGCTTAGTTCTCTGTTTTTTCTGGCATTGGACTGGAGTTTATTGTTATTTCTTTCTTGATTTAGGTGAACAATATCAGTGGATATTTGCCTGGAAGGATCGTCTTTTTTCTGGTATACTCCCCATTTCTTTTCTTATTTTACAAATTGTCTCTTAAATTTATATAATGTTTTCTGTTTTGTTTTTATCACTTAAGAAGACTCGACTTCAATTCAATTTTGGAATGGAAGTAAATATATTTACCCCAAGTTTAGACAGCGTACATTGAAACCCCTCTTGATTAGCTTTTTTGTGGGTGGGGGGCTACTAGAAAGGGGATAACCTTTTTTTTTTTCCTGGAAAGACACTATAAGGAGGATGATTACTCAATTGGTTAATGATTATGGATCTCTAGATTAAGAGATGGAAGAGAAGTGAAATTAATAGGTGTTCGCACATGAGGTGGTGGAATTTAAAAGGAAAGAAAACAATGCTATTTAGTAACAAACTGATGAAAGAAGGAAAGAGTAATATCAAGGAAGAAGTTAAGTTCATGTGGAATGAGATGGGTGAGTGCATGAGAAAGTGGTACAAAAGTTTTAGGAGTATCTTGAGGGAGAAGTCATTCATACGAGGAAACTTTTTTGTTGAATGATGATCTAGAAAAGAATATTAGCGAAAAATGATCTTGTAAGGATTAGAAAGAAGGAAAATTTAGAACAATACAGAAACACCGAAAAGAATGCTAAGAAAGTAGTGAGAAAGGCTAAACTTAAGGCATATGATGATCTTTACAATAGATTGGGGACAAAGAATGTGAAAAAGATGTCTTCAAATTCGCAAAAATGAGATAGGGGAAGTGTAGTGACTTAGATCACATTAGATGCACTAAGAGTGCTGACTAGAGAGTATTGTTTAAAGACAATGAGATCAATGAGAGGTGGAGAGTCTCTTTTCAGAACCTGCTAAATGATAACCACTCTGAGAGCATAGGGATGGAAGGAATCATAAATTCAAATAATGTATGAGAACATAGATCCTTCCATAGGATTGGGATATTTGGAGTGAAAGTAGGTTTGAGAAAGATGAAGATAGGAAAGGCCCTAGGACTAGATGGTATACCATTTAGATGTTTGGAAGTGCATGCAAGATGTTTGTTTATTTTGGTTGACAAGGTTGTTCAACAACATTGTAAAATCAAAGAAAATTCTAGACGAATGAAAGAAAAGTACCATGGTACCTAGTTACAAGAATAAATGAGACATACAGAGTTGCACTAACTATATTGAGATTGAGCTTATGAGTCTATTATGAAACTTTGAGATATCAATCAAGAAAAGGGTAAGGCGTGAGACAAATGTATCAGAAAATCAGTTTGAATTTATGCCAAGAAGGTAAACTATTGAGGCTATTTTTCTACTTAGAAAGTTGATGTAGAAATATAGGGGGGAGGAAGTGGTCCCTTGAACCAAATTTAATACATCAGTTGAAAAGATGGGTAGGTGTGTCTTCCACTTTATTCTTTTATGGACATGGAAGCGTGGAGCTTGAGATCTTAGGAACTTGTCTCACATTGGTCACAAGTAGCCCTAGCTAGTTAGCTTGGTCATTGAAGGTGCCTCCACTATTATCACCTATTTCATGCAAAAAGAAGTCACCATCAGTGGCTTTTGGTACCAGTTTTAGTGTGATCTCTGATATTTTGTCTAGATCAGACTAAATGGCTTTCACATGTCCTCTTGGATGCAAATCAGGTGCTGGGCAAGTTAGCTTATCTTGGTATTTTCGATCCAAGTTTCTTACTCTCTTTTCATCACTCTGAATGATATCTAGAGCATGCATGATTAAAGATGCATTCATAGTATATGAAATCTGATGAGAGTGGATATTTTGATTGCCAAAGGGTACCATTATTTCCAGGCCCCCTGTCTTCTCATTATGTTTGAAGCTGGAATGTCTTAATTCTCAATAGCTAACCGATTATCAACTGAGGGGAATCGAGTCCATACGATTGTGGGGGATAAATCTTCCTAGGAGACTCTACATCCAAGAGACTTCAGAACACAAGGATATCATATCTCCGGTCCAAGGGGCAGAATGCCAAGTCTGAGGGTCCCAGTTCCTCATTATTGCGAGGGACCTTGGATCGCAACACCTGAGGGCCCCACACCTAGCACCCATCACAAAATCAAGGTGGTTCGGCGACTGTAGGTGCTTGGCCCCAACCAATCTGGTGCATCCAACCACTTGACATTGGTCAAGATTTTGATCAGTGTTGACAACTTTCAGCCAATTGTCATAGATTTTCTTTGGCGATCTCTGTAGTTTGATAATTTGACGAGATACCCCAGATGCTAGGAACCCTCACTAAGCACCCTCACGCTTGTCACTGCACTACTAGCCAGAACATCATTTGACGCTTCCCTGAACCATCTGCCGCACGACCACGTTGGATTTGTGTTACAGTGGGGAAGTGAACTTTGGAAATCTGGAAATGTTCGAGCAGGACTGAAAAAACTGGGTTTCAACCTGTAATTCAATGGTGGACAGTTGTGTTTCAACACTGGGGTTTTGGTTTCTAGCCTAGCTTGTGTATTGGGAAAAAAATCATCAGCATTGTTATCAAAGTCTTATCCCGACTAATTGGGGTCAGCTACATGAATCCTGTTATGCCGTTCCATGATGTTGAAATGTCATATTGTCAGGATTCACGATAAATTGTGGCAAAAGCTTTGCACCGTCTGTCAACCTGATGCAACCTTTCTTTATCTAGGTTTGGTACCGGCAACGAGTGTACAAAACTCCTAGATGTGCCATTCAATAGTACAATTAAATAGGTTGATTAAAATCAATGAATTCATATAAAAAATCTGGGATATTGATTGTTTCTACAATTTCAGTTTGTTTGTTGAGTGTTTCTAGCGTTTAGTCCAGAACATAAACTATCATTTTTCCTTTGTAGGTGAATGCTCATCTTACACCCCGACCAATATTGCTCACTCGGCATGGAGAGAGTCGAGATAATGTTAGAGGAAGGATTGGGGGTGATACAGTTATTAGGTTTATTCTCTTCTGAAGTATTTAGGAGTTGATGCTATCTCTTTTACTGGCTTTGTAGCCAACAGTTTTGATGTAACAATTCATGCCATTTTTAATATTCCAATTTCCATTCTTCATCGGTACCAATGATAATTTTATCAATGTTTTATTTTCTAGATTGGTTTCATTGAGGACAAATCTAATCTCATTGCAACTCAGATTCCATTATCTGGTGCAGCGCACTCAAATTGGACACTTGTTAGAATGGTCCAAGATTCAAACAGTTCAACTGGTGGCTACTACCATGGATGGATCACGGTCTTCAAATAGCATGAATTAGACAACCCTACCTACCCAATTGGTGGACCTTTTTCTTTTCAATGTTGGCCTTTCCCAATATTCTTTGTCCATTCTTAGGTTACTGATTGGATAGTTAGCACTGCCCAATAAGTGGAAACGTTTTACTATGGATGATCCATGGGAGGGCCCTGGTCAAAGATCCATATCATGGACCATTTTGCCATGTCTCCAGTTTGAATGCAGCGTGCAACAGGTAAAAAAATTGGTCTGCAGCACCTATGTTATGTCTTTCTCATTCTAAATTCAGAATTTGATAATAAAAAGCGGAAAGAACACTTTCACAAGTGACACTTCTCTAATTATTATGAAGAGACAATAAAAATAAATTAAATCTCAACTCTGAATTATCCTTGTTAATGTTAATTTTTATTTTTATCACTAAGTTGGAATTGTCCTTGTTTCCATTCCATGAGCTTTTAATTAATGAAATTGAACTGCCGTTGATGTTAATCATTAAGTTCTTGTTACATACGAAGTTAGTGCATATATTCAATCTCGATGATGCCATGTTAATGCTTTAGTTCTTGTTACATATGAAAATAATGCATATGTTCAATCTTGATGATGCCACATGTAATAGAATGATGGTTTTTTTTTTTTTTTTTTTTAATTTTTTTAATTTTTTTTTTTTTTTTTTTATGGATGAGTTGTTAGTCCAAGTAGAGTTGTTTATCCTTATCACTTGGTAAAATTTTAAGAATTTTATCATCTTTTATCTTGTCAAAGTGGACTATTTTATGCTATCCACACTTTTCTGAGCAAAAATTAATAGACCAATTTTCAAGTTGTTTGGTCAATCTTGAGAGTTGCTGCTGAAGTCATTAGCATTCTGAAAAACGATAATATAACTAATGGAAAACTGTCAGTAAATAACTAAATTCCATGAGATTTGATTTATTGAAAACTCGATGATGGGGGCATCACGCGCACATGGGACGCACACAGCCCCCTATGCACATACGTACGAAGGAGGGCCTGATCGTCGATCTGACTCGATGACGACGTCCACAGAGGGCCTCCTAATTAGAAGACAAAATTTTAATTTAAAGAGTGAGCCCGATAGTCAAGAAAAGCCCATCATAGGATCTCATGATCGTAGCTCACTAGTCAGATTGATTTTATATTTTAGGTTTTGCTTATTGTTATTATTTAGAACATCATGAATGCTTTAGATTTCTTTGATTGGTTTTTATTTTAGTTTACTTCATCGCCAAGTAATAGGTTGCGCACATGATGTGAGTTTTGGGGTATAGGGTTTTCCTATAAATAGGCACCCCTTGTAGTTCTTTTGATTCATTGAAGATTAATAAAAATTCTGCGTTTTCCTACTCTCTGAGTTGTGAAGCCTAATTGGGTGCGAAGCCCTCACTTCATCGAAGGGTTAACTAGCATGGTGCAAAGCCACATTTATCTCGATTCGCCCCCATCCATCGTCATCTCTACTACCCATCTTCTATTATCCCCTCTTCTCATCTCACCCTATCATCTACACTTCGAATCAATCATCTATTGCAGCAATTCTCCTCCTCAAAGCAGAATTTCAGAATCTGGCTCTACAGGAGGGCTGAAACTTCGGCAGAGCACTACGCACAAATCGTACATCGGATCGAGCTGAGATTTGGGGGTTTTGTAGTCCATCCCTGACCGACCAGGGCCAAAGTGGCCTTTTTCTGAATAGTGGGCCCTACACAGTGTGGCCGGGATCACACGCATGTGCGTCTGGGCCATTGTTGTTGTCCACGCGTGCGGTACTTCTCTGGTTTGTCTCTCTCCTCTCTTTCACTCCGCTTCCACCCAAAATCCCTAAACCTAACCCTAAATTACTAAAATCTCCAATTTTATGCCCATTTTCTTACCCTAGGGTTCCCCGAATTGGAATTTCTAAATCTCTTGGATTAGGGACTGATTACCGTGCATGTGTGGATGATTATTTCTTGTCTTTGAGTATCGTAATTTTTATTGATCCAACCCTATCATATGTAGGCCTGGACCCGCATAGATTCCCCTTAATTAAATGTTTGGACTTTCATGTGGGATATGGAATTTGTGTAATTGTTTCCAAACTAACGTGATCTTAAGCCTGAAATCTCGCATATCATATTTAATTTTCATGTCCTGTATCACTCGAACATTGGTTTGCATAGTTAGCTTATGGAGCCCTAGAATATTTCAATACGATGATATTTTAGGGTTGCAGTTTCTCTAAAGTAGTCAAGAATTACCAATTTTGGGAATGAAATGCTTTATTCTACTCCACATTAAACATGCCTCAAAATGTATGCTACATTGTCAATGGAAATAATTAATTATGTGGAGTTGGAGTTTTACAATAGTGAAGCCTAAATTGAGTTTCTTAAAGAAGAGGATATGAAGGAGTGATTTTTTTGTTATAAAGTAGTCAAGAATTGCCAATTTTGGGAATGAAATGCTGTATTCTACTCCACATTAAACGTGTCTCAAAATGTATGCTACATTGTCAATGGAAATAATTAATTATGTGGAGCTAGAGTTTTACAATAGTGAAGCCTAAACTGAGTTTCTTAAAGAAGAGGATATGAAGGAGTGAGTTTTTGTTATAAAAAAAAATTTCCGGAGTTCCCTTGTATCATGTTATAAAATGTTTCCTTGTTGCGTTGAGGTTTTGGTGCCAAGGGTGAAATTTCTCAAAGCGCTATTGCGCTAATGGTGGAAATGAAAGTCATATCTGATTAAGCCCTTTTTGGGGTTCAAGTAGGCCTCTATCTTGCTATCATGCTTGGAGCTATTCCTCATGTTCTTTCCATGCAAGAACTAGGTAATCAAAAGGTTCAAGAAAAGACTAGCAGCTTGGAAGTCCTTTTTTTTTTTTTTTTTTTTTTTTTTTTTTTTAATTAGACCTGTTTGGGATCTTGGGTTGACAAAAATGAAGATTCCATTTTCTTCACTCTATCACTCCATGATAAGATGGAAGCCATATAACACTAAATAAAAGGATATGACTGAAAACCACCCTGAATTGCAGGGCTTCCATACCCATTTGCGCCCTTTGAAGAGAGCTTACCCTGATTCTATACGAGCTCCATCAAGCTAAGAAATCCAATGTTCTCCTCATCTAATAAATTCCTCCCAAATAGAGGGCTCTCGACAAACTAATATCTAACTAACAAAACACATTGAGATATAAGAGACCCCTCTCTCGAGAGTCGAGACTAAAAAGAACTTTCCCTACACTATCTAAAAGCGAATGCCCTTATATCGCCTAGAGTGAAGAAAATTTCACCACTAAAAGAGTTAGTTGCCCCAAGCACGGCTTTCAACAACCCCAATGGCTTATTCTGGGACGAGGGAGAAGTGGACCGACCCCACCACCCTCCCCATATTTGCTATACATGACCTTATTCTAGAGGCTATCCTTTCCTACGCAAATCTCCACGCCCACTTGCCAAGAGAGCCAAATTTGACAATTCTATAGATCTAATACCAAGCCCTTCCGCCCTCCTTCGTCTTGTAAATATCACCCATCCAAAATATGGAATTTCTTTTCTCTTCAATTCCTAGCCATAAGAACTGATGAGGACATTCGAGCACCATACCAAAGGAGGGCTGAGCCAGTCTCCTTATGGTTAGACAGCCATTACATGGGGCCCTCTTGGCCCAATTCACATTCCTAGCTACGTTGAAGACCCCACGTGCATGTTCATTCATCTTTGAAGACCCTACACTAGGAAGCTGCACATGGACTACATATAGGAGCTTGATTGACACATCGGACTGTTGGATTGGGTGGACACGATGATCGGACTGTTGGATTATCATCATCGAACATCTTGATTGTGGACCCACATGGGCCACGAAATAGTTTAGTTGTTTAGATTGTTTATATACTTCATTATTTTTGGTATACCTTATATTTGTGTTGAGATTAGGTCATTACGAACAACTTTTAATTTATTAACTGTCTTTATATTGAGAATCTTATCTGAGAGCGTCTTTTTGGAAAAAAGGTCTTTTCTGAGACTATAAAAGAGAGATGGGTGTGTGAAGCCCTAATGCTATTATTTTGAAGAAAAAAAAAAAAGTTGTGTTTTCTTTTCTTCATGTGATTTGAAGAATACTCCATATGATTTGGAGCTTGGGTGTGGTGTGATTTCATTCCCCATTCAACAGAGGTGCAAGGTCTCCATCTTCATCTTTCTTCCCTCATCCTTTTTATCCAAAAGATGTATATTTTCAAAAACTTCCTCTCTTTTCTTCCATTCCTATCCAAGACCATCCAAATCATATATATATATATATATATAATTTCAACTTTTCATCATCCGACTTCAACCCCAACCAAAATCAACCATTTTGGGTCATTTTCAACTTCTCATCGTCCGACTTCAACCCCAACCGAAATCAACTATTGAGGACTCAAAAAGCTCAGCCAACGACCCACTTGTATGAGCCTCTAAGCTAACCGCATGGACAACCGCTCAATCCTTTGATTTCCCCTTGCTTTCTCCATAAAAACCCATTGATTTCCCATCCATAACCCTACCCCTAAGCCCTAGATCCCCAATTTCTAAAAACCTTAATTCTAAAATTCTTAATTCCCATGAACCGTAATTTTTCAATTTTCAGATTTTCCCCGCGCTAACTCTAATCATAAAACCTACAAATCTGTCCATTGAGTATGGAACGTGCCTATGCTAAATTGGAAGTTCTATCCTTCCATCGGGCCTAGTTTTAATTGATTTATGTGATTCCTTAGCATGCGGGCATGTGATTTAGGTTAAATCAGATTTTATTGCCTATTGTTTACTCTTAATTACTTGGTGGATTAGCATCTTTTGTTAATTGAATTACTTTATGGACTCTTTCATAATCTCCACGTTGTTTGCTAGCATTAAATCATGTGTCCTTCATCAAGAACCCTCATATAGATCCTTTCCACCCTATTAATAATGATAACAGGGAATTAAAAAAGGGCTATACAATAAAGAGGCATGTTAAACTAGGCATATTTGGTCAAGGTATTTTGACCTCTAACAGATGAGTGCCTAATCTTCCACCCCGACAATTTTCACTCTATTTCAAGATTGTAACTCAAAGGTGCTTCACGGGCTTCCGAATATGATGGGAAACCGAGACAAGTAGAGGGGAAGATCATACTCATTTTCTTCTTTACTTAGCTGACACCTACAAACCCAAGACCACCTTGAAACATCGCAATACCTTGGGTAAGTTGTCCAATTGAACCTGATATGCCCCATGAAACAACACTGTGTCATAAGCTAACTAGAGGTGTGTAACTTGGAAATTAGCATTCTTGACCGAGAAGCCATTTATAAGGCCAACCTCCCTAGCCTACTTAAGTGTTTAGCCAACAACAAAGAGGAAGGGAGATGAAGGGCCTCCTTGCCAAAGATTGTAAGAGCTTTTGAAGAGTCCTTTTAGGGGACCCCTTCACAAGCACTAAGAAGGAAGTTGAACCTCTGCACTCTTTTACTAAAAACCTCAAATCTTCTTAAGCATGAACCACGCGAAATTCTATTCAATGCAATCATATGTCCTTTTCATGTCAAACATACAAATAATTTTGGAATTCTTGCCTTGTGTCTGGGGTCGATGCATTCATTTGAAATTAAGGCTTAATCTAGGATCCTTGGAATTCTTGCCTTGTGTCTGTAGTCGATGCATTCATTTGAAATTAAGGTTCAATCTAAAGTCCTTGGAATTCTTGCCTTGTGTTTGGAGTCGAAGCATTCATTTGCCTTGTGTTTGGAGTCACACACACACACGCACACACACACACACACACACACACACACAAAGCAGCTTCGATATAACCACACCAAGCCCTTTCCGAAGTCTAGAGGCAAGGACTCTCACTAAGACTTTATAAGGGGTGCTGATTAGATTTATCGTTTGATAGTCTTTCAAACACTAGGCTCTATCTATCTTCAACACTAAAGCTAAAGGAATCACCTAACTCCTTAAATAACCTGTGTCTTTCGTGGAACTTGAAATGAAGTCTAACATGTTATATTCACATCTTCCCAAAACACTTGGAAAAATACAAATGGGGAACCATATGAATTTGGAGCTTTGTTCCTACCTAGGGAGTTAACTACTTCGAGCATCTCCTCTTATTCTATCATCATTTCCACCCAAGACACTTCTAACCCACCAACATGGTTGAAGTTAGGATTTTTTAGAATTGGATGGTTCCAACCATGCCCTTTAACAAGTTGCTTATAACAAACAGTCAACAACTACTTCACAAAATATTTCTTACTTTTCTTTTCCTCTAGCCTCATCTTGTTCGCCACCAAGCTTTGAATGCAATTGCTCCTCCTAGCATTAGTTATTCCATGAAAAAAGCTTTTGTATTCCTATCCCCTTCTTTTAACCACACCATCCTTGACATGTTCTGCCATTTAATTTCTTCTTCATCCATTTTCTTCTCTAATTTTAACTTGAGGAGCTTTTGTTGAAAAGAATCATCATTTTGAGGGCTTTCTTCCTCATTTTTGTCGATGATTTGGATGGCGTTTATCAACCTAACTTTAGTGTGTTCTACTGAGCCATATTTTTCTTTGTTCCACTCTTAAATTTATTTATTTATTTTTTTGAACGTTAACAGTGATTTTATTAGCACAAACACAAAAGGCTCAAAATAACAATGATACAATTACATCCCAAATAGGAAGGACCAATCATTTTAGTTGAAATCCCTAGTACAAGAGACCCATACTATTACACATCCAGTTTACCTCTTATATGCATCCACCTCCAACCTGCTTTTATCTTGAAAGGACCGACAATTTCTCTCCCTCCAAGTAGCACAAATAACAGCCATCAAAACTAGTTTCCACACTACTTTCTCTTTTTTCCTGTGTCGTTCTCCATACCACACTAGAAAGAGGTTGACAATGACCCTGAATCCCTGACACCACCCAAGGCATTCCAAAGAATGCAATGAGTTTCTCCCACACCTTTCGAACAGACAGGCAATGGATGAACAAGAGATCCATTTTCTCAGCCCCCCTCATACACATCACACAGCAATTAGGAATCACAAGTGATAGTTTCTGAAGATTATCATATGTGAGGATTCCGTTTCTTCCAACAAACCAAGCGAACACTGCCACTTTGGGAGAAGCACCAACCGACCCGATGAAGGATAGCTGATAGCTGATCACTGCTCTCTTCCATAGGGGAGGATCTCAACATCTTATAGAAGGAGCAGACTGAGAACCACCCCAATTTCTCCTAGACCCACGCCATAGAGTCTTTCTCACCATTAGGCAGTTTTAGGCAATGAAGATGCTCCAAAATCCAAACAAAGTCTTCACTTCTTCTGACCAAACAATTACATCACCCACAAGGAGACACAATGATTGATGGTTGCCCCCAACAACCCCGACACCTTGTAAAGTGAAGATTCCTTCATCATCCTCCATCCCCATCCCCATCTTGAACTTCATGTTTGCAAACAATAACCTCTCTCCACAACTTTCCTTCCTCCACCTCCAACCTCTACAACCACTTGCCTAGCAAAGCTTGATTCGTCTGCTTCATATTCCTTACTCCATCTCCTCCCTCCCTATAAGGTTTACACACCTTCTCCCATTTCAAAATACGGTATTTATTCTTTATCTCGGTGCCTTTCCATAAGAATTTCTTCTTAACCTGTCCAACCTTTCCAATACCCAAGCCAGGCTATTGAAAAGGGACATGAAATATATTGGAAGATTCGAAATGGAAGCCTTGATCAATGTTAGCCTGCCACCAAATGATAGATGCTTGCTCTTTCACCTAGACAATTTCCTTTCAACCCTTTCGTTGACCTTGTACCATGGAGGCTTGCCACACAAGGGGAGCCCAAGATACACCGATGGAAGGGATCCTGCCCTGCACCCAAAAACTTCCACCAAAGCAGCCACCTCTTTTCTAGTAGAGTGGACACCGAACATTTCACTCTTCAAGATGACCTGATACCTCTTCGAAACAGCCCACCAACTTTCGCAGGTTATCCACCATCTCAAATTTTGCATCACGGAAAAGGATGGTATTGTCAGCGAACTCAATATGGGATATTGGGGATGATTCACCCCACACTGTAAAACCTCTAATCAATCTGATTGACTGGCCTTTGTCCAACATCTTGCTTAGTGCTTCAGCAACCACTACGAAAAGGAAAGGAGAGTGGGTCTCCTGCCTTGGGCCTCTTGATGCCTGGAAGAACCTTTAGGCGAACCGTTTAGTAGCACCGAGAAACACCACTCACCTTAGGGATGAACTCATCGCCTTCAAGCCAAGATAACTCAAAATGGAAGGTTTTACGACCCCCCAAGAATCTTCACAAGACTCCAGGATGATCGGGCAGTGGATGACCATAGAAGACCATATTGAATGATGTCCGGAAACAGGTCTTACTGCTGTCCTGAAATCAGAAACCAAACATTCCTGGACATGGGTAAGCTATCTTGTTGATTGGACTACATATTTATAGCAATGGAGAGGAGGATCAATCAAATCATTACTTTCCACCCAATTAGAGAAGCCACACATTGCTGTGTTAATAGGAGAGTCATTTAAGCTTTTTTCGTGTGGATACTGCTCTAGACTAATGACTCCACCGACACACAGCCATCCCACCTACTCTTGATAGCCGACACTCAATTGAGGAATCAATATGATTTAGGGTGTATTTAAATAATCTTGTTCTTCAGAATGTATATTTTTGTAGGCAGTGAGGTTGATAATATCCATAAGCCAAGAGGGAATTTCTTTGGGGAAGAGAATGGCGAAGAACTCTAAATCAACCTTGATAAGTTTTCTAATTTGGTTGACATCCATTGGCACGTGGATTTATTACTTCTAGTAGCATATGCATATGATTTATTAAGCTCAAATGTTTTATCACTACCTCTTTATTTGTCTTACTCTTACTTTAACATAAATGATTTAGTAGTGATATAAGTTTCCACAAAATGGTCGCACCGGTAACTATCAATTTGATGATATATAGGTTACAAAATTTGTTGGCTGACGTATGGAAATGTGGAGTGTTCAATTGTCGACATCAACTGCGTATTCTTTCCAGCTCACTCTTCATAGGTTACTGTGCAAAATTCACAAGATACTTAAAACATCTGACAATAGCTTGCAAAAGGGACAATTATGATATTTTATAAGAAAATAGTGAAATCATCAATCTAAGCCATCTATTTGGTGAGCCTTGGATTGCTTATGGTTTTCAACAATCACTTCAATCAGATGACACCGACATTCAAGCTGTGGTTTGAAAATGGACAAGTAGGACAAGGACGACCAACTTTTAGATGGCTGGGGTCTTTAGATCAACGCGATTTTTGGATGGTTACATATGAACAGTGTGCTGGACAGAATCTGTAGTCTGGATCAATTACTGGACCATGTCTGCATGTCCAAATGCAATCTTTGTTTCCTATGATGAAACAAGTTGCATTCTACTTCTGCGTGATTGTGCTCACATGTTGTGGGGGGACATATACCTGTGCACTCATGTAGGAGGACATCCATTGTCTCCACTCATGCACACTAATTATGAGCTGTCTGGAAATTTATTAGGTGGTCAATAAATAAATATGATGGGTCCTCAAATGTTGGCACATATTATTGTAATCTCTATCGGAGGAGGCAGGTCTTGTATCTGAACTTTTCTTTCTTTCTTTCTTTTGGGTGAACAGTGAAGCAGGAGAATTGTATGCAAAGAAACTTGCTAACTTCGTGGAAAAGCGATTGAAATCTGAGCGGACTGCCTCAGTAAGCTTCCAATTGGAATTTTATTTCTTTTGTGAAATGTGGACTATGTTTACCATTTAACCTATGTCGATATTCTTGCTTTTACTTCGCTAGCTAGAGTCCCTGTTATATATAGAAGTTTCAAATATCTTAAATTGATCTTTCCTCTCTCTGTGATGGCTTTGGCACATATTTAGTTTTTCTTTCCTTCATTTCTGAGTGAGGACAGATTCTGTTATGAAATTCTAGTATTCCACTTTTCTAATTAATCTTGTTTTATTCATCATGTACAAGTTTCATAATTCATGTAGAAAAAAGAAGCGATGAAAGAGAGAAAAGAAAGAAAATGCTTATTATTTTTCACTGTATCAATGGGGTATAAATACGAATGGGAAAATGTGGACATTGTCCAAGTACAATGTACAACGAATGTGGACATTGTCCAAGTACAATGTACAACGAATGTGGACATTATAAAAATATAATGTACGAGCATAGATCTTGGAAAGACTATCAAGACCACTCATCACCACAAGCGGCATATGTCGACAACACGTGGTCTATACTTTCTCAAGATAAGGACAAATAACACTCCCCCTCAAGCTATAGCATATATCTCATGAATGCCTAACTTAACAAAGAACTGATCTAGATAAGCACGCCAGAGAGTCTTTGTAAACATGTCTGCGACTTGATCTTGGGACTTGGTATAGGACAATGCATATTTCCTTGTTAGCCACCCCTTTCCCAAATGAAATGGTAGTCAACTTTAATGTGTTTGGTTCTTTCGTGATAAACGGAATTGATGACAATGTGAGATGCATCTAGGTTATCATAATACAAACTCATTGGTATACAAGGTGTCCCATATCGGTTACGTATCGGCCGATACGTAACGGTAATGGTGGGGTCCGTTACACGATATGGGGTCTAAAAAACGGCACCCCTCCTCCCCACCCCCCCCGATTCTGTGATCGTTACGGGGCCGTTACGCCCGTTACGGCCCCTTAACAGCTGTTACGGGCAAAAAAAAAAAAAAAAAATTATAGGAAAAAAAAAAACATACCTTTTTTAATTTCTTTTCTTCTTCTCCTCCTCCTTCTTCCTCTTCTTCTTCTTCTCGCTTCTTTTCTTGTGCACAAGGGAGCCTCCTCTTCCTTCTTCTTCTTCTTCTTCTTCTTCTCTCTCTCTCTCTCTCTCTCTCTCTCTCTCTCTCTTATTTCCCTCTTTAGATTTTCGGTTTCCCTCTCTCTCCCGTCTTTTTCATTTGAAATCGGAAGCCCTCTCTCTTCCGTCTTTTTCCTTTGAAATCGGAAGCCGATTGACTGGTGTACCACACACCAGCTATAGCTATATAGCTACTGTAGGTACATGTCATACTAAAACGAGCACTGACACTCGAGCTCTGAGTTGTACGAACGGTTCAAAGGAGATCAAGGTTACGTGGGCTCCACAGTGATGTATTTGTTATATCTACACCGTTCATCTATTTTTAGATATTATTTTAGAGCATTAACCAAAAAATGAATCATATCCAAAGATCTTCTGGACCACACCAAAAATAGCAGCGGAGATAATGATTTTCACTGTTAAACAATTCGTAGGCCCACCGTAACGTTTATTTTCCATCCAATCTGTTCATAAGGTCAAAAAGACCTGAATGAAGGGGAATAACAAATTTCATATTGATCCAAAACTTCTGTGATCCCAAAATGGGTTTCAATGGTAGACGTTCAATCCCCCACTGCTTTTTGTAGTGTGGTCCACTTGATAATTAGATCTGTATTATTTTTAGTGTCAAGCCTTAAGACGAGCTCGTCAAATGAATGGACGGTTTAGATATAATACATACGTCATGATCAGACCCACAGGACTTATTGACGTTAATACAGGTATGTCATTGAGGTACACAACGTAATCCGCTTTCAAAGAAATGTACGTGGTAGGCTTTTGTACATGTGTTGCGTGGCCCCACCATGATGTATATATTTTATCCATGCCGTCCATCCATTTTGCCACATCATTTTAGGTCATGATCCAAAAAATTAGTAAGATCCAAATCTCAGGTGGACCACACTATAGGAAACAGTGGTTATAAAATGCTCACCATTAAAAATTTCTTAAGGTCTACTGTAATGTTTACTTTTCATCTAACCTATTAATTGGGTCACATTGACGTGGATGAAGGGAAAACACACATGTCAGCTTGATTTAAAACTTTTGTAGCCCTAATAAATTTTTAATGGTGGACGTTTAATTATTGTTGTTTCTTATGATGCAGTCACCTGAGCTTTGGATTTGCCTCATTTTTGGGCTGATGCCCTAAAATTATTCGGCAAAATGGATGGACGGTGTGGATATAACACATTCATCACGAGTGGGGCCCAAAAAACTTTGACACTCGTGTGCTGCACTTCACAATTCGGGTCCCGCCTAATTCGGGCCCTTAAAAAATTGTACACAAGACATGTATTAACTTAAAATTTACCAATTAAATTATGGACTGTAATTGCTAATTCACCATGCCAAAATCAAATTGTTTGAATAGTTTTAATTGTTAATTTGTAGACGTTTATTTTTTTAAATAGGGCCTTTTGATTTTTTTCATGATTCACTATCTAATAAATGTCCACAAATTCATAAGTAGGATAATGCCAATAAATTACATGAATTTGAGACTAATTTGGGGCATGGATTGGTCCTCCAAGTCAGCTCCAAATTGGCAACGTCATCTACCTGAATTTAATTTCATTTTTTTAAAGAACTATTGGGAGAAATGATATCAAATTGTTAAGTATATAAATTAGATATTTATAAAATTAAATATATGAATTTTGTAGTCAAATTCAAGTTATCTAGTTCATAAATTCATCAAATAGTCCGATACAACTTCTCACCAAAGAGTGGACCGTTACACCACCATAAACATGTTCCAATTTATAAATGAATGCATATTTAGAATGCTTAAAATATTCCGGATTTAATCCATATTTTTTCATATTTTTTTGACAAAAAAATAAAAATAAATTGCGCCGTTACGGGCCGTTACGCCCCTGTATCCGTATCGGTTTCGGAGGGCACCGTTACGCCAACCGATACCGATACGGGACACCTTGTTGGTATATTCACCACGAATCCGAGCCCACACATTAATGTCTTCATCCAAATGATTTCACATATTCTATGCGCCATAGCCCTATACTCTGCTTTTGCACTTGATCAAGCAACAACACTTTGCTTCTTGCTTTTCCACATAATAAAGTTACTACGCACAAGTGTACAATAACCTATGGTCGAACGCCTATCAGAAGGAGAACCAACTCAGTCTATGTCATAATATCCTTCTATTCAAAGATGGCCATTCCACTTGTAAAGAATTCCATGACTAGGGGCTCCCTTAAATATCATAGTTTGCGAAGTACTGCTTCCATATGAGACACCTGAGGAGCTTGCATAAACTGACTCACTACACTAACCGGATAAGAGATGTGGTTGTGTAATCAGATATCCCCCTGGATCATCAAACAATTTCCCTTCATCTATATTGAACTTTACATTTGTATTCATGGGAGGAAACTTGGTTACATGGAAAAGCAAGAAGTATTGTTGCTCGATATAGCGCAAAAGCAGAGTACAGGGCCATGGCTCATGGAACATGCAAACTCATTTGGTTGAAGACATTAAAGTGTGAGCTGGTTCTCCTTCTAATAGGCATTCAACCACCGGTTATTGTATGTTTGTGGCATGCAACTTGGTTATGAGGGGAAAGCAAGAAGCAAAGTGTTGTTGCTTGATCAAGTGTAGAAGCATGATACAGGGCTTTGGCTCATGGAACATGCAAAATTTGTCTAAGAAAACCAAGAAAAATGTCAGAAAATCGGGTCTCATTTGGCTGAAGACATTAATGTGCGAGCTCAAGTTTGTGGTGGATATACCGATGAGGTTGTACTGTGATAATCGGGTTGCTTCTCACATTGCCAATAATCCAGTTTATCACGAGAAAACCAGATACATTGAAGTTGGCTATCACTCATTCGAGAAAAGGTGCTTAACAAGGAAATATGCATTGTTGTATGTCAAGTCTCAAGTTTAAGTGACAGACATGTTTACAAAGGCTCTCGGTCGTGCTTATGTAAAGATTGGTTCTTTGTCAAGCTGGGCATTCATGAGATATATGCTCGAAATTGAGGAGTGTTATTTGTCCTTATCTTGAGCACACGTGGGTCCACACATGCCATATGTGGTGACAAGCAGTCCCCTTTGGGTGGTCCACTTCTTATGCTTGGGTTCCATATATTTTGGGTTAAATTTTAGACCATAGGCCTTACTTTTGTAAGGGATTAAATAAGAGGGGCAATTTTATAATTATACATTATTGTTGTTGTTAGCCCTAAGAGCTCTTTAGTTGCTCTATTCCTCTCTTTTCCTTTTACTCCCATCTTTCTTCTTCTCTTCTCCAATCCTCTCACTAAGAATCTATAACAAGAATGCTATTAATAACAAAAGTAAAAATACCCATTACGTCCAAAACTTTAGATGGGCCTAAGATGGGCCATATAATCGCATTCACAGTCGATAACAAGAGGAAAATTGGGTATTTTTTGTTGAAGAATGGAAATGTTTTTAATTTCCATTGGAAATATGAAAATTTCACAAATTCAAGTAGAAATTTCATTTCCATGGAAATAACATTTCCACTATCAATTTCAATGAATCCTAATAGACTAGGTAAAAGATGCATAAAATATGAATGTCTCATATTTTGTTAATAAATTCTCAATTTCGTGGTTAGCATGCGGAACCTATGTAAGGAATTTAGCATTAGAAACTGTTGATAGGTGTCTCGTTTGAATCTTACATTTAAAGAATTAGCTTTTTCATCTCTCTCTACATTAACATTATGGATTTTCTTGCTTGTAATTTAAATTTCAAGACTAACCATATCTCATCCATTCTTAATTTTAAATAATTTGATAATCATCACCATCACCATCATCATCACCATTTCCATAATAATCATCATGACCTTTTCCCAGCTATTTTTGGTTGGCTTTATGAATCCTATTTTGCCAATCAATCCTATCTAAAGCACTATCCTTTGTAATGCAGGGGTATTTTCACACTAGGCTCGAGTGGGGTCGCCTGTTGGATGCAGGGGCACACTCGGGGTGGGTGACCCATGCGATTTGGGGCCCACGAGGGAGGTCTCGTGTTCGAGACTCCTTACCAGGGGTGATTAATGCGTATTTCACACCGGGCTCGAGTGGGGTAGCTCGTGGGATGCGGGGACACACTCGGGGTGGGCGGCCCATGTGATTTGGGGCCCACGAAGGGGGTTCGGCTGAGGTCCTAACCCATGAGATGTGGGGCCTGGGCTATGAGATAAAATGATTAATTCGCCATACTCTAACAGTTCGAGCTTTTAAAGCAAGTGGTTGATTGTCCTGCATCACTTTATTTATTTATTTATTTATTTTTTCTTTTTTTAGGTAAGTACTTTATTGAACTGGCATAGACAAGAGATCTACACCAGAAAAACATATAAACTCATGACCAAATGATCAAAGAAACTAAAGCACACTCTTAAGAGAAATAAAAGATGCATCCCAAAACGAAACATCCATCTTTGCCCTTCTAAAGAGCACACCCGGCAACTTTCACCAAATCCAGAAACGTATATGATATATCATTCCTTTTTGTCCAAATAGTCCACAGGCCTCCGAGAAGCGAGAATTTCCACAGCTTACTCCCTTTATTTCTAATGCCACTTTCATGCCAAACAAGAACCTAATAGATCTAGGCACCATCCAACGATACCAAAGAACGTCAAGGAACCAATCGTTCACTTCCTTAGTAAAGGTGCAATGCAAGAAAAGATGGTCAACGGATTATGGATCCTGCAAGCACAAAACACAGACTTTGGGGATGATTATCTATCTTTTGTAAAGTTTTTCCTTTGCAACGATCCTACTCCAACCCTCCAGCCAGGTTAACCTTGCAACCCTAGGGCCCTCCGTAAGACCAAATAAACTCGGTTGGGACTCCTGTAGACATCTCCTAGGGATTATAAAGGACCTTGCAAAAAGGATCTAACCGAGAACATCCTAGATTTCTCCCACTTCCACAACCAAGAGTTCCTCTCATAATTGGACAAACAACAATTCTACAGAAGAGAACAATCAGACAAGCCTTCCAATTCATCATGTGGGGAGTTAAGGCATAAGTTTGACTCCAACTACCAACCTGATGCAACCTTCCTTTATCTTTGCCTAGGACCGACAATGATAGCATAAATTCCGACAAGTGCAATGTAATAGACTACTAATAGATTGGTTACAATAAACTGCTATCTAATAGTCTATTACATAGGTTGATTACAATTAACAAGTTGATTTGTGCAGATCTAAGCTAGGATCCCATCATAGAGATAAAATGAAAAAGAAAAGTTTTTTAAAAAAAAGATTTTTTTTTTTTTTTTTTTTTGGTTTTCTACAGTTTGGGGATTGGAAATTGAACTACCATTTGGTTCTCCCCAAAAATGACCTTCCTTTTTTGAACTCTTTTGTAAAGAACTCGGAAAGAAAAATTATAAAAGTGAAAAAGAAATGTTTTTTATTTCAGCTTCTATTCCAATTTCCAATAATATGTTTATTGGAAATCCTATGGTACTCGTCACTTCGCATAGAACTGAAATAAGAGATTACTAAAAGTACTTTTATTAAGTAATATTTCATTTAACAGATTAACTAACAATCTCATATTAATTTAAATTATGGGTACTCTATCCTCGAGCTTGATTAATTACTGGGTTACTACAGCGCCGTAACACTTGGTACTTGGACATTGGCTCGAGGCGTTTCCTCTACCCCTTCTTACCCTACCCTGAAAAAGGGAGGTCACCTTGTGCCCTTAAACCGATAATCATTTTCGGCTAACCTAGCCTCCTGCGTCCATCAGCACCAAACTCCAATTAGTTTTATATATATATATATATATATATATATATATATATATATATATATATATAGTTTATATATATAGTTGTAACTTGTAAGCAGTGTTTTCCATATCGTTATTGCGTAATGTATCACACCCTTGGGATATGGATACATATCAGTTATTGCATAGGATATATCAATTGTATCACGTAATTTATCGCTGTTGTTGGGAAACATTGGGAAATTGGTTGAATTTTTCAATGAAACTTCAGGGTTTGTTAAGAAAGACACCACTACACTTAGAAATTAAAAAAATAATAAAAAAAAAATCACAAAAAACAACTGCACATGATAGGTTTCCTTTGTATAAGATCCTAATCTATGTGTTGTTTGACTGAATTAATGTAACTATTTTCAAAGTCAACTCATAAAATTTTTAAATGTAACAAAACATGTATGGAAACACAAGCATTACATTCAAAAGCAAAAGAAGTAGAAAAATAGAAGTATACTTGTGCATTTTGGGAAAAGATATTTTTTAACATTTTTTAATTGCTTTTAATTTAAAATTATTTTTTTCCCCCTAAAACAAATCCCCTAATTGCCAAAAATGTGTAGATCTGGTTATATACATGTTTGATTTCATGTTTGGATGCTAAGATTATAATCAATTTGGGAAAAAATGGGAAATTTTCGATTTTCCCCCAATTTTCCGCAACTTGGCCATCTCCCCTAAATATCAAAATTGAAACTCTAAATTCATAAATTTTCATGTAAAATATTAAAAATGATGGATTTCTTACTATTTGACACTGTAAAATATATAGAAACGAAAAATAAAAACGAATACTAAAAAGTACGCACCTTTTAGAATCCGGTCCCAACTCCCAAGAAGCCTCCGCTTGCAACTTCGGAGAAATTTTGAAGATTTTCTTCTAACAAACTAGAGTGGAATGGTTGAAATCATCTTTGAATGTACTAGGAAGTTTTTATATATATATATATATATATATATATATATATATATATATATATAGAGAGAGAGAGAGAGAGAGAGAGAGAGAGAGAAGAAATCGATTTTTGAGAATTTTTGAGGAATTTTCGAACAAAATAGCGTCGATTCTTTTTATTCCTTTCGATATCGATATATCTCATGATATATTAAGAATTTATAAAGAGGGAGTATGGATATATTTCACGATATCACGATATCCATGATATATCGCAATATCATGTGAATATATTGGACAATACCATGAAAAATAGATATTAATGCTAGGTTTTGTATCACCTAGTTGGGATAACAGATATATCGGTAATATTGTAAGATACTGAAAACACTAGTTGTAAGTTCCCATGGCATAATAGATCGATGACCCGACATCTATGAAAGAAAAAAAGGGAGGAGTCTTTTCAATAATCCTTGATCTCAAGGAGACATTATTTATCATGGGAAAAAATGGACAAATAGAGAATAGTCAACTATCAGAATCGCAAACAAAAAATGGGGATAGGTTTTGATGGGATCCCCCCCTTAAAAATCAGACATAGAGGTTTCCTCTCATCCGGCTCAAGTAATTGAACCAAATAAAGAAAGGGGTTCTCATCTTTCTATTTTTTATTTTTATTTTTAAAAAACTAACATTACCAGGGATTGAACCCTGGATCATGCACACATGCATGCATGCCACCGGCTCATCTAATGAGCAAGAGACAAAATGGGTCTCACCTTGAAATTTTGTTTTAGAAAACCCAACCCCATAAGAATCTACTTCGTACTCGAGGATTTTAGAGATGAGGAATAAACCATGGATAAATCCAATAGACTCTTTCGTAAACCCAGGCGATCTTTTCATAGGCATTTGCCCCCAATTGGATTGGGGGATCGGATTGATTATAAAAACATGAGTTTAATTAGTCAATTTATTAGTGAACATGGAAAAATAATATTATCTAGGAGAGTGAATAGATTGACCTTGAAACAACAATCAACGACTTGAGTACTCCAATTCCTCCTCTAAAAGATTTTGCCAGCATGGAGGGGTCCAGACAATGGAGCTCCAAGAAAATTGAACCACACTATGAGACCTAAATTCCTGGATCTGTGGCTAACCTGGCCAATCGATCAAAACCATCTTACAATGGCTTGTCACAAGACCAAGCATGCTCTGGAAACTGAATGTGCGACCCATCGCCGAGATAGAATCCAATGCCTTACTTGAACCTGTTGACCCTCATAATTGTCTTCTAGATGGACAAAGCCTGTATAAAGAGGACTCGCTAGTGGACCAACCAACCTCCTTGACACCATATTACCTTTTTCCACATTCTCTTACTTTTTGTTCCAGGTCTCCACAACCATTTACCTGAAAGGGCTGAGTTCATTGAAGTTAACTCTCTTATTCCAGGCTCAGCTCCTGCAGCTAGCTTAGACACCTCATTCCACCTTAAGAGTAAAGTTATGCTTACCTTCTGCCCCTTGCCAGAGGAAATCTTGCCGGATCCTTTCCAATCTGTTAATCATCGAGGTTGAATGGTGAAAACATAGACATGTAGTAAACTGGCATATTCAACATTGCACTATGAACAAGTTTCCGTATCCCTCACCCTCTCAATCCAAATCCTTTTAGGTCTTCCCCTCATCCTCTTTTCACAGCCTCTATCCCTAATCACCTTTCCTTATCTAAGTTGTCTCTAGTCTTCGTTGCACAGATAATTTGATAATATATCCTATTATCCTGGCATACTACTTTTGTTTCCTTCAGTATTTACATATAAAATTCATCAATTACTTGTTGGAAACTAGAGAATTTGGGCCTATTTGGACCACGGCATTAAATGGTATGGAATTGCATTAGATGGAATTAACACCATTATTGCAGAATGATTACATGTCTGGAAATGCTATGGTATTTTGACTGTCCAATCCCACATTTGGGATGAAAATCTTCCCTTGGGAAATACACTGTATTAAGTGAAGCTTGCGTTTGGTGGATCATGGAATTATAATCAACGGACCGCATTTCACAACTAATGCCAATCACCTATACACGTATGCAACTTGAATGTCATGTGTAAAGGGCACATATGGATGGACGGCGTGGATAAAACACATGCATCAATGCGGGGCCCACAGATGTAGTGGATTTCGAAATCCACCACAAAACCTGCAATATTTACTATTGGTTCTAGATGATATGATACTGGGATTAATCCAATCCTTCCCGTCGTTTCCAGATGCTAGATGGAATTTGCATGGGATCAAATGCAATTCCACACAACCTAATACCATGCACCAAACAGGCCCTTGATGTTTATCAAAGTATGTTTTTAAGTCATTAACAAGCTGGCTATATATGTTCTGCTGTTCATCTTCTCTTAAACTGCTCATGACCATCTCTTGTGCTCCTGTGGTTCAGATATGGACTAGCACGTTGCAAAGAACAATTTTGACTGCAAGTCCAATCATTGGATTCCCTAAGGTGTGCTCTTCTAATCCATAACTGCATACACATATGTGATTTGTGCAACCTGTCTTACAAAGTTTGCAAAACCGGATAACCTTGTTAGAAATAATTTTTTATTGTTTATTGTGTCATGGGAAAATTTTCTAAATCCCTTGGACATTTCGAAATATATCATCATATGCAAATCTGTCCTTGAAATTGAATGTCCAAACAAAGCATGTAAGGAGTGGATGTTAGGAGAAGTTTATAGTATTTTCATAATGTCTTTTTGGGGATTTTAGAACTGCACTAAAAATTTCTAATGTTTTATTAGGTAAGGACTTTGGACCATTAAGATTTTGGGACTGCTCAGTGAACTGTTAATTTCTGTTAAAAGTTGCTTCAGAACTAGTTTTTGGAAAGATCAGGGGCTATAGTTTTATGGAGGAAAGTGCATGTTGGGTTTAGGAAAAGTTCAAACTAGTTTGTTAGAAAGTTTTAGATTTCAAGTGATGTCTTTGTCAAGATTTCAGAGACTTTCTAATTTCTGCTTCTACTGGGATTGTTGCATTTAGAATGTTCTTATAAACTAGGATTGTATTATCTTAAGAGTTGGTTCAGATCTAAAATTTTCAAGGGCTGAGATTAGGATGTGTGAATTATGGGGGTGTATCTATCAAAATTGTGTATCTACTACACCAAGTTCATGGTAGGACTACTCGGTAATTGACTGTGAATTGTGCAATTCAAACTGTGGTAAGAAGAGTAATCCTCTCTGTATTCCGATAGTGAATCTTCCAAAAGGCTAAGGGGATGATGAGATCAATGATTTGAAAAGACAGTTCAAGCAATTGATTTGACACTGACCATGTTGCTAGACTAATACCTTGACAATAAGGAGGTATCTGAATCTATTACTTATGCATCTTCTGTGTTCCGATGAGCAATTCACTCATTGATTATTGCTTATCAAGTTAAGTGGATTTTTATCTAAGACTCTTTGGTAAGTTGGGGCAGTACCCATGATCTCATGGTTGTGGCACAATGCTGTCCAATTCCAACACGATCTCTTTCTCTATCATTTATAGTTGTCATTTACTTTTACATTAATTCAATTAAAACATGATGCTATTGTTGCTATTGTGTAGATACAATGGCGTGCACTTGATGAAATAAATGCTGGAGTGTGTGATGGAATGACGTATGAAGAGATAAAGAAAAACATGCCTGAGGAATATGAGTATGTATTGTGACTCTGCTAAATCTTTTTTAGATATTGCATGATATTTTTACCTAATTGTGTTCTTTTTCTTGGGGGTGATTTTATGCTATATCCAAGAGTTCTTTTTGTTCATTGTGTGTGTGTGTGTGTGTGTTTTTTTTTTTTTTTTTTTTTTTTTTTTGTTTTCTTTCTTCTTGAGTGTTATATCTTGAGATACTGTTTTCTTGTACAATGGTCATAATGACTGTTCGAAAACAAAAAAAAAGAAAAAAAGAGCAAGAGTTATAATGCTAGACAATCTAAAGATGGTAGCATCTATAATATATACCCTTCTGACGAAAATATAACACTAGCTACATAGTTTTTGAGCCATGTTGGTACTCTGTATATTTTCATGTCCATGAGCTATATTTAATATTTTCCATGAACTATATTATTGTGATATCTCTCTATGCTGACTTGACCTCCATCCATTGTAAACATTAACAATTTCCACTTTTTCAGACCAAATGTTTGTTACTACTGTGATTTCCCTCTTTTCTCAAAAATAAAAAATAAAAAATAAATAAAAAAAAACTAAAAATCTTTTATTATGTGGTATTCAGGTTGCAAAATGGTCCAATGCCTTACTAACTCTTACTCTTTATTGTGATTTATTACTCTTGATATTTAGCATTTCATTTGGGATATTGACAAAACAAATGCAATTGTGGCTTCTTTTCTTTGAACCATTTCTTTTTATATTCAATAGTGATATGTTGAGAAAGTCAATAATACTCATTTTCATGTATTTCCATTGATATGTAACATTTGCCTTAGATGATGGTACACCTAAAAAATTAGGCCACTAGGGTGGGCATAGCTCCCCCCCAAACACACACACAAATGTTCTTGTTTGTGTGGCCTAAGTCATGGATTCATCTGATTTTTGGGCCTGTGGCCAACCGAAGCATGGCTTACAAGATGGTTGGAGTGGATGTCATCAAACATCATGATGGGCCCCACATAACTCGTTTGCACTAGATTGTATCCTAAGATACTGATAGGGAAATGGATACAAGAATTGGGGTATCACTCTCCATTGCTCAAAATCTAGGATAGAGGCATCCAATTTGTAACACGCTATTCATATTCAAATCTTTCATCTTTATTTAAATCATTTGAGTTATTCTATTGGGTTTTAGTTTTACTAAGTAGAGCAATGCCGTTTGTTTGTCTGGCATGCTAAATCTGATTAATCTATTAACATTTCAGGACTTACAGGATTTATTGAAGTAAGACCTTAATGACAATTTGACAGAAATATAAGAACATTATAGGGATTTGAAAAGAAACAAATCCATTACAATTGTTTGGAACTAATGTATAATTATATGAAGCCAATATTAGTGCCATATCAAGTATGACACTATACAATGAGCACGTAGAAGTATCTGGATGCGGTTGCTTTGTGTGTGTGTGTATGTGTGTTCGAAGTATCGATATCGCTACAAGTTTTGCTAGTCGGGAATATGGAAACAATATCGATATCGCCAATAATATCATTGATAACTGGAAATGCAGAGAAACATGGGAAAAATGGTAGAATTTTCAGTGAAACTTTAGGAGATGCTATAATACACATTTGTATATTTAGGAATAAAAATTTTTGCAAAAAGAATGCATACTTAATAAGTTTCCATTTAATGGGGGCCTAAAAGCATGTATTGTCATAAGAAATCAGTCCAACTGTCCCATCCAACCATCTATCCAACCTTTCATCCAAACGTCCATCGATATTTCAGAATATTGACAACACACTATATGTCGCTAAGAAATCATCAACAACTGGAAAGGAAACAAAAGATTGTGGTCTCAATATCGCGCATGTTGTGGTAACAATATTATTGAGATATTGTCAATATTATCATTGATAAATTGAAGATTGCAAACGACCATGTGCTTCTAAAAAAAGCTGAAATGGAAATTTTTTAATAAACATTTTTGGTGTGATATCGATACGTTGACGAAATAATCAAAATATTGCCGATACACTTGTGAATTGTGATACAAGCAAAACCTAGAATTTGCACGGTCGAAAATATTGGTGATACATTCGCGATATTGATACCTAGGAAATACAAGCGACGCTTGGAATTTACATAGTTGAAAATATGGGTGCCACATTTGCGATATTGATACATTGGTGATACTTATCAATACATTGTTGATACCTGTAATTTCCGATGCTACAAGTGTTATCAGTATCGTCGTGCTAGAGATAAAGTTAATATCAAGGATATTTCAATAATATCGGGGATACTTCGAACAATGCATATATATATATATATATATATATATATATATATATATATATATATATATATATATATATATATATATATATATATGCATTGTTCAAAGTATCCCCGATATTATGTACCGAGTTGGTAAATTTCACAATTCCCTGACTCATAAGCAATTCTACGTTTTCTAGCCGACTATAGATTCCAAGCTTTATTTAGGTAGTGGTAACTCTAAAAATCAAACACACTTTTATATCTAAGTCATTTCCACACCACATTTGCACCATTGATAAGTGAAACTGAAAGCAACCGCTTGAAATGCAGAAGCGCTCACAAATGTGAATGTGTAATGTTCAACTTATTGGGAGAAAGATCCCTTCTCAACCACATGCATAACAATATTGGAATTTTAAAAAATAAAAAAGCAAAAAAGGTGCAAACCACAACACAGAGATTTACGTGGTTCCCTTTCTGTACGTCCACGGATTCACACAAATCCACAATACTCAAAAGCAAAAAAACAAAGAAGTAAATCTCAATACAATGACGTCTCTCTCTCACAACAGAATATATATTACCCCAAACGAACTAGAGTTTACATAAAACTACATATGTAATTATAAAATTGCCCTCTAGACCCGCAAAAGTGCTAGCTGGATGAACAGTGCAACTTTAATGATCAGGCTCCGTAAATCCTAACAATCTCCTGCTTGGAGACTAATCATATGCGACTCCCATTGAATTTGCTATATTTGCGAAAGTCATGTCTTCATAGAGAACTTGGTGTGAATCTCCTCCTGGTCTTCAAGTTTGAAGACCAACATAAACTGAGTATGACTTTAGTTTCTCTATAGTAACCACCTTGGTCAACATATATGCAGGGTTCTGGCTTATATGATTTTTTTCGAAAGTAAATTGTCCATTCTTCAAAAGAGATTGTATCAAATGATATTTGATGTTTACATGCTTGATTCTTGAATGAAAGTCCTAGTTCTTTGCTAGATGAATTGTACTTTAACAGTCACTACACAACTTACAATTTTCTTGCCTCTTACCCAACTCTTCCATGAGAACCCATAACCATAGAATTTCCTTGCAAGCCTATGTTGAAGCAACATACTCTGCTTTTATTGTGGAGATGGTAACAATCTTCTATAACTATGAGTCCTAACTAACTGCGACATTTTCCAAAGTGAATACATACCTTACAATGATCTTTCTGATATCAATATCCCCTACCAGATCTGAATAAACATATCCTTACAAACTTATTATTTACCCTCATAGCACATTTTTTTACCCTTCCTGCATAACAAGAAGGTAAGAATGTAAAATTTAAAGCATATAAAAGACATTATTTATAGATCTTTAAGATGGACATGTAGAAAATAATGACAACATAAACTTGTCATCCATCAAATGAGAGTGGAGCTTTCTTTTCAGCATGGACCATTCTTCTAGTAGTCCATTGGTCCCTACTGTGTCATGAGTCTTGTGACTAAAAAAAAAACAAGCCAACTAGCTAAGTGTCCTACTGAGGATTAGTGGAGATTTTAAAATTGAGAAAGGATCAATGTTCAATGTACAATTACAACACATTCACCAACTTGGCACACATGAGAGATCTCACATGTGGCACATGCACTTTGGTCAAGGCATGTCCATTTGGGCTATCCATCCGGTGATTACGATGTTGTATTAGCATATACTGTCAAACAATCAGTTGCTCTAAAAGCTCGAGCCGTTAGAGGATGGTGTATCAATGTATATCAAGGGACTTTAACATATACCATGGCTAAAAAGTCAAACTCGGTCTCTCTCTCTCTCTCTCTCCACCAGTCATCTAGTAGGCCTCAACATCTAGTGAGAGAAGAAAAGATTCACATTCATTGTACGCATGTGCATACTTAACAATTAGGCACATTGTGAGTTCTCACATGGACCATACATTAGTTGGAGCTTGTTGTAGTATATATATATATATATATATATATATATATATATATATATATATATATATAAAGAGAGAGAGAGAGAGAGAGAGAGAGAGAGAGAGAGACACACACATGCACGCACGCACACTAAATAACTCGTAAATCTAGTGGACAACCATCTTTAGATCATTACCCTCCCAGTGCCAATGTGTATAGTGGTACTTCGAGTTGAGAAAATATGTTGAAACCTAAAGATTATTTAATCAGCAACATAACAACATGCAATAATCAAACTAACGTAATATTTATAAACCTGAATATTATGTAGTCTACTACTACTAGAAACAAATGAGGTCAAATATAAGAAGCTTACCAGTCCAATAAAGTGGATACCCAAGGGTCATGTACCATCTATCTTCTATGATCTAGAGCACCCATCTTTATGAATTAAGGGATGCAGTCTTTATACCTTCTCTCATCAATCGCATAAACTCTTACTTGGATCCCATCGATGCCCATGTCTCATTATCTACTGCCCCTAGGACCCTATAAATTGGCTGTAGGATGGCAATGGCATTGGGAACTCTATCCTAGAACCCGCTACTTAATAGTCCCCACAACCCTCTTTGCAATCTAAGTGCCTCTCTGATTCCACTTCATGAACTTCTCAAATCTGAATAGGTTCGTTAGTTTGACCCTAAGTCGATACAGACTATCTAAGTTTGACCCTAAGTCGATACAGACTATCTAATGCAATGAAGTTCGTTGTGAACCATGTCACCCCAGGCCAAGCTATATACCTTCTGCAATCCTGGCTCATCACAACCAACAACGAAGATTGACCATGTATGAAGTTTGTCACTCTCGCACTCTCAATGGTGGACCTTATTGATTCCCTTTGCCCAATTGACTCTAACGCGAGAACTATGCTTGAGCTGCATACAGGGTCCAATATTAACTATACCAATTCATCAACTTCTTCCCCACCTTGACAAATGTGTTGCCATTGTCCGTCATAACATGCACCACATTCTTCAAGCCGATCTCTCATATCACTCCCTTCAGAAGAACATATATATATATATATATATATATATATATATATATATATATATATATATATATATATATATGAGTGGTCCTTACAAGTGGTAGCATCAATCAATCTAAGAAATACAATCTATCCTTTATCGTAGACCATGAAGTTGATAATGGCCAACTTCATAGGCCCTATCACACATCACTATCATCTCGTATATCTCCTAGTTCGACTTCAAGTCACACACTTAAGAATACATCTCCTTATCCTCTCGATCAATGTATCCCTCAGAATCTCCTCTAGTTTTGGAGGCTTCATGCCCCTGGCCAATGCTCTAAACAGTCTCAATCGTATTATGGAAGTGCGGGTTGGATGTATGTGGTGGTATGCGGCTATAAATAAACCACTTGGCAATAGCATTCCTATAGTCTCCTTAAATCCTCCTTTATATCCTTTAACCTCTTTTGCTTCACACCCATAATAGGTGCATCTTGCATGGGAGTGCTCTGGTTGTGTTGTAGCTCAACCCCTCATAACAAGAACCACCACCTTCTCTCTCTCTCTCTCTCTCTCTCTCTCTCTCTCTCTCTCTCTCTCTCTCTCTCTCTCTCTCTCTCCCCTACTATTTTCCTCACTTCCCTACTCCTGCCAACATCACATCTAGAACCTTGAATCATTGGCCTGGTCTCCTCGAGCCGCTACTTCTTCTGCGGGGTCCAGGGTCCTTAAACCCCCCTTACTCGAGATACACTCATGGTAGTTCCAAATTGACTCAATCTATTCCCCTCCATTGGCTGTTTCTATCTCCAATTGATGACCCCTTGGTTCTTTTCTTGACATTTTTATGCTACCTTTATAGAAAGACAATAATAATATCATTAAGATCCATGCATGCATGATGAATACATATGAATACATACATAAATACATGCATACGTATGTACATACATCCATGCATTTAATCATGAATCATCCATCCATGCATCCATAGACACATATACATGATCCATTCATCCACACATACATGATCCATCCATCCACACATATACATGATCCATCCATGCATACATAGATTCATCCATCCATTCATGAATGCATACATACATCATCCATCCATGCATCTATCCTTGCATACATGCATACATATTGACATGCACCCTTCCATCCACAGATATACATGTTCCATCTATGCATCCACCCATCCATACATCCATGGATCCGTGCATACATTCATACATATGTTCACCCATCCATCTAGACATATACATGTTCCATCTATGCATCCACCCATCCAAACATCCATGCATGCATACATCCATACGATCATCCATCCATGCATCCATATATATATATATATATATATATATATATATATTATATATATATATATATATATATATATATACCTACATGCATCCATCCATCCATCCATGCATACACATGTACATACATGATATATTATACCTTAATTAAACAACTAAATTATTATTTTTTTCTCAAAATAAACTGGTTTTTCTTCCATTTTTCCTAATTTTAAAAAAAAAATGATTTTTTTTTTTTTGGAGCCAATAGATAGATCGACACTCATCAATATATAAATTTATCACATTATTTAATCATGAAAAATAATTTTTTCCAATTAAATAGTTTTTCCTATTTATTTATATTTTTAAATAATTAAAAAATATTTTTTGGCGATAGGAACATTCATAGCCATTCGATAGATTGGTCCTCACTAATGAACATATCAAATTTACACGCATCCATTCTCAATTTGAGGTGTAAAACTGGAAGAAATTAGGATTTCCCCATTTTCCCCCTAAAATTTTGAAATATTCACCACAAATCCATGTCATGTCAATCCATGAATTCATGCGTAAACATGGATTTCCATGTCAATCAATCCTACCATTTGAAGGAAGAAAATCTAGCTTTTAAGGATTTTTCAGCACCTTTGACCTCTGGGCCATCTCAACTTCAAGTCGCAATTTCTCCCCCAAATCGAAATTTGATTCACCAAACTTGAAAGGAGTGACTGAAATTAGCTAAGGAACGAATTCTACAAAATAATAATAATAATAATAAATCTCTAAATTTTTTATTATTAAAAAAAAAAAAAAAAACTACAAGAAAAAGGGATTTGTTGAGGTTTTGGGATTTTCTCATGGTTTTCTGGGAATATCCATGGGATCGGCGATAATATTGCTGGTATCACAAATATGAGGGAGCATTTATGAAGAAACAAGCTGAAAATATTAGCGATATGATAATATCCCCAAATATCGGCAATATTGAAAATATCAGTGTATTTGGAAAAAAATATTTTTCGAGTGGGTTTTGATATCGCTGACCTGGCAATACTAATATTGTTGCTGATATTATCAATGATATCAGCAATAATTGAAACACTGGGCATCTTTTTCCACCAGTCATGATTACTAATCATGCTTAGGGGATACTTGGCTCTTATGATTTCATTTCATATTTTAATTGTAGCTAATTTTGTATAGGCACCTGTTTTCTACCTCTCTATTTACCTATATGTGAAAATGGGTGTCACATGACAATGTGAAAAGTCGAGCAATTTGGAAACATTCATGTGACAAATTCAATTTTCCCATGATTAATGCCATGTAAAATTATTACATCATGTCTGGGTTCTGTTACACTATCATCATTCAATTCAATGTAATACCTTGTTCTCTAAATGCAGATCGCGTAAGAAGGACAAGCTAAGGTATCGGTATCCTCGTGGGGAATCGTATCTTGATGTTATTCAAAGGTTTGCTGTTCATTGGACTTTGGCTGAGGAATCTACCCTAGACTGCTATCCAGCTTTTTCATTGACATCCATTTTGCTTTCTTTTTGTGCAGGCTAGAGCCTGTAATCATTGAGCTCGAGCGACAGCGTGCGCCTGTTGTAGTGATTTCTCACCAGGTTACATGAATCAAAGCTATCACATTTTTTTGGCTGCAGATTCATGAGTAGTCTAATTGTCTGACAGTCTTATGCTTCATGTGATGTAGGCTGTATTGAGAGCATTGTATGCGTATTTTGCAGACAGGCCTTTGAAGGAAATTCCCCATATTGAGGTAATTAAGAAATGATCATGAATATTCCTAGCATGATTTTACTTTTGAGGTTGACCCCCAATTTGCTTGGGATAGTGCTCTGTGTCACAACCTTGAAGGTGGGCATCTGCAAGTGACAAACCAAACACCCAGCTGTTATAAAATAACACGTTTGTGAGATCCGTGCCCTTCATGGGCAGACCCTGCAGTGAACGTGCTCTAGCGAGAAAACAAGGCTGGCCAACTTGCCATGGCTGTTATGCCTGTGCAAAGAAATGAACAGCTAAAAAAGGATAAGCATTTCACATTCAAAGTATTTGTAGCTTGCCTGAGAAGTGGCCCAACTGATATTTGGACTAGGCCACATTCACTGTCTGGCCGTTGTGATGAACGGCCTGGATCTTGCATGCCTGTGCCACTTTGGCACATAGGGTGCTTGCAGATGCTCAAAAGTAGGGTACATTCATTATTTTACAAAAGCATTCATTATTTTACATTCCTAAAGAGGCAGTGATAATTTTCAGGTACCTCTTCATACAATAATTGAGATACAGATGGGAGTTACTGGAGTCCAAGAGAAAAGGTACAAACTCATGGACTGAGTTTCGCCGCTAGTTAGCTCCTGTAACACAAGATAAAAGTCCTATGAAATATGAAGGGCCATAATGTTACATGTCTACCTTAAATATTTATTAATTGGCTAGAGGATGTAGAAATGCATCCCTCAACTGTTTTTTTTTTTTGGTAATTGGCATACATAATTTATGGCCTCATATGTTGGAGCAATCCAACAGTTACTGAAAGGCTTATGTGTTCCTTGCTAAATCTCTTGAGCAACCAATAAAAAACAATTGGTGGGCACAGATATCTTCTACATGCTTCCCAAACGCCAATGTGTAGCTTAGTCAATGATTCAAGGTTCTTGAGATATGATCAAGCGATCGCTCAAGAGATTGAAGAGGCAGTTCATGGCACATGATGCAACATGGCATTCACATGTGGGAGCCAATCAGTTTAGGGTCACCTTATATGTATGCCCATCGGGTGAGCATGTCTCTTCAATAACACTAATACATGGCTAATAAGATGAATTCTTTTGATAGATTTTATTTTTTCAAAGTGGTTCGACAGATGATTGGTCCAGATCTCACAAGTCTGCCGCAGAGTCTCCCCTCAATTTTCCCTCGTGGATTACACCCTAGGACTTTTATCTTTCTAACATGTTACTAAAGTTTAGGATTGATGTGATTGTTATGTTTCACACATAAGAAACTATGTTCAATCTTGGCTAGTGGCCACTTGGTCTTTGTTCTCACCATTCTTGATGTTCTGCTGGTAGATCTTCGGCTTGGTTGACTACTGCCATTTATTCATTCTTCCCATTTAAGTGATATACCCATCTTCAAAACATCCAATAATGTCCAGTTTGGCTTTCTTTGAGTTAGGCTTCCCTTTCCTCATCATTTTAATTCAGGTTGGATTTACTAATCGGGCATTGCAAGCCCAGGCCATGGTACTATTCATCATCACAGCCTTGTCCTGGCTTTCGGATTTGGCACTGAATCCGGTTTCACCAATCATTCCTATAAATTTGTATCCTAAATGATCTAGACATCATATCCGTTCTTACCACCACCTCAATACCCATTTTCATCATCTTGATCCAAGCCCTTTTAGGCCTTTCCCCCATCATCCTTTTGATGTTTTAACTGCATTCAAAGTTCCACTTCTTGGGAGGCTGTTCACAACCCTAAGTGTAGGGTTGCAATATAATAATAATCTCGGTAAGACCAAGGTCGAATCCACAGGGACTGATCTTGTACGTTTTTGAAATTAACAAGAAGTAGAACTAGAAGAAGATGTGAAACTAATTATGAAGTATTTGAAAGAGTAATTGTGAATAGAGTAATTACAACTAATGAATTTAAAGGTGAGAACTAGGGTTTCTAAGGATCCACTTGCAATGATCAGGGAGCCCTCTTACTTGATTCAAGTACCACAATTGGAATTGGAGTCCTATCCTATCCAATTGGAAGATATAACAATTAAGATCAAATCTGAACTTTCCTTGACCTAATTTTCAATGGAGGAGAATTGCGGTAATTGTAAGGGATTCCATCACTAAACCATGCCCATAGGACGATGGTCAACAACACAATCCCACAATCTCAAAAACATGAAAAGAAGATACTCAAACTATTGTAGATCTATTTTAATTTGAGTCACAATAAACTATTAAAAACTGAAAGTATTCATTTAAAATCAAACTAAAATAATAAAAAAAAACAAAAGTTCATCATAAACATGAATAAAGTAAAAGAAATATCCCATGACGCTACAAGCTTCACCCCATTAGCCCTAGCTAAGAGGTTTAGCCAACCATAGACATGATTGGACCAAAGTCTTTTAAGATAAACATAAAAACAATTAAGGACGAAGAATAAAAACTCTTGGGAACGGCTTCTCCACCCATTTGCTATACTCCTTGAACCCTAGAAGATGCCTTGGAGCATCCTAGAGAGTTCTATTTATAGCTGTGGAACTCCAACTTTCACACCTAATTGGAAAACTTTAGAAACCGCCTCAAATTTACGTAGTTTGCTAAAATAAATTTCACTTTGCGTAGTATCCCAAAAGTAGACTTCACTCTGAGCAATTTCACAAAATGATCCAGAGTTTCAGAATATGCTTTTTCAGGACAATTTTATGATTCATTTTCTTTACTTCAAATCTTTGATTCTCTTCATTCTTCACTTGATTTTTTTTGGATATTTAGCATGCGAATTCTTCAATCTTAATCTCCTAAGATCTATTCCTTACCTTGGTGATTCTTGAGCATTAAATCCATGCTTTTAACATTCTTTTCAATCTAAGATCTCATGTTCACCTTACAACACAAATATGTATAATATACACCCATTAAGAATTATCATGTAAATAAAACTAAGATATAAATAGGGAAAAATATGTAATATTTGAGTCTCAATACACTCCCCAACTAGCATTTTGTTAGTCCCGAGCGAAGTATGCGAAAAATATTTTGAGAACCACAAGATAATTTCTATAAGCTCAAGTGGTTTTAAAAAACAATGCAGATAATAGAATTCTAAAATACATCGATGTTGTGCATTACCTTCTCCTAAACTCCAGCACTCGTTAAGTTTCATAATCAATTTCAAAGTATTAATCTTCCAATTAGAACAATTCCAAACATTGAGTATCATAGGTGTATAATGAAGTCTAGACTTATCACAATCAAAGGTTCAATTCGTCACTTTCATGATAACATTGATAATTAAAAGAGCATTCAGGACAACCAAAACCAAAACCGAAACTTGCCTTACAGTTCATGTTTTAGTTTTTTTTTCTTCAGCTTTTGATTTTTCCATCGATGGCTTTCATGTTATGTTCAATCTTTTCAATGATCTTCAATAGGTAGCTCTTATCGACGACAACTGTTTTTTAGCTGGGTATTTTCTTTTACTTTCTTTTCAATTCTTCCCATTGAACATGATGGACAAATTCCCCAAGTTGGTTCCTTCCATGCTTAATAATCATCAAGTTAACAATTCAATATCAAATTGACATTTTAATGTGTAAGTTGGATGTGACATGTGAAATCATGACTCAATCAATGTTTAAAACTTCTAATTGAGGATCAATGATTTAACTTAATTTTGAGATCTCCTAAGTGACTAAATTCCAAAAAACATAAGGCATCAACATTAAGTATCTTGTAATTCTAATTCATGGATTAACTTCGAGATCACTTAAATTTGTAGAAATTTCAGAAAATTTTCTCAAATTTTCACAAATTTTCCCAAAGACTAAGAAAACAACTAATTAGTCTGCGTAATCCACACCCCCAACCTAAAATCTACGTTGTCCTCAATGTAAAAGAGATAAGCATTCAATGCAAATGAGGCAACGAAAAGAAAATGAAAGTGGTGGAAAGGTAGTACCTAAAGAAGGAATTCTGAGGTTTTTTTTTTTTTTTTTCAAAATATTTTAATGTGAAGATGGGTTAGCATAAGAATTAAACTATCAGAAAGCAAACTTTCCTAAACAGTAAAAAACAATTCTAAATGGCGAAAAGCAAATTATCCGAATCCTAAATTCTTTGAAAGCAATAAATATAATTAGGAAAACAGGGGAAAGTTACTAAGTCATGCTGCAAGGTTCCTCCTCCGACCAATATCTCAATAAATTTCTCAGTAGGTTTTTTTAAAAGATCATCCAAAAGCTCTTTTTGCAATAGGCTTGGATGCCCTGGAGCATGATTTTTAAGAGAAATTTATGTGCCTCAGCAAAAAATTGTCGATGAATCACCTGAGGTATCCAAAGTATATATGATTCACCTGTGACAGACAAATTTTCAAAGTTAGAGCAATATGGTGAATCAGAGACTACAAGTAAGTGACATTCATAAAAATTCTCAGTAGGTGATGTAGCCTCAACACATTTCGAAATTTCAGACTTAGGTTCAATTTTCAGCTCCTCATTCGTTGATGGTAAATATTCAGGATCTGTAGATTGAGGTTATTCAGAGTAAGGGTTCTCTCGGTCAATAACAACTACCGAGGTATTATTTTGCAAGGCATCTATTATTTCTTTTATCATGGGGTCATTTGAATCTGCAAAATATGCCAAGCGATCTTCTAGAGAGTTGAGAGAGTCAGTTGAGAGGGGCTCATTTTCATATTGAGGTCTGTGATGATATGCCCAATAATTCCTTCGTTTTCTCTTAGAATAGCCGGAAACATGCTCTCTTGCTCTTCACCTTGGTGAGAGTCAATTTTCACCAGATACATCTCGCCCTACCTTGCGTAAACAGACTATGGATCAGTAAGCACATTGATGTGAAGACTTTGTTCATTGATACTACTCAGTAGAAGTATTGTAGCGTCAAGGGTTGACAGCTTAGATGGTGGCCTCAACCAAGTGGTTTCAAATTCTAGAGTCATATCGAGCAACTCGTCCATCTACCTAGTCATATTATAATCTAAATCAGGGGAGTAGTCTAAACATGTCTCAAAAGACTTGGAAGAGTTGATTGAAAGAGGCTCATCCTCCACATGTAAATCAGACATGTCAGATGGGTGGAGTAAATCATTATAGTCGACAACTTCCTGTACCTCGTGATCATTTACCTGGGCCAAACTTGAGATCGATTCCAGGGGAATTTGGACTGTAAACTCATGATTGTTATCCCAATACTCATCATCTTCTAATTCGGTGCAGTTCACAAGTGAGATGGGATCGCTTTCCTCACATTCTGTTTATAGGTTTGGTTGAGGTTCGAATAAACTAGCCTCTTCCTCTTCATTGAAGCCAAGTGTATTGTGTGAGTAAGGCATGTCAGTATCATTATATTTGAAAGATACACATGTCTCTTGATCATTCCTTTGGATAGTCATTGAAATCGACTTTTTGAGAAATTGAACCGTATGCCCATTAACACAATCCAACTCTTCATTCTCAATTTTAGTACTCTTCACAAGCGAGTTAGAATCACTTTCCTCGCATTGTTTTTTTGGGATTGCGTTGAGGCTGGGATAACCTAGCCTCTTCCTCTTCATTGAGGTGTGACTGAACTCTTTGCGTTGAAGATATGAGCGATTCGCGTGATGTTCTAATGTCAGCAAGTGCTTGTGTGACATATTCGTTGAACTGTTCTTGAGCAGCTATGTATTTTTGAATTGGCTCCTCTTGGATTATTTTTTATTCAATCCCATAGGTAGAGAATCCAAGGGAGTAGTCATTAAAATTACTTGGTGGTTCCTCTCTCCAATGTTGATGTTTCCACTGATTATAGTCATACGGGTCATAAGTGGGAGAGTTTGATGGTTGTTAGTACATATTATCACACATAATATAATCACGCATTATTTTCTTCTTGTCTGATGGGGGATAATAGTCTTCACTCTCATAATCACGATAACTCCAACATTTACGTACTGTTTTCTTAATCCGTGGAGTGTAATTATTCTCCCACAAATGATCACGTAAGGATTTCTTAACCGGTGGAGCATTACATTCCGGTCAGTTCTTGATGATGGTTTCAGAAAAATTTTGAGACATAAGTTGTTTTCTAACATAATCATCTAACATGCCTTCACAATATCTCGCACTTTTTTGAACTAGCTCAGCATACTAACGTTCCCACTCTTGCATATACATGGTGAAACCTTAATTCTGAATATAATCCTAAAATAGAATAAAAGAAATATCCTACAGCAATGTAGAAAGTAAGTAGAGGAGAAGTTAGAAGAAGTTTACCAGTTTGGAGAATTCTATGGTAGGATCCTACAAAACAGAAAACAATGTTATTTTCTAAAAATAAATTAGAAAAAATCCTAACCTAAAAAATAAAATAAAAAGTTAGTCCTAAAAACAAATTAGTTTTTTTTTAAAAAAAGTTTCTAAAAACAAATTAGGAAACTTTCTAAATCTAGAAATAGAAAAAAAAAAGTTTCTAAAAACAAATTAAGAAAGTTTATAAATCTATAAATAGAAAGAAAAATTAGTTTCCAAAAACAAATTAGGAAAGTTTCTAAATCTAGAAATAGAAAGCAAAGTGATTTTTTTTAAAAATTAGGAAAGTTTCTAAATATATAAATAGAAAGAAAAGTTAATTTCTTAAAACAAATTAAGAAAGTTTTTAAATCTGGAAATAGAAAGAAAAGTTGGTTTCTAAAAACAAATTAGAAAGAACCCTAACTTAAAAATAGAAAGTAAATAAATCCTAATATTAACCTAATTCCAAAACTAATCAAATCCAGAAAACGCAACCGTCAATCCCCAGCAATGGCGTCAAAAACTTGTTCACAACCTCAAGTGTAGGGTCGCGATGTAGTAATAATCTCGGTAAGACTGAGGTCGAATCCACAAGGACTGATCTTGTACGTTTTTGAAATTAACTAGAAATAGAACTAAAAGAAAATGTGAAACTAATTCTGAAATATTTAAGAGAGTAATTGTGAATAGAGTAATTACAACTAATGAATTTAAAGGTGGGAATTAGGGTTTCCAAGGATCCACTTGCAGTGATCAGGGAGTCCTCTTACTTGATTCAAGTACCACAATTAGAATTGGAGTCTTATCATATCCAATTGAAAGATATAACAATTAAGATTAAATCTGAACTTTCCTTGACCTAATTCTCAATGGAGGAGAATTGTGATAATTGGAAGGGATTCCATCACCAAACCATGCCCATGGGACGATGGCCAACAACAAGATTTATCAATCCCACAATCTCAAAAACATGAAAAGAAGATACTCAAAGCTATTGCAGATCTACTGTAATTTGAGTCACAATAAACTATTAAAAACTGAAAGTATTCCTTTAAAATCAAACTAGAATCAAAGAAAGTTCATCATAAACATGAATCAATTAAAAGAAACATCCCATCACGCTACAAGTTTTACCCCTTAGCCGTATCTAAGAGGTTTAGCCAACCATAGACATGATTGGATTAAAGTCTCTTAAGAAAAACATGAAAACAACTAAGGAAGAAGAAGAAAAACTCTTGGCGACGGCTTCTTTACCCTTTTACTAAACTCATTAAACCCTAGGAGATGCTTTAGAGCATCCTAGGGAGTCCTATTTATAGTTGTGGAGCTTCAACTTTCGCACCTAATTGGAAAACTTTAGAAATCGCCTCAAATTTACGCAGTTTGCTAAAATAGACTTCACTTTGCGCAGTGTCTCAAAATAGACTTCACTTTGCGTAATTTCACAAAATGACCCAGAATTTCAGAATATGCTTTTTTATGACAATTTCAAGATTCCTTTTCTTCACTTCAAATCTTTAATTTTCTTCATTCTTGATTTGGTTTTCTTGGATCTTTGGCATGTGAATTTTTCAATCTTGGTCTCTTAAAATCCATCTCTTACCTTGGTATTTTTTAGCATTAAATCCATGCTTTTAACATTCTTTTCAATCCAAGCTCTCAGATTCACCTTGCAACACAAACATGTATAAAATACACCCATTAAGCATTATCATGTTCATAAAACCAAGATATAAATAGGGAAAAATATGCAATATTTGAGTCTCAACAGAGGCCTGCCTCCATTTTTCTTGCATATTGTCGAACTGTCTCAACTCTCTTCATTCATCTTCTACTAGGACTACTCCAAGGCTTCTTCAGATTATCTTACTACTGATTCTATCCTTGCCAGCCTTCTCAGATGGCATATGAAAATCCTCATTTGTACTATGCTCCTTTGCTCATGCTGCCCCTTAACTATTCAACTCGTAGTTTATAGCCATTTGAGTAGTTTTGAATATTTTTCTCAAGTTAAAATAGCAATATTGTGACTATTCACGACAAAAATGTTTATTCCACTTCATCTTCAACTCTAGTCATGTTGAAAACATCTTTTTCTACCCGTCTCGCTGCTTTCGACCTATAGTGCTAGGTTAAAGAAACAAATTGCTTCAAGGAACTAGTGACAATAGATTTTAATTAAATTTGTCTTTGACCACCATTCCTAGTAAAGTTTCATTGCCAATGGTAGCCTTTCGTACTTACCCATCTTCATGGAGGATTCACTTTCATGTGGTCCATATCGGTTAGTCGGGCAGCCGTCAGACTGACTGTTCATGTGGCTCGCTACTTATGCAGCAAGGAATTTCACTACCTTAGAACAGTCTTGAGTTACTCTGACTTCCTTGAAAGCTTATAAAGAGAGTAGTAGCCCAACTTCATACATCATGTTGCCCAACTTTTCAATTTAGATTTGATTTTTGTCTCGTTGATTGCTATTAAATCATGGGCCAAATTACCCAAAAAAATAAAAATAAATAGATAAATCTAAGATGAACCTTGGCATGATAGTAACAATGCATTTGGTCATATCATATGATTAACATTGGGTATATAGAAACTATATCTTGGAGACCAAGAACTATAGCAGTTAGGATTGGGCTCAAGTTGAAGTCTTTGAAAAAGTCAAGGAAGGCCCAAAAAGACATTGGTGGAGGCAGTAAGAAAAGACTTAAGGACCTATGGTTTAACTTAAAATATGGTATGTGATAGAATGAAATTGCATAACAGGATCCTTTGTTAGTTTGGATAAGGCTTTGATGATGATGACAATGATGGCAATGAGAACATATCGGCCATGATGAGAAAATTTTAGTCTGAGTGATGCCTTGACCGAGAAAACCAGGTCTACTTGGGCTTAACCACTCTAACCAAGCTTTTGTCCTGTACAACAGCCATTGATCAAGGAAGAATTGTGCTACGCGAGTTTAAGTACCATGTTATTTCATAACCACCTAGCAAGTTTTAGAATAAAACATGTGGTTATATTTATTTGATCATCACATATGAGGGAAGCAATGATGAATTGAAATGGAAGGTCTCTACCATCGGGTTTGATGCAGGACATAAAATTTAAATATGATATGCAAGATTTCAGGCTTAGATCATACTAATTCAAAACAATCACATAATAATTCCACATACCACACAAAAGCTCAAACATTTAAGCAAAGGAGAATCTGCACGGGTCTAGGCCTACACAGGGTAGGACTGGATCAGTAAAATTATGGACCAAACGATGCTCAAGGGGAAATAAAAATCATCCATACATGCACAGTAACCAGTCCCTAATCTAAGGGATTCCCCAATTTCAATTCAAGGAACCCTAGGGCGAGAAAATGGGCAAATAAATTAAGGATAATGCAATATAGGGTTAGAGTTTTGAACATATATATGAAAAGGGAAAAATATGAAGAAAACCTGAACCAAACGACAGTTCCCGCGTGCGGACTGCGGCCCAGGCCTGATGCACGTGCGCAGGGGTGTTGGCCGCACGTGCGATGCGGGTCCGAATCTCCAAACTACTTCCTTGACCCTAGTCGTCCAGGGGGGACTTCAAACCCTCCACACCTCGTGATGATCCGACGTGCGGTCGGGGCGCAATGTTCCGTCAAAGTTTCGAACCTCCTACAGGGCTAGATTCTGGAAATTGGCTATAGGGAGATGAACGGCTTCAAAACATACGGATTTGATGCGAGAATGATCATAAAATGGGAGAAATATAGATGATATGAGATGGGAGCGGATTGGGATAAACCTGGCTTCGCACCACGGTAGTTAGCCCTTTGAAAGGGAGGGCTTCGCACTCACTTGAATTTTTCTACAACTCAAAAATTCAGAGAGCAGAAAAAAACGTGCAAGAAATTTTTTATTCAACATCAATGAATCCAGAGAAGTACAAGGGGTGCCTATTTATAAGAAAACTCTATACTCCAAAACTCGCGCCATGTGCGCAACCTATTACTTGGCGATGAAGTAAACCAAAATAAAAACAAATCAAAGAAATCTAAAGCATTCATGATATTTTAAATAACATAAATAATCAAAACCTAAAATATGAAATCAATCCGACTAGTGGGCCCCAATTATGAGATCCCATGATGGGCTTTACTTAATTATCGGGCCCACTCTAATGAACAAAAACTCCATCTTCTAACTAGGAGGCCCTCCCTGGACGTCGTCATCGAGCCAGATCGACGGTGGGGCCTTCCCTCTCCTTCTGTACGTGTGTAGGGGGCGGCGCGTGTGCGCGTGATGTCCTCATCAAGGTTTGACAATGATTAAGTGCTTTTGCCCTACCTTACATGGTAATGTTAGTATTCATGGATATGGGATGTTGTTATGGAAGTCGTTAGGATCACTTCAACTCTCTTCATTAAGATACCCATCATACTTTAGACTAATCCTTGGACTCAAGAACATATGAGAGTTCAAGTTTTTAATATAATGTGCATTGCCTGCTTCGTGGAGTCAATTGTGGTAATTCTTATGTGGATGTTGTTAGGTTCATGCATTAGGATATCGTTGAGGTACATATGATCTAATAAGGGGATCTACTAGTTACATAGGAACATTCTTATGACTGAGATCTTTGAACCATCCATCAAGTGGTTGTTCGCAAGTATTGTATCCGAAAGATTTTGAATAGTTTTACTAATCCTTAGACTTGATGACATATGAGAGTTCAAGTTTTTAATATAATATGTTTTGTCGGCTTTACGGAGTCAAATGCAATAATTCATACGGAATGTTGTTGGATTCGTGCATTAGGAGAGGTCAATATGATTCAACAAAGAGATCTACTTATTATTGAGATGTTTGGGCCATCCATCAAGTAGTTTTTCGCTAGTACTGTACCCAAAAGGTTTTGCATGATTTTGCAAACAATTTTAATCGTTATTATTATTATTATTATTTAATTATACTTGATGGTAATTTTGACAGTTGAGATTTTATGGTCTATCACTTAATTTGCATGGAGATTAAATTAATGTTGCATGGCCATGGTATGTGGAAGGATATAGTCAATTTAGATCATGGTCAGGCAAGATTACATGCTTTTGATATAAGTGTGGCATACCAAAGTCTAGAGTGGTGGAGCATTATACCAATGTATCTCCCTGAAACCTGACTCTTTATAATTAGATCTTATCTCATAGGGATTAAAGAGAGCCTTTGGATGTCTATAACCCCCTTGACGTCGCCAGAAGTGTGATATTCGTGTGTGTTTAGAGAGAGAGAGAGAGAGAGAGAGAGAGAGAGAGAGAGATTGCCACTCCTCCCTCGTCTTCTGTCCTTATCTAGGATAGATTTGAAAGAGAACTTTTTTCATCTGAAGATACAACATTCACATTCTACACATTTAAGAGGTAATTCTAATTTGTAGAAGCTTAATAATATCTATGGTGATAATCCTTAGGTCTTATTAAATCTGAACTTCTTTTGTTTAATGCTGCGATTCCAAAAGTCTAATAGCCCTCATCCTAGCCATTTCCTATGGTTGTGGCCTCCCTAGTTTTAGATTGGCCTGATTTTTGGGTCTAGTGGTATATATGACTTAGCAGATCTATGCGCAGGGTAGATCTCATTCTTGTTCCTACTATGTAGTGATCGGTTGGCGGTGGATATGCCCACCTAAATGAGCTATGCAGGTGCGGTTAATTGCACAAGTCAAAGCCATGCCTCTTAAGTTCACCGTAAAGGATCCAAGAGCTTAGCATTTGTCGTAGTATAGTTTATTCTAATAATTATAATAGAATGGCCAATGAACAGGTGGCCCCACCTGTGGGTGATCTAGATTGTTCATTTAGTGAGCCCCATTTTGGTGGTGCGGATTGTGTCCTGCCCCTACCTCAACTAACTTGGTCCAGACAGGGGCTCTTTGGGGCTCACCATGATGTATGGCTTTTATCCACACCGTCCATCCTTTTTTTTTTTCAGATCATTTTAAGATACGAGCCTAAAAATGAGGCAGATCTAAGGCTCCGGTGGACCATACACTAGGTATTAAATGCTCACCATTGAGAGACGCAAAGGTTTTGATCAACCTGATATTTATGTTTACCCTTCATCAAGATTTATGTGACTTTATTAACAGGTTGGACGGCAAATAAACATCGGTAGGCCGGCATAGGAAAGTTTCAATGGTGGGTGTCACTATCACCCTGCTTCTTGTGGTGTGGACCAGTTGAGCCTTGGATCTGCTTCATTTTTGTTTTTTAGTTTTTTGCTTATGTTCTACAATGATCCGGTAAAGTAGATGGCCTGCGTGCATAAAACTCATGCATTACGGTGGCCCGATTAAGCCCCTTCCTGGACCAAGTCCGTCCAGATGGACCAGGACGCAATCTGCTTCCCCATTTTGGGATTGGTATTGCCCCGCCTGTCCGTAGCAAGGAATGGATGGCGGGCTCTTAGGGACCCCGGTGATGTATGAGTTTTATCCACACCGTTCATCCATTTTCCTATATCATTTTATATTTCAACCCCAAAAACGAAGCAGATCTAAGGCTCAAATGGACCACACCAAAGGAAGCAGTGGTGATATAACGCCCACCATTGAAACCTTCCTAGGGCCCACCGTAATGATTATTTGCCATCCAAACTGTTCATAAGATATCATAGACCTGGATGAAGGGAAACACAAATATCATCTTGATCCAAAACTTGTGACCCCAAAGTAGGTGTTTAATCCCCACTGAGTGCACCACATGAGCCTTGAAACTGCCTCATTTTTGGGCTCATATGCCTAAAATGAAAGGGAAAATGGATGGATGGTGTGCATAAAACCCATACATCACAGTTGACCCTCAGAGACCATGTCCGTTCCTAGCTAAAGACGGGTGAGGGGTAGTACCCAATCTTCGTCCCCCATTTTGGATGTGCCATGCCCCAGGGAACTCCTTCCAATGATCTGAAAAGAAATTGCAATTGGAAGGCTCATCTAGCAGCAGTCCATATTCAACAAAAGAGTATCCAATGGTTCTACGGGTATCATCTCTTGATGTTGGAGATTTTTTTGGGGGATGATCCATCTTTCCTCTACTTCCTTTCGTCTTGCAGGCCTTGATTGGCGAGGATCATTCAAGTGGTTCAGTCATTGGGCTATGACAAATCCATGATGGGGCCCACCAGTTGAAGAATCATGATCAGACGTGAGGTGGATTAGCCCAATCAAGAGTGTTTTGGGGATGTGTGCTTAGTCGTATCATTAGCCGGGTTTTCATCAACAAAAATTCTTTTTCATTATTAGAACACGTGATCATGGGGTCCCACCTCTGGACAGTAGTATCCAACGTCAGATACAATTTACTCGGATGTGTCTTCCCCAACCAACCATCCTTATAAAATAAAAAATGAAATGAAATAAAAGACTACATTTATGATCTAGACCGGTGGATGGTCAATGTCAAAATTCTTCTCAACCATATAACTGTAACCTCTCAATTTCTAGCCTAAAAATAGAAAATTAAGAGAGGGAAATTATTGCATAGTCCGTTTGAGCTGTGTGGGGCTGATTTGGCCAACTTCATGTACGGTTAGGATTAAACGAAATCAGGCTAAAAAGTTCAACTACGGCCTGTTTGGGTGTGGGCAAAGATGTACGGCATTGCAATTTCTAGTATGCTTTCAAGACTGATAAATTGCTTCATTCCTTGCTTATCAAAACACCTTTGAGTTATGGCCTGAAGTGTATATACACATTGACATATGTACCTCATTTTTTTTTAGTGCTTAGAAAATTAATATGACATAAGTAGAGATATGAAATACTTGAACTTAGATGGTTATACATTTGGCACGTTAAAACATGTTAAAGCATGTGCATGGATAAATATGATACTCATATTCATTAAAACTAAAAAGTGTCATTAACAAAATTTTCCACCTCCCACTATAGACGACCAATACATGGTGGACGGTCACATATCTTCAACACTTTTCTAAACGTGTATAACTGTCGTGTATAGAATAGTTGACAAGCTATGTACATGTAGTCATCCATGACTTACTAACCAGGACATAACTTCGCCGAAATCTAAGCAGCTCACGAAAAAATGGCCTAAACTCGTACCATAGCTTCCAATGGTATCCTTGGGCTTTGTATCTTGGCTAATGCCCTTCTCACTATTATTAGTTGTTTGGCAGCATGGATTGCACCCTCACTTTTGTTAAGTTGTGCGGTCTTTCCTTTTGCTCGGAGTTTTATCACTTTTTGTTAAAGTATATATTTCAATGGGTTATTAATAATTATTGTATCCATAACATATGTACACTAATTAAGAATATTATAGTTAATTTAGAAATTAAATTTAAACTCCTTTAAATATACTACATAATTTCAATGCATAGCTATTTTTTATTACAATGGATTTTGAATCCCAGGTGCCAAATACATTTGGAGCATTCTGAATCAAGGGCATTGCTAATCTACGTATTTTGAATCGAGGGTGCCAAACCAGGCATAGGATTTTAAGAGTCCAATTCTGGTCAAAAATCTTTTTTTTTTTTTTTTTTTTTTTCACTTGTTGCCCCTTCTTCCGGTTTCAGTTTTGGATACATGATTTGTGCAAGCATACTCGATTTAACTGTGTGGCTCAATTCAAACTAAATAACTACGTCCATAAGAGCCACGATAGGCAGATATGCTGGAAATTAACGGTATATGACTGAAATCGAATATGGTTTACACCTCTGCCTACCGTACAAAAAAGACTTTTTCAGTATAGATAAAACAAAAAGAAAATTCTTACAGTCAACTATGGAGAACAACTGCAAGGCACCTTTCTGAACGGAGAACTTTTCTTGATACTCGAATTGAATCCAGTGTATGAGCATAGACTCGAATTACAGTTATAGTTAACATCTACTTAGTTATTGCTACAAATAACACTAAGGAATGTAAGTGAATGATAATGCAAAGGAGCATAAGATAATTGAAAGATAGATTTGATTTAATTTGGTTGGTATGAGTCATCTACATTTACTGAATTCCTTTACTATTTATAGCATTAGACTGATTATCTGGATGCTTCCCACATTTTCTTAGTTGTTATAACTGTTTTAGCCATACTAATTTTTTGGAGCCCTCCTTCTAAGCTTGCCACCTATCCTATAATCGCTCCAGGCTTCCTTATCGCCTCAACCACGTTCCTCTCACCCACCCTTGCTTTGTGGATGATGTGGCATTGCTTGATAGACACCAGCTGTATCACCATAAAATCCTCTTCAAGTATCTTCGCAGATCTAAAATACACTAAGCAACTCTTACAAAATTACACGTGTCCCTCTCTAATTGGTTCTTGTGGGACCAGAACAGTAGTCGAAATCCTTTCTAAATTCTTCTCTTTTCTAGATCATTCTTTTAGTACATTTCTAGTTCCTGATTGTTCCTCTTCTCTTGACCAAGCTTTGTTTTTGTTCGTTAATTGATCAACGGCCACACATTGGTCATATCTCTTTTGTCGGTTAATCGCTTCCACTCCACTTAACTACTCTCCGCATCTTTCTGTTTTGATCGCTCGACCAAGCTTCTCGGCCGTATTTCATTTCTTGGTTTCCCTTGGCCGCTTGGTCTGCTTCTAGACACCCATCAACCGCTCTTTCTAATTCTATACTGTTATTGACCACTTACTTCACTTTGTTGGCTAAGTTTTTTTCTTGGTTGCCCTCTCGGTCAACCTTCTAGATGCCTTTTGGCCACTTGGTTTGCTTTTGAATTCCTTTCAACTGCTCTCATTCTTGTTATCCAGTCAGTTGTAATTGCATAAAAAGCACTCTAAGCATCCTTGAAGATCTTTAGCATGTCATATCCTTCCATTGTTATAACACATGTCCTTTTTAATTGGGTTTCCCAAGAACGGTAGAAAATATGGTACAACACTGCCCTTTACATCGTTTTGCCTTTGGTAAAAGGTGAATGCAATGTTAATTCATTATTTGACACAATAATAGTGATTACTCGGCCGTGTAAAAACATCAATTTCAACCATTTTAGTCAAACTTGACCATTTTAATTGGAAAACATCAAAGTCTGTTAGCTTGGTCGAACTCAACCATTTTGGTTGAATTTGTCCATCTTGGTCGAAAAACAATAAATTCAACTATTTTGGTCAAATTCGGCTGTCTTAATCAAAAAATGGTAAATTCAGTTGTCTTGGTCGAATTCGGCCATCACAATAAAAAAAAATGGCAAATTCGGTCGTCCTGGTCGAACTCAGCCACCATGACGAGAAATGAAAAAAATCAATTGTCTTAGTTGAACTCAACCATCTTGATCGAGAAATGGCAAATTTGATCGTCTTGGTCGAACTCGGCCATCTTGATCGAGAGACAAGAAATTCAGCCGTCCTGATTGAACTCGACCATCTTGATTGAAAAATGGAAAAATTGGCCGTGACAATGAAGACAGTCAGTCAATCCATCCAGAATAGGTCTTATTGTTGACTGAGGTGGTAATATGATTTAAAACTTACCTTGTTGCTTCTTGAATCATTTGAATAATTTAATCATGATTCAAACGTCATGATTTAGCCATTGGAGGTGGTTTAGAGCCTACCTAGTTTGTCTTTCATGATACAGTGAATTCCTAAGGAAGGATTGCCCCCCAAGTACATTTAGTTTCCTTCTTTAAGGATAAAATTCTTGTCCTCCCACTCTTGTCGCTTGAAGTCAGTGGGTGGTAGAGTATTTTTCCCATCCTGGATTGGAATGGGAAGGATGTTCCATTGTATGGGAGTTATTGATGGCGGATAAATTATGTTACCGATAGAACTTCCTTTGGCATTATACTACATCGTCATAAGTTCTATTTCAGTAATGATAGCCATTAATTAATGTATGACCTCAATTTGGTTAGCCATTCATCTGTTAACATTCTCAGTCTGGACACGGAATTGCTTGACTTTGGTGTGTACTAGCTCTTCCTAAGCTCCCTCATATTCTTAAACATGCTAAATGCTTATTTGCACATCTTAAAGTCTGATAGTTATCTCTTCAAAAGAAATAGTTTAAGAGGTCGATGTCCTTTCCTGGTTTACGGGACTAAGTATCGTACTAGTGTTTAAATTTAATGATTTGGGGGCAGCTTGAACCGGCATGTTGTTGAGGATCAAATATTGCATATTCTCCTCCATTTATTACTTGGTTTTATGAACATGATAATGCTTAATGTTCTATTTTAATCATGTTTATGTTGCAAGGTGAATTTAAGAGATTGGATTGAAGAGGATGTTAAAAGCATGGATTTAATGCTTAAGAATCACCAAAGCCAATGATGGATCTTATGAGACCAAGAATGAAGAATTCACATGTCAAAGATCCAAGAAAACCAAGTGAGGAATGAAAAGAAGAAGACTTGAAGTGAAGAAAAAGAACCTTAAAAATTTGTCTGCTTCAACTAGTCTAAGCCCTGCTTCAACCAGTTTAAGCTCTTCCTCGACTAGTCAAAGGAACTTCGACTCGAACTCCAGCGAGAAAATTTCTCTAAATTCCTGTCATCATCGACCAGTCAAAGGTAAACCCTCAACCAATCGAAGGTCAAGAAAACCAAGTGAGGAATGAAAAGAATCGAAGACTTGAAGTGAAGAAAAAGAACATTAAAAATTTGTCTGCTTCGACTAGTCTAAGCCCTGCTTCAACCAGTCTAAGCTCTTCCTCGACTAGTCAAAGGAACTTCGACTCGAACTCCAGCGAGAAAATTTCTCTAAATTCCTGTTATTATCGACCAGTCAAAGGTAAACCATCAACCAATCGAAGGTAACCTTTGACCAGTCGAAGGCTATCCTCGACTAGTCTAAGGTTACGCAAATTCTACACGGAGTGCATAAATTTGAGGCAGTTTATTGATTTTTTCAACTCAGTACAAAAGTTAGAGTTGAACAACTATAAATAGGAGTCCCATCATCTTCTAATTCAGTACAGTACACACGTAGAATGGGATCGCTTTCCTCACATTCCATTCTGAGATTGGGTTGAGGTTCGAATAAACTAACATCTTCCTCATCATTGAAACCATGAATGTACAGCTCAAATTCCCCTGGATTCAATATCAAGTTTGGCCCATATCAATGATCAAGAGGTTCAGGAAGTCATCGTCCATAGTGATCTTCTCCACCCATTTGACATGTCCAATTTAAATGTAGGGGATGAATCACTTTCGACCAACCCTTCCAACTTTTGTAAGGCATGTTTAGACCACTCCCCTAAATTGAATGATGATATGATTCAGGAGATAGACGAGTTGCTCGATATAACTCTGGAATTTGAAACTATCCAGTTGAGGCAACCATCTGAGTTGTTAACCCTTGACAATACAATGCCTTTACTGAGCAGTACCGATGAACAAAGTCTTCACATCAATTCTTTGCCTGTTGATCTTCAATCTACTATGTAAGGCAAGACAAGATACATCCAGTGATGATTTATTCTCACTGTGAAGAAGAATAAGAGATCATGCTTCCATCCATTTCCAGAGACGATGAAATCCTTGAGCAGATTAACACAAACTTTAATGTGGAGAATAAGTCACTCTCAACTGAATTTCTCAACTCTCTGGAAAATTGCTTGGCACACTTTGCAGATTTAAACGATCCCATGATACAAGATATAGTAAATGCCTTGCAAGACAACATCTCGGTAGTTGTTACTAATCGACAGAACCCTTATTCTGAAACCCTTCCCTCCTCAGATCCTGAATGTTTACTATCATAGGAGGGAAAGCTGACAATTGAACCAAAGTCTGAAACTTTGGAATGTGTTAAGACTACATCATCTGCTGAGAATTTTTTTGAATTCTATCTACTTGTAGTCTCTGATTCACCATGGAGTACTAACATTGAAACTTTTTCTCTCATAGGTGAATCATATATACTTTGGATACCTCAAGCGATTCAACGACAATTTTTTGCTGAGGTCCATAAATTTCTCTGGAAATTTATGCTTCAAGGCATCCGAGTCTATTATAAAAATGGCTTTTGGATGATCTTTTTGAGAAATCTACTGAGGAATTTATCAAGATACTATCCACAGGAAGGACCTTGCGGCATGATTGAGTAGTTTTTTGTTGTTTTCCTAGTTTAGGATAGTTTGCTTTCTGCTGTTTAGGATAGTTTGCTTTCAATTGTTTAGTTTTGTGCTAACCCATTTTATACTGAGATCATTAGAAAAGCCTCAAAATTCCTTCATCAGGTACTATCTTTCCATCACTTCTCCTTCAATTTTGTTGTCTCTTTTTCAAAACATGTTTATTTCTTTTACATTGAGGACAATGTAGATTTTAGGTTGTGGATGGGAAATTAGGTAAACGAATCAGTGTTTTGCCACAAAATTTTAAAAAATTTTCAAGAAATTTCTGTAAATTGAGGTAAATTTTGAAGTTAATCCGTGTGTTAGAATTATAAGATACCTAATGTTGATAGTTTATGCCTCTTAGATTTTAATCACTTGATAGACTTCAAAATTAAGATTGAGTTATTGACTCCTAGTTAGAATTTTTAAACATTGATTGAGTCATGATTTCACATATCACATCTAGCTTACACATTAAGGCTCTAGTTTGATATTGAATTGATAACTTAATGAATATTAAGCATGGAAGGAACCAACTTGGGGAATTTGTCTATCGTGTTCAAATTTTAAAAAATAAAAAAATAAAAATAAATAAAAAGAGAAAAAGAATACCCAGCTTAAAAAAAAAAAAAAAAAAAACAGCTGTCGTTGAAAAGGGCTACCTATTGAAGATCATTGAAAAGATTGAATATAGCGTGAAAGCCATTGATGGAAAAATCAAAAGCTGGAAGAATAAAAAAACTGAACTATAAGGCACGTTTTAGTTTAGGTTTCGATCATCCTGAATGCTATTTTGATTATCAATGTTATCATAAAAATTGAGAATTGAACCTTTGATTGTGATAAGTCCAGATTTCACTCTACACCAATGGAAGTCAATGTTTAGAATTGTTCTAATTTGTAGATTAATAATTTGAACTTGACTATGAAATTTACCGAGTGCTAGGGTTTAGGAGAAAGTAATACTCAACATTGATGTATTTTAAAATTATATTATCTAAATTGTTTTTAAAATCACTTGGGCTTATAGAAATTATCCTGTGTTCTCGAAATATTTTTCGCATACTTTGCTCGAAACTAGCAAAATACTGGTTGAGGATTGTGTTGAGGGTCAAATATTGCATATTATCCCCCATTTATTACTTGGTTTTATAAACATGATAATGCTTAATGTTCTATTTTAATCATGTTTATGTCGCAAGGTGAATTTAAGAGTTTGGATTGAAAAGGATGCTAAAAGCATGGATTTAACGCTCAAGAATCACCAAAGTCAAGGATGGATCTTATGAGACCAAGAATGAAGAATTCACATGCCAAAGATTCAAGAAAATCAAGTGGGTAATGAAAAGAATCGAATACTTGAAGTGAAGAAAAAGAACCCTAAAAATCTCCTTGCTTCGACTAATCTAAGCCCTGCTTCGACCAATCTAAGCTCTTTCTCGACTAGTCGAAGGAACTTCGACTCGAACTCTAACGAGCAAAATCCTCTAAATTCCCATTATCCTCGACCAGTCGAAGGTAACCCTCGACCAGTCGAAGGCTATCCTTGACTAGTTTAAGGTTACACAAATTCTGCGTGGACTGCATAAACTTGAGGTGGTTTCTGGGTTTTTCCAACTCGGTGCAAAAGTTGGAGTTGCACAACTATAAATAGGAGTCTCTAGGATGTTCCTAGGCATCTTTTAGGGTTTGAGGAGTGGAGCAAAAGGGTAGAGCCACCGTCCAGGAGTTTTCTTCTTCTTCTTTAGTTGATGTTTTGTTTAAGAGCTTTAAGTTCAATCTTGTCTATGGCTGGCTAAACCTCTTAGCTAGGGCTAAGGGGTGAAGATTGTAGTGTGATTGGGATGTTTGCATTGTTTTGATGCATGTTTTGTTGAACTCTCTTAGATTATAGTTCTTTATTAAGGAATATTTTTAGTATTTTATGATTCGTTGTGACTCAAATTACAATGGATCTACAATTGTTTTGAATATCTTCTTTCCCTGAATTAAGATGGTGAAATTAGTAAGTCCTATTGTTCACTATTATCACGCCTCAAACTCGGAAACCGGGCTCACAAAATTCCCAATCGTCGAATCCGATGCCAACAGCCTCCACGGTACCCTATTCTCGGCTCTCAGTGTCCATACGCCAGATTCTGTTCCTGGAATCTTAGAAGGAGGATTTTTCAACTTACATTTTAACTCGTAATAATAACCACAAGTTTACCTAAATCATAAAGGCAACATCATCATCACATATCCACTAATATAATCATTTGAGTACAATTCTGAAAGGGAAATACAATATAGAAATATCAAAGAAAACTCCAGAAGCTCAATCGCATGCTTCTACCTCAGCTCGACTGCATCATAATGTCACCTGCACGTATCTATCATGCATAAGCTTATAGAAAGCTTAGAGGGTGGTGTAAGTGTGTGAGCAGTATATGCGTGCTCAAAATGTAATATCAAAGTAAACGGAGATACATATAAGTCCATGAACCATACAATATCAGAGTAAGCAGAAATATTGACAAGTCCATGAGTTATACAATATCAGAAATACTGACAAGATCATAAATCATACGATATTAGAATAATGCGAAAACATACTGATAGACTTATAAATACCATCAGCCTTATCCAGGCTATGCGATGTAAAAATATAATAAAAACAATATCATATACTGATGAAGCAATGTAGATCAGCTATGCAATGTGGGGACGGTAAGCCAAATATCAGATACCGATGATACAATGCAATATGCGATACGAATGAAATGACCAAGCTGGAGTAAAGTCGGGATGATAGTACGTAGTATTGCGGGTTATGGGGTCCATCATAAAGGACTTCTATCCAAACCAGTCCCATACCTAAATTTAAATAGCCAGACTCAATGTAGTAGATTCCTGATCTCAGGTTAGTCACGCGCCCAAATGAAATCATGACCATTATGAAAGTACACAACAATTAGTTGCGCACCACCAACCCAAGTGGATAGTGAGTAAATGAATGAATGAATATGTAACTCCTACTCGATAAGTCCACATATCAGTACGGTTTCTCTCTGAGATCATCACCGGGATCTAGTACACTCTACATGCAAATCACTGCCCACTGACACGCGACTATGCAAGTGGAAGAAACCTTACCATCCGTCTAGCCAATAATCAGCCAATATCTACCCGGCACGTCGATAGCGGACCTATTCATGAGCTGGTCAAACTCAGTCTAGCAATGACCCCTACCCTCGGGCGGGTAAGGCCACACCCCCTCCCAACCGACCATGACACAGTGGGAGATGCGGCCTCCTGGTATTCGGTCCTCATGCGCTCATATATATCCACTTGGTCTCGACGTTGGGGGGTCTCCTAGCGACGGAGTTTTAGGGATTTTCATCCAGGGACATCTATGATGCCCGTACGCTAGAACCAAACATTTTTGGTGTCTCATCTGGCCATCCACGATATGCTTGTGGAGGCTATGACTTTGATGTAGCTAGGGCATACAGTAGTCACAACACAATGCAAGATGCATGAGTCATATAATCTAGTCATGCATCAATCCCATGAATACCATGCGCTCATGTGAGATAACCTCCACCTATTAGGGAGTCTCATAACAACCTGCCCAATGACATACGCAACGATCAATCACATCTCATAACAAACATGTAGATGATGCGTATGAGCATGTATTATGATGTTATGCTGTCACATACTCATAATCGGTATTAATAACTGACATCAACAATCGACCTCGACAATGTGGACATTTAACCAACATTGCCCCCAATGAATGGCCCACATGGAGCCTAACATATAGTGGACCCATGGCCTCGCACAAGGGCCTAATATACAACCTCATGGGCCTTACTCAAGAGCTTAATACACATCATGATGGGCCTCTCATATGGGCCTAATATACATCACAATGGGCTTCATCGCCTGACCCTCAAATGCATCACAATGGGCCTCACCACATAGACCTTATATTCATCACATTAGGCCTTAAACACGGGCTAAATACATATCCCAATGGGCCTCAAATACGAGTCGCATATACATCACATTGGGCCTCAAACACGGGCCGTATATACATCACATGGGTCTCAACAATTGGCCTCAGCAATCGAAATCGGCCTCGACAATCGAAATCAGCCTCGACACTCAGAATCGACCTTGATACTCGGTCTCGACAATCGGAATCGGCTTATATAATCGGCGTCGACAATCAAAATCGGCCTCAATACTCGGCCTCAACAATCACAATCGGCCTATACAATCGTCTTTAACAAGTCGGAATCGGCCTCGATACTCGGCCTCGACAATCGAAATCGACCTATACAATCAGCCTCGACAAATCAAAATCGGCCTCGATACTCTGCCTCGACAATCGAAATCGACCTATATAATCAGCCTCGACAAATCACAATCAGTCTCGATACTCAGCCTCGACAAATCGGAATCAGCCTCGATACTTGGCCTCAATAATCGGAATCGGCCTATACTATCGGCCTTGATAAATCGAAATCGGCCTAGATACTCGGCCTCGACAAATCGGAATCGGCCTATACAATCGGCCTCGACAAATCGGAATCGGTCTCGATACTCGGCTCGATAATGGGCCTCGACAAATCGAATCGGCTTCGACAATCGAAGTGGCAACAATGGGCCTCGACAAATCGGAATCGGCCTCGATGAGAATGGGCTGAACAAGGCCTAAGGGAAAGTCACAATGTGGACATTAAACCATCATTGTCCATCAATATGGACATTTAACCATCATTGTTCCCAAGGAGTGGCCCGCATAGAGTCAAACGTAAAGTGGGCCCATGGCCTCACACAAAGGCCTCATACAATCACCATGGGCCATATCAATGAGCCGCGCCAACGGGCCTCATGTACATCAAGTGGGTTGTATCAATGGGCCGCAATACATGGGTCGGAAATACATCTCAATGGGCCTCATCATATTGGCCATAAACACATCACATCAGGCCTTGCCCTTGGGCCTCGAATACATCACAATGGGCCTCGCCCACGGGCCTCGAATACATCACAATGGGCCTCACCCACGGGCCTCGAATACATTACCTTGGGCCTTGCCCATGGGCCTCGAACACATCACATTGGGCCTTGCCCACGGGCCTCGAATACATCACATTGGGCCTTGCCCACGGGTCATCAAGTACATCAAGTGGATCGCATCCACGGGCGCACCAATGGGTCTCATATATATCGAGTTGGTCATATCACATGGGCCACACCAGTGGGCCTCATATACATCAAATGGGTTGCATCAATGGGCTTCATATACATCTATTGGGCTGCATCAATGGGCCGCACCAATGGGCCTATATATACATCACATCGAGGTGGGGTCCTACAGATGGACGGTCAGAATAAAAACCATGCATCATGTGGAGGCCTTGGACGGCAGGGATGAAACGCATATCTCAAGGTGGGCTACACCTACCACCGTCCAAGCAGTCCTAGCACCGTCCAGTTGGTCTGAACAGCGTGGATACACAACATAACACGGTGGGTCCCACGTCCAAGATCTGAGCGGACGGATGGAATATGTGGAATAACACATACATCATGGTGTGGTGCCAAGGGGGTGGTCCACCAGCGTCCAACGTACGTCCAGTAGATAACGGGCGGTTGGATATAAAATATACTTCAAGGTGGGACCACAGACCTTGCTGACGTCTCCCATCAGACGTGTGACAGGGATGTAGAATACGTGCATCAAGGTGGGTCATGTGCCACACGTGTGGGGTGAGCCCACACCCAAAACAAATAGATGGTGTAGCACGTACATCAAGGTGCGTCCCACATGGCATCGTCCAGAGATGGACTGTGCAGATGAAACATACATAGGGTGGGTCCACGTTGGACGGCCTGGATGTAAGCATGTGCATCAGGGCCACTGTCCAAATGGACGGACGGTTGGGTTATACCACATACCTCATGATGACCCAAGGAGCCTGCTGGCATCAAAGCAGCTCTAGCTGCTAGTTGCTGGCCCACCAGCGATTGGATATGGACGGTTTAGATACAGCAGGTGGGACCCACGTCCATGTGCTGGATGGTGTGGGTACACCACATCAGATGGGTCCCACGTGGTGTACTCCACCTAAGAATCTACCTCATTCTCCAGAGGCTTGGATGGACGGTGTAGATCCACATGTGCAGAGGTGGGTCCCACTCCCCAGGACGGTGTGGAGGACACATGTACATGAGGTAGGGTCCACGTGGTGGCCAGGGCCCCACGGACCAAGCTGATAGTTGTGTTTTCTCTCTGTCCAAGCGTGCTGGACGTGATGCCTACGGACGGTCGGCATGGATGAAATGCATACATCATGGAGTGGCCCATGCATCACCGTCCAGATGGACGGTGTGCCTACAGCACATATATCAAGGAGGGCCCCACCCAGCAGAACGTCCAGATGGACGGTTGGGTGGAACACATACATCAGATGGCACACCGAACTTGTGGACATCACTGCAGGTGGACCCATGCGTCTGGAAGGCATGGATGAAATACATACTATAAAGGTGAGTCCACACGTGTGGGACCCACTGTTCTCTCGTTTAAACGGTCCAGTAGCAACTGCGCTGGACGTCCCAAGATTGGATGGTCAGGATCTAACACCTGCCCACGGTGAGGCCACAAAACTTGGTGACGTCATACACAATTGCTAGGTACGGTGGTCCCCAGCGGATGAACGGTTTAGATATCGCAAGATCAGACCTGCAGTGCTTGCAAACGTCAGTACAACAGCTATATAGCTGTGTAAAGACACCAGCCATTCTGCCGGCACGTGGGGCCCACCGTATAATATAATACAATATATTATTATTAATAATATTATTATTATATTGCTGCTGTCAAACGTCCAGCATCCAGATGGATGATTTGGATGTAAATCACATACATAACGGTGGGCTCCACTGTCCCAGCTGGATGGTTGGATGAATCACATTCATCAGGTGGGTCCATGCGGCTGCATGGCGTGGATTAAGTGGGCCACACCCATCACAAGAGAGAGAGAAATAAAGAAAAAGAGAGAGAGATCGGATGAGGTGGGAGGAGCTCTGCTACTATGAGCTCCTCCATACAAGATACAATGCATACATCATGTGGGTCCCATCACGTGGGCCCTACATTAAAAAAAAATGAGTTGATGAACACCTACCTCAAGATCTCATCTTCCTTCTTCCACCAAAGCATCCTAAAGCTCCATGGAACATGATTTAATGGTGTGGATAAAATTTGGAGGGTGAGATTGGTAGTAGGAAGGTGGGCAACACTAGCTCCTCTCATGGAAGCTTGGACGATTGCTCTCATGGGTGTTGTTTGAAAATGGAAAGAGAGAATGAGAGAGAGAGAGAGAGAGAGAGAGAGAGAGAGAGAGAGAGGTACTGGGAGAGAAGTGATGGGAGAGAGAGATAGTAAGTGATGGGAGGGTATACTTTGTTGTAAGAGAAAGTTGACTTTAGGGATGGGTGTTGGTACTTGGGGATGGGATGTTGTATTTAACATATGAAGTGATTGATGGGACATTAGGTAGAGATTCTCTTGAGTTTTGCAACGCGCGACATTTTCCTTGAACTGAACGCGGGCTCACATCTCTTGACTCGGTATCGCCTCGGCGCCCGAGACGCGGCGTCGGAACCACAGCGACGGCGCGGTCGTAATGGTACAAGTCTCGGGTTGAGCCGAATCTGCAATATGGGATATGACTCAAGGTTGCGCGCAAATGTCGATAACAGATCGCGGGTTGCCGGAATTTGACTGGAAGGACCGCGGAAGTCTACGAAACGGTATGGACTAGGGTACGGGTCTTACAACCATTGTCTCTTGGGCATAGTAGGGTAATGAAATCCTTCCTAATCTTCGCAATTCTCCTATGATTGGTTGTGGGATTGGTATATCTTATTGTTTGTCATTGTCTCCGGGGCATGGTTGGGTGATGGAATCACTTCCAATCCTCACAACTCTCATCTTTTAAGACTAGGTTCATGAGAAGTTTAGAGATCTGACCATCTCTTCTTTCTCGAAGGGCCTGTTTGGTTTTGTGGCTCAAGTGTAATTACGTTGTAAATGAGTAATCATTATTTACCAAGGTAATTACCTTCATCTATATTCATCTTTCCCAATGCTAACTTGACCGGTTAATGTGTGTTGCTTATCCACACCGCCCATTTATTATGCCAAATGAATTTAAGGCATGAGCCCAAAAATTAGACAAATCCAAAGGTCAAGTGGACCATACCACACGAAATTATGAGAATTAAATGCCTACTATTAAAAACTTGTTGAGGCCCTTAGAAATTTTATATTAGGCTTATATTTATATTTTTCACTTATCCATGTCCATGTGACCTTATGAACGGGTTAGATGGTGAATAAACCTCAGCGTGGGCCTAGTAAAAGAATCAACTTTCAACGGTGGACAAATTAAGTCCATTGTTTCCTTTCATGTGGGCCAATTGAACATTAGATTGTAACATCCTAGATTTTTGCCAACCTGGAATTAGACGTCCTTAGGCAATGGGTCACTCCTGACACCTTATTAACTTGTCAGAACTCAATCCCACAGTCTAAAATCACTTCTTAACCCATTTCCTTCACAAATCTCACTTTCACTACCTTATCCTTCACAAGGTAACTAAGTGCTAAACTAGATTAGCTACAAAATCCGCTTGATCCACTTTAAATACGATCTGTAAGACCCAAAACTTGTAGAATCATTGACGCTAGGTTTCCCTAAAATCTTGCTCTCGGGAGCACATTGAAACTCCGTTTCAGATCTAGACCGCACGTCGGAAGTCCGATTAACACGAAGTTAAGGAATTAGGACCGCCTTGCTGGGTTTGACAATCATCTCGGAAATCAAATCCAGATAGTGTCCCAGTGCAATTCGCTTGAACCCGGAGTGAAGAGTGTGAGAAAGGTGAAAATATTTAGAAATAAAATATAAATTTAAGTAATTTGAGACTTGTCGCTTGCGGGCCAAATATAAGCAATCAGACCATCAGAATCAGGCCAAATTACACCCTCGGATCAGGGATATTTCCTCAAACAAATCCATGTAATCGGAATCTCCGATCCTGATCCACTGACCGTTGAACTGAAACTGGTCTGCTATTTGCAATCTGGAATCCCGACTGAAACGAAAACTTAGCCATACCTAGATCTAGTGTTAGTGAGCTTAAGTCCGACCGCACACAGAAAAGAGGCCGCCAGAAGTGCTCCGTTGAGACGGAACGGACTATATTTGGACATAATATAAGTATACTTTGTTCCTGAGTCTAGTTTGGTGAGTTTTGGGCCTATATAAGGACCTTAAACTCTCTCATTTCCAGCCCATACGAATTTGAGAAAACCCTAGGAGAGAAAGAGAGAAAAGAGAGAGAAAGTGTGAGAGTTGTGGAAGGTTTCTTCCTGCCCTTTTTCCCTGCCGCTACACGAGCTTAACCACTTTCTTCTAATCGCTTTCCCGACGATTCCGGCGTCATTTCTAGATAAGAAACCCTAACCTTAATCTGATCTAGGGTTGTAAACATTGCAAATGATGAAATAGCTAATCTATCTCATTATCTAGGTTGCCAAATCATCGTAGGCGAAAGCCTAGCAAACCTATCGAATTCATTACGATTATACGACAAAAGGTGCGGACTTTAAATGTATAGGTTATGGTTGTCAACGCTTTTAATGTCAGATAATGATAGATTCATGATCTGTATGCTATTGCACATGTACAAAGTGCTATCTGTTTTCCGTTTCAATTAAATACAAAGAATATAAAATTTTGTGTATTCTAGGTATTTGTAGAAAATATCGTATCCGTATAAATTTTGTTGATATGATTGCCATGGGTATTTGCTGTGTATATATGCTAGTTATGGATGTACGACCTGTTTGGCGAAAGGATTCACCCTAGTACACATTTTGGCCATCATAGCTTATGTAGGCTAATGTGTGTAATCTAAGTGTTTGTTGAAATGACTAAATAAATATGGATTTATGATTTATGCCTGTCATATGTATTGAATGTAAGAGCATGATTGTTGTGTATGAGACAACTCCTCGATATAAGGATTTGTCATATTCTATATTGAATTCAACATACGTCATGTATGTTGAAGAGGTGTAGTATAAGTGTTTGATAAAATGCCTATGTGAGAAATTGTGTGACGAACTAAATTTAATAGTGGTGTTGAGATAGGATTCTCAACTACCTTAGTGATGTGTATGATTTCTTTCATGTAAGTTGTTTAGTTTAATCACTTACTGGTTATGAAACGTATGCGTTTGGATTTCCTGTTTGCATTATGTTTTATAACATGCTTGTTAATATGTCTGATACGCCATACGTTTAAGTTGTATTCCATAAAATTCGTGAAGGGTGTGGGGGAGTGATGTAACGATTCAGTGCAACCGCCCTGGCAGCCCTAAGCGGATAATATTAGACTTTGATTGTATTATTTGAATCTAGATCCATTACTGCTTTAACTATCTGCAATTGAATGTGATTGGGGTTATGTTATAGTCAGGCAATCGGTAATAGATTTGAGCTCGTGGTTGGCCTTTATTCAGCACGCAAGACATGTTTGATGAACCCGAGTCGTGCGTTGCTTGTCGGCAGTGGTTAGGCCACACGAAGTGTTTATGCACTTTATGTCGTACAACTCAACGGGCGCTTGTGCTAGTCGAGCTCGTCAAGTAACCCGATCTGTCTAATGATGTTCACCATGTTTGGACGCTACTGCTTGAACCTAGGGTACCAAACTTACCAGTGAAATCCCATTAACTATGGTACCTCGATCCGCTAAGACTCATAAGCCGGGCATGGTAGTATGGGACACCGTGGTCGAGCTGTCGGCCTACGCTGGGGCCACATGCTTCCCCGTAGTGACCAGTGAGCAACCAGACTCGTGAGCCAAATACAGTGGTATGGGACACTATATTCGAGCTGTCGGCCTACACTGATTGGTGACGATCCCTTTGTAGTGACCTCGAGCATACTCTGAATTTGCGGTGAGGTGACGAGTTTTGCTGCGGTGAATAGAGTATGAACTAGGCCTGTATCAATTTAGTGATGAACCGTTAAAAAGGTGATGGGGGAGTGGTGTAACGATTATGTGTAACAGCCCTGGTAGCCTTTGCAGCGCCCTAGAACCATACTATCGTATGAAATTATCTAAGTTTAATGACCTTAGAATGGATTATGTTTGGGAATGATACAAGGGAGGTACCTTAGTTTCCCAATCCTGCTGTTTGAAATGGACTAATAATAACTCGGTAATCATACTCATCATCGCACTGCATGTGCCTGGAAGATGTGGAGCACTGAGGAATGAAAGCATGCCACGGTCGTAAGATGGTGTCGCATGAGGGAGTATGTTGGTGAGGGCATACATCATGACTGCATTTCATACTTGCATTAACAAGAGTACTTAGGATTATTGATTGTACTGCTTTATTATTACTGCTTGACTGTTTTGATAACATGTTAACCTATGATTTATTGTTCCACTGAGTTGATCACTCACTCCCACGTTACGGGACAGTGCTCGCAACACAAACCAAACTGTCTTAGCTGTAGATGATGGCGATGCTTATGAAGCAGAGCCAGACTACTACTATGATGTTGAGGAGGAGTTCTCCTACATGTAACTCTCTGACGGGTCTATGAAGACCTGGAATTGCATTGACGGGGCTATGGTATTTGGGATAGAAGACATTACACTTCCTCAATTTGGTATATTTTAGAATTGTACTTGTAAATAGTTAACCTGGTAACATAATCACACTCTGGAGACTCACCACAATTTATATATTTTATATATCTATCAGTCTTCCGCTTGCAAATTTAACTGTCTCTGAAGTATGATATGCTGTTTGGTATAATCCCATTCATGTTTCAATGCTCTCATCATAACTATCATTATCTGTGTTGCATAAGTGATGCATTAGAACTCGGGAGCTGAGCTTTGCTCGACCCTCGATTTTCAGGGCGTTACATAGATCTTCCTAATTTTTTCGGATAAAGCCTCAAAATATTCTAATAAAATAGATGGATGACACGGATATATTATATACATTATGGTGGGGCCCATGAATTTAAGTCAATATTTTTGGACCAGTTTCTCAAGTGAAATTACTCACTTGTTTCCAAACAGGTGAAAGAATGTAATAATTACTTTTTTACAGTGATTTACAATAATTTACATGTATTATGGAAAACCAAACAGGCCCTAACTGGATAAGATAAGACTCTGATTCTAGTTGGATCTCTTGAATCATATAAGGTAGCCTCCCAATTGCCACAAGTGGATCCTAGGTACACTAGTTACTACCTTTAACTTTATTAGTTTTAATTACCTTATTCAAAATTACTCTCTCAAATATTTCAAATTTAGGTTTACATCTTCTTCTAGTTCTTGCTCTAGTTACTTTCAGAAACGTATGAGATTAGTCCTCGTAGATTCGACCTCGGTCTTACCGAGATTATTACTACATCGCGACCGTACACTTGGGGTTGTGAACGCATGTCCTCGATTGAAGGTGGTGCAGTTAGTGTTAAAGGTTTAGACATAGTAATTCGATTGCTTCTCCTATTCATTTTTTGATTGGTCGATTCACAATGTTGTACCTGTAACTAAACTAAAGATAGGGTTTAACCGGGCATGCCAAAATATGCTATCTCTTTTTTTAGTTTCAATTTTGGTCACGTGATTTGTGCAGGTGTGCTAGAATTGACTGTGCAGCTCAATTCAAACTGAATAATTACGACCCTAAGTGCCAAGATTGATAAATACGTCGAAAAATCAACAATATATGACTAAGATCGAATAAGATCGGTTACCTATTCAGCAACTTGCATAGTATTGCTTAAGATGATCATTCGATTGTCAGAGGGTGGAGTTCATCCTTTGAAAATAGTTTGCACCTCTTCCTTTTGTATGAAAGAACATTTTCAGTATAGATAAAACAAAAAAGAAATTTTTACAATCGGCCTTAGAGAACAACCGTAAGGTACCTTTCTAAAAGGAGAACTTTACTTAGTTCTTGAACTGAATCCAACGTATGAGTGTAGACTCGAATTACAATTAAAGTTAATGGGTACTTGGTAATTGTCACGGATTACACTATGGAATGTAAACGACTAATAGTGCATATTATACTAAGGAACGTAAATGACTAATAATGCTAAGGAGGATAAAATAATTGAAAGATAGATTTGATTTGGTTTAATTGGTATGAGACATCTTCTTCTATTGAATTCTCTTGTTATTTATAGCCTTTGACCAATTATCTGGATGCTTCCCACGTTTTGTTGTTGTTATAACCAATTCACCACTACTGATATTCTAGAGCCCTCCTTCTAAGCTTCCCACTTGTCTTATAACTTCTTCAGGCTTACTTATCAACTCAACCACGTTCCGCTCACTCACCCTTACTTTGTGGATGACGTGGCATCGCTTGATAGACGTCAACTATATCACCACAAATCCTCTTCGTGTATCTCCGCATATCTCAAATACACCATGAAACTCTCATAAAATTACATGTGTCCCTCTTCGATTAACTCTCATCTGAACAGACAGAAATAGTGTAGAACAACAATAGTCGAAAAGCCTTTATGGATTCTTATCTCTTATAGATCCTTCTTTTAGTATGTTTCTTCTTCTCAACTGTTTCTCTTCTCTCGACCAAGATTTGTTTATAGTCACTAATCAATCATCAGACAAACATAGTCGCATCTCTTTTGACAATTGCTCGCCCGCACTCCACTCGACTTCTCTCCATATATTTCCGCTTTAACCACTCAATCAATCTTCTCGGCCATATTCCATTTCTTGGCTTCCCTTGGCCACTCCGTTTGCTTCTCGACACCTATCGGCCGCTCTTTTCACTTCCGTACAGCTATTGACCGCTTACTTCGCTTTATCGACCTAGGTTTTATCTTGGTTACCCTCTCAGTCGACTTCCTGAATGCCTCTTGGCCGCTTGGTTTGTTTTTGAATTCCTTTCAACTACTGTTTGTCTTGTCATCTTGTCAGTTATGATTATGTAAAAATCACTTCAAACATCCTTGAAGATCTTTAGTATGCTATATATTTTCTTTGTCATAACTTGTGTCCTTTTCAATTGGGTTTCCCGAAGAATAGTTAGAAATATGGCATCATAAAGTTTATGATTTTGGGTAGGATTAAATTTCTTTTAATATTTTGAATAAGTTTTCAAAAACTTAGGAGTTGAATGTTTCTTTGCTTATATAAGAACATAAAATATATTGCAAATAATCATTCATTATAATATTAATTAGATTTCTCATTGTTATAAATTTTCTCATTCCTGGTTCAAGGATTATCAAATAGGAGATGGTAATGATCTATTCTTTCCCTTTTCGTTATGTACCCATCATGTTAATTGGTATTAGAGTGTGGTCTTTTCTCAAGTTGATGGTTTCTAATAGTAAATTGGGTGGCAACAATCCTATAGATGGTGATCCAAATAATTGTTGCAATGTTAGAGGCCTTTTAATAGGAGATGCAAGCATCGATTACATGGTTGACTCTACCAATGGAGAACCAATATATAAATGGAAATAAATGTTCCATGACAGGCAAAGGGACTAGAAGTTGGCCAATATGTGGTCTAATAGGTCTACCACCATGCCAAGTCACATATCACAATCCTATAGTGATGAGTTTAGTGATGAGGGTGTGGACAAGATTATCTTTTATGGTTTTGGTTGTTGGATGATTTAGAGCCTTCTTCAATCTCATCGAGGAGGTGTTCGATTCCATCAAAGCCAAGTTCAATGCCATCGAATGACGTTTGATGACATTGAAAGATTACGTAGATTCAAAAGACGATTGCTAAACAGTTTTCCAATTCAACTCGAACTCTTCAATGGGACTTCGATGCCATCAAAGTTGTCATCGAAGCCGCGATAGTTGCGTAAATTTGAGGCGATTTGAAGTAGGTGCGAATCAAGCCTATTTAAAGGGATGTTTTAGGAGTTTTTATGTATGAATTAGGGTAAAATGAGTGGAGTAAGGAGTCATGGTGCTTCAAGGAGTTCTTTCTCCTCTTCAATCCTTCGGTTCTATTTAGTTTTTATGTTTTTCTTTAAGAATTCTAGTTCAATCATATCTATTGTTGGTTAATATCTTAGGTAGATATAAGAGGTGAAGCTTGTAATTCATTTTGATGTTTATTTTACTTTGATTCAAGTTGTTTGGTTTATATAGTCGAACAATTCATAGATTTTGGTTTGAATGAAGAAGTATTTTCAGTTTACTTTGATCCATTGTCGACTCCGGGCATTTTGGATGCTTAGGAAAGCTTTTGATATATTCTTACATGTTTTGCAATTGTGTGATCTGTAAAATTCATTGATTTATCATTGACTCCGGGCATGGTAGATGCTTTGAATTCATTGCGATCATTACATTGAAGCTTTATAAGGGAACCAATCCAATGAAAGTTCAGAATATATTTTGATATATGCATAAATGTTTCAACTGCTCTATCATCTGACTGGATAGATTAGGACTTCGATTCCAGTTGAGTTATATTAATTGAATTAAATGGAATGACATTAAGATGACTATAAGTGGATCTTTAGAGCTATAGTATTTTATTCTTTAGAGTTTCACTTCACAATTCATCTATAAAATAATTCAGTGTTTAGGTTAGTTTCATATTCTAGTTCTAACATATTTCAGAATTTGCACAAATAACAAGTCCCTCTTGGTATGACCTGTCTCTCACCGAGTTATTACTATTTTAGAGCCCTACACTTGGGGTTATCTTGATTTGAGATCATATGGTTTCTGTGATATGATTAATATAAATTTTTTTACCATGCCTATCTATTATAAATTAACTGTATACGTCAAATTTCAACCCTTAGATCATGGTAGAAGTAGCCCAATTGACGCCCCTTAACTATTTATTTTGGTGACCATCGAGTGAAGAAAGTTGGTAGATAGTTATAATCAAATATTTCTCTTCATATAATTAACTTGGATTGCCCATGATATGGACTGAATATAAGATTGAGAACCTCACCTTGATAAGCATATTCTTAAGTGTAAAGTTAGTCGTTTGAAGCCTTATTAAATCTTTCCAAATCTGGACCTTTCAATTTTCTTACTTTTCACTGTCCATCGCAACTTAAATTTGGAACACACCTTGGCTTCATATGACTACGAGATCATATAAAATTTGGACCCCAATCTATGATCTTACACCATTGAATGACAACTGCCAAAGACAAATCCTTCCTTTTGATGTAACAGGTGAGATTTTAGATTTAGATTTTTTACACTATTAATGAACCACCAAAATTTACTCAATTGTTTTACTATCATGACTACACATTTTCTCTAATATTAGGCCTTGCTTATCAAGTGTGTACCGTTAATTAAGATCAATTCCATTTTGGCACCTGTCAGGCCATTTTTCAAGATCGGCCAATCTAGATTTTGGATCACCAAGAAAATTACATATTCCAGCTCTATTCAATGACCTAGACATAATAAACGAGTTAGATTTGAAGAAAAATATCAGGAGGACATGAATTTTGGAAACCCAATATAAGTAGGATATGAAAAATAACCCATGTGCCACCCCTTTTACAAAAGGGAGGTGTGCGCCTCTTCTCTAGCCCAAAACCCATGCACACCAACTCTCATACATCTAAGAGAGAGAGAGAGAGAGAGAGAGAGAGAGAGAGAGAGAGAGAGAGGACGTCTACCATCAAAGGATGCCCAACCCCTCCATTATAGACCTCCAACGTGTGGACATTTCATATAGGCATGTACACATACATGATTCCTTCTCCAAATGTCCAAACACATCTCATAATGATATTTAACAAAAATTTGAGAAATAAAATATCATAATATTTTCATGTAAATCACCTTTACAACATGTATAAACATCACACACAAAACCTCAAACCAAAACTACCTTGTGTAGAGTCCAAACGTCCAACCCTAATGAGGCACCATCATAGTGTTGGCGGGCTATCTCGGCTCAATAAGTTAACTCATTGACCTAGATGAATCTATAAATTCTCACATCAAGGGACATCCATACAAGGTTTATAATCTCACACACCCCATATTGGTTAAGGTATAATCATAGTTTCCATGTAGTTTGTGCACCCAATACTACATAGTCTAGGTTTGGGCCTAAATATGATTCAAACATTCACCAAATCAAACCCAAACATGAATTCATTTATCCATAACAAAATTCACAGAAATAACTCATATAAAAATAAAAATTAAATAAGAAATTATACATCTAAAACAATCACCAATCAAACCTACAATTCTAGTCATAAAAACATGAAATCTTACGCTAGAATTGAAATTAAGCTTCAAGAGAAGTGTGAGTGTGGACCAGGGGCAGTGCACTGCACCAGACCATCAACACAGTCAAATGGTTGTTGACCCGTGAAAATTTCAAAAGAAGGAAATCCCTCGCTCTTTCCTTCATTTTTCACCATCGACGGACAAAGTCCGTTGGTTTGAATTTGGGCCCGCCATTAAGTCACGGATCAATGATCAAAATCGTCCATCATGCACAACCCTCAAATCTGTCTAAAACCATGTTTTCCCATCACGTTGGGATGCACGTGCTTGCAAACAAACTCCAGTGCTAGTGAGCACGAGTGTGGCACCTCCCGAAAATGGAAACTTTCGTTCCGCCTTTTGTGGCTTCGCTGGCAATCCTCGAATGTGAGGATTCATAGATCGTAATTGCCCATTCAACAAATCCCAACCCTCCATTGTAGGGTTTCATTTCCATAGCTAAGGGAGGAAATGTGAAAGGAATCTTTCCATATTTGTCTCGTTGGTTCAATCTCAACCACACAACAACTTTTGGAAATTTCCAAAGGCATCTCGTGCATCCATCTTAGGACAAGCAACAACCCTATCAAATGGGATGAGTCCTTTTAATGAGAAATTTGTGCCCGCATGAGACATTGATGCGGCCGAAAATATCGAGGCCCGTCGTTGGCAAGGGAATTGTGACAGCAAATGGTGGGCCCCACAGTGATATGTTGACTCATCCAAACCATCCATACGTATTAGATCACTAGATTAGCCACTCATTATGAAACCACCATTGTCGAAGAGATCATCTTCCCTATAACCATGGACACCCACCATCTTACAGTGGGTCCCATTTTACGATCAAGGTTGTCCATCCGATGGGCCTTGGTGTTAAAAGTCCAAGCATGTCATTAAATTTGCTCCATGCGAGTATAATTTGATTTTATATAACTTAAACTCTTTTGTTAAAACGGCCAAACTGTAACTAATCGGGCGATTAGTTACATTACAAGGACCTAGAAAGTAATTAGTAGAACCCTATATTAAGCCTCCTTTTTAGTGCAACCCATCTCGAAAAAGGAAAAATACAAACAAATGAGGGGAGTAGGCGTCGTTTCCTTACTACCTTGGGTGACTCGAAACAGGTCTCGTGTCTAGACCAAGTTCGAGTGAGTGGGGTGCGGTCTGGTCAAGACCAGACGTTGTCTGGATGTGATTAGGAGAAGCAGAGAAAAGATCAAGAGAGAGAAAGAAGTGTGGCTGAAGGAGAAAGGAAGTAAAGGAAGGTGGAAAGAAGATAAAAGAGAAGGGTTGAAGAGTGAGTTGGGGCCGTCGTTGCCGTGCCGCGCCACACCGGGTCTGGACCAAGTTCGATCCGAGTCAAGTGCGGCTCTTGCTTGTGTCCAAGCCATGTTTAGGGTCAAAGAGAGATAGAGATAGAGAGAGAGAGAGAGAAGTAGAAAAGATGGAGGAAGATGAAGAAAGAGAGAAAGAGAGGAAGAATTAGGGTTGACGAGTCGTGAACTCGAGTTAAACCGAGTTTCAAGTTAAGCTAGGCTACTACTAAATGCATCCACTCTCTCTCTCTCTCTACAATTCAAGGAAAATAATAGAAGAAGAAGGGTAAGAAGAGAGGAGACTGTGGCACTGTTCCTCTTCAAACAGTTGTTATCCAGTCGAGTTGTTGACTCATTTGGGACTCGGTCAAGTAGGGCCCAGCTTTGGTTTAGCTCAGTTATAGAAAGAAAGAGAGTAGAAGAATAAGAGAGAAGAAAGAAGGAGAAGAACAAGGAAGAAAAGAGGTTCAGTCCTATCAAGTCTTGGACCACCAAGTAAACTCAACAACCCACTTAGCTAGGCCGAGTCCGGCCCATTACCAAGTCTATATGGGATTGGAATTAATCTTAAAGCCATCCACAAATTCTAAACATCACTTGATAAAAAGAGAGTTTCCACATTAAGATGAGGATTACCTTCAAGCTTTCATACATCTTGATAGTTTGCTTGTTTATCCATCTTTGTTCATTTATCTTATTGATTACTTAATGTGGTTCATTACTCTTATTGATTTTTGATTCCTTATGATGATTGATAAATTAGATTTAAATTCAATATTTGAACATGCAGTAAGATTTAAATACCTCTATTCTGATTTGAAATGAACGCTTTAGATATGCTTGTGGTATATCGATATTATACATGATTTAATTTGTCATTCATGATCACTTGATGGAATGCTTGGAGGTCCTCGAACTAGTGACTACTTTGTGTAATAAATTAAATGGAATATTTGATGTGGACTTATCATCTTATCGATCATTTTTTGCCCAAGTGGCTTTTGGGATAATCCCTTTTTATTACATCATTGGGATGGACTATATTCCCTATGCGGCTTTTTGGAATATTTGCCCTATTTGGCTTTAATGGATCGTCTTCATATAACCTTGCGATTGTAAGTCCCACTTATAGAACTATAATTGGTCACTAGTTGAGGAGGGTGCCTTTAAACATCCTATCTGTTAAAGTCTCATACGCCGGGCATGGTGGTATGTGACATTATGCCTAAGTTGTTGGCCTATGCTAGGTGATGAGCTCCCCATACTGACCTTTGAGCTTTCTTAAATGATTGTTTGAAATTTGAATAATGATAGTTGGGCTAATCATGCATTTTCATGGCATACAGACTTAACCGAGTGGTTGATGTAAGACACAGAGTTTCTTGGGTCATTATGTGTTGTACCATAGAGTATTTTACCAGGTGATCCTAAGTTAACATTACGTACATTCTTACTACTATGAGCTGTCCTTTTCACATGGACTTTTCTGGGTGCCTAGTCCTCCTTAGGGCGTACCATTGGGTACTTTTCCAGGAGACTAGTTCACCTTGGGTGACCTCGTTGCATGGTCTTTTCTAGGTGGCTTGTTCTCCTTAGGACGTACCTTGAGTACTTTTCTGGGTGGCTACTTCTCTTTGGGTGACCTTTTTGTCAGTTGGATATGCATCCCCAGGTTTGTGAGCATGTGCATGCATCTATACATTTAAACAAGAATATCTTTGTGAGATTTATTTAATGAATGCACATCTAATGAACCTTATTTGATTACCATGATAGTTATTATGAAATATTTGTTAAACATTGTTCCTAAAATAACTATGTTAATTATCTTGATGATACAATAAATCTTAGGGGTTATGCCTCACTGGGATAGCCATTGACGCTATCAACATGTATTCAGTGCGCAGGAGACGCAGATGACGTACATGCTGGTGTTCACGTGGAATAGGATGAGCCATATGATCTTACGACTTTCTATTCCTAATTTCATTTATATTTAATTTGTATAGTCATGTTTCTTTAAAACATAAGATATTGGTTTGTATAAATTTTCGGGCAACCACTCGAATATTTGGACTCCCTCTTATACTTGATTTGCTTCTATTCCGCTAGATTGCTAATCACTCTGATAAAAAGATGTATGTGAAATTTGAGCCACCTTTAAAGGTTAACACTCGGGTTTTTGGAAAACAAGTAGTGTACTTGAGTTTCAAGAATCAGGGTGTTACACTCATTGTGGATCACTGAAACATACTATGGATCGCCAATCTAACAAAAATGGTCATAACTCCCTCGTTACATATTTGATTTGGGTTATCTTGTACTCATTAAAGAGACAATTTGATGAACTTTCAAATGAATTTAGAATAATCTTATTTGGACACCATTTGATTACCTAAAAGTAGGCCTAAAGTTGATTAAGTACTATAGATCGTTGATATGCATTGTGAATCGTCGATTCAATGAAAACGGTCATAACTCTCTCATTATGATAGTTATGACCGTTCATCTATTTCAACATTCTTCAACTACAACATTTATTCCTTATAACATTAATCTATTATAACATTCTTTCATTTCAAAATTCATCCCATTTACAGAGTCTCACCCTTCATACCCATAATATATATATATATATATATATATATATATATATATATATATATATATATATATATATATATATATATATATGGAACCACCGCACCATCATCCGTTTCATAAATTCTCATTATTGATACCCACCAATTAAAAAAAAAAGACACTATTATCCTAACCTAAATTTACATTTGGCCGTCATAGCTTCTATGTCAAAGAGTGTGGCCGGAAATCTAAAAAAAAAAAAAATACTCAGAAGCTCATCAGAATAAAGGGAATGACACCAGATGCACGTTAGAAGCTTAATGGATTGGGTTTAATAAAGGTGGCAATGGTCTTAATGGCCAAAAATGGTCCACTCCCTTGAAAGCTGAAGATCGAAGACACAAGAGGACAAGACACATCAATGAGTGAAGAACATGTAAATTGAGGTACCTTAGTTACCCTATCCTTAAACCCGAAACAATCCAACCTCTAGATGATCCACTCTCAAATAGATAAACCCTTTCTTTTTATTATCACATAGCTTTAGGAACTCATTGAAAACATGATAAAAGGCTAAAAGAGATTTTAAGCTGTTGGAAACAAAACTGCCTAAAACAAGCAATGTATGGGTGAGTGAGTTCGATTGATTGAACTTATCTAAATTTGTCCAGTGAGTTCATTGGGCTATTTTGGTGAGTTTCGATCAATTAATAACCTCGGTCGATCGATCAAAGGTGTTTTTTTAAAAGCTATTTTTGTTTTACCATTGGAACTTTGTTCCTTTATAAATGGCACTTTGGACAAAATGATGATTTTTGAGTGGGTTAGAAGTCATAGTGTTTCCCAATACTTTCCAACACTTATATGCTCTCATCCAAAGGGATTCAAGTCATCTTGTATATGATTAATCACGCTCATCAGCATTTCAATCTCATTATGAATTTCCTTGTATTTTTTAGAGGATAGACACTAATTCAATATGTAAATTCTGTCTTATAAATCCCTAGAATGCCTATCTAGGTGAATCCGTATTTGAAAATTAGTTAAGCCTTTAGTTGTAAGAGATTGAACCAAACAACTCCCATTACCTTGGTAGCCTCATTAGATGATATAGAATGGGTCATATACAATTTCATGGCTAAGATGGACAAGAAAAGGCCCGATCGGAGGCGAAAGTGATCTGAACCGTTAGAACCTTAAAACGGGCATATCTCGCAAACCGGAATGAGTTATCTAACGTGTCATATATGATTTTGGGGTAGGACGAGCTACACCGGGTTGCGCACACCGAATTTGTGAGATTCCATAAGATCAATAATCGAATTCCCGTTTTATTTCCGTTTTTATTATTTATAGTAAGTTTTAGTTTGCCTATAACTCTTCCTCCATTGGGCTTTAGTTGCGTCCAACATGAAAAGTGCTTAGAATAATTAGGAGAATAACATGGTTGAGCTAAGATAGGACACTATTTTTGGTGAAAACCATGAGATCTAGTGAAAATCATGACTGTCTATAAACGATAAGTTTACTATTTATAGTAGGTCATGATTTCTAGGAGTTTTAGTTATAGTATGATTTTGGAACTTCTTCCTAGGATTCATGTCACTATTTAATATGTTGTAAGCTCATTTTCATAATTAATCAATTTATTACAAAATTTTAGAAATTATTCTATTTTCTTATTTTCCTTGTGGATTCGAGGTATCTTTGTGAGGAGCCAAGTGAAGTTCTATGGATTCAGAATAGTTATCCCCTTGAGGAAGATGGAGATCGGCCTCATCACGTCCTTGCATCATTAAAGCATCAAGTACAAGGTAGCCAATTTAAGGAAGCGGAAGAAGACCACTTCAAAGATCGGGGGAGCTGATTGAAGAACGATAGAGCATTAATCAAGCTATCCAAGTAAGGCTCTACAAAGGGGCTTAGTCCGACAAGTAAGTTGTCAATTGTAAGAGTCCACATACTCTTTCCTTGTGTAGTATTGAGTACATAGTTTGTTATCCAAACTCACGTACGTTCCTGCGTAAGACCGTATCACCATTAACATGGGTGAGTACGTGTGTAAGTCCTTGTGTAGGCCTCCAACGAGAGTGTACGTATATCAAGTCCTTGTGTAGGCCTTCGATGAGATTGTATGTTTGTAAGAGATTGTGTAGGCCTTCAACGAGAGTGTACGCTTATAAAAGTTAGGGGTGATCCTATTGAAAATGCATAAACTAGTGAATATCGGTATACTTGATGTGAGTGCATTCACTTGGAGTGGAGTAGAGAAATTGAACCACTATACATGTTTGTGTTTGCGATTGTCATTTGAGCACAATTCTTTTCACAGTTATACATTTAATTAGTTAAATCATATGAATGCTTAAGTTGAATTGGATGCTAGGTACTTAATGTGTAAAGCACACACAAGTTCATTATCTTCTATAAACAAATTACTTAATTAGCATATCATTTTTGTAATATGTGGTTAGACCCACTTTGGCTTGGAAGCCTTAGTACTATTTATTTGCCTTGTTAATTTAATTGGTAAATTAGTTTATTAGGCAAAAAAATTTATTTAGTGCTATTCACCTATCTTTTAGAACTTATCCATAATTCTATACTCCACTAAGCTTCCACATGCATCATGGTTAGAGCTGGGCAGAATCCAACCTGATCCAGTGGATCCGACCCAATTCGAACCTAACTAAAGGACTAGATCGGTGCGGATCGAGTAGGACCATCGAGATCCAATCGTACATTGGATCGAGTTCGGATCGTGGTCAATCTGGACCGATCCAATCCAAAATTCGATCCAAATAGATCTGATCCGACCCGATCCTTTTTACTACCCATCTCTCTACCTGTCTCGAACTGAACGAACCCTAATCCCTCTTTCTCTACCCGAAGGAGGCGCTGCACCCACCCATGTCTCCTCCTTTCTCTCCCTCTTTCTCTCCCGATTTCCCTCATCTCTTTCTTTCTCTCCTCCTTTCTCTCCTTCTTTCTCTTCTAGTTTCCCACATCTCCTTCTGTCTCTCCTCCTTTCTCTCCCTCTCTCTCCCTAGACTCAACTCGATCTGACTTGATTCAGTTTTCCAGACCGAGTCGGACTCGGTTCGGGTCAAGCCAGCAAGGATTTGGATCGGATCGGATCGAGTCAACCTTATGCTAGAATCGGTCCCAGATCGGATCGAGTTTGGGTCAGGTTCTTTAAAAATTGGATCAAGTCGAGTTGGACCCAATTCGATCAGACTCAACTCGATGCCCGCCTCTAGTCGTGGTAGATAATTCATGCAATTTTAAAAGAAATGGTTAAATAGCCTTCCCATGGAAAGGACCCCCTATTGAACCTATCCCACAACTTATGTGCAGCTCATGGATAGTCTTATAGTAGAAGCCGTCTACATAAAAGGGATTTTAGTTCCATGCCATCTGCCCAAGTTTGAAGGCAAAACTCATCACAGTTGGATGACACTGAATGGTACAAAATTAACTCGTAGCGTTAATGCAGTCGTGGGGCCACAAACAACTCCATTTTTTTTTAAATGACCATAATGTAGGTGCATGAGTGTCCAATTAAAGTGAACGGATTATATCGCTGCATAAGTAACCCCAATATTTAACTTAGTGCGGTCCACACTCCATTCTCAAAAGATCTTTTCAACTTTGACGAAAACTTACCACTGCAGGGAGGAATGGCTGACGTAAATGGTCACCGAGGAATGTTAATAATGCCTAAATTTTTTAAAAAATATATAAGGATACAAATTCTAGTATAAGGGGGCATTTTAATTAATAGCCGGTGTCTAGGCCCTGCTGAATATAGTTCACAATCTGCACCCAACCCCCGAATCCTGCTGTTCTCTATAATGTGGCCCACCGGAGTTATGGACCGGGCCGCATTTTGGGATCTAGGCCTAGAATGAGAGAACCCAATGGATGAGTTGGATGGAATTCAAACATCACGGTAGGGCCCACATCTTATGGTACTACCATAGGTTCAAACCATATGATTATTCCCCAAAGATGACAAATACCACAAGGTCGACTTTGATTCCCCAAAGATGACAAATACCACAAGGTCGACGTTGAAGATCTTTCAAAGTGGGAGACCTTTTGGGCTTATGGTCCATTAATGTGGGCCACAGCATGATGATGGTGATGGTGGGCCCCACTTGTAAAAAAAAAAAAAAAAAATGAAAAGCCGGGCACGCTGCCTCGAGTGGCGGAATCTAAGGGTTTTGAGTGGACGAGTAGGAATTTAGGGGTATTGATGAGGAGTGAATGGGGACAAAATCATTCAAACCAAAGATCGAGAGTCAAACTTTCCTACCCCTCGGGATCACTCCCTCATTTAAAGTAGTAGGTCCTCCTGCCGTCGCCTTCACGAGACTTTTATTTATACTACTGGAAAGAGAGGGAGTTTCGTAAATCATACACATGCACCCGCGTACCGTTCACGTTGCACCTCTTTATTCGACCCAGACTTTTAAAAACGGAGGGCCACACCCACACATGACGCATAAATTAAATTGATCAGCGAAATCTCATATAGACATCAAATACATGTCCATAAAATGGATGGCTGAAGATAAAGTGGTTGATTGTCCAAGTTGAATTTTCAATTTTTTGATCTTTTAGAGTTGAGATTTCCATCCAAAGTTCGGCCCATCATTTGGACGGTCTCGATCATATACATGCCGCTAGTTTCACGGTAGATGTTTGTACGGACGTGATCCATGCTAAGGCTAGTGACTGAAGTCTCGGTACCGGTCGGTCCTATAGGCCCCAAGATTATGTATGAGTTTTATCTATGCCGTCCATTCATTTTCTCACCTCATTTTATGGCTGAGCCCTAAAAGGATGCAGATCTAAATCTCAGCACCACCGGAAACAATGGTGATTGAACTCCCACTATTAAGAACTTCCTAGGGCCCACCGTAATTTTCATTTTCCATCCAACATGTTGATTAGGTGACAAAGATTTGGATGATGAGAAAACACAAATATCAGTTTGATCTAAAACTTTCCTAGCCTCTAAGAAGGTTTTAATGGTAAGCGTTCAGTCACCGTTATTCCATGTGGTGTGGTACATATGAGATTTCTATCGACCTAATTTTTTGGGCTAATGCTCTAAAATGAGCTGAAAAAATGGATGGACGGCATGGATAAAACACATACGTCCTGGTGGGGGGCCTACAACACCGACCAGTACTGACCATGTTACTGTAGGGGTAACTACCGAATCCAAGCCCGTCAATGGTCCAATGATCGAACCCTCCATGACGGGAATCTACGCCACATTGTCCATCATAAAAAACGAACGTTTAAAGGATATGATTTTGACCATCGCTATCTATAGTTGAATTCAGAACAAATGAAATGAAAATTTCGATGGATCCCTATTCAATAAGAATCAACGGTCAGGATGATTACTTAAAGCATAATCACGGGGATAATTTCTTTTATATGGTCTGGAATATGTACAGTTGAAATCATTGGACCATCTTAGCACGTGGGAGAGTCTTGCTAAATGCACACGCAATGTAGAAAATTTTTAACGGATTCCCGCAATTCCATCCGTTTTCTACGACTTGTTTTACGAGAAAGATGCTTTTGGCTTCATCTTTCTCCTCCCTCTATTACAAGTTCAACTACAGATGATACTTTCAGCAAGTGGGCCGCACCAAAATGTCCACTCCATCCTACCCATCCATCCCTCCAAGCCATTACCAAGACATGTATCCCTTCAATGGCAAGATCATGGTCTTTGCTGTTGCATTGCTGCTGGTCATAACTTCCTTAGTGTTGCTACTTCACGTGTATGCGAAATGGTGGTTCTTCAGGCACTCTCAAGGGAGGAGATTGTCCATTCCTGACTTACCTTCCTTTTCTCAGCTTCAACGGCTTAGCATTGCATCGGTCGACAACGATGCCCATGTGATTGACGGTTTGGATTCTTCGGTGATTGCTTCCTTGCCTAGTTTTGTATACAAACCGGACAGCGGCGAGAATGGCATGGAGTGTGTGGTGTGCTTGAGTATGTTGGAAGAGGATGATAAGGGTCGGATTTTACCAAATTGCCAACATGCTTTCCATGCCGATTGCATCGATATGTGGCTGTTGTCACGTTCGACATGTCCGATTTGTAGAAATGTTGTTGCAGGGCCGGAGGAACTGGTGATTGGGTCGATGGTGCAAGAGCAGGGACAAGAGCCATCACAGACGTCGGTTGTATCGGCAGTGGGACATGGATCAGATGGTAATTTACCGCTTGAAATTGGTGTCGAGATGCCGACGGATTCAAGGTATGAAGCCCAAACATCGAAAGATTTTTCATCATCATCATCTTCTTCTTCTTCTACATTGGGTGAGTCTTTGAGAAGAATGCTGAGTAGGAGTAGATCAGAATGCAGAGTGTTTCCTTCAGCCCATGTAAATGAGAGTCATGGAATTGTATGAGTTTGTATCCATTTGTGTATATGTGAGTGAGAGGATGTAATTTACAAGTTAGAATGTGTATTTCATCAAGGGATGTGATGCAGTGAGAGTGTACTGGTAGGGTGCAAGTGGCCCACCTTGGGATTGGATTTGGGCTGTGTCATCCTGACCACATTTTGAGCCTTGGTTCCAGTTTCATGGTCCGATTACTAGTTGGGCTAGGGCTGGGCTTGGTTATGCTTAGAGACGTCCTTTCGGGGAAAATGTTGTACGGTAAGGTATTTTCAGTTTATACTAGTTGGCCATAATTCCAAACCGTTGATACAATGGCCTTCTGGTAGGTGGTCCATGATGTATAATATTAGTACTTTTCCTTTGGTTGAATGTTAACTATTTGCTGTATTTTCTCTGGTGTCGAATCTAGGAGACTATTCTGCATGGGCCCACCATAGTTCGGGTATATTAGCAACGGTTCGGACTGCTGAGTCATGGGCGTGGCTTGATCTCACTTGATCAAACTGAAAACCCAAATGGAATTGTACAAATTTACAGCAAGAGTATTGTGTAATACCTCCTTAAACGGTTTGATCGTTGGCTAATGGGCCCACAAGAGTAGGACCCCACCTATGGTAGCAGTTGGGTTCATTGGCCTGTCGTGGTCCGAGTGGGCCCGTGAGGCTCGTAGGATGGATCCAGGCCTCAAATTTTGTCATTGATATATATATATATATATATATATATATATATATATATATATATATAACACACGCACACACACCCCACAACACTCACGCTAGTTGAATTTCACCACCTATGGATACTCGAACCCTTGACTGGGTGTTGAAACTCTAGTTGAATTTCACTACTCGAACCCTTGACTGGGTGTTGAAACTCATGAGAGTCTACCACCCGGGCATTGATATTGGCTAGACTAGCTTGTTCCGAAGGCCTAACAAGTACGCCCGGTCCAGCTCGACTGATTGAAGATTGGCAGGCTTTATTATTATTATTATGGGCTTGTCCGGCTTTGCTGATTCCGTCGCTTCAACGCCGTTCGGCAGTTGAGTTTGGGTGGGCTATTAGTCGGCTACTGACCGTAGTCTGCACCGACAAGTTTATTAGGCTGAACCTAGTTTTGTATTTTTTAAAAGATAAGCACCTACAAGATTATTAGGCTGAACCTAGGTTTGTACTTTTTAAAAGACAAGTACCCCCGACGCGGACGCTGTTTCGCTTGTGGCGCGCTGCCATGGCTTAATCGCTAGTGATCGGTGCTCTGTGGGTCCTGTCATGATGTATTTATTTCATCTATGCCAACCACACAGACACACACACATATATATCCAAATCATTTTAGAGCTTTGATTCCCAAACCGAGGAAGATTTAAAATCTCAGGTGCAACATAGGAAAACATTAGTAACTGAATGTCAACCATTAAAAACCTTTTAAATCTTACTTCAATGTTTATTTGACATCCGATACGTTTAGTAGGTCATATAGACCTGGATGAAGTTTAAATACAAACATCAGCTTGATCCAAAACTTCTGTAAACCCAAGAAGCTTTTAATTGTGTAATTTCAATCAAACACAGTTTCCTGTGATGTGTTTCATTTGAAATTTGAATTTCCCTCATTTTTGGACTAATAACATAAAATGATCTGAAAATTTGGATGAGCGGCCTGGATGAAATATATACATTATGATGGGTCCACATAACACCGACCACTAGCCATTTTACTAGTGAATGGGTCACTGATCAATCCGCGTCCGACAGACACCTGACATGGACCCCGATTTCCTGAGAAAGTATTGGGCAGGAAGTCACTGGGCTGGGATGCTAGGTGGGACCCACCGTGATGTACGTAAGAAATCCACCTGGTCCATCCGTTTTGAGAGCTAATTTGAGGATATTCCATCAAAACTGAGGTGAATCCAAAACTCAGGTGAGCCACACGAGAGAAAACAGTGGGATTCACTGACTGCCATTAAAACATTTATATGTCCACAAAAGTGTTGTATCAGTTCAAGTTTTTTATGTTTTCACTTTATCCCAGTAGTACTGGCCTTATAAAGGGTTTGTGCTGACCTTATAAAGGGTTTGGATGGCATATAAACATCAAGGTGGAGCCTAAGAAAGTTTCAACGGTAAGTATTTCTTTCACCAAATTTCCCTCTCGTCAAATAAGATCCTAGAGCAGATGAACGGAGTATATTTCTCGCATACATCACGGTAGGCCCCACCTGCTATCCCAGCGTGGAAACGGATTGGCTACTCCCCCCGCCACCTGCCAATGGCTGGTGGTTGTTGGTATGTGGGCCTCACTATGATGTATGTGTTTCATCCATCACATCCATCTATTTTTATAGACAATTTAATGGCATTAGAGAAAAAATTAGGTATATATCAATCTCAAGTGGACCACATTATAGGAAATAGTGTTGAATGAACGTAGACCATTAAATACGTTTTGGGGGCGTTAAAAGTTTTGGATGAAGCTGATATTTATTTTTTCCCTTCATCTGGTTCTTTATGACCTAATAAACAGATTGGATGTCAAAAAAACAGTACAGTGGACTTTAGGAGATTTTAATGGTGGATATCCAATTATTATTATTTTCCTGTGGTGTGGTCCACCTAAGATTTATATACCTCTCATTTTTTGTATTAAGCTCTAAAATAATCCATAAAAATGGATGAAAGGAATGGATGAAACACATACATCATGGTGGGGCCCACATAACACCAACCACCGGCCACCGGGATGGTGTCACGGGGAGTAGCCAATCCGTCTTCTCCCAGCGCCCGGAGTTTCCTGCAAGAAGGGACAGGTGCTCACAGCAGCGTCACTAGCGAAATTGCTTATGTGGGCAACACTTTGATGCATGTGTTGTATACGCAAATTAAAGAAGGGATAAGACAGCGTCTGAAATTCCTAAAATGGTGTTTATTTGAGATCCGACTTGTTAAAGCAGACGTGAAAAAAAAAAAAAAAAAAAAAAAACAGGAAAACACAAATATCAGTTTGATCAGAAACTTTTGTAGCCTTTGGAAGCTTTGAACTCTCCCCCACTGTTTTATGCGGCGGAGTCAATCCGAGCTTTGAATCTGACTCATTATCGGTGCCCTAACATGATATCTCCAAATGGATGGGCAGTATAACTCGGTGACGTCACTTGCCCACAACTTGGTGACGTCACTTTATTAGCGAGTCCCTCACTTAACCTGTCAGTAGCGTCCACCTGGGAAAGGATTTCTCAGTAAAGCCGCTTCCGCCTGGCTCGTATTAAACGATGTCAGTTCCTGCATTTGGCCGGTGGTCCGAATCATTGCATAACGGCGATGACAGGAGATACTTTTCGCCCAAGTGGGCGACACGAGGGCGATATGTGTAGGACGCGGATTCCTGTCGCAGGAGGTTTTGTGCGGAAGCTACATGGGCCCCTTTGATTTTTGTGAGAAATCCAGCCCCTCCCGTTTTTCCGGCTCATTTTAAGACCGTGGACCAAAAATGGTGAGGATCTAATACTCAAGTGGGAGACACAAGAGGAAAGTATGGGAATTAAAGGACTAGAACCGTTGAAACATTCACAGGTCCAAAGGAGTTTTGAGGCTAAGCCTTTTGTGTTTTCAGTTCATCCAAGAAGGAATGACCTTTTGAATAGGGGTGTACACGAACCCAGGTAGCTCGGTTAGCTCGCCCAACTCGACTTGAAAAAGCTCGATTCGGCTCGGTTCGAAGTTGAGTTCGAGCCGAGTCGAGCTGATTTTTTAAGCTTGAAAATGAGTTCGAGCCGAGTTCGAGCAGGTCCCAGCTCATCTCGACTCGGATCGAATCCAACTCGAATCGAACTCGGATTGAACTAGTTCGGTGACTCGGTTACTTTGTCATTAATATTGCCATTAAGTGTTTGATAAAATGACTCAACCAAGTGTGGCCGGTGGCAAGAAAGGTGTCACACTCCGAACTCGGTGACTAGACTCACAAGGAACCCGATAGCCAATTTCGGGCGCAACAACCTCCGTAGTACCCCATTCTTGATTCCTGAGACAAGTTTCGATCTTGGGATTCTAAAAGGAGAATTTCTATATTATAAATCCGATTCAATCGAGCATACCCAAGATCATAATATAGTAACCACAGTGATAACTACAAGAACAATATTACAAAATCCACTAAGAATTTAAAACTTTATATATGATACAAAGCTTAAAGGAGAAATACATAAACAAGATAAGGAAATCTCCAAAAGGTCCTTGGTATGCTCTTTGCTCCTCAGCTATTACGGCTACCTAGAATCACCTGCACTCATCGATCGTGCATAAGCTTATAGAAAGCTTAGAGGACAGTGTAAGTGTGTGTAATACCAGTGCTGGGAAGAAATATCAGAGAATGCAGAAGCTCGGCATGAGCCATGAACACTATCAATGCCACTAGTCATACTAAGGTTAAGTTACGACACTCATGAATGTAACAAGCCGTACCAAGGCCATGCAAAGAAATATATGAGTACTGGGGGCCATACCAAGGCGATGCTATACCAAGCATGAATGCCATGAGCCCTCACAAGGCTATGCGATGCAACACATGAGTACTGGGCGCCATACCAAGGCGATGCACAAGAGGCTTAGATAGCCAATGCTATATGCAAGGTGCAATGCAATCATACCAGTGCTCATCGTAAACACACATATCAGTATAGTTCATCTCTAAGAAAATCACTGGGGTCTGATACACTACATGCTGACTGCCGCTTTACTAGCCACACATCCTAGCGAGCGTAAGAGACCTCACTACCTGCTTGTGGATAGCTAATTACCAGCGAGGCTCGACGGTAGCGGACCCATTCACGAGCTGGTCAAACTCAGCTTAGCTATTGCCCTCTCTCCCGGGCGGGTAAGGTCACACCCCATCCCAACCGACCACGATGCAGTGGGAGTCACGGTCTAATGGTATAAGGCCCTCGTGCGCTCATGTTTTCTACTCAGTCTCGGTGCTGAGGCGTCCCCTCCGTACCGTGAAAGTTTAGGGGCTTTCACCCAGGGATATCTTATGCACCCCAATGCTCAAGTAATATTTTCGGTGTTCAAACAAAGCCATCCACGATATACTTGCGGAGGCTACGACCCTGATAAAGCAATGACGAATATCCATATGCTCTGCAGTGCCAGATGCATGAATCATACAATCAATCATGCATCAATCCCAAGCATCTAACGTGCTCAAGAGGGGATATTACGTCCCTCGGGGAAGCTAACATGTAATGCCCAATGACACAATTATGACCACACACAAAGTGTCAACCAAGCATACAATGATGTACATGGGCCATGAAGATGAATCCAAACGCGCTATGCGGCGATGTACAATGTAGTACACTCCTCCTATCCAAGAAGGGACCAAGTCTAGGTAATTAGACGAATTTGCATAAGGAATCAACCTCTAGTGAGGGCCCATTTACCTGGAGTATCCCATGAGACTAATCATACAAGCTACAGCTTAAATAATATAGAGATGAGCCTAACAAGAGTCTAAGGTGGGCATTCAACCACACTTAGATACAAACAGGCCTAGAGGGGTCCATAATGGGGACATTTAACCACCATTTTCCAAAAGGCATTTCAACAATAAACCATATAGATACAAGGCCTAAGTCCCACATTCAAGATAAAAATAGGTGGCCACATACATATATCCCACATAATGGGCCATAAGAAAATGGGTCTAACATTACCTTCAACAACATAGGCCCAAAGTGGGGAATTAAGGCCCAAGACCCAATTCCCAATGGCCATAAAATTCATGCATTAATTTGGACTTGGTGGGCAGCCCATGTACATAATACATGGCCCAAAAATAAGTCTAAGTTGGGTGAAATGGGCCCCACAATATCAGCCTAATAACTAGCAATGTAAGTGGGCAACCAAGGGCCCAATACCACCCTTATCTCAGCCCACAAGTCCATCAAAATGGTAGAAGTCAGCTCCACATATGGCCGGGCTAAGCTGGGACATTCTAGCCCACTCTGAGCCCACTGGATGTCCCAAAATCTAATCTAAGTTGGGGTCCTCATATAATCACTAAAGGTGACCCAAAAGAAATGCACTAATTAAGCCAAAAAACTCTAAAAATATAAGCATGCAACATGTACATAAGTTTCTCAATATGGTAGGCCCCACATCCAATAAAGTTTTAGCCACAACAATGTACATTTAAGGCCCCTTGCTGAACTTTCAGCCCACTCAACTTCCTCGACCTACTGAAGTCTAGAAATTAGTCAAACTATGTGGAATTAATCTCATGAAGACCAACAATGCTCATAGGGGGCCCCACTAGATGGAGAGTGTGTATACGTCATAAGAAGATCAAGTGGGCCTACTACTGGACTGTGAGTCCAATAACAACCCAAGATAGTGGGTTTCACATACATTCATATTGGGCCTCAAATAAATGGCCTAGGGCCTATTCAAAACATGGGTCCAAGGGAAACATACATGGCCCAACTCATATATATACTACTATGGACCCATAGAGGAAGGTTAGGGCCCAATATAAAGGCCACGCTAATACCATATGTTGTGGTGGGCTTAGTGGGCAGCCCATTGCTTAACCACATGGGCAAATGTCATGTTTTTAGTCAAGTAAATTGGGCCTGCAACCCGGCCCAAGTATAAAGTTGATTTGGTGGGCAACCAAGGGCCCAACTACTTGTGTAACCCGGCCCATTATCCCAACACAATAGTGTAGTAAAAAAGGTCCAAGAGTCCAAATGGTCTACCTAGAAAGTTTCAGCCCTTTTTGGGCCTAAGGAGTCCAACAACCAATTACATTTATGGACCCATTAAAAACTCCAACTATGGTGGGCCTGAAAGATGCACTAATTAAGCCCAAGAATTAGGGTATTTAAAGTATAATTTATTCCTTCTAAGTACTCACAATGTGGTGGGCCGCACTCCCCAAAATTTCAGCCCAAAGGCCAAGCATTTTAATAATATATTGCTGGATTTTTAACCCAATAGGTTTATAGGCCTGTTGGAGCCTAGAAGATGATCCATTTGGTTAGGGCATTAATCTAAGTAGTCCAGTCATCAAGTCAGAGGGCCCCACCACATAGGATTACATTACATTATACCAGGAATTAGGTGGGCTACACTGCTGGACCAAAGTCCAGCAGGTAGTCCACAAGGGGCGTCCCAATGGGCTGGACTCCCAGCCCATGTGTTTAGCAAAAGGCGAGCCCCACCACATGTACTCCACACTCAGATGAACCATACACAAGAGGGCCACACAAAGGAAGGCCAGGGGAGAGAAAACACACATCATGGTGGGCCACAAAAAGGGGTGGACGGCCAACCTATGCTGGACGTCCCAACCTTGGGCGTCCAGCCGGTGGGCCGGTCCAGCCCTCGCCATAAATCACACAGAGGTCTGTTAGGCCCGAAAATTTGTAGGTGGGTCCTATCATGGGCGGGCCACCTTCAGGCAAAATTTTATATTTTTTTGAGATAGGAAAATATTTTTATGAATTAAAAGAAAACAAGCTATCCAAAAATCTGGTTAGTGCAGAATTATGGCTGACCCTGTTTTGAGCATCCGATGAAGTGGGCCCAAGGTCTCCAAAAATTGTGAAATTTTGATTTTTAACATCCCCACATATGTATAGTACAAGGTAGGGTCCACCAAAGTGGCCCACCTATTCAAAAACTATTCTATATGTTAAGTTTTTCAGACTGTAATGTTGCTGGAATTTACAACAGAAAATTCAGCAAAGTATGTTGCTGTACCAACTTTGGGCACTCCAATGGAGTAGGTCTAGGGCCTCTAAAAATCTAGAAATTTAGGGTCAAGGTCCCTCATCATGTGTACAATAAGGAAAAGTCTATAAAGATGGCCCACCATCAGAGAAAAAAATTTAAATTATGGTTTTATGTGAGACAATGTTGCTGGAATTTACAGCAGAAAATCCAGCAACATACCCATATTGGCCCACTCTTTTGGAGACCCAAATGAGATTAGTTGAGGCTGAAAATTGGCATTCTTATAGGTGGGACATGCATATTTAAAAGTCATATATTACTTGGTGCAAAACTCCCCACCAAAAGCCCCAAAATCTGGCCTCAAGTTGACCCAAAAATCTGTCCAGATAGTTCTGGACAACAACATATAACTGAAAAGAATTAAATATAAACATTATTTAAAATAAGATTTAATCCCAGAAAATCATAGGATGGACCACCCCAGTGGGCCCCACAAACATTCAGACCTTCCCCAATAACAAAAACCCCTTACATGTGCCCCATTTAGGTAGATTTTTGGGGCCTCATGTCTAAGGTGGACTGTCATAATTGTCCAACCTTCATGGACGGTCTGAATTTTTTTGTTGTTCCACAAGGTGGGCCATACACACATGATCAGAGGTCATATACAAGGAAAAAATGAAGATCCGGCCATAAGAAGGACTCCGCCACTATGAGCCCTTTGGGATCAATCACAACCATACATCATGCATAGACTTACATGCATAACATAGATCTTAAACATGCATGGGCCTAGAATCAAAATCTATGGTGGGGATGACATCCCCACCGAGGTTTTAAGGTCTAGATGACCCAATCATGCCATGATATCAAGAAAAATTACCATGATGGGGCCCATAGAGAAAGGCCCCATGCATGGATCATGCATGCACATGGTGGGCCGTTGGCCACACCCATGAGATTGTGTAGGATCTCCACCATTAATTGGTGGGTCCTACACCTCCCTCATGAAAGAAAGAAGAAGATCTAAGCCATAGAAATCAAATTCTTATCTTAGAGGAGCACCCACCTAGGGATCAACCTTGAAAGTTATATCACCTTCATCAAGAGACTCCAAGAAACATGAATCAACGGTTGAGATGAGGTGAGAAGGGATAGATGGGGAGATATTTAGGAGAGAATGTGCTAGAAAAATGGGGGAGAAGGAGACATTGGAGGGTTGCTAGGGAGAGGAGGGAGGAAGGAGTAAAGAGAAATGAGAGGGAAGGAGAGAGAGAGAGAGAGAGAGAGAGAGAGAGAGAGAGAGAGAGACTTTTAAGCTATGTCATGATTACTTCTCTTACTTAGGGTAGAGAAAGTAATCATGAGGGCCTATGGTGATACAAACAATGCTTAGGTAGTAGGCTTTTTGAAAAAAAATCCAGCCTAGGCACCATAATTGTATGGGAGAACATACGGGTAGGGTCCACCACCCACAGATCAAGGGTCCATATTGAACGTTGCCCATAACTTGAAATGTACACGTCGGATTTACGCACGGGACGTGGCGTTGGAACTGTGACACTGATGCGGATGTAATGACATAAGTTTCGGGTCGATCCGAGTCGGGTCTATGTGACCAAATTTAAAGACGACCGCAAACACTACCCGTAGGTCGCGGGTCACCGGAATTCTACCGGTAGGATCACGAGACCTAAAAGAAAGACATGCACACTTGGGTTAGGGTCTTACAGAAGGTATGTACATGAAACAAATACCCTTTTTTTCTTAGTTTTTATGTTGCTTAGAAGGTGTTTGATAAAATACCCATAAAACCATTACTTCTGTTTCACATACAGAGGGATTTTGAAGGTGCAGTCTGGGTGTTTGTGAAAATGCCTCAATGGCGAATTCGACTCGATCTTGACTCAAACTCGGCCCGAGTTGGCCCGAGCTGCTGATCGAACCGAGCCGAGCTAGCCAGTCAGGCTCGAGGACTGAGCTAAGCCGAGTTCGAGCTGAGGTCAGCTAGTGGTTGAGCCGAGTCAAGCTGAGGCTAGCTCGACTCGGTTCGACTCAATGTACACCCCTACTTATGAATGATTTGGGTTGAAGATAAACATCAAGGTGGACCCAGAATGATTTCAACTGTAGGCATTTCTTCCCAACTAATTTCCTCTCGTATGATTGGATTTCATAGGAAATCCACGTCCGTGAGTGGAACTCTTGAAGATCCTTAGGGGTCGTTTGGCGCATGGGTTTAAATGGGATTATGTGGGAGTGGGTTCTAAGATCCCATGGATCATTGTAATGTCTTGTTTGAGACTCACATAAGGTATGGGTTGTGAAGCCCCTTCTTAAAATCAGCGTCGGGGCAAGGGTTTCTGCAATCCTACTTTGGGTTTCATGTAGCTAGTGATCGGTGCTGTGGACCCACCATGATGTATGTGTTTTATCCATGCCATCCATCCATTTTGAAATATAATTTTAGGCTTCATCCCAAAAATGAGGTAGATATAAATCTCAGGTGGACCACACCATCAGAAAACAGTAGTGATTGAATTACACCATTAAAAACCTCCTAGGGCCAACTGTGCGGTCCACTTGAGATTTGGATCAAACTCATTTTTGGGCTCGTACCATAAAATGACATGGAAGAATGGGTGGACGGCATGGATGAAACACATACATCGTGGTGGAGCCCACAGATCACCGACCGGTAGTGGCAAGATGAGTAGCCAATCCGTTTCCCAAACATGAAGTGGGATGGCCTCCATGCCATGTGATTAGATGACAATCCCTGACATAGTGTAATCATTACATTAAGGTAATTCCATCCCACTTAAACTCATCTATTCCCATGCTCCAAACACCCGGATTGGGTCCAACTCGACTCGGTCCGCAATTTTCCATGGACTGACCCGAACTCGATCCGATCCGGGATTGAGTCCGGGTCATCTGACTCGATCCGATCTGGTGCACTGTTGGCCTGATCTAACCTGAGTCCAACTCGATTAGGGATACCGATTCAGATCGGATTAGGTATGTTCGAATCGGTCCTTCTGCTTTTTTTTTTTTTTTGAAAAATTTTAAAAAATAAAATTTGTGGGCCAACGAAATCTCCATAAAGCTCCATTGAATTTGGGGAGAACATATCTTTGGTGGTGTCAGAGTTGTTTAGATAGAGTTTGTAAATCATAGGAGTCTTCGGATTGGAAGTGGAATAGTTTGGATAGAGTTTGTAAGGGGTAGGAGTCTTCATATTGGAATTGGAATTAGAAAGGTCACTGGACGAGAAATAGTGCATTTTGGAAAGAGGAGTGGTTTTGATGGCAGGAAATAGTGCAGGTTTTGGAAAAGGAGTGGTTTTTGAAATAGGCATTTTGAAAAGAGAAGTGGTTGAAATAGTGCATTTTGAAAGGTCAGAAGAAATGGCATTTTGAAAGGTGGCATGGCGGAAAAATAGTGGTTGAAAGGTCACTGAACGGGAAATAGTGCATTTTGGAAAGAGGAGTGGTTTTGATGGCAGGAAATAGTGCATTTTGAAAAGAGAAGTGGTTCTCTGCCTCTTTTTCAACTTCCGAGTCATTAAGAAGCTAGAGGGTTTTGCGGCGAAATGCATTGGCTACTCACCCTGCCACTAGCCAATGGCTAGTGGTCGGTGCTCTGTGGCCCCACCATGATGCATGTGTTTCATCCATATGGTCCACTCATTCTTCCAGATCATTTTATGGTATGAGTCCAAAAATGAGGTTGATCCAAATCTCAAGTGGACCGCAAGGTATTGATTGAATGCCGACCATTAAAAACTTCTTATTCCTTATCAACCTTAATCCGTCGCTGTATTATAAACACACCAGGGGTGACGCTAGGGCAGTCAATTGGTACCCCGATGGATCCATTCCAGTTTGAACGACTCTGGATCCCATCTTTCAGGTCTGTAATTAAATTGGGTTAGGTTCACGTCTCACCTTCTGGACCCGGTTAAAAATCTGGTATTATCGTGTGTATGTCGAGTCCATGCGATGGACCCAATTCAAGTTGAGTCAGGGCAATTCTAGTCAGGCCCACGCCAGGTGAGTTAGTTTTAATAGTGAAATAGAAAATCATTTATATATCAATGATTTTACCAACAAAGCGAGGTTTTCTAAACCACACGTGTAACAAAGCTCTCATTTACACACCATGCACGTTTAAGTGACACGTGTGTGCAATTTAATCTATCCATCTGATGGGCCACCTATCTAAATTCTTTTATTTTTCCTGACCCAACTTGAAATATAGTCCCAAAAAAGAGTACCCCGGACCATTGTCGATACAGGTCCAGGTATTCAAGAACTGGATTAATTCAGACCCAGCGAACCCATTTAGCCCGGGAACTGTTCTATAGGACTTGATCATTGACAACCCTGGGTAACCGGATTCAACTAGATTTTTACCAACACACATATGGGATATATAAATCGGGTGTATAGCCGTTGAATCTAGAGTCATGTTTCCATGATCCAAACCGTTTATGTATTGGGCCTAATCACCAAGTATAAGAAAACCAATCACATTAAACTACTTATAACCTTTGATCATTTAACTCTTTTCCTTTGAATATGGACTATCTTCTTAAATGTTGGTTTGTTCAGTGAATGCTTGTCCTAAAGATTTTTTGAGGCAGCCACCATCAGAAGTGTTCTTATAATTCTGGATCATCAAACATGAGCCCATATCCAATATGCATATTTGTATGTACTTGATGTGTCTAAGTTAGTTAAAGTACACTTTAAATGCATCTATGTATTTATATGCAGTTAAGTGCACTTAGATGAACTTATATAAACATAAACACATTTTATATGTATAAATCTCTGTATTGGATCTGTGCCGTCATGAAAACATGTGTTTTGATTTTTCTATTTATAGAGCTCTCATTACCAATAGAATGATGCTCTTGAGACATTCCTCTCTTCTCAGGCTTAGAGGGGAGCCTTTGGATCTTAAGTTACTTAAGATAAGCTATTATGTCTTAAGTAACTTATCTTGATTTCTACTTATTAAATTGAAGTGATTAAGTAATTTTAAATAAAAAAAACTACTTATAATTGATGGTAAATTGAACTTACTTCAAATAAGTTACTTATTAAATTGAAGTGATTAAGTAATTTTAAATAAAAAAAAACTACTTATAATTGATGGTAAACTGAACTTACTTCAAATAAGTTACTTATGTACTGCAGTAAGTAAAAAAAAAAAAAAAAAGTAACTTATTTGGTGGTATCCAAACGGGCCCTCATTTTCTTGCTTAAAAAAAAAATAAAATCTAGGAAACATTGTGTTCATAGGGTATTTGCTTGCATACACAGGCTTCCCGGGTTGCTTTCCATAAAGGAGTCTTGTTGCATTTCGAAGGCAGTGAAAGTGTCTACTTCAACAAGTTGCATGAACTGTCTCAAACTTGTAGAACTTTTGGAATTCTTTCATTTTCTTCTTGAGTAATTTGTTTTACAGAATATACTTGGCTAATCTCATTGAGATTTATTAGCTTTCTTTCAGCTCCTTAAGAGCCTTAACTTCGCCTTACTTGGTTAATAGACTAATCATCTTAATCTTTCATAACTCAAAATTATTTTTGCCTGAGTACTTCTCAATTTCAAACTTGGTGTTTTCCATTATTGTTAATCTTGCAGATTCAGATCTGTGCCCTAACGATATCTTTGATACCACTTGTTAGGGATTGGACTGCGGAATCACACAGATATGTATCTAGGATAGCAATCCATTGGTACCAAGCAAACACAAAGAGAACACAAATATTTAACGTGAAAAACCCTTTCGGGAAAAAAACCACAGCACAAAGCGACACAAATCCACTATGAAAAGCAAGAATTATAAAGAGAAAGGACTTACCCGATTCGAACAACCTCGAATCTCACCCTTACTACACCCTTTGTAAACCCTAGAAACCCTTGGAATACCTTTAGAATGCCTTAGAATAGCTCTAGGAACTCTTATTTATAGTTTAGGAAACCCCACTTACGCACCGACTTTGTAATAGTCCGAAAATCGCTTTAAATTTATACGGTCCGCACGTAATCTGCGTAACCTTCGACTAGTCGAGCTAGAGCTTCGACTGGTCGAACCTGACTTTCGACTAGTCGAGCAATAGCTTCGACTGGTCGAACCTGACCTTCGACCAGCCAAAGACCTTTGGAATTCCTTGCCGAACTTCAAGTTAAACTTTTCTCGAACTAGTCAAACTTTGCAAATTTAAAATATATGTTAACAACAAAGAGGTGAGAGAAAGAGGATAACATTGTGTTGAACTCGGAAAGTAGCATACCAAAGGGAGGGTTTTTTATGCTATAATTGCTGGTGGTGTGTAGTATATTTGGGCAGCCACGCAAAACTACCACTGATTCAAGTCTACACCGGTAGTTTGTATTGGCCATTAGAAAAAAAATGCGCCTGTGATTCTACTTTTTCTTGTAGTGTAGTTGGTTTAGAAACTTTGGGCCCAAGCGTAGGCCCAATGTGTTATGGTTAACGCCATCTAAACTGTTCAAATTGATGGGCCCACTACGATGGTCAGACCCACACACAGAAGTGCACTTGCGTATGATGCATTATATATATATATATATATATATATATATATATATATATATATATATATATATATATATATATATATATGGGATGACTCACCTGATGGTTGGGGTGGATTTCATATTAATACTATGGTGGTGAGGTCACCATAGTTGGCTACTTTTTCTCTTATAATAGGGATATATATATATATATATATATATGAGAAATGCTCACACACAACTAGTTGGACATTGCATTTTTGTCCAACTAGTTGATTAATTCAAGGACTGATTAATGCTATTTAATAACAATACAGATAAAAGTTATTATAAGAGAAAAAGTAGCCAACTATGGTGACCTCACCACCATAGTGTTAATATGAAATCCACCGCAACCATCAGGTGAGTCACCCCATATTAGAATCATGTATAAAAAATCAGCTTCATCCCTGTTTCAAGTGGACCACATTATTGAAAAAAGTGTACAAGGAAAACTCACCCTCCATACTATTTTCATTAGTTTGGCCCACTTGAATCACGTATGCCCCTTATTTTTGGACATAAGCCATAGATTTTTAGTGTCATATTAATGGCTGGAGTGGATTTCACATGCTTATCATGTTGAGCTTAGTAAAAATCAAGGGTGGACGTCTCTCTCTACTGTTTCCATTGCTGCGGCTGAGTTGAATCAAAGCATGATTTTTTTTTTTTTTTGGCTCTAGGACCGCAATGGAGTCACGCATCTAATGATGGGAGTGAATCTTACTTACACATCACGGTGGGCCCTGTAAAAATGGGAGGATGGTCGTCTTCGCGGGCAGCACCACTCGGTTCCAGAGATAATAGATAGTGATTTCAGGTCACAAAGGGTTGGAGATTCAGATGTGCCTGTGTTAATTTGAAATACATTTCCACTATCAAATGGATCACCCAATGTTAGATCAAGGGACTGAAAATCAGTCCCAAAATGATTTATTAGTTTTATCCACGCCGTCCATACATATTTTCAAATTATTTTAGGTATGATCCCAAAAATGAAGCAGATCCAACGCTTAAGTAGACCACACCACAAGAAACAGTGGGATTGAAGGCCTACCTTCAAAATTTTCTTGGGATTCACGGAAGTTTTGGATCAAGTTGATATTTATGTTTTCCCTTCTTTATCTAGGTTTGTATGACCTGATGAACAGGTTGGATGACAAATAAACATCATGGTGGGCCCTAGGAAGATGTCAACACCGAGCATCATTGTTCCCACCTTTCTTTGGTGAGATTTACTTGAGCTTTGGATCAGCCTCAGTTTTGGGGCCATGCATTCAAGTAATATGAGAAAATGGATGGACGGCGTGGATAGAACACATACATCATGCTGAGGCCCACATATCTTTGCCATCTATACGTGCGGATGCTGTGTGGTACGCTACAGAAGTCCGTCCCGAAAGAAATCAATCTTTTCTTGGTAATAGACTATTTTGTAGGAACCAGTGCCGGAGGGACGCCGGCAGTGATATTTTACTGGGCCAAACCTTGATGTGTATGTTAGATCAACTCCGACAGTTGTGTAATCCTATGTTAGGTTAGTAACCTAAAAATCAGGAGATCCGTTATTCAATTGAGGCACACTAGGGAAAATAGTTGGGAGAGAAACGTCCACCCTCGGTTTTGACAGGGCCCACTATAATGTGTATGTAAAATCCATTAGACCCATTAGATGCGAAACCAAAAGATATCCTTAAAGGCTAAAAAATCAAGCTCACATGAGATTCAAGTGGGTCACATTTAAGGAACAGTGTAGAGGGTGAGATTTTCAATCATGTGGTCTAACTGAAACAAAGATCGGCAGTTTTTTTGGACGTGGCTCAAACATGAGGTGACTCACCTGATGGTTGGGGTGGATTTTACTTTCATAGTCCAATCTGAGTACTCAACAAGTACCGTAGAGCAAGGAGAGCATTTATTAACATTAGCTGATACCTAAATTAGGCAATGATGTCAAGAGAAAATGGGATGACTTAGGAAGCTGCACACATGTGATGTACTTGTGCGTTGCACTAGATGTATAAGAAATCTGATCAGTTAATTAGATAGGATTTTTTTTTAAACATTGGAGAAACAATTTTATTTTTTTTAAATGATTAATGGTATGATATTTATTTACAAAAAAAAATAAAAAATGGGTCTATTAGAAATCCATTCTAGCTGTACATATTCAACTAATATGTGTGGCTTCAGTGATGATGATTGTTTATTAATTTTTAACAAATAAAATATAATTTATCTATTTGATGGTAGGCTAGATCTTTGACATATAATTTCTATCCTTATATAAAATTATTATGAATACACGTGTACCGGTAAAATAATAATTTTTTGCTATTTGATATACAGCTAGTTGGACAAATTAGTGTGAGCATTACTCATATAAGCAACTCACGCTGTAGTGGAACAATGTGCAGCCCTACATGTTGTCCGCAGCAGCGTGTAACTGCTGCTGCTTCCAATTTCAGCAGGTGGGGCCCACTGTAAGATCCACCGTGATGTATGTATCCTAAATCCCGACTGTCCATCCATATTACGGTTACCATGAGCCCAACCACTCGAGATGGTGAGACTTGAGTACCCCCTGTTGAAAACTCCACAAGGACCACTATAATGTTCACTTGCTATCCAATTTGTTAACAAAAGAAATAATAAAAATCATTAAAAAAAATTGCAAGGAAAAGAAATATCAGCGTGCAACAAAAATACTAGCACCACATGCTGCATTGAGTCCACTTCATGGCAACCCCTCACCCTAAACATGTGTTATATCCAAGCCTCTATCCAGCCTTCTAGATCATTTTCTGGTATGAGCCCAAAAATTACGCCGGTCCAAATCTTTGGCAGGTTACATCAAATATTAAACACCTACCCTTGAAAACTTCCAAGGGCACACCGTAATGTTTATTTGCTATCCAAACTTGTTGCTTAGGTTACACGTACCAGAAAAAAAAAAAAATCATTAAAAAAAAAAAAAGAAAAAAGAAAAAAAGAAAATCATTAAAAAAAGAAAGAGAAAGAAAATACTATCCCCACAGGTAGTCCACTTCATGGTCCCCTGCTACGCCCACTTTGTTATTATTATTATTATTGGTTAGCACATGATTGCACACACCCCCACCTTAGCCACACCCCACTTGGGAAGCAATAGCAAGACCTCAGAGTTGAAACCAGGTCATCTTCACTCAGGGCACTTTGATGTATGTATTTTGTATTCAGGCCGTCCACACTGTATTGGTTTTAGCCGCTCTGCCCATCAGGTGGGCAACCCTAAAAATGAAACAGATATAACTCTCCCGTGGACCATATCATAGGAAACGTTTTGATTGAATGCCTACCATTACAATCTTGCCTAGAGCATGTTGTGATGCTTATTTGCCATCCAAATTATCCAAACAATGGGTCCACTATGGACCCCATCTAGATGATGAATTTTATCCATGTTCCCTGCCATTTTGTTAGCTCATTTTAAAGCACGAAACAAAAAATGAAGTAGATTTAAACCTAGGTGGGCCACATGTCTCGATTGTCCATCATGTGAGGCCCACTGTGGTCCCTACCATGATGTATGTGATTATATCCATGCTGTCCATGAGTGGACCCCACTTGTCATGCCCCAAACTCGAAAAACGGGCTCACAAAATTTTCGATCGCCGAATCCGGTGCCGATAGCCTCCGTAGTACCCCATTCTCGGATCCCGGTACTCATATGCCCGAATTTGATCCTACGATCCTACAAGGAGGATTTCCAATATACTTTTGTCTCGTAATAAGCATAACTACAAGTTTAACCAAATGTGCAACAGGCATATCCACTAATATGAGTTGAATATAATCTTTGAAAGAGAAATACATATATATCAAAAACTCTAAAATAACGTTGTCTCATAGCTCTTGCGATCCAAGGCCACCTGCACGCAACGATCATGCATAAGCTTACAAAAGCTTAGAGGGTGATGTAAGTGTGTGCGCAAGGCAAATGCCAAGTGTATAATATCAGAGTAATGCGGAAATATGCGGTAAGTCCATGAATGTTATCAGTTGTACCAAAGCAATGTGATATAAGGCATGAATGCTATCGGCCATACCAAGGCCATGCGATGAGAGGCCTATGTAGCCAAATGTCGTATACGAGATGCAAAGCAAGCATGCCAGTCCTCATCAAGTACACATATTAGGTGTTCCTCTGATATAGGGTGTAATATGGCAATGGGCTACTCCTCCCTAGAAAGCAAGTGGAAAAGATACACTATTCGCGACCGTAGTCCGTCAATGCGGACTCATTTGTGAGCTGGTCAAACTTAGCCTAGCTTATAGCCCCCTCACTCAGGCGGATAAGGCCACACCCCCTTCCAACCGACTACGACATAGTGGGAGACGCGGCCTACTGGTATTCGGCACTCGGACGCTCATGTATCCACTAGGTCTAGACGTTGGAGCATCTCCCGGTAATAAAAAGTTTCTGAAATTTTCACCCAAGGACATCCTAAGTACCCACAATGCTAGAACTAATATTTTCGGTATCCGATACGACCATCCACGATGTGCCTATGGAGGCCACGACCCTGGTGTCACTAGGGTGTGCAGTGATCACGACACACAATGTGAAATGCATATGAGTCACACCGTCAGTCATGCAACATTCTCGCGCATACCATGCACTCATGTGGGTAACTCCTATCAATGAGTCTCATGAGTAATCTGCCCAATGGCATATGTTATGATTAGTCACTACTCATATCAAGCATACATATGATACGTATGACATGAGACATGAAATTATACTAAGCATGTTATAAAGTGATGAACTATCCTCATAACGAAGATGGGCTTAGACAGCCTACACGTAACAAGTATGGGCCTATCAACGGGCCCTAGGGAGAGTCGTAATGCGAACATTTAACTAACACTATACTTACAATGTGGGCGTCAAACCATCATTGCTCCCAAGGCATAGCCCGCTATAAATATCAATACTTAAAACGCGGTGGAATCACATTCAATGGGCCTTATGTATATCCTATTAGGCCTCGACCCATGGGCCTCCAATACATCAAATGGGCCTCACATCATGGGCCTCATGTATATTAAGGTGGGCCTCAATGGATGGGCCATGACTACATCAAGATGGGCCTCCTCAAATGGGCCTTATAAATATCAAGGTGGGCCTCAACAACGGCCACAAATACATCAAGGTGTATATATAGCATATATAAATGAATAATATCAAAAGATCAACTGGACGGCACACTAAATGATAGTAGTGACAGTGATTTCCACCATTAAAATCCTACAGGGCCCAATCATGGAGATAGATGAAGTGAAGGGAGAAACATTAGCTAGATCGGAACTATCGTGGCCCTTAAGAAGTTTGAACGGTGAATGTCACTATCCCCACTATTTTTCAGCGGTGGAGATCCACTTGAACCATGGATCTGACTCATTCTTTAGCCCATGCCATAAAATGAGCTTTTAAATTGGCTGGACAGTTTGGATGCAGCACATGCATCATGGTGGGTCCCACCGTCCAGGTGTGGATGGTGTAGATAGAGCACATACATCATGGGGTCCACTAGTCGTCCAGCAGCCCAACAAAACGGCTAGATGACATGGTAAAACACATACATTTAGGTGGGTTCCACCATCCACCTGGACGGTGTGAATAAGACACATAAATCATTGTGGGTTCCACGTGGGGCCCACCATAGTGTTTATATGCCGTCCAACCTGTTTATAAGGTCACGCTGACCTGGGTGGAAGGAAAAACAAATTTCATATTGACTCAAAACGTCTGGGATACCCAAAAAGGGCTTCAATGGCTGATGTACAATTACCGTTGTTTCCTATGATGTGGGCCACTTGAGCTCTAGATAGGGCCGATTTTTAGAGGGGGGGCACTTCAAGAAGGGGCCCACCCAATGAACGGTGTGAATAAATAACACACATCATGGTGGGGCCCATGGCTAGACCATGGGTCCTCTGTCTCCCTACTATGCAAAGAGGAAGCGGCGTCTCGCAGATTTTTTTTTATATATTTTTTTGAAATCCTATTTTTCCGCGGTTTTTCACTTGTGGGGCCCGCGTGGGAAGAATCCACCCCGCCCACTGATTTATACAGTCTATAACAAATCCACCAAGCCCAATATTAGGCATGTTTCGGCGTATAGAAAAATTTAAGTGAATTTAAACAGTGAAAATCACTGCTTGTTAAGGTATGACCAACCAAAAAGTTGAATCAGCTTCATTTTTCGGGTCAACGCCTAAAATGAGTTGGTAAATAGGATGGACGGCGTGGATTGAATCCATATATCCATGTGGGGCATGTACAAGTGGCTCACCCAAATAGCCTTGAGCCAAGGCTAATATTTGTGTTTTCCATTCAACGTCCAGCGTCCAGGGACGCTGGACGGTTGTGCCTTTCAAGTGGGTTGCCCACATGGGCCACTAAATGATGGATGAGGTGGACACAACACTTATAAAGTGGGCCACCTATAGATGAATTGGATAAAATACATGCCTTATGGTGGGGTCCATCCGGGTGGGCCACACGGCCACATCATCACAAACAACAAGAAAAAAATGAAAGAGAAAAGAAGAGAGAGACACACGTGTGATGGAGGGACCCCGACACCATGGGCCCTCCTTTGCAATCAATCATACATCAAGTGGGTCCCATAACATGTGGGCCCATCAAATCAAAGATCAACGGTGGAGATTCCTTCTCCACCAAAATGGAAGGTCTAGATGACCTCTAGCCATGCAAAGAAAATAAACATCATGATGGGGTCCATGGAGAATGGGTCCATCATGAAATGATCATGTAGATCAAGGTGGGCCATCGGCCATACCTAGGGTCCAAAGTGAGATCCATACCATCAATCAGTAGGCCTCACTTGGCCCATCATCAAAACATAAAAAATCTAGCCTAATAAGCACCCACCATTCAATCTTCTTGGTCTGTTAAAAAGCCGATCTCCTTGTGTCTCACTTTGATGGTGGAAGATGAGAAATGAAGGGCTAAGATGAGAGATCTTGGGATGAAAAGTGGGCCACACAACTCACTCTTTTCTCACATGGGATGGCTTAGACGTCCACTCTTTTACTCTCTTTGTTGCTTGGAATTTTGTGTTGAGAAATGAGAGAGAGAGGGTTGTAAGGAGGGAGAGTGATGGGTGATGGATGTGAGGTGAGTGATAGATGTGAGGTGAGTGATGGGAGAGGTGAGAGGTTGGTTGACTTGGTAGTTGCTTGAGTTGTAGAGAAAGGAAGTATAGGTGCTCTTGTACTTGACATGAGATGATTGATTGATGAGACATGATGTAGAGATTCTCTTGAGATTGCAAATGCGTGGCATTTTCTTCAAAATAAACGCCGGCCCGTATCTCCCTGCTAGGGTATCGGATCGGTGCGCAAGACGCAGCGACGGTGCGGTCGCAATGATACAAGTCTCAGATTAAGCCGACTCAAATCTATAGGATACGACTTAGGGTCGCGCGCAAACGTCGACTATAGGTCGCCTAATTGACGGGAAGGATCGAGAGTCAGAAAGTACGGACTAGGAACGGGTCTTACACTTAATTGAAAAAGGTCACTATCCATCTTGCAGCCTACTTGATGCTTGTGTTGTACATCGTCATGTCTTATGTGAGGCCCACTTGACTTATATAATGTATATCAATGTTACGTTGTCCATCTTGTGGCCCATTGAACATATGTATTGCATATCGTGCCATCACCCATCATTTGAGACCCATTTGAAGTATGATAGGGGCCGGGAAAGCCCAACAAAGGTGTGATAAAAATGGCAATGGGCTACTCGAGAAACGTGAATATATAATCTGCCTAATAAGGCTTACATAGAATGGTAAGTAGTCGAGCATACTTCATATTCATGCATTATGAAATAATGATATGTGCATGTATGCCATGATATATTCATCCATGCATAAGAAATGCCATTAGTGGTCCATAGATGGGTCACATGACTTTGAATTGATAGTCAGAATTATATATGAGTTTTTTTTTTTTTTTTTTTTTTTTTTTTTTTTTCCGCATAAGAGGGCTAAATTAACTCGTCGTATGGCATTACATTCATGCTATATACACGTGGTGAATGTATGTCTTGGCATGATTTCTTGAATTTATGCATGACCATGACATACTTGATTATGGTAATACTACAGTTGTACCTTTATAACATGGATTGAATCTTAAAATGTGTATTTGTGATGATGAGTTAGATTATTTCTAAAAAACGACAAGGCATTAGAAGTGCAAAATATTAGGGGTAGCAAAGGCACATTGGGTTGAAAGTCCCTAAACTCCAACGGTATTTAGGGATAGTATTTAGGGATATGCCTCACCATCGGGCTGAGTGGACATATGGGTTATGAATTTAACTCCCACTAAGTTGTCTTGAGAAGACGGGGGTCCAACCTATTGAAGGATTGGGTTGCGAACATAGATTGGTTTGACTTGTTGGCAAGGAGCAGCGCGAAAGGAGTTCCGCTACCATGCCAAGTGAAGTCATTGAGACAGAAGATATGCAAGGTCGATTACTAGTACCTAGTGTGTGGTCAAGGGTTCAAGTATCCATAGGTGGTGAAATCCCACTATGGCGTAAGCGTGTGGGTGTGTGTGCGTGTGTTTAAAAATAAAAAAAAAAAAAAAAAAAAGTGTGTTAGAAGAGATGTTGGACATGAATCGAATCTGATGATCATGACTCATGATTATGCATCATACATTGCATACCTACTCATATACATAATCATCATTAATCATAGCTTCATATATTATCTCATCATCCTGACATATAAAATGCATATAAGATATAATGCACTCCCTCATGCACATAGTGAGATTTATAAGTTCATTCTTTCCTTTATTCCTTCCAGATATAGGTACAAATTAATGAAGAGCAACATGCAGAGACTGCTTGGAAATAACTCATGAGTGTTTAGATTAGGACTTGGGTTATATTTTGAGTTTTTGTGAATGTAGATATTCATGCGATGAATATATATAATAAACCTCATGTATATAGTTGATTATATATAATGAAAAAAATTACTTTTTTGTATATTGGATGCTTGTCTCAATTGTGAAACGTACCGTCCTGTAGAAAGAAGGAAAGAAAGAAAAAAAATTTACTCCTAAAATTTATAGTTAGGAGCCGTCTTGGGATTTGGTGCATGGGCAATGGGTGCCGAACTCAAAGTCCAATATATCATATGTGCCAGGTCCGGGACTATGTAGTGGTAGTACAGGATGCCGAATTTGAGGCGCGGTACACTTGTTGTCTCACTCTTAACACATCGAAAATTTTGATTATATATGTAGTTGTAGTAAACATGATTGAAAAAAGATTCTCCTATAATCTTTAGTGTAAACGTTGCCATCCATTGATTTGAAGACGATCAACAATGGACCATCAATGTGACAAGCAAGTGGAGGCCGATCTATCAACGATAGCAATGAAAAAGCAATGCATGAGAGAGAGAGAGGGGGGGGGGGGGTGCTTTATTCATCTACCTTACCATTTATCCAGCTTGCTTCCTACAACTTATTCATCTACCTTACCATGCTTATTCAATTAACATTTCTTCAACACTCTCCGAACATTCATGCCTAGCTTGAAATAAGGGCTCACAGAAGGAAAAAAAAAAACTCTTAACACTTAGAAAATGTTGCACCTGTCATGGATATATCCCAGCATCATGTCCACTTTTTTGAAGTACCACCTTCTCCATTTCTTCCATAAAATAAGTGGTCCATAGACAGCTCCAATTCCTGCAATGTAACCCAATTGTATTGATATGAGCTGCCAATTGACGTGTCTGAGTGTAGATGGTGGCAGCGCCTCAGTATCATTACATTTACTTGACAATGGTGGGCCACATAATCCCAAGTTTCCAATGAAACTCTCATTGGTAAATGTAGAGAATTGACAGTCTTGTGGTATGCTTCCGACAAGTTGGTTTTGCGAGACGTTCAACACTGAGAGAAATGTTAGGTCTGACAGCTGCTGAGGAATCACCCCTGAGAGTTTGTTTTGAGAGAGATCTAACGACTCAAGCTGAGCCAAGTTCCCAAGCGATGCCGGGATTTGGCCAGTAAACCCATTATGTGACAGGTTAAGCATGTGCAGCAACTTGAGATCTCCTATCACCGTTGGAATCTCACCTTCAAAATTGTTGTTCGAAAGATCTATGGATGTGAAGATGGTTAAGATCTTCACGAGCTCCATTTCTAGTCCTTTGCTTGTGACAGTCACAGTATCCTGGTAGTACAGCGAGGTTACAAGGTCGAAACCTGGTTCTTCTTCCTCCTCCCCATATATCATCGCTCTCAAAGTTTGGAAGCAGTTCCGAGGCAAATTACCTGAAAAACCATTCAAAGAGAGGTCGATGATTTGTAGCTTTGGGAAAGACACATTAAGGAGCTGCAAAATAGAACCGCTGAATCCGTTGGACCGCAAAACAAGAACCCGCAATTTGGATAGAGTATCCAAATAGTAAGGGAAAGTGCCATTTAACCGATTGTTTCCAACGTCAAGAACCTCTAGCTCACTACAATTGGCCAAAGATTTTGGCAATTGCCCTTCTAGTCGATTTCCATTCAGGTTTAGCGTCCTTAGACTGCAGTTCACACTTGAAATATCAGGTATGATGCCCGTAAAGCTATTGTTCCGAAGATTCAGTATGCTGAGCACATTGCTAATCTCAATCAAACATTCTGGAATCGAGCCGTTCAAGTTGTTATTAGACATATCAAGGACCTGCAAATGACTTGCATTGCAGATAGATGGAGGGATTTTACCGCTGATCCTGTTGCCTTCGATTGAAAAGAAAATGGTGAAATTGAGGGAGTTGGTGAAGTTAGACGGGATGCCTGATGTGAAGCTGTTGTTGGAGTAATCTAGGACAATGATAGATGGAGGTGGAAGCGGAATCGATCCTTGCAGCAGATTGGAGTGAAGGTCGAGGATGACCAAATTTTTTATCGATGATAGATTGTGAGGTTGTTGGAGACCAGTCAGCGAATTATGAGAAAGATTCAGAGAACTCAGAAGCCCATTACCAATGTCCCACACCCACCTGGGTATTTCTCCATGAATGTTGTTGTTGGAAAGGTCCAGATACTGCATCTTAGATTGGTTTTTCAGGAATCCTGGGAATTCTGTTAGGTTGCAAGAACCCAAATAAAATCTCCCAAGCTGGGGAAAGGAATGATTAGTCCCATGAGTGTTGACTGACAAGTAGTTATCTGAAAGATCGAGGCGCGAGAGGTTCTTGAGGTTCTGGAGCATGGCTAGCTGCACGGTGCCATTGAAGTTGTTGGATGAGAGATCGAGTACCTTAAGCCCCACGAGATCGAAGAGTGAATGTGGAATCTGACCTTGCAGCTGATTGTCGCTCAAATCAACCGTCTGCAATGTTCGAGAAGCATTAGTGAACTCATCGAGTTGCCCAGCGAGTTGGTTTTGGCGGAGTTGTAATGCCTGCAGCGATGGGAGAGTAAACAGAGATGAGGGTATCTGCCCATTCAGAGAATTGCTCCGTAGGTCAAGCACTTTTAGCTTGTGAAGTCCATCTCCAAAGGAGTTAGGGATTGTGCCATTTAAATGATTAGAAGAAAGGACTATCTCGGCAACGCTCTTCAACGATTTCAGAGGTGGAATTGGACCGCTGAAAGCATTCCATGAAAGGTCCAACAGAACCAGCTCCGTAAGACTCTCCAGAGATGGGATCGTGCCACTGAAATTGTTCATTGAAAGGTCCAAATACGTGAGATTGGAAAGGTTTTCCAGACTCGGAATTGAACCGTTAAATCCATTCGATGAAAGGTCCAAATGAACAATTCCCCCCATCTTCCTCACAGAATACGGGATTTGACCAGAGAATTCGCAACCACCAATCTGTACTTCGATCAAGTGCCTGAGATTACCGAAGGAATATGGAAGCTCCCCGGAAAATCTGGTGTCGGAGAGTAACAACGTTTGTAAAACATTTTCCGGAGGCAATTCAGAAGGGAAAGAACCATTCAGAAATGGATTCCCCGATACATCAAGAAACTCCAACTTGGGCAATTGAAATATCTTTGCTGGGAAATTTCCCTGCAGCCGGCAAGAACTGAGACGGAGGCTTGTCAAATTAGTAAAATCCGACAAGAACTCAGGCACCGCAGAAGAGATGTTTACACCATCGAGACGGAGTTCTCTCAAGCCGGACATGTTCTGAAGGAGTGTTTGGATGCTCGGATTTTCTAGTCTGAGAGAAGTAAGAGGGTTGCCGAGGAAAAAGGTAGATATATCGAGCGAGACCAGATTACGCATGTGAGCAATCGCGCGCGGCATTTGGCCGGTAAAACCCGAATAGGAGAGGTTGAGATGGGTGAGATTCGAAAGCGAATCGAGATTGGGTGGGATGGAAGAATTGAAATAATTGTAAGAGAGATTGAGACTTTGGAGGCTAGAGAGGCTAGCGAGGATGGAGGAATTGATGGAGCCGGAGATGGAGCGGTTGGCGACATCTAGGGAGATTACGAGACCGGTGGCGTTGTCGCACGTGATGCCATCCCAAAGGCAGCAATCGGATTTGTTGGATGTCCAGGATGGGAGGGCCGAGTAACTGGAGAAGATTTGTAGTAATGCATTTTTCTGATCTTCGTGGCATTGAGCTGAAACAATAAAAGGAGAGGTGAAGCTGAAAATGTGAAAAAGGAGAAGGGAGAGAGGAGAGAGTTGGAATCTCATTGGAAGAGATTGAGAGAAAGAAGGGTCATGAGAGAGAGAGTTCTAAGATGATTGATTCGGATTGTCTAGTGTAGAGATGGGAAGAATAGAGTAATAGGATGATCGTCTCGGATTGCATTTGTAGAGATGGGAAGAAGGGAGGCGAGTAAGGATCCCCTGTTTGAGTGAAGCATGACTTTCCTGCTTTCCTGCATCGTCAATGTCGTGGCAGTCGTCAATGTGTATTAAATGCGGACGCGGATTGCGTCCTACCCCGTTGGGGACCCTAATCCTCATTTTCCTGCATGCAGGAATTCCCTGACTCCAGCATTTTTATTGTTAACGTCCTTGTAAGTGCCACGTCATCAGATTTTTTTTAATATATTAAAAACATTTATTTCAGAAAAAGTATAATCCCGTTAAATATATTAAAACGGTTCTGCTTGAAAATCGGATTACATGCTGATTACGGCAAGCTCTTGCAGTCACCGTAGTTGGGCCAGTATATATGTTGTCCATCCAAGCAGTCCATCTGTTTTTCCATCTAATTTAAGGGGTTGAGCCCAAAATTAAAATAGATCCAAATATCAAGTGGATCATACCGCTGTAAACAGTGGGGATAATGATTTCCATTGTTGAAACCTTGCTAGGCCCCACGGTGATGTTTATTTGTCATCCAACTAGTTCATAAGATCATAAAGGCATGGATGCGGAGAAAACACAAATATAAGCTTGATCCAAAAATTTTGTAGCCCCGAGAAATTTCCAATGGTAAACATTCAATTTAACTGTTTCCTATAGTGTGGTCCACTTGAACATTGTATATGCTTTATTTTTAGTCTCAAGCCCTAAAATTATCTGGTAAAATTTATGGACGGAGTGGATAAATACATAAAATCATGGTGGACTCCATGGAGTTTACTCAGTATGCTGACATAGTAAGTGACTCACCACGCAATCAGCGGAAACGGATTGACTACTCCCCCTACCACCAGCCAATGGCTGGTGGTCAGTGCTCTGTGGGCCCCAACATGATGTATGTGTTTCATCCATGCCGTTCATCTGTTTTTTTAGATCATTTTATGGTATGAGAAAAATAATGAGGTATCTCACAATCTCAAGTGGACCACATTACAGGAAATAGTGCTGAATGAGTGTCGACCATTAAAAACCTTTTTGGGGCCATAAAAGTTTTGAATCAAGTTGATCTTTGTTTTTTCCTTTCATCTAGGCATGTATGACCTAATCAAAAGATTGTATGTCAAATAAACAGTACAGTGGGCCTTAAGAGGATTTTAATGGTGGATATCTAACCACTATTGTTTTCCCGTGGTGTAGTTCATCTGAGATTTATATACCTCTAATTTTTTGTATAAAGCCCTAAAATTAATGTAAAAATGGATGACCACCAGCCACCGGGCCGGTGGCAGGGGGAGTAGCCAATCCGTTCCCGTAATCAAGTACCTTCTATTTGAGGATTCAACGCACGGGTTAAGTAGCGAGACTGCTACTAAAGTAATGTCACCTGGTTATGTGGGACCCACCATGATGTATGTTTTGTATCCACACCGTCCATCCATTTGGAGAGATCATTTTAGGGCATGAGCCATAAAATGAATCGGTTCCAAAACTCGAGTGGACCCCAACATAGAAACAGTGGAGAGAGTCATGCCCGCCATTAAAAACTTCAAAGGGTCACAAAAGTTTTCCATCAAGCCGATATTTGTGTTTTCCCTTCTTTAATGTCTATGTTAACTTAAGGTCCATTGTGATTTTTATTTAAGTTTTCATTTAAGGATTCAGTGCACAGGTTGAGTAGCGAGACTCGCTACTAAAGTGACGTCACGTAGTTATGTCGGTCCCACCATGATGTGTGTTTTGTATCCACACTATTCATTCATTTGGAGAGATCATTTTAAGGCATGAGCCAAAGAATGAATCAGATCCAAAACTCGAGTGGACCCCACCACAAAAAACAGTGAAGAAAGTATGCTCACCATTAAAAATTTCAGAGGGCCACAAAAGTTTAAGATTAAGTTGATATGAGTGTTACTACTTCTTTAATATTTGTGTTAACTTATGAACAGGTTATATCTCAAATAAAAATCACAGTGGACCTTAGGAAGGCTTCAACGGTGGATGTCACTCTCCTCACTATATTCTATGGTGGGGTTCACTCCAGCTTTGGATCTACCTCATTCTTTTGATCATGCCCTAAAATGATCTCTCCAAATGGATGTACAATGTGGATACAACACGTACATCATGGTAGGCCCCACAGAACTTGGTGGTGTCACCTTAGTAGCGAGTTTAGCTACTCAACGTGTCGGTAGCTAATTTACCTCTAATTTCTTTCTTCTAAAATTTAATTAGGTCATGTCATCTCACGACAATTTTATAAGATTAAATATATATATATATATATATATATATATATATATATATATATATTTACAAAATCTGCTTGATTAGTAAGGAATATTAGTTGCGGCCCAAGATGAGTGATGTCCATAAGATCCTCATCGTGGGCCTACCTTGATCTATACGTTATATATCTACTCCATTCATCCGTTTTCTCATATTATTTTAAGACTTGACCTGAATCAGTACTTGTGATTGGGTTAGATTCAGTCCGAATTAGTCTAGGACAGACCCGGACTTGGATCAAGTTAGGCATGTTGGACTCCGTACCAAGTCAGGTCGAGTTCGAGTCAGGCCTATTTCAAAATTGAATTGAGTCGGATCAGCCCTAACTCGGTTTGAATCGACTTGATGCCCACCTCTAACCTACATTTTACAGGGCATAATTCAACACGGGCCTTAAATCATGTGGGGCCACCGACAAAATGACGGGATTCATTGGACAAAGTGACGAGGTTATTAAACGAAGCGACAAAGTTATTTAAACAAAGTGACGAGGTTGCCCGACAAAGCAACATGATTCCACTAAACAAAGTAATAAGGTTAAATAAGACAAAGAAAATAGGGTTCCATTAGATAAAGTTACAGATTCTCGGAAAAAGTGATGGATGTTGCCAAACAAAGTGACCCGGTTACACTAAACGAAGTGACGAGGCTGGAAGACAAAGTGATTGGGTTTTACTATACAAAGTTGTGAGGTTGCCGGACAAAGTAACGAGGCTGTTAGACGAAGTGACGAGGTTCACTAGACAAAGTGATTGGGTTACTGGACAAAGTGATGGGGTTTTACTAGACAAAGAGAATATGTAGTAAGACAAAGTGACAAAGGTCTACTATATCAAGTGACAAAGTTCTACTATACAGAGAGTGATGAGGTTGCTAGACAAAGTGACGGGATTTCACTAAATAAAGTGAAAGAGGTGCTCAATAAAGTGAAAGAGGTGCTCAACAAAGTGATAAGGTTCTACTAGACAAAGCGACGTGATTATTGGACGAAGTAACGGGGTTCCATTAGATAAAGTGATGATGTTTCACTAGATAAAGTGATGGGGTTGCCAGATAAGTTGATAGGGTTTTGCTCGATAAAATAACGAGTTTTCGAATAAAGTCACTTGGTTCCACTAGACAAAGTGGCAATGCTACTGTGCGAAGTGAGAGGATCTCACTAGATAAAGTAGCGGCCTGTCAAATAAAATGATGGGGTTTCAATAGACAAAGTGACGAGTTTATTTGACAAAGTGATAGGGTTGCAGCACAAAGTGACAGGGTATAGTAGACAAAGTGATGGGGTTGCAATACAAAGTGACGGGGTTCAATAGACAAAGTGACGGGGTTGTAGCACAAAGTGACGGTGCATAGTAGACAAAGTGACGAAGTTGCAGTACAAAGTGACGGGGTTCAGTAAACAAAGTGACGAGATTGCAGTACAAAGTGACGGGGTTCATTAGACAAAGTGACGAGATTGCAGCACAAAGTGACGGGGTACAGTAGACAAAGTGACGAGGTTGCAGCATAAAGTGACGGGGTACAGTAGATAAAGTGACGAAGTTGCAGTACAAAGTGAAGGGGTTTACTAGACAAAGTGACGAGATTGCAGCACAAAGTGACGAGGTTGCAGCACAAAGTGACAGGACACAATAGATAAAGTGACGATGTTGCAGTACAAAGTGACAGGGTTGCAGTTGGCAGGGTTTGGTAGACAAAGTGACGGGGTTATAGTTGACAGAGTTCAGTAGACAAAGTGCCGGGGTTACAGTACATAGTAACAGAGTTCACTAGACAAAGTGATGGGGTACAGTAGATAAAGTGACGAGGTTGTAGCACAAAGTGACGGGGTACAATAGACAAAGTGACGATGTTACAGTATAAAGTGACAAAGTTCACTAGACAAAGTGACGGAGTTGCAATACAAAGTGACGGGGTTTAGTAGACAAAGTGACGAGATTGCAGTACAAAGTAACGGGGTTCACTAGACAAAGTGACGATGTTGCAGTACAAAGTGACGGGGTTCAGTAGACAAAGTGACAGGGTTGCAGTACAAAGTGACGGGGTTCAGTAGACAAAGTGACGAGGTTTGGATTGGATTCAGTCGTAATAAATGGTGGACATGACTCTCTCCATTGTTTTCTGTGGTGAGGTCCACTCGAGTTTTGGATCTGATTCATTCTTTGGCTCATGCCCTAAAATGATCTCTCCAAATGGATGGACGGTGTGGATACAAACATACATCATAGTGGGACCCATATAAATAGGTGACATCGCTTTAGTAGCGAGTCTCACTACTCAATGTGGCCCTGAATCCCAAATGGAAATGAAAGCGGATTGGCTACTCCCCCTACCACTAACCCGGTGGTGGTGGTGGTCGGTGCTCTATGGGCCCCACCATGATGTATGTGTTTCATCCATTCCGTTAATCTATCTTTACATATAATTTTAGGGGTTGATCCCAAAAATGAGAGGGATATAAATCTCATATGGACCACACCACAGGAAACAATGGTGATTGGATATCCATCATTAAAGTCCTCCTAAGGCCCACCGTACTGTTTATTTGACATCCAATCTGTTGGTTTGGTCATAAAGACCCAGATGAAGGGAAAAAACAAAGATCAGCTTGATCTAAAACTTTTATGGCCCCCAGAAAGTTTTTAATGGTCAACGTTCATCCAACAATGTTTCATGTAATGTGGTCCACTTGAGATTGGGTTATACCTCATTTTTTGTCTCAAACCATAAAATGATCTAGAAAAATAGATGGATGGCATGGATGAAACACATACACCATGGTGGATCCACATAGCACCGATGACGCAGGGATGAACGTGATGAGGATAACTACTCCGAATCCACGGAGCTTCTCTAGACTCCTCATAGAGACTTCTCGAATCCATGAGGAAAGAAAGTAGGAAATAAAAATAAATTCTAATAAATTCGAACTTGATTAATTAATCCCTAAAAATGAGTTCACAACCCTTTAAATAGGGGTACCAAGCAATGGGTAAGAAATTAGAATCAAACTATAACTAAAACTCCTAGAATCCGCGACTTACTATAAATAGTAAACTTACTATTTATAGACAGTCGTGATGTCTACTAGTGAGCAAGGTTTTCGGCCAAAAATAGCAAGTGTCCTATTTGGCTTCACCAAACTGTTCTCCTAATTATTCTAAGCTCTTTTCACGTTGGGCGCAACTCCTAAAGCTCGACGGATGAAGAGTTATAATCAAACTAAAACTTACTATTTATAGTAAAAACGAAATTAAAGCAGGGAAATGACCGTCAATCCAAGGGTTTTTCGCAATTCTAGGCGCGCAACCCGACGTAGTGGAGTTGGTTGGCTAAAGTAGCTCATTCTGCCCCAAAATCATATATTTTACATCAGGTAACTCATTCCGGATTGCGAGATACGCCCGATCTAAGGTCCGACGGTCCGGATCACTTCTGTCGTCGACCGGGCCTTTTCTGATCCATCTTGACCATGAAACTGTCCACAACCCGCTCTACATCAATCGAGTGGCAGGGGAGTAGCCAATCCGTTTCCAATGGAAACCATGGACGCGGATTCACTGGGGAAAGCCTTTTACATAAAGTTCTAGCGCTGGGCTGTATGGTGGGGTCCACCGTGATGTTTATAAGAATTCCAATCCATTCATCCATTTTTAGAACTCATTTTAAGACGTGTAACCAAAAATTAGGATGATCAAAAACTCAACTAGGCCGTACAAGATGAAACAGTGGAGAAAGGAATTCCTACCGTTGAAGCCTTCCTAGGCGTCTTGATGTTTATATGCCATCCAAACTGTTTATAAGGTCATTTTTACTAAGATGAAGTGAAAAAACCAAAATATTAGAATGATGCAAAACTTTTGTGGCCATACAAATATTTCAATGGTGGACACTAAATCCCCATGGTTTCCTCTCGTGTGGCCCATTTGATTTTTTGTATACACCTTAGTTTTGGTATGAAGTCCTAAAATGATATCTAAAAATGGATGAACGAGTTGAATTTATCACAAACATCGCAGTGGGCCTATCCGGAATCCTTGCACATGATCTTACTGTAAAGGCTTGGCCGGAAATCCGCGTCCCCATTATACACATGAAATCGGATTGCGTACTGAGTCTTATCGTACTGAGTAAACTCTGTTGGGCCCATTGTGAATTCATGTGGTTTATCCACGCCGTCCATCCATTTTTTCATATCATTTTAGGGATTGAGCTCAAAACTGAAGTATATCAAAAGCTCAAGTAGACTATACCAAAGGAAACAGTGGAAGTATTGATTTTCACCATTGAAATGTTTCTAAGCCCCTAATGATGTTTATTTTTCATCCAAACTATTCATAAGATCACAAAGACATGGATGAATGGAAAAAACAAATATCATCTTGATATAAAACTTCTGGGAGCCCCCAAAAACTTTTCAATGGTAGAATTCAATTCACACTGTTTCAAGTGATGTGGTCCACTTCTTTGGATATGATTAATTTTGGTTGCAAAACCTTAAAATTAGATGATAAAAGACATAGATGGAGTTGATACAATGCACGAATGACGGTGGGCTCCACAGACTTTACTCATGCTCAGCACACAAACCACTTCTGTTTAACGTTTCCGTTATACTTCTTATTAAATGTACTTTTTTAATATATTAAAAAAACCCGTTGATGTGGCACTTACAATGACCACGTGGACCAATGAAAATGCTGGAGTCAGGGAGTTCTTGACTCCAGGAAACACCCGCACTCTTGAGTAAAGCATGACTTTTTGGCTTTCCTGCATCGTCATTGGTCATGCATATTAAATGCGGACTTGGATTGCGTCCTAACCCTATCGGGACGGTAATTTATTTGGGCAAGGCTCTGTGGGGCCCACAGTGATGTAAGTTTTTCATCCACTCTATTAATCATTTTTCTGGTATCATTTTAAGGTATGATGCAAAATATTAGGCAGGTACAAGTCTTAAGTGGACCACAAAGTGGGGATTGAATGTCCACCATTAAAAAGTTTTTAGAGCTGGAGAAGTTTCGAATCAAGCTTATACTTGTGTTTTCACTTCATCCACATCCATGTGACCTTATTAATAAGTTGGATGGTAAAAAAAAATCACTGTGGCACTCATAAAGGTTTCAATGGTGGGTGTCATTATCACTGTAGCTTCCTTTGGTGTGGTCTACTGGAGTTGTGAACCTGCCTTGTTCTTTGGGTCATAGCTTAAAATGGTCTAATAAAAGCGATGATGAACTACGTGGATGAAATACTTATATCACTTTAGACCCCACAGAGGACTGAATTCTCGTCCATTAAATGCTGTAAAACTACGGTCCAATAATCACAACAACCACGATTTTCCAGCTTTGACGCAAACAGGAGATCCGGACTCGAGGATTCATAGGCTGATTGACTTGGATTGGGTAGTGTAGCACATAGCACTGATGCCGGTACTGTGTGATGCTAGAAAAGCTCTGTGGACCCACTACGATGAATGTGTTTTATCTACGCCGCCCATTCATTTTTCCTGCTCATTTAGGACATGAGCTTAAAAATGAGGCATATCCAAATCTTAGCCTAACCACATCATAGGAAACAGTGGTGATTGAACACTCACCGTTAAAAACTTCAACGGTGTTGCGCCCGCACGCGGACTGAATATGACATGCGTGACTTTGATGGTCCTAACTGTGCAGCCCACAGTGATGTATGTATCTTATATCCATACCGTCCATCCATTTCACAGTATCATTTCGGGGGAGCCCGAAAATGTACCAGATACAAAATGTCAAGTGGACCACACCAGAAGAAGCTGTGGTGACTGCACACCCGTCATTAAATACTTTTTGGGCCCACGGGAATGTTTATTTTCAATCCAATACGTAGATAAGGTCTAAAATACCACATAAATATTATCTTGATCCAAAACTTTCATGGCCCCAACTTTTATGGCCATTGAAATGTTTTTAATGGCCAATCAGCACTCTTCGGGTGGTGTGGTCTACCAGAGATTTATATTTATTGCAATTTTTTTAAAAAAAATTTATATCATACCTTAAAATAATCTAGTAAAAAAGATGGATGACACGTACATAAGCGCATACATCATGGTGGCCCACAGTGAGGGACCCACCGTGTATTGCAGTCAAAAGTTCAAGAGAGTAAACTCTGTAGGGCCCACCATGATTTATGTATTAAGAAGTGGGGCTAAGGCCAGATTTTTTACTAATTTGTTTTAGCTTGTCAGGTTGAAATCTATTTGAAGTTTTTTTATTAGGGTTGGCAATGAGCTCGTGACTATGGTAAGCCCATGGGCCTAGGTGGCCGGGCCTACTTATAACGCAGTTGTAGGTGTATTTAATGGGTTGTGCTCCATTTTAATCTTGAAAGCAAGGGATATTAAAGCAAATGAGTTAAGTTATGGCTAACTCACTCCCATTTCAAGGATGCACATAGGTATTAGAAAAGGTTTCAATTCCCAAATCAAATAAAATTTAGTTAAATCCTTTCAAGTAAATAGATCAAAGGATTGGTTATCTACCTGATAATTTATTAACAGGTGAGACCATGTGTTAGAAATCTAAACCCAATTAGTAAATGGATGAGGATTAGGTCATTGGTCCATGTGGGGCTCACTGTGATGTTTATCTTGTATCTAATATGTTCATCTTTTTGCCAGCTCATTTTAAGACATGAATATATGTGGCAAATCAAAAAAATTAAATGGAGCTCACCTCATAAAATAATGGGGATGGAAATGCCCACTGTTCAAACCTTCTTGGGCCACTGTGATGTTGATATGTCATCCAATCCATTTATAAGGTGATTCTCATGGGAATGAAGGGAAAAGACAAACATCAACCTAATGTAAAAAAAATTGGCCCCAAAACAAGTTTTAATGGTGAGCGAATCCTTGTTCCTATAGGACATTTGGATACACTCTCTTGTGTGTTCTATATAAAGAGAAACACAGATAGAGAAATGTATTTCATTCATAGTGGTTGGTTAGATGGTTGAATTATCAAGTTTTCAGTCTCTCGATCATCTCAATACTTAGGGTCAAAGATGTTTAGTTTAGATTAAGCCGCATTAGGCTCGGACATGCCTAGCACAATACACGCATGTCACATGATCAGATTTCATCCAAACACCAAGCATGACAAATATTGCCAAAATTTTGAAATCATCTCATGATATTTTCATTATAAATAAGTTGAATGGTACTAGTGTGATAATCTAGTGAGACTTTTAAAAATAGGCCATTTTGAATCCCCCCCTCCTCCCCCCTTCTTTTTTTTTTTTTTTTTTTTCCTTTTTGTAAAATTTATCCTAAGATGGAAGTAAAGTTATTTACAGCTCAAACTCATTACACAATTATATATATTAAAATTTAAAATTTATTTATCGACTATAATAAATATTTTTTCAATTTTTAGCCAAATATTTTCCTAGTACCCCCAACAAAACATCAAATTTTAAAAATATTATAAAAAATTCCAAGCTGAGAAATTCCCCAAATGTTGATTTGAGACTATGGTCTCTCCAGTTGAATATTGCAGGCCGTTGTGGTTCTTCTGCACTTGACGGCCTATTATTGGGCCAATAATCGGAGGAGGATTAGCCTATAGGGATTCTTAAGCATGACCTATCCTCAGCAGTGGGACCTGAAAGCCAATCCACAAGGAAAAAACCACGCATTTCGCATTCGTGGAGGATTACGAATCTTTTGGGCTGGTCTACCTCGCGCTAGACCCGTTTACCTAGACAGGCTAACGACGACTGACTTGATAGTGGAAGCCGGACGCGGATTTCCTGCTAAAGGCCGTGGCAGACGGAAACGGATTGGCTACTCCAGACGAGGATTTCCCGCGAAAGTCTTTTGCAGGAAGTTCCTGCGTTGGTATGCAAGGTGGGGGCTACCGTGATGTTTATGAGAAATCTAACCCATTCGTCCATTTTCTGAGCTTATTTTAATAAATATGACAAAAAATGAGGAGGATACAAGACTCAAGTGGGTCATTCGAGATGAAACAATGGAAAATGAATGCCTACCGTTGAAACCTTCCTAGGCTCCACCTCGATGTTTCTATTCCATCCAAACCGTTTACAAGGTCATTTTCACTGGGACGAAGTGAAAATATGAAAAGTTAGACCGATACAAAACCTTTGTGGCCATATAAATGTTTCAACGGTGGTCACTAAATCCCCACTGTTTCCTCTCGTGTGGCCTATTCGAGTTTTGAATACACCTTATTTTTGGCCGAATGTCTTAAAATGATCTCTAAAAGGGGATGGACGGAGTGGCTTTCTCACAAACATCACAGTGGGCCCACCCAAATTCCTTGTGCAGGAACTTCCTTCGGAGGCTTTCGCAGGAAATCCGCGTCCGGCTACGCCCCCTTGACTCCGGCCCTTTTCTGGTGGTCCGTACTCCGTGGCCCCACCATGATGTATTTGTTTTATCCATTGTGTTCATCCGTTTATACAGGTCATTTTATTTTAGGCCCAAAAATGAGAGGTACATAAATCTCAGGTGGACCACACCACATGAAAATAATAGTGATTGGATATCCACCATTAAAATCCTCCTAAGGCCCATTGTACTGTTTATTTGACATTCAATAGGTTGATTATGTCATACAGGCCCATATGAAGGAGAAAAACAAAAATCAGCTTGATCCAAAACTTTAATGGCTCAAAATGTTTTGTTAATGGTCGACATCATTCAATACTCTTTCCTATAATGTGGTCTAATTAAGAAGGAATATATCTCATTTTTTGTCTCATAGCTTAAAATGATCTGTAAAAATAGATGGATGGCATGGATGAAACACATAAATCATGGTAGGGCCCACCGAGCACCGACCAGCAGCCATTGCCTGGTGCCTGGGGAGTAGCCAATCCGTTTCCGTGGCAGACCCGTTCATCTAGACAGGTCAACGACGATTGACGTCTGACTGGATAGAGGAAGCCGGACGCAGACAAGTTCCTGCGCCGTAACACAGGTGGGCCCACTGTGATGTTTACGAGAAATCCACCCGTCCATCTGTTTTTTGAGTTCATTTGAGGATATAATAGCAAAAATGAACGGGATCCAATTCTCAAGTAAGCCGAAAACATGATAATTAAACATTCACAGTTGAAATATTGGTGGGGCTACATAAGTTTCGAATCATTCCAATACTTTTGTTTTAAGTTAATCCCTGTAAGAATTACGTTGTGAACAGTATGGATTAAATGTAAACACCACTGTTCATCCCACGGAGGTTTCAACAGTGGGAATTTCTCTACCCACCTTTTCCTTTAATATGGACTACTTGAGACTTAGATCCTAACCACATTTGGTCTTGAGCTCATAAAAGGGATGGAAGGAGTGGAGTACACACAGGCATTATTAATGTGAAAGGCTTTCACGGGAAATCCGCGTCAGATGAAGCCATAAAAGGTAAACGGATTGGCTACTCCCCTGCCACCAGCCTATGGCCGATGGTCGGTGCTGTGTGAGCCCACCATGATGTATTTGTTTCATCCATTTCATACATCTATTTTTTTTATATCATTTTATGGTATGAGACCAAAAATGAGGAATACCCCATCTCAATTGAACCCAATTACAGAAAACAGTGTTAAATGAGCATAGACCATTAAAAACATTTTGGGGGCATAAAAGTTTTAGATCAAGCTGATCTTTGTTTTTTCCCTTCATCTGTATCCGTATGACCTAATCAACAGATTGGATGTAAAATAAACAGTACAATGAGCCTTAGGAGGATTTTAATGATGGATATCCAATCACTATTGTTTTCCTGTAGTGTGTCCACATGAGAATTATATATCTATCATTTTTGGGATCAAGCCTTAAAATTATCCGTAAAAATGGATGAAATACATACATCATGGTGGGGCTCACAGAGCACCGATCACCAGTCCCTTGGCCAGTGGCAGGGGAGGGGAGTGGCCAATCCGTTTCAGAAAAAAAGGGGGAAGCCGATTGGCTGCTGTACCACACACCACTGACCTGACTGGTGTGTTGACGTCACCAAGTTATGTGGGTCTCATCATAAGGTATGTGTTATATCCAAACCATCCGTACATTTAGGGAGCTTGTTGTAAGACTTGATCTGAAAATTAAGATAGATTCAAAGATCAAGTGGACCACACTGTAAAAAGAAGTGGGAGATTGAACGTCTACCATTGAAATCCTTCCATGGGTCACATAAGTTTTGAATCAATATGATATTTGATTTTCCTCTTCATCCAGGTCCTTGTGACCTCATGAACAGATTAGATGGAAAATAAACATTGTGGTGGGCTCTCTCTCTTCTCCACCGGCTGAAACTAGTGCTTGTTTTAGTAATGAAAAAGCAAAATGCCTGAATAACATTGCTTTAGCAAGGCTTTCTTTTAAAGCCCTCGAGTACAAGCATCCATTACACATCTTACCAGGTTAGTATGAATATGTCGGGTTAGGGTTTGATTGCCCTGTGAGTTATCTGGTGAGGTTGTTTCCGGCATCGGTTTCCACCTCTGCTCTGGTTTTGCCGTAAAAAACTTTCTTCGATCAATATTGCTGAATGTTTTAATGGTGAGAATCATTGTCCCACTTCTATTTGTTGTGTGGTACACTTGAAAATTTTTATATGATTCGGTTTTATGCTCATAATATAAAATGGTATCTTCAAATGAATGAACGATTTAGATATAAAAATTATATTATTTTGAGGTTCATGTAACTTTGATCTTCTTTGAAACATTCGTACAACTTGGAGCTCGAGCCAATCTCCTTCCGTAAAGAGGGAACTAGGAAGAAAAGCATGTATGTGAATTAAAGGCTCCAAAATCCTATTTTGGACAATCATAGCTATTGATTGATGGACATTGGTTTTTGGAATTTGGACAGTTGATGTGTTATTTCAAGTGCAGAAAGATGGGTCTTGTTCCAATGATGCTCATTCACGGGTTGAAAAAAACACACTGGAGATTCAGGCCATTCACTAGGTAGTGTGCACTGTTGGATTTTTACTTTGGCTACCCATTTTTCTCATACAAGTTCGACCGTTCTGGTGTGAACAGACATCGTTTTTGTCAACAGCGTGCTCTTGGAAAAGGAATTGCCAGGAATCTCAGACACATGCTCCAGGAGCCTGAATCCATAACACGTTTGCCTCTTCACATCAGTGGCTCATCACTGAATAATGAACCTTTTAAAACTAAGCTTACCACCACATAAATTCAAATTCTATAAATTAATTCCAAATATGTCATTTTCAAAAAGAAAAGGGCCGGGTTGGTCATGCTGAAAACGGCCTTGAACTCCATTTAAACAATTGTTTGACCGATAATACCTCATTTTTTAAAAAGGGTTTTGGGGTACCCATTGAGGGCCCTAAATATAGTCAAGTTCCTCCAAGAAATATATCTACCGTCTTTGTTTTGACTGGCAATATTGCAGTCAGAATTTATCTTCTTCCACCTTGTCTGGGTAATTACTTTATATGATGGTGAACTATGATGATTCGTAGGCAGGCGCAAATCTGCTCGTGGAAGACACTAACTCGTTCTAATCCGTTCAAATCTTATGGAAGCGGATTGCGTTACTCACTACGCCCAGGATACTGAGTAAACTCTGGGAGGTCGACCATGATTTATGTATTTTATCTGCTCCGTCCATCCATTTTATCAAATAATTTTAGTGCTTGAATCCAAAAATGAAGCGTATCTAATGTTAAAATGGACCAAGCCACATGAAACAGTTGAATTGAACGTCTACTGTTGACAAATTCTCGGGGGTCACAGAAGTTTTGGATCAATTTTATATTTGTGTTTTCCCTTCACCCATGTCTGTATGATCTTATGAATAGGTTGGATGACAAATAAACATCACTGTGGGGCCCAGAAAGGTTTCAATGGTGGAAATCATTATTCCCACTGTTTCCAGTAGTATGATCTACTTGATCTTTGGATATGCTTCAATTTTCAGCTCAACCCCTTAAATTAGATGGAAAAATGGATGATGTTGAGGATAGACCACATACGTTCAAGGTGGGCCCAACTGAGTTTACTCAGTACCATAAGAGCAATATGAGTAACTCAGCACGCAATCCAATTTCAAATCTTATGGCCCAATGCAGATGAGCCGTAATATGAATTACCGAGTTTGTGGACACTGACTAAAATTTTAAAACAGGGAAAGATGAACTGTCCAAACTCACAGATGCATGAATGTCTTCTAATCTTAGGTCAGGATTGTCCACAACTTGATGATGGAACGTGTCCCATCTACAGTGCCATGTTTAGGAGTATTTGAATTGGCATATTTTTCTCCATCAATTTCCCAATTCACAGGCTAGACTTCTATATCAGTTATGTACCAATTTAAAAATGTTGGTGAATCTTCCTACCAATGGTGATTCAAACAATCCAAGATATGGATCCAATTGCCTATGCATCATATCTCTAGATCAAGAAATCTTAACCTCAATTGATTATTGGACCTCTCTTATATTTTTCGCTCATGCCTTAAAATGTGCTGGTGCAACTGATAGACCGAGCATATATAAAAAAGGCACATTTGGGAGGGCCCCAGAGAACTTGGGGTTACTGGCTAGCCGCGTCCATCCAACACGCTCAGTTTGTTAGCTTGTGCAAGAGAGCTCATTGTTTATGAAATCATATATGTTCCCACTGCAGTTGCTACCCTGAAATCCTCAAATGCAACAATCATGAACTTCAATACATGGAATCGAAGTGTAGGACATGGTGGCTAGGATGTGATAATTTAGGAGCTTCTAGCTGGCTCATGTTAGGGCCGGTGTCCAAAACTGAGGCCCATTCAACACTACACTAGTAGGCCACACTTTATGAAATAGTGGGAATGGAGGCTACAATCCAAACCTTATTGAAGCCAGCAAAAGATAGGGGTTCGCTTTTTGAATGGGTTAAATGACATATAAAAACATCACAGTGGGCTTTAGAAAGATTTCAATATTAGGCATCCCCCTCTCTACTATTCCTATGATGACTACTTGAGTCTGAAGATGCATATTTTTGGGCTGTCTTGAAACGTGCAGGCATAAACGATGAATGGAATGAATGTTGTACACATATCATTAGAGGCCCCACAAATAAGTCTTCCTCACATAGATTAGAATTGTCCAGAACCTGATGACGGGGATCTGTCCAACGTTTGAATTATCATACTTTTCTCGTAGGTATCAGTTTCCATTTCCCTGGGCCATACTCGCATGTATATCAGTTTAATTTGTACCAATTAAAATATAGTAGGGACACTTCTCATGATAGGTGATTCAAACCATCTAAAATATGAATTCAATTGGGGATGAAGCATATATCTAAATCATGAAATTTTAAACTTCTAATTACTAGCTATCAAATGGACCATTAAAAGTAAATTATTGAATGGTCCAAATTTAAAGCGAAGGAGTCGTTACCATTTTTTTAATAAGTGCAGCCCGAGCATAGGGAGTCAAGCCCCATTTTCTTTGGGTTGCATTCCTGCAGGGCCCAAATAGTATAATTTTTTTCATTAGCCACAAGTCATTGCTAAAGGGGTGCACACCTCGTTTTAATGTTCATACTTCTGTAAGAACTCTATTTAGTGGGCCTTACTGATCAACGGTATAGATTGTCATTCAGTTGGACTGGATAATTGAATAGACCAGTGGGCCCCACTTCATGTGATTCGCTGCGCAATTCTGATTGCGCAACAATGCGTATTAGGGCTGGAATGCTATAGCTGTTTATGCAGACAACAGTTTGAGTCGAACTAGGACACAACAATGTGGAGCATGGGAGAGGAAGTTTTGATGGGTTTCAAACTCCCCCTCTACAGACTCTATATAAGAGAGCTGGGTCCCCAATCCTACACCATGACAGAAATTCTAGTCCCATCTTTTGAATTGCAGAAAGGGCGTGAAGGAGAGGAAGATCTTAGCTTTATCTTCTCTGGTATTTTATATAGAAGATCTGGTGTTCTATTCTCAGCAATGACGTCTCAGCTAGGTAAGCCATCCGCCCCCTTGATCACCATGTCCCATGCACAGACAGATCCGTGGGCCTATTCTACATATAGATTAAGTTCCACAGTTGGTATCAAAGCTTCCTGTGCATAGGTATGGATGATCACATCCAACTATATCTGATCAGGGATTTTTGAATTCCTGAAACAGTTGTGATCAGGGATTTTCGAATCCCTAAATCTAGAAATATTCAAATCAGGGATTTGAATTTCGAAAACCCTAAAGACAACTATTCGAATTAGGAATTTCAATTCCCACATCCAGAATTAGGGATTTCGAATTCGAATCCCCAAATTCAGATATCAATTAGGGATTTCGAATTTGAATCCCTGAATTCAGATATCAATTAGGGATTTTTTTTTTAATTTTATTATTATTTATTATTATTATTTTTTAAAATTTGGAATCCCCAAAATTTTGTGATTAGGGCTTTCAGATTTGAATCCCCAAATTAAGAAAATTAGGGCTTTCAGATTCGAATACCCCAAAATCCAGATTTTCATATTAGGGATTTGGATTCGAAACCCTAAATTGAGTTTCAGATTAAGGAATTTGGATTTGAAACCATAATTACAGAAACCCATATTAGGGATTTTAAAAATCCTAAATCCGCTTTTTTTCAGATTGGGGATTTCGATTCGAATCCCATATCGAAATTAGGGATTTCCATTAGTAAACCAGCATTCAAGTAAATATTGGGGATTTTGATCCCATCGGACGTCATCGATCTAGTCTCTTACCTTGACCTGATGGATCGGCGGCCATTGACGAACCGTGTCACAATTAGACGAAGATGATGGCTCACCACCATCTTTCTTCCTCTTTCCGAAGCCATTACCAGCGTCTTGAGCTTTCATGTTCACCAATGGCAGCCGCGGCCACCACTGTTTCCGACGCTGTTTACAGTGCCATGTTGCTGCGACTGCAAGAAATCTTATAGATAAGAGGAGCCTGATCTCTCCTTGTCGCATTGGGCGAACTGCCTGATAGGCTCTCTCATTCTCTCTCTCTCTCTCTCTCTCTCTCTCTCTCTCTCTCCTACAGTGAGAAATTTCGGAGATAGGCTCGGGTAGAGTCTAGGGCGTTCTGCCCTGTTGAGATTCTGAGATGCAAAAGGTCGGGATTTCTCCCGTTTTAATTATCGGGTAATTGGACCCAATTTTAGTCTATTCGGGTCCACCTCATAGATCCGTGAATTGGGATATGATTCCATTAGGGCCTAAGTTGGATAAGGCCCAGTTGCATCTGGGCCTTGTATCTTCTCTCCGTTTGGGATGAATAGGCGCACTATATATTAGATCGACGTGTTTAATTCATGAGCATATAGTTTTGGTACATTTAGATAAACAGTGAAGTAGTTGAACCTACCATCATCTTTTGTATCCATTTGACACTGATATAAGCATCTCATTAACACTTAAAATTGTTCTAGACTAGGCTTATGCTGCTCATTATAGATTATGTTGATCTCATAAAGAGTCCTGATTTGGCCCTATTATAGGCCCATCACCCATCCTTAAGAGTTAATATGGACCATTAGAATATATCGTATGAAACCTATCCACATGTTTCACTTTAAGGTTCGTATATTTTCCAATGATCAATACCGACTATCTTATGGGCCGCATCGGACTGATTAAGATAGAATCAAAACAGAGGCAGGATTATAATAGCAATCTTAAAGTCTATATTTGTAGTTTTGGATTCGATTGTGTTAGCCACCATAGTGACCTCAATCGATGAAAAATATTACAGGTACAGACTTGTAACATTGGGATAAGCAAATTGCATGCAGTTGCGTACACATTTTCATGCGTACGATAATGAAAATATAGATGATTACCGTTTGACAGTCAAGTGAACGGGTGAAGTAAATGGTGCTGGTAACGTAAAGCTGAAAGACTCATCTCACCCACAGATGTTGAGTGTCTCAGATTTACATGAGTTACATCACTTAGCTTCATGTTCAGGAGAATCACTAACATGTTGTTATTACCGCCCATAGGAGGAATGATGATGATGTAACAGATTCTCACCAGGATGAGATGGTTGGGCCCATCATCGTCCTGGATGATTCAGTTGATGCCTCTCTTAACAAATGAATTGATTTAATTTGCCTGATATTCTTTGTTTACAATCACGACATTGCTTCATGAAATTATGAACTAATGTGAGTATATGTGTATCTTTTATATTTCAGTCTCAATTCCCACTAGTACACATCAAGTCTCCGTCCTAAATGAGTCTAATTATGTTCAATGGAAGAACGCTATTGAAGTTGTACTAGGCTGTCTTCAATTAGATCTTACCCTGATAACACCAGAATCGTCAAAGCCATCTGATAATGCCACTGAAGCTGAATATAATCGATGAGTTGCATGGTTTGGATCAAATGATACATGCCTAAAAGTCATTAAGTATTCAATTTCTGAATCGATGAAGGGTGTCATGCTTGAAATAGACAAGGCCAAAGTTTTCTTGACTGAAATGGAAAAACGATTCAAGAAATCTAATAAATCTGAAGTGGGCATTCTTCTGAATAAATTGACTCGCTCGTCCTACGATGGAAAAGGCAACATTCGTGAATACATTGTAGAGCAGATCGAAGTTGTTTCTAAGATCCGTGCTCTAGGGCTTATACTCACTGATGATTAACTGGTTTATTTGATCATGAACAACCTACCTCCCCAATTCAGCACGTTCTTGGTAAACTATAACACTCTGAAGGACATGTGGACATTGGATGAACTCATCACTCAGTGCGTCCAAGAAGAAGACAGGATCAGGCAAATGGTAAAAGTTTAAAATGTTAATATGGTGACTTCAGGAAAAGGACATGGGTAAGGGAATAAAGGTAAAAGGAAAAGGAAACAAGGTTCTAATAAAGGATTCTCTGGTCCTCCATCTGGAAACCATGAGAATCAATTTAGAAATGGATCTAAACGCAAACGGGTTAAAGGTAAACCGTGCTTCTTTTGTAAAAAGGTGGGTCATCTAAAGAAAGACTGCGAAGGTTTCCAGAATTGGCTCATAAAGAAAGGTAATCATTCTATTTTTGTCTGTTTTGAATCCAATTTAACCAATGTGTCAGTGGATTCCTGGTGGATAGATTCAGGAACTACTATTCACATATGCACTTCTATGTAGGAATTACTACAGGCCAGGCCACCAACTGATGCGGAACGCTCAATATACGTAGGCAATGGTGTTAAGGTTGACGTGGAGGCAATAAGAGTCTATAGGCTTAAGTTAAAGACTAGTCATTTTTTGAATTTAGTAGATATATTCTGTGTGCCATCTATAAGGTGCAATTTAGTTTCAATTTCTTATTTGGATAACACTACACCAAAATCGTCATTTAGGAACGGTTTAAAACCGTTCCTAAATGCTTCAGGAACGGTTTAATACCGTTTCTAAATGATGCGTCGCAGAAAATCAGGAACGGTTCAGAACCGTTTTGGGTACCGTTTCAATTTTTAGAAACGGAATTTTTGGAATGGTTTTAAACCGTTCTGGTGCCAACGGCACATTTTTACGCAAAAAATTTTAGAAACGGTTTCTAATGCTTATTTGTTGCCAACTGTCAGATTTTAGGAGGTAATTTTAAGAGTAATTTTAAGAATAATTTTAAACCCCTTTATTCATTGTATGAGAGAGAGTAGGGTATGTAATCTACTTGTATTAATGCCTAAAATGGAATTTGATTTTAAAACTACAGATATGCAAGTCCGATTATCGGTTGGGCCACATGAATTCATCCGGAGAAACACCTGTTAAATCCGTTGCTATTTGATGGAGCAATGGCTGGTATGAAATAATAAAAATAAACCAACGGTCCACATTCAGGAGGAAAGGGGCTAAAGATTGGAAGATTTTGATTGCATGGCCCATCCATGATGGGCCCACCATATTAACGGCCTTGGATAACCCAACCTTGACCCATACACATGCAATAGAGAGCTTGGCACACTCCATACAATACATGAAATGTACCATACATCATCCTGATTATTTAATTGCACCCGAAATTAAAACCGTGCATGAACTGCCCACCTTAAACTGAGTACTATTGACGTGGACTTAGTGGGCCTGAGCCCGTCTGATTATTATACTATCTAGAAACTAGCCCATGGGCCCAAAATCAAGCCCAAGTCCATCTGGTGACGGCCCACACAAGCTATGGGCCAGGCTGGGTTTACTATTAGGGTTACTCAAGCTTCTTGTGTGACTTCTATCTCCATCTTCAGGTCCGTTGGATCTTAACCGTTGGTTTTGTTCTCATGGGCTTCTTTGGGCGTGACTGGTGTTGGCCCACCAAATTGATTATCATTGTCACCGTTGATCTTGTAGGCCTCTTCTGGCATGATTTCTGCTGGCCCAGCTTCTCCATTCTCCACACATTGTCCAATGTCCTGGTGAGCTTTGTTGCTCTGGAGGATGCTCATAGTCTAGCCTCTGAGCTGCTCAACGACTGCCTCATCTGTCAACGACTATGATCTATTACTAAAACATTCTCTATATACATAAATATACATTTGAAGAGGAACTTCAGGCATGCATGGTCAAGCTATCCCACCTGATTATCATTGTGGCCCACATGACTAGCAGAGCTGCCTGATTTCCTAGCCATTTGGGACACATGAACTGGTGGTGTACATGAACTGCCATAAGTACAAAAATAAAAAGGTATCAAATTCAAATTCAGTGAAATCATGAAAGTAGAAGTTTCAGTTGTCTAGACCATTAATCTATTAAAGGGATAATCACATGGAATCACTCCAATGGGGATTTTCATGGCATCACATCACACCATAAGAAAGAAACAGTTGTACCTATGATTCAATGAAACCCAAAATTCGTTGTCACTCTTCAACAAGCAATGCTAGTCGATTGATCTTGAACACCTCTAGCAATGAACCAAACCAGAAACATCCTTTTGTTTCTACAGAACAGAATAACAACCGAAAATTATGAATACTTGCGCTAGAAAACATGAACAGAATAACAACTACATGGTACCTATCCTTGTAAAAGAATATAACTCATCTATGATACATTTGTTTCTAGGGTTTTGACTAAAATCAGCATGTGAAATACCTGGTACATGTTGGGTCCATCGCCAACCAGTCCAAGCTCACCATATAAGGCCTGGCACAACCATTAGAATTGTATGGCCTTCAAAGTGAGATGGTTTTGTATGGCTGCTTTTGCCGACCACAAGTGCAGGAGTTCTTCCCATGGTACGTCCCACATTATCTTGCAGGGTTTCTCATCCAGTTTATCTAGAGCCGGACACACTATAATAGAAGTAGAAAGATAAGTTAAACATCAATAAGAAATAAGAGAAATAATAAAAAGAAAGAAGACTTATTCCATTAAACACACCTGCAGCAGCATGACATGCTTGTTTGTTATTAGAACAATCCATCTGGTAGGGCACAATGAAATGTTCTTCATAATAATCGGACAAGCATATTTTGAAGGCTCCTTGAATATTTTCAGTACAACCGAAATGTCTACTAGCTTCTGCAAGGTATAGGATCATCGAAATTGGGAAATGGTAGATGTACGTCAATAAAATTGCTTCAACAGAAATTTTAATTCTCCTAGATTAAATACACGAAAGTCTTTGAATCCAAATGACCTTCCAGGTGAAAAGTTTTTGCATGTTAAAATTTGTTGATTTTTAGTTTGATTACTAGGAATCTCTCGTGATCAAACCTCATAGTGCAATTTTCAATGCCCCGCAAAACTCATTCGCCTATTATCTCAACTTAGTCTCTTTTTTTTTTTTTTTTTTTTTTTTTTTTTACGATTTTTGATTTATTTCAAGGATTAGAAATAACTCTTGAAACACTAGATAGTATAGGAAGGAATCCCAACTAAAGAACACAAAACAAGCATCCACACTATTGTAGATTTAGCATGTATCATGAACATTGTTCCGGTATCAATGATAATATCACAGGAAGAACTCCTGCACTTTGGAGTCGGCAAAAGCTAATGGAGCCTTCAAAATTGATTTTTTTTTTTTTTTTTTGTTTTCGGTTCCCTTAGATGGATTCTGGATTTTAATTAGGAATTGTTCAAATGAAATTGACATGAACAAAGAAATGACAAGATGAAAGTCAATCACATGCCCCTGAATCTAGTTTCCCCCTAGCTCCTTCAGTTATAAATGAATGGGCATTGGCTACCAACACATATAACATGACCAACAAGAAAGTTCACAAGTCAATCTCATTCAAAGCATCATTTTCAAAAGTAAAATTTGCAACTCAATATTCAACAAGTACTGAAGATGTGAAGCGATTCTTTATTGACTCCGAGTCACTTAGAAATAAAGCTTGCCTTCTTACCATTTCCACTTTGCAACGTAGCACGATAATTGTATTAAGATCTAAATCATCCTGAATTAGAATCCATAGAGAGTGGATAGCTAAGATTTTCGCAAACCCAACTCAACCTAACCCTAAGAAATATACCCCATCTCAAAAAGAAGCTAGTATTTATCGAGAAAATCTCTCCTGACACTAGCTAGTAATGCACATTAAAAGGAGAAAGAAAATGACAATATTTCACACTTCACAAAATCCCACTTCCAAACAGAGCTTTCCTACAAAGTTAGAGTTTAGACTAGGTCCCGGGCCCAGCGAAACCAAGTTGATGCTGTAAACTAAAGAGTCAACAGTGAGCTTTTAGGCATTACATTTAGCAAATACAATCATGAGGAATGAAAAATAGATCCAGCTTTTGGTTTCCATGAAATTAGAGATAGAAAATTGGAATTTCTAGCAGGAATTGTTAAAAAACAATATGATCATTGTCAACCACGACAAGTTGTACAATCTCAATATCAAACAAAAGCTTACCTTGAACTGTCTAAAATAGGTATTTCGGGACCTTTGGCCGAGGTAGAGGCTTGCAACCTGTTCTTTGATAAATTTCGTGAGAAGATCATTACAAAAACAGTTAGTTTAAGACACTTCTAAAGTATTGTGCTTTCACTTGCTATGTTTGTAGGACCTTAAAATAAAATTAAATGATGTGCAAGATTTTTAGCAAATCCACTTTGAAAAGCAAAAATAAAGCCACATAGACATGGCCAATACAATAGGATACGTTGGTACTGCCAATAGGGAACCCTGGTGGTGAATGAAAAATAATTAAAATAAAAAGAAAGCAGAGGCACTTTAAGATGGCCATAGCTTTTTCCGTAAAACAACAAATTAATGGGTAGATTGCCGAAATCCAAGGCCTCAAATAAGAGAAGCCAATTTCTCAACAGTGCAAAGATAGGAAACTGCCTACCTCCCCAACACCCCAATCAAGACAAGGAATCAAGAGAGAAGAAGGAATAACCTTTTCATGAAGCAACTTACATATATGAATGAATACATTACAGGAACACCCAATATCCTTTGATCAAAAAATGATTTTGAAACATAAAAGCTAAGCTTGAGATAGATGTCTATAAAAAGATAAAGAAACCAAGTCATTTCTAGGAGACTTAATATAACTGATTCAAATTTCAACCATGTAGCACAATGGCTAGCCAGGCCAGACATGCTAATCCATGTGCCAATTGCAGAAAGAAGATTTTCATTCGCACAATCTCTCACGTGAGTTCGGTGTTCCACCTTTATATGACAATTCATACTGTTGGCATCATTGGACCCACTTCAGGTGGCCCATGAACGAAAAGTGCTCCCACCAGATGAGAAAACTCATCACCTGAACATTTCGGATGGCCATGTTGGAAAGAAAATACAACAACGATCAAATGGATGGATTTAATGGTGGAATCTTCCAACCTGTGGCAAGTTACGCATAGATCATTACCTAAAGTGGATCCCGTCATATCAACTGCTTGGACCGTTGAACAAAAAATAACAAGAAAGAGTGCGCATCGTTTCCTTGATACCATCATTACTATACTTTTTTTAAAAAAAGTTACATAATCATTTAACATCTCAAGGATTGCTTTGGAAGCCTATCTTACCTGGGTGTGGATGCGGGTGTTGGGTAACCACTACGCCAAAACAGCGAAAAAAGGACGGTCCAAAACCGTCTCAAATGACCAAAAAGGACGGTCATGGACCGTCGCATAGGCAGTCAAATTTTGACGTGTCCTATTACTTAAAGGACGGTTGAAAACCGTCATTCTTATTGACAAAAAAGACGGTCATGGACCGTCCCTAAAAAGACGGTCATGGACAGTCCTTAAAATGGACTATAATACAATCTCTATGAGCCCAACAAGGACGGTCATGGACCGTCCTTTAAAAGGACTGTCATGAACCGTCCTTTAAAAAGACTGTCATAAACCGTCTCTTATGGGCCTTCAAAGGACTGTTATCGACCGTCTTGTATTATCCTTCAAAGGACGGCTATAGATCGTCCTTTAAACGGACGGTCATGGCCCGTCCTTAAAAAGGACTGTCATGGACCATCTCGTATGAGCCTTCAAAGGACGGTTATAGACCGTCCTTTTAAAGTACTTCAAAGGACGGTCCTGGACCGTCCTTTAAAATGACTGCTATAGGCCGTCTCTTATCACCCTTAAAGGACATTTCAAATTTGACCTGTTATAATCTTCTTCCTGATATACACCTGTTATACAATATATTTCATCACATTCACATCCTAATATACACCTGTTATACAATATATTTCATTACATTCACATCCTGATATACACCTGTTATACAATATATTCATCACATTCACATTCACATCCATCTAAACCCAAACTGACACAATCTTCCTGATATACACTTGTTAAACAATATATTTCATCACATTCACATCCATCTAAACCCAAACTACGTAAATCCATCCAAACACAATCTTCCTGATATACACCTGTTATACAATATATTTCATCACATTCACATCCTGATATACACCTGTTATACAATATATTTTATCACATTCACATCCTGATATACACCTGTTATACAATATATTCATCACATTCACATTCACATCCATCTAAACCCAAACTCACACAATCTTCCTGATATACACCTGTTAAACAATATATTTCATCACATTCACATCCATTTAAACCCAAACTACGTAAATCCATCCAAACACACAATCTTCCTGATATACACCTGTTATACAATATATTTCATCACATTCACATTCACATCCATCTAAACCCAAGCTACGTAAATCCATCCAAACAAACAATCTTATCCACATTACATTCATCCACGCATAATACATATAAGTTTAACTTCATAAGTAAAAAAACAATCTTATCCACATTTCATCACATTCACATCCATCTAAACCCGAACTACATAAATCCATCCAAACATAAACAACATCCATCCAAACACAAACAATCTTATTCACATTACATTCATCCACGCATAAGCTATAGGTTTAGGGAACTGAGAATAGGTTAAGGTTTAGGTTTAGGAAATCGGGTTTGGGTTCGGGATCGGGTTTAGTTTTGGGTTTTCAAGTTTTGGTTTAGGTTTAGGTTAGGGAGTTGAGATTAGGATTAGGTGTAGGTGTAGGTTTAGGGATTTGAGAATGGGTTAAGGTTTAGGTTTAAGAATTCAAGTTCGGGTTCGGGATTGGGTTTAGGTTTGGGTTTTCAAGTTTAGGTTTAAGTTTAGGTTTAGGTTAGGGAGTTTATATTAGGATTAGGTTTAGGTTTAGGATTTGAGAATGAGTTTAGGTTTAGGAAATCGGGTTCGGGTTCGGGTTCGGGATCGGGTTTAGGTTGGGGTTTTCAAGTTTAGGTTAGGGAGTTTATATTAGGATTAGGTGTAGGTGTAGGTTTAGGAATTTGAGAATAGGTTAAGGTTTAGGTTATAAGCTATAGGTTTAGGAAATCGGGTTCGGGTTCGGGATCGGGTTTAGGTTTGGGTTTTCAAGTTTAGGTTTAGGTTTAGGTTAGGGAGTTGAGATTAGGATTAGGTGTAGGTGTAGGTTTAGGGATTTGAGAATATATGTAAGTTATATAGGTTATAGGTTCGAGGTTTAGGTTTAAGTTAAGGTTAAGGTTTAGGTTTAGGTTATAAGTTATAGGTTTAGGGAATTGAGAATAGGTTAAGGTTGGTTTAAGAAATCGGGTTGGGATCAAGTTTAGGTTTGGGTTTTCAAGTTTAGGTTAGGGAGTTGAGATTAGGATTAGGTGTAGGTTTAGGGATTTGAAAATAAGTTAACGTTTAGGTTTAGGAATTCGGGTTCGGGATTAGGTTTAGGTTTGGGTTTTCAAGTTTAGGTTTAGGTTTAGGTTAGGGAGTTTAGATTAGGATTAGGTGTAGGTTTAGGTTTAGGAAATCGGGTTCGGGATCGGGTTTAGCTTTGGGTTTTCAAGTTTAGGTTTAGGTTTAGGTTAGGGAGTTTAGATTAGGATTAGGTGTAGGTGTAGGTTTAGGAATTTGAGAATAGGTTAAGGTTTAGGTTATAAACTATAGGTTTAGGGAATTGAGAATAGGTTAAGGTTTAGGTTTAGGAAATCGGGTTTGGGTTCGGGATCGGGTTTAGGTTTGGGTTTTCAAGTTTAGGTTTAGGTTTAGGTTACAGAGTTGAGATTAGGATTAGGTGTAGGTGTACGTGTAGGTGTAGGTTAAGGGATTTGAGAATATATTTAGGTTTTAGGTTTAGGTTATAGGTTCAGGTTTAAGTTTAGGTTAAGGTTAAGGTTTAGGTTTAGGTTATAAGCTATAGGTTTAGGGAATTGAGAATAGGTTAAGGTTTAGGTTTAGGAAATCGAGATCGGGTTTAGGTTTGGGTTTTCAAGTTTAGGTTTAGGTTTAGGTTAGGGAGTTGAGATTATGATTAGGTGTAGGTTTAGGTTTAGGGATTTGAGAATAGGTTAAGGTTTAGGAAACCGGGTTCGGGTTCGGGTTTAGGTTTGGGTTTTCAAGTTTAGGTTAGGGAGTTTAGATTAGGATTAGGTGTAGGTTTAGGTTTAGGGATTTGAGAATAGGTTAAGGTTTAGGTTTAGGAAATCGGGTTCGGGTTCGGGATCGGGTTTTAGGTTTGGGTTTTTAAGTTTAGGTTTAGGTTTAGGGAGGAGTTGAGATTAGGATTAGGTGTAGGTTTAGGTTTAGAGATTTGAGAATACATTTAGGTTTTAGGTCATAGGTTTTAGTTTAGGTTAAGGTTATAGGTTTAGGTTTAGGTTTAGGTTATAAGCTATAGGTTTAGAGAATTGAGAATAGGTTAAGGTTTAGGTTTAGGGAATTGGGTTCGGGTTTAGGTTTGGGTTTTCAAGTTTAGGTTTAGGTTTAGGTTTAGAAACCGGGTTCGGGTTCGGGATCGGGTTTAGGTTTGGGTTTTCAAGTTTAGGTTTAGGTTTAGGTTAGGGAGTTTAAATTAGGATTAGGTGTAGGTTTAGGTTTAGGGATTTGAGAATAGGTTAAGGTTTAGGTTTAAGAAATCGGGTTCGGGTTCGGGATCGGGTTTAGTGTTGGGTTTTCAAGTTTAGGTTTAGGTTTAGGTTAGGGAATTTAGATTAAGATTAGGTGTAGGTGTAGGTTTAGGAATTTGAGAATAGGTTAAGGTTTAGGTTTAGGTTATAAGCTATAGGTTTAGGGAATTGAGAATAGGTCAAGGTTTAGGTTTAGGAAATCAGGTTTGGGTTCGGGATCGGGTTTAGGTTTGGGTTTTCAAGTTTAGGTTTAGGTTTAGGTTAGAGAGTTGAGATTAAGATTAGGTGTAGGTGTAGGTTAAGGGATTTGAGAATATATTTAAGTTTTAGGTTTAGGTTATAGGTTCAGGTTTAGGTTTAGGTTAAGGTTAAGGTTTAGGTTTAGGTTATAAGCTATAGGTTTAGGAAATTGAGAATAGGTTAAGGTTTAGGTTTAGGAAATCGGGTTCGGGTTCGGGATCGGGTTTAGGTTTGGGTTTTCAAGTTTAGGTTTAGGTTTAGGTTAGGGAGTTGAGATTAGGATTAGGTATAGGTTTAGGTTTAGGGATTTGAAAATAGGTTAAGGTTTAGGTTTAAGAATTCGGGTTCGGGATTGGGTTTAGGTTTGGGTTTTCAAGTTTAGGTTTAGGTTTAGGTTTAGGTTCGGAAGTTTAGATTAGGATTAGGTGTAGGTTTAGGTTCGGGATTTGAGAATAGGTTAAGGTTTAGGTTTAGGAAACCGGGTTCGAATCGGGATTGGGTTTAGGTTAGGGAGTTTAGATTAGGATTAGGTGTAGGTTTAGGTTTAGGGATTTGAGAATAGGTTAAGGTTTAGCTTAGAAATCGGGTTCGGGTTCCTGGATCGGGTTTTAGATTTGGGTTTTCAAATTTAGGTTTAAGTTTAGGGAGGAGTTGAGATTAGGATTAGGTGTAGGTTTAGGTTTAGAGATTTGAGAATACATTTAGGTTTTAGGTCATAGGTTTTGGTTTAGGTTAAGGTTATAGGTTTAGGTTTAGGTTTAGGTTATAAGCTATAGGTTTAGGGAATTGAGAATAGGTTAAGGTTTAGGTTTAGGGAATTGGGTTCTCGGGATTGGGTTTAGGTTTGGGTTTTCAAGTTTAGGTTTAGGTTTAGGTTAGGGAGTTTAGATTAGGATTAGGTGTAGGTTTAGGTTTAGGGATTTGAGAATAGGTTAAGGTTTAGGTTTAGGAAATCGGGTTCGGGTTCGGGATCGGGTTTTAGGTTTGGGTTTTCAAGTTTAGGTTTAGGTTTAGGGAGGAGTTGAGATTAGGATTAGGTGTAGGTTTAGTTTTAGAGATTTGAGAATACATTTAGGTTTTAGGTCATAGGTTTTGGTTTTGGTTTAGGTTAGGTTAAGGTTTAGGTTTAGGTTTAGGTTTAGGTTTAGGTTTAGGTAATTGAGAATAGGTTAAGGTTTAGGTTTAGGTTTAGGTTATAAGCTATAGGTTTAGGTAATTGAGAATAGGTTAAGGTTTAGGTTTAGGAAATCGGGTTCGGATTCGGGTTTGGGTTTTCAAGTTTAGGTTATATGTTTTGGGATTTGGAATAGTTTTAAGTTAAAAGTATAGGTTTAGGTTAGGTTATAGGTTAAGGTTTAAGGATTTGAGAATAGTTTTAGGTTATAAGTAAGGTTTTAGGTTTGGGTATAGGCTTAAGTTATAAGTTATAGGTTATATGTTTAGGTTAAGGTTTAGGAATTCGTGTTCGGGTTCGAGTTTGGGTTATAGGTTTTGGTTTTGGTTTAGGTTATAGGTTTTGGGATTTGAGAATGGGTTCGGGTTTAGGTTATAGGTTTTGGTTTAGGTTATAGGTTATAGGTTTTGGTTTAGGTTTAGGTTTAGGTTTAGGTTATAAGCTATAGGTTTAGGGAATTGAGAATAGGTTAAGGTTTAGGTTTAGGGAATTGGGTTCGGGTTCGGGATTGGGTTTAGGTTTGGGTTTTCAAGTTTAGGTTTAGGTTTAGGTTAGGGAGGGAGTTTAGATTAGGATTAGGTGTAGGTTTAGGTTTAGGGATTTGAGAATAGGTTAAGGTTTAGGTTTAGGAAATCGGGTTCGGGTTCGGGATCGGGTTTTAGGTTTGGGTTTTCAAGTTTAGGTTTAGGTTTAGGGGAGGAGTTGAGATTAGGATTAGGTGTAGGTTTAGTTTTAGAGATTTGAGAATACATTTAGGTTTTAGGTCATAGGTTTTGGTTTTGGTTTAGGTTAGGTTTAGGTTTAGGTTTAGGTTTAGGTTATAAGCTATAGGTTTAGGTAATTGAGAATAGGTTAAGGTTTAGGTTTAGGTTTAGGTTATAAGCTATAGGTTTAGGAAATCAGGTTCGGATTCGGGTTTGGGTTTTCAAGTTTAGGTTATATGTTTTGGGATTTGGGAATAGTTTTAGGTTAAAAGTATAGGTTTAGGTTAGGTTATAGGTTAAGGTTTAAGGATTTGAGAATAGTTTTAGGTTATAAGTAAGGTTTTAGGTTTGGGTATAGGCTTAAGTTATAAGTTATAGGTTATATGTTTAGGTTAAGGTTTAGGAATTCAGGTTCGGGTTCGAGTTTGGGTTATAGGTTTTGGTTTTAGTTTAGGTTATAGGTTTTGGGATTTGAGAATGGGTTCGGGTTTAGGTTATAGGTTTTGGTTTAGGTTATAGGTTATAGGTTTTGGTTTAGGTTATAGGTTATAGGTTTGGGATTTGATAATAGGTTTAAGTTATAACAATAGGTTTAGGTTTAGGTTTTATGTTTAGGTTAAGGTTATAGGTTTAGGGATTTGAGAATGGGTTCGGTTTAGGTTTAGGTTTTATGTTTAGGTTATAGGTTATAGGTTTTGTTTTAGGTTTAGGTTTGGGTTATAGGTTTTGGGATTTGAGAATAGGTTTAGGTTATAAATATAGGTTTAGGTTTAGGTTTTATGTTTAGGTTAAGGTTATAGGTTTAGGTTTAGGTTTAGGTTAGGTTATAGGTTTAGGTTAAGGTTTAGGTTAGAGATTAAGGTTTAGATTTAGGTTAAGGTTTAGGTTTAGGTTTAGGTTTAGGTTTAGGTTAAGGTTATAACTTATAAGTTTAGGTTAAGGTTTGGGATTTAAGTTTAGGTTTATGTTATAGGATTAGGTTTAGCTTTAGGTTTAGGGTTTAGGTATAGGCTTAGGTTATAGGTTATAGGTTATATGTTTAGGTTAAGGTTTAGGAATTCGGGCCGGGTCCGGGTTTGGATTTGGGTTTAGGTTTAGGTTATAAGTATAGGTTTAGGTTTAGGTTTAGGAATTGAGTTTAGGTTATAGGTTTAGGGATAGGTTAGGTTAAGTTATGGTTATAGGTTTTGGGATTTGGGAATAGTTTTAGGTTATAAGTATAGGTTTAAGTTAGGTTGTAGGTTAAGGTTTAAGGATTTGAGAATAGTTTTAGGTTATAAGTAAGGTTTTAGGTTTAGGTATGGCTTAAGTTATAGGTTATAAGTTATATGTTTAGGTTAAGGTTTAGGAATTCGAGTTCGGGTTTAGGTTATAGGTTTTGGTTTTGGTTTAGGTTATAGGTTTTGGTTTTGGTTATAGGTTAAGGTTTAGGTTTAGGTTATAGGTTTTGGGATTTGAGAATGGGTTCGGGTTTGGGTTATAGGTTTTGATTTTGGTTTAGGTTATAGGTTTTGGTTTAGGTTATAAGTTAATGTTAAGGTTATAGGTTATAGGTTTAGGTTAAGGTTTAGGTTTAGGTTATAGATTTTGGGATTTGAGAATAAGTTCGAGGTTATAAGTTTAGGTTTAGGTTGGGTTTAGGTTATAGATTTAGGTTTAGGATATAAGTGTAAGTTATAGGTTTAGGGAAAGGTTAGGTTTAGGTTATAGGTTTCGGGATTTGAGAATAATTTTAGATTGTAAGTATAGGTTTGGGTTAGGTTATAGATTAAGGTTTAGGGATTTGAGTTTAGGTTTAGGTTTAAGTATAGGTTGTAAGTGTAGGTTATAGGTGGTTTAAGTTATAGGTTACAAGTTTATGTTTAGGTTTAGGTTTAGGTTTAGGGTGTGGTTTAGGTTAAGGGTGTGGTCCCTGCAAATACTAGATATAAAACAAATACGGCTTGTCCAAATGGTGGGAGCCCCTCAATGCGAGTCCATAGGAAATGGATAGCTTCATCATGGTCATAATGAATAGGTTCCCACCTTCCGGGGACCCAGCTCATCCGGATGGCTCGAACGCATATCCGGGATTCTCTAGTATTATCTACTATTGAACCTAGCATTATCTACTACATACTAGTAACATACAACCAACATTGGGGCACCATACCATAAGCTACAAGAATTTCATGTCCCCCTAAACAAGGTATCCTCCATTGATAAGATATATATATATATATTATAAGTTTTTTATTTTCATTTACATTCCCAAATACATTCATCATTCATCCAAGAAAATTGAAATAAGTACTGTCAATCTATGACTAACAGTTGAAAAGGAAAATCATGCATCTTATTTTACCGACCGCCTTATGTTTCTTTTCACCTTTGTAACTCTCATATTTGTTGCAGCTGCTAGTTCACCATTGTAGTCTCCCTAACCAAATCTTTGATAGTCACAACCTGTATGACAGAGAAAAATGCAACCAATACAATCTGTTACAATTTAAAAGAGAAAAGATTTGTGGTTGTCCACGCCGAGAACGCATGTGGTTTATCCACGCCGTCCATTCGTTTTTCTAGATCATTTTAGGGGTTAAACCCAAAATTGATGCATATACAAAGCTCAAGTGGATCATACCACAAGAAAAAGTGGAAGTACTGATTTCCACCGTTGAAAACTTTTTAAGGCCCTAAGTGATGTTTATTTGTCATCCAACCTGTTCGTGAGATCAGACAGACATGGATGAACGGAAAAAACAAATATCAGCTTGATCTAAAACGTCGGTTGCCCCCAAGAATTTTTCAATGGTAGATGTTCAATTCACACTGTTTCCGGTGGTGTGGTTCAATTGAGATTTGTATATATTCCATTTTTTGTATAAAGCCCTAAAATCATGTGATAAAACAGATGGACGTAGTGGATACAATGCATAAATGACAGTGGGGCCCACAGAGTTTACTCAATCCGCTAAGCTACACCTTGATGTTTATATTCCATCCAAATAGTGGGGAAAGGAATACCTACTATCAAAACCTTCCTAGGCTACACCTTGATGTTTATATTCCATCCAAACGGTTTATAAGGAATACCTAATCATATATTGGGTCTGCCTAAATATGATTCACATATCCAACCCACTCATTACGTGTGTCCCACTTGGATGAGGGGTCAGACCAATTTTCAATTGCATCCATGTCTATATTAACTTATAAATAGGTTGGATCTCAAATAAACATCGCGGTGGGCCCTAAGAAGGTTTCAATAGTGGGTGTCACTATCCCACTCTTTTCTATGGTAGGTCCACTTGACCCAACTTTTTAAGCCTCTGGACCGAACTTTTTAAGCCTAAAACACTCACTCAATTTACCATCATATGAGGACTTTAAAACCCTATTACACTTATGAAACAAATGGGCACCGCCCACTCGAAGATATAAGGTGCAATAAAAAGAAGAAAAACAAAAAACAAAAGGAATCGCCACTAGCCTGATTTTTTACATTTAAAATCCCGTGGATGGCTAGAGAATCATTAAGGGTCTGTTTGAATTTGTAGATTTTTTTTAAATAGGAAAATGATGTTTATCAAGAAACACCATTTCTAGAAAATAAAGAGAAACCAAAATGTGTTCCCCTTTATTGTCTTCAACATGATTTTGTTGAAAAAAAAAAAAAAATCATTGCTCCAAAATCTGTTATTAAAAAAAAAAAAAAAACACATTATAGGACAGAAATCTGGATGAGAGACTTCCAAGGTTTTTAGAATAGCCAGATTTTTCTCTATTTTTATTTAAAGGAAACATAGCCCCTAAGAAAATATAATCGATGACTTATCTTTAAAATTATCAAAATGTTGCACTTTTTTTTCCATCACTTCTACTCCACACACAATTATTTCTTCTTTTTCTTTCAATGGCTAATTCTTCCAATGGTTATAATTTTGAAATCAACGGCTCTAGATCCATTTCCATCAAACAGATTTGGCATCATCATTTGATGCAATTACATCGATTTTATAAGGAAATGGAAATGCTCCCAACCATCCGTTTCCATTTCCAAGTACAATGGCCAACCAATCATGGAAGAGAAAGGAGGGTGAGCAATGCCACCAATCATTACTTACAAATCGCTTTTTCATTTCTTCCCATCTTTGTAGTAACCAGACTTAGAAATCCATCTTACTTGTGATATATAGCATCAAAATATATAAAGCGCAAAAAGAAAATGTAGAAGTAGATAGCGGATTTCCAAAATCAAGCAGAGAAATAAAACAATGAAAAGACCAAACATGAACAAAAAATGGAGATGATGTAAATAGTGAGATCAGAGTCCGATAAAAAATTGCAATTGTGAACTGGCCAAGTCAGAAGACAACAAGACAACAAATACAGATTACTAAGAAAAAGAACATAATAATAAGAAGAAACATACTTCTATGCCATGAACTTCGAGGAAAAAATACCGATAAACTGTTCCAACAAGTTGATACCCGCCTAAGAGGCATAAAAGTCTGAAAACAGGAGAAAAATCTGTCAATTAGTTTTGTTTTTTTTTTCTTTTGTGGGCTTTCATACATTTTCTTCTCTCTTTTGTGGGCTTTCATACATTTTCTTTTCTCATGAAAGGGATGACATTTTTTTCCTTGTTCAAGCAAAAGACAATGCTTAGCCCAAACATCATTCTTTCTTGAAATTTTCTCAAACCTCAGGACCCTTCGATGACAATTCACAAAATGCAATATAAATGTAATCCTCCACCAGTTCCACCAGTTTTGCAAAATGGATAAATGACGAAGATGACACACATACATCATAGTATCGTAGGAAGACTGCAATGGTAGGTGCTCATCTACATGCTTATTCATGTGTCCGTGACCCAGGCCATTCTCATGAGTATAAAAGGGTTCTCAACTACATGCATATTCGTATGCCAATGTGGTAGTATGTGTGAGAGATTCAAGCCTTACATGGAACCTTAGCTACAATTTTCTGATTGCAGTTACATTTGACTAGAATCAGCAATCTGGAATCCAGGGATTTTTTATTTTATTTTTGATGATTTGGAATTGTTTTTGATGATTTGGAATCCTGGATTCTAGAATCATATAAATGATAAAATGGGTGGGGAAAAAAGAAATTTATCAAAATCGCTTTAGTTTTTTTCGATAACTTTTTTCTCTAAAACAGATTCGAGAAAGAAGCGGTAACAAAGCAGAATTAGATCGGACTCATGATGCGAGAAGAAGACAGAGAAGAAAGAAAATTGTGGATTTCCTATCGATCTTAGGGGTAACATTTGGCCAACAACCACCATAATTCTAGTCACCCCGCTTGGATGCAGAATCTGCTTTGGAACCAACTTCCCAATGAACATCTACTGGTGCAGGGACCAAACTGTAATCAAGAATCCTCTTAGTCAACAAGAGGATGTGCATTCAAAAATGGAGTTTAAGGAGTCCCTCAGAAACAACATAATTTTTCCAAAGCATGAATTATAAGGCAAGACACCTAGCAGTCCAAACTTTCGATTTCCCCACTGAAGCATGGGTTGTAGGCAATATAGTCTTGCACCAATCCATGACGCACTAGCATTACCTTCAAATCCATGCAATCCACTCTAATACCATCCAATTGCCTACCAAACAGCCCTTATTATCTTGAGTAAACTCAAGTAGGGCCCTTTTCATTTTGAATCCCCTAATTGACAAAATTAGGGATTTCAATCCCAAATACAGCAATTAGGGATTTCGAATCCCAAATCTCAAATTGGAAATTTCAGATCCCCATCCCCAATTCCAGTTACGATTAGGGATTTCAGAACCCAGATCCCTAATTCAGTTACAATTAGGATTTCATATCCTTAATCCCCTATATTCGTTCATGGATTAGGGATTTAAATCACATGATTAGGGATTACAAGATCCAGTTTCCAGAGCTCGGATTGGAATCGATAATTGGGGGTTTTATATACCCTTACTGTATTTCTGGGAGATAGCCATGGAGGCCATAGCGGCATCTCTGTCGGTCTTCTATATCTCTTCATCTCCAAGATCCACGGCCTTGCACTTCGTCTCCATCACAACCAAAGCACCTCCACCTCTCTGCGGCGGCCATTATCGTCGCAAGGAGAGAGTCTCTGGCGATGCTAGCGGCATACGTGGTTTTCGGACCACCACGCGATGTCCTTCGCCTTCAAAGAACGCGGTCGGCCATCTTGATCGGCATCATGTTTGATGGAGACGGTCGGTCAATGATGACCGCTCATTCATCAGCGGCGGTGGAGGCTTATTGGGCGTGAGAGAGAGAGAGAGAGAGAGAGAGAGAGAGAGAGGGTTTGGGTTTTTGGGGAGGGGCGGGCGAGAGAGAGAGAGAGAAAGGGTTTGGGTTACGGGAGGGGCGGGCGCGCGAGATAGAGACTGGAAGGATTTGGGGTTTTGAGAGTGGCGGCGCGTGGGACTTTTAGGCGGAAAGAGATTTGGGTGATGGTGTTCGGTACTGTGGGCCCACCATGATGTTTGTATTTCATCCATGCCGTCCATCTTGTTTTCTAGATCATTTTATGGCATTAGACCAAAAATGAGTTATATTCCAATCTCAAGTGGACCACATTACAGAAAGAGTGTTTAATGAATTTTGACCATTAAAACTTTTTGAGGGCATAAAAGTTTTGGATCAAGTGATATTTGTTTTTACCCTTCATCCGGGTCTTTGTGACCTAATCAACAGATTGGATGTCAAATAAATAGTACGGTGGGCCTTAGGAGGATTTTAATTATGGATATCCAATCAATATTGTTTTCCTGTGGTGTGGTCCACATGAGATTTATATTCCTCTCATTTTTGTGGTCAAGCCCTAAAATGATCTTTAAAAATGGATGAATGAAATGGAGAAAGAACATACATCATGGTGGGGCCCTGAGCACCGACCACCTGACCATGGCCGGTGGTGGCGGGGAGTAGCCAATCCGTTCCCCTTTTAAGCTTAGTTTTTAAGTCTCGTGGAGCGCCCCACCGTGATGTATATTATTTATCAACTCCGTCCATTCATTTTTATGGAATATTTTAACAATTGATCCAAAAAAGGAATTAGATCGAAACTGTAAGCGGACTACATAACATATTAACGATAAAAAATTATTTTTTATTATTTCTTATCCACTCTGCCCACTGTAATGGTCCACTTAAGATTTGGATATATCTCATTTTTTGTCTCATACTGTAAGATGATCTTTAAAAATAAATAGACGACATGGATTAAACATAAACATCATGATATGGCTCACAAAAGTTTTAGATCAAGCTGATATATATTTTTTCACTTCATCCAATTTTTTATACCTAATCAATAAGTTAGATGTCAAATAACCATTACAGTGGGCCCTAGGAGGTTTTTAACTAGTGGACATTTAATCAAAAAAATTTCCATGGTGTGGTCCACCTGAGATTTAGATCTATCTCATTTTCGGGATTAAGACATAAAATTATCTTTTAAAATGGATGGACAGCGTGAATAAAACACATACATTATGGTGGGGTCTACATTGCACTGAATACTAGCCACTTGGCTAGTGGCAGCGTAACTAGCCAAATCACGTACACTTCTGGACGGAAGCGGATTGCGTATAGAGTAACTCGGTACCCTAAGCGTACTGAGTAAATCCTATAGGGCCCACCATGATTTATTCATTTATTCACTATCCCACTCTTTTCTATGGTGGGTCCACTTGAACTTTGGATCGCCCGTCAGTCAGATGCACCATTCCATGGTAGGCCACGAGCTTAAAAATAAAGTCAATCCATGACTTGGGTGGGCCACGCCACATACTATAGTTGAGAGGGTTACCCTCCCATTAAAACATTCATAATCATTTATTAGACCCACCTAGATGTGCTTCATAGATCCAGCCCATTCATTATGTGTGTCCCACTTGGATGAGGAGTCGGACCAAGTTTCATACACATCCAAAACTCATGTGGGCCCCGCCAAATGCTTTTATATGTTTTAGGGATGTCTTCACATAATTTTAGATGCTATGGCCCACTTGAGTTTCAGTATATGACTGATTTTTGGACTTAAAGGGAACACATCAAATGCATGGTGTTGATGTTCTCAGGCCATATATACAATTTTGAGCCAAATGGATGGTGGGAACCTTATGATCTTATGTACTGGATGACTTTCAGGCCTCTTTAACATGAACGACTTGATTTCCTAGGATAACTAACGTGTAAATCCTTCGATCTTGGTCCACAGGTCTGTCCCTTACCTTTGGTGTCATCGGTGTGTTAAATCCATACTTTAAGCATCCTTTTCGATCCCTACGCTTGTGAATACACCTTGCATCACAAACACGATTAAATAGAGCATTAAACAGTATCATGTTCGTAAAAACAAGTAATAGCGGGGTTTAATATGCAATATTCGACCCTCAACGGGGGGGCCATATAAAGTTTTGGATCAATCGATATTTTTTTTCCCTTCATCGGGCCTATTGACCTAATCAACAAATTGGATGTCAAATAAAAAGTACAAGTGGGCCTTAGGAGGGTTTTAATGGTGGATATCCAATCACTATTGTTTTCATGTGGTGTGGTCCTCTTGGGCCTTCAATAAAAAGTACAATTGAGAAAGGTTTCCTTAAAACATTCGTAATCATATCTTGGGCTGCCTAAATGTGATTCACATATCCAACCCACTCATTATGTGTGTCCCACTTGGATGAGGGTCGGACCAAGTTTCAACCGCATCCAAAACTCATGTGGGCCCCACCAAGTGCTTTTATATTTTTAGGATGTCTTCACATAGTTTTAAATGGTATGGCCCACTTGAGTTTCGTTTACTAGATGATTTTGAGATATCTCATAACCTAAAGGGGACACATCAAATCCACGGTGTTGATGTTCGACACACATCATGATGGGGCCTACAAAACTTACTAACATCAATTCTTAGGTTCTCACGAGGTTAATAAGTTTGGGTCACAATTTTAACCAGAATATTTTGCCCATTTTACATGTCTATCCATTCACTCTATTTTACTTGATCAATACTCTCAATTTGACTAATTACTCTACTCAATTAGGCTACATATGAGAAAGATATTGGGCACACAAGATTGATCAACAATTTCAGTGAAATTTGATTTAAACATCTAAAGTTATTTACTCTTCAATTTGAACTGATTAGATTGTCCAAAAACGATTAAAAGTTCAATTAGTGGATGTGCCTAATAATTTAGTAATTTTATTTTTCACAAGTAAATTTAACATTTTTTTTTCAAAATGTATATATTTTTTACTCTTTTAACTAAATATCATTTTTATTATAAAATATTTCAAAAAATATTTAAAATACAAATTTTGAATTTTTATTTTCAAAATCTAAAAATTTTCTCATATTTTAATTTTTCTCAAAAATTTCAAAATGCCGATTTTTTCTTCAAAAGCATTATTTTGTTCTCAAAATTTTTCTTAAACACGGTTAAAATTTCCAAACTTTTCAATATTCCTTTTCATGTGATATTACAAATCATTTAAATATTACCTTTTAATTATATATATAAAAATTTCCATTCATACGATATAAAAACTATACACACACACACACACACACACACACACATTTTTCCCGACAAATTTTTTTAAAATTAAAACATTTTTACATTATTACCCGAGTCAAAAAATGGGTTGGAGAAACATAGAGCTGGCAAGGATATACAACACATCATCAAAATCTCACTTTTGTTATCTAACTTTTCAATTTTTCTTGTCAAAATACAAAATTTAGTTTTCTTTTTAAAAATTATTTTTTTTTTTTTTTTACAATTTGTCAATTTTTCACAATTTTGTTTAATTTTTTAAATTTTCTTTTTCAAAATATCATTTTTAAATCTCACTTTTGTTAGAAAACTTTTTAATTTTTCTTGTCAAAATACAAAATTTAGTTTTCTTTTTTAAAATATATATTTTTTACATGTTGTCAATTTTTTCACAAATTTGTTTAATTTTTTAAATTTTCTTTTTCAAAATATCATTTTTTAAATCTCACTTTTGTTATATAACTTTTTAATCTTTCTTGTCAAAATACAAAATCTAGTTTTATTTTTTAAAAAATATATTTTTTTTACAATTTGTCAATTTTTTCACAATTTTGTTTAATTTTTTTAATTTTCTTTTTTAAAATATCATTTTTTAATCTCACTTTTGTTATATATAACTTTTCAATTTTTCTTGTCAAAATACAAAGTCTAGTTTTCTTTTCTTTTTTTTAAATATATTTTTTTTTACAATTTGTCAATTTTTTCACAATTTTGTTTAATTTTTTAAATTTTCTTTTTTAAAATATCATTTTTTAATCTCACTTTTGTTTTATATAACTTTTCAATTTTTCTTGTCAAAATACAAAATCTAGTTTTCTTTTTTAAAAAAATATTTTTTTTTTTCAATTTGTCAAAATTTTCACAATTTCGTTTAATTTTTAAAATTTTCTTTTTCAAAATATCATTTTTTATCGATTTTTTTTTTCAAAATTTAAAATTTTCTTAAACATTGTTAATTATTTTTCTAAGCTTTTTCTTTTTTTTTTTTTTTTTCTTCTTTTGAAATTCATATTTTTTTTGGGCGACTTAATTGAGCATTAGAGCGGTTTAGGACCGTCTCTAATAGAAGACAGTCTTTTGATCTCTATTAAAGATGGTCCTTGACATGATCTCTAACAGAGACGGTTTTTTATAGGGCTATAAGACGGTTTAGGACCATCTCCAATAGAGACGGTCCTTAACGGTCTCTAGTAGAGATCTAGGGCGTCTTTAATAGAGACGGTCCTTGCTTGTCTCTAATAGAAACAGTCTTTGATGATCTCTTGTAGAGACGGTGTTTTACTGGTGTAAGACGGCTAAGGATGTTGTCTCTAATAGAGACGGTCTTTGACAGATCTCAGATTGCAAGTAAAGACGGCCAATGACCGTCTCTAATCTGAGACGGCCAATGACGGTCTCTAATGACGCATATAAGACGGTCGAGGACCGTCTCTAATGCGGACAGCCAAAGACCGTCTCAGATGACCCATATAAGACGGTCAACGACCGTCTTAAATGATTTGTGGATGTTCAAAATTTTAAGACAATATTAAGGATGGTCAGGGGCTGTCTAAAATTTTAGAGACGGTTCTGACCGTCTCTAAAGCGTCTTTAAACCAAGCAATTTTAGAGACGGTCCAGAACCGTCTCTAAATCTGTCCTTTTTTTCCATTTTTCACGTAGTGAACAGTACAACTTGAGGCAAGAGACTCACTTGAACCCAAATCACTGCATACAGGGACACAGCTTAGCATTTAATAATTAATATCTTCTAACTAATTGAAGCTCTGCCTGGAAGCAATATGTGCCTGCCAGTCCCAACTCAGGATAAAGGAAAGGGTTGATGTAAGGTGAGTAGAAGGTAGTAAAAAGTTTACCATGCAATCATAAGAATTCCTGTTCTGAACATGATTCGCGAAACAAGTTACACAAAGACAACCCCATATAGTGTGGAGAAGGCTATGTTGATGATCATATTACTAACATATTTTGTTAAATTATAATTTTAGTTATTATTTTAATATAAATTATTTGGATATGGTGGCCATTTCTGAGACAGATCTAATACCCACATTGCATGATATTGGACATAGGTACTGAGCATTGCACAACAACCATGTCAAGAAAAGATTATGATTATGATTTGTTTATCCAACTCACAACATATCTAATGCCTATCGACCTAAACACGACCATTTCATAGCTCTTGGTATACCAACTATGTCGTTTCCATTGAAACTTCAAAGAGCGCATTCTTGTTGTAGAAATTAATTTGGGAGAGTTGTTGCAGGTTATTTATTTATTATTTTTAGAAAATGGTTTTAGATTCTATTTCATAAAAAATGATTTAAACTTATAAAAACAGAATTTGAAATTCGTTCCATACCGTGTAAAACCCTTGGCTAGAACATTTAGATGGTACAACCATTTGATTCCTCAGTTATAGTGTACAGAACCATCGATATGTATACTGGAGCAAAGGGTTGGTCTAATTGAGGTGGCCTATACATAAATCTTGTGTTCAGCCAAGGTAACATTCTCAAGGGAGCTTTTAAGATCGACATGAAACCAGATCTAGATTTTCTGCTATCTTTTTTTTTTTTTTTTTTTTTTTTTAAAATTTTTTTTTATAGAACCAATTAGAATCATTAAAGAAAACAAGAGGATCTTTGCATCTACAGATGGAGGCAGAATTCCCGATATAAAGATTTTCCTCTATCTTTTGGCTCCAAATGACCATCAGGATCCCTTCTCATAACAAGAAATTTTGTTAATCTTCGTTGTGAAAAATCATACCAGCAACTACAAAATTAGTCTAAGAGAGCAAAATGGCTATGAAATCGGTCATTTCTTTGGGTAAAGCTTGTACCCTAGACACTTTGATAGAAATGTTTATTCATGTTTGACTCTTTAGTGTTAATTGTACATCGCGTGGGATGTTGTATCTATAACATGGCTTTTGTCAACTTGGGTAGTATTCTTAAAGACAAAATCATTAAGGAAATTGGTTTTTTAGGCTTTGAAATGAATGTACAAGAATGGAAGAGTATATGAAGATCACCATTGTGCTTTATTCTTTGAGTTCCCCATAAATACTGAGCTGAATAGTCCTAGACTGGTTCTACTTGTATTAATTTGGCGTGATGGGAAGTATCATGTGGAAACTATAGAAAAATCCACAGTCAACCATCAGCCGTTGCATTTCATTGTATCATAAATTCTTTCCTAAGTTGACTAGTAATGCTTCCATGTTTTATTTACCCCCCAGTGCATAAAGCACATTGATTTTCTTAACTGTTGACTAATAGGTGTTCTATTTTCTTAAGCTGTCTCTTCAAGACGTGCTTCATATAGTTTACCATGCAATCAAGAAAAGATTATGATTTGTTTATCCAATGAGAAGAATTTTTTCTTTAAAAAGAAAAAGAAAACCACATGTTGCTTATAGAACTCAAATCAAATAGAAATAATTTATCACAAAAATGTAAAAGAATCAAATTGAGAAATCTTGCTTTAGACATGATTCCAATACCTCCCTATTTTGTTGTAAAAAAAAAATGCAGCTCTAGAGAATGTGCAGTCAAATTATGATAAGAACCATAAATTAGCTCCATTTTCAACAATTCTAGAGTATAACTTTACATTGTAAATGAGGATGAGTTAACATCAGAGAATCACCCATTTCTCCAAATCTAACAAAACATGTATTCATAAGCAAAAAAAAAAAAAAAAAAAAAAAACAAATATCAAAAGAATCAGAAGGGAAACCCCAATCTAATGAACAGATCTAGGGAAGTTTCAGTTGAGAATCCAAAGCTAACCATCTCAACAATTTTTTTTATTTAAAAAAAAAAAGAAAAAAAAAACAAAATGAAAGAACTCAGCTCGGATATCTATGAACTGATAAATCGGAGCATTGTAATTTCAGCATTGTTCATCGAAATGCCATCAGATTTTTATGTCTCTGTCCCAATGAAATAATAAGAACCAGAAATTAAATAATAAAAACCATGATTTCTTCAAAATACCGAATTAGGACTTTCAACGAAACCCTAGAATCTCATACAAAGCTTCGATTTTCTAGCAATCTTCTTCTTCAAAGATATCTCAAAAGGAAACCTCCAAGAGCTCGGATTTTCTCAATTATCCCAACATGAAACTTGCTAAAACCCTAGAGATCTCTAGAATCCATCATTTTCCTCTATTATCGCACGAGATCTTGCATCGGGAGCAGCAGAGCTAGCTGAAAACCCTGCAAAGGGCCAAAAAGCTTCAATCCGTTGGCATTTTGAGCAAGATGTTGAGGAAATTGCATAGAAAGAGAGGAAAATCGTAGCTCGTTCATATTGAATGAATTTCCACAGTATTTCCTGAAGATGAGATGTTAGGGTTTGAAGAGAAGAGATTGGAGTTTTAGTGTCGAAGAGGAAGAAGAAGAGCAGGATGAGATTGGAGATTTGAAGAGAGAGAGAGAGAGAGAAAGTGTAACGACCCGTAAATTTCCGTACTTTGGTTCGAGTATCACCTCGACCAGAAATCACTTAGGATTAAATCCTTTAGAAATTTAACAAAGTTAACTAAGTGCTAAACTCGATTAGCCATGAAATTCGTTTGGATCGCTTTAAATACGATCTGCAAGACCCAAAACATGTAGAATCATTGACGCTAGGTTCCCCTAAATGTTAGGATCAAACTCATTACCCGGCTACTCTCAGGAATGACTTGAAACTCCGTATTAGGTCTAGACCGCACATCGGAAATCCGATTAACACGAAGTTAAAGACTTAGGACCGCCTCGCTGGGCTCGACAACCATCTCGGAAATCAAGTCCAGACAATGTCCCACGGCCATTCGATCGCGTCCGGAGCGAGGGAGTGTGAAAACCACTCTTCCTTTACAAAATAAATATCTTGAATAGTGATCTGGCACCATTCGATTGCGGATCAGTATTAAGCAACCAGACCGTCATAATCAGACCAAATTACACCCTCGGATCAGGAAAAATTTCAGGAACATTTACATGTACTTGGAATTTCGGATCGTGGCCCACTGACCGTTGAACTAAAAGTGGTCCGCCCCGTGTGATCTGGGAATCCGATCGAGTTAAAAACGTAATCCCACATAGATCCATGAGTTGTGAGCTTAAGTCTGACGTTTGGCTCAAGGGGGGGCCGCCAGAAACACTCTTTTGAGCTGGAAAAGCACTGAAATACCTATAATAGCAGTAACCCTTGAACCTGAGCCTATTTTGGGAAGGTTTTAGGCTATAAAAGAGCATTAGAACAGCCCCCCTCACAACCATACGAATTTGGGATAAAACCCTAGAGAGAGAGAGAAAAAGGAGAGAAAAGTTTGAGAATTGTGGGAGTACTTCCCTCCTGTTGTAGATCATCCAACGGGCTGCACCACCACTTCCTTAACGTTTTTCCGGCGTCACCGACTCCGTTTTAAGGTGAGAAACCCTAACCCTAGGTCTGATTTGAAGTGTAAAGGCTTTAGGTTGTGAAATAGCTAACCGATTTCACTCTTTAGGTTAGAAAACTCCCGAATACGGAAGCTTATCCAACCTTGCTGATTTGTTGAGATTCCAAGAGACAAGGTGAGGACTTTAGGTGTATAGGTTACGGTTTTCAACGCTTTCAATGTCAGATAATGGTAGATTCATGATCTGCATGCAATTGCACATGTACAAAGTGCTTTCCGTTTTCTGTTTTGATTAGAATTGTAGAATTTGGAATTTCACATACTCTAGGTATTCGTATAAAATACCGTATACGTATTTTTATGGAAATGTGTTTGACATGTTTAATTGTCGTATGGATATATGATGTATGGATAAAATACTCATTTGGCGAAAGGGTTCGCCTAAATACATGTTTACTGATATACACCGTGTATGTAGAAATACGGTATTGTAAGAAGTGCGAGTATACGTGTATATTTTAGCGATGTGTTTGTCATGATTAATTGTTGTATAAATATATTATGTGCGTATAAATTAATTGCTTGGCGAAAAGAATCGCCGTATTACAAGTTCCCTTGTAAACACTATGTATGCCGAAATTGAGCATCCTAGAAAATACCCCATACGTATAAATTTTGCTGATGTAATTCTCATAATTATTTACTGTATGAATATGATCTATACGTATAAAATACTAGTTTGGTAAAGGGACAGCCCTAGTGTACTTTCCTCTCACATACGTCATGTATGTTGAAATAGTGCATTCCAAGTGTTTGTAAAATAGCTTGTGAGTGTAAGTGCTTAAGTGTTAGTACCTTAGGTAGGTGCTGAGATGTGGTTCTCAACTACCTTAGAATCATATATGATACCCTCCATGTGGTTGTTTACTCTAACCACTCACTTATGAGATATATGTATTTGTATCCCTATTTATATAGTGCTTTATAACATGCTATTTAACATGCTTTGTAACTTGTTACATAACATGCTTTACGATATGCTTTATAACATGATTGCTGGTGTTCTTGAACTATCTTGTGTATCATGCTTTACTTCACATGCCATGGTTGGGAATTGATTGGGCTTGGGACTATGCCCATAGTCCAGACATCCGGTATCAGACTTAGAATTGTGGTTGAGATTCGTTTCGCCACACATGATGTGTTGGCGAACCCGTGTCATACTTCAGTTGGCGATAGTGGTTGGCCACACGAGGTGCTTCTGCGCTTCATATCGCCCAACTTGTTGTGCGCTCGAGCGCCCGAACACGTCAAGTAACACTGTGTGTCTTATGTATGTTCACCATGTTTGGTCGCTAATGTTTGAACCAGTGGTACCAAACTTAAAGTGAAAATCCCGTTAACCATGGTACCTCGATCCGCTAAGACTCATGAGCCGGGCATGGTGGTATGGGACACCGTGGTCGAAATGTCGGCCGCCTACGCTGGGCTACGTGCCTCCCCGTAGTGACCAGGTGAGCAACTTAACTCGTGAATCGATTATGGTGGTATGGGACACTATATTCGCGCATTGTCGGCCTACATTGATAAGGTGATGGGGAGTGGTGCAACCTTTGTGCGTAACAGCCCGTACGATGTGACCCTTTGTAGTGACCGCGAGCATATTTCAAGTGTGATGCACCTTAGGGTTCGCCGCGATATATAGAGTATGAACTAGGCCTGTTTCTGTATAGTGATGAATCGTTTAAGGGGTGATGGGGGAGTGGTGCAACCTTTGTGCGTAACAGCCCTGGCAGCCTCTGCAGTGACCTAGAAAACACCATCGTCTGATATTAACTAGGACTGACGACCCTAGAATGGATCATATTTGGGAATGATACAAGGGAGGTAACTTAGTTTCCCAACCTGCTGTTTGAAATAGATTAATTAAAAACTCGGTAATCATGCTCATCATGCATCGCATGTGCCTGGAAGATGTGGAGCACTGTGGGATGTAAGCACGCCGCGAATGTGAGATGGTGTCGCATGAGGGAGTATGTCGGTATGGGCATCCATCATACCTGTATTCATACTTGCATTAATCAGAGTAACTAGGAGTATTTGATTTACTGCTTTATCATTACTGCTTGACTGCATTGACGAACATGTTAACCTATGCTTTATGGTTCCACTGAGTTAGCTACTCACTTCCACGTTACGGGACGGTGTTGCGCACACCAACCAGACTCTGTCTCAGGTTTAGGCGAGCCGACGACTTTGGAGGCGGAGCCTGATTATGACGAGGACCAGGAGGAGTTCTCGTATATGCAGTTCTCTGGCGGCTTCGACTAGGCTGCCAGGACTGACGGATTTTACAGGGATTGTACCTAATTTATTTTAACATTTTATTTATAAACAGACATGTATATGGTGACTCAGAAGGATTCATACTCTGGAGAATGAAACGTTTATTTTGTTTCTTTACATACACATATTTACAGTTCAGTCTTCCACTTGCTTTTATACAATTGATCTGGAGTATGAATTACTATTTTGGTATAATCTCATTCATGTTTATTTCTCTAACATAGACAACATTCAAACATCATTAAATATGTTGTTTAAGTGATGCGTTGGAACTCGGGAGTTGAGTTATACTCGACCCCCGATTTTCAGGGCGTTACAAGTTGGTATCAGAGCATGATTTTGATTAAATCGGACCTGAGTTATGTCCCCACTATGTACGCTGAAGCATTATAACCTAGGAGGGTGCGCAAAATATAGAAACAGTCTTAGGGTCTCCCGATTTCGCCGTTCGACGAAGTTCATTGAAAATGGACATTTTGATCGAGTTCATACTCGATCTCGACCGCACTTATGGATCCCAAACCACTTCTAGACCGTCTATTGACGTGTCTAGATCCTTACCCACCCAATCCAGTTGCTAGGAAGATCAGAAAAATCAGTCCAGATCAGAAATTCCTCGGAACCACCCGTTCTGGAGCTGAAATGAGTCGGGGGCCTCCCCACCTAAACACACTAAGACTCAGGGTCGAACCAGGGTACTTCTGGCACCTTGGGAGTATGCTGAACAGGGCCTCACTACGGCGGCGCGACTTCGACCTAGGCGGACCGCGGCGGTGCTGCGGTCACCACGGTGCGCCGCCGTCCGGCGACTTTTCTGGTGGTGGGCCGGGCCTGGGGTTGGTCGGCCCGACCCCTCCTACCCCCTGGCAAGTGCAAAAATCTTTGGGGTTTGAGATTTTAGGGGATGGAGCACCCCTCCCTCTCATTTCACCCCTTCCAAACGCCCAAACCCACCATTTTCGATTTTTCCTCTCAACCCATCCCTCTAAACCTTACAATTCTCCATTTCTTTCCATAACCCACACACTCCAACCATCCACAACAGCCCTAGCCTCCTCTTTTTCCCTTTTTCTCATGTTGGAGCTCTCATATCTCCATTTGGAGCTCAAAATCGGGTAATCTCCTAACCCATTCCATTTTCTTTTTGTTCCTCCTCCATTTCCTACCCCTAGTGTCTCTTTTACACCTATTGGAACCGTTACTTGTGGAAGATCAAAGCAATCAGCCCCCTTTTCCCCTATTTTGTCATTTTTCCATGGCCCTCTTTGGTGCGGTGGCGGCTATTTTCTCCATTTCCTCCATCCTATCTCTCATGGGAAAGAGGAAGACCGCGGCTGATGTCGCTGGCCCAAGTAGACTAGCCCATTCCCGAAGAAGATCTGATGATGGGGCCGGCACTAGCACCGTTCGAGAGTATAGGTCGAAGTGAGACCTGGATCCCCAACTGCCACTCAGGGATGCACTACCGATCGGTTTCGAATACAGTCGTTTTGCCAACCGTAAGGTCATGTTTGAAGCTCACGTGGATGAAGGGATGTTTGGAACACACCCGATGATGGACTATTTGGTGGATGTTGTCGGATGGGGTCCTATATTTGAAGGCGAGTATCCCGCATGTGAGAACACGGTTCGCGCCTTCTACGCTCATATCATAGACCCATCGTTGGAGCCACTCTAATTCACGGTCTCTGTAAGAGGCATAAGGCGTATGATTATTGTGGCTGAGGTGGCGCGGCTCCTGAACATCTCGCGTGGTGAAGTGCTTCCAAACGACGACTTCTCCAGGAGTGCGTGAGAAAGGGATCGCCGCACGCGATACCTTTATGGTCGACGAGTCTCTTGGACGCAAGGAAACTGCCTTCCATCGACGAAGATGACGGATGACTTCCATTTGCTCCACCACATTTTCAAATATAATGTGTATCTGCGGTCGAGTAATCGTACAGAATGTACTCGGTTGATGGTGAATTTTCTATACAGGATGGGACATGGAGACAACTTATGCCTACCCACTTTCTTCCTGTATCAGATAGTTCAGGTTGTCCGATCTGTCAGGAATGCTTAAAGTGCTTTATGATGCGTGTTATGCTTTATCTCACAAGTGTTGTACCCTATGTTGTATAGGGCATGCCGCGACAATACACGCGGAGCACGGCACACCTCCGTCTTATTGACTCTATGGACCAGACTCCTGGTAGTGGCGGTCCTGCGGACCGTGGACTAGGTTCTGATCAGCCTCCTGCTGGTGGATTGCCACCTTACACTCCCCTGGTTCGTGAGCAGTACCGGGCATCTTCATCTGCGCAGCATGACTCCCAAGCTACTCCGTCGACTGATAGGTTTGAGCAGCTGATGTGGATGATGCATCAGCAGCAGCAGCAGATACAGCAGCAGCAGCACCATCAGCTTATGGCCACTATCGCTGAGCCCTTATCCCATGGTGGTAGTGCGCCTCCACCTACGACATCCGCACCTCCTGATGAGCATTCTGAGCCTCCTGCTCAGTTTGGGGATGTGCCTCTGCCCACATCTGTCGCACCACCTACTGAAGATGCGGGTACACGTGGTCTACTCGAGCGATTTCAGCGCTTGAGGCCTCCCTCATTTATGGGTTCTCACAGACCCGAGGAGGCAGAGTTCTTGCTTGATCGCATCTCCAAGATGCTACGGATGCTGCATTGTTCAGAGGCAGAGCAGGTTGAGCTGGCCGCTTTAATGTTTGAGAGGGAGGCTAGTTTATGGTGGGACAGTGTGCTGCAGACGGTCGCAGTGGATTACGTGTGGACCTGGGAGGCTTTCGAGTTCCGGTTCCACGAGAAATACTACCCACAGACTTATCGACATGAGCGGGAGGATGAGTTTCTGCGCCTCAGGCAGGGAGGCATGACGATTACGGAATATGAGCACCGCTTCACAGAGTTGGGCTGCTTTATCCCGACTATATTGGTGGATGAGCAGATGCTGATGCGTCATTTTTTCATGGGTTTGCGACAGGAGATATGGTCGAAGATATGCTGCCTCAGTATACCTACCTACGCAGCACTGGTCCACATGTCTATGACGGCCGAGCAGGATGTGGACCGACTGGCCAGATCGCGTGGTGCTATGGTTGCGAGACCACGCCAGGACTTACAGAGCAGGCCTATTCTAGGCAAGAGGCCTCGTGCTGATTCGCCTCCCAGGGCTACGGCACCAGTAGTTCCTGTGAGACGCCCTATTGTGACCTGCACATACTGCGGGAAGCAGGGTCATCTTATTGGGAGCTGTTTCGCGGGGATGAAGGATAGTGGTTTCTCTCCGCCACAAATGTTGGGTCGTTCTCGCCCGCAGGCTATATCGACTACACCTTTACAGACTGTACCTGCACATCCTTCCTTCCGACCACCTGCATCACGGTTCAGGCCGCCGCAACGGCCCTTGGCCCCTCAGCCGAACCGTCAGCAACAGGTGCGCGTTCATACACTTGTGGCTGAGGCACCTGAGACGTCACTTGCGGCCTCGACAGCTTTTGAGGGTACGGTTCACATTCTCGGTACCTCTGTTTCCTTGTTGGTGGACACTGGGTCCACTACTTTTATTATTTCTTGTGGGGCAGTTAAACGTCTATCTTTGTATACTATTCCCACTAAGGGAACGAGACTCACTACGGCCACTGAGACCTTCTCGGATGTCACGCGGTTATGCAAGGGTTGCTCGATAGTTTTGGGTAGCAGCACAGTGCTCGTCGACCTCATTGTTGCTCCACTATGGCACTACGACGTTATCCTTGGTATGGATTGGCTCGCCAAGATGAGGCGAGATAGATTGCGATACTCGGATCGTGATCGCCTATGGACTCGATGGCACGCCTTTCATGTTTCCAAGACAGTCGTAGGTCGATTGGCCTCCGCCGTGTTGATTGTTATACTACTTTATTGGCTCCGATTGATGGTCCGACGTTGAGGAATACACCGGTGGTTCGAGAATTTGCAGGCGTGTTTGAGACTATTCATGGTTTACCTCCTCGACGCGAGATCGATTTTACAATTGATCTTATGCCGGGTGTGACACCCATCTCACTGCCGACTTATCGTATGCCTCCATGTGAGATGGATGAGCTGCGAAAACAAATTGACGATCTGGTAGACAAGGGTTTTATACGACCTAGTGTGTCTCCTTGGGGAGCACCTGTGCTATTTATGAAGAAGAAGGACGGGTCGCTACGGTTATGTATTGACTACCGTAGGTTGAACCAGGTCACAGTGAAGAACAAGTATCCTTTGCCCATGATAGATGATCTGTTTGATCAGTTGAGGGGGGCGAAGTATTTCTCGAAGATTGATCTTCAGTCGGTGTACCACCAGTTGCGCGTGAGAGATGAGGACGTGCAAAAGACAGCCTTTAGGACGTGCTTTGGGCACTATGAGTTTCTGGTGATGTCGTTCGGCCTTACGAACGCACCAGTCGTGTTCATGGATCTGATGAACCGGGTATTTCGGCCTTTCCTGTACCGATTTGTCATCGTCTTTATTGATGATATCTTGATTTACTCTACGAGTCGGGAGGAGCACGAGGAGCACCTGAGAGAGGTGTTGGGTACACTTAAGAAGAACCAGTTGTTTGCACAATACAAGAAGTGCGACTTCTGGTAGGAGGAAGTCAAGTTCCTCGGACATGTAGTGTCCAAGGATGGGATAGTAGTGGACCTTGCTAAGGTAGTCGCGGTTCAGGATTGGCAGCAGCCTGGCTCGGTTACCGAGATGAGGAGTTTCCTTGGTCGGGCTGGGTATTACAAACGCTTCATTCGGGATTTCTCAAAGATTGCCAGGCCATTGTCTCAGTTGACTCGGAAGGACCTGAAATTCGCCTGAAATGAGAAGGCGGAGGCAGCTTTTAAGGAGCTGAAGGACAAGTTGACGTCCGCCCCTGTGCTAGTATTGTCAGAGTAAGGGGAGAAGTACACGATATATACTGACGCGTCTAGCGTTGGTTTGGGTTGTGTCCTGATGCAGAAGGATAGGGTGATTTCGTATGCCTCGAGACAATTAAGGAAGCACGAGGAGAATTACCCTGCACACGACCTGGAGTTAGCAGCTGTCATCTTTGCATTGAAGCTCTAGAGACATTACCTCTACGGAGAGAAATTCGAGCTTTTCTGTGACCACAAGAGCCTTAAGTACATATTCACACAGCGAGATTTAAATATGAGACAACGTCGATGGATGGAGACTTTGAAGGACTTAAAGTTCGAGGTTTCCTACCATCCTGGCAAGGCGAACCTTGTGGCAGACGTGTTGAGCCGTAAGAAGGCGATAGCATTTGCGGCACCATTGATGATAGTTAAGTGGGACATGGTCGAGTTCGTACGGGACTTCGACCAGAGACTCACTGTGGAGGAGCCATTTGAGTGTGTTGCGCACATTCGGGTGCGGCCACTTATTGACGACAGGATTGTTGGGGCCCAGGAGGGCGATATGCGGCTGTCTGAGCTTCGAGGCAAGCTAGCGACGCCGAGGATTCCGAGTGGAGAGTTGGTTCTGATGGAGGTCTACGATTCCGTGGCCGACTATGCGTTCCTGATGTGCCTGACTTGAGACGCGAGCTTCTCGAATCTGCCCATAACTCGAAGCTTGCGATGCACCCTGGTAGCACGAAGATGTACCAGGATATGAGACGGACGTATTGGTGGGATAACATGAAGGCCCACATCGCTGAGTTTGTATCTCGATGTCTCACGTGCCAACAAGTCAAGGCTGAACATCGCAGACCTCCTGGACTACTTCAGCCCATGCCCATAGCAGAGTGGAAGTGGGACTTCATCTCCATGGATTTCATATCAGGGCTGCCGAAGACGAGGTGAGGACACGATTCCATTTGGGTGATTGTGGACCAGTTGACAAAATTGGCCCATTTCCTCCCTATCAGCGTTACGAACTCTGCAGACGAGCTGGCTAGATTGTACATCAGAGAGATCGTCCGTCTGCATGGAGTTCCATTAAAGATCGTGTCGGACAGAGACACTCGGTTCACATCCATCTTCTGGACTCGTATCCAGGAGGTGATGGGTGTGAAGTTGAAGTTCAGTACGGCATTCCATCCTCAGACTGATGGGCAGACAGAGCGGGTGAACCAGATTCTGGAGGATATGTTGCGGGCATGTGTGTTGGACTTCAAGGACAACTGGGATGAATGTCTTCCGTACGCAGAGTTCGCCTACAACAACAACTTCCAGGCGACTATTGGCATGGCACCATATGAGGCCCTATATGGTCGTCCTTGTAGAACACCGCATTGTTGGGCCGAGGTTGGCGAGCGTAGTCTGATTGGCCTGGAGTTGGTACAGGCGACTACGGAGAAGGTCAACATTATTAGGCGTCGACTACTTACAGCACAGAGTAGACAAAAGAGTTACGCCGATACGAGGCGTCGACCGCTTGAGTTCGAGGTCGGGGATCATGTGTTCCTTCGAGTTTTCCCTATGAAGGGAGTCCTTCAGTTTGGGAAGAAGGGGAAGCTCACACCGAGATTTATCGGTCCATTTCAGATACTGGATCGAGTGGGTGATGTAGCGTATCGTCTCGCTTTGCCCACACCACTGGCATCTGTACACAACGTATTTCATGTGTCTATGCTGAAGAAGTACGTTCCCGATCCTTCGCATATTATCAGATGGGAGCAGGTACAACTGAGCGAGGATGTTACGTATGAGTTGCGCCCGACACGTATCCTTGACAGGAAGGAGCAGGTACTGCGTCGCAAGGTCATTCCGCTTGTGAAGGTACTATGGACACATCATTCCGAGGAGGAAGCTACTTGGGAGACTGAGGCCGATGTCAGAAAGAACTACCCTCAGATTCTCGAGGAGTACGAAAAGGTATAAATTTCGAGGATGAAATTTTTTGTTTAAGGGGGGTAGATTGTAACGACCCGTAAATTTCCGTACTTTGGTTCGAGTATCACCTCGACCAGAAATCACTTAGGATTAAATCCTTTAGAAATTTAACAAAGTTAACTAAGTGCTAAACTCGATTAGCCATGAAATCCGTTTGGATCGCTTTAAATACGATCTGCAAGACCCAAAACATGTAGAATCATTGACGCCAGGTTACTCTAAATGTTAGGATCAAACTCATTACCTGGCTACTCTCGGGAATGACTTGAAACTCCGTATTAGGTCTAGACCGCACATCGGAAATCCGATTAACACGAAGTTAAGGACTTAGGACCGCCTCGCTGGGCTCGACAACCATCTCAGAAATCAAGTCCAGACAATGTCCCACGGCCATTCGATCGCGTCCAGAGCGAGGGAGTGTGAAAACCACTCTTTCCTTTACAAAATAAATATCTTGAATAGTGATCTGGCACCATTCGGTTGCGGATCAGTATTAAGCAACCAGACCGTCAGAATCAGACCAAATTACACCCTCGGATCAGGAAAAATTTCAAGAACATTTACATGTATCGTGGCCCACTGACCGTTAAACTGAAAGTGGTCCGCCCCGTGTGATCTGGGAATTCGATCGAGTCGAAAACGTAATCCCACGTAGATCCATAAGTTGTGAGCTTAAGTCTAATGTTTGGCTCAAGGGGGGGCCGCCAGAAACACTCTTTTGAGCTGAAAAAGCGCCGAAATACCTATAATAGCAGTAACCCTTGAACCTGAGCCTATTTTGGGATGGTTTTAGGCTATAAAAGAGCCTTAGAACAACCCCTCTCATAGTCATACGAATTTGGGATAAAACCCTAGAGAGAGAGAGAAAAAGGAGAGAAAAGTTTGGGAATTGTGGGCGTACTTCCCTCCTACTGTTGTAGATCATCCAACGGGCTGCACCACCACTTCCTTGACGTTTTTCTGGCGTCACCGACTCCGTTTTAAGGTGAGAAACCCTAACCCTAGGTCTGATTTGAAGTGTAAAGGCTTTAGGTTGTGAAATAGCTAACCGATTTCACTCCTTAGGCTAGAAAACTCCCGAATACGGAAGCTTATCCAACCTTGCTGATTTGTTGAGATTCCAAGAGACAAGGTGAGGACTTTAGGTGTATAGGTTGCGGTTTTCAACGCTTTCAATGTTAGATAATGGTAGATTCATGATCCGCATGTAATTGCACATGTACAAAGTGCTTTCCGTTTTCCGTTTTGATTAGAATTGTAGAATTTGGAATTTCACATACTCTAGGTATTCGTATAAAATACCGTATACGTATTTTTATGAAAATGTGTTTGACATGTTTAATTGTCGTATGGATATATGATGTATGGATAAAATACTCATTTGGCGAAAGGGTTCGCCTAAATACATGTTTACTGATATACACCGTGTATGTAGAAATACGGTATTGTAAGAAGTACCGTATACGTGTATATTTTAGCGATGTGTTTGTCATGATTAATTGTTGTATAAATATATTATGTGCGTATAAATTAATTGCTTGGCGAAAAGAATCGCCGTATTACAAGTTCCCTTGTAAACACTATGTATGCCGAAATTGAGCATCCTAGAAAATACCCCATACGTATAAATTTTGCTGATGTAATTCTCATGATTATTTGCTGTATGAATATGATCTATACGTATAAAATACTAGTTTGGTAAAGGGACAGCCCTAGTGCACTTTCCTCTCACATACGTCATGTATGTTGAAATAGTGCATTCCAAGTGTTTGTAAAATAGCTTGTGAGTGTAAGTGCTTAAGTGTTAGTACCTTAGGTAGGTGCTGAGATGTGGTTCTCAACTACCTTAGAATCATGTATGATACCCTCCATGTGGTTGTTTACTCTAACCACTCACTTATGAGATATATGTATTTGTATCCCTATTTATATAGTGCTTTATAACATGCTATTTAACATGCTTTGTAACTTGTTACATAACATGCTTTACGATATACTTTATAACATGATTACTGGTGTTCTTGAACTATCTTGTGTATCATGCTTTACTTCACATGCCATGGTTGGGAATTGATTGGGCTTGGGACTATGCCCATAGTCCAGACATCCGGTATCAGACTTGGAATTGTGGTTGAGATTCGTTTCGCCACACATGATGTGTTGGCGAACCCGTGTCGTACTTCAGTTGGCGATAGTGGTTGGCCACACGAGGTGCTTCTGCACTTCATATCGCCCAACTTGTTGTGCGTTCGAGCCAGCCGAACACGTCAAGTAACCTGTGTGTCTTATGTATGTTCACCATGTTTGGTCGCTAATGTTTGAACCCAGGGTACCAAACTTACCAGTGAAAATCCCGTTAACCATGGTACCTCGATCCGCTAAGACTCATGAGCCAGGCATGGTGGTATGGGACACCGTGGTCGAGCTGTCGGCCTACGCCGGGCTACGTGCCTCCCGTAGTGACCAAGTGAGCAATTTAACTCGTGAACCGATTATGGTGGTATGGGACACTATATTCGCGTGTCGTCGGCCTACATTGATAAGGTGATGGGGAGTGGTGCAACCTTTGTGCGTAATGACCACAGTAGCCCTTTTTAGTGACCGCGAGCATATTCTCGAAGTCGCAAGGCGCCTTAGGGTTCGCCGCGATATATAGAGTATGAACTAGGCTCTGTTTTCGTATAGTGATGAATCGTTTAAGGGGTGATGGGGGAGTGGTGCAACCTTTGATCGTAATGCCACAGCGGCAAACTCTGCAGTGACCTAGAAAACACACCATCGTCGATATTAACTAGACCGACGACCCTAGAATGGATCATGTTTGGGAATGATACAAGGGAGGTACCTTAGTTTCCCAACCCTGCTGTTTGAAATGGATTAATTAAAAACTCGGTAATCATGCTCATCATGCATCGCATATGCCTGGAAGATGTGGAGTACTGTGGGATGTAAGCATGCCGCGAATGTGAGATGGTGTCGCATGAGGGAGTATGTCGGTAAGGGCATCCATCATACCTGCATTCATACTTGCATTAATCAGAATAACTAGGAGTGTTTGATTTACTGCTTTATCATTACTGCTTGACTGCATTGACGAACATGTTAACCTATGCTTTATGGTTCCACTGAGTTAGCTACTCATTCCCACGTTACGGGACGGTGTTGTGCACACCAACCAGACTCTGTCTCAGGTTTAGGCGAGCCGACGACTTTGGAGGCGGAGCCTAATTATGATGAGGACCAGGAGGAGTTCTCGTATATGCAGTTCTCTGGCGGCTTCGACTAGGCTGCCAGGACCGACGGATTTTACAGGGATTGTACCTAGTTTATTTTGACATTTTATTTATAAACAGACATGTATATGGTGACTCAGTAGGATTCATACTCTGGAGAATGAAACGTTTATTTTGTTTCTTTACATACACATATTTACAGTTCAGTCTTCCACTTGCTTTTATACAATTGATCTGGAGTATGAATTACTGTTTTGGTATAATCTCATTCATGTTTATTGCTCTAACATAGACAACATTCAAACATCATTAAATATGTTGCATAAGTGATGCGTTGGAACTCAGGAGTTGAGTTACACTCGACCCCCGATTTTCAGGGCGTTACAGAAAGAGAGAGATGCGAGACGGGAGAGACGTGAGATTGAAGAAAAGGGGAAGCAAAAGAGCCCTATTAACGTGGAAAGATGGTACACTCCTGGGTTTTGAAAAATGTGCCGCACTTGAAAACGGTTTAGAACTGTGTGCACTTAGAAATGGTTTACTATCATACCTGAGCCAAAGCACCAGCCATTTCTAATAAACGAATTTGGTGTAGTGCCACACCGTCATTGATTTCGACTACTGCTATTTCAATGCAAGTTGCAGAAATCTGATCACGCTACAAATAACAACCAATCGTATGCACATAGAACTAGAAAGGAAACCAGAAAATACAAATGGATTACATACGCCATGGAAGTAAAGCTTACCTCCAGCTCTAATCCAGCAGACAGTCATAGCAACTATGTTCCATACGAGATAAAGAACTATACCTGACAAAACACAAACCAATAATTAGTTCTTCAACAATTCTCACAAAACAATTATATTCCACAAACAACAATACTTGAGACAGATCAAAATTTCATAATTCGAAGATGGTTCATCAGTTGGAAGGTGGTGGAGGATTCCCCGAATGATTTCAGTTTTAGACCCAAAAATTGGACTGATGGACCACATTTGTAAACTAAAAGAAAACAGGCCTAATTTCATGATTCACTACGATTCAATGAAAATGAAATTTTGGGTCTGGTTTGGTTGATTTTTTACTACTTCGCATGTATGTTTGATTCCAAAACTATTGTTATAGACAGTCCAAGTTTAACATACAGTTATGGGATCTGCAGTTATGAGATAAGCTTAGCCCATAACCATGGGATCTGCGGTTATGCCTACATTTGCTTATTAGATTTTAGTTTATGACTACAACAACACTAGAAGGCGCCAGATCATTTATGGTCCCAAATTAAACTAATCCAATCAAAATTTAGCCTAGTAGTAATGATGATTTTGGTTGGTGCCCATAAAGAGTGTCACACTATTATTTATTTATTTATTTTGTAAACCAAAAGAAGTGGAAAAATATCAGAACAAGAAAATATCAGACCATTCTTAAGACTATAAGCTGAGTTTTCGAGGCTTTGATCTCTAAATTTGGTGATAGAGCTTATGGGAATTAGAAATTCTCTGGTTGATCATTAATCTTCACTATAATGGGATTTATTAAATAAACATCACAAGAGTCATAAAAAATACCTCCCGAACTAAGATATTTGTGATTACAATCACAAGTATCCTGAATCCCAAAGAACAACATACTACTATAAGCGATTATGACCCTCTTCAATGGATGCTTACAATAGCATTAGTAAAAGAGGAAGGTTGATGACTAGTAGGCAACTGAATGTAAAACATTTGCCAATTTACCATTTAAAAGCCAACCCCCAAATTGTTGATCTATTGCTCTTAGAGCACTACAAGTATTTCTCTGAGTTGCATCAGACACTTGGACAATCCAATGGATCAATCTGGACTGCTCACCAGCACATCACATATTTCATGGGCTAGCATCAAAATAGAAAAGACATGCCGACAACACACACTGTTGTTCCTAGCTAGTAGCCTCTACCAACTCCTAAAGGTCTAGAAAGAAAGCATCCAACTTTCTTTCTCCTTGCTTCCAAATCATGTGGAGAACCCTGACATAAAGATGATATTTGTCCATGCAGTGAAATGCTACTCAACCACAAACACATATTTGACAAAGCATGGAGAAAGATAAAATACACATATTAAAAGAATTGACAAACCAATAGAAGATAGAGCCATTGATTCATTCTAAATGAGAAAGCAAGATTTCCTTTGAGGCCAAACAATCTCATGGGCACATCTTTCACTTTCAAAAATCATATTGCAAAAACTTTCTCAATATTTGAACTTTGCTATAAAGGAAAAAAGGATCCATGAAACCCACAATAGGAACTGATTGGAACCTCCACCCCAGTAAGTGGAAAGAAAAGTGAAACGTAAGTTCTGGCTAACAGGAAAAATTGTGCATAAGGACAAAGCTAATAGAGATTGTGAGGTCTACATGGTAGTACTTGAGAACCCAACCATTAAAATCATCTAGTAACAATGAATGTGAACACAAACAACTAAATGAAATGTCCATCAGATATATCTTGAAAGAAACCAAACAAAATAAGGCATAGTATTATAGTTATGGTCAGATCAGGGAACCATATTTTAGCAAAAAAGAAAATAAGATCCTACTAACAATTTACAATCCAAGCAATGTAATTCTTTAATTCTTCAATGACTTTCGGGTCGTTTGGCTTTTTTAACCAACTTCTTAAGTTTCTGCAGAACCCCAAAAATTACAATAGTGAAGATTTAGGAAAAAACAATTAACATGAATGAGTTGTTTTTATAGTAACTTGAGGAAGAGTCACCTCTCTCTCTGTTGGAAGTTCAACCTCAAATAAGAAATTATATCTCTTCCTGAACCTATAACAAAGCATTTATACTTGATAGAGAGAATCTTTTGAGACATCCAACAGAACTGGATGTGATTCCACAAGATATATATAGAATGGTCTGCATAAAAAGAAACAGTGGAGGGATTTTGGAGAATAGATAGGCTTTCCACATTAGAAGATTTTAGCCCCAAATACACTGTCCACATTGGCAGATTTGTGGCCCAAACATGCTGACCACTGGAACATATTTGTGGCCCAAATACACTGTCCACTTGGACACTTTGAGGCCTAATCTCATCATCCAAAACGGGGCGATTTGGGTCCAATGTCATTTTCTAAATCGCATGTGATTTGGGGTCCAATCTCACTATCCAAAGTGGACAGATTTGTCCAAAGTTGCACCATTAGCCCCTTGAGCTTTTTTGTTGCACATGCCATTGCCGTTGTACTGTCGATTCACTGATTCTTGCAAGTGTGAAGATCGCAGCTGTTGGGTTTCATGCACCACAATGCACCTGCCTTTGGGACCATGTTCTCAACTGAAGCTAAGATAGAGAATGAGGAGAAAGTAGTGAACGGATGAAAGCCTAGCCATCTTAATTACCACAACGATTTTTCACTAGGGGTGAAGGTGTGACCGGACAAAAAGAACAAATATAATGAGAAAAAATAACATCAAATCTCAACAAGCATGGAAAGAAAATATCCTGAATTAAATTTGTTCTAATATTTTTCATTGAATAATATTATATTTATATGCTATTTGTAGGAAGAAGATGATGATATCTTCTCTTTCCTCATAGATGTGCTGTGTTATCTTCATATTCCACTTTGTGGGCCCTTTTTTATAATCTTACATATTATAAAGAAAACCCAATCATGCATTAGTAATTAAAGGGATAGAAAATGGAATAATCCTGACGTGAAGAGGAACAGAAAATAAAAATAAAAATACAAAAACAGAGAAAATGGATTAAAACAATCAGTTCATGACTATGTAAAATCAATGCCATTAGCAAATATCACACCATATGCTTTTGCTGATTCCGTATGATCCCTGGAATTTAATAAACATAATCAGTAAAGAATCACCTAGAAAGTATTCTATCTAAGAGCTCCCCACCTTCATATAACCTGAAATATACAACAAATGAATCATGAGGATTCCAAACTACCATCTTTAATTTACGCAGTTCATTTATCTCAAATAGACACACATTATTTCCATGCACATGATAGAGGAATTTCAGTGACTATTATATCCTATTAGAACTATTCCATGATAGATAAGTTTGACACTAAAAGTTCAACAATGCCAAGTTCAAATGTTCCATCATTTGCCATCAATCGCATGTATTCACTTGATGAATTACATGCCTTAGAAGCAAGTTTTGCCATTGGAAAACAATGGAGAGAGGGATTTCAGGATTGTAGCATCCAACTGAATGGTTGGAATCATTCTGTCAGATTGATATTTGGGGTATGCTCCATTCCCAATTGGGCCAATCTGTATTGATGCAATATTGCAAATGCTCGGATTGTTGGTATAAATTACTTTAATATGATGATCAGCACTGTCCAAACATTGTCCATATAAACCAATGGTTCAAATTGTTAGTCAGCCACTAGGACAAAATTTTGTGCTTGTGGCCCATCCCAGACTTAGAATTTTATCATAAATTTCACAAACTTAGTGTGAGAGATCTTCTGACTAAGATCATAAATTGTTATATGACGCTCTCAGAAGAGGAGCTCAAGAACATGGATTGTTTACGAAACCACCCTGCTTGAATTCTTGCTGACATAAACGATCGTACTCTAAAGCGGTTGAATGCCCACGAAAGCCAGTCCTATACCAAACCCAGTATTCAGCAGCTTGGTGGTGCAAAACGGCACTCTTCCACCTGCAACCTTACAGAAGACAGAAGATGACGGCAAGGTCGGTCCCAGCGATCCTGACTAAGAATTGGGTCAGGAGTTGAGTTCTAGTCCAGATTTCTTCAGTGAAAGGATTGCCATCTTCCCCCTCCGTTTATTGAGTACAGATAGAAGGCTTTCACATGCATGGAAGTAGCTCTTTCTATAGAGGTCCCTCTCCCTCCCTAATTTCTTGCTTTGCTTTTTCCCTGTAATGGTTTCAGCTTGATCTTCTTGAAGTTGGGAATTGAAGAAAAGTCAGACATGGAGAAGAGGATATAATTAGAACATTTTAACAAATAATAACAAAAAGATCCAATACATCATGATAGACTTGGCCTATGTAACATTCAATGATTTAAGTCATTTGGAAAAAGGTTGAACACATTATATTCCATGCTAAAAATTTACAATTTAGCCAAAGAAGAAAAGATTGCTCTATAATAGATAGATCAATACCTTGCTAGGCTTGGAACCTTCACTAATAACCTCCCACTGCTCCTTATCTAACTAGAGAACTACCACATCTCCATCGTCATATAGTCTCTTTGAAGGAAATATCATTCAAGCAAGTCTTCAAGAAAGGGATAGTTTGGACATGGGATAATTAAGAGAAGTACACAAGTCTCATAGTTTACCACATGTTTCTTCTTTCCTAGGTTACAAGAATGCACAACACCTTCATAAAACCTGCAGTAAGAAGGGTAGAGTTTAGAATAAATAGGGAGTTAAACAAGTTCATCCTAACAACTCAGCTTCCTGTTATCTCAAAATTTTTAACTTCCATGCTAAGAAGCCATGAAGTTGAGTGTACCTCCAAGTTGTGCTTTACAAGGCTACCCAAGCATATTTAACGACCTCAGTTTAGGCAACAAGGAAGCACTAGTGTTGATGTGTGAGATTACTATCTTCAAAACATACACTATGTTAATATATTTTAATAAAGAAATATTAGAACATATAAAAATGAGGAAGAAAATAAAAAGGGTGAAGGGAAGAACCTACTTTCAGTAGGAATAGAAAAATTGTTCAGGCCAAGAGCACAAGATACTTATCTGCCAAAGCAAGAGGAAGAAAGATATCCTAAGGTCAAGTGAGACATCACACATGTATACAAGCACTTGAACCTCAAACATAAAATAATCTGTTTCACTTTGAATGAGCATATTACATCCAAACACGAATAAAGTATTAATACATCTCAAGCGTTAAAGAAACAACTTAATTGTATTGAAGTACTTGAACATCAAGAGCCAAACCAAACCACAAAAAAAAAAAAAAAAAAAAAACACCGACAAAGTGAATAGTTGAAAAAAAAAAAACTGGAATATACAACAAATACTCTTAGGAGTCTATATAAAACTGGAATCATTGAAATCCATAGACTGAAACTGCTATGAAAAAAAAAAACTTCAACCTACATCTACAATTCGAATGAACAGAAAAAAGATAGTAATCATGTAGTGAATAGTTGCATGCAAACCGAGAGTGCTTTAAAAGGAACCTCGATCATTATGCACTATCACAAACCATTACCAAAAATAGATAAAAATGAAGTTGCAAATCAGTAATGAAACTTCAACAATCAATCGAATGCTTGGACAGGGGCATGTAATCCAACAACATATAATAGTAGATTTGAAAACTACATTATTACTTCTTCTTTTTTTATTTTTCTTTCTTCTTTTTGTTAGTCCACATGCATGTTATCCCAGCCCACCAAGCTACTGCCACATGTGCCAACATGGACGTGTGCAAGATCCAAGCTACTAGTCACCTTGAAGCTTTTCCTTTTCAATTGTATCAACGTTGAAGTCACTATGCCACTTCAACATCTTTAAATACATATCCTTTGCTTTTGCATGTTGAAAACCAACCAGAGAAATTGTAACACTTACCTCATATTCCGATATTGGAATTCCTTGTTGAGCACGTAGTAAATGTTCTTGCCTTCATGTTAACCACTACAGGGTATATGGCAAAAATCAGGACCACATGGAAGAATATATTTGGTATATGAACAAATAAAGAGAGAACCAGTTATGAAGCGTACATCCATACGAGGACAATGAGGTATATAAAAACTTTAAATTCAAGATGAGAAAGAAAGGCTTTAAAACTAAGAACAAATTTGCACTCAATCATCCATGCCAAATAAATGATTGATTAAATAGGAAGTCCATTGAGATGTCAGGTATCTAGTTCTAGAAGAGCTCGCCTTATGAACGGTTCATAAACGACAATCAGGAGAGTTCAACTGACGGACAAGTTCATTGATGAGATTGTAGTATTGCAGACCTTTTGGGTCGATAGCTCCCCGTCCATCTGCATGTAAATGACCACAAGAATCAAACAGAAGTTTCAAGCAATGCATCTAGGAAATTGAAAATTGAATCAAACTAATAGCCTACATACCAGGAATTAGCCTGGACTAGGAAATAGAAAATCTTTAGGCATCCAGGCCCATCTCATGCATTAGCTTCAAATCTTTCTGCCATCAACCAAAACAAGAATTTCTATTGAGAATCTACTAGGTTGTTTTTTCACCTTATGCTTGAGATATTGATTTGCTTAAATGACTCATGTGCTCTTGTCAAAAAAATTTCTGTGACAAAAAAAAAAAATCTCAGGTGATTAATTGAATCTTTTGATTCAAACGCTTAAATCCGTTTTTGAACCAAAATCCGGTCCGTGCAGTTTAACAATTTTGGTGTAGTGAAAGATGGGTATTGAAACATGAAACTACAAAAGTACCCTTTCTGCAAGGCTGTGGCTGTCTGTTGCTTGGCCTCTCCTTTCTCTCACATGAATGTAGTCAGTTGGGGGATCTTCACAGCCTTTTTCTCGAATCTTTTAATGTTTTTGGGCTTCTTCTCTCTGTTTCTTTCTTGCTACGCATTTCTTCTGTTTTCTTCCTTTCCCTCCTTTAAAACAAATAAAACAAAAGGAATTCAATAACATGAAAAGCAATTCAATTTCATGGATGGCCCACAATGATAAGGCCTCACATACATGATACAACTAGTCCCATGATGAGTAACAGTCGAGTGAGTACATGGGTGCCAAAATGTCATGTCTATAAGACACTATTCCTAACCGTCCATCATGGAAACCACCTCCAACAAAATAAATAAAATCGATCCATCCACTCATCGTGGGCCACACCACATGTTTGTGTATGCATATATAGAAAATGGATTCATTATTGGTAATTACTCCAAAGTAATTATGAGGAGATTTCTGATTTTGATGTTTTCCTTGAGACTTGAAATAGAAGGTGACTCCAATATATTCATTTCTTGCCTTTTTTACAACTAATAGACATGATCCGGTAATTGACTTGTTGGAAAGTAAGACGTGACATATCACGAGAGAAGCCTGCAGATTAAAATGGCTCTTAATCTCCTCTCCTTCTCCCTCTCCCTCTCCCCACCTTTCTCCCCCACACGCTTGCCACTTAGAAGTGGCCCACAGAGTAACCAGACCAATGTCCACGTGGCCAGGTACATCAGATGTGCAGCGACAACTGACATGGTGTAACCAACAATCATACGCCGAATGCGAATTACCAGCCACCCGTTTTGGATTACGATTTTGTGCAATCACTGAAGAGTGATTACACGGTGATCTAATTGTTATCCCATCCATTGTAGATTTGATTCATGTGTCCCAAACAGTAGCCATATCAACCATATCAACCATCGAATTGGTGGCCATCAGATGGATGGCTAAAATGAAAAATGACCAGCAATCCATGCTGAACAGGGAAATCATATCCTACGGTAGTTTGGTTGGTGTAATGGTAGTTTGGGGCCCATGTTTAGGATTGCATGATTTACGGTGTGGATTTGTCACCATTTGTATGATTAGCTACACTATTCTTCCTTATTGTACATCCGGTAATCATGCAATCCTCCTTAAGGAGAAATTAAAATTTCCTCCTTAATTTCTCATTTTACTAAATAAAATGACTTGGCTACTCAAAATTCCAGACGTGAAGTAGAGAATTGTGGGGCCCATGTGGTATGTGTATGACATCCAACCCGTCCAACAAATGCAACCCACCATGATAATCAGATGAACTAAAAATCTGGACGATCCAATCAGAAGGTGGCCCCGACATAAGAAAACAATGTATACCTCCCAAAATATTCAATTTTGTGTGTAACCCATGTGATGATTTGATTGGCCATATTTTTGGGTCGTTTGATTGTCATGGTGGAGTGCATATGGAGGGTTGGATGTCATACGCATGCCATGTGGGCTCCACAATTCTCGACTTTTCCACCTCTTTTTTGAAGGGAAAAAAATGATGGCATGTTGTCGGTTACTTTCCTTAAAAAGCTCCAAGTGATAATTTCAACTAGTAGAGGCATTATTTGGTAAAAGACAACTCCCAAGGAATTTTGCGGTAGGAATTTCCTTTCTTTTTATTTCCCTTTTATCACGAGAGAAGCCCATGAACTATGTTTCAAAGACTCCATTTCCATCGTGCAGGCACACATAGAGGCCTTTGGCTCATTTTCAGTTAATCAGAAGTTATTTAATCGGTTTTGTGGCCCATGTAACTCAGATTTTTCTTGTTGCAGGTGATGATTTGCTTAGGGTTTACTTGGTTGACATTCTTGGAAAATAAAATTTTTGAAGGATAAAAAGCAAATTCTAAAAACTTAGTTCCTGAAATTAAATTTTACCTGGAAATGTTGTTTGGATGACATTGTCTATTTTATCTATTTTTCTTAGAATATTGGACATTGGTGTTTAGGAAAAGAATATCAGGTCCATTCATCTGGCAGGGGTCAAATAAACATGTGCTGGCCCAGAGACATTACATCAATGGTTTGGATCACTGAACCATAGGCGCCGCTTAAACAAAACTGAGATCCCGAAGTGCACCGTACAACCTCTCAACCTGGCCATCGCGAAAGATATCCAGACCGTTGATTCTACAGGAATCGCATGGATGAATTTCTAACCAGAAGATCAACTAGATGTAGGAGTCAACAACATTTCAACATATCAGTCAAGCCATTGGAGAATGGAAATACCACAACGGTTCATATTCAACTAAAAAAGAGCCAGACATTCTATAGACAACGAATCTGCTCAGTGTGATTTTTTTTTTCTTATGATCCAAACTCCACAGGAAAATCAAATTTTCTTAGACACATGTACAAATATAGAGATAAAATCCCCCCCCCAAAAAAAAAAAAAAAAAAAACATACAAACAAACAAAGATAAAGAAAATGGCAAAGGATACGTTTGGTTGCACCAAATATCATGAATTAAAATTTGATGACATCTTATAATCTCAATATATATATGATTTACCAGAATCCCATATGTAAAGCCTTCAACGACAGTCTGAACAACTAAGACAAAGAAGAAGCTCAACATGTCCCAGATCGAGAGAGGGAGGGAGAGTGAGAGGGAGATTGAGAGAGAGGGTTGAGATCGAGCGAGAGGGAGGGAGAGTGAGAGGGAGATCGAGAGAGAGGGTTGAGATCGGGAGAGGGAGATCGAGAGAGAGGGAGGGAGAGTGAGAGAGAGAGGGTTGAGATCGGGAGATCGAAGGAGAGGGAGATTGAGAGAGGGAGAGGGAGAGGGAGAGGGAGAGGGAGAGGGAGATTGAGACGGCGTGGATGCGAAATGAGGGAGATGGAGACGGCGTAGATGGAAATGAGGGATTTTAGGGCATTTTGGCGTAAGGAAATGAAGAAAGTAATTTGGTAGTCTGCAGTAGATTTATAATAATGTGACTCTCGGGCCATGTGGGGTCCACTCAGAGGTTACTAATCGAATCCATTCCGTCCATCAGTTTCAGATAAAACAGTAAAATATAATAATAACATATAAGAAAATCCAACACTCAACTAAGACACACCAACAAAACAATGGAAATAAACAGTGTATAACAACAACTATTTTAGTACGGTCTAATAACGTTTTAAATCAGGAACGGCTTAAAGCCGTTTTTGAACCAAAATCCCTACCGTACCAGTTTGACGATTTTGGTGTAGTGTAAGTTGGGATATTCATTCCACTTTGGAAATAAAGTTTTAGTATTTACTCTAATTCAATTAAAGTTGGAACCGGCTCTTTAGTAAACAACTTATACTAATTAGACTTGATTACCTCTCACGTCTATAACATTAATTCCTTGAATGGAAATGTAGTGGGATCCAAGCAAAGACTAGACTATGAGAATTCCTTCATGTTGTGGCACAAGCGGCTATGCCATATATCTCATGAGAGATTAGACAGGCTTGTGCGAGAAGGAATTTTGCATTCTCTAGACTTCTCTGATTATAAAGTATGCATTGATTGCATAAAAGAGAAACAGACTAGAACGAGAAAGAAAGGTGCAACCAGGAGTGTAGATCTATTAGCGGTTATACATACAGATATCTATGGACCATTCCCTATAGCCTCATGGAGTGGCCATAAATATTTTATTACCTTTATAGATGACTACTCTTGCTTCGGGTACTTATACCTTATCAGTGAGAAATCAGATGCCTTGGATGCTTTTAAAATCTATAAGGTCGAGGTTGAAAATCAACTCGATAAGAGAATTAAAGTTGTCAAATCTGACCGTGGTAGTGAATACTATGGCAGATATGACGAATCAGGATGCAATCCAGGGCCATTCACTAAATACTTGCAGGATTGTGGCATTGTTGCCTAGTACAATATGCCTGGTACCCCAGAGCAGAATGGAGTGGCTGAGAGACGCAATCGCACCCTTATGGATATGGTGCGAAGCATGGTCAGCAATTCAACATTGCCAGAATCTCTGTGGGGTGATGCAATCAAAACCGCAGTTCATATACTAAACACGGTTTCTAGCAAAGCAGTAAGCAAAACTCTTTTTGAGTTGTGGAATAAAAGAAAACCAAGTCTCCGATATCTACATGTTTGGGGTTGTCTTGCTGAGGCCAAAGTTTATAACCCGTATGAAAAGAAGTTTGATCCTAGAACCGTAAGTTGGTTCTTCATTAGATACCCAGAAAGATCAAAAGGCTATCGATTCTACTGTCCTTCCTACTCCATCAGGATTGTTGAGACTGGGAATGCCAGATTCATTGAGGACATTGAAAATAGTGGGAGTACAACATAAGAAATTTTATATTTAAGGAACAAAGGACTATTACTCCTGTCATAATCAATCCAGATCACGTGGACATTAATAATGCAGTTGATTCTGCAGTCACTGCAGAGCACTACGTAAAACCTCATATGCAAATCATTAATGAGAAAAATTAAGATTAGACCCAACAAATTGAACCATTGAGAAGATCTGAAAGAGAAGGCCTATAAATCGAGATGATTACATTGTATACTTGTAGGAGCACGACTTTGACATAAGGGTGAAAAGGGATCCTGAATCCTTTACACAAGTCAAACAAAGTGCTGATCCTTCTCGTTGGTTTGATGCCATGACAGATGAGTTGAAATTCATGTAGGACAATAAAATATGAGATCTTGTAGAGTTACCTACTGGAATAAGGTCGATTGATTCTAAATGGATATTTAAAACCAAACAGGACTCCAAGGGTAATGTCAAACGATATAAAGCCCGACTTATTGCCAAGGGTTTTAACCAATGTGAGGACATTGACTTTAAGGAGGCTTTCTCACCAGTATCTAAGAAAGACTCATTCAGGATCATAATGGCTCTTGTAGCTCATATGGATTTAGAGTTACATCAGATGAATGTCAAGATTGCATTTCTCAATGGGGATCTAAATGAGAATGTGTACATGATGTAACCCAAAGGTTTTATAGCTACTGGCTTAAAACATTTGGTTTGCAAACTTAAGAAGTCCATCTGTGGGTTGAAACAGGTATCACGAGAGTGGTACCTTAAGTTTCATGAAGTAATTTCCTCATATGGTTTTGTAGAAAACACTGCAGATGAATACATGTACATTAAAACCAGTGGGAGTAAGTTCATTATGATGATTTTGTATATTGATGACATTCTGTTGGCTAACAGTGATACCAGGATGTTGAGCGACACCAAGAAATTCTTATCTCAAAGATTTAAAATGAAAGACCTTGGTGAAGCTTCTTATGTCATTGGCATTGAGATTCGTCATGACAGAATACTTGGACTGTTTAGCTTATCACAGAGAGCCTATATTACTAGGGTACTCGAAAGGTATGGCATATAAAATTGTGCTTCAGGAAAGTTGCCCATTGTGAAGGGTGACAAATTTGGTCTATTTTAGTGTCCAAAGAATGATTTAGAAAAGAATCGAATGAAAGAATTTTCGTACGCATCAGTAGTAGGGAGCATCATGTATACTCAAGTCTGTATGCGACCGGACATTGCCTTTGTCACTAGAATGTTGGGAAGATATCTATCTAATTTAGGAATACAACATTAGATAGCTGTAAAGAAAGTATTACGGTATCTTCAGCGAACGAAAGACTTCGGACTCACATACAGAAGATCTGATCAGTTGGAGTTGATTGGATATTTAGATGCAGACTTTGCAGGCTGTGTTGATAAGAAGTCTACTTCAGGATACATATTCATGATGGTGGGAGGAGCTGTGTCATGAAAAAGCATGAAACAATCTACCACAGCCTCATCCACTATGGAAGCTGAATTTATTGCCTACCATGAGTCATCTAATCAGGCACTATGGTTACAGAGTTTCTTCTCAGGTTTACGGGTACTGGAGCATATCATGAAACCATTGAAAATATTTTACGATAATTCGGCTGCTATTTCCTTCTCTAGTAACAACAAGCATTTGTCAAAGTTGAGGCATATCGACATCAAGTACCTTGTTGTAAAGGACAGAGTTCAGAATCATCAAGTGTCCGTGGAATTCATCGGCACTAAGCAGATGATTGCAGATCCGCTTACTAAAGAGCTCTCTATCACGCCATTTCAGGAGCATGTAACATCCATGAGAGTCATTGATCCCACAGATGTTTTCAGTTAGTGAGAGTTGAGCGTATTTTGATTTTCATAAACACTTTGAGATCTCGTTTTATACAGTTTGTTTGGATGATTTTGATATTAAAATGGCGGTAAAGTCCGCATTAGTTAAAGAAGGAATATGCTAATATGTCCTAGAGGGGGGGGGAGGGGGTGAATAGGACTTTTTAAAGTTTTTATGATTTATTAAAAAATCCTACTTCACTAATCCTGTGATCATACAATTATCAGGATTACTCAAATGTAACTTTACTGGCTTCCAAGCCTGGTAGAGGATCCAATCACAAACTATTTTAGAGATAAGCAGTATGCAAGCTAGCTTATGATGGATATGACTGTGTAGGTGTGTGAGAGGTGTGATCAAATGTTTAGATATGGAAGCATTAAAGAAAATCAGATAATCATAAGAATAACAATCTCAAACACAGTCATTTTTATAGTGGTTCGACGATAAGTCTACTCCACTCCTGGTAACCGCACTCAACCCTTGAGTATACCGGATTTCACTAAGGAGGTTTCACAGCGGTTCACCTCTAACCTAAGGTTTTAAATCAAGTTCACCTTCAACCTTTACAACCTACACTGAGGCTAACTGTTTATGCTCTCATGAGTAATGGTTAATATAACGCACCCACTTTTAGGCACACTGGCCAAGGACTTCCATAAGACCCTACTGGAGGTTTCTACGTGGTTGACCTCAAACCCTAAGGTTTTACATGGTTCACCTCAAACCTAGAGTTTTACTGGTTCACTCCTAACCAGATGTTTATGCTCTCCACAGAGCAACGGTCCACACAACGTACCCACCACGTACACTCCCGCCGGAGGCCTCCTTGAGGACTTCAAAGGTTGAGAACCACTTAAGACCCAATCCTAGAAAGGAATGATCACAAGTGTCCTCTTGGACTCTAGATACTTACAAATAAGCTGATGAGTCCCGTTTAACACAATGCCGAAGATCTCCTCCTCCTTGTTGATGAAGAGTCTTCTGCTCCCTTGATCCGCAACACAAAATGATGTACTAATACTCGGTTTTGGGTTGGGTCAAGGTCAAGATGGAATCCTACGCTCAAAATATTTTCCTATCAGGAAGATAGAGCGATTCCAATCTTATGCATTCAAGACATCACAACTTAATGATTTGCCATTAAGGTAGTAGCTGGAGGATCCTTGAATGCGGAAGTTCATTCTCCAATCCACTCTATTAAATGTTAATGATGAGGGTGGATTGGAGGATGAATTCCCTTGAGAGAAAGGGCTTTGGATATAGATATAAGTTGAAACACACAAAAGCTCTCTCTTCTTTCTCTCACAGCAACAAAAGACAAGTCCTCTATTATAAGAAAAAAGTTCCAACGGATATAAAACGGTCACATTTATGATAGAGTTCAATACTATCGAGCAGGTTCGATATCATCGAGCGTATACTCTTGATAGCATCGATGGTCTGCTCGATGACTCGAACTCAATGTCATACGCTTTTGAAACTTTTGTCAATTGGTCGATGAATCGAAACTATTGTCAATGTCATCAGATTTCGAACTCCGATTCCATCGAGGACAGGTTCGATCCATCGACACTTGAAAAATGAGAGAGACTTGACTTTAAAATATTTCAGGATTTCATGAATGATCAGGGAACCATCGAGATCATCAGAATTTGAATGTCGATGATATCAAGATCAGAGTCGAGGCATCGATAAATTCAGCGGATTTGTCTTTAAGCTTATTAGACGGTTTATAACCTTATTGGATGCAATCGACCTGGTGCCGATATCATTGATATTTGAATATCGATTCCATCAAAGGGCCCCCGATCATAGTTAAAAATAACCTGAAATATCTACCGTAAGAAATGCGCGCCCATGATCAATATCATCGATGGACTTCCGATGTTATCGATATTTGATTTTAGATTATATCGGAAGAGCATCGATATACCGAAGGAATTTGAGATTTTCATTAAAAAACAGGGGCGCCAAAAATCTACCTGTCGATCTTATCGAGCCATTTTCGATGGACTCGAGATTTGTATATCGATGATATCGATAGGTGTATTGATACGTCGATAATTCGTCCAGATATGTTGTGAAGTCATTGGACATTTTTAGTTCTTATATCGATGATATCAATAGGTGTATCGATACATCGATAAATTCCGTCCAGATGAATATTTAGTTGCTGGACACTTTTGGTCCCCACATCGATAATATCGTTAAGGTATCAAGGACATTGACAGAGCATGTCGATCATATCGAGGGTGTTTCGATAAAATCGACAAGGCGAGAAAGACTTAGAAATTTTCCTGTTATGAAAAAGGTTTTCTCACCTTAAAACCCTATGATTTCTTACTTATTTTTAAGGGTTTTATTCACCTGGTATTTTGGGTTATGAGATGTGAGGCTTTAGGTTTACCTGTGGCGAGCTTGCACACATCCGGATGAGGCAGACGCTTGAATTGATCTTCCTATTAGGCTTTGTAGATAATTTGACTCAACACTCATGTAACTTGACAAACCAGGACACTTTCAGATATAAAGATTTATTTATGCTTCTCTATATATATATACATAAATTTTGAGTAAGTAGAACTGCAGTCGTGTCTCGTTGGAGACACGTAAAAGCTTCAGGACCTCTTAAGAATAGACACATATCATCACACTAAAGTGGGTAATCCTTATACCACATTTTCTAGTTCGTGATCTATATCATTAAGATTGAAAGTACTTGTGATCGCGATTAGTCTCACTACGCCTAAATTAAATGTTGTGATGACTACCGCGTTTCGATACTGACAGTCTTAATGGACCAGATTGAATAGCATTACTCATATTATCTAATTATTTTATTGGTTAACCATTTGAATATTTTCTTAAAAGATCAAAACTTATTTTTCAAAATTATTCTATTTGACTATCATTGACGTTGCTCAATGAGGGCCAAGTGGGAGAATGTAAGAACTCTATTTAGTGGGCCTTACTGATTAACGGTCTGGATTGTCATTCAGTTGGACTGGATAATTGAGTAGACCAGTGGGCCCCACTACATGTGATTCGCTGCGCAATTCTGATTGTGCAATAATGCGTATTAGGGATAAAATGCTATGGTTGTTTACGTAGACAACAGTTTGAGTCGAACTAGGACACAATAATGTGGAGTATGGGAGAGGGAGTTTTGATGGGTTTCAAACTCCCCCTCCACAAACTCTATATAAGAGAGCTGGGTCCCCAATCTTACCCCACAACAGAAATTCTAGTCCCATCTTGTGAATTGCAGAAAGGGTTTGAAGGAGAGAAAGATCTTAGCTTTATCTTCTTTAGTATTCTATATAGAAGATATGGTGTTCTATTCTCAATAATGACGTCTCAGATAAATAAGCCATCCACCCCCTTGATCACCATGTCCCATGCACAGACAGATCCGTGGGCCTATTCCGCATATAGATTAAGTCCCACAACTTCACAATTGGTCGTCCATGATTTGGACTGTATGATATTTTTTTCATTAGCCATGGTTTTAAAAATCCTCGAATACAACGGGATAACCACTTTCATGTAACCCCGTTCAGAAAATTTCACCCGTGTTCAATTTCATCCCATTCCTTTTTAGGCTGCCACAACGTAAAAATTAAATTGACAGTCAAATACATACATATATATATATATTCATTTCTCTTGATGTGTTGTTGCCCCCCTAATGGTTAAAATGACTATATTATGCTAGAACATCTCAACGGTATCCCTCACACAATGAAAAGCTCGTATCTCACCCACTTTTCACATTGTGACACGTGCTCTGTCTGGAATTATTCTATCCATACAACACACCGAATTAGCGAGCTCTGAATCTTGGGTCAGCAAAGCTGAAGCTCCACCAGACGTGACTAATATTGCTGAAAAATTGTAAATCTCATGATATATTCATTATAAATAAGTTAAGGAGTATTATTGCGATGATATTGTGAAATTTCAAAAAATCAGCAAATTTGAGTTTCTCACTATTTTTTGTCAAAATTATCTTGGAATAGAAGTAAAAGGTATTTATAGTATTACATAACTATATATTGAAAAAATTAAATTTATAATAAATATTTTTCAATTTTTTTCAAGTTTTAGCATGATATGTTTTTTTAATATCTCAGTAAAAACATCAAAAACTTTAAAAAAAAATCCTTATAAAAAAATCTTATAAAAAAAATCGAGCTGAGGAATTCGTGAGAAGGAGATTTGTCTATATGGTCTTCTCTCCCGTGGAAACAAAAACCGAGAAGCCTCATGGGAACTATGATTCCATGATTTGGTGGTCTAAGACCATGTCACGAATTTGTAAAAATGGGCCATGATTTGGTCATCCATGCTATTGTTCTGATAGGATCCACCATTGATCGATCCTACCCTGAGAAGCTCTCATCTCTAGTAGCAGGATCTGATAGCTTTGGTTTCTATCATTATTAATACAATTTTGCTCTTTCTACTTTCATGTTGCATAAATTGGTTTATCTTTATTATGGTTAAGATAAGTCTTTTTGCTTGAAAAGTAAAAATAACTCATTAGAAGGATGAATACTCCTTTCATAAGTGCTTGAGTAGATGATCAAACTGCTAAGGTCTCAGCATAAACAACAGCTCATGTCTCTCTATTTATCTGAGCACTTGGGATCATATGCATTTAGTTCAAATTGAGCCATATTAGACTTTGGCATGTCCAACATCAGACACATACTAACCACTAAATTTTGAGCCAAACACCTTGTTTGGCATGCCCTGTGGGACTTGTATGCAATGCTTGATCTGATGTTACAACGAAATGAGTACAAGAACTATCAGACATTTTGTTAATCCAGAAGACCTAGAGATGCCACATCTATAGGAAGAATTTTCACAAAAGATTTAGCCTCAACTTCCTGTCCTCCATATTCGTCTCCCTTAGAGGTTAGATTTCATAATTTTGTAATACGTGCAAGAGCATTATAGGCACTTTGTACAATGTACAAGTAAACCTACAATAACTTTTTGAATAGGGAAGGATCCAAACTGAATAAGTATGACTTCAGGCCTAGCAAGCAAATATTCAAGCCAATAATCTCAAAAGTCTTATGCATCTTTTGCTCGAGAGGTTTCTCGAGGGTCTTTCTGGGAGCATCCTCTATTCTGAACTAAATCTTCTAAAGTATCAAATGATACCTCCTTAGTCAAGGATTAGTCAGTTTTGCAAATATCATTTCAATCAAAATTTGCCACCTTTGGTCAACAATAGGAGAAACGACCACAATCGCTAACCTTACAATCAGTACAACCAAGAGGCATCAAATTATAAAGCCCCTTTGGGGACGATTCTTCCTAGGGACCAAATAGCCTAGCGGGATGTTGAGGGTTAAATATTGCATATATATCTCTAATTTTGCACTAGTTTGATCATGTATATTATACCAAAATGGTCTTACTTATTTAATTTCTATTAGGTGAGGAATTGAGTTTAAAATATTGCATATTTCTCTTGTTTATACCTTAATTTTATGAACATGATAGTGTTTAATTGATCTATTTATGCATGTTTTGTCTTACGATGTGATTTCGAGAGCTTAAGGTGAAAATGATGCTAAAAGCATGGAAATTGATGCTCAAAAATTACCAAGGCAATGATGGATCTTTGGAGGCCAAGATTGAAGATTTCACGAGTCCAAGAATTTAAGAAAACTAAGTGAAGAAGGAAAAAAATCGATTTTGCAAAGTGCAGAATTCATGATCTGCTGAACTTGACTGTTTGATAACATCGAACATAGCTTCGATACCATCAAAGGAGGCTTGATCCCATCGAAATTTTAGAGAAAAATCATGTTTGGTCGCAAGACAATTGGGTGCAATTCTGGATTCTATTGAAGAACAGTTCGATGCTAACAAAGCCTATTCGATGACATCGAAAATTTCAGACTAAACTCATTGGACACTTCTAGACGATTTTTGATTCCATCGAGGAGGTGTTCGATGACATCGAAGCCAATTCGATGCCATTAAGTTAGTTGAAGTAATGACTGCAAATCAACCTCAACATCTAGTTAAGGAATTCCAAGATGAGAATGAGGTGCATCATGCTCCCATACCTTGAACTTTATGAGACTATTTGCAACTGCCAAGGGCGAGTACACCTTCCTGTATGGTGTTCCCACTCAACGTAGGAAAGGTGGATTTCAAACCAGGAGTGATACAACTCCTTCCTAAATTGCACGGACTATACTCTGAAAGTCGATACTTGCACTTAAAAGAATTAGACAAAATAATCACCACATTCCACTGTTCAAGCGTGTTTGATGACATTGTAAGACTGAAGTTATTTCCCTTCTCGTTGAAGGAGAAGGCTAAGTCGTGGATGCACTCCTTAAAGCTACGATCTATTGGCACATGGGCTTAGATGACCCAGGAGTTCCTTGAAAAGTTATTCTCGGTTCATTAAAAACACTTTAAGAAGGGAAATCATGAATTTCACCGAAAAGGAGGAAGAGACCTTCTTCAAAGTTAGGAGAGATTTAAGGATCTCATAAATTCGTGTCCATATCATGGCTACGAAATATGACGCGCAATAAGCTTTTTCTATAATGGATTGACTTTGCCCATGCGCAAGTTTGTAAAGATGATGTGTAACGGCAAATTCATGAACAAAGAAGCGGATGATGCATGAGATTATTTTGATCTACCTGCTGAAAATGCGCAGTCATGGGACACCTCCCCATGGCCCACCACTTATAAGTCAACTCAATCAAGAGAGAGGGGTGGGATATGTCTTAAGAGCATAAGATGATATGAGTGCAAGGGTGGGTAATCTCATAAAGAAAGTCGAGGCTATGAAACTTAAGAAGGTGGAAACAATCAAATCCGATGAGGTTATGGAAGTCGCTTGTAATATTTGTGATAGCAACATACACTTAACATATGATTGTCCTACAATTCCTGCATTTCAAGAGTTATTGAATGAGCAATCAAACGTCATAAACAACTACTAATGCCCATTCAGTGGACCTACTTCAAATACATACAATTCTAGCTAGAGGAACCATCCAAACTTCAGTTAGAGGAACGGATAAGCAGGAACCCCTCAAGCAGCCCTAACTCAACTTTTCAATCAAAGGAGGCCTTAAGAGAATAGGGTTCAAAAATTCATACAAAACCAAGAGCTATTCAACCATAATATGGTACAAGCATTCTAGGATCTTAAAACAAGTATGGGAATGTTTGTATCGTCTATTCAAAGGATTGAATCACACTTAGCGATTGGGGAGAAATGGACTTTTCCCGCCCAACCTCTACCCAATCTGAAGCTGCAATGTGAAATAAATGACCCAAGCTTTTCAAATCAAATGGACCAAGCCAAGTCTATCACCACTCTTAGAAGTGGAAAGGCAATTGACAAAATTATTCGGGTGAGGGTTGAAAAGCCTAAGGACTTGGAAGAAGTTGATAGTGATAGACCTAGCATTGCTTCACAAGAGAAAGAACCGAAAAAAACATACAAGTTGGTTGCGACATTCCCCTAGTGATTAATTGCACCCAGACCTACCTAATTCTCTAAATATTTTGGAGGTTCTAAAATAAGTGAAGGTCAACATTCCTCTCTTGGATGCCATTAAACAAATACCCTCATATGCCAAGTTCCTAAAAGACCTTTGCACGACCAAAAGACGAAAAAACATTCAAAAGAAAATATTTTTAACTAAAAAAGTAAGTGTCATCCTTAAGCAAGATGTGCCATAAAACCACATAGATCCAAGTAGCCCAACTGTCTCTTGTGTGATCGGGGACCACTAGATCGAACACACACTTCTTGACTTAGGAGCGAGCGTAAATTTGATTTCTTACTCGGTTTACGAGTAGCTTGGTCTTGGTGAAATAAAACCCACCGGGATTACACTTCAACTAGCAAATCATTTAGTTCGTATACTAAGAGGAATGATAGAGGATGTGATAGTCCAAGTCGACAAATTTTATTACATAGTAGATTTTATTGTCTTGGATACACAACCCATCATAGATGCTAATAGTAAATTCTGGTTATCTTAGGCCATCCATTCCTAGCCTTATCAAAGTCCATTATTAATTATAGGAATGAGATCATGAAATTATCTTTCGGGAACATGACATTAGAGCTTAATATTTTTAATATGTGTAAACAACTTGAGAAAGTTAACAATGCCCACGAAATCAATCTGATGGACTCATTTGTGGAAAATACAGCTATCCTGACTCAATAATATGATGCTCTAGAGATGTGCTTGGCCCACTCCCCTGATTTGGATAATGACATGATTAGGGAGAATGATGACTTGCTTGATGCGACAACGGTACTTGACATTGACTGGTTGTAACACCCCATACTTCTGATACGCGGGTGTTACCATTTAAACCCGTAACGATGAAATCTCAAAATTCGACTAACAGATAGTTTAAACTCAAACGAATGTAGGATGGGACTCTCAGTCATCATTGAAACCGTCCATCCAAGGCCCTAGGAGCTGAGATGAACCCTATATCAGTCAGAAAGGTAAACTAAACTAAAAACCCCAACTTAAAGCAGCTTATATATCATATTGAGACAACACACCTACAATTGACTCTTGAGGGTGAGTTAGTGACCTAAAGCCCCAATTAACCATAGAAACCCGATTTCAAACCGATCCAGCCCTTGGATAAGGGTGTATTGACCAATAGAGGCCCGTGGCATATGATACGGCCCACCTGGGCTTCACATTCGCCCAAAACTGGGCCAAGACCCCTATATAGGGCTCCCAAGGTGAATGGATGGAGTGGATTTATCATAAACATCAGAGTGGACCCCACACATGGTGTGAGTGCACCCAGTCTACCCGTGCACGACATGCACTAGACACACCAAGTTGGTCAAACCAGCTTTGACCGCACTCCTTCACAAAAACTGGAAATTCTCTCGCCTTTTATAGGTTTGAATTGATGGACTTCGATGTCCAAAGTGGGCCACCCTGGCCACTTTCTGGATGATTCAAACTGATTCAAATTGTCCATCTTGTCCATAGGGGTCGGCGGACCAAAACCATACAGGCTTTCTAGCCCATGCAAAGGAACGAGAAAACTGGGTCAGAACCAATCAGAAAACTCACATGTGGCTTGGATACGAGATAGTGGGCAAATCTGAGGCTGCATGGGCGACCCACAATCGGCCTGATCATGCCATCTCAGCCACCCATCCACCATTTGAGACTGTTTTCTCCCACTGCCAAAAATGGCCGAACAAGAGCCTGCCCCAAGAAAAGCAAAAAGTGGACTTTCCCATTTCAGGAAATGGTTGATGACGCATCTCTAGCCGTCCCCTGGGCCAAGTGGAGCCATCCTAGCCCCTCACCTTAGGGCGGTACAAGATGGAGTAGAGGAACATCTCATCTCATGAGAAAGTGGAGAGAAATGGGATATCTCATGAGATATTCTGAAACTCATGTAAAAGGCCCAAAAAGTGGGCCCCACATTGATCAGAGGCCTCATCTGGTCCATCCAAACAGACTAGATCTTAAGAAAATTTCGTAGATGGGAAGTTGTCATTGATGGCTCTCTCATCTTCCTCGTTAAACCACCTGACCCACGATCATGAGATGGGCCCCACCAGGGCTAGAAACTTGCTTTCCTGGTGGGCCAAGGCCATGGAAATCCATCCCCAGGGTTGGATGGACCCCAATCATAGCAAATTTTCAAAGATCGCCTTTGCAAGAGGAGTTTAAACCTCAACCGTTGGATGTTTCTCGCTCCCATCTATAAATAGGGCTACTGTTGCCCTCGGGATTTTCACCACAGAGAGAGAAGAAAAGACAGAGAGAGAAAGGAAAGAGAGAGGAAGAAAGGAAAGAGAGAGGGAGAGAGAAAGAGAACGAGTGAAGGTGCAAACTCGGTTATGCACTGAGTCGACCCAGCCTGTTCAGACTGAGTCGAGCCAGTGCAGGTCGGTCGCATCTTTGAAGGGCCATTCGACTCGAGCCCAAGCTTGAGTGGCTAACACCACTGCCGGCACGACCTATCAGGCGTTGGAGTTTAGGTAACACTCAGTCTGGTCACTCCGTTTTGATTTCTGGCATAGATGAAACCAAGCTCTGGCTGGGCAATGAAAACCAGCCTCCTGCTAGTACGAATAGTGGGCCAAAACCAGGCCTTCAACAAGCCATTACACATAGCTGAAGAGCATCTTTCAGCTGGCTCACAATCTGGGCCGAAGATGGGCCATTAATCTGAGCAGGAGCTGGGCCTTTAATAGGCCATAAATAGGGTTGTCATAGGCCTTTAAATAGACCTTAAATCCAAATTGAAATGGGCTCTTAACTGGGCTAAAACTGAGCTGAAAACAGACCCTTAACTGGGCTCTGTAATGGGCTGAAAATGGATTCCAAATAGGAATGAGATCAGGCCTTCATCAGGCTGAGTAGCGGACTGAAACACGACCTTCGTCAGTTCGTGCAAAGCGGCTAGAAACCGACCTCCATCAAGCCATGTTAAGGTTCGGAATCAGACCCTCACCAGGCCATGGAACGGTGCGGAAAACGTCTAATGGGGCCTTGATTCGGGCTACAAGCATCCCACTAGTCCGGGCCTAAGATTAGGCCCATTCCAAATCCTTTGGGCTGCACCACACATCATCGTGGGCCTCACCAAGTGTGGTAAAACCCAGTGGGCCGCACATTGTAAATAGGTGGGCCGCACCCTGTAAAACGCCCGATGGGCCGCACCTTGTATGGTGCAGGTGGACCGGACGATCTATCCAACCACACTAATGGGCCGAACCAGACAGTCCAATCCCACAAGTGGGCTGAACGACTAGTCTAGCCGCACTAAGTGGGCCTCATCTTAAACTATAGTGGGCTGCACTAAGTGGGCCTCACCTTGAACTATAGTGGGCCACACTAAGTGGGCCTCACCTTGAACTACAGTGGGCTGCACTAAGTGGGCCTCACCATGATTCTCAGTGGGCCACACCACGTCCACTAATGGGCTAGAAAGAAACCCAACCAGAATGTTGGACCTTTAGGTAATGTATCAAGCCCAAGTCCCCTGGATTATCGGGCCCTTACAAACCTCATTCATTTCAAGGGTTTAAATGCCTTCTAATACAAATTATATGATTGGAAATAATTTTAGGAAAATTACTTGCTTGACTTTGGGCTGAAAGATTCACATGGGAATTCGAATCAAGGTCGGGACTACAACTCTTCAGGAGATGATTTTTTTCCCCTTGAGCTTTCCATATCTAAACTAGTATAGGGGTAGCCTTACTATAACCATGAATGATGACCTAGAGATGGCAAAATCATTCGGGTAGTTACTTGAATACATGACTTATCAATGATGTTAGTATCCGAGTAGTTTACTTAAGTAGATCGATTATGAATATTTGAATTATTTACTTAGATAAATGCCTTAAGAATTGATTTGAATGCGTGAAGTTTATTTAAGCAATTCCTTAGGATTGGGTAGAATACTTGAGTAGTTTACGTATATACATATACCTTAGAATCCATGAAGTTCATTTGGTTAATTTACTTAAACATATGCCTTAAAGATATACTAAATCACTTGAGAAACCTATTTAATTACATTTCCTAGAACTTGTTAAATCACTCGGTTAGTTTACCTAATCGCATGTCTTAGAATTTACTAAACCAATTGCTAGATTACTTGAGCACATGTTTTAGACTGGATTAAATCATTTGATTAACTTGCTTGGACACATGCCTTAGAATTGATAAGTTATGATCATATGAATGTTAGGACCAGATTACTTACGGGTCTCTTGAAGTATATATGAGCTTTGCTTAACCATGCTATTAAATCATCATATCATCTTCTCTGAGTGTTGTATTGATTTTAAGACACATGTGACTCAAAATCTCTATAGGGAAACTTCCATTAAAGAGAGTGCATATGTAGGGTGTAACAGAATTGATTTTGATAAAACTAGACCCTCAACAAGGAGGTTATTTAGTGGTAGTTTGATTCATGGGGTGTACCTTCTATGGAGTGATTTCAACTACCTGACTGTGGAACGAACCTTTCCATATTTTCATTGCTGATGATTAATCGCGTTTAAATCATACATACCGTCTTCATTTAGTTGTTGCATTTAATATCTTCAACCCTTCATCCCTAGTCAGCATACGATGATAGTTCTCCATACATTAAGAGTTGAATGGCCACATGTTGATGGTTTCTACCCACACCCTTAAGCGATAGACTTATGGGCCAAGGATGGTGGTCATGGGATACTACGCCCGAGCCGTTTGCCTACGCTGGGCTATGAGCTCCCCGTAGTGACCTTGAGCTTAATTAAACCTATTGGTTGTAAACAGATTAATAATGGTTGGGCTAATCATGTATACATAACATTCAAGCGATGACAGGTGGTTAAGTCTGGATGCTGTAGCACGTGCCTAATAAGATTTAGCTGGGGTATCGTTTTGCTAGCTCCCAGACCATCGACTATCAACCCACTCTCGATGAATTTGGCACTACGCATGTACTATGTACTCTCGCTGGTGACTAGCCACATTGCATGAGTTTTTCCCAAAGGTCGACTGGATGAGCATCCCCAGTTCAATGTGCATCCATGCATTCATGTATTAAATAAGACTACATCATGTATTGTTTCGTATGCCTTATTGCTTCATGTTATCTCTTGTCTAGGGTGGCAGTGTGTAATCTTGAGGGGAGATCACACTGAGCTGGCTACTCATTTATGAATGTTCAACCATACAAAGGAAGCAGGTGCAGGGATGGAAGACTACGCAGTGGACTTTGGGACTGCTGGAGCTGGAGCAGACGAGGAGTCATTTGAAGAGGAGCCGCACCAGAAGGTGGCTGGTTACTTTAGGCTGAATCAGTAGAATAGTTGTTTATGTTTATTTCAGTACACTTTGGAACTTAAGTTTTGTATTTGAGCCCTAGCTGAGTGGCCCAGGATATTATTCTCATTTTGTTTACATTTATACAACGCTTGATTTCCGTTAATCGCACTTTAATCTTGTTGAGTATCATTTGATTATCTACTAACATCCAAGTTTTCAAGAAACGAGTTGTATACTTGGGTCCCGAAAACTGGGGCGTTACAAGTTGGTATCAAAACGAAGTCTGAGATAGCTTGGTTGTGGGATTTGTATATAAAATCCTTAAGAGATTGACTTAGAAGAAACCTAGGAATTCCCCTTTAGAAAGTAGTTAGGATGAATCAAAATAGAAACAAATACTTAGGGTCCCTCAGATATTAGTAGAATGGACAAGTTGAACCTATGTAGAAACCTCCATTAGCTAAAGTAAATTTAGAGTATAAATTGAATTCCTACGACCCCTAGAAAAGAATTGAGGATCCCTTAGGAAGTAGTCAATTACATCGTTTGAATCTAGAAACAGAAACCTTAGTTCCCTTAAATTGTGACCAGAAGTATTTGAAAGGGCCAAGCTATATGCCCTAGAGGGAGGGGGTGAATAGGGCAGTGCCAAATAAAACTTAAAACAACGGAATAATAAAAGATATAAATAACAATGCTGAAATAATAACAGTCTCAAAGCACATGAAATATGAGAATGATACTAAATCTTGTTCTAAGGACAACATTACACCAAAACCAATGGCTTATGGTAGGACAACCTTATTTCTAGAACAAACTAGCAATCACAAATGATATGGAAAATAAATCCAGAATAACTTACAGAAATAAATCCTAAGTTATTACACCATTCAACCACACTTGCTTGAAATGAAAATTATAACATTCATCCACAAAAGCAATCCACAATACTGAAGGAATAAATGAATAAAGAAATCAAGCACATCTACAACACAACGATATATAGTGGTTCGCCTGTGTGTTCACCAACTGTTAGCCAATAGCAACACAGAATGCTACTCCACTCCTAATATCCTCACACAGGGGATATTAGCATGCACTATCAAAATAGGTTTTCACAGGTTCACCAAAAACCTTCACAATTGTGTCTTTTTATCTCAGGCTTACACAATCCAAAAACCCCCACAATCTGAGTTTTCTGGCTCTCCTCAGATAACCAATACAATGATATTTTTTTTGGCAAATCTTAAACAAAACCAGAGAAAGTAAATTACAAAGTGAAATACCTGGATCTCCTTTTGAAGTAGCCCAGTAGAACCAATCGAAGTAGATGTATGATACGTCGTTCAATGTCCAATACTCACTTAAAGAATGGTTCTATGTCTAATTGATTTTAGATTAAATCAAGAAGAGCAAGGTCTATTTGATTTTAATTCGAGAAGAAGGAATATCACAAGTTCCTCTTTTCTAAATGAGATTGGAATGTGGATCAAAATCACAATAGAATAATGCTAACAAAAGGAATATTAAATATGCACAATAGCTAAAAAAAAATAATCACAACTTATCTCAGAGTATAGCCTTAAATTGCTTGAATTGAATGGAATGGAATGAATAAACTCTGAAATTCGTGCATTATTTATAGCCGGAAAAATCCCATCTTCGACTGGTCTTAGGATCCCTGGGACCGGTCGTAGCATCAAAGATTTCAAAAGATTTTCATGGGATTAGATTAGCTGTACTCACGACTGGTCTTAGGTAACCTACGACCGGTTGTGAACCACCTACGACTGGTCGTAAGTCACCTATGACTGGTCGTAGGACTCGAGATAGGTCGCTGGAGTTTGAGTCGTAGGACTACGACCGGTCGAAGGATGAGTCGTAGGACTTCCCAGGACTGGTCAAAGCAAGTCCAGGACTGGTCGAAGGACAACCAGGAAAATTCAAAAATCTATAACAACCTAGGACTGGTCCTGAGAAACCTAAGACTGGTTGTAGCAGACATAGGACTGGTCTTAAGATCTCTAGAACTGGTCTTAGAACAGTCCCACGAAGTATATTAAAATATTCAGATTATGTATCCAGAATGACCTATCATACAGACCAACCTAAGGTCAATCTAAGGTCAAACAAACCTTGAAGTGAGATGAACATTGAAGTCTTGAAGGTCTGTATTCTCAGATGATCTTGAAGTAGAAGCTTGAATCGAGTTGACGACATTCTAGAGCTTGGTACATTCTTGACTTGTCTTGATGAAGTCTTCTAATCTTGAACTTGTTAGAAGTAAACTTGAAGTCTTCTATTCTTGTAGACTTCATCCATGGCATGTCTTGCAAACATTCTTCATTTATGATCTTGTCTTGAAAACATTCTTCATTCATGATCTTGTCTTGAAGCAGTGTGTAGTCACAAACAAGAAACACAAGAAGTACAAGACATATAGGTTTTGGCACTACAAAATTTGACAACCAAATGGATATGAAATCATAGCACTAACAATCTCCCCCTTTGTCAAATTTGTGACAAAACACATTTATTAATATAAGAGTAAAATAGAGTAAAATGAAGAAAGAATCATGAGCCATCAGAGCCATAAAAAATACTCTACTCCCCCTAGGTGAGTAGAAACAATCAACCATATTCAATTACTCACTCTCTCCCTTTCTCCCATTCTCCCCCTTTCCATACTACTCCCCCTTTTTGTCACAAAATGACAAGGGAAGGCCAAAGGGGAGAAGAGAACACCATATAAAGAGTCAAGATTAATTATCAAATTAGTACAACACTTCAGTGTCATCAATCTAAAACGTACAACCAAAGTCATCAATGAAAGGGCCAAGCCATATGCCCTAGAGGGGGGGGGGGGGGGTTGAATAGGGCAGAATAATAAAAGATACAAATAACAATGCTGAAATAATAACAATCTCAAAGCATATGAAATATGAAAATGATACTAAATCAGTTCTAAGGACAACCTTACACCAAAAACCAATGGCTTATGGTAGGACAACTTTATTTCTAGAACGATCTAGAAAACACAAATGATATGGAAAATAAATCAAGAATAACTTAAAGAAATAAATCCTAAGTTATTACACCATTCAACCACACTTGCTTGAAATGAAAATTACAACATTCATCCACAAAAGCAATCCACAATAATAAAGGAATAAATGAATAAAGAAATCAAGCACATCCACAACACAACGATATATAGTGGTTCGCCTGTGTGTTCACCAACTGTTAGCCATTAGCCACACAGAATGCTACTCCACTCCTAATATCCTCACACAGGGGATATTAGCATGCACTATGAAAATAGGTTTTCACAGGTTCACCCAAAACCTTCACAATTGTGTCTTTTTATCTTAGGCTTACACAATCGAAAAACCCCACAATCTGAGTTTTCTGGCTCTCCTCAGATAACCAAAGCAATGAGATTTTTTTGGCAAATCTCAAACAAAACCAGAGAAAGTAAATTACAAAGTAAAATACCTGGATCTCCTTTTGAAGTAGCCCAGTAGAACCAGTCAGAGTAGATGAATGATACGTCGTTCAATGTCCAATACTCACATAAAGAATGGTTCTATGTCTAATTGATTTTAGATTAAATCAAGAAGAGCAAGGTCTATTTGATTTTGATCCCAGAAGAAGGAATAGCATAAATTCCTCTTTTCTAAATAAGATTGGAATATGGATCAAAATCACAATAGAAAAATGCTAACAAAAGGAATATTAAATATGCACAATAGCTTAAAAAAATAATCACTACTTATCTCAGAGTATAGAATTAAATTACTTGAATTGAATGGAATGGAATGAATAAACTCTGAAATTCGTGCATTATTTATAGCTTCAAAAATCCCATCTTCGACTGGTCTTAGAATCCTAGGACTAGTCGTAGCGTCAAAGATTTTGAAAGATTTCCGCGGGATTAGATTTGCTATACTCACGACTGGTCTTAGGTAGCCTACGACTGGTCGTGGACCACCTACAACTGGTCGTGAGACACCTACGACCGGTCGTGGTACTCGAGATAAGTTGCTGGAGTTCGAGTCGTAGAACTACGACTGGTCGAAGGATGAGTCGTAGGACTTCCCAGGACTGGTCAAAGAAAGTCCAGGACTAGTCGAAGGACAACCAGGAAAATCTAAAAATCTGTAACAACCTAGGACTGGTCCTGAGAAACCTAAGACTGGTCGAAGCAAAGCTAGGACTGGTCTTAAGATTTCTAGGACTGGTTTTAGAACAGTCACACTAAGTAAATTAAAATATTCGGATTACGTATCCAGAATGACCTATCCTACAGACTAACCTAAGGTCAATCTAAGGTCAAACAAACCTTGAAGTGAGATGGACATTGAAGTCTTGAAGGTCTGTATTCTCAGATGATCTTGAAGTAGAAGCTTGAGTTGAGTTGATGGTCTTTCTCGAGCTTGGTACATTCTTGACTTGTCTTGATGAAGTCTTCTAATCTTGAACTTGATAGAGGCAAACTTGAAGTCTTCTATTCTTGTAGACTTCATTCATGACATGTCTTGCAAACATTCTTCATTTATGATCTTGTCTTGAAAACATTCTTCATTCATGATCTTGGCTTGAAGCAGTGTGTAGTCACAAACAAGAAACACAAGAAGTACAAGACATATAGGTTTTGGCATTACAAAATTTGACAACCAAAGGGATATGAAATCATAGCACTAACAATCAACCGTAATAGAAATACAGAATCCATCATATAAAACAAACCAAAAAATAATCCACCTAATCAGATCCAGATGAAGGAGCAGGGATGGTTGGATCAATCTGAAGTAGGCCCCTATTAATGCGACGAAGATATTTTTGCATATATTTAAATTGCATATCATGGGCTACACTCAGGTTATCAACCTTCTCCTCCAATGCACTTAGACGTGCATCATAACTAGAAGATGGATCATAATCAGAATCATTTTGGGAGTCAGTTTCAATTTCTTCAAATATATCATCCATATTTATATCCGCTTGTGGAGGAAGATCAGCTGCTTCCCCTTCATTTTTTGCTTCAGCACCTTCACCACCACTTTCATAGAATTGACCAGGAAGCAAATCCAACTTCATCTTATTTAAATTAGTATTATTGAATGAAAGATGATGAATTGGTGCCTCATTCTCAGGTAAAGCAACAAGCATATTTGTGGCTAAACAAGTCATAAGATAACCAAATGGAATATCACTATGACCCGGATGAAGACGAAACTTAATGATAAAATGACATATCAAAGAAGGTAAACAGACAACGATGCCGGATACAACAGAGTGCAATACCCAAACCATGAAAGCAGTCAACTTGATTTTATTGCCAGACCGAGGATACAAGTTTGAAATGATGATCCGGTGTAAAACTCTATATCTGGGTAATAAAAATTTTGAGGGGAGCGCATTTCCTTTGTTCGTCCATTGTACTTCTATATTGCATAAATCTCTTGTCAACATTTATTTTTCCGATTCTGATGGTCTGTCATATAATGTATGAATCGGAATACCTTCATCCTTGACAGGTATATCCATAATACCTGATATCAAATGTCGATCTATTAGAAATTTCCCTTCTCTAGTAGCAATTGAAAACGTTAAATTATCAAGGGAAAAATCAGAGATACATGCAACCATAGATTGTGCAATGGACTGGTATGCAGGCCCACCCCAGAACAAAATGTTAGCCCAGCTAACAAATTCAAGGAGAGGCACAATCCCAAATTGTTCAATGTGATTGACACTTACAGGATGCTTAACAATAACTTTACGGCTACGTAAATCCCGTACATCATTGGGATCATCTTCAGGTGACCGAAGGTGCCGTTTTGTTATAGATGTAGATCTAGATGAAGATGGACCACGGGATGTTTTCTTTTTCCCTCTAACATCTATTTTCAACAAGATTTACCAAGGAGCAAGCACAAAGAACACTAGAGGTGGTGGGTTTCTCTAGATCAGATTTTTAGAGAGGAAACCCTAAAAAAATCAACAAAAGACGAGATCTAGCTTATGGAATAAACAAATCAAAGCCTAGAAAGCATAAATCTTCAATAAAAATGAAGAAAAACGACTTATCTTGAAGAAAATCACGAAATCTCAAGACTGGTCGAGCCACGACTCGTCGAAGGAAGAAGAGGAAATGAAGAACAAAGTGATTTTTCCCAAATTATATGATGCTCATGATCTCCACGACCGGTCGAGTGCAGTCTACGACCGGTCGAGTCAGGACCGATCGTGTATGGTAAGGGCCGGTTGAGCATCGACTAAAATAAATATTTTTATGCACAAATTGAAATTTATACACATAAAAATTCAAAATATAGTACACTATGATACATACAGACAAGTATATTCAATTTAAAATGTACATACCAAGATCAAATTTCATTTTAGTAAACCTGCTTTTGTCGAGCGGTTTAATAAATATATCGGCAAGTTGGACATCGGTTGGAATATATTCCAATGAAAAGCTTTTTCTTCAACTAATTCACGAATGTAATGATACCTAATGTCAATATGCTTAGTACGCGAATGCTGAATTAGATTTTTGGAAATATTGATAGCACTGGAATTATTACAATGTAAGATCATTGAATCTTGATTAATTCCATAATCGCTTAACATGCGTTTCATCTATACAAGTTGAGTACATGCATATCTTGCTGCGATATACTCAGCCTCAGCAGTGGAAAGCGATATTGAACTTTACTTCTTACTAAACCAAGAAACCAAACAGTTTTCAATGTAAAAACAACCACCACTGGTTGATTTTCTATCATCAATATTACCAACCCAATCAGCATCTGAATACCCAGCTAATTTAACATTAGTATCAAAAGGATACCAAAGACCCAACTCAATTGTACTTGCGACATATCTAATAATCCGTTTGACAGCAGTGAGATGTGAATCTTTAGGATTAGACTGATATCTCGCACAAATACCAACGCTAAAAGCGATATCAAGTCTACTAGTAGTTAGATATAGTAAACTACCAATCATACTACGATATAGCTTTGGATCTATATCTTTACATGTAGAGTCTTTTGAGAGTCTCAAGGTTGTACTCATAGGAATATCAAAATTTTTACCATTCTCAAATCCAAACCTTTTAACCAAGTTTGTAGCATACTTGGTTTGAGAAATGAAGATTCCATCAGGTTGTTGTTTCACTTGTAACCCTAGGAAGTAATTTAGTTCACCAACCATGCTCATTTCGAATCTTGATTTCATCAACTCTGCAAACTCAATAGACATGTTAGAACAAGTTGATCCATAAATAATATCGTCTACATAAATTTGAACCATTAAAATCTCACTATTATGTTTCTTAACAAATAGAGTCTTATCGACACTTCCCACTTGAAAACTATGACTAAGTAAGAATTTAGTCAATTTTTCATACCATGCCCTGGGTACTTGTTTCAGACCATAGAGAGCCTTTTTGAGACGAAATACATGATCAGAAAGCTTGGGGTCTTCAAACCCAAAAGGTTGTTCTACATAAACTTCTTCATGTAAATCGTCATTTAAGAAGGCACTCTTTACATCCATCTGATAAATTTTAAACTTTTTAAAGCAAGCGATGGAAATAAACAGTATAATAAATTCAAGACGAGCGACTAGAGCAAAAGTTTCATCGTAATCGATGCCTTCAATCTGAGTGTACCCTTGTACAACCAGTTTAGCCTTGTTTCGTATAATATTTCCAAGTTCATCAGACTTGTTTTTAAAGATCCATTTTGTTCCAATAATGTGTTTATCATTAGGTCTAGGAACAAGATACCAGACATCATTACGAATAAATTGATTAAGTTCATCCAACATAGCTATTATCCAATTTTCGTCAGAAAGTGCTTCTTTTACATTGACTGGTTCTATTTGGGATGTAAAACAAACATAATTACATATGTTTTCAAGTTGTTTGCGTGTACGAACTCTAGTGAGAGGGTTTCCAAGGATTTGATTAGTTGGATGATCTTTGACAGTCTTAGGTTCAGATTGAGATGAAGAGGTATCTTGATTGTCGATTATAAGAATTTCATCATCATCTGAACTCGGAGCAAGTGTATTCAAATGATCATCAATGACTACATTGATGGACTCTTGAATCACACCTGTTCTTTTATTTAGAACCCTATAGGCTCGACTGTTTAAGGAATATCCAAGGAAAATACCTTCATCACTCTTCGAATCAAATTTTCCCAAATTTTCACGATCTCGTAAAATGTAACACTTACTTGCCAAAAATTGAAAGTATTTGACATGATGGGTTTCTTTTCGAACCATAACTCATAAGCGATCTTATTTTCAGATTTACTAGTATAAACACGATTAATAATGTATAAAGCAATATTAATTGCTTCAAACCAAAGATTTTGGAGAGCTTCATACTATTTAACATGACATTAGCCATATCCTGAAGCACTCTATTTTTTCTCTCAACTATACCATTTTGTTGAGGAGTTTTGGGTGCAGAGAATTCATGTGATATTCCCTGATCGTTACAGAATTTCTCAAAACTGCTATTTTCAAATTCAGAACCATGATCACTACGGATCTTATAAACTTGAGAACCTTTTTCATTTTAGATTCGTTTGATGATCTTCTTTACTTCATCTAGGGTTTCAGATTTTTCTTTTAAGAACGATACCCATGTGAATCTAGTAAAGTCATCTACGATAACCAAGATGTATTTTTTGCCACCTCGACTCTCTGTTCTAGTTGGTCCAATGAGATCCATGTGGAGAAGCTCGAGAGGTCTAGATGTGGTATTGGAGTTCACTTTCTTGTGAGAGCTCTTAATTTGTTTGCCCAACTGGCATTCACCACATATTTTGTCTACTTTTTGTAATTTGGGTAGACCTCTTATAAGTTCTCTCTTGCTCAATCTAAACAAGTTCCGGTAGTGTACATGTCCAAGGCGTTTATGCCATAATTCAGTCTCATCAGTATGGACCATGTAACACAATTGAGTAGATGAACTAGCATCACTAACGATGCAGCAGTTTTCAGAAGTTCTGCGACCAGTTAATATAACAGAGCCCTCTTTATCAATAACTCACAACCTTGATTAGAAAACTTTACATTATGGTTGTTGTCACATATCTGAGATATACTCAGTAGATTGTGTTTCAAGCCCTCAACATATAAAACATTTTTAAATAAGGGAAGGTTATAAAGCTGAACCGTACCTTGGCCAATGATTTTGCAATTACTTCCATCACCAAAAGTGACTGACCCATCAGTCCTATCTTTTAGATCGGTGAATAAAGCTTTGTCGCCTGTCATATGCCTAGAGCAACCACTATTAAGGTACCACTTTGAATGGCTTGTAGCTTTGAAAGCAGTGTGGGCAACCAAGCAGCCAACTTTAGGAACCCATTTCAGTACTGTTTTAGGTTTAGGAGTGTAGTTGGACTTTTTATGTCTGTTGTTATACGAATGACCTATAGAGTTAAATTTCAATAGCTCCTTGAGAAGATCAATAATCTTTTTAACCAAAGGATTACGATTTTGAAGATTGAAGTTGGCATGACTATTTTTAGATTTTTGAAGGGTCCTCGAATTTTTTGAAAAACCTTGATAAGTATTCTTTACTTTTGAGTTCGAAGACTCTCCTTTCATAAACTTAGGAGCAGTATTCTTTTGTTTAGGAGAAGTATTCTTATCATAGCCCAACCTGGATCTATCGCCACATTTTCTTGATCCGGATAACAATTTTTCTAATTTAGGTTCACCTTGGGCATATCTCCAAGTGTCTTTCAAACTCAAAAGAGAAGCTACTTCATTTTTGAGTTTCTCTTTCTCGGATTTCCAATCAACTTGAGAGGTTTTGATTTTTAAATCACATTTGGTCTTTTCAAAAAAATCGAAAATATGAGATTTTTCTAAAACAAGAGACTCATAATCTTCTTTAAGTTTAGAAAATTTTTCCTTTTGTAATTTAAGCTTGACAGCAATTTTACAACTCTCCTTATAAAGGGCATTGTATGCATCCTGAAGATCATCTTCATTGTCACAATCACTATTCAAATTCTCTTCGCTAGTTACTTCATCATAATCTGAAAAAGTGACTTTGGCTAGAGTCATAAGGGCTTTAATATCATCTGTCGACTCGTTTTCAGAATCTTCTGATTTCGAAGAGGATTCCGAATTAGATGATTCGTCCCAAGTAGCCAACATACTCTTCCTTTTTAATTTGTCCTTTTTAGGACATTTGTTAGCCAAGTGCCCATACTATTGACAGTTGTAACATTGACTATCTTTCAAAGATTTTCGAGCTCTAGGTTTAGATTGTCTCTTATCGTTTGATTTTTGAAAATCTACTTTTTTCTTATTTTTGAAAATTTTATAAAACCTTTTTACAAAAAGTGTCATATCATCTTCGGAATTTTCAAAGTCTGAAGTGCTCTCTTGTGGAATATTTTTAGATGACTTGAGAGCAATTGATTTTCCTTTTGGAGCTTTAAAGTTCAATTCGTAGGTCTGTAAAGAACCAACTAGTTCCTCAACCCTCATGTTATTCGTATCACGAAGTTCCTGAATCGCGGTTACTTTTGAATTGAAACGTTCAGGAAGTGAGTGTAGTATCTTTGCACACACTTTATTTTCTAGGATTCTATCACCGAGACCCCACATTGAGTTTACAATGTCATTCAATCTAGTGTAGAAGTCCATAAACATTTCATTCTCCTCCATATGAATTTCTTCAAATTTAGTTGTGAGGAGTTGGACTTTAGATTTCTTGACAATAGATGTACCCTCGCGTGTCATTTCTAAGAGATCCCATGCTTGTTTAGTATTTTCACACGAGATGATTCTTTTGAATTCATCTGGTGACAATGCACAAGTAATTGCATTTAGTGCTTTTGCATTGGCACTACTCTCACTTTTCTGAAGTGTGGTCCAAAGGGCATAAGATATTACTTTCATTGATTTTGAACCATCTTCATCGTTACTTCAAGATGATAGGTAGTTTCCATCCATTCACTGTGGCCGGCCACACACTTTCATCCATGGATTTGAGAAAGATTCTCATCCTTGCTTTCCAATAGGCATAGTTTGTGCCATTAAAGGGTGGTGGCCTAGTGGCAGATAGGCTATCAAAATTTGACATCTTAATATAGCTTAGATCATTAGCTCAGGAAATAAATCCAATAAATAAGCAATAAGCACGAGCTATTTGTCTCTGATACCACTTGAAAGGGCCAAGCTATATGCCCTAGAGGGGGGGTGAATAGGGCAATGCCAAATAAAACTTAAAACAGCGGAATAATAAAAGATATAAATAACAATGCTGAAATAATAACAGTCTCAAAGCACATGAAATATGAGAATGATACTAAATCTTGTTCTAAGGACAACCTTACACCAAAACCAATGGCTTATGGAAGGACAACCTTATTTCTAGAACAAACTAGCAATCACAAATGATATGGAAAATAAATCCAGAATAACTTACAGAAATAAATCCTAAGTTATTACACCATTTAACCACACTTGCTTGAAATGAAAATTACAACATTCATCCATAAAAGCAATCCACAATACTAAAGAAATAAATGAATAAAGAAATCAAGCACATCCACAACACAACGATATATAGTGGTTTGCCTGTGTGTTCACCAACTGTTAGCCAACAGCCACACAGAATGCTACTCCACTTCTAATATCCTCACACAGGGGATATTAGCATGCACTCTCAAAATAGGTTTTCACAGGTTCACCAAAAACCTTCACAATTGTGTCTTTTTATCTCGAGCTTACACAATCCAAAAACCCCCACAATATGAGTTTTCTGGCTCTCCTCAGATAACCAATACAATGAGATTTTTCTGGCAAATCTCAAATAAAATCAGAGAAAGTAAATTACAAAGTAAAATACCTGGATCTCCTTTTGAATTAGCCCAGTAGAACCAATCGGAGTAGATGTATGATACGTCGTTCAATGTTCAATACTCACTTAAAGAATGGTTCTATGTCTAATTGATTTTAGATTAAATCAAGAAGAGCAAGGTCTATTTGATTTTGATTCGAGAAGAAGGAATATCACAAGTTCCTCTTTTCTAAATGAGATTGGAATGTGGATTAAAATCACAATAGAATAATGCTAACAAAAGGAATATTAAATATGCACAATAGCTAAAAAAAATAATCACAACTTATCTCAGAGTATAGCCTTAAATTGCTTGAAGTGAATGGAATGGAATGAATAAACTCTAAAATTCGTGCATTATTTATAGCCTGAAAAATCCCATCTTCAACTGGTCTTAGGATCCCTAGGACCAGTCATAGCATCAAAGATTTCAAAAGATTTTTGCGTGATTAGATTAGCTATACTCATGACTGGTCTTAGGTAACCTACGACCGGTCGTGGACCACCTACGACTAGTCGTGAGTCACCTACGACTGGTCGTAGGACTTGAGATATATCACTGGAGTTCGAGTCGTAGGACTACGACCGGTCGAAGGATGAGTCGTAGGACTTCCCAGAACTGGTCGAAGCAAGTCCAAGACTGGTCGAAGGACAACCAGGAAAATTTAAAAATCTGTAACAACCTAGGACTAGTCCTGAGAAACGTAAGACTGGTCGTAGCAGACCTAGGACTGGTCTTAAGATCTCTAGGACTAGTCTTAGAACAGTCACACCAAGTATATTAAAATATTCGGATTATGTATCCAGAATGACTTATCATACAGACCAACCTAAGGTCAATCTAAGGTCAAACAAACCTTGAAGTGAGATGAACATTGAAGTCTTGAAGGTCTGTATTCTCAGATGATCTTGAAGTAGAAGCTTGAATCGAGTTGACAGCATTCTAGAGCTTAGTACATTCTTGACTTGTCTTGATGAAGTCTTCTAATCTTGAACTTGTTAGAAGCAAACTTGAAGTCTTCTATTCTTGTAAACTTCATCCTTGACATGTCTTGCAAACATTCTTCATTTATAATCTTGTCTTAAAAACATTCTTCATTCATGATCTTGTCTTGAAGCAGTGTGTAGTCACAAACAAGAAACACAAGAAGTACAAGACATATAGGTTTTGACACTACAAAATTTGACAACCAAATGGATATGAAATCATAGCACTAACAATATTGGCTAGACTTAAGGGCAAAAGTCGTATGCTCTGAAAAGGTGAATGCTCATCATGACGTGAATACGACAAGTTATATAACAGACCCCTGTATTAGTTCACTATTTAACTACAACCACCTTTTACTAATACCTGAACTGTGAAATTTGACCTCACAGGAAGCCATGCCACCTGTGCTAAGATCACATCAGACCCGTACGGTCGACATACATCCCATTCCATCAACCAAGTGCTCGCAGGAGCGTAACCCTGTCTATACGCCAGGCCTTCCGCCTGGAGTGGCGAACGTGGACACAGGGTTAGAAGTCGTAGGGGATTCTCCTTCCCCTTAAGTCATTCCATCAGGGCTACCTTCACAATATTTCGAGCGGCGAACACCTTCAGCTGGTGCATATGCAAATTCACTGATTGGGGCAGCGGCCTTTGTAGCCTTTGCGCATATGGCCGCCGCTATGCAATAGTAACATGATATGTTCGCATGATAGTAGTAAGACATGCACACACTGATGATGCTGACTTTGCGGGATAGAGACTGTAGGGAGGCATCCCGAGATAGGGACGTCAGGGGCTCAGATGTATTCGACTGTTTCCTGAGGATACGGCCGCGAACCTTCCGGGGCGCACTCGATCCGGTCCAGGCGGAACACTGGTTGGCGAGATTGCCAAAATGATGAGGCCATTAGAGTGTACAGATTCCCAGATAGTCACCCTGGCCACATACCTTCTTGAGGGAGAGGCTGAGAATTGGTGGGAAAGTGTATAGAGGAGTGTACCAGTTGGGTACGCTTGGACATGGGCCGACTTCAAGATGAAGTTCCTGGAAAAGTACTTTCCGCGATCCTACCGGAATGAGAAAATTAAGCAGTTCTTAAAACTGGAACAGGGGACTTGACAGTCATCCAGTATAAGGTGCGATTCGATAAGCTTCCCGATATGTGCCGAAGGCCCTCGAGGATGAGGAGTACAAGTTGTAGAAGTTTAAAGAGGGGCTCAAGCTGGGATACAATGTCGGCTATGGCGTGGGATTTCGGGGATTTCCCGGAATTGGTAGACAATGCGATGAGAGTAGAGAAAGATTTTGAGCACACCGTCTACTCACACCTTCCAGCCCGAGACGCCCCGGTCCGACTGAGGCAGGTACCTCCTACTCTGCTTGTTCCAGCAATGGGATTCAGAATGCTACTTGCATGAGCTCTGCCCATGGCCCACGACAAGAACTACAACTACTGTGGCAGACCAAACCACATCGCCCGATATTGCTACAAGAGGATAGCCGATGAGGGCAATGACCTGTCAGCGAACCGCCCCCAGCAAAACTGGGTAGCAGACAGGGCAGTACCTAGGCCCCGACAACCAAGGCAGGGACTTCAAACTCAACAGAGGGTTCTCCCAGCTTGAGTGTATGCATTTGCTTCTACTGAGGAAGAATAGGACCCCCTCTAGACTATTCACAGTATCGCTCACATTAACGGTACCCCTGTACTCACCTTATTTGATTCTGGTGCAACTCTGTCTTTCATTGATTCTTCTATCGCATCTAGATTAGAACGGAACACAACTCGAATGCATGCCCCCTTAGTCATAGCATCCCATATGGGTAAGTTCGTGGAAACTGATAAAGTGTGCAAAGTGTACCCCATAATTCTCGCGAATCATGAAGTAACTGTGGACCTGATTGTCGTGCCCGTCAAACATTTTGATGTCATCCTTGGGATGGATTGGCTTACCTTGGTACGAGCAGTCATGGACTGTCATGACAAGACCGTCACTGTATACATCCCCGGGTAGGCCTCCTTCACCCTAAAGGGGAGAGGCAGGCGTGAAATGTTTGAGAGATTGCAGGCCTTAAGCGAATCTGAAACAGTAGAAGCCACCATTAGTCGAATACCAGTAGTGCAAAATTTTTCAGAGGTGTTCCAAGAAATACCGGGGTTGTCCCCTATACGAGCAGTAGATTTTTGTATTGACCTCAGGCCACGGACCGCCCTCATATCACTGCCTCTGTTTCGCATGCCTCCTAACGAGATGGAGGAGTTGAGGAGTCAGATTGACGAATTACTGACCCAAGGCTTCATTCGCCTCAGCGTTTCTCCTTGGGGAGCACTAATCCTCTTTGTGAAAAAGAAGGATGGGTCAATGCGTCTCTGTGTAGATTACAAAGAGCTGAATGATGTAACAATAAAGAATAAATATCCCTTGTCGTGAATCAACGATTTGTTCGATCAGCTTGAGGATGCCAAATACTTCTCCAAGATAGATCTGCGGTCGGGATAAAATCAGTTGAGGATTATGGATGAGGATATCCCTAAGACGACATTCAAAACTCGCTATGGGCACTACAAGTTCTTGGTTATGTCGTTCAGCCTCACCAATGCCCCAGCCGTGTTTATGGACCTAATGAACCGGGTATTCATGCCATACTTGGATCAGTTTATAATTGTGTTCATTGACGATATTCTGGTTTACTCAAAGAGTCGAGAAGAGCATGAGCAACACTTACGCACAGTCTTGAACACTCTAAAGGAGAACCATCTGTACGCCAAGCTGAGCAAGCGCAAGTTCTGGGAAGAGGAAGTGAAGTTCCTGGGACATTTAATGAAGGTAGAAGGAATGGTAGTTAATCCGGCCAAAGTGGAAGTAGTATCTAAGTGGGAGAAACCTATTACGGTCACTGAGGTTCGAAGTTTTCTAGGCATGGCATGGTACTACAGGCGCTTTATCAAGGAGTTCTCTAGAATCGCGCGGCCACTCACCCAACTGACAAAGAAGAATAACCGATCTACGTGGGATGAGAACATAGAAGTGGCCTTCCAGGAGCTGAAGATGAGACTGACTTCCGCATCAGTACTCACTCATCCACAAGAGGGATAGACGTTCGTGGTATACAACAATGCGTCGAAGTTGGGACTGGGATGTGTACTGATGGAGAATGATAGAGTGATCGCCTACGCTTCAAGGTAATTAAATAAGCACGAGGAGAATTACCTGACACACGATCTGGAATTGGCAGCAGTGGTCTTCACCTTAAAAACATGGAGGCATTACCTCTATGGGGAAGAATTTCAGTTGTTCTATGACCACAAGAGTCTAAAGTATATCTTCACGCAGAAGGACTTGAACATGTGCCAGCGTCGATGGATGGAGATGCTTAAGGACTTTCACTTCGACACATCTTACCTCCCGGGTAAGGTGAATTCCATGGCTGACGCACTGAGCCAGAAGAAGAAAACGAGTTAATAGCCACCTTGATGATCAAGGAGTGGGAGATGATGGAGTTCGTTTAGGACTTCGATATCCAACTCACTCTTGATGAGCCAGATGCTTACGTGGCTCTCTTGACTGCAGAGCCGACGCTAGTTTGAAAAATAATCTCTTCCCAATACCAGGATGAGTGGCTTGTCAAGATGAAGGAAAGATGTAGGGGCGAAGAAATGCTCGATTGGAGGATTAATGGTGACGGTGGTCTTCGGTATCAGGGGCGAGTATGTGTACCCGACAATGCTGACCTGAGGAGAGAAGTAATGGTAGAAGCCCATCATTCCAAGTTAGTTATCCATCCAGGTAGCACTAAGATGTATAACGAGATCAAGAGACAGTATTGGTGGAGCAACATGAAGAGAGAAATAACAAGCTTTGTGGCGAAATGTATGGTGTGTTAGAAGATCAAGACCGAGCATCGCAAGCCCACTGGCCTCCTTTAACTACTGCCGCTAGCTAAATGGAAGTGGCACAACATCTCCATAAACTTTAAATCTGGCCTTCCTAGGACACAGAGGAAGCATGACTCGATTTGGGTCATTGTCGATAGGTTGATAAAGGCTACCCAATTCCTTCCAATCCGCACGACTAATTCGACTGATAGTTTGACAAAGATATACATTTGGGAAGTTGTATGATCCTTAGAGTTCCACGGGAAATCATATCAGATCGAGACTTCAAGTTTACTTCTGCCTTTTGGGAGAGGTTACAGGAAGAGATGGGCATATAACTTAAGTTTAATACGACGTTTCACCCTCAGACAGACGGATAGACTGAGAGGGTAGACTGAGAGGGTGAATCAGATCTTAGAAGACATGTTGTGAGCTTACGTTTTGGACTTTCAGGGTAACTGGGATGACCATTTGGCCCTTGCAGAATTTACATACAACAACTTCCAGTTTAACATACGCATGGCACCATAGGAATCTCTTTATGGCTGCCCTTGCCGAGTCCCTTAGTGCTGGGCAGAAGTTAAAGAGAGAAGTTTGTTAGGGCTCGAGCTGGCCCAGGCTACTACTCAAGTCATCGACGTCGTTCGAAAATGACTGCGCACCGCTCAAAGCAGACAAAAGAGCTATGTAGATAATTGATGTCATGACTTGGAATTTGTAATGGGCGAGTAGGTTAAGGTTTAGGTTTAGGAAATCGGGTTCGGGTTCGGGATCGGGTTTAGGTTTGGGATTTCAAGTTGAGGTTTAGGTTTAGCTTAGGGAGTTGAGATTAGGATTAGGTGTAGGTTTAGGTTCAGGGATTTGAGAATACATTTAGGTTTTAGCTTTTGTTTAGGTTGTAGGTTATAGGCTAGGATTAGGTTTAGGTTTAGGTTAAGGGTTATAAGGTATAGGTTTAAGGAAATGAGTATAGGTTAAGGTTTAGGTTTAGGAAATCGAGTTATAGTTCGGGATCGGGTTTAGGTTTGGGTTTTCAAGTTAGGTTTAGGCTTAGGTTAGGGAGTTGAGATTAGGATTAGGTGTAGGTTTTGGTTTAGGGATTTGAGAATAGGTTAAGGTTTAGGTTTAGGAATTTGGGTTCGGGATCGGGTTTAGGTTTAAGTTTTCAAGTTAGGTTTAGGTTTAAGTTAGGGAGTTGAGATTAGGATTAGGTGTAGGTTTAGGTTTAGGGATTTGAGAATAGGTTGATGTTTAGGTTTAAGAATTCGGGTTCGGGTTCGGGATCGGGTTTAGGTTTGGGTTTTCATGTTTAGGTTTAGGTTTAGGTTAAAGAGTTTAGATTAGGATTAGGTGTAGGTTTAGGTTTAGGGATTTGAGAATAGGTTAAGGTTTAGGTTTACGAAATTGGGTTCGGGTTCGGGATCGGGTTTTAGGTTTGGGTTATCGAGTTTATATTTAGGTTTAGGTTATGGAGTTGAGATTAGGATTGGGTATAGGTTTAGGTTTAGAGATTTGAGAATACATTTAGGTTTTAGGTTTTAGGTTTAGGTTTAAGTTATTGGTTAAGGTTTAGGTTTTAGGTTTAGGTTAGGTCATAGGTTTAGGTTTTAGGCTTAAGTTTATGTTATAGGTTTAGGTTTAGGTTATAAGTGTAGGTTATAGGTTTAGGTTTAAGTTAGGTTATAGGTTAAGGTTTAGGGAATTGAGAATAGGTAATGGTTTAGGTTTAGGAAATCGGGTTCGGGATCGGGTTTAAGTTTGGGTTTTTAAGTTAGGTTTAGGTTTAGGTTAGGGAGGTTAGATTAGGATTAGGTGTTGGTTTTAATTTAGGAATTTGAGATTAGGTTAAGGTTTAGGTTTAGGAAATCGGGTTCGGGTTCGGGATCGGGTTTAGGTTTGAGTTTTCATGTTTTGGTTTAGGTTTAGGTTAGGGTGTTTAGATGATGATTAGGTGTAGGTTTAGGTTTAGGGATTTGAGAATAGGTTAAGGTTTAGGTTTAGAAATCAGGTTCGGGTTAGGGATCGGGTTTTAGGTTTTGGTTTTCAAGTTTAGGTTTAGGTTTAGGTTAGGGAGTTAAGATTAGGATTTGGTGTAGGCTTTGGTTTAAAGATTTTAGAATACATTTAGGTTTTAGGTCATAGGTTTTGGTTTTGGTTAAGGTTATAGGTTTAGATTAAGGTTAAGGTTTAGGTTAAGGTTTATGTTTAAGTTATAAGCCGTAGGTTCAGGGAATTGAGAATAGGTTAAGGTTTAGGTTTTAGAATTCGGGTTCGGGTTTAGGTTTTGGTTTTCAAGTTTAGGTTAGGGAGTTTAGATTAGGATTATGTGTAACGCCCTGAAAATTAGGGGTCGAGCATAAACTTAACTCTCGAGTTCCAATGCATCACTTATGCAACAAAATGAATGATGATTGAATGTTGTCTGTATTAGAGTAGTGAACATGAGTGAGATTAAGCCAAAACAACATATCATACTCCAGAGACAGTTAAATTTGCAAGCGAAAGAGTGTGATAGATTTGTAAAATATATAAACTGTGGTGAGTCTCTAGAGTGTGATAACATTACCAGGTTAAATAATTACAAGTGTAATTTTAAATTATACCAAGTTGTGTAGTGTGATCTAGTCAACATCCCTGTAGCCCCAACGATCAAGGCACGGCTCTCACGAAGCCGCCAGAAAACAGCATATACGAGAAAGTATTCTCGTCGTCATAGAAGTCCGGCTCCACCTCAGAAGTAGCGTCACCATCTGCAATCAGACAAAGTTTGGTGGGTGTTCGGAACACCGTCCCGTATCGTGGGAGTGAGTGATCAACTCAGTGGAACAATAAAGCATAGGTTAACATGTTATCAATTCAGTCAAGCAGTAATGATAAAGCAATATAATCAACAATTCTAAATACTCTTATTAATGCAAGTATGAATGCAGTCATGATGGATGCCCTTGCCAAACCACCCTCATGCGACACCATATTACGTTCGCGGCATGCTTTCATCCTTTAGTGCTCCACATCTTTCAAGCACATGCAATGCATGATGAACATGATTACCGAGTTGTTATTAGTCCATTTCAAACAGCAGTATTGGGAAACTAAGGTACCTCCCTTGTATCATTCCCAAACATGATCCATTCTAGGGTCGTCAGTCCTAGTTAATCTCATACGATAATGTGTTTCTAGGTCGCTGTAGAGGCTGCCAGGGCTGTTACGCACAATAGTTACACCACTCCCCCATTACCTCTTTAATGATTTATCATTATACAGATACAGGCCTAGTTCATACTCTATACACCGCGGCAAAACTTATCGCCTCACCGCAAATTCAGAGTCTACTCGAGGTCACTACAAAGGGCTGCCAAGGCTGTTGCTCGCATTCGTTGCACCACTCCCCCATCACCTTATCAATGTAGGCCGACAGCACGAATATAGTGTCCCATACCACCATAATCGGCTCACAAGTCTGGTTGCTCACTGGTCACTACGGAGAGGCACATGGCCCCAGCGTAGGTCGATAGCTCGACCATGGTGTCCCATACCACCATGCCTGGCTCATGAGTCTAAGCAGATCGAGGTACCATGGTTAAAAGGGATTTTGCTGGTAAGTTTGGTACCCTAAGTTCAAGCAGTAGCGTCCAAACATGGTGAACATATATTAGACAGATCGGGTTACTTGACGAGCCTGACTAGCTCGAGCGCACAATCAATTGAACGACATGAAGTGCATAAGAACTTTGCGTGGCCTAACCACTGTCGCCAACTGAAGTACGACTCGGGTTCGTCAAACACATCCTACGTGGCGAAATGAATCTCAACCACGATCTCAAGTCTGGTACCGATTGTCTGGACTAAAATCATAGTCCCGAAAGTAATCAATTCATATTCCAAAGCATGTAGAGTAAAGCATAATAAACAAAGTAAGTCAAGCATGTTAACAAACATGTCATAAAGCATGCTACAAAGCATGTTATAAAGTATGTTATAAAGCATGTTATAAAGCACCATATAAATAGGAAAACAAACAGCACTTTGTACATGTGCAATTGCATGCAGATTATGAATCTATCATTATCTGACATTGAAAGTGTTGAAAACCATAACCTATACACCTAAAGTCCACACCTTTTGTCGTAGAATCATAACGGAGTCGATGGATTCGCTAAGCTTTCGTATACAGCAGTTTGGTAACCTATAAAATGCTTTAGGTTAGTTATTTCATAACCTAATTTTTTGGAGTCGTTATATCACCTGAACTTCAAGATTTGTTTCTAACATGAAAGCACTTAAACAAGTTTGGAGGATAAGATAGTGAGAGATGAGATTTGTGAAGGAAAAATGAGGTTTTCAGGAAAATGGTTTGAAAAAGAAATTTGAGACCTTTAAATTGAGTGTTTGAGAAGTTAATCAGGTGTTAGAATTGACCCATTGCCGAAGGATGTCTAATTCCAAGTGACAAAAATCTGGGATGTTACATTAGGTGTAGGTTTTGGTTTAGGGATTTGAGAATAGTTAAGGTTTAGGTTTAGGAAATCGGGTTCGGGTTCAGGATCGAGTTTTAGGTTTGGGTTTTCAAGTTTAGGTTTAGGTTTAGGTTATGGAGTTGAGATTAGGATTAGGTGTTTGTTTAGGTTTAGAGATTTGAGAATACATTTAGGTTTTAGGTTTTAGGTTTAGGTTATTGGTTAAGGTTTAGGTTTTAGGTTTAGGTTAGGTCATAGGTTTAGGTTTTAGGCTTAGGTTTATGTTATAGGTTTAGGTTTAGGTTATAGGTGTAGGTTATAGGTTTAGGTTTAAGTTAGGTTATAGGTTAAGGTTTAGGTTTAGGAAATCGGGTTCGGGTTCGGGATCGGGTTTAGGTTTAGGTTTTAAAGTTAGGTTTAGGTTTAGGTTATGGAGTTGAAATTAGGATAGGGTGTAGGTTTAGGTTTAGGGATTTGAGAATAGGTTAAGGTTTAGGTTTAGGAGTTCGGGTTTGGGTTCGGGATTGAGTTTAGGTTTGGGTTTTCAAGTTTAGGTTTCGGTTTAGGTTTAGGTTAGGGAGTTTAGATTAAGATTAGGTGTAGGTTAAGGTTTAGGATTTGAGAATAGGTTAAGGTTTAGGTTTAGGAAATCGGGTTCGGGTTCGGGATCGGTTTTAGGTTTGGGTATTCAAGTTTAGGTTTAGGTTTAAATTAGGGAGTTGATTAGGATTAGGTGTAGGTTTAGGTTTAGAGATTTGAGAATACATTTAGGTTTTAGGTTTGGGTTATAGGTTTAGGTTTAGGTTTAGGTTAAGGTTTAGGTTTAGGTTATAAACTATTGGTTTAGGGAATTGAGAATAGATTAAGGTTTAGGTTTAGGAAATTGGGTTCGGGTTTAGGTTCGAGTTTTCAAGTTGAGGTTTAGGTTAAGGTTATAGGTTTAGGTTTAGGTTATAAGTTATAGGTTATAGGTTATAGGTTTAGGTTAAGGTTAAGGTTTAAGTTATAAGCTATAGGTTCGAGGGTATTGAGAATAGGTTAAGGTTTAGGTTTAGGAAATCAAGTTCGGATTCGGGATCGGGTTTAGGTTTGGGTTTTCAAGTTTAGGTTTTGGTTTAGGTTATAAGCTATAGGTTTAGGGAATTGAGAGTAGGTTAAGGTTTAGGTTTAGGTTTAGGTTATAAGCTATAGGTTTAGGGAATTGAGAGTAGGTTAAGGTTTAGGTTTAGGAAATCGGGTTCGGGATCGGAGTTTAGGTTTGGGATTTCAAGTTGAGGTTTAGGTTTAGCTTAGGGAGTTGAGATTAGGATTAGGTGTAGGTTTAGGTTCAGGGATTTGAGAATACATTTAGGTTTTAGCTTTTGGTTTAGGTTGTAGGCTATAGGCTAGGATTAGGTTTAGGTTTAGGTTAAGGGTTATAAGCTATAGGTTTAAGGAAATGAGAATAGGTTAAGGTTTAGGTTTAGGAAATCGGGTTATAGTTCGGGATCGGGTTTAGGTTTGGGTTTTCAAGTTAGGTTTAGGTTTAGGTTAGGGAGTTGAGATTTGGATTAGGTGTAGGTTTAGGTTTAAGGATTTGAGAATAGGTTAAGGTTTAGGTTTAGGAATTCGGGTTCGGGTTCGGGATCGGGTTTAGGTTTGGGTTTTCATGTTTAGGTTTAGATTTAGATTTAGGTTAGGGAGTTGAGATTAGGATTAGGTGTAGGTTTAGGTTTAGGGATTTGAGGATACAATTAGGTTTAGGCTTAGGTTATAAGCTATAGGTTAAGGAATTGAGAATATGTTAAGGTTCGAGTTTAGAAAATCGGGTTCGGGTTCGGGATCGAGTTTAAGGTTTGGGTTTCGAGTTTAGGTTTAGGTTTTGGTTTAGGTTTAGGTTAGGGAGTTGAGATTAGGATTAGGTGTAGGTTTCGGTTTAGGGATTTGAGAATACATTTAGGTTTTAGGTCATAGGTTTAAGTTTTAGGCTTAGGTTTAGGTTTAGGTTATATGTGTAGGTTATAGGTTTAGGTTTAAGTTAGGTTGTAGGTTAAGGTTTAGGTTTAGGAAATCGGGTTCGGGTTCGAGATCGGGTTTAGGTTGGGGTTTTCAAGTAAGGTTTAGGTTTAGGTTAGGGAGTTGAGATTAGGATTAGTGATTTGAGAATAAGTTAAGGTTTAGCTTTAGGTTTAGGGATTTGAGAATAGATTAAGGTTTAGGTTTAGGTTTGGGTTTAAGTTTAGGTTTAGGTTTAGGTTAGGGAGTTTAGATTAGGATTAGGTGTAGGTTTAGATTTATGGATTTGAGAATAGGTTAAGGTTTAGGTTTGGGAAATCGGGTTCGGGTTTTAGGTTTGGGTTTTCAAGTTTAGGTTTAGGTTTAGGTTTAGGTTAGGGAGTTGAGAGTAGGATTAGGTGTAGGTTTAGGTTTAGATATCCGAGAATACATTTAGGTTTTACGTCATAGGTTTTGGTTTAGGTTAAGGTTGTAGATTTTGAGTTCGGGATCGGGTTTAGGTTTGGGTTTTCAAGTTTAGGTTTAGGTTTAGGTTAGGTTATAGGTTAAGGTTTAGGGAATTGAGTTTAAGTTATAGGTTTAGGTTAAGGTTTATGTTAAGGTTTAGGTTAGAGGTTAAGGTTTAGGTTTAGGTTAAGGTTTAGGTTTAGGTTTAGGTTTAGGTTATGGGTTTTGGGATTTGAGATTAGGTTTTGGTTAGGGTGGTAAGTTTAGGTTTTCGAAATCGGGATCATACTATAAGCTACAAGATTGGGGCACTATGCCATAAGTTATAAGATTGGGGCACCATATTATTTAACCTAGTATTATCTACTATATACTAGTAACATACAACCAATATTGGGGCACCATACCATAAGCTACAAGAATTTCATGTCCCCCTAAACAAGGTATCCTCCATCGATAACATATATATATATTATAAGTTTTTTTTATTTTTATTTACATTCGCAAATACATTCATCATCCATCCGGATAGCTCCGACGCACATCCGGGTCTGGTCATTTAAATAAAATGGATTATCAAGATCATTTAAAATAATCAGGTCCAATCAATAATCTAATTTGGAGGATTCTATTAGTATTGTTGACGACACCTCAAACCTTGTTTAAATCCAGGTTGTAATATGTGGCCACTGATGCTATTTGTCTTTCTGTCAAGTTGGCGACGATTTGAGCCTCAGAGACCTTGGCAGTTGCTCTCAGGAAGTGAGCCAACGGCTGACCATACGTATGGGGAAAGGACTGGTTGATTGTGTGGGCATCTGAAGGATCTGTAGTAGTGGTGGAATCACCAAATTCTACTCTCACTGTAGTTCCCTGTTCACAATGAAATTATATGATAAAAAGCATGCTATGAAGTGCCATCACAGTGAACGCTGCCTTCTCAGAACGAGTTTTTTTATAAGAAAAGGCTTTACAATGATATTTTAACAAAATGTGTACTTGTGAAAAATTAACAAAAGGGATCTATACCAAATTAAATGGATGTGGCCTACAATACACAAGGTGGGATTAAAACATGTCAACGTGAAAAAAGAAGAAGAGAAGAGTGTAACTCAAGGTTAAGAAAAAATGTACACGTTTAAGAAAGAGGAGTGCAACTCGAAGTTCCTCAATACCTTGGTCAAAAAGAAAATGGTCTAAATTCAACGGTAATATCAGATGGTTAAGATTATCCAATCATTGTGATATTAAAATAAGTGTTCTACCCAACAGAATAGACGTGCCCTTCAACATAATAGGTTTGAGTGCAGATCAAAGGAGATTGAAGCATATAGATGTTTAAAAAGAATAGTACAACTCAAAGTTCCTTAGGATAGTCAAAAAGAAAATAGTCTAAATCCAACAACAATTTCAGACAGTTAAGATCATCTAATCAGTGTGACCTTTGGAGAGGTATAGGTATGCCAAGTGCATGGTGGGTGAGTTGCCAACATTAGAAATTGGTGCCAAATGCATATAGTAATGCCCTATGATCGGAACTCAAGCTTTGTGAACTAAAGCCAACGACTCCATCACCATCAATTTTTCTTTTAAAACTCATTTGGACCCCAAGGAAACTCTTATTTTTCACTACATTAATGAAGTTTAAAGCATAACCTATCATCCATAATTACACAGTCCTTACTGAGAATAGAAATAATATGCCATTGGAAGCATAAAAACCTCAAAAGTAGGCAAAAAATGTTTTTTTTTCTGGTAAGTAACATACTGAAAGATATTGAAACAATCCCTCTAAATGCTAGGGCTTCAAATGGACACCCCCTGTTATGTACGAGACTTGGTATTCAAAATCACAGCGTTAAGTAACAGAAAGGCCATGTTAATGTTATGTTTCGACCTAACGTATAAAAACTTGATCCCAAAATTACCACCTGTTGAAGGTTTAAAATCACTACCATCATTGTTAAGAAGTACTAACATTATGGTTACATGCCAATGAATTACAAAACATTACCATCATTGTTAAGAAGTACTACTTTTACAATGTTTCCATTTAAAAGAGATGCAATAGCCAATAAAGTAGTTGTAAATTACAACAATATCTAAGTAAGAAATGTGTTAGCCACACTTACCTGTTGAGAGCATAATCAACACCTGAGGAATTAGCCTCGTCAAAGATGAATCTATTTGGTTCAATACCTATGGCTTGAGATTTTTCTATATCATGATCAACATCAAATACTGTATAGTAGAGCCCTGTTAGAAAAACAACACAATTTTGTTTCTCATCTATTTTGCCTTCCCTGTTATCTTGCAAAATATAAGTATAGAAGAAATTTGCTTCATAAGACATCCTTGATAAATGGGTTACAGATAATCTAAGTGGATATAAGAAGTAGCATTAAGGAGCTGATGCATTTGCAAGAGGATATTTAAATGTTTATAGTGAAGACAAGTAGGAATGGGTGCCCATTCTCCAAGAGAACTCATGAATGTTCATTGTATGAACTATCATCCAAGAAGACACATTTCACCCAAGGAAAAAAAAACATAGAAAATTCATGCCCAAATTCTACACTCTTGCCAAAATTCTTTAAAATATGAACATAAATGTAAACACAAACAAAACAAAAAAGATAGAAAGAAATGCCCCCCCCCCCCCAAATACACACAAAGGGTTTAAATTTGCATTCTCTTCCTCTCACAGTTTAGTTTAAATCTTGATCCAAACAAGAGGCTAGTCATTATAGTGCCAGCCAGTCAAATGGCCATGATAATTCAAGCAAACAAGCTAGTTATTATGCGGCAAATTGACCATCCAAAGACTATTTAAATTGATATATGACATAAGAAATCATATTTAGTTAAGGCATTGAGGAATACCAGCTGATATATCAAAAGGTCAAATCTAGCTTAATTTGGAAATAGAGTATCCATGTAATTTCTTTTCGTTCTCCTTGTAGACATCCTAGCCAAAAAAACTCAGACCATTATGCTCATCAGGTGGATTATAGTCCATGAGACAAATGGACAACTTATACTGATTTAAAACTTAATTTAAAACGTATTTAATAAATACCAAAAAAGAGAGTGAAGGTTTAGAAAACACCAGTGGTAATAGCTAATTTAGATAAGAGGGTTCTACATTTGTTATGTCATGAAAAATGCATGTGAAACAATAGCCTCTATTTTCAAAAGACCATTTTTTCCCAATAATAGCTAATATATGATACAATAGGGGCTTCCATCTGCACATGACATTCTTGGGGCCCTAAAATCCCCAAATCTGTAAGCCCTAAAATCCCCAAATCTATAAGCCCTAAAATCCCCAAAATCTGTAAGCCCGAAAATCCCCAAATCTGTAAGCCCTAAAATCCCTATAATCTGAAAGCCCTAAAATCCCCAAATCTGTAAGCCCTAAAATCCCTATAATCTGAAAGCCCTAAAATCCCCAAATCTGTAAGCCCTAAAATCCCTATAATCTGAAAGCCCTAAAATCCCCAAATCTGTAAGCCCTAAAATCCCCAAAATTTGTAAGCCCTAAAATCCCTAAATCTGTAAGCCCTAAAATCCCCAAATCTGTAAGCCCTAAAATCCCCAAATCGAAAGGGGAAGTGATATAGACAAAGATGAAGGAAGAGAGATCGAGAGAGTACCTTCGATTTGATGGTGGCTGTTGTTGACAATGAGGGACGAGAAGCCTCTTGTGATGGTAGCTGTTGTTGATGGAGGTTGGGCAGCCATGCATTGGGATGAGATCCGCTACTACCGCAGATGGGGAAGGCCCTTCGTCTCTCCAGCAACCGCCTCTTCCAGATCAATCTTCACCGTTCGATTATTGCAGGCCACAATTGGCAAGAGGAGGACGCCGGATTCGGTACAAAAGTTGACGACATCCGAGCTGGAGGGAGAGGGGAGGGTTTAAGAGTGGAGATGGAGAGAGAGATCAAGCAAAAAGAGGCAGAGAGAGAGAGAGAGGGAGAGGCATAGACAGAGAGAGGGAGAGGCGTAGACAGAGAGAGGGAGAGGCACAGAGAGAGAAGGAGAGATGGAGAGGGAGTGGGGAAGCCGACGACATCTGAGCTAGAGGGAGAGGGGAGGGTTTGAGAGTGGAGATGGTGAGAGAGAGAGAGAGATCGAGCGGAGAGAGAGAGGGTGTAAGACCCGTATCCTAATCCATACTGTTCCGAAGGCTTCCGCGATCCTTCCTGTCGAATTCTGGCAATCCTCGACCTGAAGCCAACGTCGCACACGATCCTAAGACGAGACCTGCATGCCAAAGTCGGCTCGACCCAAAACCTGTACCTTCGCGACCGCACCATCGCAGCGGTTCCAACGCGGTGACTCATGCACTGACCCGATACCCAGGCTAGAACATGTCGGCCTGCGTTCAGTTCAAGAGAAACGTCGCACGTTATGGACTTCAAGAGAATCTCTACGACATGTCAAATTAATCAAATCAATCACTTTATGTCAAGTACAAAGCAACCCATGCTTTCTTTCTCCACAAGTCAAGCAACATCACAAGTCAACTCTTTCTCACCCTCTCTCTTACATATGTCAAGTATACTTCACATCTATCACCCATCACTTCTCTCAACCACCACATCTCTCTCTCTCTCTTTCACAAAATTCAAATTCCAAGCAACCCATAAGCCTCATATGTCCACATTTTTTTCCAAGGAGAGAAAAAGAGAAGTGAGTAGTGTGGCCTACTTTTCATCCTAAAATCTGCCATCCTAGCCCTTGAATCTTCATCTCCCACCATCAAAGTGAAGCACAAGGAGGTCGGCTTTCCAACGGACCAAGAAGATCGGACGGTGGGTGCTTCTATAGGTGTAGATTTCTTGTTTTGATGATGGGCCAAGTGAGGCCTACCGATCGATGGTATGGGTCTCATTTTTTACCCTAAACGTGGCCAATGGCCCACCTTGATTTCAAGATCATTCCATGATGGGGCCATTCTCCATGTACCCCACCATGATGTTTATTTTTCTTGCATAACTAGGGTCATCTAGACCTTTCATTGGGGTGGAGAAAGGACCTCCACCATTGATTTTGATCGGTGGACCCACATGTAGTGGGACCCGTTTGATGTATGATTGGAGATATGGATGGGAGGGCTCATAGTGACGGAGCCCTCCATGCATGTGTGTTCCTTTCTCTCTCTCTCTCTCTCTCGCTCTCTCTCTCTCCCCTTCCTTTCATTATTTTGTGGCCCACATGATGTGCATGTGGAATCTAAACCGTCCATCAAGTGGACCCTATGGCCATCCAAGCCATATGGGTCCCACCTGATGGTGATGGGAAAGTACAAATATTAGACTTTTATGGGTGGGCCACGTCCATGTGGGGCCAACCCTAATATGTGCTATATCTAAAACCGTCCAGCATCTAGGACGCTGGACGTCAGTGAAGGGAAAACGAAAATATCGGTTTAAAAAAAATAAAAAATTTGGCAGTCCACTTGTGTAGGCCCCGCCTTGATGTATGTCCTTAATCCAAGCCGTCCATTCCACTCCTTAGCTCATTTTAGGCATTGAACCCAAAAATGAGGCCAATCTGATTAATAGGTGGGCCATTCCTTTAAAAACGGGGATTTTCACAGTTTAAAATTCACTTTAATTATTTTTATGTCGAAACAGGTTGGATATAGGGCTCATTTGACTTGTCTTGAGCCATAGGAGCGAGTGGACGGGATGGATTTCCCTGATGCGGGCCCCACCTAAGAAAAACCCCAAAAATTCTCTATATTTAAAATAAATAAATAAACCAAAGACAACGCTATCTGCTAACGACAAAGACGGTGTGGCGGCGCCCTGTGGCTACAGGCGGGGGACGGATGCTGGGCATGGGGACGGATGCTGGGCCTCACAGCCCCAGCTGTGGACCCCCCATCGTGATGCATTTCGAATATCAACACCGTTCATTGTGGGGCCCCCATTCTAAAACGGGCCTGCCCCAAAAATCAATCGTATACGGAACTCAGGTGGGCCATACCATCTAAAAACATGTGAAGACATGCCTAAAAATATAAAAACACTTGGTGGGCCCTACTTGAAGTTTGGATGAGGCTGAAACTTGTTTTGAATGGTCAGCCAGGTGGGACACATAATGGGTGGGCTGGATTTGTGAACCACATCCCAGTGGACCCCTGACTGTGTGAGCCAATCAACAGGGTGAATGGTAAATAGACATTACGGTGGGTCCCCGCACCCTCCCTGGTCCGCGTGACCTTATGAATAGGATGGGTGGCAAATAAACAACGTCGTGTGCCCCCTGGCCCACGTGACCTTTTGAATGGTTTGGATAGAAAATAAATATTATGGTGAGCCCTGGCCCACTTGTTCTTACGAACAGTTGAATGGTAAATAAACACTCCAGTGGGCCCTACCCAAGGTCCACGTGACCTTATGAATAGGTCGGATTGAAAGTAAACAGCACAGTGGGCCCTAGACCCATGGGACCTTATGAATAGTTTGAATGGAAAATAAACATTTTTGGTGGCCCGTTGTTAAGGCCCACCTTGATGTGTATAGGGCCCATTGTTGAGGCCTATCTTGATGTAGTCGTGGCTCGTTGTTGAGGCCCAGTTAGATTTGTATAAGGCCCTTGTTGTAAGGTCCTTTGTGATGAATGCAAAGCCCATGAGTTATGGCCCATTGCAATGTACGTAAGGCTCATTAATATAGCCCACTTGGTAAATATACGGCCCATATGATATGGCCCAATTGATGTACTTAAGGTCTAATTGGGTACATTTATGTCCATTGCAATGTGTAATACTCTGTGGTGTATATAACAATGTTTATAGTGGGAAATGCCTTGGGAACAATGATGGTTAGATGCCCACATTGTAAATATGACGTCGGTTAAATGTCCACATTGTCACTCTCCCTAAGCCCACTAATGGGCCCATATTTGTATTCTACAGGCCATTTGGGCCCATCTTCATTTTGAGCAGAGCCCATTATCATATCATAAGTATAGTGTCACCCCATGATTCATGATCATACGCATCATATGTATGCTTGACATGAGGAGTGTCTGATCATAGCATATACCTTCGGACAGACTGTTTACGGGCTCCCTGATAGGCGGAGTTACCTTACATAAGCACATTATACATGCAGGACTGTTGCATGACTAGTAGTGTGACTCATGCACTTACACTGTGTGATTATAGTTACTGTATGCCCTAGCGACATCAGGACCATAGCCTCCACAGACACATCATGGGTGGCTGGATTAGATACCAGAAATGTTTGATTCTAGCATACAGGCGCCATAGATGTCTCTAGGTGAAAATCCCTAAACCCGATGGTATTAGAGGAGGACTCCAACGTCGAGACCAAGTGGATATATGAGCGCATGATGGCCAAATACCAGGAGGCCGCGTCTCTCACTGTGTCGTGGTAGGTTGGAAAGGGGTGTGGCCTTACTCGCCCGAGGGTAGGGGGCAATACTAGGCTGAGTTTGACCAGCTCGTGAATGGATTCGTTATTGATGTGACGGATAGGTATTGGCAGACTATTGGTCAGGAGGATAGTGAGGTTTCTTATACTCACTTGGACTGTGCGGCTAGGAGAGCGGCAGTGCCATTTGGAGTATACTAAACCCCGGTGATTATCTTGGATGAGAACTGTACTGATATATGATGAGGTTTGGCATACTTGAGTTATATCTTGCATCACATGGTCTTGACATGGCCGATAGCATTCATATCTTGCACCGCATAGCCTTGGTATGGCTGATTGCATTCATGTACTTATCAGCATATTTCCGCATTACTCTGACCTTGCATTTTGAGCACGCTCATATTGCGCACACACTTACACCACCCTCTAAGCTTTTCATAAGCTTATACACGATTGATGCGTGCAGGTGATGCCAGGACGCAGCCGTAGACTCGCCACAGTTGGAGTGTGCAGCTGAGCTTTCGAAGTTTTGTTACTTTCAGTATATTATATTTCCCCTTTCATACACCTTGTACTTAAAGTTTTTTATCATAGTGAATTTTGTGATGGTGTTCTTGTGGTTATTGTTCGTGGGTTATGCTTGTGGTTATGCTCATTACGAATCAAATTGATTATTAGAAATCCTCCTTGTAGCATCCCAGGATCGGAACCTGGTATATGGGTACTGGGAACCGAGAATGGGGTACTACGGAGGTTGTTGGCGCCGGATTCGGCGATCGAAAATTTTGTGAGCCCGGTCTCCAAGTTTGGGGCATGACAAAGGGAGAGGTGTAGACAGAGAGAGAGAGGGAGAGGCGTAGACAGAGAGAGGGAGAGGCGCAGAGAGAAGGAGAGATGGAAAGGGAGTGGTTAGGGCGTCGTGATATCGGATGCAGATCAGCTACTTACAGTGCGTAGCGAGACTCTCTACTGAAGTGACATCACCAAGTTATGTGGGCCGCACCATGATGTATGTTTTGTATCCACACCATTCATACATTTTTAGAGATCATTTTAGGTTATTATCTAAAGAATGATGCAGATCCAAGGCTGTAACCCCACCATAGAAAACAGTGGGGAGAGTGATGCCTATCATTGAAACCTTCCAAAGGTCCATCATGATGTTTTTTTTGAGATCCAACCTGTTCATGTGTTAGCGAAGACATAGAAGAATGGAAAACACAAATATCAGCTTGATCTGAAACTTTTGTGGACCTTAGAACTTTTTAATGGTGGGCATCACTCTCCCCATTATTTTCTGCAGTGGGGTCCACTCGAGATTTTGATCTGACTCATTCTTTAGATCATCCTCTAATATGATCTCTCCAAGTAGATGGATGGTGTGGATACAAAACATACAACATGGTTGGGCCCACAGAAATTAGTGACGTCTCTTAAGTAGCAAGTCTCTGTACTCAATCTGTCAGTAGCTAATCCCTGTCCCGATGGAAATGGGGTGGGTGATGTCAGCAAGTTCTTTGGGTCCCATCATGAGGTATGTGATATATCCAAATCGTCCATCCATATGATGAGCTCGTCATAACGCTTGAGATGAAAAATAAGACAAATCTAACTATCAAGTGGACCACACGATCAAAAGCAGTGAGGGATTGAATGTTTACCATTGAAACCCTTTTGGGGGTGACAGAAGTTTTTGGATAATAAGAAATTTGTTATGGTGGGCCCTACGATTTTTTTAACGGTGGATTTGCCTAATTTTTTGGACCACATCCTAAAATGAGCTGGAAAAAAAAAAAAGATGGACAGGTGGATATTTATCAAATCGTCAAGGTGGGCTCCAACGTAAGGGTAACACTTAAAATACCGTGGGAATGCATCCATAATTTTTATTTGAAATCCAACTTGTTCAAAAGTATAAAAAACATGAAATAAGTTAAAACACAAATATCAGCTTGATCTAAAACTTTCATGGCCCTTAAACAGTTTTTAATGGTGGGTGTCACTATCCCCACTGTTTTCTGTGCTGGGGTCCACTGGAGCTTTGGATTTATCTTTGGATATTACCCTAAAATGATCTCTCAAAATGGATGGAACGTGTGGATATAAAACATACATCATGGTGGGGCCCAAAATTGAGGGGTATATAAATATCAGGTGGACTACACCACATGAAAACAATGGTGATTGGATATCCATCATTAAAATCCTATGTAAGGCCCACTATACTCTTTATTTGGCATCCAATCTGTTTATTAGGTCATACAAGCTTAGATGAAGGGGAAAAGCAAAAATCATCTCAATTCAAAACTTTTATGGCCCCCTGAATGTTTTAAATGGTTGACGGTCATTCAACACTATTTCTTGTAATGTGGTCCATTTTAAATTGGGATATGCCTCATTTTTTGTCTCATGCCATAAGATGATCTTTAAAAATAGATGGACGGCATGGATTAAACACATACATCGTGGTTGGGCCCACATAACACCAACCACAATCCATTGGATGGTGTAGGGGGAGGATCCAATTTGTTCCCCTTATTTGTGGTGTGGTCCATTTAATCTTTGGATATGATTCATTTTTTTGGACAATTCTATAAAATTATCTCAAAAAATGGATGAACGGTGTGGGATGATCCTAAATTTTCAGTAAATCCAAAACCCAAATGGACGATGCCACACAAACACAGTGTCGAGTAATGATTTCCACCGGTGATACCTTCCTTGGGCCCACAGTAATGTTTATTTGTCATCCAACATGTTCATAATATCAAAAAAAATATGAATGAAGGGAAAACACAAACATCAGCCTAAATGTGGGCCACACCACATAATATAATGGAGGGGTTTCCTTAGAACATTCATAATCATATATTAGGCCTGCCTAAATGTGATTCACATATCCAACCCACTTATTATGTGTGTCCCACTTGGATGAGGGGTCGGACCAATTTTCAACTGCATCCATGTTTGTATTAACTTATAAACAGGTTGGATCTTAAATAAACATCGCGGCGGGCCCTAAGAAGGTTTCAATAGTGGGTGTCACTATCCCACTCTTTTCTATTGTGGGTCCACTTGAACTTTGAATCTGCCCCGTCAGTCAAATGCATCATTCCATGGTGGGCCACGAGCTTAAAAATAAAGTCAATACATGTCTTGGGTGGGCCACACCGCATACTATAATTGAGAGGGTTACCCTCCCATTAAAACATTTCATAATTATTTATTAGGCCCACTTAGATGTGGTTCATAGATCCAGCCCATTCATTATGTGTGTCCCACTTGGATGAGGAGTCAAACCAAGTTTCATACACATCCAAAACTCATGTGGGCCCCACCAAATGCTTTTATATGTGGGGCACACACAGATTAACCTTATTTGAAGTTCCTATGAGGTGAACTTATAGTACCATTTCACTATTTAGGTAACTCCTTCATGGGTGTTACTCTAACCATGTAGGGCCCACCTTGATATATTTTTTGTATATTGACACTGTCCATATATTTTTCCATCATATTTTAGGATGTGATTTTAAATCATAAGAACTCAATAATCTCAGGTGGGTCATACCAATCAAAACAATGATGAATAGCTATTAAGAACCTTTTGAAGGCCACAAAAGTTTTGGATCAATTTGATCTTTGTAGTTTACCTTCATCTAGATCTTCTTTACATTATCAACAAGTTCGATTGCAAATAAATATTACTAAAACCTTACGATGGGCTCTTTATAATTTTTAATGGCAAGGTACTATATTATCATTCTTTCCAGTGGTGTGGTCCACTTAAGATTTAAATCTACGCAATTTTTTATATCCGGCCTAAAAATGGGTTAGAGAAACATAGGGGCGACAAGGGTATACAACACATCATCAAAATCTCAATTTTGTTATCTAACTTTTCAATTTTTCTTGTCAAAATACAAAATTTAGTTTTCTTTTTTAAAAAATAATTTTATTTTTTTTATTTTTATTTTTTTTTACAATTTGTCAATTTTTTCACAATTTTGTTTAATTTTTTAAATTTTCTTTTTCAAAATATCATTTTTTAAATCTCACTTTTGTTATATAACTTTATAATTTTTCTTGGCAAAATACAAAATCTAGTTTTCTTTTTTAAAATATATATATTTTTACAATTTGTCAATTTTTTCACAATTTTGTTTAATTTTTCCTTTTCAAAATATCATTTTTAAAATCTCTTTTTTGTTATATAACTTTTTAATTTTTCTTATCGAAATAAAAAATCTAGTTTTCATTTTTAAAATATATAATTTGTTAATTTTTTTCACAATTTTGTTTAATTTTTTAAATTTTCTTTTTCAAAATATCATTTTTTTGTTGATTTTTTTTTTTTCAAAATTATCAACATTATTCAAGTTCTTACTTTTGTTTTTTTTTTTTTTTTTTTTTTTTCAAAATCTAGGTTTTTATAAAATTAGAGTTTTTTTTTTCAAAATTTAAAATTTTCTTAAACATTGTTAATTATTTTTCTAAGCTTCTTGACTATTTTTTTTTCGAAATTCATAATTTTTGACCTGAGCAAACTAATAGAGACGGTCTTTGACAGTCTCTAATAGAGATGGTCTTTGACAAGGATATAAGACGGTCTAGGATCGTCTCTAATAGAGACGGTCTTTGACAGTCTCTAATAGAGACGGTTTAGGACCGTCTCTAATAGAGACGGTCTTTGACAGTCTCAGATTACAAGTAAAAGACGACCAATGACCGTCTCTAATTCAGACGTCCAATGTCCGTCTTTAATTCAGACGGCTAATGACCGTCTCAGATGACCGCATATAAGACGGTCAAAGACCGTCTCTAATGCGGACGGCTAATGACTGTCTCAGATGACTGCATATAAGACGGTCAACGACCGTCTTAAACGATTTGTGGATGTTCAAATTTTTAAGACAATATTAAGGACGGTCAGGGACCGTCTAAAATTTTAGAGACGGTTTACGGCCGTCTCTAAAGCGTCTTTAAACCAAGCAATTTTAGAGACGGTCCAGAACTGTCTCTAAATCCGTCATTTTTTTCCATTTTTCACGTAGTGCCCCTTTGAAGTCCTGAAGGAGGCCTCCGGCGAGAGTGTACATGGTGGTTGCGTTGTGTGGACCCTTGCTCTGTGGAGAGCATAAACATCTGGTTAGGAGTGAACCAGTAAAACTCCCGGGTGCGTTGTGTGGACCCTTTCTCTTTGGAGAGCATAAACATCTGGTTAGGAGTGAACCAGTAAATCTCCAAGGTTAGAGGTGAACCAAGTAGAAACCTCCATATAAAGGTTGAAGGTGAACCTGATTTAAAACCATAGGTTTGAGGTGAACCCTGGAAAACCTCTTTAGTGAAATCCGGTACACTAAGGGTTGATTGCGATAGCCGGGAGTGGAGTAGACTTATCGTCGAACCACTATAAAATGACTGTTTTGTGTTTGTTATTTTGATTGAGTGATTTGCTTTAATATTTCCATATCTAAATATCTGATCACTTCTCACACACCTACACAGTCATATCCATCATAAACTAGACTCTATATTGTTTACTCTTTAAGCAGTTTATGATTTGATCCTCTAAAAGGCTTGGAAGCCAGTAGAGTTACAGTTGAGTAATCTTAATTCTTGCATGATCATAGGATTAGTGAAGTAGGATTTTTAGATAAAATATAAAAACTTTAAAAAGTCCTATTCATCCCCCTCTAGGACATATTGGCATATTCCTTCTTCAACTTAAGCGGTCTTCACCGCCATTTCACCACCGAGTTCGAAAAATGGAAAAGCAAAAGCGGAAGCAGCTAAGAGTCACGCCAGCAATGATAACAGTGGTGAAAAGGTAACGAGAAAGGAGATAAGGAAAGTGACTTATGACATTATAAGTCACTTGAAAGGCATTCCGGCCCGATTGAGTGTTTATGACGCTCTGAAGTTGTCAGAAAACTCCCGACAAAGCCAAATTAAAGCATTATCTAATGAAAGTATAAGGAAAGTGTTGCTGATTGAATTAGAAAGCGAGAAACAAGAAGATTGTCTTCTGGTTATCTCCTTCTCCAATGAAGACTTAGCCTGTGATGAGAACATAATAGGCCATTGATGATAATGGGTCATGTTCACGGTAAGCAAGTAAAATGGATAATGCTCAATAACCGGTCCGCTGTAAACCTGCTACCATTAAAAATGCTGAGTAAATTGGGTTATCGATGCTTGAACCTATGCCGTAGTGGAATGATGATACAAGGCTTTAACTAAGATGGACAGCGTGCGCTTGGGAGGATCATGATAACACTGGAGATAGGAGAGCTAACTACGAATGTCGTCTGCCATGTTATAAATGCAGTGACTATATATAATTTTCTTCTGGGAAGATCGTGGATGCATCAGTATGGCATCATACCTTCTACCCTACACCAGTGTTTCAAATAGTACAAAGACGGGGTAGAGCATAAAGTGTTAGCCAATGCGAGACCATATACAGAGGTTGAAGCTTTATTCACAGATGCGAGTTATTATGACGCATTTGCCAGCAAGGAAGAGAAAGAGAACGATGAGAATAAAAACCAGGAAAATGCTTGCATGGAAATAATCAAGGAAAAAGGAACGAAGTCGCCTGTAACAGAGAAAGCAAAGAAGAAGTTCTATTTTGTCCCGAAGCATCTGCGACAGCCAGGGCAGCCGCCGTTAACGTTGTTATCGCCTGAACAATTGGACATTCTGCAATCAAATTATACAGTACCACTCTCATATGCTGAGAGGAGTAGGCCGTTTCCCCTTATTCCAAAAAGGTTTTATGTTAAACCCAGTGCAAGATATCTAGAACTAATCAAATTTTATGCTCCATCAGAAATAAAACAAGATGAAACAGTCAGCAGTGGGGTGGGAAATGGAAGTTTAATGCCCAAAGAACTAGATATATAGTTTGGTTAGTTGAAAAATCATGAAGAAAATGGGCTTTGACCATGAAGAACCTGTTAGCTTAAATTATGGAAAAGGAATTCAGATTTCGGTTGGGGCCAATCAAAAGAAGCGAGAAAAATTCCGAGTACTGGGGTTAGAATCTTCGGTGAATATGGTAACGGCCGACCAAATAGTAGAAATGAACCTTGATATAATCAGCAAGCCAGAGGCAGCTCCAAAGCAAATAGAGGATGGGCGGCAATCGATGATCGACAGCTTGAAAAAGATAAATTTGGGAATGGAGGAAGAACCGCAGAATACTTTCATAAGTACCAGTTTATCAGATGAAGAAGTTGATCGTTACTTTAGTCTCTTGAAGGAAAATAAAGATGTCTTTGCTTGGACATATTCGGAAATGCCAGGTTTAGAGCTGACAGTAGTGATGCATCGGTTGAATATCTCTAAGGACAAAAGACCCATTAAACAAACACAGAGACGATTTCACCCAGATCTGGTTCCCAAGATAGAAGAAGAAATAAGCAAACTGATAAAAGTGAGATTCATCAGAGAAGTTAAATATCCCAAGTGGATATCAAATATAGTTCTAGTAAAGAAAAAGAATGGGCAGATTAGGGTTTGCGTCGACTTCAGAGATTTGAATGAAGAATGTCCAAAAGATGGTTTCCCACTGCTGATAACAAAAATGTTAATTGACAATACTACGCAATATGCTACCATGTCCTTCATGGACGGCTACACTGGCTACAATCAAGTACAAATGACGCCTGAAGATGAGGAGGCGACAACTTTTAGAACTTCTTTGGGGATATATTGTGATAAGGTTATGTCGTTCGGTCTCAAGAATGCTGGAGCAACGTATCAAAGGGCAATGCAAAATATATTTCAAGACATGATGCACAAGCATGTTGAATGTTATGTGGATGACTTGGTGGTCATGTCGAATCATCATGAAGAACATCGTGAATATTTAGTGTCGGTCTTCCACTAAATCAGAAAGAAATAGTTGAAGATGAATCTAGCTAAATGGGCGTTTGGAGTATCGTCAGGAAAATTCCTTGATTTCGTGGTGAGACACAAGGGTATCGAAATAGATCTAGAAAAAGTTAAAGCCATTCAAGATATGCCTCCTCCGAAAATGTTGAAAGAGCTGAAAAGCTTGCAGGGCAAGTTAGCATATATCTGCTGCTTTATCTCGAACCTAGCAGGAAGATGCTAGCCGTTTTTTCATTTGATGAAGAAAGGGACAAAATTCATATGGGATAAATCCTGCCAAAATGCTTTCGATTCGATAAAAGAATTGTTGAAACAGCCTCTAGTATTAACAGCCCCCGTGAAAGGAAGGCCCCTCATTTTGTATATATCAGCAGCTGAGAATTCACTAGGAGCCTTGCTGGCACAAGTGAATGAAGATGGGAAAGAAGCAGCACTTTATTATTTAAGTCAAACATTAATTAGTGCAGAATGCAACTATACGCCTATCGAGAAGATATACCTGGCGCTGGTGTTTGCAGTCTAGAAATTAAGACATTATTGCTTGTCCCACGACATAACTCTGATATCTCGAGCAGATCCCATTAAGTTTTTAATGACAAAGCCAATGTTGTTAGGAAGGTTGGCAAAGTGGATGTTACTGTTATCAGGGTATGCAATCACGTACGAGCCAGCGAAAGCAGTAAAAGGACAAGCAGTGGCAGATTTTCTAGTAGCTCATCTGGTGACAGGTTGTGAAGCTATTTTCGATGAATTCTCAGATGAACAAGTCATGATGACATAATTGCCTGAAGTGTGCCAAATGTTCTTTGATGGGACGGCTCGGGTGACAGGGATAAGGTGCCGGAGTAATATTCATTATCCCCCAAGGCGATTTGTTACTTTATTATTTCACATTAGGTATGGCGTGTACAAATAACGAAGCCGAATATAATGCCCTTATCATCGGAATGGAGATAGCCAACGAACTGAGAATAAAGGATCCACGAATTTACGGGGATTCTAAACTAGTCATAAATCAAGTGGCGACTGAATTTGAAATAAGGAAACCAGAACTCCTGCCATACTGTCGAAGAGCATAGCATTTATTGGAGAAATTTTTTAAAGTTGAAATCAAGCATATACCACGAAATAAGAATGGAAAAGTCGATGCTCTGGCCAATCTAGCAGCAGCGCTGTCTTACCCAGATCGAAGCCCCCTACAAGTAACAATTGAAGAACGGTGATTCTTGCCTTTTGCAGAGATGATTGGTGAAACGACGGAAGCCCTACTCATATCATGCTTAGAAGTGACAATAGATGATTGGCATCAGCCCTTCATTAACTATCTCAAATACGACATCCGGCCAGGCGATCTAGAACCGAAATGGCAAATTAAGCAGAAAGTAAAAAGATTCATTTTGTGTAATGATGAATTATACAAAAGATCTTATAATGAAATGTTATTACGATGCCTAAACAAAGAAGAGGCAAGCCAAGTGTTACACGAGGCACATTCTGGGGAATGCGGGGCGCATTAAGCCAGGAGGAATCTGTTCCACCGAGTGCACCGGATGGGATATTATTGGCCGATAATGTTTAAAGATGCAATAAACTATGTGAAACGGTGCCACGAGTGTCAAATCCACGGAGACATCATGCATGTACCTTCTAAAGACCTTCATCAGTTAGCCACTTCTTGGCCCTTTGCTGCGTGGGGAATTGATGTCATTGGCCCCACAAATCTGTCGTCGTCTAGAGGAAAATAGTATATATTAGCAGCAACAGACTATTTTTCCAAATGGACAGAAGCGGTTTTACTACGAAGCGTTAAAGAGAGAGATGTAGTTAATTTCATTTGGCATGCGACAATATATCGCCACGGTATCCCAAAGAGAATCATTACAGATAACGACACTCCTTTCAAGAACAGGGGGATGACGAAGTTATGTTAGAAGTTCGACATTCACCAGTCATTCTCAACGCCCTATTATCCACCGGCTAATAAGTTGGCTGAAGCATTCAATAAGACAATTGTGAAAATACTGAAGAAAACAGTGAACGGGAATAAGTGTGACTGGGATGAGAAGCTGCAGGAAGCTTTATAGGCCTATAGAACAACGCACCATACAGCGACACAGGATACAGGTCGCTTCACTAAGGGTAGCGGTGCATTAATCAATTATAGATGATGAAAATGCAAAGATACGGCTGAAAGAATTAGATTTGCTTGATGAAAAATGGCTGGCAGCTCAGCAGCGCTTACAATTATATCAAGCTAGAGTTTCTGCTGCCTTCGATAAAAAGGTTAAACACCGATCTTTCAGAAAAGGGGATTTGGTTTTGATGTTGAAAAGGCCGATAGTAGTCACTCGAAGAACAGGGCGCAACTTTGACCATAAATGGGACAGACCGTACGTAATAACTGAAGTTTACTCCAATGGAGTATACAGAGTAACAGATCAAGACGGGCAAGGCATCAGTATACCGGTCAATGCTCACTTCATCAAGAGATTTACTCCTGACAGTAGGAGAAATTTTGATTTAGAAGATTATCAAGATAATTCTTGAAATGACCAAGCTATATGTACTAGAAGGGGGGGAGGGGGGGTGAATAGGACTATGCCAAATTTTAAGATCAATACAGCGGAATTAAATGAAATAGATAGCCAAATAAAGAAATATAATTCGCAATGCTGAAATGAAAGGCACCCTTTGAAATTCAAGTCTTAAAAGGTTGATAAAAATGTTGTTCTAAGGACAACCTTACACCAAAAACCAAAGGTTTATGGTAGGACAACCTTATTTCTAGAAAAGTCTTTGTATCAAGAACTCAAACTGAAGAGAAATAAATAAATGATCTCAAACCACAATGGAGAATAAAATTCAACCTCAAATACTAGTTGTTCTAAGGACAACCATGCACCATAAAAATGGCAGGGCAACCTTACTAGAAGAAATAAAGAAACTGAATCTCAGAACAATAGAGGAATAACAAGAAATAAATTCTAAACTATTATAACATTCACATCCACATATACATCCTACAAATGAATAATCAAAGATAGGAAAATAAAGCACACATCTACACAACACAGAGTTATAGTGGTTCGCTCGTGTGTACACCAACTGTTCAACAACAGCCACACAGTTACTCCACTCCTAATATCCTCACACAGGGGATATTAGCATTCACTATCAAAGATAGGTTTTTCAGGTTCACCTAAATCCTTCACTATTGTGTCTTTCTCTGTGGGCTTACACAATTAAAAAAAAACTCACTTTTGAGTGTTCTTGGCTCTCCTCAAATAACTAATAAAATGAGATTTTCTGGCAAATCTCAAAAGAAAACCAAATAAAGTAAATTACACAAAATGTAAAATACCTGCATTTGTTCTTTATTGTAGCAGCTCGGAAGAACTAAATCAGAGTAGATATTCGAATGTCCAAGTTCAATATCCAATACTCACTTTACAATGGTTCTAGGTTCTAATTAATTTTAAATTAAACCAATGGGCTAGCTTTAATTGATTTTAATTCCAGAAAAAGGAAAACAACACTTCCTCTTTTCAGATCAGATTGGAATACAAGAAACAAAATCAATTTAAAAAGCTAAATATAGAAAATATAAAATATGCACATTTAGCTTAAATGGAGCACAGACTTATCTCTCAAAAGGCCGAATTAAATTAGCTTGAATTGTATATTTTATTCTGAGATTCGTGCTATATTTATAGTTGAGCAAATCACATTTTCGACTGATCCCTAAGTCACTATGACTAGTCGTAGGACCAACAAAAATTTGAAAATTTGAACGTGGTAAGATAAGGCAGTTTCATGACTGGTCGAAGGTATTCTACGACTGGTCGAAGGACACCTTCAACTGGTCGAAGGTTGCTCACGACTAATCGAAGCAAGTCAAATTTTAACATTGTAGTTTGAGTCGTAGGTTTGCGATAGGTTGAAGAAGAAGTTGACATTGTTCATACGACTAGTCGAACAGACCCCAGGACTGGTCGAAGCTTAATAGAAAATTCTGAATTTTTGCAATAAACTTACGACTGGTCCAGGCAAATCTTAGACAGGTCGAAGCAGTGCTAGGACTAGTCGAACAAAGTCCAGGACTAGTCTTAGAACAGACCAAACTCACTTATATAAAACATATGAATTATATATCCGAAATGACCTACTCTAATGATCAACCTAAGGTCAAACATACCTTAATAGTGAGGTAAGGACATTGAAATTTAGACAGTGACCTTGAGCATAATGAATCTTGAGATCTTAGTGTAGCTTGAACTTGAAAGCTTCCTGAGATCTTGAATTATACTTGTCTTGAACTAAGTCGAACATTCTCACATTCTCGAGTCTTGACTTGAACATTGCTTGTCTATCAAAGCTGATCTTGTGAGACTTTTGTCTTGACTTGGCATATCATGAGTAGAGCTTTGTTCTTCTCATATGCAAGCTCCATAACAAGATGCATACAGTGTCTTTAGCACCACAAATTTGACAATATAGTGAGGCTATCAACTATGACACTTACAATCTCCCCTTTTGTCAAATTACTGACAAAACACACTTACAAGATAAATCAAAATATCTTCTTAAAGAATCATGCACCAATTAATATCAACCGGTACACATTCATAATAGCACGAACCTACAAATCAATTCAACATATATTCCACCTCTACACATACTCCCCCTGAGTAACATACATCACATAATTCTAAACCATTCTATCCCCTTTTGTCACAATAGTACAAAGGAAGCAATGAACAAATAGCTGAGGAGTTAAAATGAGAGAGTGAAAAAGATAGGATATATGAGAAAATAGGATAAACAATACATATAATCCATAAATAGAGATAAGTCAAAAGTAACAACAATCTCACAAATAAAGAGAGTAGAGAAATAAAGTTATTACAGTCCAGTAAAATAAAATGAACTAATCTGAGCCAGATGAAGGAGCAGGGATGGAAGTATCAAGTTGATGCATGCCCTTGTTCAAGCACCTAAGATATTTGTGCAAATATTTGAACTGTAAATCATGGGCAACATTCATGTTATCTATCTTAACATTCATATTTTCAACCTTCTCCAATTCACGCAAACGTGCATCAAATTCAGATGGTTCATAATCAGGATCATTTGTTGAATCAGATTCAAGTTCTTCAAAAATATCATCCATGTTAATATCATTAGGAGGAAGATCATCAACTTCTTTCTCATGTCCAGCTTCGGTACCACCATGACCATCACCTTGACCAGGAAGCATATCCAGCTTCATCTTATTAAGGTTAGAATTGTTAAATATCAGATGATGGATAGGGGCTTCTCCAACAGGCATGTCGACTAACATATGTGTAGCCAACACAGTCATCAAATAAGCAAAAGGGATGTCACCGTGACCTGGATGGAGTCGACGAAATTGAATAATGGAGTGACAAATCAAGGATGGTAAACAAATATGAGCACCTCTGGCAATATTATGAAGAACACGAACCATGAAGGATGTCAATTCAGATTTATTATCAGATTAAGGATACAAGTTAGACACAAAGATCTTGTGAAGAATTCTGTATTTGGGTAACAAAAACCTTGAGGGAAGCGCATTCCCTTTATGTGTCCATTAAACATCCAAATTGCATAGATCTCTAGTGAGCATACGTTTTTCAGTTACTGAGGGTTTTTCAGATAAGTTATGGATATGAATGCCCTCATTATTCATAGGAATTTCCATAAGAGCTGAAATCAAATGACGATCAATGTCAAATGGTCCTTCTCTTGTGGCTATCTAAAACGTTAAATTTTCCAATGAAAAAGCACTTATGTATGCTAACATGGACTGGGCAATGGACTGGTATGTTGGCCCACCCCAATGCAATAAGTTATCCCAACCTACAGTTTGAAGAATAGGAAGGATATCATATGGAGTAACATGATCAATAGACACAGGATGCTCTACAATAACATTCCTCAATCGAATGTCCTGTACATAAGATGGATCTTCTTCGTAGAACCGAAGTTGACCCTTGGTAAGAGGAGTAGATTTGGAAGAAGATGGACCACGAGACGTTGTCTTTCTACATCTAGATGCCATTTGCAACAAAGACGTTGGCTTTCAGATTTTAAGGAAATAAAGAGTTGTAAAGGATTGAGAAGTGGGTTTTCTCAAATCAGATTAGGGTGTAGAAATACCCCAAATCTCAACAAAATTTGAAATAGATAACTTCAAGAGAAAAATAGAAGTAATCTAGACACAAATCTACAAGAAAAATGCAAATGGAGCACTAACCTTGAAGATTTTGAAAGATGGGTTGGACTGGTCGGGTAACGGTTCATCGGAGAGAGAAGAAGAAATGAGGAAGAAAGTGATTTTCTCCAAATTTAAGTCAATCACCATGATCTACGACTGGTCGTGGGTTTTCTTCGATCGGAGGTGCTACGACAGGTCGAGGAAATCTCGACTGGTTGAGTACCACCAAAAATCAAATTTCTTGCATATTTCTCAAAGAATGAAATCTAAACAAGCAAATATATACAATATGATACAAATAGGCATAAATTATCATTTTAGAATGCACATGCCAAGATCAAATTTCATTTTTGTTAAACTTGCTTTTGTCGAGCGGTTTAGTGAAAATGTCAGCACGTTGATTCTCGGTAGGGATAAAATCCAAAGATATAACTTTTTCTTCTACTTATTCATGAATATAATGAAATCTAATGTCAATCTGCTTAGTACGAGAATGCTGAATTGGATTTTTGAAAATATTGATGGCATTGGAATTATCGCAATATAATAACATAGAATCCTATTTAATTCCATAATCACTTAGCATACGCTTCATCCAAACAAGCTGCGTACACGCATTACCATCTGTGATATATTCAGCTTCAACAGTAAAGAGTGATATAGAACTTTATTTCTTGCTAAGCCAAGAAACTAAACAGTTTCCGATATAAAAATAACCACCACTGGTTGATTTTCTATCATCAAGATTACCAGCCCAGTCAGCATTCGTGTACCCAGCTAATTGAACATTAGTCTCATGTGGATACTAGAGACCGAGATTAACTGTACTTGCGACATATTTTATAATCCGCTTAACAGCAATCAAGTGCGATTCTTTAGGATCAGATTGATATCTAGCACAAATACCAACACTTAGAGCGATATCAGGTGTACTAGTAGTTAAATACAGTAGACTACCAATCATACTCCGATATAATTTCGGATCCACATTTTTACCAGAAAAATCTTTTGAGAGTTTCAAAGTTGTATTCATAGGAGTATTAAAATTCTTACCATTCTCAAATCGAAATCTCTTAATCAAATTTATAACATATTTAGATTGAGAAATGAACATTCCATCAGGTTGTTGTTTTACTTGCAACCCGAGGAAATAATTCAATTCCCTAACCATGCTCATTCCAAACTGAGATTTCATCAAATCTGCAAACTCAATAGTCATGTTAGTACAGGTAGATCCATAAATGATATCATCAACATAAATCTGTACTAATAAAATGTGATCATTATATTTTTTAATAAACAGAGTTTTATTAACACATCCCATTTGAAAATTATGGCATAATAGAAACTTTGTTAGTTTCTCGTACCATGCCTTAGGAGCCTATTTTAAACCATAGAGTGCCTTTTTAAGGTGATACACATGATCAATATTTTTGGGTCCTTCAAAACCCATTGATTGTTCAACAAAGCCTTCTTCATGAAGATCACCATTTAAGAATGCACTTTTCACATCCATTTGGTAAATCTTAAAATTTCTAAAACACGCAATGGATATAAACAGTCTAATTGATTCAAGATGTGCTACTGGTGCGAAGGTTTCACCATAATCAATACCTTCAATTTGAGTGTAACCTTGTACCACTAGCCTAGCCTTGTTTCTTATTATATTGCCAAGCTCGTCAGACTTATTTTTGAAAATCCATTTGGTTCCAATGATGTGTTTATCTTTAGGTCTAGGTACGAGATACCAAACATCATTTCATACAAATTGGTTAAGTTCTTCTTGCATCGTAACAATCTAATTTTCGTCGGCAAGAGCTTCTTTTATGTTAGATGGTTCTGTCTAGGATGTAAAACATACATAATTACATATATCCTCAAGTTGTTTACGGGTACGAACACCAGTGAGAGGGTTTACAGGAATCTGTGTGGTTGGATGATCTTTAATAGTTCTCAATTCAGAATTAGTGTGATTAGATGAAGTATCAAGTTTATCAATTACAAGAACTTCATCATTATTTGGACTTGAGATAGGTGTGTTTAAGTGATCATCAATGACCACATTAATGGACTCTTGAATCACACCGGTCCTTTTGTTCAGAACCCTATAGGCTCGATTGTTTAAAGAATGTCCTAAAAAGATCCCTTCATCACTCTTCGTATCAAACTTTCCCAGATTTTCACGATCTCGTAAAATATAGCACTTGCTCCCAAAAACTCGAAAGTATTTGATAGTGGCCTTTTTATCGAACCACATTTCGTAAGCCGTTTTATTATTACCTTTACTAGTGTAAACCAGGTTAATGATATAACAAGCTGTATTTACTGCTTCAGCCTAAAAATTCTTAGAGAGCTTCATGCTATTCAACATGACATTTTTCATTTCTTGAAGCACTTTATTTTTCCTTTCAACTATACCATTTTGTTGTGGAGTTTTAGGCGTAATAATCCCTGGTTGCTACAGAACTTCTCAAAACCGCTATTCTCAAATTCAGATCCATGATCACTACGAATCTTACTGATTTGAGAACCTTTTTCAGTTTGAATCCTTTTGAGAACTTTTCTTACTCCTTCAAGGGTTTCAGATTTGTCCCTTAAGAAGACTACCCAAGTATATCTGGTAAAATCATCTACAATTACCAGGATATATCTTTTGCCACCTTGACTCTCCGTCTTGGTAGGTCCTATCAGATCCATATGGAGAAGCTCGAGTCGTCTTGATGTGGCATTGGAGTTCACATTTTTGTGTGAGTTCCTTGTTTATTTGCCAATTTGGCATTCACCATATATTTTATCTAATTTTTGCAGTTTGGGTAGACCTCTTATAAGTTCATGTTTGCTCAATCTATATAGATTTCGGTAATGTACATGTCCAAGACGTTTGTGCAACAAATCAGTCTCGTCTGTATGGACCATGTAACATGATTGATTAGATGAGCTGGATTCGCTAACAATATAACAGTTTTCAGATGTTCTTCGTCCAGTTAGTATTACTAAACCCTTGTTGTTTAGAATCTCACAGCTTTGATTGGAAAACTTTACACTGTGGTTATTGTCGCATATTTGAGATATGCTAAGCAAGTTATGTTTCAGACCTTCAACATATAAACATTCTTGAACAAAGGAAGGTTGTGAAGTTGAACCGTACCTTGGCCCATAATCTTACAGTTGCTCCCATCACCAAAAGTAACTGAACCATCAGTCATGTCTTTGAGATCAGTGAATAAACCTTTATCACCAGTCATATGTCTTGAGCATCCACTGTCTAGGTACCACTTTGAATGCCTTGTAGCTTTGAAAGATGTGTGGGCAACCAAGCAGGTACCCTTTGGAACCCATTTCATAACCGCTTTGGGTTTAGGTGGATAGTTGGACTTCTTTCGTTTATAAGAGTTATAAGTATGACCTAGTGAGTTAGACTTTAGAAGCTCCTTAAGTAAATCAACTATCTTTTCAGCTAAAGGAATTTGGTTTTTCATTTTATAGTTGATATGGTTTTTCAGTTTTTGAAAAGATTTAGGATTTTTAGAAAATATTTGATCTTTCCCTTTTAAGTTTAAGGTCTCTCCCTTTACGAACTTGGGAGGAGTGTTTTTCGTTTTAGGAGGAACACTCTTATCATAGCCCAGACTGGATCGATCGCCACATTTTCTTGATCCTGATAAGAGTTTTTCTAGTTTAGGATCACCTTGGGCATATTTCTAGGTTTCCTTTAAACTCAAGTGTGAATATACTTCCTATTTTAGATGTTTGTTTTCAGATTTAAGATTTTCAACCTGGGAGGTTTTAAAATCCAAATCGCATTTTGTCTTTTCAAAATAGTTTGAAATGTGGGACTTTTCTAAAACAAGAGATTCATAAATTTCTTTGAGTTTAGAAAATTTCTCTTTTTGAAGTTTCAATTTCACAGCAATTTTACAACTTTACTTGTATAGGGCATTGTAAGCATCTTGAAGATCATCTTCATTTTCACATTCACTATTCAGATTTTCTTCACTAGTCGAGTCATCATTATCTGAAAAAGAGAATTTGGCTAGAGTCATAAGTGCCTTAACATCACAACTTGACTCGGGTTCAAAATTTTCTGATTCAGAAGAGGCTTCAGAATCAGAAGACTCGTCCTAAGTAGCCATCATACTTTTCTTTTTCGACTTGCCCTTATTAGGACATTTGTTAGCCAAATGCCCATACTCATAGCAATTGTAACATTGACCGTCTTTTAACGATTTTCTTGATTTAGGTTTAAGTTTCTTTTTATCATATGCCTTTTGAAGATCAACCCTCTTTTTACTTTTAAAAATCTTATAAAACTTTTTCGCCAAAAGGGCCATATCATCTTCAGAGTTTTCTAAATTAGAGTTTAAATCATTTTCTTGAAAACCATTTTTATAAGTTTTTAAGGCAATATATTTACCTTTCGGAGCTTTAAAGGTTAACTCATAAGTCTGTAATGGGTCAACTAATTCCTCAACCTTCATATTGTCCGTATCACGAAGTTCCTGGATTGCGGTTACTTTAGAATTGAACCGTTCAGGAAGTGAGCGTAGTATTTTAGCACATATTTTGCTTTCAGGGATTTTATCACCTAGACCCCACATAGAGTTTACAATGTCATTCAATCTGGTATAGAAGTCGATGAACAATTCATTTTCTTCCATATGTATTTTCTCAAATTTAGCTATGAGGATTTGTATCTTAGATTTCTTGACAATTGAAGTACCCTCGTGTGTCATTTCCAATATATCCCAAGCTTGTTTTGCAGAATCACAGGATATAATTCTTTTGAATTCATCCGGTGATAGTACACAAGTAATTACATTTAGTGCTTTAGGATTTGCACTACTCTCATTTTTCTGAAGTGTGGTCCAAGAGAAATATGGTGTAACTCTCGTAGATTTTGAACCATCAATCCCGGTTACTTCAGTGGTAGGAGGGATCCATTCATTCACTATGACTAGCATAATTGGAGCCATCAAAGGGTGGAGGGCTAGTGACTGATAGGCTATCAAAATTTGACATCTTAAATATAGCTTAGATCGTTAGCTCAGGAAATAAATCCAAGAATAAATAATTAAAAACGAGCTATTAAGCTTTGATACCACTTGAAATGGCCAAGCTATATGTCCTAGATGGGGGGTGAATAGGACTATGCCAAATTTTTAAGATCAATACATCGGAATTAAATGAAATAGATAGCCAAATAAAGAAATACAATTCGCAATGCTGAAATGAAAGGCACCCTTTGAAATTCAAGTCTTGAGAGGTTGATACAAATGTTGTTCTAAGGACAACCTTACACCAAAAGCTAAAGGTTTATGATAGGACAACCTTATTTCTAGAAAAGTCTTTGTATCAAGAACTCAAATTGAAGACAAATAAATAAATGATCTCAAACCACAATGGAGAATAAAATTCAACCTCAAATACTAGTTGTTCTAAGGACAACCATGCACCATAAAAATGGCAGGGCAACCTTACTAGAACAAATAAAGAAACTAAATCTCAGAACAATAGAGGAATAACAAGAAATAAATTCTAAACTATTACAACATTCACATCCACATATACATCCCACAAATGAATAATCAAAGATAGGAAAATAAAGCACACATCCACATAACACAAAGATTTATAGTGGTTTGCCTGTGTGTACACCAACTGTTCAACAACAGCCACACAGCTACTCCACTCCTAATATCCTCACACAGGAGATATTAGTGTTCACTATCAAAGATAGGTTTTTCAGGTTCACCTAAAACCTTCATAATTATGTCTTTCTCTATGGGCTTACACAATTAAAAGAAATCCCAATTCTGAGTTTTCCTGGCTCTCCTCAGATAACCAATATAATGAGATTTTTCTGGCAAATCTCAAAAGAAGACCAAATAAAGTAAATTACACAGAATGTAAAATACCTGAATTTCTTCTTTGTTGTAACTGCCCGGAAGAACCAAATCAGAGTAGAGATTTGAATGTCCAAGTTCAATATCCATTACTCACATTACAATGATTCTAGGTTCTAATTGATTTTAAATTAAACCAAATGGGCTAGCTTTAATTGATTTTGATTCCAGAAAAAGGAAAACAACATTTCCTATTTTCAGATCAGATTGGAATACAAGAAACAAAATCAATTTAAGAAGTTAAAGACAAAAAATATAAAATATGCACACTTAGCTTAAATGGAGCACAGACTTATCTCTCAAAAGGCCGAATTAAATTAGCTTGAATTTTATATTTTATTCTCAAATTCGTGCTCTATTTATAGGTGAGCAAATCACATCTTTGACTGATCCATAAGTCGCTATGACTGGTTGTAGGGTGAACGGAAATTTGAAAATTTGAGCGCGATAAGATAAGGCAGTTTACGACTAGTCAAAGGTTGCTCACGGCTAGTCAAAGCAAGTTGTATTTCAACACTGTAATTTGAGTCATAGGTCTACAACAGGTCAAAGAAGCAATCGACACTGTTCATATGGCTAGTTAAAAAGACCCCGGGACTGGTCGAAGCTTAACAGAAAATTCTAAATTTTTGCAACAAACTTACGACTGGTCTAGGCAAATCTTAGATAGGTCCAAGCAGTGCTAGGACTAGTCGAACAAAGTCCAGGACTAGTCTTAAAACAGACCAAACTTACTTATATAAAACATATGAATTATATATCCGAAATGACCTACTCTAAAGGTCAACCTAAGGTTAAACATACCTTAATAGCGAAGTAAGGACATTGAAATTTAGACGAGTGACCTTGAGCATAATGAAGCTTGAGATCTTAGTGTAGCTTGAACTTGAAAGCTTCTTGAGACCTTGAATTATACTTGTCTTAAACTAAGTCGAACATTCTCACATTCTCGAGTCTTGACTTAAACATTGCTTGTCTATCGAAGCTGATCTTGCGAGACTTTTGTCTTGACTTGGCATATCATGAGTAGAGCTTTGTTCTTTCCATATGTAAGCTTCATAACAAGATACATACAGTGTCTTTGGCACCACAAATTTGACAATATAGTGAGGCTATCAACTATAGAACTTACAATTCTTCTATATCAAAAAGGGGGCAATCACGGATGAAAAGATGAAATGATAAAATAGCCTTTACAGGAACAGCCTTATATCCTATCTCCATGAGTAAAAGAGCTGCGAAGGACAAAGTCATGTACTTCCTCTCATAAAAATGAATAAAAGTGCAAACTTTGCCACCAAAGCATTGATGATTGCTACCAAGCATTGATTATCGCCAAGCATTGATGATTATTACCAAATTCGCCGAACATCGATGATTATCACCAAGATTAACAATTGCCGTTGTCGTCATCAATCGCTCACATATGCTTATTTTTTCAAAATTGCTATTATCGCCAAGCTGATACACTATGTTAAACATAATACGAATGTTTTTGGGACATCATCAGCGGCGGTGAAATATCAATTATTGATTTATCAATTTTAGCAGTGGAATAGACTATGTAGCCAACCACATATAAAGTTGACGACAGCGTGGTAACTTACTTCTTAAGGCAGCTTAGCCAAGCCTTACATGGCCAACTATGCATAAGACCTATTGCTTTCATCATTCGGGCAGCAGTGAGAAGCCAGTGGCCCTAAAAAGCCCGTGAAGGCCATCATGTGCATACTCATGCGGGTAGCGGACAGAGCCAGCGACCAAAAGCCTTAAAAGCCCAAAAGGTCGAAAACGGCCAGTCACGCGTGAGACCAATACCGTTTGTGAGCTCTCCGACAGCGTCATGGACGAGGACGAAAATACTCTCCTAGGAATGGGTCCAAACTCATAGACTAAGAAAACCTAGATCCCTGGTTTGATTTCGGTATTAACTCATAAGGAAGGGCATAAACCTACTCATTGATGGACTGATGACCTTGGATTAGGTACCTAAGGTAGCCTTGTAAAGCCCCGCTAACTCTAAAGAGTTACTATGGCCATCCCTGTGCATAAATCTCACTCACGGCTGTGATTGCTCCAACTACTCAAGAACTTAAACTGTGTGTGGCTATTTAACTGAACTAAAATCTAGCACCACCTATCAAAAAATAAATCACACAGGGGAATCCCATACTAATAATCATAATATGTGGTGATTTTGTTAATAGTGCTTCAATGAAATATCATGTCAAGATAATTGCATAGATGAATATGTTTAGAATGATTCATGATGTAGAAATATATGAAAGAGCAAAATATCTTGAAATATCTCTGATAAAATTTTACAAGTTGTTTATACATCATAGCACAAAAAGAATGTTTACATACAATGCTTACAAATCTTCAGTTATGTTCAAAATCTCTAAGTAGTGCTACAACTCTTCTTTCAATTGACATTGTGCTACAGTAGTTGTGTGCTCAGCTTTAAGGATCATGCTGGCCTGATCAGGAGCACCAACTAGTTCAGATTTCAAAGAAGCAGCAGCTTCTTCACTCCTCGTCTGTTCAGCTTATACGATATCAATTAATTAATTGGTTGTTTCAGCTCCGCTCTGATCTAATAAATAGTAGCGTCTTCCGCTTCCCATTGACTCTTGAGTAATAAAATCTCCCTCTCAAGAACAGAAATTTGATCATCGATGGTCCACTACAAGAAAAGCCACTTTTACAGAAGAAAAATTTCGTCGCTAAAAGCCTTTTTTCCGTAAGAAAAAACTTTTACCGACGAAAATTTTCGTCGGCAATTTCGTCACTAAAAGATTGAGGGGAAAAACTTTTACCAACTAAAAAATATTTCGTTGGCAAAGATAAGACTTTTGCCGACGAATTTTTTCGTTGGTAAAACCTTTTACCAACGCTTTTTTTCGTAGGCGAAAATATTGACAAAACTTTTTACCTACGAATATTTTCTTAGCTAAAAATATTTACAAAACTTTTACCTACGAATTTTTTCGTAGGTAAAAATTATTGCAAAACTTTTACCTACGACTATTTTCGTAGGTAATAATATTTATAAAACTATTACCTATGAATATTTTCGTAGCTAAAAAGTATTACAAAACTTTTACCTATGAATATTTTCATAGCTAAAAATACTTATAAAACTTTTACCTACAAATATTTTCGTAGCTAAAAATATTTACAAAACTTTTACCTATGAATATTTTCGTAGGTAAAAAACGTTGATGAGACTTTTGCCTACGAAAAGTTTCGTTGGTAAAAGTGCCTCTTTTTTTCCAATATTCCAGCACAAAATTCCTAATATATACCTGTTACAATATATTTCATCAGATTCTTCCTGATATACACCTGTCATGTGATATATTTCATCATATTCACATTCACATCCATTTGAACCCAAAGTATGTAAATCCATCCAAACATAAACTACATTTATCCAAACATAAACTACATCCATCAACATGACATTCATTCACACATAAATACATATAAGTTTAACATCATAAATAGAATATAAAAAATCACAAAGATGAAGGTGGAGGTGGTGGAGCATAGGTGGGTAAGCGTGTAGTGAGAGCCTGAAACATCTCCATCATCTGTCGCTCATGCTCCACCTACATCTCCTCCATACTCCTCTCCTGCTCCTCCCTCTGCCTCCCCTGCTCCTACATCCTCCTCCTTTCCTACTCCTCCATCTGCCTCTCCAGCTGCTCACTCTTCCTCTCCAGCTGCTCTCTGATGTCATGGACAACGACCCGTAGCTGTTAAACCTCTCTCTTCGATATCAGCTCGGCGGGTGGCGCTCTCGCCAACAACGATAGATCGGGTGGAGGCAGCTCTAGTGGGTGCCATGAGCTTGGCACCGTGGCTAATCCCATGCACATATCCAAAACAAGTACCAAGCTTCTCACTCAGGATCTCTGGCTCACTCCACTGAGTACCATCGGGAGTGGGCTGACTACGTAAGGTGTTCATCGACGTCTGTAATGAAAACATATGAATTTTCTCTAAAAAATGACATTATTATAACATAACGCAATTGAATTTTACAATGTAAGAATTTTTACCTAAATCTCGCTCGCTCTAGGATGTACTCAAGATCCCGTCGCCTACCGACAATGAGTCCCTCTGTAGAGGTCTACTAGTCCGGGCTCTTGGCCAGTGACGGAATCTCGCTGTGTAATCGAAATGACAATAGAGTTAATATAAATGCATTGAAAGAATATATCAACTTAATAATTACCAGTAATTTCTTACCAGGTCATGATGAATTTTTACAAATGACTTTGAACCAGCTACATGGTTCACTTCTAACTTTCCCCTGTTGTCAGAATTTATTTCACTCCTCTTCTGAACATATTATTTATAATACATTATTATTAATTGTGAATTTAATTGTTACCTTAAGATATCATAAATATGTAAATATTACCTGAAAAGAATCAGACAAAAATCTATCGCAGAGTATCCGATAGTCATCATGGGTCACGTGCGGTGGTGCGGACAGTGCACCCTCCTTGTGGCTCATGCACCGCTTGTACAGCTTGTGTAACTGGGAGCGGTACTCCTTGAACCGCTCCTTGATCATGTCGTTGATGACATAGGAAATGTGCAGAACACTCAAATCCAAATCAAATTTATCCTACAGTTTCGTAAATAATAAATTAAGGCAATAAATTTATCAAGAAAATAACTTAACCGTAAATGAACTTTTATAAAATAAAATTTAATTTACTAAAATTTACCTGAAGGTGCTGACGGATGAGCTACCGCACATCATCTGTCACGTCTGCCTAATGGGGGGTGGTGGGGGGATCATAAATCGATATAAGACACCGACCTCCGACGTAAATAGTCTGGCATTGTTCCCAACAGGTCTAATACAGTCCTGTTAAAACTCTACCATCACCCTACCCTCACGCGTAAGCCACTCTAAAAGCAAACCACGCATGGGTCCACGTCCTCATCGGCTGGTCGACGATGCTATTGTAAAAGAAATATGTAAGTTTAAATATAAACAGAAGTCATTAAAAGAAATATATGTCTAGACTTACATGCGGTGTCCGGTGTATGCGTGACTGAGGGATCAGACGCCTGCAATACAACATGTGACAGCGATGATGGCTCCATCGCATCACGGGTAGGAGGGGTAGATCTAGTGCGTGAACGACGTCCTCTCCCACCTGGTGCCATCACTGAATATGTGCAAGCTACAAACTTATAAATGTAAACAATGTCAATACAAGTGGAATATATTAAAACATTATACAAGTAGTGTTGATGGTACAATGCATTTGTGCTTATGCTTAGAGAGATGATGCTCAGGTTATAGGTTAAGGTTAAGGTTTAGGTTTAAGGTTTAGGTTTAGGTTATAAGTATAGGTTTTGAGATTTGAGAATAAGTTTAGGTTAAGGTTGTAAGTATAGGTTTAGGTTTAGGTTAAGGTTTAGGGATAGGTTATAATATAGGTTTTGGGAATTGAGAATAGGTTTAGGTTAAAGTTATAAGTTTATGTTAAGGTTATAAGTATAGGTTTAGGTTATAGGTTAAGGTTAAGGTTTAGGTTATAAGTATAGGTTTTGGGATTTTAGAATAGGTTTAGGTTAAGGTTATAAGTTTAGGTTAAGGTTGTAAGTATAAGTTTAGGTTTTAGGTTAAGGTTAAGGTTAAGGTTTAGGTTATAGAGGTTTAGGTTTAGGTTATAGGTTATAGGTTAAGATTTAGGTTAGGTTTAAAGTTTTGTTAAGGTTATAGGTTTAGGTTATAGGTTTGGGGATTTGAGAATACATTTGGGTTTTAGATTTAGGTTTAGGTTAAGGTTATAGGTTTAGGTTATAGGTTTAGGTTTAGGTTATAGGTTATAGCTTTAGGAATTGAGAATAAGTTAAGGTTTAGGTTTAGGAAATTGGGTTTGGGTTCTGGATCGGGTTTAGGTTTGGGTTTAGGTTTTAGGTTATAAAGGTTTAGGTTTAGGTTTAAGTTATAAGTTATAGGTTAAGGTTTAGGTTAGGTTTTAAGTTTAGGTTAAGGTTATAGGTTTATGGATTTGAGAATACATTTAGGTTATAGGTTTAGGTTTAGGTTATAGGTTTAGGTTAAGGTTATAGGTTTAGGTTTAGGTTATAGGTTATAGCTTTAGGGAATTGAGAATAAGTTAAGGTTTAGGTTTAGTAAATTGGGTTCGGGTTCGGGATCGGGTTTAGGTTTGGGTTTAAATTCTAGGTTATAGGTTATAAGTATAGGTTTAGGTTTAGGTTAAGGTTTAGGATTAGGTTATAAGTATAGGTTTTGGGAATTGAGAATAGGTTTAGGTTAAGGTTATAAGTATAGGTTTAGGTTATAGGTTAAGGTTTAGGTTTAGGTTATAAGTATAGGTTTTAGGATTTGAGAATAGGTTTAGGTTAAGGTTATAAGTTTAGGTTAAGGTTGTAAGTATAAGTTTAGGTTATAGGTTAAGGTTAAGGTTAAGGCTTAGGTTATAGAGGTTTAGGTTTAGGTTATAGGTTTAGGTTATAAAGGTTTAGGGATTTGAGAAAATATTTAGGTTATAGGTTTAGGTTTAGATTAAGGTTATAGGTTTAGGTTATAGGTTTAGGTTTAGGTTATAGGTTATAGCTTTAGGGAATTGAGAATATGTTAAGGTTTAGATTTAAGAAATCGGGTTTGGGTTCGGGATTGGGTTTAGGTTTGGGTTTAGGTTTTAGGTTATAGGTTAAGGGTTGGGTTATAGGTTAAGGTTTAGGTTTAGGTTTAGGTTTAGGTTTAGGTTATAGGTTATAAGTATAGGTTTAGGTTTAGGTTATAAGTATAGGATTTGGGATTTGAGAATAGGTTTAGGTTAAGTTTATAAGTTTATGTGAAGGTTGTAAGTACAGTTATAGGTTAAGGTTATGGTTTAGGTTTATGTTATAAGTATAAGTTTTTGGATTTGAGAATAGGTTTTGGTTTAAGTTAAGGTTTTAAGTTTAGGTTAAGGTTGTAAGTATAGGTTTAGGTTTAGGTTAAGGTTTAAGTTTAGGTTATAAGTATAGGTTTTGAGAATTGAGAATAGGTTTAGGTTAAGGTTTTAAGTTTAGGTTAAGGTTATAAGTATGGGTTTAGGTTATATGTTAAGGTTTAGGTTTAAGTTATAAGTATAGGTTTTGGGATTTGAGAATAGGTTTGGGTTAAGGTTATAAGTTTATGTTAAGGTTGTAAGTGTAAGTTTAGGTTATAGGTTAAGGTTTAGGTTATAGGTTCTGAGTGTTAAGGTTTAGGTTAGGTTTTAAGTTTAGGTTACTGATTATAGTTTTAGGTTATAGGTTTGGGGATTTGAGAATACATTTAGGTTTTAGATTTAGGTTTAGGTTAAGGTTATAGGTTTAGGTTATTGGTTTAGGTTTAGGTTATAGGTTATAGCTTTAGGAATTGAGAATAGGTTAAGGTTTAGGTTTAGGAAATCGGGCTTGGGTTCGGAATCGGGTTTAGTTTTGGGTTTAGGTTTTAGGTTATAGAGGTTTAGGTTTAGGTTATAGGTTATAGGTTAAGGTTTAGGTTAGGTTTTAAGTTTAGTTTAAGGTTATAGGTTTAGGGATTTGAAAATACATTTAAGTTTTAGGTTTAGGTTTAGGTTATAGGTTTAGGTTTTAGGATTTGAGAATAGGTTTAGGTTAAGGTTATAAGTATAGGTTTATGTTATAGGTTAAGGTTTAGGTTTATGTTATAAGTATAGGTTTTGGGATTTGAGAATAGGTTTAAGTTAAGGTTATAAGTTTAGGTTAAGGTTATAAGTATAGGTTTAGGTTATAGGTTAAGGTTTATGTTTAGGTTTAGGAATTGAGTATAGGTTTTGGGATTTGAGTATAGGTTTAAGTTATAGGTTATAGGTTTTTGGTTTAAGTTATAGGTTTAGGTTTAGGGAATTAAGTATAGGTTATAAGTATAGGTTTAAGTTATAGGTTATATGTTTAGGTTTAAGTTTTAGGTTTAGGTTTAGGTTTAGGTTTTAGGTTTAGGTATAGGCTTAGGTTATGGGTTATATGTTGTAGATTATAGGTTAAGATTTAGGTTTAGGTTTTGAGATTTGAGAACAGGTTTAGGTTAAGGGTGTGGTCCCTACAAATACAGATATAAACACTGCCTGTCCAAATGGCAAGGCTACTTCAATGTTGTCTATAGGAAATGGACAGCTTCATCATGGTCAAAACAGCGGTTCCCACCTTCTAGGGACCCCCACTCATCCAGATAGATCCAACACATATCCGGGTCCGCTCCATTAATTTCGAGTAAATACATAAACATTTTCTGTCCAAATGGTCAGGCCACTCCAATGTTGTCCATAAGAAATGAATAGCTTCATCATGGCCATAATAGCGGTTTCCATATTTTAGGGACCCCTACTCAACATCTGGGTCTGCTTCATCAATTTTGAGCTAATACAATTAATTCCTAAATTAGTTACTCATCCAAGGTTAGATAGATTGTAATACTTTTATATTCCTATTTAAACGTCCACACTAAAAATTAGGCAGCATCTCTCCATGCCTGTAACAGCTCGGATTTTTTCCAACCTGGAATTAGATGTCCTTAGGCAATGGGTCGATCCTAACACCTTATTAACTTGTCAAAACTGAATCCCACAGTCTAAAATCCCTCCTTAACCCATTTCCTTCATAAATCTCACCCTTCACCACCTTATTCTTTCAATTTTCCTAAGTACTTTCACCTTAGACACTATCTTAAACTAGTTAAGTAGTATAACTTGGATCACTTTATGTACAAACTACAAAGGCTTAGGTACTATCTCAGACAGAAATCTTACAGGACTAAATCCTTTAGAAATGAGACAAAGTAACTAAGTGTTAAACTACATTAGCTACGAAATCCACTTGATCCACTTTAAATATGATCTGCAAGACCCAAAACTTGTAGAATCATAACTTGTAGAATCATTGACGCTAGGTTACCCTAAAATCTAGGATCAAACTCATTACCCGGCTACTCTCGGGAGTATCCCGAAACTCCGTATCAGGTCTGGACCGCACGTCGGAAGTTTGATTAACACGAAGTTAAGAAATTATGACCGCCTCACTGGGCTTGACAACCATCTCGGAAATCAAACCCAAACAGTGTCCCACGGCTGTTCGCTTGAGTCCGGAGCGAAGGAGTGTGAAAACACATGTTTTCTTTACAAAATAAATATCTCAAATAGTAATCTGAGACTTGTCGCTTGCGGATCAGTATTAAGCAACCTGACCGTCAGAATCAGGCCAAATTACATCCTCGAATCAGGAAAAATTTCATACACGTGTCAGTGTACTCGGAATCTCCGATCGAGATCCACTGACCGTCGAACTGAAACTGGTCCGCCACGTGCGATCTGGAAATCCGACCGAAACAAAAACTTAACTAAATGTAAATCCAAGGTTAGTGAGCTTAAGTCCGACTTTTGGCTCAAGGAGGCCAGCTAGAAATCCTCCGCTGAGCTGAAACTAACCCACTTTAGTTATAACTTAAGTATACCTTAACCTTAGGTCTGTTTCGGTGAAGTTTTAGGCTATATAAGGACCTTAAACCCTCTCTCATTTCAGCCATCCGAATTTGAGATTGAGAAGAGAGAAAAGAGAGGGAAAGTGAGAGAGAAGTGGGAGCTTTTTCCTGCCATTCTTCCCTGCCGTATCCAAGCTTAAACCACTCCGTTCTTATCGCTTTCCCGGTGATACCAACTTTATCTCTAGGTAAGAAACCCTAACCCTAATCTGATTTGGGGTGTTGATAGTTGTAGGTTATGAAATAGCTAACCTATTTCATTCTATAGGTTGCCAAACTGCCGAATACGGAAGCTTAGCAAACCTATCGACTCCGTTACGATTCTACAATAAAAGGTAAGGATTTTAGGTGTATAGGTTACGGTTTTCAACGCTTTCAATGTCTGATAATGATAGATTCATGATCTGCATGCAATTGCACATGTACAAAGTGCTTTCTATTTTTTGTTTTGATTAAAGATGTAGATTACGGAATTTTACATATTTTAGGTATTCGTAGAAAATACCGTATATGTATAAATTTTAAAAATGTGTTTGACATGATTATTTGTTGTATGAATATACGATATATGAATAAAATACTTATTTGGCGAAAGGATTCGCCCAAATACATATTTTACTAAAATACACTATGTATGTAGAAATACTGTATTGTAGAAAGTACCGTATACATATATATTTTAGAGATGTGTTTGCCATGATTATTTGTAGTATAAATATATTACATATGTGTAAAATACTTACATGGCGAAAGGACTCGTCCTAATACATGTTTGCTAACATACACTAAGTATGTTGAAAAAGTGTATGTTAAGTGTTTGTGAAAATGCTTGTGTGAGTAAGTGTTTGGATGTTGATGCCTTAGGAGGGTGTTGAGATGGGATTCTCAACTACCTTAGAGACATGTATGATTCCTCCCTGAGGGTGTTTACTTAAACAGCTTACTTGTACAATATATGTGTTTGTATTCCTATTTAAGTAGTGTTTATAACATGCTTATTGACATGCTTACTAACATGCTTTAATTACTTTGTTTATTATGCTTTACTTCACATGCTATGAATAAGGATTGATTGAGTTTGGGACTATGTCTATAATCCAGACAATCGGTACCAGACTTGAGATCGTGGTTGAGATTCTTGTCTCCACGTAAGATGTGTTTGACGAACTCGAGTCGTACGTCAGTTGGCGACAGTGGTTAGGCCACGCGAAGTGCTTATGCACTTCATGTCGTTCAGTTAATTATGCGCTCGAGCTAGTCAGGCCCGTCAAGTAACCCGATATATCTAATGTATATTCACCATGTTTGGTCACTACTGCTTGAACCTAGGGTACCAAACTTACCAGTGGAATCCCGTTAACCATGGTACCTCGATCCGCTAAGACTCATGAGCCGGGCATGGTGGTATGGGACACCGTGGTCGAGCTGTCGGCCTACGCTGGGGCTACGTGCCTCCCCGTAGTGACCATTAAGCAACCAGACTCGTGAGCTGATTATGGTGGTATGGGACACTATATTCGAGGTGTCGGCCTACACTGGCGTAGCCTGGCTGTGGTCCCCAGTCAGGTTGCATCCGGGTCCCATTGTTAATAAGTGGACTGGTCGGGCTTAAAAAATAGACTGCCAGTTGGTAGGACGTTAGTGGAGTGACCTCGAGCATACTCTGAATTTGCGTTGAGGCGACGAGTTTTGCCATAGTGTAGAGAGTATGAACTGTCAGCCTACACTGGCGTAGCCTGGTTGTGGTCCCCAGTCGGGTTGCATCCGGGTCCCATTGTTAATAAGTGGACTGGTTGAGCTTTGAAAATAGATTACCAGTTGGTAGGACATTAGTGGAGTGACCTCGAGCATACTCTGAATTTGCGTTGAGGCAACGAGTTTTACCACAGTGTAGAGAGTATGAACTAGGCCTGTTTCTATATAGTGATGAATCGTTAAAGAGGTGATGAGGGAGTGGTGTAACTTTTGTGCGTAACAGCCCTGGCAGCCTTTGTAGTGACTTAAAAAATACACCATCATCTGAGATTAACTAGGACTGACGACCCTAAAATGGATCATGTTTGGGAATGATACAAGGGAGGTACCTTAGTTTCCCAATCCTGCTGTTTGAAATGGACTAACAACAACTCAGTAATCATGCTCATCATGCATTGCATGTGCCTGGAAGATGTGGAGCACTGAGGGATGCAAGCATGCCACGAATGTAAGATGGTGTCACACGAGGGAGAGTGTGGTGAGGGCGTCCATCATGATTGCATTCATACTTGCATTAATATGAGTAGTTAGGAGTGTTTAATTATACTGCTTTATCATTACTACTTGACTGCATTAATAACATGTTAACCTATGCTTTATTGTTCCACTGAGTTAGCTACTCACTCCCACGTTACGGGACAGTGTTTTGAAACACCCACCAGACCCTGTATCAGATGCAGGTATCATTGGAGCACAGGAGACTGAGCCCGACTTCTATGACGATCAGGAGGAGTTCTCCTATATGCAGTTCGCTGGAGGCTTCGCCTAGTTTGTCCAGTGCTATGGGGCTACAGAGTTGATAATTTCAGTTGTACTATTTTGACATTTTGATTCAGAACCAACATATATATATATATATATATATATATATATATATACGGTGACTCAGTTAGTGTTCATACTCTGGAGATCGAGAATGTTTTGTTTTATATATATATCTATGTATACCTTTCAGTCTTCCGCTTACGCTTTATATATGGATCTGGAGTATGAATTACTGTTTTGGTAGAATCTCACTCATGTTTATTGTACTAACGCAGACAACATTAAATCATCATTATCTATGTTGCATAAGTGATGTTCTGGAACTCGAGAGTTGAGTTATTACTCGACCCTCAATTTTTCAGGATGTTATAATGCCTCTCCAGATAAGTTGATCTTACATTATATTCTGATGTCAAATATCTAAAGCAATGTAAAGATATTTGACATTGGATATAGAACAGAAGAAACATATCCAGAGAGAAACGAAGAGATGAACCACGGATCAGGGATGAACATTTAAATAGATTATATGAAAGCATACTATCTGTCTAACCTTGAATTGTCCAAAATGGGACAATGTGAGCGATTTCTATGCCACCAAAAATACACCATATCTATGTATAGCTCTATAGAAATCCTTAAACGAGTAACTAATTATCTAACATACAAAACTATAAATGACAAGTCACAACTATAAACTAACTAATCACAATAATAATTTAAGGAATGTTCACATTGACATCTTAATAGACCATTGAGTTACCATCTATTGAGCTTATACATCAAAGCACCACACATATACAAACATTCAAGCCATGGAAGAAGTAGGTCCCAACTTGAAGATAATTGGTAGAAAAAATCAGGCAGATCCATTCATCAGGTGGGTCACAATGTAGAAAATAATGGATGGACAATTGATTTACTCAATTTACACATGTGGCCACCTGATGAATGGATCGGTTGTCATCTACATCCACTGATTTTCAATGTGGGGCTACCTATGTGAATCCCTAATTTGTAAAATCCCTAAGCTGTGAGGGAGATTTAAAATGACTCTTGGAGAGGGGAGAGAGAGAGAGAGAGAGAGAGAGAGAGAGAGCGTACTTAGTGTGAAATCTTACACCTGCTTCATATTCTTGCTATTCCAGCGGATTTCGACGTTGGTTTACCAAAAAATGGGGCAAGTGCGACTACATAGCTGTATTCGGGTTGCATACAATGCATTGAACTTGTTTTATAATTGCATTATTTAGTGAGTACAAGAAGTAAGTACATTGCATGAAACTTAGGGTGAGTTTGGATGTACACTCAAACCAGTTTTCCACAATACATAAATAAATTCCTCTCAAATGCATTATCAATACACCCAAGCTCTCCCCTATTTGTTTGTGTTTGGATCCATGAGAAGCATGAGAAAAAAAAATAGTAGCTCTTGGAAAACCTTATTTCTATGAAACTATAAGAAAGGAAACATTATTTTCCTTGTTTGTTTTATAACAAATTGCTAATAAAAATTTGGAAACTATTTCCAAATTTGTTGTTTGGTGAAACTTAACATTTTTTATAAAGAATTTCAATTTCCTATTAGTTACTAGCATTGGCCATATTATCACATGGTATGCTTGAACTTGGGAAATAACACATGTGGCATACATATATTGAGTGCTTGAAGTTTGGATTGTGGCACAATGGCACACATAAAGCACTTGGAGAGATATTCACACATTTGACACATAGATACTTAAAGCTAGAGAGTAGCACTTGTGCACATTGGCACATGTGACATATATAGAGCAATTGAAAATGGATGATAGCACATGTAGCATATTAACATATGTTAGTAATAAGAGATGGATGGTGGTATATGTGGGACATTAGCATATGTGGGGAGCAATAAGAGATGGATGGTGGTACATGTGAGACATTAGCACATGTGGTATATTAGCATATGTAGGGAACAATTGGAATGGATGGTAATACATGTGGAACATTAACACATGTGGGGTGTAAGAGAAGATAGATGGTAGCACATGTCGAGGCATAATTGAGGATGAATGATAGCTTATTTAGCACATGTAAGGCCATGGTGGGCCACACAGTTGTTGGTTACGTGTTCCCTGAAGCGGTGATGTAGGAAGTTCGCGTCCGTGACAGGATGCAAGAGCACCGCATGAATAAGTCTGCTTCATGCATGATTTATGGTACACGTGAAAGCCATAGAACAGATCTGAACCATTGATACAAGTCCAATAGTCAATGCACATAAACAACAAAGAATAAGTTTTTTTCTTTAAAAAAGTAATTAACAGTGAGGATGATGTCCACGTATCCAACGATATGCTATGGAGGCCTAACACCTGTGAAGCCACGACCGCAAGAAGCGGATCAGGGCCCTTTTCGCTACTTCTCTATAATAGAAGAGTTAAAGAAAGCTGTAGTATCGTACACATATGGTGGAGAAAAAAGACACATTTTCCCTACAGAGAGTGTGTAAGGGCCTATTTGATTTTCAAATCCCATTGTAAATGTCAATTTCACTTCGAAAAGGCCGAACGAGTCAGCTATGAGTCTAACTCACTAGACTTGTTGAGTTAATGATTGAAATGAACTCAGTATGATGATTCATTCACACATAGCAATTGACACTATAAAATCCCTAATTTGTAAAATCAGAAAAAACCCCAATTCGGGGTCCACATTCAAATTTGTAAGCCATAAAATCCCTAAACCTCTAAATGAGGCTCCACATCAAATCAAAAATCCATAAATTACTAAATCCCCAAATTCATAAAACGGTATTGAGAGAGAGAGAGAGAGACTAACCGTTGTTTTGAGGAGCTACAAATCGTAGATGGTTCGCAGGATAGATGTCTGGATTTCCTCTCCTCCTTCTTCTTCTTCTTCTTCTTCTTCTTCTTCTTCTTTCGAGTGCTCTCCAAGTCTCTCTCACAGATCTAAGGTGGGTTTGCTGCGAAAGGGGGAATTCAAAACCCTAGCGAGAGAAAGAGAGAGAAAGAGAGAGGTGTTGGGAAACAGATGGGCCGGACGTATTTGCTTGTGGGAGAGAGGTTGGGAAACCGATGGTCGAGCACGCCCGTTGTGCAGCAGCTGTGCACTGCGAGAGAGAGAGAGAGAGAGAGAGAGAGAGAGAGAGAGAGAGAAAGAGAGAGAGGTTTAAGGGAGGGGCGGGAGCGAGATTTTGGTTTTAAGGGATTTGGGTTTTAGGTGGGGCAGGCACAGGATTTAGGTTTTGGGAGGGGTGGGTTCTTAGGAAGTAGATTGCGTAGTCAGTAACTCAGTACGCTTAGCGTACTGAGTAAACTCTGTGGGGTCCACCTTGATTTATGTATTTTATCCACTTCGTCCATCCATTTTACCTAATAATTTTAGGGCTTGACCCAAAAAATGAAGTATATCCAAACCTCAATTGGACCACACCACATGAAACAGTGTGAATTGAACATCTACCCTTGAAAATTTCTTAGAGGCCACAGAAGTTTTGGATCAAGCTTCCATTTGCGATTTCCCTTCATTCATGTTTTTGTGATCTTATGAACAAGTTGGATGAGAAATAAACATCACTGTGGACCCTATAAAGGTTTCAACGATGGAAATCATTATTCCAACTATTTCTTGTGGTATTGTCCACTTGATCTTTGGGTATGCTTAAATATTTGTCTCAGCCCCTAAAATAAGATGGAAAAATGGATGGACGACATGGATAGACCAGATACATTCACGGTGGGCCCAACAGAGTTTACTCAGTACGATAAGAGTGTACTAGTAACTCAGTACGCAATCCAATTTCCATTTTTAAGACTTGTGGGGCCCACCGTGATGTATGTTATTTATCTACTCCGTCCATTCATTTTAACAAATTATTTTAACAGTTAATCTAAAAAAGGAGTCAGATCTGTGTGCCCCAACATGATGTATGTCTTGTATCAACACCATCCATTCATTTGGAGAGATCATTTTATGGGATGATCAAAAGAACTATTTAGATCCAAATCCCAAGTGGCCCCACCACCGAAAATAGTGGGGACAGTGACACCCACCGTTGAGACTTTCCTAGGGCCACTATGATGTTTATTTGAGATATAACCTGTTAATAAGTTAAAAAAAAGACATGGATGAAGAGAAAAATCAAATATCAGCTTGATCCAAGACTTATGTAGCTCTTTGAAATTATTATTTTTTTAGTAAGCATTCAATCCCCACATTTTTCTTTTGTGGTGGGTCAACTTGAGATTTTGATCTACCTCATTCTTTGACCCATGCCCTGAAATGATCCATATAGATGAATTTATGGTGTGGATACAACACATACATCATGGTGGGGCCCACAAAACTTGTTGACGTCACTTCATTAGCAAAACTCGTCCATAAAAATATCGTCTTCTCCTCCGTCGCCACTCTCTAACTAGCGTGTGTCGTTGCCACAGGTCCCCTCATGTTGAGTGGTCTGGTGATCGGAACCATCTATCTTGTGGACTATATTCAATAAGATACACTCACATAAAATCACACTGAAATAATGATTGTGACGGTCACTATATATGGATGTATATAGAGCAATAGAAATAAGATTTTCAGCAGCAAGTGTTAGACTCTAAAAATCAAAGGTTTTGATCATATCTAAAATGAGATTATGAATCAATAGCTTATTTCCGGTGTTTAAGATAATTTCTTGCCCAAGCTTGACTCGACTCGGATCGAACCCAACTCAAATCGATCCAGTTCGATGACTTGGTTACTTTGATATTATTGTTGCTCACCAAGTGTTTAACGAAATGACTCAATGAAGTGTGGCTGGTGGCAAGGAAGGTACGTATATGAAAAGATACAATTTTTTTTTTCTTGATTTTTATGTTGCTTACAAGGTGTTTTAGATCACATACTATCATAACTTTCTATGATCACATTCTAATGTATCATATGGACATTATTGTGGAACTATATAAGCCCCACCTAAATGACTACAACTGTGATCACTGTTTCTTATGGTGTGGTCCACCAAAGTCTTCTATCTGCATCCTTTTTAGTATCATAACCAAAATGATCTGTCAAAATAGATAGACAGAGTGGAGGTGTAGGATTTGCACGAGGTTTGGTAAGTGACCCCAACAGCAACAGTCCACTAGTCAAAGCTCTGTAGGCTACGATGATGTATGTGTTTTATCCACACCATCCATCCATTTTTCTATATAAAGTTAGGGCATGAGCTCAAAAATGAGTTAGATTAAAATCTCAATTGGACCACACCACATGAAAACAATGATGATCGAACGTCAACATTTAAAAACTTCCCATGGCCTACTGTAATGTTTATTTCTCATCCAACCTGTTGATAACATCACAGGCATGGATGAAAGGCAAACATCAGGTATGCCATAGTTAAGGATTGCGTACTGAGTAACCCAGTTAGATTACCGTACTGATTAAACCCTATTGAGCCCACATGAATGTGTGTGTCTTATCCACACTGTCCATCTGGTACTTCAGCTCATGTTAGTGGTTGAGCCTAAAATTGAAGCATATAAAAAGTTCAAGTAGACCACATCATAGGAAACAACAGGGAAAATGATATCCACCATTGAAACCTTCCTAATGCCCACAGTGATGTTTATTTGTTATCCAACCTATTCACAAGTTCACAAAGACATGGATGAAGGAAAAAAACAAATATCAACTTGATTTAAAACTTTCATGGCCCTTAAGTATATTTCAACGGTAGGTGTTCAATTGACATTGCTTCCTAGGGTGTAGTCTACTTGAGCTTTATTTATGTTTTGATCTTGTGCTCATACCCTAAAAGTTCTTGGTAAAATGGATAGATGGCGTTGATGAGCTAAATAAATTTCAGTGCCCTTAGAGTTAACTCAATAGGCTATAGTGTACGGAGTTAGTATGCATTTAACTTCCTTTGTTTGGACAGTCACGTTGTAAGCGGACTACATAGCATACCGTTCATCCATATTTTGAGATAATTTTAGAGAATTATCTAGAAAATGGATCATATCCAAAGATTAAATGGACCACACTACAAATAAGGGGAACCGATTGACTACTCCCTCAAACACCATCCAATGGCTGGTGGTTGGTGCTTTGTGGGCCCCACCATGATGTATTTGTTTCATTCATGTCATCCATCTATTTTTACAGATCATTTTATGGTATGAGACCAAAAATGAGATATATCCAAATCTTAAGTGGACCACATTACAGGAAACAGTGTTGAATGAGCGTCAACCATTAAAAATATTTTGGGGGCCATAAAAGTTTTGGATCGAGATGATTTTTGTTTTTCCCCTTCATCTAGGCCTGTAAAACCTCATAACTAGATTGGATGCCAAATAAATGGTATAGTGGGCCTTACGAGGATTTTAATGATGGATATCCAATCACTATTGTTTTCATGTGATGTGGTCCACTTGATATTTATATACCTCTCATTTTTGGGCCCCACCATGATGTATATTTTATATCCACACGTTCCATCCATTTGGAGAGATCATTTTAGGCGAATCTCCAAAGATAAATCCAAAGCTCCAGTGGACCCCAGCATAGAAAACAATGGGGACATTGACACCCACCATTAAAAACTTCTAAAGGCCATGAAAGTTTTAGATCAAGCTGATATTTGTGCTTTACCTTATTTCATGTCTTTTTAACTTTTGAATAGGTTGGATTTTAAATAAAAATTATGGTGGGCCTTAGGATAGTTTCAACGGTGGGAATCACTCTCACCACCATTTTCTGTGGTGAGGTCCACTACATCTTTTTATCTGCCTCATTCTTTGGCTCTTGCCCTAAAATAATATCTCAAAATGGATGGACGGTGTGAATACAATACATACATCATAGTGGGGCCCACAGAACTTGGTGACGTCACTTCAGTAGCCAACTCGCTACTCAACCTAAGGGGCGTGCTCGTGCAACAGTCTCTCTCTCACTCTCTCTTTCTCTGTCTCGCACCCTCTCTCTCCTCTCGCCCTCTATCTCTCTGTTCTTCTCTCTCTGATCTCTCCACTCTCTCCTCTCTCTGTCTCTATTGCATCCTCTCCCTCTTCTCTCTCCCTGTCTCTCTCTTCCTCTCTCTCTGATCTCTCTTACGGTCCGTTGCCGAACGCCCTACCCACGCATGCCCTCTCTCTCTCTCTCTAAAGCTCGGTTGAAGGTCATTCACGACAGTGAGGTATCTCTCTCTCTCTCTCTCTCTCTCTCTCTCTCTTTCTTTCAATCTCTCTTAATCTCAATACCGATTTAGGGATTTGGGGATTGATACACAGGCACTTCAAAATTACTTAGGGCGTGTTTGGGCAGTGAGATTAGAAGGGATTAGGTGGGATGGAATTACATCTGGTCCTGTGCCAGGTAAATCTAAAGCTCAAGTGGACCCCACCATAGAATCAGAGATGTCATGTGTTTCGGGCATCCAAGTTGTCCAAAATATGGGCCACGTCATGAGATCACCTGATGTGAAAATGAGGCAGGTCCACTCATTATGTTGATTTAGACCATCATCCGTCCATCAATTTCACCGATGTGGCCTAACCATTGAGTGGAGCATTCTGATTCTGTCCCAGGCTATCCTCACTATGGGGTCCACCCTTTTGATGAGATATATGAGCGGCATATGTGATGCAAGGGTACATTTGAAATTTCACATCTGTGCTCTATCTAATTATTCTGATTTTTAATTTCTTTGTGAAAAGCTTTGATACTCTGACATTGTGATGGATCATGCACATGCACTGGCAATTGCGCAAGTGGCTTGCCAGTGAGCTGGATTGAACAGTCCAAAAATTTCAGAGACCAGTCATTCCCATAGCCCATTCCTTTTGTTGATGTTCAGAACATTAGCACTTTTTTTTTTTATATATTTTATATATTTTTATTTTTATTTTTATTTATTTATTTATTTATTTTTTTACATGTGCTCGAGATTGATTAATCCAAAGTATTTTTGCATTGCACATAACATAGATGAACCTTACATACTCAACTTGAAGCTCAACCAAATCAACTCAAATCAAGGAGATCAGCGCTAGTCTCTTGGTTCAACTTGCCATCAATCAACTCAACACCGCATTTGTATGCTTGCTCTAATACAACTGATGCTCTGAGAGGAGTTTACATTAAGGTCATATTTGGTCCATGGGATCGAATTGTATTAGATGTGATTAACATCATTTTTGCACAATGATTGCATGTCTAGAAATTCCATGGTATTTTGGCCATCCCATCCTTATGTTTGGGACAAGATTCTAACTATGGCAAAAACACTGGATTAAGCAAAACACCATTTTGTGGACCATGGAATTATATTCGACAAACTAAATTTACAACAGATGTCGGTCACTTATATATGTATATAACTAGAATGTCATGTGTAAAGAGCCGATATGATGGATGACATGGATAAAATACATGCATCAATGTGCGGCCCACTTGTGTAGTGGATTCCAGAATTCACTGAAAATCCCAAGTACGACCAAATGCAATTTCATCCCATGTAATCCTAACCAGTCCCGTCCTCTTGAACTTACCTATTTTTTCGTTACTTACATGTTACCATTTGACTAGTTACTCGCCTCAATCAGACTACATATGTGAAAGAAATCTTGAACAAAGTCAACTATCAATTCTATGTGAAACAGATATCTTTTTTCTCATGTTTACTCATTAGAAAGCTTACCATCTTCGTTAAATGCAAGTAATTTCTTCTTCCCACATCTATTTTACGAATACTTAGAACGGAAATTGCAATCTTGACTAGTTATAGGCAAGTTTTTTCTATGTTATAGTTTTAGACTTTTTGTATCTACTAATCATATATCCAAACATCATTAGTTTTCAGGATTTCCTCTCATTTTTTTCATCATATATAGTTGTGTGTGTGTATGTAATAAGAGACTATATATTCTAGAAAATTTAGTGTTCAACACCGTTGACACTCATTTTTCTTCTCACATCTAGCAGTATTTATGTACTTCATAGAATTTCTATGAAGTGGACATCAGAATAGCATTTCTCATAAATAAATGAACAAGATCCATCCAATGCACCTAAGTTCCATGCTGATTTATTCAGGGTACTCAAGAAAGCTATGTGAATCCACTCCAAGCACATACACAAGCTAAAGAAAGATCATAAGCTTTACTAGAATACCTATATCAAACAACATCTATGCCCTTTTTGTTTTCGTTCTCTTGTTTCTTTATGACCTGTATGAATGTAGTTTGATGGTCGTTATAGTCTGTGTGGCTGTTTGGCTAGGGGTAGATCTTCTTTATGGGTTTTGCTTCCCCTATGTGCTGGTTCAGGATCACCATCATGGGCCCACATGTAGAGATGATCCAAAGATTGGAACCGTTCAACATATGTGTACCTACCATATATGAGCTAATAGTGCAATGACAACACCCCAAGAATGACCCTAACATTTGATTTTGTTGAGTTAATATGATCCATTGAAATTTAGCTTCACCAATCTCACATACGTATGTCTTAGCATGTGTGTCCATATATAGTCAGGACGTGTTCTTCATTTGAATTCAGAGAAAAACAGATCCACATCTGATCCATTGATCTAGGTGGGCCATGTTTTTTCCCCTATTGAATGGAATGAGACTTGCTCACAGAACACATTCACAAAAAAAAAAATAAAAAAAATAAAATTGATACTCAAGTAGAGTGATATGATTGGTGCACAGGCAGTAAGAACTTGCATGCATGGGTCCAGTTTAGATGATTAGTGAAACTAAAATTACATTGATTTTGCTACATAAATGTTTGAGAGTGGAGATTTAATGGACGGTCGACATCAAGCATGGTTAGTGGTCCATCACACTCTGTCATGGTATCAAGTATCTTCCTTTTTTTCTTTTTCTTTTTTTCTTCTTTTTTCGTATATTCGTCTGCATTGGAGCCTGTAAAAAGAAATTTTCATAATGTAATGGCAGTCTCTATTGTAATGTCAGTCTCTATTGGAAGAACTCAATTCAACCCATGTTTTTTTTTAAAAAAAAAAAAAAACTTTTTTCTTGTCTTTTTTCTTTAGCTGATATAATATTCATCCCTATTCAGTAAAACTCAAATCCACCCATATTTATTTTTATTTTCTTCTTTTCCATCAAAGAGGATGGTTATGATATGACTGGTGTGTATGTGTTTGCATTGCCCCTTTTTTTATATTGGATTTGTTATTGGTAGGAGAATCTGTAGCCAAATTTCCTAAATAGATATAGGAAATTTGGTAGGATAGAGGCCCCATTAATAGATGACACACGTATCAGAAATTAACAAAGTATATAATAACATTCCATAGACCAAAATAATGTTAGTTTGTTGATGGTTAAAACTTGTATAAAAATGGGTAGTTAGAAAAAAAAAATCCACGAATCCAAATTAAAAGAACATGTGTGGTATACTTAATGAGTTTAGTCTTATGATTGCATTGTAAAATTTCTAAAGCAGTATTTGGCCCATATCCAATTATTAGTTGAGTTTGTAAGATTGTTAAAAACATAGATGAATTCAAGTCCACCTATATAACAAAAGAAAACATATGCTTTGCCTTGCAATTTCAGAGAAACACATGTTCACAAGTACATTGGAAATGAATTGGGAGTAAATGGCCTTGTCGCATGGGAGTAAATGAGAGGAATGGGAATGCATTAGAAATTTTCAACATATTCACAAGTACATATGTGATATTCCAAATTAGCTTTAATATCCTAAATTAGTGTACATATGCAATATTCAACCTAATGATTATAATCAAGTCATTGAAAACTCTCATGTACGGTTCCCCTAGGTTGATACCTCACTTACACCAACTCAAGGTTAATAGGAAAGTGTTTAACTTTGTAACATAGTTGATGGTAGGATAAGAGTGCTTGAGTTTTATTGCAACTCCATTTATTGCATGTCTTTATTGTCTGTCTACACTCTTTGTTAGTGTATTCTATAGCTTTCTTTTTTTTCTTTTTCTTTTTTTTTTTTTTTTTAATTGGTAGGATAGAGTGCTTGAGTTTGGGTCTGTCTGATTGTAGATAGGGACAGTGGTTGAGGGCTATTTATAAGACAATTAAGGGGCTAAGATTGGCTGAAAATTGGCCTAATACTTTGGACTGATAGTGGACAAGTTTGGGGATATATGTTTCACTGAGGTTGACAAGATTTATTCAAAATTGATGGAGTAGACCTGGATGTGCGTCGGAGCTATTTGGATGTTGAGCGAGGTCCCTGGAAGGTGGGAACCGTTGTTATGACCATGATGAAGCTATCTATTTACTATGGACAACATTGGAGTGGCCTGGCCATTTGGACAGGCCGTGTTTATGTATTTGCTCGAAATTGATGGAGCAGACTCGGATGTGCATCGGAGCTATCCAAATGTTAAGCGGGGGTCCCTGAAAGGTGGGAACCACTGTTATAACCATGATGAAGCTGTCCATTTCCTATGGACAGCATGGGAGTGGCTTGACCATTTGGACAAGCCGTGTTTACGTATTTGCTTGAAATTGATGGAGCATACCCAGACATGTGTCGGAGCTATTCGAATGTTGAGCAGGGGTCCCTGAAAGGTGGGAACCGCTGTTATGACCATAATGAAGCTGTCCATTTCCTATGGACAACATTGGAGGGGCCCGGCCATTTGGAAAGGCCGTGTTTATATCTGTATTTGCAAGGACCACACCCTTAACCTAAACCACACCCTAAACCTAAAACCTAAAAGTATTCTCAATTCCCTAAAGCCATAACCTATATCATATACCCTATAACCTAAACCTAACCCTAAACTAAAACCTATAACCTAAACCTTAACCTAAAACCTAAAACCTAAAACCTAAACTTATAACCTATAACCTAACCTTAACCTAAACTTAAACCTATAACCTAAACCTATAAACTAAAACCCTAAACCTAAACCTACACCTAATCCTAATCTCAACTCCTTAGCAAAAACCTAAACTTGATAACCCAAACCTAAACCCGATCCAGAACCCGAACCCGATTTTCTAAACCTAAACCTTAACCTACTCTCATTCCCTAAACCTTAACCTATTTAACTTAAACCTAAACCTATAACCTACACTTATAACCTAAACCTAAAACCTAAACCTAAACCAAAAACCTAAATGTATTCTCAAATTCCTAAACCTAAACTTATAACCTATAAACTTAACTAAACCAAAATCTAAACCTAAACATCAACCTATAACATTTAACCTATAACCTAACCTTAACCTAGACCTAAAACCTAAACCTAAACCTATAACCTTAACCTAAACCTAAAACCTAATCCTAAACTAAAAACCTAAATGTATTCTCAAATCCCTAAACCTAAACTTATAACCTATAACCTTAACCTAAACCAAAACCTAAACCTAAACATCAACCTATAACATTTAACCTATAACCTAACCTTAACCTAGACCTAAAACCTAAATCTAAACCTATAACCTTAACCTAAACCTAAACCTAAAACCTAAATGTATTCTCAAATCCCTAAACCTAAACCTACACCTAATCCTAATCTCAACTCCAAAGCCTAAACCTAAACCTAAACATGAAAACCCAAGCCTAAACCCGATCCCGAACCTGAACCCGATTTCCTAAACCTAAACCTTAACCTATTCTCAATTCCCTAAAGTTATAACCTATAACCTATAACCTAAACCTAAACCTATAACTCGAACCCGATTTCCTAAACCTAAACCTTAACCTATTCTCAAATCCCTAAACCTAAACCTACACCTAATCCTAATCTCAACTCCCTAACCTAAACCAAAACCTAAACTTGAAAACTGAAACCTAAACACGATCCCAAACACGAGATCTAATTTTCTAAACCTAAACCTTAACCTATTCTCAATTCCCTAAACCTTAACCTATAACCCAACTTAAACCAAAACCTATAACCTAAACGTAAAACCTAAATTTATTATCAAATCCTTAAACCTAAACCTACACCTAATCGTAATCTCAACTCCCTAACCTAAACCTAAACTTACACTTGAAAACCCAAACCTAAACATGATCCCGAAACTGAACTCGATTTCCTAAACCTAAACCTTAACCTATTCTTATCACGCCCCAAACCCGTAAATCGAATTCACAAGAATCTCGATCGTCGAATCCAGTGCTAACAGCCTCCGTGGTACCCCATTCTCAGCTCCTAGCGTCCATACGCCAGGTTCCGATCCTGGGATCCTACAAGGAGGATTTTTTTTATACATTTAACTCATAATAAGCACAACCACAAGATTAGCCAATTCACAAAGGCAACATCATCATCACATATCCACTAATATAATCATTTGAGTATAATTCTGAAAAGGAAATATATGATATCAAAATTAAGCTCTATAAGACCGTTGCACGCTCCAAGCTCAACACTGCTACAACCTAACATCACCTGCACGCATCTATCGTGCATAAGCTTATAGAAAGCTTAGAGGGTGGTGTAAGTGTGTGCACAGGGTAAGTACCAAATATTCAATGCAATGTCATAATCATACAATGTCGAAATAGGCGCAAGGTCATGAATCATATGTTATCAAAGTAAGCAAAAATACTGACAAGCCCATGAGTCAAACAATATCAGAATATGCCATACAAATCAACTATACAAATGAAGAACAAAATCATAATACGCGACATAAATCAACTATACAAATGAGGAGTCATAAAGAGTCAAATACCAGATGCCATATCTAAACCATATAAATGTTATATGCCGCGAATGTAATGCAATATGCAGTGCGAATGGAATGACCATGTTGGAGTGTAAAGTCGAAATGATAGTACGTAGTATCGCAGGCTAAGGGGTCTATCACAAGGAACTTCTATCCAAACTAGTCTCATACCTAAATTTTGATAGTCAGACTCAATGTGGTAAACTCCTGATCTCAGGTTAGTCGCGCTCCCAACCAAAATCTTGGCCATGCGAAGGTACATGCGCATTACCAGCCCGAGTGGATAGTGAATGAATGAATGAATGGGTATGCAATTCCTGCTCAATAAGTCCACATATCAATACGGTTCCTCTCTAGGATTATTATCGGGGTCTATTACACTCTCGCCAGCTTGCCGCCCCTATCCAAGCACACAACTTGGTAAGTGGAAGAGACCTCACTATTAGCCTGCCAATATTGGGCCCGGCTCGTCGATAGCGGACCCATTCCTTAAGCTAGTTAAACTCAACCTAGACATTACCCCCTCACTCAGGCGGGTAAGGTCACACCCCCTCCCAACCGACCACGACATAGTGGAAGATGCGGCCTACTGGTATACGGCCCTCATGCGCTCATATACATGCACTCGGTCTCGACGTTGGGGCATCCTCTGGTACCAAGATGGTTTAAGAATTTTCACCCAGGGCCATCTATGGTAGCCCGATGCTAGAACAGATTTTCGATGTCCCATATGGCCATCCACGATACGCTTTTGGAGGATATGACCCTGATGTCGCTAGGGCGTACAGTAATCACAATGCATGATGCATGAGTATATAATCCAGTCATGCATCAATCCTATGCATACCGTGCGCTCATGTGAGATAACCTCCGCCTATCAGGGAGCCTCATAGTAACCTGCCCAATAACATATGTAATGGTCATCCACATCTCATAACAAACATGCAGATGATGCGTATGGGCATGTATCATGATGCTATGGTGTCACATACTCATAATCGGTATAAATAACCGGCATTGACAATCAACCACGACAATGTGGACATTTAACTAACATTACCCCCAAGGGATGGCTCACATATAGCCAAACATATAATGGGCCCACGGCCTCACACAAAGGCCTAATAAATAACACAATAGACCTTACTCAAGGGCCACATATATACAACAGGTGGGCCTTGCTCATGGGCATCAATTACATGACATGTGGGCCCTACACATGAATCTCGAATACATCAAATGGGTCATGCATCATGGGCCTAATACATATCATAATGGGCCTTACCCATAGGCCACAAATACATCACAATGGGCCCTGCCAATGGGCCATGAATACATCACAATGGGCCCTACCAATGGGCTATGAATACATCACAAAGGGCCTTGCCAATGGGCCATGAATAGATCACAATGGGCCTCATCACATAGAACTCCTTTTTATCACATTAGGCTTTAAACACGGGTTGCATATACATCACACAAGTTGAATACACATCACTACGGGTTGCATATACATCATATAGGCCTCGATAATTGTTCTTGGCAATCGAAATCAAGATTGGCCACGATGTTCACACCCCAAGTATAGGGCTATGATGTAGTAATAATCTCGGTGAGACCGAGGTCGAATCCACAGAGACTGAAACCTGTACGTAATCTGAAACTAACTAGAACTAGAACTAGACTAAGATGAAATTTAAATCGAATGAAATTAAGGGAATAATGGTGAAATATTAATAAAAAACTTGTAAATTTAAAGGTAGAAAACTAGGATACCAAGGATCCACTTGTAGCAATTAGGAAGGTACCTAGCAATGATTCAAGGACACAACTGGAATTAGAGTCCTATCCTATCCAGTTGGTAAGAAGAGATTTGTCAGATCTCTGAACTTCTCATGGGTCTAATCATCAATAGATAAGAATGACGAAGATTTGAAAGTGATTCTGTCACCTAACCATGCCCAGGAGACTATGGCAAACAACAGCAATTTACCAATCTCACAGTCAATCATAAGAGAATTGTGAACATTAGGAAGGGTGTCGTCACCCTACCATGCCCATGGGACAATGGTGAACAACAGGTCTTACTAATTTCACAATCTTGATAATGGAAAACATACTTGAAGCTATCGCAGATCCATTGTAAGTTAAGTCACAACAAACCATTAAAAACTAAAAGTATACTTTCATAATCAAACTAAAATCCATGAGAATCCATAAAACATTAATTAGAGCAAAGCAACCATCCTAATCATGCTACAAGCTTCACCTCTTAGCCCTAGTTAAGAGATTTAGCAAGACATGATCAAGCTAAACTTGAAGGAAAGCATAAAAAGAGAAGAAAAACCGGAAGAAGGAAGGAGGAGAAGAAGTCGACATCTCTACACGTTGAAGGATGCCTCCACGGCTGCCCATGTCAAAAAAGATCTCCCTAAGTCTTCTCTCTTCTCTCCTTTTATAAGGAAAGAGGACGGTGGAGAGAAAATACCTTATGCTCGTGCGCACGAGCGCATGTGATATGGTTTTAGAAATAACCTGCGAATTAGTGTTTTGCGTAGGCTTGCTTGCACACACGAGCATGTATTCGTTGCTGACTTAATCCTTCATCTGGTTGTATGGCGATGATCCATATATATTGATATACTTGTGAGTCTTTGATCCATAATCTGGACTGTACGTTCAGATTCTCAAATGTGGCCCATTAAGAAGGAATGAATTTTCTATTTAACCTAAGAGGAGATGTGAGCAAATCATGACAAATTTTTGGTCGTGGAGTGTTTCTTCGATCTGATGTTCGGAGACAGATTAGATGGGTCACCAGGAGTTTGTGGGCCACCGAAATCAGATGCTCAAACGGTGGTCTTTGCACAAGATTCCTCGCAGAACCGTAGCTTGCGCTTAGTTCTGGGAATCCAAAAACTTTTGGCTCAAGAAAGTTTCCACCCCGCTTTCCTTCTCCTTCCGCATCATAAGGTCGGTCGGATGTGTCATGGCCCCTTAACGGACGGATCTGATCAAAAAATCTGATCCATATGTAGTGGTGGTGGGCCTCTTAACATCTGCATCTTGCGCAAACAATGGCGGAGAACCTTTTGTTTCCACTTTCTTTCTTTCGTCTGGACATCTTGGAGGTGGTCGAACCCTCGTCTGGTGTGTATTGAAAGACCAAGATTGCCCCGGTTTGGTGGTGAGAGTCACCAGATCGCCAATCTTCTCGGTGTATATGAAACTCCTCCTGCGCACAGTCAGATTGCGGCAGGATTTGTGCCTTCGAGTAGACCTGGATTTGCATGAAACAAATCAGGGTTGGTAAAATTTTGGGCTAGCTCCTGATAGACGGTCTGGATTAGGTAGGTGGGCCATCCCGATGGGCCACAATAACTCACAGCCGACGGCTTCCGTCCATTTTTGGTGTGAAGGATCGGATCTTCGAATCTGCGCGGGTCAGCTCACGCTAACTGTTTTGCCAAGTTCAGTGTACAACACATTCATGTGCGCTGTGTATGCGTGCGGCCTAAGGCGGGGTTCACTGTGAAGTTTATGAGACATCCGCTCCATCCACTCCATTCATCCATTTTCCTATCCAATTTAAGGGGCTGAGAACAAAATTGAAGCCTATCCAGCTATCGAGTGGACCCCAAATCAACGATTTAGTGGCTGATCTATCTGTTGGCCACTTTCACAAGGATCCAATAGCTGAAATTTGAGGTGTACGGTTCATTTATGGTCCTCAGGCCATGTATGAAGTTTCGAGCTGAACGGATAGTGAGAACCCTGTGATCTTGTATCCTGGACATCTTTCAAGCCACTTGAGCTTCAGTTTCTCGATTTTCTCAAATGTATGGCATGTAAATCCATTGATCGTGGTCCCATGGGGTCCATCCCTTTGGTGAATTCTGAGTGTTAAATTCATGCTTTTAGTACCCTATTTCAGTCCAAGCTCATAAATACACCTTGCATTAACACGATTAAATCGAACCATTAAATGATATCTTGTTCATAAATTTAGGTAGTAACTAGGGTCTGATATGCAATATTTGACCCTCATATACATCAAGTGGGTTACATCAATGGGCCACACTAATGGGCCTCATGCACGTCAAGTGGGTTGCATCAATGGGCTGCACTAATGGGCCTCATACACATCAAGTTGGTTCATCAATGGGCCGCACTAATGGGCCTCATACACATCAAGTGGGTTGCATCAACGGGCTGCATTAATGGGCCTCATACACATCAAGTAGGTTGCATCAGTGGGCCGCACTAATGGGCCTCATGCACATCAAGTGGGTTGCATCAATGGGCCACACTAATGGGCAGTCATAGATGTAAAATAGATGAGTGGCGTGGAATACACCACATAAATCAAGTGGGCTACACGGAACTTGTTAACATCAATTTCTCAGCTATCAAGCGAGCGTGAGGTACTCCAGTTAATCCGCATCCACCGTCCATGGGTTGGACGGTGTGGATGCAATACATTAAATCAAGGTGGGCCCCACATGCTGCCATGATGGGGCCACGTCCAATGAATGGACGGGGTGAAGAAGCACATACTTCATGGTGGAATCCCATAGTGCTTGCACTGGACGATGAGGATATAACAAATACCTCATATGTGGGCCCCACAAAAACTTGCTGACGTTATATAGTGGGACCCACAAAGCTTACTGGACAGACGGTGTTGATAAAACACATATCAAGGTGGCTGCTACCGTCTAGCACCTCTGGATGGTGCAGATCAGATACATAAATCAAGGTGGAATCTACGTGATGACTCACGAGATATACACCAACAATATATGCATTATGTAATAATATAATATGTTATTATGTTATAAATAACATCAATATAGCTGGTGTAAACATACACCAACCAGGCCTCTCTCACAAAGGTGGGTCCTACGTGGGGCCCACTATATAACATCATATAATATTATATACTACTGCTATTTATATTAAGCATTATTACATATTATTATATATAATCAAACGCCAGCCTCTAGACACTCATTCCATGGACGGTGTGATTATAGAATACATAAAGTAAGGTGGGGTCCACTTGAACCCTAGATCTGACTTATTTTTAGTCTCAAGCCTGTAGGACAAGCTTACCAAAGGATTGGATGGTTTGGATGCAACCCATGCATCATGGTAGGTCCCATAGGAATCGACGACATACCTCATGGTTGGGGTACACATGTATGGCCCGCCCGATGGAAGGATAATTGGATGCAACACATGCATCACAGCAAGGCCCACCGTCCAGACGGTGGAATAAATGCATACATCATGGTACGACCTATTGTCCGGACGGTGTGGACCAAACATATACTTCAAGGTGTGGTCCCGCGTGGGGCTCACCATAACGTTTATGTGCTATCCAAACCGTTAATAAGGTCACGTAAACCCAGATGAAGAGGAAAAATAAATTTCATGTTGATCCAAAACTTCTGTGACAACCCAAATGGGTTTCAATGGCAGATGCTCAATCTCACGGTTTTGTACCATGTGGGCCACCTGAGTTCCTGATGAGGCTGATTTTTGGGGTGGCCCGCTGCCCTGCGGGGGCTTACCAAATGCACGGTGTGGATTTTCAAACCACAACATGGTGGGGCCCATGGTTGGGACCATGGGTCCCTGCCTGACTGCCCATCAGTCAGCGTAGTGGGCGCTACCTGTGCCCTCTGGCGGTAGCAGCATATGTTTTATTTATTTATTTTTTATTTTTTCAAAATTTATTTTTCCATGGTTTTTCCTAGGTGGGGCCCGCGTTCGAAAAATCTAACCCACCCATTGGCCCTATGACTCAAGACAGACCAAAAGATCCCAATATGTAATGTATTTTAGCGTATAGAACCTCAAAGTAAATTTTAACACTATAAAACGCTGTTTCCTATGCTATGGCCCGCCAGATAATTGGATTGGTTTCATTTTTCAATTCAACGTCTAAAATGATCTAGGGAATGGAATGGATGGTGTGGATCAGGCCCATACATCAAGGTGGGGCCTGCATGAGTGGCCCACCTAAAAACCTTAAATATCCCCTTTTTATTAATGTTAGTACACCCCACTGCCGATTCACGCTCACTGAACACGTCCAGCATTCAGGGACACTGGACGGTGTGAATTTTCATTAAGGTGGGTCCCACATGGTCGTGGCCACCCCACACGGCATGGATGAAATACATCAATCATGGTGGGGTCCACACGGACCAAGCTGATATTTGTTATTTCCCTTCATCCTAACAGGTCCAAAACCGCGAGCAAGGCAGGCCCCATTCGCTGGACATCCACGAAATCTGGACAATCCAGATTGTCGATCAGGTGGGCCATACACACATATCATCATATCTTAAAAGGAAAATAAAGAGAGAGAGGGGAGAGAGAAATAGAGGGATCTAACCATAGAAGACATACACCTCTAGATCGACTCCTTCTTCAATCCTTCGGGTCCTCAAGCCTTCTAGGATCCTTTTTAACGGTGGAGATGAGCTTCTAATGGAAGGATTGAAGAGGATCCAAGGTGAAAGAGGGTTGCCATGGAGATGGGTTGGGACGTCAATGGCTCTTGCAAACCTTAGAGAATAAGGAAGAAAGAGAGATAAGTTATTATGGCTTGTCATAATGGCGTAAGGCCATCCTTAATATCTAGGTAAGGGTAGATGTTGACTTTTAAAAAAAGGGGAGGGAATGATTACCTAGCACATCACCCCATGATGGCTTAGAAAATTGTGTCATTACAATTGGTGGGTCCCACAAATACGATCAAGGTCCAAATAAAGTGTGGCTTACATCTTTTGATGTACAACTCGAATTGCCGCACGAGATGCGACGTTAAAACCGCGGTCATAAGGCGGTCGCTATGGCGCTAATTTTGGGTCGGTCCGGGTCAGGCTTACATGATTGAACTTAAGGGTCATCACAAACGAAATTTGTAGGTCGCAGGTCACGGAAAATCGACCAGGAAGACTGCGGAAGGCTATGGAATGGTACGGGCTAGGATACTGGTCTCACAATTCTCAATTCCCTAAAGCTATAACCTATAACCTATAACCTAAACCTAAACCTAAACCTAAGCTAAACCTATAACTTAAACCTATAAGCTTAACCTAAACCTAAAACCGAAACCTAAACCTAAACCAAAACCTATAACCTTAACCTAAACCAAAACCTATAACCTAAACCTTAACCTATAACTTATAGCCTATAACTTAAACTTCTAACCTATAACCTAAACCTATAACCTAAATGTATTCTCAAATCCCTAAGCCTATAACCTATAACCTATAACCTAAACCGAAACCTTAACCTATTCTCAATTCCCTAAACCTATAACCTATAACCTAAACCTAAACCTAACCTAAACCTAAAACTTAAAACTATACCCTTAACCTAAACCTAAACCTAAACCAAAACCTATAACCTTAACCTTAACCTAAACCAAAACCTAAAACCTAAACCTAAAACCTAAACCTAAAACCTAAACCCCAACCAATAACCTATAACCTATAACCTAAACTTATAACCTATAACCTAACCTTAACCTAAACCTAAAACCTAAACCTAAACCTAAACCTATAACCTATAACCTATAACCTAAACCTAAACCTAAAACCTAAACCTAAGCCTAAAACCTAAATATATTCTCAAATCCCTAAACCTAAACCTACACTTAATCCTAATCTCATCTCCCTAACCTAAACCTAAACTTAAACATGAAAACCCAAACCTAAACATGATCCAGAACCCGAACCCGATTTTTCTAAACCTAAACCTTAACCTATTCTCAATTACCTAAAGCTATAAGCTATAACCTATAACCTTAACATAAACCTAACTTAAACTTATAACTTAAACCTATAACCTTAACCTAAACCTAAAACCTAAACCTAAACCTAAACTAAAACCTATAACCTTAACCTAAACCAAAACCTATAACCTAAACCTTAACCTATAACCTATAACCTATAACTATAACCTAAACTTATAATCTATAACCAAAACCGAAACCTATAACCTAAATGTATTCGCAAATCCCTAAGCCTATAACCTATAACCTATAACCTAAACCTAAACCTTAACCTATTCTCAATTCCTAAACCTATAAACTATAACCTAAACCTAAACTTAACCTAAACCTATAACTTAAACCTATATCCTTAACCTAAACCTAAAACTAAACATAAACCTAAACGAAAACCTATAACCTAAACCAAAACCTATAACCTAAACCAAAACCTATAACCTAAACCTAAAACCTAAACCCAGACCTATAACCTATAATTTATAACCTATAACCTAACATTAACCTAAACCTAAAACCTAAACCTAAACCTATAACCTATAAACTAAACCTATAATCTTAACATAAACCTAAAACCTAAACCTAAGCCTAAAACCTAAACATATTCTCAAATCCCTAAACCTAAACCTACACCTACTACTAATCTTAAATCCAAAGCCTAAACCTAAACCTAAACTTGAAAACCCAAGCCTACACACGATCCCAGAACCCGAACCCGATTTCTAAACCTAAACCTTAACCTATTCTCAATTCCCTAAAGTTATAATTTATAACCTATAACCTAAACCTAAACCTATAACCCGAACCCGATTTCCTAAACCTAAACCTTAAGCTATTCTCAATTCCCTAAAGCTATAACCTATAACCTATAACGTAAACCTAACATAAACCTATAACCTGAACCCAATTTCCTAAACCTAAACCTTAACCTATTCTCAAATCCCTAAACCTAAACCTACACCTATTCCTAATCTCAACTCCCTAACCTAAACCAAAACCGAAACTTGAAAACTGAAACTTAAACTTGATACCCGAACTCGATTTCCTAAACCTAAACCTTAACATATTCTCAATTCCCTAAAGCTATAACCTATAACCTATAAACTAAACTTATAACCTATAACCGACAACCTATAAACTAAACTTATAACCTATAACCTAACCTTAACTTAAACCTAAAACCTAAACCTTAACCTATTCTCAATTCCCTAAACATATAACCTATAACCTAAACCTAACCTAAACCTATAACTTAAACTTATAACTTTAACCTAAACCTAAAATCTAAACCTAAACCTAAACCAAAACCTATAACCTATAACCTAAACCTAAAACCTAAACCTCAACCTATAACCTATAACCTATAACCTAATTGTAACCTAAACCTAAAACCTAAACCTATACCTAAAACCTAAATGTATTCTCAAATCCCTAAACCTAAACCTATACCTAATCCTAATCTCAACTCCAAAGCCTAAACCTAAACCTAAGCTTGAAAACCCAAGCCTAAACCCGATCCCGAACCCGATTTCCTAAACCTAAACCTTAACCAATTCTCAATTCCCTAAAGCTATAACCTATAAACTAAACATAAACCTAACCTATAACTAAAACCTAAACCTAAACCTAAAACCCAAATGTATTCTCAAATCCTTAAAGGTAAACCTACACCTAATCCTAATCTCAACTACTTAACCTAAATCTAAACTTGAAAAGCCAAACCTAAACCCGATTGTGAACCCACTCGAACCTGATTTCCTAAACCAAAACCTTAACCTATTCTCAATTCCCTAAAGCTATAACCTATAACCTATAACCTATACCTAAACCAAAACCTATAACCTTAACCTAAACCAAAACCTATAACCTAAACCTTAACACTCGTAACCTATAACCTATACCCTAAACCTATAACCTATAACCTAAGCCTAAAACCTAAGCCTAAACCTAAAACCTAAATGTATTCTCAAATCCCTAAACCTAATCCTAATCTCAACTCCTAACCTAAACCCAAATCAAACTTGAAAACCCAAACCTAAACCCGATCCCGAACCCGAACCCGATTTCCTAAACATAAACCTTAACTTATTATCAATTCCCTAAAGCTATAAGCTATAACCTATAAGCTAAACCTAAACCTTAACCTATAACCAATAACTTATAACCTAAACTTATAACCTATAACCTAACCTTAACCTAAACGTAAAACTTAAACCTAAACCTATAACCTAAACCTATAAACTAAAACCTAAACCTAAACCTAAAACCTAAATGTATTCTTAAATCGCTAAACGTAAACCTACACCTAATCATAATCTCAACTCCTTAGACTAAACCTAAACTTGAAAACCCAAACCTATACCTAAACACAAACTGATTTCCTAAACCTAAACCTTAACCTATTCTAAATTCGCTAAACCTTAACCTATAACCTAACTTAAACCTAAACCTATAACTTACACTTATAACCTAAACCTAAACATATAACCTAAGCCTATAACTTAAACCTAAACTAAAAATCTAAATGTATTCTCAAATCCCTAAACCTAAACCTACACCTAATCCTAATCTCAACTCCCTAACCTAAACCTAAACCTAAACTTGGCTGAAACCTAAACCCGATACCGAACTCGAACCTGAACCCGATTTCCTAAACCTAAACCTTAACCTATTCTCAATTCCCTAAAGCTATAACCTGTAACCTATAACTAAACCTAAACCTAAACCTTAACTTAAACCTAAAACCTAAACGTTAACCTATAACCTAAACTTATAACTTATAATCTAACCTTAACCTAAACCTATAACCTAAAACTATAAACTAAAACCTAAACCTAAACCTAAAACCTAAGTGTATTCTTAAATCGCTAAACCTAACCCTACACCTAATCCTAATCTCAACTCCTTAGACTAAACCTAAACTTGAAAACCCAAACCTATACCTGAACCCAAACTTGATTTCCTAAACCTAAACCTTAACATATTCTCAATTCCCTAAACCTTAACCTATAACCTAACTTAAACCTAAACCTATAACCTACACTTATAACCTAAACCTAAACCTATAACCTAAGCTCATAACCTAAACCTAAACCTAAAACTTAAATGTATTCTCAAATCCCTAAACCTAAACCTACACCTAATCCTAATCTTAACTCTCTAACCTAAACCTAAACCTAAACTTGAAAACCGAAACCTAAACCCGATACAGAACCCGAACCCGATTTCCTAAACCTAAACCGTAACCTATTCTCAATTCCCTAAAGCTATAACCTATAACCTATAACTAAACCGAAACCTAAACCTTAACCTAAACCTAAAACCTAAACGTTAACCTATAACCTAAACTTATAACTTATAACCTAACCTTAACCTAAACATATAAACTAAAACTTAAACCTAAACCTAAAACCTAAATGTATTCTCAAATCCCTAAACTTAAACCTACACCTAATCCTAATCTCAACTCCCTAACCTAAACTAAGCCTAAACTTGAAAACCCAAACCTAAACCCGAACCCGATTTCCTAAACCTAAACCTTAAGCTATTCTCAATTCCCTAAAGCTATAACCCATAACCTATAAACTAAACCTAAACCTATAACCTAAACCTAACTTAAACCTATAACGTAAACCTATAGCCTTAACCTAAACCTAAAACCTAAACCAAAACCAAAACCAAAACCTATAACCTTACCTATAACCTAAACCTTAACCTTTAACCTATAACCTATAACCTAAACTAATAACCTATAACTTAACCTAAACCTAAACCTAAACCTATAACCTAAACTTATAAACTAAAACCTAAACCTAAACCTAAAATCTAAATGTATTCTCAAATCCCTAAACCTAAACCTACACCTAATCGTAATCTCAACTCCTTAGCCTAAACCTAAACTCGAACTCGATTTCCTAAACCTAAACCTTAACCTATGCTCAATTCCTAAACCTTAACCTATAACCTAACTTAAACCTAAAGCTATAACCTACACTTATAACCTAAACCTAAACCTATAACCTAAACGTAATACCTAAACCTAAACCTATAACCTACATGTATTCTCAAATCCCTAAACTTAAATCTACACCTAATCCTAATCTCAACTCCTTAACCTAAACCTAAACCTAAACCCAATACCGAACCCGATCCCTAACCCAATTTCCTAAACCTAAACCTTAACCTATTCTCAATTCCCTAAAGCTACAACCTATAACCTATAACCTATAACCTAAACCTAAACCTTAAGCTAAACCTAAACTTAAACCTATAAGCTAAACCTCAACCAAAACCTATAACCTAAACGTTAACCTATAACCTATAACCTAACCTTAACCTAAAGCTAAAACCTAAACCTAAACCTATAACCTAAAACCTAAATCTAAATCTAAAACCTAAATGTATTCTCAAATCCCTAAACTTAAACCTACACCTAATCCTAATCTCAACTCCCCAACCTAAACCTAAACCTAAACTTGAAAACCCAAACCTAAACTCGATCTCGAACCCGAACCCGATTGATGTAATAATGTAGCCTAATCACATGGCAACAAACAAGAAAATCAAGAAAATCTTGCTTTGTTGGCAAGCATACTCGAACTCAAGCATCATAATGCATCTATTTCCACCTCCACTATCTCTTATAGCATAAATTATTTGAGATTTGGATTTATCTCATTTTTAGAGTCATGTCCTAACACAATATGATAATATTAATAGACAAGGTGGATTTGTCACCAACCTTATTCCATGACCCATATAACTTCTCCTTATAGGAAGTTAGGTAGGGCAAATGCAGCTTAAATCCATCAAAGGAGATAAGGATCACCTTTCATATGTTCTCTCTCTTTTCATTTGTTTTTTTCCATAGGATTGTTTGGATGAATGTATTTTATGTTTGGATGGATTTACGTAGTTTGGGTTTAGATGGATATGAATGTGAATATGATGAAATAAATTATATAACAGGTGTATATCAGGAAGAATATATTGTAATAGGTGTATATCAGGCATTTTGTGCCGGGAGGTTGGAAGAAAAAAATAGAGACTTTTAACCTACGAAATATTTCCTAGGTAAAAATCTCATCCACGTTTTTTACCTACAAAATTTTTTTTAGGTAAAGGTATTGTGAAATATTTTTACCTACGACAGGTAAAAGTCTTAGTGGCAGAAAATTCTAAAAATCCTTTACCTACAAAATATTTTGTAGGTAAAGATGGCTTTTACCTATGAAAATAGATTTCGTAGGTAAAAGTAAACAATTGGATTTTTTGTTTTTTCAAAAACTCAAAACACCCTTTACCTACGAACACTATCGGCGGTAAAGATGGCTTTTACCTATGAAATTTCATTTCGTAGGTAAAAGTAAACTTTTCGATTTTTTTGTTTTTTCAAAAATTCAAAACACACTTTCCCTATGAAAATGTTTCGTGGGTAAAAGTAAGAAAAATTCAAAACACCATTAACCTGCGAAAATTTTCGTAGGTAAAGACGGCTTTTTTACCTACGAAAAAGTAAACTTTTCGATTTTTTGTTTTTTCAAAAATTCAAAACACCTTTTCCCTATGAATATTTTCGTAGGTAAAGATGGTTGTTACATAGTAAACTTTTTGATTTTTTGTTTTTTCAAAAATTCAAAACACCCTTTCCCTATGAAAAGTTTCATAGGTAAAGATGACTATTGCCTTGGAAAAATTCAAAACACCCTTTACCTACGAATATTTTCGTAGGTAAAGATGGCCTTTACCTATGAAATTTAGCGTAGGTAAAAATAAACTTTTCGATTTTTAATTTCAAAACACTGTTTAGCTACGAAACGTTTCGTAGGTAAAGATGAAATTCAAAACACCCTTTACCTACAAATATTTTCGTAGGTAAAGATGACTTTTACCTAAATACCCTTACCTACAAAAATTTTCGTAGGTAAAGATGACTTTTACCTACGAAATTTAATCTCGTCGGTAAAAGTCATATTTACCTACGAAAATTATTTTTGTCGGTAAAAACCATATTTCTTGTAGTGTTCGCCTTATTTCTGTCAAAAACCTTCAATTTCTCATGGAGAGACTGACTAATAGTATTATAGTTAACAAGAACATCATCCGCCTGAGAGAGCTTCTGCTTAAGAAATGCCAATTCTTTCTGATGATTTAGAATCTCGAGAGCAATGACCACACTCCGCGCTATTTCTAAGTTCTTTGTGGAGTCATAAAATTGTGATAAGGAAGTGTAAAGAGGCTGAACATCCACATGTGCTAGGCAAGCTGAGTGAACAAGAACTGCTGGAGCACTATCCAAAAAAGGTCATTGAGTTGGATCTTTAAAAGCAACAATAATGACAAAAATCGCATTCTCAAAAAGCCCCAACATAAGACATGGCACCTTTTCCAAGGAGAATTTATCGAAGGCCGTCATCATTGAGTTGAATCCTTCAGATCCGTTGGGAGTTGGCATGACTGAAACTAAAAGATAAGAGGGGAATATAAGTTCAAAGGAAAATATATACGTATTCAATGTTGATATAAAATAAGAAAAGAAAATGTATACCTAGGGTAGGAACGACAGCGGAGACAACAGGAACAGAATGAGTTACAGGCACTGTGAAACTGGGGACTTCCGTGGTCATAACAATGTTGAAAGAAAGTTCCTGAACCCTCACAGTGCTTGAGTCGAGAGTACTTAGAGTGGGGACATCAACTGGATCAAAAAGAAATTCTAGCCTCCGAGCTACCGGTTAAATAGAAGAAGGGCGTGCAACAGGGGACTTGTTGATCTGAGCGGGGGCATCAGATGTTTGAGGGACTGATGGCAAAGTTTCTTCTGGACCGGGAAGAAGGAGTACATTCCCCATCGCTGCCTGAATATTAGACGGTTGAGTCTCTGCATCCCTTGAAGTTGATGTCCCACGAGTAACCATCTCAGCAACATCCACGATACAAGGGGAATAGGAAGCATCAAAAGAAAGAAAAATATTCGCACCAGGACAACCACCGTATTCACCATAATCAAATTTCTCCTCATTATCCAGAGAAGTCTCTAGAATGGGATGGGAAGTATCAGGATGAGTAGTTGGAGCCTCAGGAAGAGAAGACCTCACTCCAGCATCGCTCTCTTCTCCAACGTTTATCTCAGCATTAGTATCTGCATCTAACAAAGCATCTTCTTCATCAGTGAGACTTGTGGGAGAAGATGTATCTTCGCTCGCAGTGTTTGCAGAATATTCTAACGAGCCATCTTCCTCCGACACGGTTTGTTTTCCTTTATAAACAGTCTTCACAGGAAGAAGATGTGCACCTCAAGAGGGAGAAGGAATTGGTTAGGCCAAAACCTCAGGAGACAGTGACCTGGCGCGAGAGCGGGTCATGGGGGAAGTAGCAATGACAATTCGGCGTATAGTCGGAGAAGTTGGGGCAGTGGCACTGTTATGCCCCAAATCTAGGGACGAATAGCTTCCGTGATGCTCTGAATCTAGCACTCGACTTCCATACACCAAGTCCCGAGTTCGGCTCACCACAAGGAAGATTTTCGACTGAATTCTTATATATATATTTATTTACATAATAATACCTAAGCATGAAGATCCATGATCAAAATACCAAGCAACACTCTCCATCATAAGTCTTGATGGTTATAATTATAATGCTTTTCAAAAGGTATACAATGTCAACATTGCCAATTCGAAAAATAGATACAATGCATCGAGAAAGCTAAATCTTCCAAGCTACTCCTGCCCTGAAAAAAATGTGAAATAGGAAGCTTAGGTAAAAAGCCTAGTGAGTACACTCGTGTGTGTAGTGTGTACTACATACAAGCAAGATAAATATGCCACAAAGAAATCATGTGTGATGAAAGGCGTATAGTACGTAAGGTATAATGTCGATGCCAATGTTAATGCAATACATATGCATCATAATAATACTCCGAGTCAATGCTATCAGCATCACCAAGTCATATTTTCATTTCTCCTATGCCACAGCCATAACCGTATACACGCATCCGTAATCACATCATCATCATCATCATATTGTCATGCCATAATCATACAATATCGGAAATACTTGTGAGATCATGAATCATACGATATCAGAGTAAGCGGAAATACTGACAAGTTCATGAGTCATACAATATTAGAGTACACAATACAGATCAGCTATGGAAATGAGGAGTCATAAAGATCCAAATATCATATGCCGAGGATGCAATGTAATATACAATACCTAATGACTTCATGAATACTGTCAGCCGTATCTAAATGAAAAAACATAGTAACCCAAAATGCCATATGCTGCAGATGTAATGCAATATGCGGTGCGAATGGAATGACCATGCTGGAGTGTGAAGTCAGGATGATAGTACGTAGTATTGCAGGCTATGGGGTCCATCATAAGGGACTTTTATCCAAACCAGTCTCATACCTAATTTGGATAGTCAAACTGGATGTGGTAAACTCCTAATTTCAAGTTAGTCGCGCACCCAACCAAAATCTTGGCCATGCAAAGGTACATGTAATAAATAGTTGCGCACCATCAGCCCAAGTGGATAGTGAATGAATGAATGAATGACTATGCAATTCCTGCTCAATAAGTCTACATATCACTACAGTTCCTCTCTGGGATCATCACCGGGGTTTAATACACTCTACATGCAAATCGCCGTCCACTGACACATGACCATGCAAGTGGAACAGACCTCATTATCCGCCTGACCAGTAGTAAGCCAATACCTACTCGACACGTTTATAACAGACCCATTCATGAGCTAGTCAAACTTAGCCTAGATATGCCCCCTACCCTCAGGCGGGTAAGAGCACACCCCTTCCCAACCAACCATGACATAGTGGAAGATGTGACCTCCTGGTATTCGGCACTCGGACACTTATATATCCACTTAGTCTCGACGTTGGGGCGTCCTCTGGTACCAAGAGATTTAAGGATTTTCACCCAGGGCTATTTATGGTAGCCCGATGCTAGAATAAATTTTTGGTGTCCCGTCTGGCCATCCACGATATACCTGTGGAGGCTACGGCCCTGATGTCGCTAGGGCACACAATGCAAGATGCATGAGTTATATAATCCAGTTATGCATCAATCTTGCGCATACCGTGCGCTCATGTGAGATAATATCTGCCTATTAGGGAGTCTCATAACAATCTGCCTAATGATATATGCAATGGTCAACCACATCTCATAACAAACATGCAGATAATACGTATGGGCATGTATTATGATGCTATGCAGTCACATACTCATAATCGGTATCAATAACTGGCATCGACAATCGACCTCGACAATGTGGACATTTAACTAATATTGCCCATCAATGTGGACATTTAACCATCATTGCTCCCAAGGAGTGGTCCACATAGAGCTAAACATCATAGAGGACCCATGGCCCCATACAGAGGCCTAATATACACCACAATGGGCCTCACTCAAGGGCCACATATACACCACGTCAGGCCTCGTTAAAAGGGCCGCATATGCATCACATTGGGCCTTACCAAATGGGCTGAAAATACATCACAATAAACTTCATCATATGGACCGGAAATATATTACAATGGGCCACTCATACGGGCCTAATATACATCACCATGGGCCAGGACCCATGGGCCACAAATACATCACAATGGGCTATGACATATGGGCTGGAATTACATTATAATGGGCCTTGCTAATGGGCCATAAATACACAATAGGTGGGCCTGCACATGGGCCTAATATACATCAACTGGTCTGCATCAATGGGCCACACACAAATGGGCCTCATACTCATCAAGTGGGCTACATCAATGGGCTGCACTAATGGGGCAACCACTTTACTAAACTTTCACATAGTCAGGTTGTCAGTACCACAATTTCACATAGTTTAACAGTCACCTAAGCACCACATAATCATATAGTTGGGCCACGCATTCCCCTTATACCCACATGATTTACGACTATCCTCGTCACGCATGATCACAAGATTTATGAGGTACATATTCAATACCATTTTGTCAAATCTAGTTGTCATTCATCCTGTCAGTGATCATATGGTTAAGGGCCATAACAATCATAAATCCACTTGACAAGTAGTCACACAATTGCCTCAATTTCATACAGTTAGGTGAGCTATAGAAATCACTCACTCACATGGTGTGGTGGCCCACTAAACTTCCACCAATTCACATAACTAGTTGGGCCACCCCAAATCTCAAATTCCTAAATTCCTATGGTATAGTGATCCACATAATTTCTACCAACTAACGGTCTAAATGAGGAATAACCATTACAATGGGTAACATGAAAATGACTTAAATTATAGTAAATATATAGGCAACCCCACATTCTAATATGATCTAATCAAAATAGATGAATGGTTGGTAAAACATGTATATTAGGTGGCTCATGATCGGTTTTTTTTTTTTTTTTTTTTTTTTTTTTTTTTTTTTTAAAAGAATAGATGGATAGATTTCTCACAAACATTACTACAGCTCTAGGAAATATTTAATGGTGGACAAGTGATCGATATTGCTCCCATAGAAAGAGATTTGGATCTGACTGGTCTATGGAACCATACCCTAAAATGATAAGGATGAACCGATGAATGGCTTGGATCTACATCATACTACAAGGTAGAGTCCATGGTCAAGGAAGCATCCTAACATATAGGGGGGTACACTAGAGCCCAAGAATTTTTAATGGTTATTACTACTGTTTCTACTTGCAACATGACCCACCTAAAATTGAGTTCTACTTTATCTTGTGTCCACGAGCAGGAGGTGGGCCCACTTCCCAAGTGACTGGAAAATATAGGCATTGTGGGTATACAACACATGCTGCTATGTGGGCTTCACATGCATCACATTATATCCAGGAAAGTTTTCATTGGTAAGCATGTAATTCCTTTTCCTTATTATTATTATTATTATATTTTGTATAATTGTGAGTCCCATTGACATGGTGGGGTCCACCCCATGAACAGTTTGTACAACAAACAACATCATAGTTGATATCACCCATTAGATGAATGGCATGGCTATAAGGTACATACATCGGGTGGGGCCCTCAACACATGCATGGTCTAAATGATGGATGACCTGGATATAAAATAAATGTAACAATTTGGCTCCGCTGTCCAATGACCGACCCAACTTTGGTGGCAGTTACACATCATGGTAGAACTCAAGGGATTTAATGGTAGGGAATTTTATTCCCATTGTTTCTTATAGTGTGGTCCACCTAAGGCGTGGATCTACCTCGTTCTTTTACTCATGACTTAAAATGGTCTAAAGGAGTGGATGAATGGCCCAGATATACTTTTCATCATCAAGGTGGGCCCCAGAAAAATCTGAGCATTTTTTTAGTACAATTTCCTCTATCCAAGTGGCATGGCATGCATGAGCTTCTAATCGGCCTGATTTTTGATACTGCGCAATGGATGGGGCTAGTAAGATGGATGAATGGTGTGGATTTAGCACATACATCATGGTGTGGCCATGATCAGCCCCACAAAACTTTACCCCAAAGGTGGGAAGGGACCGCCCTCTCTGGACGTCAAGGGAGGATGTCACCTCCTCCATGCCCTTTCTTTTTCTTTTTCTTTTTTTCTTTATATATATATATATATATATATATATATATATATATATATATATTTCTCATCAAGGTGGATCACTTGAGAGATCCAGTCCATCTATTGTTTCCCACTTGGTGGAGGGGTCAGTCTAAGTTTCAAATGCATCAAAATTTCAAGTGGGCCCTAGAAAGTACTTTTATATGTTTTAGCATGTCTTCACATGATTTTTGATGGTGCGGGCCACCTGAGTCCCATGTACGACTGATTTTTGGTGGTGACCCATTTTTAAAGGGGACCCGTCAAATGCACAGTGTAGATGCTCGACATGCATCAAGGTGAGGCCTGTAGTGGGGCCCACTTCCCTCCAGCGTCAGCAGCAGGACGCTACTTGCTACAACGTCAGACGCTGACAGCAACAACATCCAATGCTATTTTTTTTTCAATGGTTTTTCATAAGTGGGGCCCATATCCTCGAGATCCACTCCATCTATTGGATTTTATCACTTAAGACAGATTTAAGAAGCCCAATATTCAGTATTTTTTGACATATAAAAATGTCACAGCGGGCCCTAATAGATTATTACTGTTAAAATAATATTTTTAATGGTGTGGCCTACTAGAGATTTGGATTGGCTTCATTTTTCGGCTCAATGCCTAAAATGAGCTGGGAAATTAAGTGGATGGCATGGATTGAATATATACATCATGGGTGGGGCTCGTTGTGGACCCACACCCTCTTCCCTTCTTTTTCTTTCAATTGGCCACATGGGGGTGTGACTGATCATGACTGCTGCAAGCGGCGTCTAAATTCGGCCTTCCTTCTTTTTTTTTTTTGTTTATTTGTGGTGTGTATGCATGTATGTGCATGTGTGTGTTTGGCCAGCCCAATGGCCTCACATTAGGCAGTTTGGATGGCTTACAAAATATTCTGGTGGGGCCCACTATCAATGGGACCCACATAAAGTCAATAACAATTTTTTTTAAAATTTATTATTATTCTTTTTTTTTTGTGTATTCTCCCATGAATCCATACCATTAATCACATCATTATCATCAAATCATCACCACTATTAATCATGCAAAAAAATAAAAATAAAAAAAGGGAACAAACCATAAGAGTGTAGGGGGGTATACTCACCGTGATGAATTAGATGGATGGTTGAGATAGATGAAAGGGATAGGGTTGATGGCCCACCAAGATCACTCTTCTCTCTCTCTCCATGTGTAGAAAATGGGGAAATGTTAAGGGATGGAGTGGTATTTGTAGAGAAATTGATAAAAATTTGGTTAAGTTAGGCTAATGTGTTTAATATTAGCATAGGCTAGGATTATGGCAATTAATTCATGATTTGTAATTAATGGTGGATTAGAACATGGGATAGCATGGTGTGATGATGTCATACATAGGGTATGGAATGGAGAGGTGTTGACCTTGGAGATCACATGAGAGATGGGAGGTATGGGTGTGTAACATCACACACATGGGTAGAGCTTCTCTCACCCATGTGTGGCATGTGCATGTGTGCATGACATGTGTTGTGCACATGTGTGGAATGGAGTACATGGCACCTTGCGCACATGATACACTAATTATTCTTCGTGGCGTATCTCGATAACGGAGTATCATACAGACGCAAGGGTTGTACCTCCACGATCGTGGTGACGGGGCGGTCGATATGAAATAGGTTTCGAGGTCTTGAGGTTTCGGTCAGTCGGGTGTGCACTATGCTCAGCAAATCCAGGTCTAGCTAAGGGCATCGATCATCATGCACACATGCATGGAAAATTGTACGGAATGGATGGGTTCTTATGGGCACGATTAGTTGCGGTCTCTGTAAGATCCACGATAGGAAAATTGTGGTAACTGCATGTTCTACAAGCCGAAAAGTTGCAAGAGGGATAGGTTATGTAACTAAAGGAATAACAGGAGCAGGACTCTCAGGTTGATTTCTCCTGCAGGAGTAGGGGAAGGCAGAACACCTCCTACAGTTTCAAATTCATTGTAAGGACTAGCCGATCTTTCACTCCGATTTATCAGATCTAAAGGGAGACCAAAAGCAATCCAGCCTTTAAGAGTGTTCGAAGGCTTTATCTCTCGAATGGGCTCTTCCATAAAAAAATTTAGATGAAGTTGCCCCGTGACTGCGGCTTGATCTTTCTCGTAAAAGTACCTGATCCCTTGCTCCAGTTTGTCATTCCTCAAGCGTGGAGGAGGAACCCAGAGAGGACGATCTATGGAAAAGCAATTGCATACTAAATAGTAATGATGACTCCACCATCGCATCCAAGTATATGAAGTTGTTACTCTGTGGTTATACCCTAGGAGGATGAATCGGGAGCCAAAATTTCTAGTCAGGAGCTGCTTCCATATCAGAGCCGAATTGTAAGGACCAACTACATAGCTCCTCATTGTTCTGGTGACTTCCTCACTTGTTTGGGGCATGGCCTGGTCATACCCAAACTGTCTGGCGAATCGACTCGAATAATATGGTTCTCGCCAAAACTCTAGCCCTTCCCATAATGGAAGACTGCAAGAACAAATGCAGAGAAAGAAAGTCCTTTCAATAGGGTCCAAGGCTTAGTTGTCCTCTACGTCTGTCTTCGGCCTGATAATCTAAGTAAAAGGGAAAGAAGTCAATGGATTCCGTACTATCAATTTTATCCACTATCCATTCATATCCCTTATTATTTTCTGCTTCAGAAAATGACACAAAAGCAGATGATCAGGATAAACATAAGCTTTCTCCGTATCATTGTAGGTCCAAGGGAAATAGATGTCGAGCCATCTAGAGAAGTAATGCCATGGAGTGAAGGCAGATGAAGCTCCTAGCGCCGGGCTTGAGCAGTGCGACACGGCATGACCGAAAGCTCGTATAATGAACATAAGACAGGAGGGGCCAGGGAATATCTCTTTATGCCTTCTGTCATTGCACCCACAGCCACAAATAAAGTTGGCCGAATAGAGTCCAAACTTTTTGAACTGAGAAGCACGACTAAGCTTAACCAGTAAGCCAGAAAAGCAGCTAGTTCAGTTTCGACGATGAATTCAGTCAGGCCCCTTATTTTCTTGCGGTTAGCTTCTAGCTCAGCACAGTGACTGTCGGGGAACCTAAAAAAGAGGGAGAAAGAAGGGGAAGGAAAGGTCAGTGAGTAATTCACGTTTATAAATAAGCATTAGCTGAGAAGGGAAGAGAATGTTAAAATGCTTACACCAAGTATCGGGAAAAATGAGCTAGCCATTGAAGGGAAAAAATCTTGCGAACATCAACGAAGTAAGATGTTTCCTGAAAGAGCTCAATGGTTGTTGCTGCAATCTTGGGCACTCTGTTGGGCGCAACATAGGCAAACTCTTAGTTTGAGGGAATATATTCATCAAGAAAAGATCCGGAGATGGGCAAGTCGGCCATCCTATATAAATCACATAAAGTAATACTCACTTCGCCCTACTGGAAGATGGAAAGAATTCGTAGTAGAAGACCAATACTTTAGAAAGCCTTTATAGATCATCGTATCTTTTTGAAAGAAATCTGAAGTGGCTTTTATGGCATGATATAGCCTTGCCGCAGTAAGGACGTCCTTATGTTTCTCCAAAATCGCTTTGGTCCAAGCGCTGTAATATGGGCGAATGGTCTAAAGACCTCGTATTCTAAATTCACCTTTACCCCACAAAGAATCACGGTGATGAAAGCATTGCTGAATTTTTTTGAAGTAATGGGTATAATACAAGGTGTGAGGGTCATGACACGGTGTGAGGAAGCGCATGTATCATATTTGCCCAGTCTTTTGGGTTAAGCCTTTATCTATGACATAGCCCTCGAGAATTTGTGGCTCCTTGATCACCCAATTGGAGATATATAGAAGCTTGTTATGTGTCATATAGTCTGTTGGCTCACTTTGAAGAATTGATCGGTGACACTGAAGTTGTAGAGGAAGAGCGATGGTCTCATCTTTGTACGGGTTGCAAAATTTAATTGCTTCGGTAGCTAGCTTAAATGAATCCCAAGCATTCTGGAAACACCTTCGGTTGTGTTCTCGAATCTTCTCCTGGAAAGCTTCGTCTTAGCTCTTCTCTCTCGGTCGTTTTGGAGCGGACGAGGAAGGAGAAGCCTCTACAGCAGAAGGACTATTATCATCAGTATGATAGTTGGCTGTGCATTTCAACCAATTGTCCCAATCAGATTCTTGTCCAAAGAGGGGTGGTCCCTCTATCTCTTTCATAATTATGGCATTACGAATGTTCTCGGACAAACGTTGAATACGATTAGTAAAATTCACAATGACAAGAGCTGGCTCTTTGAAGGAGTTGTAGTTCTCGCCAGAATGAAGTCTTTTCTGATTGTGGGCTTCTGCAGATTGTGGGTCAGATGGTCCCACAGTACTTGGGGAAGCGAGAGGCCTTTTCGAGCTAGTCATTTGAAACCTACACAGGAGGAAGAAAAAGCATTAAGCTGAAATGAAAGTATCTTAAAGTGTTGAGAAAGAAGAACGAATAAATTTAAAAGTCTGAATTTATCAGCATAAATCGTTGTGCGCAGAGTATTATGCGTGAAGTGATTGTGCACAAAGTGTTGTGCGCATGGTGTTTGTGCGCAAGGTGTTGTGCGGAACAACTAAAGTGCTCAAAATAAAATGCGCAAGGTGTTAAGAGCAAAGTGTTGTGCGCAAGTCATTGAGCGCTACCTGTTGTGCACTGGATGTTTGACTAAGTACAGGAAGAGTTGTTGTATGCAAAGGGACTTTGTGCGGAACAAGGGTTGTGCGGTGCACAACGGGGTTAGCACACAAAGTTAGAAATCTGATGCAAAGACAGTAGGAGCAGAGAGGAAAGTGATGCAAATAAAGATCGAGTCCTGTATTTATAGGCAGCAGGGAGAGATGTTGTGCGCTAACGGTTGTGCGCAAAAGCGTTGTGCAAAATCCATTGTGCGTAAATCGGCCAGCGCACAATGAAAAAAATATGCGCACAATGAAGAAAATATGCGCTCAACGAAGGAGATTAACAAAATAAGTGTTTAAAAGAACTGTTATTGATCCTGCATGTTTATTTTGTAGGTATAAAAAATAAAATGTAGGATTAAGAAAGCATCCGTTGAGGCATAAAAAGAAATGGAGACAACAAAAAAAACATTGTGCGTAATCAGAATGGTCAAAAAGAGTATTATGTTGGAAAAATAAGTATTGTGCTGAAAAAATGGTCGTTGTGTAGAAATGGCCATTGTGCACAGATGAATGGAGCGCATATCGAGTTTCGCATAAAAGATAGCGCATGATGGAATCCGTACTAAGTCGTCCGCACAAAGGTGGTTAGCACAAAGAAGACCGCATAAAATGACGTGGCATGTTTACACATGTGAGAAGGCTATATATACCCCTTGACCCCTCTAAAGGGATCATTAGTAACCAATCGAGAAGTAGAGGAAGATTTAAAGAGAGAGAGGTACAATTATGTCATTATTGTGCGGAATGACTGTTGTGCGGCACACAACACTACTGGCGCACAAACATCATTCATGCACAACAGGTGCCAGCGCGCAAAGGATGTAAGTGTGTCAAGGACGTTAGCTTACAAAAGACACCAGCGCACAATAGGCTCTAGCGCATAATGGGCTCCAGTGTACAATGTGCTCCAACGCACAATGGCTCTAGCGCACAATGGGTTTTGGGCAGCAATTTGCAATACATGATGCTTCCAACAATAATTGCCTCAGCTCATACCATTCCTATTGTTACTTTTCATCGTCATCATAAGTCTGTTTTGGAATCAAAGGAGAAAAGGATGTAAAAGAACTTAGAATATGTAAATAAAGTGATTATCTTTCTTGTTTGCTTCTGGTAATCAATTCAATGAATGAAATTTCCTAAACGAAATGCATTTGTTTCTTGTTCGAAACACATGTGTATCAGGATTGACCTCCTATTCTGATCGAGGCATGGTTAGGTTTATTGCTTTCCTAGGATTAAGAATTAGGATAGTTTGTTTTATTTTGTTTAGTTTTTATGTTAACTCCCTTTACATGATAAGAACTTTAGAACTTCTTCTTCAGGTATATCTTCTTATCACTCCACTTTTATTTTCATTGTCTCATGATGAATTTATTGTTTACGTCTTTTACATTGAGGACAATATAAATTTTAGGCTGGGGGTGTGAGATTAGGTAGACTAATATTTTTTTTCTTAGTCTTAAGCAAAAATCATTGAAATTTTTCAAATTTTTCAATTTCAAAACTCGTTTGAAAAGTGAAATTTTGTGTAATTGAGCATGCTTTGAGTACTATGATAAGATATAAAGTTGGATTTTTGAAAATTTAGAGTTTAATCAACTGAGTAAACTATTGGCTAAGTTCTCCTAATTATTTGATTAAAAAAAAGTTTAAACATCAATTGAATCCAGTTCACCATTCACACTTGGCTCATATTCAATGAAGAATATTAGAATTTCTGATTTCAGCATATGTATCACTGAAAGGTGCTAGGGACCAAGTCTAGACATCTTTATCTACCTTAAAAACAATGAAAAAGAAGGAAAACTAGCTAGAAAATAGTGAGATTGACAAAAAAAAAAAGGCTATATATATATGGGTTTAAATGACATTTTACTGAAAAAGAAGGAAAAGGCTAGAAATAATATAAAAAAAAGGTTGTCGATATAAAATCCAGAAGCTGGAAAAAGAAGTGAAAAGGGGATAGGTTCAAAATCAGTACTTATGTTGATCTTTCCACATTAAGGTGATGAGCATGGTAACATTATGAATCAATAGTTATCATCTATGGAAAGTGAGTTGAGATTCACTAAGCAAACTAGGAATTTAATGTTTGAACACATTTTATTGATTAATCGATGAAGGAAGACTTAATTCATTTGTTTACTCAGGAGATTTAGCTTTGGGTTATTACAGTAAAATTCTTTCATCATGAACTTTTACTCATTCGTGCATGAATACACAAACTTCTATTTAAAAAAGAAAAAAGATTTGAATTTTGAAAATTTGGAATTTTTCTTTGCGCATGTTTTGCTTGGACTAGCAAAATGTTAGTTGTAGGGTGTGTTGAGTGTGAAATATTGCATAGTTCCCCCTATTTATACCTTGGTTTCATGAACATGATAATTTTTAATTGATCTATTTATGCATGTTTTGTCTTGCGAGGTGATTTCGAGAGCTTAAGATGAAAAGGATATTAAAAGCATGGAAATTAATGCTAAAAAATTAGGAGTTGCTGAACTTGACTATTTGATGACATTAAACACAACTTCGATGCCATCGACGTAAGTGTTTGATGTCATTGAAGGAGGCTCGATCCTATTAAAATTTTAAAGAAAAATCAAGTTTGGTCGCTAGACAATTGGGTGCAATTCTCGATTCCATTGAAGAACAGTTCGATGTCATCGATGGCAGTTTGATGGCATCGGTAATTTTAGGAATTTCAGACTAAACTCGCTGGACACTTCTAGATAATTTTTTATTTCATCGAGTAGGTGTTCGATGACATCAAAGTCAGTTCGATACCATTGGAGGAGGGGCGATGACATCGAAGGCTTAAGCAATGCAAAAGGAGCGCAATTTCTGAATTTGAATCTAACTAGGCTTCAATCATTCGATGGCATTGAAGTCCCATTGAAGGTGCCATAGAAGCTGTGCAAAGTGCATAAATTTGAGGCAGTTTCCAAAGTTGGTTGAAAAAATCTTATATAATGGAGTTCTCTGAGGAATTCTAGAAGGTTAGAAGAGTAGAGCAAAGGGTGTAGAAACTTTCAAGGAGTTCTTTCTTCTTCTCTAGTTAGTGTATATATATATATATATATATATATATATATATATATATATATGTATGTATGTTTTTCTTGAGAGTTTTTAGCTTAATCATGTCTTTGGTTGGCTAATCTCTTAACTAGAGCTAAGAGGTGAAGCTTGTAGCTTATTTTAATGTTTTTCTTTCTTTAATTCAAGTTATGCTCTTTATGTTGGATATTTCATAGTTTATGGTTTGAATTAAAGATGTATTTTTTGGATTTACATTGATTTATCGTCAACTATGGGCACAGTAGATGCTTGGGAACTTCATGAATGCTTTCTCTTTTATTATATGATTATTTGATCTATAAAATTCTGTAATCTACCATTGAGAACGGGCATGATAGATGCTTTGAACTGTCTATAGTAAATTCAATAAGACTGTTATAATGGCCGATTGATAATCATGATATATTAAAAGTTTTCCAATAAGCTAAAATCAACATTCCCTTGTTAGATGTCATTAAACAAAATTTGTCCTATGCAAAATTCCTAAAGGATTTATGTATGGTAAAGTGTAAGTTGAACGTATAAAAGAAAGCCTTCTTTGTAAAGCAGGTGAGTGCAATCATTAAACAAAACACTTTCCTAAAATATAAGGATCCTGGTAGTCCTACTATCTCTTGCATCACAGGTAACTTTCGAATCGAAAAAGTGCTTCTCGATCTTGGGACAACGGTCAATTTGATACCTTACTCGTATATGAGTAACTCGGTCTTGGTGAGTTGAAACCCACCAAGACAACCTTATAGCTTGTTGATAGCTTGTTGATCGCTTAGTTAGAATATCGAGAGGTATGGTGGAAGAAATGTTAGTCCAAATTGACAAATTCTACTTTTCGATGGACTTTAACAGCTTGGACACAACCGATCATGAAATCTAGTAGGTAAATTCTTGTCATCTTAGGACGCACATTCCTGGCCACTTCAATGCCTTAATCAATTACCAGAGTGGAGTCATGCAGTTATCATTTGGGAACATGACATTGAAATGAAATACGTTTAAGTTGTGCAAACAACAAGAGGATGAGGATGGGATCTACAAGGTTAACTTGATTGATACACTTATAGAAGAGGAGCCCCTTTTAACTTAATTTTTTGAACCCTTCGAGATTTTGTTGGCACATTTCGTGGATTCGAATGATGACATGATCAGAGAAATAAAGATGACTTGTGAGATTCCATCCTGGTGCCTAATACATATTGGGAGAAAATTTTTTTGGAAAAGTTTCCTTCCATCGTGTTGAATTGTTCACTCAAAAGCACTACCAAAAAAATGAGCTAAGGCTATAGATAAAATCCTTAGCCATAAACCTATGGCTACAGTTTTAGTCTATAGCTAGGCTGTGGCACGACCGTAGTCGTAGGTGCCGTAACAATAGGTCTAGAACCTATGACTACAGATTTAATCCCTAATTATAGGTTACACAGCTACAGATATAATCCGAAGCAATTATATCTGTAGCGAAAACTTCAAACAACTACGGATATTATTTATAGCTAAAAGTCCATAGCAATATGCCAAAATTGAAAAGGCTACACCTGTCAGATTAGTGGCTACGGTCAATATCCATAGCTATTTTATACATTAAAAAATTATATATAATCATTTGTTCATTCAATTACCACCTGTACAACCATTCATTCTTTCAATTACAATCATTCATTCAATCAATTACAATCAATTACAATCCTTCATTCAATCAATTACAATTACAATCCTTCATTCAATCAATTACAATTACAATCCAATTCATTCAATCAATTACAATTACAATAATGCTGAAAATACAAATCTTTGGCTTCATTAGAGAAATGTGCTCGACTTCACCATGAAATTTCAACAGCTTCGTATATTCCATCATCCTACAAACAGTCATGTCATTCATAAATTAGAATGCCCATTGGGAAAAAGAAAGATAGTGAAAGAAGTGCATCATGTATAACCATTTTTTTTCTTAATGAATTTTAAAAAATAAAAAATAATAAAAATAAAAATCAAAGAGGAATGCAATTAACACAAAAGAAATGGTCTCTCCATATGATTATAAGTTTTGGTTTAGGTTTAGGTTATAGGTTTAGGTTAAGGTTAGGCTATAGGTTATAATTAAGTTTAAGTTATAGGTTAAGGTTTAGGTTATAAGTTTTGGTTTAGGTTAAGGTTTAGGTTTAGCTTATAGGTTATAGCTTTTGGGAACTTGATTATAGGTTAAGGTTTAGGTTTAGGAAATCGGGTTCAGGTTGGGGATTGGGTTTAGGTTTGGGTTTTCAAGTTTAGGTTTAGGTTAAGGAGTTGAGATTAGGATTAGGTGTAGGTTTGAGTTTAAGGATTTGAGAATACATTTAGGTTTTAAGTTTAGGTTTAGGTTAAAGGTTTAGGGAAAGGTTATAGGTTTAGTTAGGTTTAGGTTTAGGTTATAGGTTATAGGTTATAGCTTTAGGGAATTGAGAATGGGTTATGGTTTAGGTTTAGAAATCGGGTTCGGTTTGAGATTGGGTTTAAGTTTGGGTTTTCAAGTTTAGGTTTAGGTTTAGGTTAGGGAGTTGAGATTAGGATTAGGTGTAGATTATAGGTTTTAGGATTTGGGAATAGTTTTAGGTTATAAGTATAGGTTTAAGTTAGGTTATAGGTTAAGGTTTAGGGATTTGAGTTTAGGTTATAGGTTTAGGTTTAGGTTTAGGAATTGAGTTTAGGTTATAGGTTTAGGTTTAAGGAATTGAGTTTGGGTTATAGGTTTAGGGAAAGGTTAGGTTTAGGTTATAGGTTTTGGGATTTGAGAATAGTTTTAGGTTATAAGTATAGGTTTAGCTTAGGTTATAGGTTAAGGTTTAGGGATTTGAGTTTAGGTTATAGGATTAGGTTTAGGTTTAGGTATATGGATTTGAGTTTAGGTTATAGGTTTAGGTTTAGGTTTTAGGTTTAGGTTTAGGTTTAGGTTTGAGTTTTAGGATTTGAGAATGGGTTCGGGTTTAGGTTATAGGTTTTGGTTTCGGTTTCGGTTTAGGTTATAGGTTTTAGGATTTGATAATGGGGTCGGGTTTAGGTTATAGGTTTTGGTTTTAGTTTAGGTTATAGGTTTTGATATATGTTATAGGTTATAAGTTTATGTTAAGGTTTAGGTGTAGGTTATAGGTTTTGGGATTTGAGAATGAGTTTGGGTTTAGGTTATAGGTTTTGGTTTTTGTTTAGGTTATAGGTTTTGATTTAGGTTATAGGTTATAAGTTTATGTTAAGGTTTAGGTTTAGGTTATAGGTTTTGGGATTTGAGAATGAGTTCGGAGTTTAGGTTATAGGTTTTGGTTTAGGTTTAGGTTATAGGTTATAGGTTTAGGTTATAGGTTTTGGGATTTGAGAATGAGTTTGGGTTTAGGTTATAGGTTTTGGTTTTTGTTTAGGTTATAGGTTTTGATTTAGGTTATAGGTTATAAGTTTATGTTAAGGTTTAGGTTTAGGTTATAGGTTTTGGGATTTGAGAATGAGTTCGGGTTTAGGTTATAGGTTTTGGTTTTGGTTTAGGTTATAGGTTATAGGTTTAGGTTAAGGTTTAGGTTTAGGTTATAGGTTTTGGGATTTGAGAATGGGTTCGAGTTTAGGTTATAGGTTTTGGTTTTGGTTTTGGTTATAGGTTTTGGGATTTTAGAATGGGTTCGGGTTTAGGTTATAGGCTTTGGTTTTGGCTTAGGTTTAGGTTATAGTTTTTGGATTTGAGAATGGGTTATGGTTTAGGTTTAGAAATCAAGTTCCGGTTCGGGATTGGGTTTAAGTTTGGGTTTTCAAGTTTAGGTTTAGGTTTAGGTTAGGAGTTGAGATTAGGATTAAGTATAGGTTTAGATTTAGGGAATTGAGTTTAGGTTATAGGTTTAGGGAAATGTTAGGTTTAGGTTATAGGTTTTGAGATTTGGGAATAGTTTTAGGTTATAAGTATAGGTTTAGGTTAGGTTATAGGTTAAGGTTTAGGGATTTGAGTTTAGGTTATAGGTTTAGTTTTAGGTTTAGAAATTGAGTTTAGGTTATAAGTTTAGGGAAAGGTTAGGTTTGGGTTATAGGTTTTGAGATTTGATAATAGTTTTGGGTTATAAGTATAGGTTTAGGTTAAGGTATAGGTTAAGGTTTAGGGATCCGAGTTTAGGTTATAAGATTAGGTTTAGGTTTAAGTTAGGGATTTGAGTTTAGGTTATCGGTTTAGGTTTAGGTTTTAGGTTTAGGTTTAGGTTTGGGTTTGGGTTTGGGATTTGAGAATGGGTTCGGGTTTAGGTTATAGGTTTTGGTTTCGGTTTAGGTTATAGGTTTTGATTTTAGTTTAGGTTATAGGTTTTGACTTTAGGTTATAGGTTTATGTTAAGGTTTAGGTTTAAGTTATAGGTTTTGGGATTTGAGAATGAGTTCGGGTTTAGGTTATAGGTTTTGGTTTTGGTTTAAGTTATAGGTTATAGGTTTAGGTTAAGGTTTAGGTTTAGGTTATAGGTTTTGGGATTTGAGAATGGGTTCGAGTTTAGGTTATAGGTTTTGGTTTTGGTTTAGGTTATAGGTTTTGGATTTGAGAATGGGTTCGGGTTTAGGTTATAGGTTTTGGTTTTGGTTTAGATTTAGGTTATAAGTTTTTGGATTTGAGAATGGGTTATGGTTTAGGTTTAGGAAATCGGGTTCAAGTTCGTGGATTGGGTTTAAGTTTAGGTTTTCAAGTTTAGGTTTAGGTTTAGGTTAAGGAGTTGAGATTAGGATTAGGTGTAGGTTTAGCTTTAGGGAATTGAGTTTAGGTTATAGGTTTAGGGAAAGGTTAGGTTTTGAGATTTGGGAATAGTTTTAGGTTATAAGTATAGGTTTTAGGTTAGGTTATAGGTTAAGGTTTAGGGATTTGAGTTTAGGTTATAAGTTTAGGTTTAGGTTTAGGGAATTGAGTTTAAGTTATGGGTTTAGGGAAAGGTTAGGTTTAGGTTATAGGTTTTAAGATTCGAGAATAGTTTTAGGTTATAATTATAGGTTTAAGTTAGGTTATAGGTTAAGGTTTAGGGATTTGAATTTAGGTTATAGGATTAGGTTTAAAATATAGGTTTTGGGATTTGATAATGGGTTCAGTTTAGGTTATAGGTTTTGGTTTTGGTTTAAGTTATAGGTTTTGGGATTTGAGAATGGGTTCGAGGTTTTGGTTTTAGGTTATAGGTTTAGGTTAAGGTTTAGGTTGAGGTTATAGGTTTTTGGATTTGAGAATGGGTTCGGGTTTAGGTTATAGGTTTTGGTTTTGGTTTAGGTTATAGGTTTTGGTTTCGATTTAGGTTATAGGTTTTGGAATTTGAGAATGGGTTCGAGTTTAGGTTAAGGGTGTGGTCCCTGTAAATACTTATATAAACATGGCCTGTCCAAATGGCCAGGCCCCTCCAATGTCATCTATAGGAAATTGATAGCTTCATCATAGTCATAACAGCGGTTCCCTCCTTCTAGGGACCCCCGCTCATCCGGATAGCTCTGACGCACATCTGAGTTTGCTCCATTAATTTCGAGCAAATACATAAACACGGCCTGTCCAAATGGTTAGGCCCCTCCAATGTCATCCATAGGAAATGGACAGTTTCATCATGATCATAACATCGGTTCCCACCTTCCAGGGACCCCCGCTCATCCGAATAGCTCCGACGCACATCCGGGTTTGTTCCATTAATTTCGAGCAAATACATAAACACAGCTTGTCCTAATGGCCAGGCCCTTCCAATGCCGTCTATAGGAAATGGATAGCTTCATCATGTTCATAACAGCAGTTCTCACCTTCTAGGGACCCTCGCTCATCCGGATAGTTCCAACGCACATCCGGGTCTGCTCCATCAATTTCGAGCAAATACATAAATACGGCCTGTTCAAATGGCCAGGCCACTCCAATCATGTGCATTCTTGACAAGAGACGTACCAGATGCTTGAATTTGAAATATGCAGCTCCAATTCTCCCACATGTAACATCCACCTTAAAGAATGCGCATAACCATCATGCTTGAGTAATCAACTACCCACTCAATGAAAAGAGTACAAATACATTTTCATGATTCAAAGAAGGGAACTCGAGGGTTTTCCTTACCTTCCATTGTATGCTTTCAAGGTTTTCCTTACAGACCAACAAAACTGATAGCAAGAAAGAACCCATCAACAACAATTTATATTCAAGAGTGCCTCAAGTCTCAAGAACTAAAGAAAATTTTCTAGTTTAGAAGATGGGTATGTCTAGTCTTACTTCCTTTTTAAATGTAGAGGAGGCCGAATTTGAACAGTAATGTCACATGGGTATTTGAAAGTGGCATTTTACTGTTGTTAATATCTACTAGCATCAAGGGAAGATGTTAATTTTCTCGATGGTTCTCTTAAACTTAATATATTTGGTCTAAACTTTCCTCTATGACATGCTTTTGCAATAGTCTACCTAATAGAACCTTCACAAATTTCAAACAACAAAGGAGGTCAAAAGGAAAGTGATATGATAAAAGGCTCCGATGGTATATGTACCCTGCCTTCAGAGTAAGCATGAGCGGGCATTTGTAATTTCCATCATGATCACCAAAAAGAATGCGATTGAAAGTCATTGTAGATTTTGAAAGAAGTGTAGAAATAGGGTGGTCCAAATATGGTGGTTTCAAATATGGTTGCGAGTATTCCCCTTGCAAAACAATTGTAACATCAAAACTTCAGTCCTTTCAGGAAAATGGATAGTCAAAACAAAAACATTTGGAGCACTAAGAGTACATTTGGAGCACTTATTAATGAACTGAAATTAACTCATTGGCATTCATATCAAATTTAAGTTAGCATAATCAAATGAAATAACCACAAGAATTACTTCCTAGTTTCTAACACAAATTATAAAATCAATAAACAGTGTCAAAGGAATATTCATTCATATAAACAAAAACATCATATAAATAGCCAGGAAGTCGTAAACTTAAGAATAAAATATAAAAGATCACATCCACACATATATCAATAAAGAAATCAAATAAATAAAAAAACCATATATCTATAGTTTCAAACCTAAGAAACTCATAACACAATCTGAGGCATGAAAATATCGTGCTTACAGACAATCCGTTCTGTATCGTGCTCTCCCACCTCTTCTAGAAGCCTCACTTTCAATTGTTGAGGCATGTCCTGTAGCATCAAGTTTCAATGTAGGTCATCCAACCATACAACCATGTGGGTCGAATCATGGGTAGAGGAAAAAAAAAAGAAAAAAAAGAAGAAGGCGCCGGTGACTTGAGGTGCCAATAGAATTGTTAGAGATTAAAATGGTAGCCTACTATTGTGATCACTGAGGCTAAAGACTGTGGAAGAATTAGTAAATGCTCTTTGCATTAGGATCTTAAACTTAAAATTCTGCCAAGCAAAATTACCTTCTTGTGTTGCTTCCTGTACATAGCCGTCCACGTAAGCTTGGAAGGCTTCAACCGGTTATGGAAGTAGTGCTTGCATTTTGAGTTAGAGAAGAGGAACACCTATGAGAAAGAAGAATAAAGGGAGTTCAGGATTAAAACAAGAAAAACTCAGTTCCAAATTCAGTCATTTAGGATGTTTACCTGGGAATCAGGTCGCACAAATTTGATACCTTTTCTTGGGTATATCTTAGCACCACTGAAACAACACAGTTCTGTCCTGAAAAATTCATACAACAAATATGAACTTGATTTAAAACTTTTGCGACCCCAAGATGTAACGCCCTGAAATCGGGGGTCAAGTAGCAACTCAACACCCGAGTTCCAAAACACCACTTATGCAACATAAATGCATATGATTGAATGTTGTCTATGTTAGTGCAATAATCATGAATGGGATTATACCAAAACAGTAATTCATACTCCATATCAAGTTAAAAAATGCAAGCGGAAGACTGAAAGATGAATATAAATGTATATAAAGTCAAAAACATCACAATCGGTCTCCAAGGTATGAACACCTTACTAAGTCACCATATACATGTATTAGTTTCAAAATCAAAATGCTAAAAAAATGGTACAACTATAATGGTAAACCCTGTAGTCCCGTCATCTGAATGGCCTAAGCGAAGCCTCCAGAGAACTGCATGTAGGAGAACTCATCCTAATCATCGTAACAATCAGGCTCAGCCTCCTGCATCTCGTCAACACCTGCATCTAAGACAGAGTCTGGTTGGTGTGTACAACACCATCCCATAACGTGGGGGTGAGTAGCTAACTCAGTGGAACAATGAAGCATAGGTTAACATGCTATCAATTCAGTTAAGCAGTAATGATAAAGCAGTACAATCAAATACTCCTAAATACTCTTATTAATGTAAGTATGGAATGTAGTCATGATGCATGCCCTTGCCAAACCACCCTCGTGCAACACCATCTTACGTTCGCGGCATGTGTTCATCCCTCAGTGCTTCACAACGCCAGACACATGCAGTGCTATGTTATGATCGTGATTACCGAGTTGTTATTAGTCCTTTTCATGCAGCAGTATTGGGAAACTAAGGTACCTCCCTTATGTCATTCCCAAACAATGATCCATTCTAGGGTCATCAGTCTTAGATAATCTCACACGATAATGTGGTTATAGGTCATTGTAAAGGGCTGCCAGGGCTTTTACACGCACTCGTTGCACCGCTTCCCCATCACCTTATCAATACAGGCCTATTTTATACTATGTTTACTACGGGAAGGCTCATCACCTCTCTGCATATTCAGGGTATGCTCGAGGTCACTACAAAGGGCTGTCAGGGCTGTTACACGCAATCGTTACACCACTCCCCCATCACCTTATCAGTGTAGGCCGACAGCTTAAATACAGTGCCCATACCACTGTATTCGGCTCACGAGTCTGGGTTGCTCACTGGTCACTACAGGGAGGCTCGTGGCCTCAGCGTAAGCCGACAGCTCGACCACGGTGTCCCATACCACCATGTCGGGCTCATGAGTCTTAGCAGATCAAGGTACTAAGGTTAATGGGGTTACACTGGTAAGTTTGGTATCTTAGGTTCAAGCAGTAGCGTCCAAACATTATGAACATATATTAGACAGATCAAGTTATTTGACGAGCTTGACTAGCACGAGCGTACAACAGCTGAACGACATGAAGTGTATAAGCCCTTTGCATAGCCTAACCACTGTCACCAACTGAAGTACGGCTCGGGTTCGTCAAACACGTCTTATGTGGCGAATGAATCTCAGCCACGAATTCAATCCTGTTACCGACTGCCTGGATTATAACAAAGCCCCAATCACATTCAAGTCCTATCCAGAAGCATGTATTGTAGTCTAAGCAGAATTAACAAAGTAATTCAAACATGTTAACAAGCATGTTATAAAGCACAACATAAACAGGAAATACAGACACATACATTTCATAAGTAAGCGATTAATTTAAACAACCAACATGGAGGAAATCATATACATCTCTAAGTTAGTTGAGAATCTTATCTCAACACCTACCTAAAGCACAATCATCTAAGTACTTACTCTTACAAGCATTTTCACAAACACTTAAAATACACTTATTTAACATACATAACGTATATTAGCAAAAACATGTACTAGGGCGAATCTTTTCACCGAGTAAGTATTACACATATATATAGCATGTACACACAATGATTAAACACACTTTCATATTTTGTACGTATACGGTATTTTCTACAAAAATACAGAATACACTAAACGCCATATTTTGTATACGTAACTGAATCGCAAAACGAACGTCGCATTTTACATGTGAAATAACACGCAGATCATGAATCTATCATTATCTGACATTGAAAGCTTTGAAAACCTTAACCTATACGTCTAAAGTCTGCACCATACGCCGTAGAAACGTAACGAACTTAACAGAAACTCTACGCTTTCGTCAACGTCAATACGATGACCTATAACACAAGGTAAGCCAGCTACTTCAATACTTGTACCAATAGAAACCCTAAAACAGGTTAGGGTTAGGGTTTTCTTGAAGTCGGAATCGCCAGAAAAGTGATTAGATCATGATGGTTAAGCACGTAGGATAGCAAGGTAGAGTATCAGGAAGAATCTCTCACTCTTCTCACACACTCTCTCTTTTCTCTCTTCTCTCTCCTAGGGTTTCTCTCAAATTCATATGGGCTAAATGATAGAGGGTTTAGGGTCCTTATATAGGCTTAAAACTGATGGAAATGGCCCCAGGGCCAAGGTATACTTAGGTTATGTCCAAAGGCCATCTGTTTCAGCTCAACGGAGCATTTCAGGAGCCCCCCTTGAGCCAAAGGTCGGACTTAAGCTTACTAACTATGGATCTAGGTCGAATTAGGTTTTCATTCTAATCGGGTTCCCAGATCACACGTGGCAGACTAGTTTCAGTTCAACAGTCCCCGAAACTCGATCAGGGTTACAAGTATACTGACCTGTGTATAAAATTTCCCCTGATCTGAGGGTGTATTTGGGTCAGATTCTGATGGTCTGATTGCTTATATTTGGGCCGCAAACGACAAGTCTCAGATTACTTAAATTAGATTTAATTTCTAAAGAAAATCACGTTTTCTCACACTCTTCACTCCGGGCTCAAGCGAATAGCCCCGGAATACTATCTGGATTTGATTTTCGAGATGGTTGTCAAGCCCAAAGGCAGTCCTAATTCTATAACTTTATAGTCATCAGACTTTCGACGTGCGGTCCATATCTGATACGGAGTTTTAATGTGCTCCCGAGAGCAACTGGGTAATGAGATTGATCCTAGATTTCAGGGTAACCTAGCGTCACTGATTTTACAAGTTTTGGGTCTTACAGATCGGATTTAAAGTGGATCAAACAGATTTCGTAGCTAATCTAGTTTAGCACTTAGTTAACTTTGTCTAATTTCTAAAGGATTTGATCCTAAGTGATTTTTGCCTGAGGTGGTACTCGGGCCTTTGTATGGGATTTTCTGAGTCGTTACACAAGAAGTTTTCAATGTTGGGATTCAATCCCTACTATGTGGTCCACTTGAGTTTTGGATCTACTTTTTGGGATCATGACGACCTAGAATGAGCTAAAAAAGTAGACGGATGGTGTGGATAGGTTGGACATCATTCACACATGACATGTTGCTAATTACAAGCTAGTTGAATGAGAACTTCATCATCCAATTAGTTACATGCTGAAATAAAGTTTAGCTCACTCATGATCAAATATGGTTCATAATTTCACCATTTTTCATGAAGAAACATGAAATAAAAAAACATAAGGCTAAGTACAAGTTACAACCTTACAAGAATTCCTAATCGCTAGTTCACAGTAAGATCTCACTTAGTATTAGCAGGGGAACTGCTAAAGCAATTATTGTTGAGATGGGGATCTCCACAAATTTGAGAATTTGTAAGAAACCCAAAAGCACATGATTATTAAATTATACCTATAGGCAAACACAAAAAGTGCCATAGAAATTATTAAACACGGAACCACCGAAATTGAATTGCACATGTTACCATAAATGAGACAATAAACGGTACTGAATTTTCCATGAGACTGGGTACACGGAATAGCATTAGATATTGAGAGAATGAAAGCACATCACCACCAAGATCATGCCAAGAGGACATTTTTATTACATTGTTGTCAAGACTAACTAAAATATATACATGGTGCTGTGAGCTCGACAAGCAAAACAGTCATAAAATGTATCGTATGCATATGTTCAATTAGAATAATGGGCATTCTACTACAATGTGCCTATGAGATACTCATATTTCATACAGATTTTCCAACTACACACACATAAGCCCAATCTCTCCACATGTCACTACATATGTCAAGACAACACAAGTGCAAGATCCAAGTCATTCATCAGGTCATCCTCAAAGTTTTGATGGCCAGACCAGTCATCAGGTGGACCCTAAACCACAGAGCAACTCACTTAAATGAAAGGCCAAGAGATTGTTCCCCACCCTCAAATATGCGCATGAAAGAGTCTCTAAGCACAGAATGGCCAAAACTTTCAACCAGCACAACAAGGCCACCTGTCCTTTCAACGACAACCTTCATCTCTGCAACCCCAACCTAGAATTATTATAGATAGAATGCACATGATGATTCTAGTTGAATTACAAATCAAAACTTAAAGAAAGTGCAGACACATTTCTACCAGTTAAATACATTCCAAATAACATGAGAAAAAGGGTAAAAATATCTGGGACTAATTATTTCAAAAGCAAAGTGCATGCCTAAGTGTGCACCTTAGTGCAAGGTACCCCTAAAACATCCTATGCACGGCCGCAGTTCCAACAAAACAGACCAAAGGCTACACCTCAAGGACCAGTTTCGTCCATTTTTTTTTCTCTCTTTTTCTTTTTTTTCAACACCTAGTTTGTCGACTTTTTGGGAAATGATACAAAGAAAGATGCCTTTGTGTATGGCAGAATTTTTAACATCACATTCACAACCTATAACCAAATCCAGGTTGGGCAAAGGATGTAATACAACTAAACAAAAGCTTCTCCACTCTTGATCTAATAAGAAACTTACAAGGGACCAAGATTTTGTAGCGCAAATGACTACGATAAAGCAAAAACTGTTTTTGCAAGTGTTTATGAGAACTGTAAACTATTAGAGAGTAAAGTAATGATTAAAAGAAAATTGAACTAGACCAATCCAAATCTGATCAAGTGTCGAAGCAAAAAGGTCCAAAACATGTCCCTGGCCAACTAGCTGTTTGGCAAGATTTTCATAAAATTTGACAGCTTTCTTAAAATGACATGCCGCATCCTTGTCAAGATCCTTATGCGCTAGCTCAGACAAATCTTTTGATACAATCTGCAGATACAACAAAAGCTAGTCTACTTTATATGAAAAATATGACACAATGAAAATGACAATCATGATGGGTCCACTGAATAGGTGTGGTGTAAGAATATTATAATAGAAGGAAAAAAGAAAAACTGAGAGAGAGAGAGAGATCAACTTCATCAATCCCTTTCTCAACTATATATTCATCATCATATCACCACCACCATCATCATCTTTCTCCATTGTGAATGGGCCATGCACCAAAAATATCTTAAATAGACAAAACCTCAGACCTTTCAACAGGTGACCACCAAGGAAATTGTTAAGAAAGAAAATACATGAACAATTATCATTCAATCAAGAACAAAAACAAATTTCAATCAAGAATAAAAACCAATTTCAATCAAGAACAAAGCATAAATTACTTCAATAATAGTTCAACATCTTAAGCAAGTTCTCATCTTCTGATTACACAATTTTCAAGTACCTAGATGAATAGCCATGGAACCATTTACATGAATTTAAAAAAAAAAAAAAAACCATGGAACCAGGATCCTGCAATTGAAAAACAGGCATTTTATATATATCAGCCATCTAATCCGATTGAGAGGTGCAATTCAAAAGCCTAGATAGGCCCTTGAACAAGCTCCCTAATCTGATTGAAAATAAAGGCAAATACCAAAGACTCACTTGTACAAGTCTGTTACTAAAATTAGAAGAAATAGGAAAGGTTTAGTGTTTTAACCTTTGTGCGGAGATGGAAGGGATTCGGTGTTGTGATTATGTGGATTTATTGCTGCTCATGATGATGAGGTTCTTAGTGCAATGAATGCTGGATAATAAAGGAACATCACAATGAAATTTATAATAATGGTATCCCTTACCATTGTAGTACATGGCCTGATAGAAATTATAATAATGGTGTCTCTCATACAATGACAAGAACCAATTTCACAAGAAATGAATGATATAGTTCTAGAAAAAGGCACTAAATTACCTGAAAAATGTGAGAAAAGAGATGAGCCCTTGAGATGAGATTGAGCACAATCCCACTGTTAAGTTAGCTCTTTCATTTCTCTCTATACATCTGCACAACAAAAGGTCAGGTCATCTATGTAAACACTTTTAGAAAAAGGGATGCATTAGAGAGCCAAATTCAAAGAAACAAAAAGGAATTCATCTCTGCATAATAACAATATTTAAAACCTTGTTAACACTTTGAGAAAAAGGAATTCATCAAATCACATTATATTCTTTCTGAGCACTCTACTTAAAAGACCTTATGGTTTTGAGGAAATGCACATTATCCTTGAGTTCTCAATCTCAAAGTACAGAATTTACAATAAACTCACGTTTTCAGCATGTACAAGTGGGTCCCATGGATTATTGATCCAGACCATTTGTGTTGGGCCCCACTGGAAAGAAAATGTCCCAAAATTCCTCGACAAGACAATCCTAAACTTTCAATTTCTGGCCTAAAAATGGACGGCCAAGAAGAGAAATACAGCAACAGTTCACATTCGGATCAGAAAATGCAAAAACTGGTGGCTAAGATCTTACAATTCGGGCCTTCACAGTGGGGCTGAGCCGAGCAATTGTCCAAATAATTGAACCATGGGTCCCACTGGTACAAATTGAAAACCTTAGTATGTTTGCATATTCCTTGGGTCAAGGATCTTATTATTCCTCGTGCATGAAAAGGGTGTTAATCACCAACTCGAAGTGCAGGTTCAACGTTTTCAAGATCAATAGCTTGGAGCCGTCCAAACCTGTCACAAAGAATCAGGGTAATAAAATCATTACAACTAATCACCTCAAAATTCATGAGAATAGAACAATGAAATAAAATAAAGAAAATTGTTATTAATTGGCACATTCTCTGACTGCTACATACACCTGTCCTTTATAGTATGTATAGGCAAAAGCAGAAAATATTGTTATATTTATTAATCAGAGTGGGTGTAAATAATGGTTCCCTAAATAAAATGCAATATGTTATTTAAGGTATCAAAGACATTCCTCGCATCTATAGACATGTATGGAAAATGGAGGTTGATAAAGCAGAAATCTAGAATGACAATGTAAAAACAAAGACAACAGAGGGCTGAACATAAAAGAAATAAAAATTTAAATGTTATAAATCAAAAGGCACACAACAGATAGGAACAACCTATGAGACGAAATTACCAACTCAAAGGAAAAAAAAAAAAAAAAGACTGTTCAACATCACATCTTCCTTGCATGTTATTTTATATACAAGCTCTTTCATCTTGCTTACCATCAGCTCCTCCATCCTTGAAACTTCCATCTCTACCTGCATCACAGATTTCTTATTTAATTTGGATAACAAATGGGGCAACTAATAGCTGGGACTCATAGTTAATGATCTCATTCTAAAGCCCTTCTTCCTCCTCCTAAAATGAAAATAAAAAGGGGTAAGTAAAAACGAAAAAAATAAAAAAAAAAATATCAAAAACGAAGATAGTCGATTGCAGTTCAACCTTAGTTCTAAGAGGATGAAGTTGCAGTTGGCGAAGGTAATTCTTCCATGCGTCTCTAGCTTCATCTAACATTCTCTCTCAATAGTCCATGAGGTATCTTCCTCAGAATTGGACATGTTGCAGAAAAAAAAAATATTGATATTACATCACAAGCACAGCACTAACTAATGCACAAACATAAGGGGAAAAAATGCCCATAATGTGAACAAGTAACAAACAGCTCAGCTTTAAGTGATGGTCCACAAGATCCATAAATTGTGTTTTTATTTTATTTCGCTCTTTGCAGAAGCCTATGACTCACTTGATCTAACTGGAAATATCACAATCAAATGGGATGTTATACAATAGACTCATGATGGCTATGTTGTAAGTATTAATATATAGAACACAGCTGCATACTTCTGTTTTTAGCGTTTACATGGCATTCAGAGGTACCCATATGATCAATTTAGTCATGATCTCTCAATATATATCCAGTCCATCTGATTCTCCACAAATCGTTTTGCTACCCCATGCAATGAAGCATCATTTAAAAAAAAAAAATTTATTGGTTGGTCCTTAGCTTTCTTTAAAATGATTCAAAGGCTGCAGATAGTATTTATATTGAGTAAACATTAAAACACTACCAAAAGGATCGAAGTGGCATTTGAAATTCATACTCGTCTGATATCGTTGCTAGGACATTCAGCTATAGGAGTCTAATGAGTAGCACTTCCAGTCTTTCATTGACAATAGAGGAAAACCAATATACTTTAATATTTAATCTCTATGGTAATATAGTTGAATCTATTTGCTTTTCTATTTTTTCTTTCTTTCTTTCTTATTCTTTTGTTTTTTTGGAGAAGTTGTAGAGATTCTCGTATTTGTCTGTTATGGTCCTCTCTATCTGGCTAACATAATTAGGAAAGAAGAAATTTAGACTCTCTGTTTGTAATTAGAGAATTGGGTATACCCAATTAGGACTGCAACTTCGGTTTGGGCCAAACTGAGTTTGGGTCAGTTTGGTTGATGCTGTCAATGTCCTTGAGTTGGTTCGGTTTGGAAAACACCAATCCGATTTGAATTCAGGTTGTGTTTGGGTTGAGCAAATACAGGTTGAGTAAGGTCAGGTTGGGAATAATCCATGGAACTCGGGGCATTCAAACATTGGAAATCTCGAGTTCCATGGAATTCAACAGAGGATTCCACACATCCCAACAACGAGTAAGTGAAAAAAAAAATAGCCAAATTCCCCATTGATGGTCCTTGACCGGATACAAAAGATGGCCAAACAGCAACACCAACATTCTTGCATAAAACACATGCATGGAATATCTTTGAGTGAATCCAAACTACACAACTTGAGACCAAAATCACTCTTTCAAATATGGAAGTTGAAATCCCTAATTCTAAAAATTCTCAGATTTTCAAAATCCTAAATTCCCCAAATCCCCAATTTATAAAATCAGAAAAACCCAAATTCAGGATCCACATTCAAATTTGTAAGCCCTAAAATCCCCAAATCCCTAAATGAGGGTCCACATTTGAATTGAAAATCCACAAATTACTAAATCCCCAAATTCATAAATCAACATTGAGATTGAGAGAGATTGAGAGAGAGAGAGAGAGAGAGAGAGAAATACCTCACATTTGTGAATCTACTTCAATCGAGCTTCACAGAGAGAGAAAGGGAGGTCGTGATTGAGAGAGGAATGAAGGTGGTGCGTGGGTAGGGAGGGGCTTGAACCACCACTTGGCCAAACGAGGATGGGCAAGGAGAGAGAGAGAGAGAGAGAGAGAGAGAGAGAGAGAGAGAGAGAGAGAGAGAGAGAGAGATAAGTGAGGCGAAGAATGAGAGAGGAGTGAGAGGTTATGGGGTTGTTTTCATGGGCGTGAGAATGAAATATGTACGCGGGATTTTTTTTGTGGGCGCGAATGCCCACTTGAGATGAACGATGATGTTAGGGGCTACATGTGGCCCACTATAATGTATGTCATTTATCTATGCCATCCATTAAATTCAACTAATTTTTTAGGGCTTTATCCCAAAGAAAATGAGGTAAATATAAGGCTCACATGGACCACACCAAAAATCAACAAAAGGCACTTAATCTCCATTATTTCCTATGGTGTGGTCCACTTGAGCTTTCAATTTATCTAATTTTTGGACCTAATACATTAAAATGAATATAAAAATGGATGGATGGCTTAGATTAAACACAAAAATTATGGTGGGCCCCATAGAACTTCTAACAGATGTGCCGCTGGCATGGTGGGGTACAATTATTTAGCTACGGATTAAATCCGTAGTAATAGAGCTACGGTTTATATCCATAGCTATATTCTCCCATAGTTCGTAGTCTTTGCTCGTTTTTTTGGTAGTGAAGTGGAGGAACCGAAGATTGATCCAAAGCTTAAACTTTCAGATTCTATGGTGATGATACGATTACTAGAAGAATAATTTATTGATATTCCCATCGACAAAACCAAAGCGAACGATTGTTCTTGCAAAGATCCATAGTTGTCTAAAGATTGCCTAGATAAAGGTGTAAGGAGATGTTCTGGACTATGAACAAACCAATTTAATACTTTTGTGATGCATGTGGTGGAAAATTTTCTAAGACTACTGTCGAAATTTTACAGTGTGAGTATCACTACAGAACATGCCATTGGCAGATTCTCTTGAAAAGTTTATTGAAAATTTTTTAAGATATTTTCCTTAAGATGAAGAATCCATTTTAGGACTGATCTCCTATTTTGATGGAGATTCATTTAGATTTACATGCTTAGTTCTTTTGTTAGATAGTATGGTATAGTTAGTATAACAATTTCTTTTTTGCTTGTTGCACCAACTTAGAGGAATTCAAGAGCTTTTGTATATTCACCATCTCAGGTATTCTCTATCATCTACTTATTACGCTTTTATTGATCTCATATTATTTTCATTGCATATATATCTAACACCGAGAATAATGTATCAATTAGGTTGGGGTGGGATTTCTTTTGGAAAATTCTTCTATTGTGCTTAATTTTTTGAGGTTTTTGGGCTAATTTTTTAAAAATAATTTTGAGAAGATTAATTTCATATTCATGTTGAATTGAAGTAGTATGTATGATTGGAATGATAAGGTACTGATTTATGTGAAAATAGAAATCTAGAAACTAGTGCATTTGGAGAAATAAAATTGAGTTCTTTTTAAGTAATTTTCTGATGAAAGTTTAGACATTGATGAATCATGAATTTCACAATGCATAATTTGATTTTCTTTAACAAAAGATGAAGTTTGATATTAAATGTGATAACTCGATAATCGTTAAAAGTGTAAAGAAACCAAGCTTGATGAACTATGATGATCCATTAACAGGCACAAACCTGTTCATGGAAGACATGGAAGACAAGTAATTCGATCCAATCTGTTCAAATCTTATGAGCTATTGCAGATGAGTCATAATTTTGAATTCCCGAATTTGTGGACAATGACTGGATATTTAAAGCACATGAAGATCAACTGCCCAAACTCCATAGTTGTATTTCTAATCTTAGGTTAGGATTGTCCACAACTTGATGATGGTGATGTATCCCATCAACAGGGCCATGATTAGGAACGTTTGAATTGGCATACTTCTCTCCATGAGTTTCCCACTTCACAGGCTAGACTTCTATATCAGTTTTGTACCACTTAGAAAATTGTGGTGACGCTTCTCATGAAAGGTGCTTCAAACCATCCGAGATATGGATCCAATTGCCGATGCAGCATGCATCGAAATAAAGAAATCTTAACCTTTTAATTATTGGCTTTTAAATGGACAAATTAAAGTAAAATATTGAATGGTCTAAAGTTTAAAGAAAAAAAATTATATAGTTACTACTAACTTTCTAGTACAACCTTTTTATTTTCATTGCTATGCTTGGATATGAATTTAGATTTTATAAAATGCGGTACAACTATAACAATATGGGAAAAACCAAGCTGACCTGATGCATGAGACACATGGCACAAAGACCATCAAAGCAAACTCTCTAAACTACCAAAAGGTTGTTAAAGACGAGCCGAGCAAGGAGACTTGATGACCTAGCAGAAATACTTAACATGGCTCAAAGATAAGGCTCATTAACAGACTATGGCCCGGATGCTGATCTCAACCTCGTATTATGACATTAACCATGTATGCCAACCTTGACCTTGGATGCCGATCTTGAGTTTGGAATGCAAACATCTGGAGAGAAATTCATGCCATATATGAGCAGGACTATCAAGCGAAATCTCAACTAGTGATCATGCCAATCGAGGCATAATCTAAGAAATTCTTGAAAACATATTCCAATTTAATACGAGCCCTTCCATCGTACTTACAAATCTACTCAAATATGCAAGTCGTCTAACAACACATATAAATACATCACCCCACTCAAAAAAAAATAAAAATAAAATAAAATAAAATAAAATGTAAATAAAACTATTCAATTTCTAATTACACCCACCTTGAATCCATATACCTTAGGCATCAGAGGTCCCGGACCGCAACCTATGGGAGTCAAGTCTTTCTCTAGGTCTCGAGTCTTCGTGGGGCATGTGGTATTTTTTTCCCCTTTTTCAATGGGTGCTCACGTCCTATTGGCGTTCATCCTGGAGATTAGTTTTTCTATCTTTATCCTCTCTCAAGTCATCTATAATTAGTCCTCAACTGACCCACCCAGACACTTAGTCAGTCGTGATGTCGACCAATCCGGCCAAGAAAATTTAGAAATCTCATGTGCAAAAGGACCACCACTTGCATTTAAACAAGCCCAGAAAATTGCTACAACATTCTTTCCATACTGACTATTTCCAGTAGTGTGGCTCAGTTGATTGTTGGACGTCTACCATTTTTTGGTTCATATCATAAAATGTGCTAGTGCAACCGATAGACAGAGCAGATATAATGCAGACACATTTGGGTCGCCCCAGAGAGCTTGGGTTTAATGGCAAGTCATGTCGATGCAACACACTGTTTACCAAATCATGTGTTTCCCACTGCAGTTGATGCCCGGAGATCCTCAACGGGAAAATCGTGTGCTTCCAATTCGTGGCTTGAGAATAGACCATTGGGAAGAAAAATGCAGTCTACCGTATGCAATATTTGGAACAGAGATGTAGGATTGGCGTCCGGGATGTACTTGTGTGGGATCTTCCAGCCAGCTCATGTTATAGCCTGAGTCCAAAAACAGGCCCATTACTATATGAAATAGTGGGAATGGGGTTCCTAATAGTCCAAACCTTCATGGTGCCTGCAAAATGGGCTCACTTTTTTAATGTGTTGTATGGCATATAAAAACATCACAGTGGGCCTAGGAAGTTCTTCAACAAACATTACTGTAGACCTAGGAAGATTTCAATGTTGGGTGTCGCCCTCCATACGTGGAATAGGTATTACCCCATCAGGACCTAGCTAGTGATGAACGTTCCAGTCAGGACTCTGTTTGGGCCACTGTGACATATATGTTTTATCTATGTTTTCCATCTATTTTGCCACATCATTTTTAGGCATGAGCCTAAAAAAAGAGAGATATCAAAAACTCAAGTCGACCACACACCACAGGAAGCAATGGGGGTTGAATTCCTACTGTTGAAATTTTCATAGGGCTAGCTGTGATCTTTATTTTCCATCCAACGTATCCACAAGGTCACGTGGACGTGGATGAAGGGAAAACGTAAATATTAGCTTGATCCAAAACTCCAAAACTTCTGTGGCTGGAAAGAAGTTTTCAACGGTGGACTTCCAATCACCACTGACTGATTCCTATGGTGTGGTCCGTATGAACCTTAGAGCTAGCTACTTTTTAGGCTCATTTCCTAAAGGCATTTGTAAAAATGGATGGATGGCATAAATTAAACATATATATGATGGTGAGCCCCACAGATCCCCTATCAGGACCGTCCGTCTCTAGCTAAGTTCCTGTGGGAGTAATACAATGGATGGTATACCGTCAGTCTAGCTAGGTTCCAGTGGGAGTAACACAATGGATGGATGGCATAAATTAAAAATATACATCATGGTAGGCCCCTATCAGGACCGTCCGTCTCTAGCTAAGTTTCTGTCTTGAAACGTACTGGCGTAAACGATAAATGGAATCAATGCTGCACACACATCAGTGTAGGCCATCACAAGTGAACCTTCCACACATAGGTTAAAAGTGTCCACAACCTGATGACTGGGATCTATCCCATCCACAGGGCCACTGAGAGCGTTTGAATTGACATACTTTTCTCCATCTGGTCGCGTTTCCTGGGCTAGACTTTGTACCAATTAAAAACTGGTGGCGGTTCTTCTCGGCATAGATAATTCAAGCCATCCAAAGTATATAGATTCAATTGAGTATAGAGAATATATCTAAATCATGAAACTTTAACATTCTAATCAATGGCCATCAAATGTACGATTAAAAGTGAAATATTGATCGGTCCAAATTTTAAGGGAAAAATAAATTATATTGTTTATCTCCATTATTGTAATTCCTATTGAGAGCCAATCAAGGTAGATTATATATGATCTATATAAAATCCATGTGGTGTATTTGAAGATTTGAAAAGATTTCTTATGAAATAACAGCTAAAACGTATTATACACTACCACGTCAAAGTCTAAGAGGCCGATGAAAAAACAATCGTGAAGAAACAGTTATAAGACAGATGGCAAAGGGAGAAACAGATGAAGTCAAGTAGTGCTAAAAAGTTATGGCAACCGTCAGAACATGAGAAGGATCCATATGATCAGATTATAACTATAAATAATAAAGAAATTAAGTAAGAAAATTCGTTTCATACCAACCCAATCAAACCAAATGTATCATTCAATTATCCATTCAAATTATTAGTTAATTTACATTCCATAGTGCAATAATACTTTAGCTTTCTAGCCAACTAAACTACATTTCTTAGTGTAATTCTTTACTTTCAGCTTATTGTTTACATTCTGTAGTATAATCCGTAGCGATAATCAAGTAGCTGATAGTTTTAACTATAATTTGAGTCAACGCTCGCGTGTTGGATTCAATTCTCCATTTGGAAAGGTATTTTGCCGTTGTTCCTCGCGATCGACTATAAGGATCTCTTTCTCAATTCATTTTATCTGTATTAAAAAGTCCTTTCATACGAAAGGCAAAGGTGTAACCCATCATCAGATGTCGAACCTTGTTATAGGAAAAATACGCCAACCTACTATCAATAGGCCAAGTCTAACACTAACAGCAAGAGGTATGACCCAATGGTCCAACACTCACCTCTTGACCCACTGGAAAAGAAGCTTCATCTCTTGGCTTCAGGCCAAGCCCGACCTCAGCAGGACATAGCCCAGCTAAGAAGCTCAATCCCTCAGCATCGGGCCGAACTCGGCTGAGGAGCTCGGTCCCCTTGCATTAGGCCAAACCCAACCCCAACATTAGCTCGAGCTCGAACTAACCGACATCCAGTCGGTCTACGATCCATGATGGAGATCATGAAACTATCTCCAACACGGTCCTCCTTGCTAAAGATCCAAAAGGATCCTCGTCGCGCGTAAACTCAGAATCCTAGTAGGATTTTATCCCTGCCAAAACAGGGACGATCGCACCCTATGCCTGCCTCTTCCCACTTATAAATAAGATGATCCCCAGAGGGGACATGTAGGCATAAGCCCTAACCCTTCTACACTCCACTAGACCCAGATTCCTAACTTTGGCATCAGAGGGTTCCTGACATACGGGTCAGGGTCTTCTCTCTTTGTTCTTTGTGCAGTTTCATGAGCTAGGGAGGGCTGACTGAATTTCTGGTTCAACAATTTAGCGCCGTCCGTGGGAATGACATTCGAAAGTTGTTCTTACTCCATCACACTCCGATGATGGCGAGAGGAAAAATGAAAGCCCTGGCCACCCCAGGCACACTCGACTTGGTATAGCCGGAGTAGTTAGCCAGCCACAGAGGTTCCTCTTCGCAAATACAAGCCGGTTCCGCACCTGCGGGCCCGAAGCAACGATCCTGCGGCCGTGGAGGTCTGCTTATGTTCCTCGAACGATAAGTCGAGGCATTAAATAACAACATGAGCTTTATGAACCAATTGTTGGAGCAATTGCAACCCCACCCGACCCAAGGGGCTGAGCATGTTTCGGGACGGATGCTCCTAGAGACTCATGGTGCATCTGACGCACCTGCCCGCTTCCAAGGTAGATGGGACAACGCCTCCAATCCCGTACCTTCCTAGGTCTCTGGTACCATCACCCTAGCAAAGACCGACCTATACCATGAGTTGGACAAAAAGATGCACGGTAAGGCTTCTGAGGCTGCAGACGAAGAGATAGTCAAAAGCGAGAGCCCCTGGGAAACTGAGCTCAATGATTTGCAAGGTCAAATAGGCGACATGTGGCAAGCCTATCGGTCGAGCGTCCCTACCCCAATAGAGGCAATGTTGGAGGAAACAGAACCGCCCTTTACCACCGACATAATGATCGTGTAAATCCCTCCCATGTTTCGAATGCCCTAAATCACCCTGTACTCAGGGACTACCAATCCTACTGAACACCTAGAATCGTTCAGAGCATGGATGGAACTACACTGCACACCAGATGCGGTTATGTGCCGAGTGTTTCAATAACTCTGACCGGCCCAGCTCGGATGTGATTTCGACAGTTGAAGCCACAATTAATCAGCTCATTCGTGCAACTCAACGAAGCCTTCATCGCTAACTTTATCGAAGGAAAACAGAGCCTCAAACTAGCGTCCCACCTTCTCCATGTCGTCCAAAACGATGGAGAACTGCTAAAATATTACATTAAGCATTTCAAGCTAGAAGAGCTACAAGTGCAAACACACTCAGAGGAGATTGCACTAACCACGATGACGAGAGGCCTACGGGATGGAAGATTTCTCTTCTCACTCGACAAAAACCCTCCTACATCTATGGCCGACCTCCTCAACAGAACTAAGAAATACTCAAACACCGAGGAGATCGCCAACCTACGACGTGCTTCTTGGCAGAAGGGAAGCTTGGCTGAGAAAAAATGGCTTAAGGAAGAGCCAGCTCCAACCGATGGTAGCAAGAGGAGGAAAGAGGATGAGCACCGAAGAGGGCAATGCTCGAGTAGACGACCTGACAACAGGTTTAGCTCATATACCCCTCTCAACACGATGCTCGAGCAAGTCTTCATGGAAGTCCAGGACAATCGAATTCTGAGATGGCCGAACAAGATGAAATCCGACGCCGACCAACAAGATAAAAGAAAGTATTGCGCTTTCCATTGCGACCACGGCCACTCGACGGGCAACTGCTTTGACCTAAAGGAAGAGATCAAGGCTGTCACGCCTCAAACCTGGAAATCGGGATCACAAATTCACGATCACCGAATCCAGCGCTGACAGCCTCCGTAGTACCCCCATTCTTGGCTCACAGCATCCATACGCCAGATTCCGATCCTGGGATCCTACAAGGAGGATTTTTCCAATCTACATTTAACTCGTAAGAAGCATAACCACAAGTTTACCCAAATCACAAAGGCAACACCATCATCACATATCCACTAATATAAACATTTAAATACAATGCTGAAAGGGAAATACATGTATCAAAATCAAAGCTCCAAGAGACCGCTGCACACTCTAAGCTCAACGTTGCTGCAACCTAACGCCACATGTAAACATCTATCGTACATAAGCTTATAGAAAGCTTAGAGGGTGGTGAAAGTGTGTGCACAAAATAAGTGCCAAACATATAAATATCAGAGTAAGTGGAAATACTGTCAATCCATAAATCATACAGTATCAGAGCAATGTGGAAACATGCTGCTAAGTCCATAAATATCATCAGCCTCATCTAGGCTATGTGATGCAAAAACATAATAAGCCAATATCATATACTAAGGAAACAATGTAGATCAACTATGCAATGCGGAGACATAGTAAACAAAATATCATATACCGAGTTCACAAATACTGTTAACCTTAATCAGGTTATGCAATACATAAGCACAGTAAACCAAATACTATGTGTTGAAGATGCAATGTAATATACGATACGAATGTAATGACTAAGCTGGAGTGTGAAGTCGGGATGATAGTATGTAGTATTGTAGGCTATGAGGTCCACTACAAGGGACTTCTATCTAAACTAATCCCATACATAAATTTGGATACTCAAACTCAATGTGTTAAACTGCTGATCTCATGTTAGTCGTACGCTCCAACCAAAATCCTGGCCATTGTGATGGTACACATAATAATTAGATGTGCACACTAGCCTGAGTGGATAGTGAATGAATGAATGAATGGTTAAAATGCTGAGTATGCAACTCCTGCTCAATAAGCCCACATATTAATATTGTATATCTCTGGGATTATCACCAGGGTCTAGTACACTCTAAGCTGGCTATCGCCCTAGCCGGTCACATAGCACAACAAGTGGAAAAGACCTCACAACCCGCGTGCCAGTAGTATTCCAAATGCCTACCAGCTCGTCAAACTCATCCTAGCTTATAGCCCCCTCACTCGAACGGATAAGGCTACACGCCCTCCCAACCAATCACAACACAGTGGGAGATGCGGCCTACTAGTACTCGGTAATCAGGCACTCACGTATCCACTCGATCTAGATGTTGGGGCGTCTCCTGGCCACGGAGGTTTAAGGACTTTCACCCACGAACTTCCAAAGTGTCCAGATGCTCGAACCAAACATTTCCATTATCCCATCTACCCATCCACAACATGCCTGTGGAGGCTACGACCTTGATGTCGCTAGGGCGTACAGTAATCACAACACACATTGCAAGATTCATGAGTCATACAATCCAGTCATGAATGTTCAACCACATCTCATAATAAACATGCAGATGATGCATATGGGTATGTACATGATGCTATGCATCCACATACTCACAATCGGTATCGACAATCAACAATGATAATCAGCCTCAATGATCGACCTATACAATCGGCCTCGACAATCGGTCTCGACAAATGGAATCGGCCTCGACAATCGGAATTGGCCTTGATAATCAGAATCGGCTTCGACAATCGGAATCTGCCTTAACAATCGGACTCGGCCTGGATAATCAGAATCAGCCTCGACTAGCGGAAGTGACCTCGATAATCAGAATTGGCCCCAATAATCAAAATAGGCCTCAATAATCAGAATCGGCCTCGACAATCGGAATCGGCCTCGATAATCAGAATCGGTTTCGACAATCGAAATCAGCATCAGAATCGGCATCGATAATCAGAATATGAAAAGGCCGAGCTAAGAGTCTAAAGGGGCAGTGAGTAGGACTATGCCAAATTAAAAATTAAATGTAAAATTTAAATAAATATAAATAAAGATAGCAATTAAACAATCCGACAATGCAGAAATGAATAGCAACCTCAAATGTACAAGTATTGAGAGGTTGATACAGATGTTGTTCTAAGGACAACCTTACACCAAAAACTAATGGTTTATGGTAGGACAACCTGATTCCTAAAATGGTTTGTGTATCAAGATCTCAAACTGATACAGAGGAATAAAGAATAAAATAGCAAAGAAGGAAACTAAGCTATTACAACATTCCCACACTTGCATAAAAAGAATTACAACATTCTCCACAATTGCATAAAGAAAAATTACAACATCCACAAAATGAAATAATCAATTAATCACCACAAGACCAGAAATTATAGTGGTTCACTTGTGTGTACACCAACTGTTTAGAAAAATAGCCACACAACTACTCCACTCCTAATATCCTCACATAGTGGATATTAGCGTTCACTATGAAATAGGTTTTTCAAGGTTCACCTAAAACCCTCATAATTGTGTCTTTCAAGTGTGCTTACACAATTCAAAAAACCTCACACTCTGAGTTTTCTAGACCACCTCAGACAAACCAAAAGAAAGAGATTTTTCTGGCATAATCTCAATGAAACTAAAAGAATGAATTTACAAAAATTGTAAAATACTTATCTAGATATTCTCCTTTGTTGCAACCTGGAAGAACCAATTCGGAGTAGAGGTTCAACGTAGATGTTCAATGTTTACATTCACTTATGAAATGGTTCTAAGTTCTAAATTGATTTTAGATTAAATCACCTTGGGCTAGCTTGATTTAATTTTGATTCCAAGAAATGGGAAAACTTTAATCCCTTCTTCAAATAAGATTGGAATGTAAAATATAAAATCAAATGTAAAAAGTTAATTAAAAAGAATATCAAATAAACACTAAATAACTTAAGAATATCACTAACTTATCTCTTAGAGTGATATCTTGATTTTGCTTGAATTGGATATCAAACTCTGAAAATTGTGCTCTATTTATAAGTGTAGAAATCGTTCCTTCGATTGGCCTAGAGGACAGCTCGACTGGTCGAAGGACCAACAAACTTTTGTAAATTTGGACGCGATAAGATCAGGTCATTCTACGACTAGTCGAAGAGCCTGCTCGATTGGTCGAGTGGCCTCCACGACCGGTCGAGTCCTGTCCTTGACTGGTCATGTGGGACTTATTTTAGTTGCTGGACTTTGAGTCGAGCCTACTGGACTGGTCGAGCACTGTTCGCTCGATTGGTCGAGCAGTTTCCAGGACTGGTCGAGGCTTTAACAAAAATTTTTGAAAATTAGTAACAAACTTAAGACTAGTCGAGAAATTTCTTAGACTGGTCGAGCCAGTACTAGGGCTAGTAGAAAATAGTCTAAGACTAGTTGAAAAACAGACTATGCACTTATAAAATGATCCAATTAAATTATATATTTAAAATGACTTATCTTATGGTCAATCTAAGGTCATTCATACCTTATAAGCGATATATGAACATTGAATCTTCTTTTGCTTCAGTCGATAGTAGTTCTTTGAAGTTCACGAATTTTGAGATCTTAACATATGATGAAGCTTGAACTTGAGACATTTCGAAGCTTGAATTTGAAATACATTGAAGCTTGAGCTTAAGGTACTTGAGTTGTACTTCACCTTGAGCTTTGAGTACCAAAGTAAAGACTATTGTCTTGCCTTAGATGAAGCTTTGAAACCTTGAACTTTGAAGCTTGAAGGAGTGAACTATCCCATGGTATTATACTTGAGCATGTATATCTCTTAATCTTGCATTTGAAGTTCTTAAGGTAAAGACCTTTGTTCTTGTACATGAGATGCACAGTCTTGAAAATGTAGATAAGCTACACAAGACATAGATTCCAAGAGATTTTAGCACTACAAAATTTGACAATCATAAGAGCTAGAAAACATAGCACTTACAATCTCCCCCTTTGTTAAATTTGTGACAAAACACACTTTATTAAAATAAGATAAGCATAACACTCACAATAAAGAATCATGCATCATATATGTAGAATAGTGAGTTATGCACTGATTACAACAACCAGATTAAACCAATAACCATAAGCATTAATACTCCACATCAATACTCTCCCCCTTACTTACTCCCCCTTATAATTACAATCACAAAAAAATGTGACCTATCCACAATTCCACATTTCACAAGCATGATAAAATTCTCCCCCTTTTTTATCACAACATGACTAAGGAAGGAACCATTAAATGAGAATGAAAGTAGATAAATAATGAAGTAAATAGAAGCGTAATGAAAGAAGTTCATATAAGATCAAGAATACCAAGTAACTAGAACCATAAGAGAGCATGTTCAAGCATGTCTAACCCATAAAATAAAAGAAATTCAGGTATCTTAAAAGTTATTACAAACCAAATATTCAAATATTAATCTGAACCCGATGAAGGAGCAGGGATGGTAGGATCAATTTGATGAAGTCCATTGTTAATGCACCTAAGATATTTGTGCATATATTTGAATTGCATATCATGGGACACATTCATGTTTTCAACCTTCTCCTCAAGTGAGCGCAAACATGTATCAAAGTTAGATGAATGATAATCAGGATCATCTGCTAAATCGGATTCGATTTCGTAAAAAATATCATTCATATTGATATCATCTGGAGGCAAATCACCTTCCTCTTCATTTGCGGCATCAGCTCCACCAGTACCCACATTAACTTGGCCTGGGGCCAACTTTAAATTCATCTTGTTAATATTGGAGTTGTTGAATGGTAGGTGGTGAATGGGAGCTTCTCCAATAGGCATAGCCACTAAACTATGGTTGGCCAACACAGTCATAAGATAAGCGAAGGGAGTGTCATTGTGTCCTGGATGGAGACAAAACTGAATGATACAATGACAAACCAAGGAAGGAAGACTTACAGAGGTTCCAGAAATGATGGAATGGAGAATATGATCCATGAACGTAGTGAGTTCGGTTTTGTTACTAGAACGACGATAGACATTCGAAATGAAAATCCTGTGAAGGATTTTGTATTTGGGTAATAAAAACTTTGAGGCAAACTTATTTCCAGCAGTATTCCATTCCGCATCTATATTGTATAAATCTCTAGTGAGCATTCGCTTCTCATTTTCAGATGGTTTTACCACTAGAGTGCTAATGGGAATACCTTCATCATTGACAGGTAAATCCATTAATCCAGAGATAAGATGACGATCCACATTAATTAGACCTTTTCTGGTCGCAACAGTAAATGTCATATTTTCAGTAGAAAAATCAGTAATGAAAGCATACATAGCCTACGCAATGGAGCTGTATGTTGGCCCATCCCAATGTAGTATGTTATCTTATTCTACAGACTGAAGGAGAGGAAGGATATCAAATGGAGCCAAATGATCAACATTAACGGGTCGTTCTACTATAACATTGCGCAACCGAATATCCCGCACATAAGTAGGATCATCTTCGGGTGACCGAAGGTGGCGCACTGTGATAGGAGTCGACCGAGATGAAGAGGGACCACAAGATCCTTTCTTCTTGGTCTACCTTCCATATGCAATAAAGATATCAAGAAAAATGGAGATTATAAAAGAGGTAAAGTGGGTTTCTAGTAGATCAAAATTTTTAGTAGAAAACCCTTAAAACCAACATAAAATAAGAAATAAATCACATAAATAAAGAGAATGAAGTGCAAAGACTAGAATCTACAAGAAAATTGAAAATAACGCACTAACCACGTAGGAATCGAAGATAGGTTCGACCGGTCAATGTAAGAGCCGTTAGAAAAGATAACCCAAATGAGGAAAAAGTGATTTTTCCCCCAAATAAAGCACCAAACCCGCAACTCACAGCTAGTCAAGTACATTCTTGACCGGTCGTGCCACGACCGGTCGAGTATGTACTCGACTGGTCGTGCACAACCCAAAATGTACAATTTTACACAAAATTTGAAAATTAAAAATTTAAAGCAATAAATATATACATTATGATACAGAAAGACATGAATTATCAATTCATATTACACATACCAATATCAAATTTCAATTTAGAAAACCTGCTTTTGTCGAGCGGTTTTGTGAATATGTCAGCTAGTTGATTCTCGGTAGGAATATAATCTAAGGAAATTGTCTTGTCTTCCACTAATTCATGAATATAGTGATATCTAATGTCAATATGATTGGTTCATGATTGTTAGATTGGATTTTTGGAGATTTTAATTACGCTTGAATTATCACAATATGAAACCATAATATCTTGTGCAATTCCATAATCACTTAGTATTCTTTTCATCCAAACAAGCTAAGTGCATGCATTACCTGCAGCAATGTATTCAGCCTCAGTTGTTGAGAGTGAAACAGAACTTTGTTTCTTACTTAACCAACAAACTAAACAGTTTCCTACATAAAAATAACCACCACTGGTTGATTTTCGATCATCAACGTTATCAGCCCAATCAGCATCCGTGTAACCAACTAATTGCACACTAGGATCATGTGGATACCAGAGACCAAGATTAGTTGAACTAGCAACATATCGCAAAATGCGCTTAATAGCAATTAAATGTGACTCTTTAGAGTCAGATTGATATCTAACGCAAATTCCTACGCTAAATGCAATATCAGGTCGACTCACAGTTAAATAAAGCAAACTACCTATTATACTACAATATAGCTTAGGATCCACACTCTTACCTGTAGAGTCTTTTGAGAGTTTTAAAGTAGTACTCATTGTAGTATCAAAATTTTTTCCACTCTCAAATCTGAACTTTTTAACTAAGTTTAGAGCATATTTGGTTTGAGAGATAAAGAAACCATCAGGTTGCTGTTTAACTTGCAATTCTATAAAATAATTTAATTCTTTAACCATGCTCATTTCGAATTTAGACTTCATAAGATCTGCAAACTCAATAGTCATGTTAGCACAGGTAGATCCATAAATAATATCATCAACATAAATTTGCACTATTAAAATTTGATAATTATGTTTCTTTACAAACAATGTCTCGTTAACACTTCCCATTATAAAGTTATGACTTAGTAGAAACTTAGTCAACTTTTTGTACCATGCCCTGGGAACTTGTTTCAAACCGTAGAATACCTTTTTCAGGCGGTAGACATGATTAGTATTCTTAGGGTCTTTGAAACCCATTGGTTGTTCAACATACACTTCTTCATACAAATTGCCATTTAAAAATACACTTTTTACATCCATTTGGTATATTTTGAACTTTCTAAAGTATGCAATGGATATAAATAATCAGATTGATTCAAGACGAGCTATTAGGGCAAAGGTTTCACCATAATCGACGCCTTCAATTTGAGCGTCCCCTTGTATAACTAACCTTACTTTGTTTCTAATAATATTACCAAATTCATCAAACTTATTTTTGAAAGTCCATTTTGTTCTAATAATGTGTTTATCTTTTGGTCTTGGAACTAAGTACCAAACATCATTTCTGACAAATTGATTGAGCTCTTCTTGCATCGCAACAATCCAGTTTTCATCATAAAGGGCTTCTTTTACGTTAGCTGGTTTTATCTGAGATGTAAAGCACATGTAATTACACATATCTTCTAGTTATTTATGAGTGTGCACACCAGTGAGTGGGTTTCTAAGAATCTGATTAGTTGGATGGTCTTTAACAGTCCTCAGTTCAGAGTTATTTTGACTTGATGAAGTATCTAGTTTATCAAATAGAAGAACTTCATCATTTTCTGAATGTGAGACAGGTGTATTCAAGTGATTATCAATAACCACATTAATGGACTCTTAAATTACACCAATCCTCTTATTAAGAACCTGATACGCTCGACTATTCAGAGCATATTCTAAAAATATCCCCTCATCACTTTTAGTGTCAAACTTACCCAGATTTTCTTAGTCTCATAAAATGTTGCATTTGCTGCCAAAAACACGAAAGTATTTGACAGTTGGCTTCTTATTAAACCACATTTCATAAGCCATTTTACCATTTTATTTTTTCATATAAATGCGGTTAATTATATAACAAGCAGTATTTATGGCTTCGACCCAAAAAATTTTAGGGAGCTTCATACTATTTAACATTACATGTCATTTCTTGAAGCACTCTATTTTTTCTTTCTACTATACCATTTTGTTGTGTGTTTTAGGTGCAGAGAATTCATGTGATATTCCCTTATCACTGCAAAAACTTCTCAAAATGCCTATTTTCAAATTCTAAACCATGATCACTACGAATCTTAGAGACTTGTGATTCTTTTTCAGTTTGAATACGTTTAAGTACCCTCTTTACTTCATAGAGAGTTTCTAATTTGTCTCTTAAGAAGACTACCCAAGTGTACCTGGTAAAGTCATCAACAATTACTAGTATGTACTTCTTGCCACCTCGACTCTCCGTTCTAGTTGGTCCAATAAGATCCAAGTGGAGAAGTTCGAGCGGTTTACATGTGGCATTGGAGTTCACCTTTTTGTGAGCACTCCTGGTTTCTTTTCCAATATGGCATTCGCCACATATTTTGTCCACTTTCTATATTTTGGGTAAACCTCTTACTAACTCTCTTTTGCTCAATCTATACAAGTTGCAATAGTGTACATGTCCAAGGTGTTTATGTCATAATTCGGTCTCATCGGTATGGACCATGTAACATGATAGATTAGATGAGCTTGAATCACTCACAATGTAGCAATTTTCAAAAGTTCTGTGACCAGTTAATATTACAGAACCATTTTTATTTAGGATTTCACAACCTTGGTTAGTAAATTTTATACTATGATTATTATTGCATATTTGAGAGATGGTTAATAAGCTGTGTTTTAACCCTTCAACATATAAAACATTCTCAAATAGAGGGAGGTTAAAGAGTTAAACCCTACCTTGGCCAACAATCTTGCATTGCTACCATCACCAAATGTGATTGAACCATCAGTCATATTTATAAGATTGGTGAACAGACCCTTGTGGTCTATCATATGTCTAGAGCAACCACTGTCTAGGTACCACTTTGAATGGCTTGAAGCTTTGAAAGCGGTGTGGACAACCAAACAAGTAACCTTAGGGACCCATTTCATTACAGTCTTGGGTTTAGGAGTATAGTTAGTCTTCTTATGTTTGTAGTTGTTATAAGACCGACTCACTGAGTTAAATTTTAAGATCTCCTTAAGTAAGTCAATGATTTTCTCAGTTGAAGGATTACGATTCTGATTTTTATAATTGATATGGTTGCTTTTAGGTTTTAAGGTTTGAAAAGTCTTAGCATTTTTATAATAGTTTTGATTCAGACTTTTCCCTTTTGAGTTTGAAGACTCCCCTTTCACAAATTTAGGTGGAGTATTCTTATATTTGGGAGGAATACTTTTGTTGTAGCCCAATCTAGATCGATCCCCACATTTTCTGGATCCGGATAAGAGTTTTCCTAACTTGGGATCACCTTGGGCATACCTCCATGTGTCTTTTAAACTCAAAAGTGAAGAGACTTCAAGTTTTAGCTTTTCATTTTCAGATTTTAAGTTTTCAACTTGGGAGTTTTTAAAATCTAAGTCGCACTTAGTTTTTTCAAAATAATTTGAAATGTGAGATTTTTCTAAAATAAGATTATTAAAATTTTCTTTAAGTTTTGAAAACTTTTCTTTTTGAAGTTTTAGTTTTACATTAATTTTGTAACCTTCCTTGTATAGGGCATTATAAGCATCTTGAAAGTATTCTTCATTTTCATGATCATTATTCATATTTCCTTCACTAGTTGAATAATCATTATCTGAAAAAGTAAACTTGGCTAGAGTCATAAGGGCTTTAATTCATTACCCGACTCGGTTTCAGAATCTTCTGACTCAGAAGAGGCTTTAGAGCAGAAGGATTCATCCCAAGTAGCCAACATACCTTTCTTGTTCAATTTATCCTTTTTAGGACACTTGTTTGCTAGATGCCCATATTCGTGGCAGTTGTAACATTGACTGTCTTTTAAAGATTTCCAAGTTTTAGATCTAAATCTTTTCTTTTCATTAGGTTTTTCTAAATCAACCCTCTTTTTACTTTTGAAAATCTTATAAAACTTTTTAGCTAAAAGGGCCATATCATTTTCAGAATTTTCTAAATCAGAATTACTATTTTCTTGAGAAATAAGTTTAGAAGATTTAAGGGTGATGGATTTACCTTTAGGAGCTTTAAAGCTTAACTTATAGGTATGTAATGAGCTAACTAATTCTTCTACTCTCATATTATCCGTATCACGAAGTTCCTGGATCGCAGTCACCTTTGAATTGAATCATTCAGGCAGTGAGCGTAGTATCTTTGCACAGGCTTTACTTTCTGGGATTCTATTACCGAGACCCCACATAGACTTGACAATGTCATTTAATCTTGTATAAAAGTCTATGAAAGTTTCACTTTCTTCTATACATATTTCATCAAATTTGGTTGTGAGGATTTGGACTTTAGATTTTTTGACAATTGTTGTTCCCTTGTGTGTCATTTTTAAAACATCCCAGGCTTGCTTTGTAGTATCATAGGATGTAATTCTCTTGAATTCATCCGGTGATAGTGCGCAAGTAATAGCATTTAGAGCCTTTACATTGACACTACTCTCATTCTTATGAAGATTGGTCTAAGTAAAATAAGGTGTTACTTTTACAGTTACAGATCCATCGGTACCAGTCACTTCAGTGGTAGGAGGGGTCCAATTGGTCACTGTGGCTTGCCACACGCTCTCATCCATGGATTTTAAGAAAATCCTCATTCTGATTTTCCAATAAGCATAATTAGAGCCATCATATGGTGGAGGCCTAGTGACTGAAAGGTTGTCAAAATTACACATCTTAAAAAGCTGAGATCGATTAGCTCAGGAAATTAATCCAAAAAAAAAATAAAATTAAAGCAAGCTATTAGGCTTTGATACCACTTGAAAAGGCCGAGCTAAGAGTCCTAGAGGGGGGAGGGGGAGGGGGGTGAATAGGACTATGCCAAATTAAAAATTAAATGTGGAATTTAAACAAATGTAAATAAAGATAGCAATTAAACAATCCCACAATGCAGAAATGAATAACAACCTCAAATGTACAAGTATTGATAGGTTTATACAGATGTTGTTCTAAGGACAACCTTACACCAAAAACCAATGGTTTATGGTAGGACAACCTGATTCCTAGAATGGTTGTATATCAAAATCTCAAACCGATACAGAGGAATAAAGAATAAAATAGCAAAGAAGGAAACTAAGCTATTACGACATTCCCACACTTGCATAAAAAGAATTACAACATTCTCCACAATTGCATAAAGGGAAATTACAACACCACAAAATGCAACAATCAATCAATCACCACATGACCAGAAATTATAGCGGTTCGCTTGTATATACACCAACTGTTTAGAAAAATAGCCACACAATTATTCCACTCTTAATATCCTCACACTGGATATTAGCGTTCACTATGAAATAGGTTTTTCAAGGTTCACCTAAAACCCTCACAATTGTGTCTTTCAAGTGGGCTTACACAATTCAAAAAACCCCACACTTTGTGTTTTTTGGATCACTTCAGACAAACCAAAAGAAAGAGATTTTTGTGACACAATCTCAATGAAACCAAAAAATGAATTTACAAAAACTATAAAATACTTATCTGGATATTCTCCTTTGTTGCAGTTTAAAAGAACCAATTCGGAGTAGAAGTTCAAGGTAGATGTTTAATGTTCACACTCACTTATGAAATGGTTCTAAGTTCTAAATTGATTTTAGATTAAATCACCTTGGGCTAGCTTGATTTGATTTTAATTCTAAGAAATAGGAAAACTTCAATCCCTTCTTCAAATTAGATTGAAATGTAGAATACAAAATCAAATGTAAAACGCTAATTAAAAAGAATATAAAATGAGCACTAAATAGCTTAAGAATATCACTAACTTATCTCTCAGAGTGTCATCTTGATTTTGCTTGAATTGGATATCAGACTCTGAAAATTGTGCTCTATTTACAAGTGTAGAAATCGTTCCTTCGACGAGCCCAGAGGACAGCTCGACTAGTTGAAGGACCAACAAACTTTTAAAAATTTGGGCGCGATAAGATCAGGCCATTCCATGACTGGTAAAAGGGCCTGCTCGACCGGTCGAGTGGCCTCCATGACCGGTCGAGTCCTATCCACAACTGGTCCTATGGGACTCATTTTAGTTGCTAGACTTTGAGTCGGGCCTGTTAGACTGGTCGAGCACTGTTCACTCGACCGGTCGAGCAGTCCCTAGGACTGGTCAAGGCTTTAACAAAAAATTCTAAAAATTAGTAACAAACTTAGGACTGGTCGAGGAATTTCTTGGACTAGTCTAACCAGTATTAGGACTAGTCGAAATAGTCTAAGACTAGTCGAAAAACAGACTATGCACTTATAAAATAACTCAATTAAATTATATATTCAAAACGACCTATCCTATAGTCAATCTAGGGTCATTCACACTTTATAAGCGATATATGAACATTGAATGATCTTTTGCTTCAGTCGATAGTAGTTCTTTGAAGTTCACAAAGCTTGACATCTTGAGATATGATGAAGCTTGAACTTGAGACATTTTGAAGCTTGAATTTGAAATAAATTGAAGCTTGAGCTTGAGGTACTTAAGTTGTACTTCATCTTGAGCTTTGAGTACCAAAGTGAAGACTATTGTCTTGCCTTAGATGAAGCTTTGAAACCTTAAACTTTGAAGCTTGAAGGAGTGAACTATCCCATAGTACTATACTTGAGCATGTATATCGCTTGATCTTGCATTTGAAGTTCTTGAGGTAAAAACCTTTGTTCTTGTACATGAGATGCACAGTCTTGAAAATGTAGATGAGCTACATAAGACACAGATTCCAAGAAGTTTTGGTACTACAAAATTTGACAATCATAGAAGCTAAAAAACATAGCACTTACAGAATCGGCCTCGACAATTGGAATTGGTATCGATAATCAAAATCGGTAAGCGGCCTAACAAAGGGCCTAAGGGAAGTTCACAGTATAGACATTTAACCATCATCGCCCATCAATGTGGACACTTAACCAACATTACTCCTAAGGAGTGGCCTTCATAGGGCCAAACATATAGTGGGCTCATGGCCTCACACAAGGGCCTAATACACCTCACTATGGGCCTCACTCATGGGCCGCATATACATCACAATGGGACTCGGAACATGGGCCATAATTACATCACATCGGGCCTAATTCATGGGGCACATATACATCACAATGGGCCTTGGCACGTGGGCTGAAAATATGTTATAATGGGCCTTATCAAATGGACCGAAAATACATCACAATGGGCCTCATCATATGGGCCGAAAATATGTCACAATGGACCGCGTCCCACGGCATAAAACACACCACAATAGGCCTCAAGTGAGAACTTGGATTACACCAAAAATCATTTCAATAGTTGCAGGTGTAACATGTGTATCACTGTACACTATCATTCTATGGGGCACATGGCTCACTAATGATAATCAGCACTGTCAAAACATTGTCCAGCACCGTCCAACACAATCTAGACTATGTGGATGAAATAAATACATCATGGTGGTGTCCACGGTCTAGATGGGACCCACGGAACTTGCTGACGTCTGTACAACAGCAATGGCTACTGGGTCAGCCATCAAATGGATGGCGTGACAAAAATGCATGCATCAAAGTGGGCCATACATCCATCAAAATGGACAGACGATGTGAGTACAACACATTATTCAAGGCAGGCCTCATATAATCAGGGTGCATCCCACAACACCATCCATGTACAGACGGTGTGGATGCAAAACACATCAACTCAAGGTAGGCCCCACTCGCTGCCATGGTGGGGTCCACGCCCAATGGATGGATGATCTGAACATACACATGCCTCATGATTGGGCCACAAAACTTGCTGGTGGAATATAGATGGATGGCGTGGATAAAAAGTATATCAGAGGTGGGTCCCATAGAAACTTACTGACGTCCAAGGGGCAATAGCTACTACTACGTGGGACCCACATCAGATGGATAGTTAGATAACAAATACATCAAGGGTGGGTCCCACCTGATCTTGATGGCCAGAGAAGATAAAACACTTCATCACGGTAGGCCCCATAGAGTTTGCTGACGTCAACCAGCAGTGTGACCCACTATCCTAACATTAGACGGTGTGGATCTAGTATTTATACATCAAGGTGGGCCTCACCTCCACACGTGCAACACATGTGGAGTGGTTCCCATGTCCAAGACAGATGGACGGGTAAGGAAACACATACATTTGGTGGCCCACAGGATTTGCTGATGTCAGTCAGCAGTGGGGACCCACCATCCTGAAAAATGGATGGACGGCAGGGATCTAATACGTACATCAATGTGGGTCCCACCTGTCACACATGGGAAATAGATGGATGGTTTGAATATAAAATAAATACATCACGGTGGTCCCACATACATTGTCTAGATGGACGGTCTATGGAGAAACACATACATCTGCTAGTGGGGTCCGCATCCTCAAACGTACGGATGTGGATAAGACACTACATCACGGTAGGCCCCACATAGACCGGACGGCCTAGATTTTGGTACGTGTGGGTCCCACGTGGGGTCACCAGCTACACATACCATATGTATATGTATATATCATATATATATAATATTATATTATATTACATTATATTATTTATTTATTTTGAAAGGGGTCCAGACGGTGTGATTTAAAACACATGTCTGAAAGGGGCCCATCGTCCAGGGATTTGGACGGTGTGGATGACATTAAAATCAAGGTGGGTCCACGTGGTGTGGCCCACCTGTTCTAGATCAAGCTGACATTTTTGCTTTCCTTCATCAGTGCATCGGATGGACGGGCAACAATCCGTCCATTTGGATGATCCAGCAAAGGTGGGCCCATTGCATGGACAGCATGGATACCATACATAATTCAAGGTGGGCCATGAAACAGGGAAGAAGGAAGAGATAGAGAGAGAGAGAGAGAGAGAGAGACAAGATGGATGGACCCCGGCACTATGGGTCCCTCTAGATTTCAACACATACATCAAAATGGGTCCACTTGATCAAAATAAAAATTAAAATATAACGCTATGAACACCCACTGTTGGATCTCCTCTTCCTTCTTCCACCAACGCGTTCTAGAGCACCAAGGGAATGATTTCAACGGTCGAGATGGACTTTGGATGGTGGAGATGAGAGGTAGGAAGGTGAGCCACACTAGCTTCTCTCATGGAAGCTTGGACGTTGGGTTGCTTGAAGAGAGAGAGAGAGAGAGAGAGAGAGAGAGAGAGAGAAGAGAGATGGGTGAGTGATAGGTGTGAGTGATGGGTGAGTGATGGGTGTACTTAGTTATAAGAGAAAGTTGACTTTGGGAAGGGTGGTTGTACTTGGGGATGGATGTTGTACTTTGATTAGTGATGTGATTGATGGGATTGATTTGTTTAGAGATTCTCTTATGCGACATTTTCCTTGAAATAAATGCGAGCCCACAACTCCTGGCCAGGGTGTCTCATCGGTGCGCGAGACGCGGCATTGGAACTGCGGTGACGGCGTGGTCACTAGGGTACAACTTTCAAGTCGAGTTGACATAGATATATAGGATGCGATGTAGGGTTGTGCGCAAACACTGATTACAGGTCGCGGATCAGAACGGTACGGTTTAGGGTACGGGTCTTACAGAGGCCCTTATCCGCAATGGGCACTTGCACGAAAACATCACCAAGAGGGAAGAACGAGTGAACTCTAAGGACGAGTAACCAATAAACAATGAGCCCAGAGGGAAAATCTGCACTATCTTTGGTGGACCCGCCGGCGGGGGTGATTCTAACAGAGCTTGGTGGGCCTATGCTCGGAGTATCAGTAAGAATCTTTTAGAACGCCAAGTGCACGTCGCTAGCAGGCCTCCAAAAGAGTAGAGGATAACCCCTGCAAGTTGACCTTTACAGAGGAGGATGCCAGAGTTGTCCACCACCCTCACGACAACGCACTAATGGTGACTATGACCATAGCCAACCGCAGAGTGTTTCGAATTTTGGTGGACACCGGCAACTCGACAGATATCCTCTTCTCAAAGCATTTGACAAGATGTTGGTCGGGAGAGACCGACTCCGACCTATCAAGATGCCTCTACTCGGGTTCACAAGAGATAAGGTCACCTCGGAAGGGTCAATCTAACTCTTAGTCACTGCTGGGGAAGGACAAAACCAAGTGACAACAATGATAGACTTCCTAGTTGTTGACTGCCCCTCCATCTACAATGTGATCCTTGGATGACTCTCACTCAACACCATGCAGACAGTCATATCTATGTATCATCTGCCGATGAAGTTCCCCACCAAGCACGACACTGGATTAGTTAAAGGAGATCAGCAGGAGGCTCGACAATGCTATTCCTTAGCATTAAGAAGGCACCAATCGATGAACATCACTTCCCTCGATCCCCATGAAGAGTCCCACGAGAGAGGACGCTCGATGAAGGACCTCATTTACATCCCCCTCAACGAATTCGACCCCGTTTGTATGGTTCAGGTCAGATCATCCCTAGTGCCAACACTATGAGACAAAATCATGACTCTCCTTCATCAACATTCTGATATGTTCGCTTGGTCACACCAAGATATGCCCGGCATCGACCCAAAGGTGATGGTACACAAACTTAATGTCGATCCTAACCACAAGTTGGTCAGGCAAAAGAGGAGAGCATTTGAAGCATAACGATACATAGTGATTGGAGAGGAGGTCGGGAAACTCCTCGAGACAAGTTTCGTGGAAGAGATATACTATTCGGACAGGCTAGCCACAATTGTCCTAGTGAAGAAATCCAATGGGAAGTGGCGAGTCTGTGTTGATTACAACGACCTAAAAAAAACTTGCCCCAAGGACAATTTTCCTCTCCCTCGAATTGACCAGCTCATCGACAACACAGCTGGACACGAGCTCCTGAGTTTCATGGACTCATATTCAGGGTACAACCAAATTGTAATGCACCCTCATGACAAGCAGAAGATGAACTTTATCACCAACAAAGGACTCTACTGCTACAAGGTCATTCCCTTCGGGCTAAAGAACGCTGGTGCTACATATCAGAGACTTATGAACAAAATGTTCGCTCAGTAAATCTAACGATCTATGGAGGTCTACGTCGACGATATGTTGGTCAAAAGCGTCAAGGTCACAAACCACACATTTAACCTCAAGGGAATGTTCACAATCTTAAGGAAATATCAGATGAAGCTTAACCCGAGCAAATGCACCTTCGGTGTTAGCTCGGGAAAGTTCCTTAGATTCTTAGTATGCCAAAGGGGAATAGAAGCAAACCCTAATAAGATTTGAGCCCTGCTCGACATGAGCTCACCAAAGACAACAAAGGAAATCTGATGCCTTACATAAAGAGTAGCCATGCTCAATCGATTTGTTTCTCGAGCTACGGATAAATGCTTGCCCTTCTTCAAACAGCTCAAAGGAAACCAAAAAGCAGTATGGACAGAGGAGTACGAGCTTGCCCTCCAAGAGCTCAAGCAGTACATGGGATCCCCACCACTACTTTAAAAAATTGAACAAGGAGAGTCGCTCCTATTATATCTTGCAGTGTCATCAGCTGAGGTCAGTTCAGTCGTTGTCAGAGAACAAGGGGAAAATCAATTTCCCGTATACTACGTTAGCAAGGCACTAGTCCCAGTAGAAACCAAGTATCCAAGCATCTAGAAGCTCGCCCTGTCCCTAATCATCTCCGCACGGCGTCTCCGACCCTACTTCCAAGCCCACACCATTCTGGTCCCGATAGACCAACCTCTTCGGCAAGTGCTCCAGAAGCCCAAGCTATCAGGAAGAATCACGAAGTGGGCATTCGAGCTCAGCGAGTTCGATATCGGTTACCACCCCCGCACTACTATGAAGGGATAGCCAGTGGCTGACTTCCTCATTGAATTCGTTCTTGGGTACGACTCGTCGAAAGTTCCATCCGACATCCAAGTTGATCGTCCTAGAAACCAAGTGATCCAGCTAGAGCTGCAAACGTGGATGCTGCATGTTAATGGCTCATCCAACTCAAAAGGCAGCGGGGCCGGTACAGTCCTAGAGCGCCAGACCAAACCTGCGTACAATATGCATTAAGATTCAGATTCTAAGCGTTGAACAACACAAAATATAAGACTCTCTTGGTCAGGCTAAGGCTGACATCGGCAATAGGAGCTCAGCACTTAGAGGTTTGCAGTGATTCACGACTTGTCATCAGCCAAATAGCCAATGAATACTAGGAAAAAGGAGAAAGAATGAAGTCCTACTTACAAAAAGCTGGAGAACTAATCAGCAAGTTCATAAGGTGTAACATCAGCCTGATCCCTAGGTTAGAAAACTCCAAAGTGGATATGTTGGCCAAATTGGCCACAGTAACCAAAGATGATATCCCAAAACCTATCCCAATCGAGTTTCTAACAGAACCGAGCATTAGTGAGCCCGATCCTGTCACAGTGCTTCCCATAAATTTGAGTTCAACCTAGATGGACCCGATAGTCGACCACCTCAAGGAAGTTAAACAACCCGAAGACCGGCTGGAAGCACGTAGACTCCGCTTCAGAGCAGCTCGCTATACCATGCTTAGAGACATCCTATTCAAAAAGGGGTTCTCCCTTACCTCAAATGCCTACGGCCTGACGAAGCTCAGTACATCCTGAAAGAAACTCATGAAGGAATTTGTGGGAACAATTCAGGCAGCTGAGCCCTCTTCCATAAAATCCATCGACAAGGCTATTTCTGGCCAACGATCCAGGCAAACCGGGACAATATACATGAAAATGCAATAAGTGGTTGCGATTTGCGACGATACCTCATCAGCCACTAGAGTTACTAACTCCCATGACCGGACCGTGGTCGTTCGCTCAATGAGGGATGGACATCATCGGCCCCTTGCCAACTAGTAAAGGGCAAACCAAGTTCGCAATCGTCAATGTCAACTACTTCACCAAATGGGCAGAGGCCGAACCCCTGGCCGCGATCATCGAGTAGAAGATCACAAACTTCGTGTGGAAGAATACAATATGCTGATATGGAGTTCCTCACACAATCATCTCTGACAACGGGAAACAATTCGACTACAATCAATTCTGAGGTATGTGCGAAAATCTTGGAATCCGAAACGTCTATTCATCACCTTGACATCCTAAACAAATGGATAGGTCAAGACAATCAATAAGATTATCAAGGGCCACCTCTGAACCAATCTTGAAAACGTTAAAGGGGCTTGGGCGAAAGAACTCTCCCTCGCCCACTGGGCATACAAGACTACAGCCCGAACCGCCACAAGAGAAACCCCTTTCTCTCTCATGTTTAGCGTTGAGGCGGTCATCCCAATAGAGGTTGGCCTCTCATCCGGGCGAACCTAGTGCTACGATGAGGATCAGAATGCCGAACTGATGATGCTCGACCTGGATCTACTTGAAGAGAAAAGAGAACAAGCCCAACTAAGAGTCATAGCTCGGCAACAACATGTCGCGCGGTCCTACAATTTCATTGTAAAAATCAGAAGATTACAAACTAGGGACTTAGTTGTCCGTAAGACATTCCAAAACAATAAGGAGCTCAGTTCTGGAACTCTGGGTCAAACTGGGAAGGCCCCTACATAGTGACTACCACAAGTCGACCAAGAACGTATCTGTTAGGCACAAAAAATATCTCATTGCAATGGTAAGAGAATTCCATGATACAGGTCTTTTCCAGGGTTGCACAATCTATATTTTGGCAAAATTCATGTTCGGGGGTATTTTGGTAAAAATTCATGTCTGAGAGTATTTTGGTAAAAATCATGTCTGGGGGTATTTTGGTAAAAATCCATGTCCGAGGGTATTTTGGTAAAAATCATGTCCAGGGGTATTTTAGGTATTTTGGTAAAAATTCATGTCCAGTGGTATTTTGGTAAAAATCCATGTCCAGGGATAGTTTAGGTATTTTAATAAAAATCCATGTCTAAGGGTAGTTTAGGTATTTTGGTAAAAGGGATTAAAAATGGTATTTTGGTGAAAAAGGGCACAGGTGTCATTTAAATGGAGAGAGGTTGTACACCACCATTTAAGAGGGAGCTTGGTGGACACCATGGTTTAAAAAAAGAAGATGTCTATATATAAATGGATAAGTGGTGGTGATCACCACTCTGTAAGAGTGGTGAGGCCTATAAATACCCCTCCCCTCTTCATTTGAAGGGTTGGATCGGATTAGATGAGTTGGGATAGCCAGAAAGGGAGAGAGAAGCAAGGTAGAAGAGGGAGAGAAGAAAGTCTTCGCACCAGCCCGTGCAACAGAAGTTGATTGCGCGGACCCGCGCAACGGAAGTTGCTTGCATGGTAACGCGCAACTGAAGTAGAGATAGCCTTCGTGCCACTTTTCAAGGGATTTGGAGAGGATCCTTTGCGCAGCTCCACGCAACAGGAATGGGAGAATTCCCATAAGCTAAATGTTCCGTAATGCTGTCCGAGGAGAGTTTTCCCTTGCGCGGGACCATGCAACCGACCGAATTTATGGTTGTGCATAAATAGAGGAAGAAAGCTTCTTCCTTCCACCGTGTCACTGGTAATGCTCATTAAAGCATTCTTTTGAGAGATCAACACCGTCCACTGTCTTCCTCTCAGAATTTTGACCGTGAAAGATCGGTCTAGGTCATCTGATGGTGTGGCCCACCAAGATAATTAGGCTACAATAGTAGTTGAACGGTCCACTTGCGATCACTATTGCGATCATACGAGCGAGCATGGTCACCAAATTTCAACATGACCTTGATGGGTTTTGATCCCTCTACCAGATGAATGGTTTAGATCCACCTTTCGTTGCATGATGGTGGCCCACTACAGATGAACGGAGCCTCTGTTTTGCAATAGAGTTGACGTACATCGACTCTATGATGTGAGTTGGTCCACTTATTGAAGCTAAGTGGAGAATCCACTTCGTCCATTGATTTCAGGACGAACAACCATCCAGAAAGGAGTGTTTTTGGAGTGAAATTCATGTAGTCCATGGGTTTGTCTACTTCGCAGTCCATTTCATGTTCAATGGTTAGGATGTTGCAACAGCCTACAGGGTTTCAAAATGCCACCTTGGCAAGGGTTAAATATCCCTCCTGTACACGATGGACGATACAGATCGATGATTTAAATGTGGAGTGGGCTGCACTAAGAAAATTGCAAGTGGACAGTGTAACACTGTAGCATTTATTTGAATTGAGAAGAAGATGTCGGTTAGCAGGCGTTGACCGACTTTGGCTATAACGGTGCAGGCTTGTGCACTCATGCACTGTGTACATGCGATGTACATATAGGCTCCAGCATGATGTTCACGGGAAATCTGCTCCGTCCATCCGCTTTGCCACTATGTTTAACACGTTGAGATCGAGTTTGAAGCATATCCTGATATCAGGCGGATGACAAATCATGATTACAGTGGCTGATTTGACAGTTTGGCCATTTTCAGAAGGATCCAGAGCTGAAATTTGACGTGTACGGCTAATTTGTGGTCCCAAGGCTGCATATAAAGTTTCGAGCTAATCAAATGGTGGAAACCCCGTAATCTTACATTTTGGATGAGTTTTTAGGCTCATTTGACAAGTCCGCTTCACACTTCAAGGAGGATTCAAGGAAGAATGACTGGAATGATGCTCAGAATTGACTTCAAGCTCGAGATTGGCTGATCAATTCAGTAATTCCTCCTAAGTACCTAGGAGATGACCAAAATAGTGTCGGAATGCTGCCAAAATTTCTATCGGGCTGTCTTATCTGCTTTGATTGATTGTACTTTATTTTCAGAATCAAGGGAATCCGAGGATGTAAATGAACTCAGAATAACGTGATTAATGTTCTCTCATTCTTTCTTTGTTATCATTGAATAAATCTCCCAAATCGAATGCATTTGTTTTCTTGTCAAAATAAAATGGCGACTCTGCTGGGAATTTATTATTCGATGGCAACTTAGAAAATATTCTGAGAGCATTTATCACTTTTTGGCATCTTTACGGATGCCAAAATAGCGACTCTCAATAGGAACATCCTCCCCTTCATCTCTGAAGATAAAGTACGATTTTATTTAATAAATTAACTAACACTCTATTCTGATTGATAGATATACCGCAATGATCTTTCTCCTGATTAATATAATGGTTTACTTCATATCCAATAGACTTCCACCAAAAAGTATAAAAAAATATCAAACCAGTTTCTATCAAAGAAAAATCATGCCAGAACAATGACAGTTTCTAGAGAGAGTTAGCTTCTTGTACGGGAGCGATTCAAACATCAATTAGTCAGCACATGTCTAAGCACAGGTGAAAAGGCCAAGCTATATGTCCTAGAGGGGGGGGTGAATAGGACTATGCCAAATTTATAAATAAATCAGCGGAACTAAAGTAAATCAATACCCTTACAATAATGAATCAATTCACAATGCTAAATATAAATCACCTTGATAAATAATTATTGAGAGATTGATACAAATTCGATTCTAAGGACAACCTTACACCATAATAAACAAGGGCTTATGGTAGGACAACCTTATTTCTAGAACCTCTTTTGAATCAAGAACTCAATGTTAATATAAGTAAATGAAATAGCAAGGAATTGAAAATAAATACTGAAGTAAAGATCTAAATTATTACAACAATCCCCACACTTGCTTGAAAATGTAAATAGTTACAACATTCACATCCACTTGTACATTCCACACAATCGAATGATAAAAGATATGAAAATTAAGCAAGCATTCAATCCACAAGACAAAGAGTTATAGTGGTTACTTTGTGTGTACACCAACTGTTTTACAACAACCACACGAGAATGCTACTCCACTCTAATATCCTCACTGGGGGGGATATTAGCGTTCACTATCAAATAGGTTTTCTCGGGTTCACCAAAACCTTTACAATTGTGTCTTTTTCACTTGGGCTTACACAATTCAAAACCCCTTTTTCGAGTTTTCTGGTTTTCCTCAGACAACCAATACAATGAGATTTTTAAAGCTCAATCTCAAACAAAACCAAGTACAATGAGATTTTTCTCGGCTTAACCTCAAACAAAACAAAAAATAAATGAATTTTGAAATGTAAAATACACAATTTCTCCTTTAGCAAATGCAGTAGAACCAATCGGAGTAGATGATTGAATGTCAAAGTTCAATTTCCAATACTCACATTCATAAGGTTCTAAATTCTAATAGATTTTAGATTTAACTTGTTGGGCGTAGCAATATTTGATTTTGATTCCAAGAAGAAGGAATAATATAATTCCTCTTTTCAAATAAGATTGGAATAGAGAAACAAAATCAAATTAAATAAGCTAGCAAAAGGAATATTAAATAAGCACAATTTAGCTTAAAATAAACACAGACTTATCTCAGAGTGATTACTTGAAAATTCTTGAAATGGAATGGAGTTGAGGATGTAAAAACTCAATTTCGTGTTCAACTTATAGAAGAAAAAATCGTTCCTACATTTGGTCTTAGAAACCTAGGAGTGGTCGTAGCTCTAACAATTTTTAAAAAATTGAGCGCGATCTTTGAAAAGCCGTTCTACGACCGGGTCGTGAGTACCCTACTGACCGTGGTCGTGGGTCACCTACGGACCGGTCGTAGATATCTACGACCCAGTCGTAGGACCATGAAATAAGTTCTTTGGATTTTCGGTCGTAGCTCCACGCCCGATCGTGGACAAGTCGAAGCCAACCTACGACCGGTCGAAGGACTTCGGGGATCCAGGTCGTGGGCGTACCAAAAATTCGAAAAATCTTCAACTAATTAGGACTGATCGTGGAATTTCTTGGACTAGTCGAACCAATGCTAGAATTTGGTCGAACAAGAGCTAGGACTGGTCTTGGAATAGACCAAACTTATGTTAAATAAACATTTGATTTATGTATCCAAAATGACCTACTTAAAGGGTCAACCTAAGGTCATTCAAACCTGAAACATGTCGTATGGACATTGAACTTCAACCATTCAACGAATGTAGATTGTTTGAACCAATATCAGGCTTGAAATCTTGAACAATATCAGGCTTGAAGTCTTGAACAATATCAGGCTTGAAGTCTTGAACTTTGTTGTAGCTTCAACCTTGAGATCTTCATCAACATAACAACTACTTCATGCATTGCTTATTAGTCTTGAAGTCATGAGGCGTTCTCTAAGACTTGAACATCAACATAGTAGCATCTTGAACTTCAACATCTTGAGCTTCAACTTGTAACATCTTGAAGAATCCAACTTATAACTTCTTGAAGTATTTAGCAAAGCGTGTTTTGAATAAAAATCATCATATAAGCACAAGACACAGATAGATGTTTTGACACATCAAAATTTGACAACCAAAGGAGTATGAGACCATAACCCTTACAATCTCCCCCTTTGTCAAATTTGTGACAAAACATCCAAGTAATAATACTTCCAATAGACATAAGAGAAGTACAAAGCATGCACAGATGCACAGATGTATAGACATGATAAGCAATGTTTAGACATGATAAGCAATAATCATTTTCCCATAACTCTTGAGAAGTTTAACTCCCCCTGAGTAATAGAAGCACATAGATAAGTTTAACATCAAAATGACATCAAAATGACAAAGTTCACCAAACTTCTCCCCCTTTTTGTCACAAAATGACAAAGGAAGAAGAACAGTAATGAAATTAGTAGTTGAAGCAAGAGAAAATTGTCCATAACCAACAAAAAGGTTTTGAGATGCAAGCTAATATCAGTAAATATTACAGACCAAAAAAATTCAGTCAGAACCAGAAGAGGGTGCAGGATTAGATGGATCAATTTTGTGTAAACCCTTAGCAATTCGCCTCATATATTTACGCATATAAGAAAATTGTGTGTCTTGAGTAACACGAATTTGAGCCACATTTGCTCTTGAAGAGAATTCAATCTTTCATCAAAATCGAAGGTGAAAATCGGGATCATCACCGTAGAGTCGACTCAAGTTCTTCAAATAAGTCATCCATATTCACGTCTTCGGGAAGATCACTAGCTTCAAAGATACCGCTTCACCACCCTGCACTGCATCCACTTGGCCTCTAGCCAAATCTAAAGTCATCTTATTAAGATTGGAATTATTAAAAGGAGATGGTGGATGGGTTTTCTCTAGTAGGCATAGCTATGAGCATATGATTTGCTAACATAGTCAATAAATAACCAAAGGGTATATCACTATGTCCAGGATGGTGACGCGCTGACAGAATAATGGAATGATTAAAGAAGGGAGGCATATTTTTGCACCGAGAGACAACGGAATGCAAAACACGAACCATAAAAGCGATGAGTTCGGTTTTATTACCGAAACGTGGATAAAGATTTGAAATGAATATCTTATGAAGTACTGCGTGTCCGGGTAACAAATACCTTGAGGGAAGTGTATAACCTTTATGAGTCCAATGAACATCCATATTACATAAATCTCTAGTAAGCATTCGTCGTTGATTAGAGAGACTATCATGTAAAATATTAATTGGAATGCTTTCATCATTGATAGGTATTTCCATAATATACGCAATCAAATGTCGATCTACTACAAACATACCTTCTTGAGTATTAACTTTAAAAGTTAAATTCTCAAGAGAAAAATCACAGAATACATGCAAACATGGATTGGGCAATGGACGGTATGCGGCTCCACCCCAATGTAAGATGTTATCCCATCCCTGATTCCAACAAAGAAGGAATACCAAAAGAAGCAATGTGATTGACATTAACATGACGCTCAACAATTACATTACGCATACGCAAATCTCGAGCATCAATAGGATCATTTTCAGGAGAACGAAGATGACGTTGAACAATAGAAGTTGATCTAGAAGAAGATGGACCTCGAGTAGTTTTCTTTTTACCTCTAGCATCCATTTTCAAAGAAGGATTACAAGGAAACAACAAGTTGGAAGAAATGAGGTTTAAGAAAAACAGATTTTTCAAGATAAAACCCCAAAACCTGCAATGAATGATCAAATAGATTCCACAAACATGAGTTTTGAAACACTAATAGCAAGAATCTACAAAATAAATGTAAAAGAACCATTAACCTTGAAGAACAATGAAGGTGGGTTGGGGCAGTCGTAGCTAGAACCGTTGGAGAGAAATGAAGAAGAAGACAAAAATCCCCAATTTTAAGTGAAATCCCGTGATTTACGACAGGTCGTGTACGTGTTCGACCGGTCGTGGCACGACCGGTCGTGTATTCTCACGACAGGTCGAGTACGACAAAATTTGCAAATTTTTTTTCTTATATATTTTTTTAAATAATTTCAAATTTAAGCAAATAAAACATCAAACTTATGTACATTATGATACACAAAATCATGCAAACTCAATTTAAATTGCACATACCGAGATCAAATTTTAATTTATTAAACCTGCTTTTGTCGAAAGCGGTTTAGTGAAAATGTACGCAAGTTGAATCTCGGTTGGAATGTAATCCAAATATATTAATTTTTCTTCCACTAATTCACGAATGTAATGAAATCTAATGTCAATATGCTTAGTACGTGAATGCTGAACTGGATTTTTAGAGATATTTATTGCACTGGAATTATCACAAAATAAAATCATAGAATCTTGAGTAATTCCATAATCGCTTAACATTCGTTTCATCCAAACAAGTTGAGTACATGCATTTCCAAGAAGAATGTATTCAAACCTCGGTGATTGATAGCGATATAGAACTTTGCTTCTTGCTAAACCAAGAAACAAGACAATTTCCAATGTAGAAACAACCACCACTGGTTGATTTCCTATCATCAATGTTTCCAGCCCAGTCAGCATCTGCGTACCCGGCTAATTGAACATTAGTCTCATGTGGATACCAGAGACCCAATTTAGTAGAACTTGCGACATAACGCATAATCCGTTTAACAGCAGTTAAGTGAGATTCTTTAGGATTTGATTGATAACGAGCACAAATACCAACACTCAAAGCAATATCACGGTCTACTAGCAGCTAGATAAAGTAAACTACCAATCAAACTACGATACAATTTAGGATCCACATCATTACCTGTAGAGTCTTTTGAGAGTCTTACTGATTGTACTCATAGGAGTATCAAAATTTTTACCTTTCTCAAATCCAAATTTCTTAATTAAACTCGAGCATATTTGGTTTGAGAAATAAAATTCCATCAGTTGTTGTTTTACTTGCAATCCTAGGAAATAGTTTAATTCTCCAACCATGCTCATTTCAAATTTAGACTTCATCAAACTGCAAACTCAACAGTCATGTTAGTACAGGTTGATCCATAAATAATATCGTCAACATATATTTGAACTATTAGAATATCATCGTTATGTTTCTTAACAAAGAGCGTCTTATCAACACACCCCATCGAAAATTATGACTCAAAAAACTTAGTCGGCTTTTTCGTACCATGCTACGGGAGCTTGTTTCAGACCATAGAGAGCTTTCTTAAGACGATACACATGATCAGTAAATTTAGGATCTTCAAACCCTGTAGGTTGTTCAACATATACCTCTTCATGTAAATCACCATTTAGAAAGGCACTCTTTACATCCATTTGATAAATTTTAATTTTCCTAAAACATGCAATGGAGATAAAAATTCTGATTGACTCAAGACGAGCTACAGGGGCAAATGTTTCATTATAGTCAATTCCTTCAATTTGTGTATATCCCTGTACAACTAGTCTTGCTTTATTTCGAATAATATTTCCAAGCTCATCAGATTTGTTTTTGAAAATCCATTTTGTTCCAATAATATGTTTATCTTTAGGTCTAGGAACAAGTTGCAGACATCATTTCGACAAATGATTAAGTTCTTCTTGCATCGCAAGAATCCAATTTTCATCGAAAGTGCTTCTTTTACGTTGCCGGTTCAACTGGGATGTAAAGCATACGTAATTACATATGTCCTCTAATTGTCTACGAGTGCGCACACCAGGAGAGAGGGTTTCCAAGTATTTGAGAGGTTGGATGATCTTTAGGTCCTTAATTCAGGATTAGTTTCACTTGATGAAATTTCTTGTTTTTCAAGTATAAGAACTTCATCATTATCTAAACTAGGGACAGTGTCTTCAAAAGATCGTCAATCATAACATTTATTGACTCTTGAATCACACCGGTCTGTTGTTGAGAACACGATAAGCACGATTTGTTTAAAGAATAACCTAAAAGATCCCTTCATCACTTTTAGTGTCGAATTTTCCCAAATTTTCACACGGCCACGCAAAATATAGCACTTGCTTTGCCAAAAACTCGAAAATATTTGGATGAAGGCTTTTTCTCAAACCACATTTCATAAGCCGTTTTATTATTAGATTTACAAATATAAACACGGTTAATAATGTAGCAGTTGTATTCACCGCTTCAAATTTGAGATTCTTAGGAAGCTTCATGCTATTTAACATAACACTTCCCATTTCTTGAATCACTCTATTCTTCCTCTCGACAATTCCATTTTGTTGAGGAGTTTTAGGTGCGAGAGAATTCATGCGATATTCTGATCGCTACAAAATTTCTCAAACCGCTATTTTCGAAGTCGGATCCATGATCACTACGGATCTTGCTGACTTGAGAACATTTTTCAGTTTGAATCCGTTTTATAATCTTTTTCACTTCATCAAGGGTTTCTGATTTATCTTTCAAGAATGAAACCCAAGTGTATCTTGTATAATCATCTACAATAACTAAGATGTACTTTTTGCCACCTCGACTTTCCATTCTTGTTGGTCCTATAAGATCCATATGGAGAAGCTCGAGTGGTCTTGTGGTGTTATTGGAGTTCACCTTTTTGTGAGAGCTCCTTGTTTGTTTACCATACTGGCATTCACCACAAATCTTGTCTACTTTTTGCATTTTAGGTAGACCTTTTATTAGTTCACTTTTGCTCAATCTGTATAAATTTCGGTAGTGTACATGTCCAAGGCGTTTATGCCATAAATCTGTCTCATCGGTATGGACCATGTAGCACGTTTGATTAGATGAGCTACCGTTGCTTACTATATAGCAGTTTTCAGAAGTTCTGCGACCAGTTAATATTACAGAACCCTTTTCATTTGTAATCTCACAACCTTGATTAGAAAATTTAACATTATGGTTGTTATCGCATATTTGAGATATGCTCAACAGGTTGTGTTTTAAACCTTCAACATATAACACATTTTTAAATAAGGGAAGGTTATAGAGTTGGACCGTACCTTTGCCAATTATCTTGCAGTTGCTACCATCACCAAATGTGACTGACCCATCAGTCATATCTTTAAGATCAGTGAATAGAGCTTTGTCGCCTGTCATATGTCTGGAGCATCCACTGTCTAGGTACCATTTTGAATGGCTTGTAGCTTTGAAAGTGTGAGCAACCAAACAAGTAACCTTGGGAACCCATTTCAAATATTGTTTTGGGTTTAGGAGAATAATTGGTCTTCTTTTGTTTATAGTTATAAGAGTGACCTACTGAGGTAGATTTTAATAGCTCTTTAAGTAAATCAATAATTTTTTCAGCTAGCGGGTTTCGAATCTGATTTTTGAAATTTATATAGGCCGCTTTTGTGTTTTTGAAAGGTTTTTGTATTTTTAGAAACAACTTGATTAGTACCTTTTCCTTTTGAGTTAGAAGTCTCTCCTTTCACAAAAATGGAAGGAGCATTCTTCTGATTAGGAGATGTGTTTTTATCAAAGCCCAACCCGGATCGATCACCACATTTTCTTGATCCAGATAATAATTTCTCTAATTTTGGATCACCTTGGGCATATCTCCATGTGTCCTTCAAACTCAAAAGAGAAGATACTTCATTTTTAAGTTTCTCATTTTCAGATTTCAAATTTTCAATTAGGGAGGTTTTGAATTCTAGATCACACTTTGATTTTTCAAAACAATCTGAAATTTGAGATTTTTCTAAAACAAGGGTTTCAAAACATTCTTTAAGTTTAAAAAACTTTTCTTTTTGAAGTTTAAGTTTGACAGCAATTTTACAACTTTCCTTATATAAGGCATTATAAGCATCTTGAAGATCTTCATCATTTTCATGATCACTATCCAAATTTTCTTCACTTGTAAAATCATCGTGATCTGAAAAGGTAAACTTGGCTAGAGTCATAAGGGCCTTAAGTTCACTGCCCGACTCAGTTTCTCAATTTTCTGATTCGAAGAGGCTTCAGAATCAGACGATTCATCCCAAGTAGCCAACATACCCTTCCTTTTGGATCTGTCCTTTTAGGACATTTGTTTGCTAAATGCCCATATTCTTGACGGATTTGTAACATTGACTATCTTTCAATGATTTCCAAGTTTTAGACTTAGGTTTAGAACGTTTCTTTTCATTTGCCTTTTGAAAGTCGACTCTTTTCTTACTTTTGAAAATCTTATAAAACTTTTTCGCCAAAGGGCCATATCATCTTGAGACTTTTTCGAATCTGAATTTTCTTGAGTAATACTTTTAGATGACTTCAAAGCAATAGACTTACCTTTAGGAGCTTTAAAACTTAATTCATAGGTTTGCAAAGAACTAACTAATTCTTCTACCTTCATATTGTCCGTATCACGAAGTTCCTGGATTGCGGTTACCTTTGAATTGAACCGTTCAGGAAGAGAGCGTAGTATTTTTGCACACACTTTACTTTCTGAGATCTTTTCGCCAAGACCCCACATAGAGTTTACAATGTCATTCAATCTAGTGTAAAAGTCCATAAACATTTCATTTTCCTCCATATGAATTTCTTCAAATTTAGTTGTGAGGAGTTGGACTTTAGATTTCTTGACAATTGATGTACCTTCGTGTGTCATTTCTAAAATATCCAGGCTTGCTTTGCAGTATCACAGGATATGATTCTTTTGAACTCATCCGGTGATAGTGCGCAAGTGATTGCATTTAGTGCTTTAGCATTAGCACTACTCTCATTTTTCTGAAGTGTGGTCCATTGGAAATATGGTGTAATTTTCATAGATTTTGAACCATCAACACCAGTTACTTCCATGGTAGGAGGATTCCATTCAGTCACTGTGGCTAGCCACACACTTTCATCCATTGATCTGAGGAAGATTCTCATTCTGGCTTTCCAATAGGCATAGTTGGAGCCATCAAAAGGTGGAGGCCTAGTAACTGAAAGGCTATCAAAATTCGACATCTTTTTATATAGCTTAGATCGTTAGCTCAGGAAATAAATCCAAATAAAAAGCAACAAAAATGAGCTATTAGGCTCTGATACCACTTGAAAAGGCCAAGCTATATGTCCTAGAGGGGGGGGTGAATAGGACTATGCCAAATTTATAAATAAATCAGCGGAACTAAAGTAAATCAATACCCTTACAATAATGAATCAATTCACAATGCTAAATATAAATCACCTTGATAAATAATTATTGAGAGATTGATACAAATTCGGATTCTAAGGACAACCTTACACCATAATAAACAAGGGCTTATGGTAGGACAACCTTATTTCTAGAACCTCTTTTGAATCAAGAACTCAATGTTAATATAAGTAAATGAAATAGCAAGGAATTGAAAATAAATACAAGTATAAAGATCTAAATTATTACAACAATCCCCACACTTGCTTGAAAATGTAAATAGTTACAACATTCACATCCACTTGTACATTCCACCACAATCGAATGATAAAAGATATGAAAATTAAGCAAGCATTCAATCCACAAGACAAAGAGTTATAGTGGTTCACTGTGTGTACACCAACTGCTTTACAACAAATGACCACACGAGAATGCTACTCCACTCCTAATATCCTCACACGGGGGATATTAGCGTTCACTATCAAATAGGTTTTCTCAGGTTCACCAAAACCTTTACAATTGTGTCTTTTTCACTTGGGCTTACACAATTCAAAACCCCTTTTTTCTGAGTTTTCTGGTTTTCCTCAGACAACCAATACAATGAGATTTTTCTGGCTCAATCTCAAACAAAACCAGTACAATGAGATTTTTCTGGCTTAACCTCAAACAAAACCAAAAATAAATGAATTTTACGAAATGTAAAATACAATTTCTCCTTTAGCGGCCGGTAGAACCAATCGGAGTAGATGATTGAATGTCAAAGTTCAATTTCCAATACTCACATTCATAAGGTTCTAAATTCTAATAGATTTTAGATTTAACTTGTTGGCGTAGCAATATTTGATTTTGATTCCAAGAAGAAGGAATAATATAATTCCTCTTTTCAAATAAGATTGGAATAGAGAAACAAAATCAAATTAAATAAGCTAGCAAAAAGGAATATTAAATAAGCACAATTTAGCTTAAAATAAACACAGACTTATCTCAGAGTGATGACTTGAAAATTCTTGAAATGGAATGGAGTTGAGGATGTAAAAACTCTGAATTTCGTGTTCAATTTATAGAAGAAAAAATCGTTCCTACGACTGGTCTTAGAAACCTAGGACGGGTCGTAGCTCTAACAATTTTTGAAAAATTGAGCGCGATCTTTGAAAGCCGTTCCACGACTGGTCGTGAGTACCCTACGACTGGTCGTGGGTCACCTACGACTGGTCGTAAATACCTACGACTGGTCGTAGGACCATGAAATAAGTTGCTGGATTTTCAGTCGTAGCTCCACGACTGATCGTGGACAAGTCGAAGCCAACCTACGACCGGTCGAAGGACTTCCAGGACTAGTTGTGGGCGTACCAAAAATTTCAAAAAATCTTCAACTAATTAGGACTGATCGTGGAATTTCTTGGACTAGTCGAACCAATGCTAGGACTGGTCGAACAAGAGCTAGGACTGGTCTTGGAATAGACCAAACTTATGTTAAATAAACATTTGATTTATGTATCCAAAATGACCTACTTAAAGGGTCAACCTAAGGTCATTCAAACCTGAAACATGTCGTATGGACATTGAACTTCAACCATTCAACGAATGTAGATTGTTTGAACCAATATCAGGCTTGAAATCTTGAACAATATCAGGCTTGAAGTCTTGAACAATATCAGGCTTGAAGTCTTGAACTTTGTTGTAGCTTCAACCTTGAGATCTTCATCAACATAACAACTACTTCATGCATTGCTTATTAGTCTTGAAGTCATGAGGCGTTCTCTAAGACTTGAACATCAACATAGTAGCATCTTGAACTTCAACATCTTGAGCTTCAACTTGTAACATCTTGAAGAATCCAACTTATAACTTCTTGAAGTATTTAAGCAGTGTTTTGAATAAAAATCATCATATAAGCACAAGACACAGATAGATGTTTTGACACATCAAAATTTGACAACCAAAGGAGTATGAGACCATAACCCTTACAACAGGTCTTGCCCTTCCTTGTAGATAAGTTCTCATTTGAAGAATAGGTTGTCTTGGTCTTGTAGTTCTTTTGCAGCATCCCTATGGATATGATGGCAGAGTTCCTTCCATGGCTTTCTTCTTCCATTTCACTTGATGAGCATCAAGATATGTTGAATTGCTTATGCAAGATAGTCCCATATGAAAAGCTTCTTCAGAAGGTCATATTCACCTGAATGGAAGGGAAAAATACTGTCAAGGTCATTAAAAGTTCTGAAGATGATCCTAAACTGCGGTGTTGTGTGGATCCCACACATGGTTAGTTAATAGATTGAACAGAGAAAGGCGGTGCGCTTGTGAATCTTCCAAGACTGGAAAAAGGAAACATCTGGAGTCAGCTGGTGATTCAATTGTAGCACATCCAATTGATGAAATATTGTAGTGGCATAATGTTATAACAAGAGAGTTGAATGATATAGCTGAAGAGGCAAGGAAGATACAACTTTCTAGAGATTTCTCCAATTTATCAGCATTCAATGAGAGGTTACAATTCATTGCCGAAGTATGCATCTTCTACGGCATTGCTAAGGATAAGGTTATATTCCCAGTGGTAGATAAGGAATTATCGTTTACTCAGGAGCATGCTGAAGAAGAAAGTCAATTTGACAATTTTAGGCGATTGATAGAAAGCAATTAGAGTGCTCGAGCCAATTCAAATTCAGCTGATTTTTATGCAAAGCTGTACTCACATGCCGACCAAATAATGGGCATCATACAGAAGCAATTCCATGGCGAGGAAGTTGAGGCTCTTCCTCTTGCTCGTAAGCATTTCAGTCCTACAAAACAGTGAGAGCCTCTGTATGAAAGCTTGTGTGTGATGTCACTAAAATTGGTAGAATGCATCTTGCCATGGCTGGTAGGATCACTTAGTAAAGAAGAAGCGAGGTAATGTCGAAAGTATCAAAAAAAATATACCAGAAAGTATCAAGGAAGATTAAATCAGTTGCGAAAAAAAAAGACAATGCCAGGTAATGTCGAAAGTAGATTTTGCTTCATTAGTAGCGTAGTGAAATAATGAAGGATGGATGATAGTGTGCTAACGCACAAAAGTATACAAAGTTTCCATCATATGTTGCCTTTGAGAAATGAGAGGATATTGGAGACACGAAAGAAAGAAGAAAGAAGATTAGAAAGAAAGGATAAATAAAGATGAATGAGGTAAAGAGTAGGAATTCACGTGTTTACATCGGTCCATGCAAGCTATGACCAGTTGTGCGGGGCCACGCAAATGGTATAAGATGCCACATGCACCTATGAAACATTGGACTAATAAGTGTGTTGAGACCTTTACACCAACTTGCATAAACCATGATTGATTGTGCAGAACGGCGCAAAAGATATAGCGTACTGCGCATATAGTGACAATGGTGATTCGATCAAGCTGATGACGATGTTTGAGATTTGGTAAGAGATAGGCCCGTGGCATGCATATCAAGAGTTCATACGTATGGAGGTTTTTTTTTTTTTCAAAAAGAAGAAGAAGGAAACGTAGTGATATCTGGAAAAAATGAAGGGTTCAATCTTCCTTTTCAGGAAATATCATTCTACCGATTACAGATACTAGTACATTCGAAGCAGGTAGAAAATAAAGAATTCATCAACAAGATGTTAATCAGTCTTCACCAAATGAACGTGTTACTGGAGACCCTACTTTTCCAACAATGATTACCGTGAACAACAGCAAACCCTAAGGAAAGTCTCCAGATGAGAAGTTAATTTGACTTAATCAGGCGTTGCTCGCCAACAAGTAGATGGATCAATTAATGAATTAGCAAATTCATTGGTCAATAGAGAACCATGGGGGCATCGTCACAACTTACCAGAGTAAAAGAGTAAGTTAAATTTGCAATTTGCAAAGGTTCAAAGTGAAGCTAGTTGACTCTCATATGAATCAGTTACTTGAAAATCTTTAAAGAGTAGCAACAGACACTGTCGAAGGAAGAAAACAAAACAAAAGATTGCCAAAAGTAAGGAGTTGAAATTCTGCTAAAGAGAACATCGAAAATTTTACAAATAAGAAAGTAAAGAAAGGGTTTGGACAATTCGAGGATTACTGGAATATACATTGGAAGAAGATGACATACTCTTTATGATTGCTAGTTGTGGAGAAAATCGAATTGCCATCACTAAAATATTAAAGGAAATAAAGGAAAGAAGAAAAGAAGAATGGACAAGAAGAAAGCAAGACAAGTATGTCCATTATGGGGGCAAATTTTCATTAATATATTTGCCAGGTCAGCAAAATATATCATTTCTGAATACCAAAAAGAATCGCTACATTTTGATCAAGAAGTTTCACGGCGTTTTGACTCAGAAGATTCACGACACAATTATTCAGGGGGCAGACAAAGGCTTACAAAATACATTATCCTTGAAGATAAACTACAGTTTTGATCTCAAAGATTGTTAGCATAATGCTTAGGGGCAAGATAAGTAGAGTCTCAGAATGCCTGCAAAGTCTCAGAATGCCAAAATCTCATAATCCCAAATGAGGTAATCATTGATTCCCTGAGATTATAATTGTCTATATCAACTTTTGTAGGTCAAAGTTGGGGGAAAAGCAAGCATTAATGTTTGTTATTAAGCATTGACGATTGTCGCCGACATAGTGGAGCAAAAGGATTGCGAAAGATAAAGTCATATACTCTCCCTTATGCGAATGAATAAAAGTGCGAATTTTCAATTGACTTCAAATCTCAGGAGAAATTTAGGAAATATAATTGAAGAGAAAAAAAGTGAATGGATAAGGAATATCTGATATGAGAAATATGACTACATATATGGCTAAGAAAATGAAGAAAGAATTTGCACAGCCCAAGATTGTGCATGAATTCACTTGAAGAAGATGATGTACTTCCTATAATGAACATCGAACGGAAAATTCTTTCAGCTTGAAGAACAAGTTATAGAAGATGGTTGATAAAGGCGAAATTGTTAAGGAGTGCGACATAAAAGAAGAAATAAGAGTACATAGGCTTTATTAGTTCGAGACCGGGGGCAAAGCTAATCTTGGGCAAAAAGTATGAGATGATGTGGTGTCAGTATATATGTTAAAGGTTGTAACATCATGATTTTGATTACGAAGATTCCCAGAGCAATACTTCCTAGTCAAAAGGGGACAAGACAGGTGAGTAAAAACTAGGGAATATATTTCTCACCATAGAATGTGTTTCTTTTATGTATATGAATGAAATGCAGGCTTTCAAGCATATTAAGTCATCGCCAAATGAAAAGTGTTGATAATCTTTGTCAAGCGATAACAATTGCTGTCAAGCATTGACGATTGTCACCGACGCCAAAGATTTCCGTCAGAATCACCGGGTATCAATGAATATCGCAAAAAAAAAAAAAAAAATAGTAACTATCGCTATCACCAATCAATCACTTATCAAAATTGCTATCATCGCCAAGCTGATACACTATTTTAAACATCATACGAAAGTTCTTATAACATTATCAGCAGCAACGAAATATCAATTATTGATTTACCATCTTTTGACAGTGGAATAAACTATATGTAGTCAACCACATATGAAGTCGATGACAGCAATGGTTACTTATCATAAAAAGACAGCCTAATCAAGCCAATGGCCAATCGTGCAAAGGCCTATCAAGATCGTCATTCGGGCAGCGGTGAGAAGCCAGTGGCCCTAAAAAGCCCGTGAAAGCCATCGTATGCATACCCATGCGGGCAGCTGATGGAGCTAGTGACTAAAAGCCTAAAAGGTCAAAAGTCCTTAACGGCCAATCATTCTAACCCCCTTGCGGTCTGTATAGTTTTTCAGCAGTGTCATGGGGAATGGAGGAAAATGCCCTCCCGTGAATGGGCTTGACCTTGCAAACGAAGAAAATGAGGGCCGCAGTGTGAGCTTTAGATTGGTCAACTGTGCGTAAGACCCTCAAGGTTTACGATTTGATTTTAGTACTAACTCATGAGGAAGTGCTTAAACCTACTCATTGACGGACTGGCTGCCCTAGACTTAGTACCCCAAAGGTCACCTTGTGAGCTCTGTGAACTGTACAGAGTTACCGCGGCCAACCCTGTGCGTAATTCTGACTGAGTTCACGGCCCCGGTAGCTTCACTGGGCCCCTTTGATGGATCGCAGTTTGTGAACTCCCTAAGTAGTAAGAAGTCCAGCGAACTCCTAAGAGTTACAGAGACTATCAAGTGAGACCTGGCTCCACTACTCAAGAGCTTAAACTATGTGTAATTGACTAAATTGAAACTTAGCACCGCCAAAATTAAAAAAATAATAATAATAATCATCATATAGGAAATCCCACACTAACAAGCATAAAATGTTGGTGTTTTATAATTATTTCTTTATTAAATATCATGTTAAACTATGTGCAACATTCAAAATGTAGCAGATACATATTTCACTTTATATATGCTCAAATATGCATAGCATAAACTGTGTAACATTCAAAATGCAGCAAAAACATATTTCACTCTAGATATGCTCAAATGTGCAATTGCATGATGAACATTTTAAATATTAAGTAAACAAGATGCAAAAATGCGTTTCTCTTGAATCAGGTTCAAATCAGCAAAGATTATTTATGCTTCAGGGATATCAACAGGATTCACTTCGAAAATATTATCTTTTAAAGAAATCTTTATGCGACATTGATTAGGAAAGGGCGGCAGGATCTATATCTTCAAAATAAACTACGCCTTGGTCTTTCTGATAATCTCTTATGCACGGTGGAGAAATTCATATGCCGAGAATTATGACACAAAACTCCAAGAACCAGATTTAATGGAGACAAAGAACAAACGGAATCATTATCACAAAGATCCAAGAAAAAGTTTATGCCAAGGAGCACAAGCTAGAAAAGACTCAGCAAAAAGAAGACTCAATGGATGAACCTTTGGAGCTGGATGAAGCTAGAATGATATCACAAGAGGTGTGATATAATGAGTAAAGAATGCAATGCGAAGCACGACAACAGAGCGAATATCACAACCAGCCTAAATGAGAGAAGAAGCTTTCAATATATTTCAAAATTATCAATGCTTCATGAAGCTAAATTAAAAAATTATAATATATTGAGATACTAATTTCAATCAATTTGGCAGGAAAGAAAGATTGGATTATGTAGATCATTAATAAAGGAAACAATCAAAAGAGTTGTTACAGCAGGAGCAGCATTAAAGAGCAACCTTAGACATAGAGTCTAAGGAAAGAGTTGCTGGAGTTGATTAAAGAGATCGTTGCAGCAGCAGCAGTGTTGAAAGAAAGTTTTCTGATCAAGTTGCTCAAAGACAAAGTCATCACAGCTGTTACAATGGCAAGTTTCGATGAAAAGAGAATATTATCTTATCTAGTAAAACATCTGCTCGATACTGCTAGCTAGGGGCATTCAAGTCTTCCGATCGACCGTGATCATTCAAGTCTTCCGATCGAGCGTGATCATCGAGTGCAATCATTCAAATCTTTCATTCGAACGTAAGCATTCAAATCTTCCATTCGAGCGTGAGCATTCCAGTCTCCTGGTCAAATATGACCATGCAGTCTTCCATGCAAGCATGATCATCTAATCATCCTTTAGTTACAGTTCATTCAAGTTCTTCGGATGGAGGAAGATCGATCCCCCGTTTGATTTCAGGAATCAATAAAAGAAGGATCGAGGAAGCATCTGTTGAAGCACAAAAAATATCTCATTGCAGTGGTCAGAGAATTCTATGATACAGGTCTTTTCCAGGGTTGCACAATTTGTATTTTGGTAAAAATCATGTCCGGGGGTATTTTGGTAAAAATCCATGTCTGGGGGTATTTTGGTAAAAATCATGTCCGAGGGTATTTCAAGTATTTTCGTAAAAATCCATGTCTGGGGGTATTTTAGGTATTTTGGTAAAAATCCATGTCCAGGGGTAGTTTAGGTATTTTGGTAAAAGGGATTGAAAATGGTATTTTGGTGAAAAAGGGTGCATAGGTGTCATTTTAATGGAGAGAGGTTATACACCACCATTTAAGAGGGAGCTTGGTGGACACCATGGTTTAAGAAAAGAAGATGTCTATATATAAAGGGATAAGTGGTGGTGATCACCACTCTGTAAGAGTGGTGGGGCCTATAAATACCCCTCCCCTCTTCATTTGAAGGGTTGGATCAGATTAGATGAGTTGGGATAGCCAGAAAGGGAGAGAGAAGCAAGGTAGAAGAGGGAGAGAAGAAAGTCTTTGCATCAGCCCACGCAATGGAAGTTGATTGCGCGGACCTGCACAACGGAAGTTACGTGGTAACATGCAACTAAAGCAGAGATGGCCTTCGTGCCACTTTTCAAGGGATTTGGAGAAGATCCTTTGCGCAACTCCATGCAACAGGAATGGGAGAATTCTCATGAGCTAAATGTCTCGTAATGCTGTCTAAGGAGAGTTTTCCCTTGCCCGGGACCGCGCAACCGACCGGATTTACGGTCGTGCGTAAATAAAGGAAGAAATATTCTTCCTTCCACTATGTCACTGGTAATGCTCATTAAAGCATAAGCTAAATGTCCCGTAATGTTGTCCAAGGAGAGTTTTCCCTTGCGCGAGACCGCGCAACCGACCGGATTTACAGTCGTGCGTAAACAAAGGAAGAAAGCTTCTTCCTTCCGCTATGTCATTGGTAATGCTCATTAAAGCATTTTTTTGAGAGATCAACATCGTCCACTGTCTTCCTCTCGAAATTTCGACCGTGAAAGACCGGTCTTGGTCATTTGATAGTGTGGCCCACCAAGATAATTAGGCTACAACGGCAGTTGAATGGTCTGTTTGCGATCACTATTGCAATCATACGAGCGAGCATGGTCGCCAAAGATCAACATGACCTTGATGGGTTTTGCTCCCTCTACTTGATGAATAGTTCAGATCCACCTTTTGTTGCATGATGGTGGCCCACTACAGATAAACGGAGCCTCTATTTTACAACAGAGTCGACGTACGTCGACTCTGTGATGTGTGTTGGTCCACTTATTGAAGTCAAGTGGAGAATCCACTCCGTCCATTGATTTCAAGACGAAAAACCATCCAAAAAGGAGTGTTTTTAGAGTGAAATCCATGTAGTCCATGGGTTTGTCTACTTCGCGGTCCATTTCATGTTCAACGGTTAGGATGTTGCAACAGCCAGCATGGTTTCAAAATGCCACCTTGGCAAGGGTTAAATATCCCTTCTGTACACGATGAACGGTACAGATCGATGATTTGAATGTGGAGTGGGCTGCGCTAAGAAAATTGCAAATGGACAATGTAACACTATAGCATTTATTTAAATTGAGAAGAAGACGATGGTCAGCAGGCGCTGACCGACTTTAGCTATAACAGTGCATGGCATGTACACTCATGCACTGTGTACATACGATGTACATGTAGGCTCCAGCATGATGTTCAAGGGAAATTTGCTTCGTCCATCCGCTTTGCCACTATGTTTAACGCGTTGAGACCGAGTTTGAAGCATATCCTGATATCAGGATGACAGCAAATCATGATTTCAAGGGATGATTTGATAGTTTGACCATTTCTAGAAGGATCTAGGAGCTGAAATTTGAAGTGTACAGTTAATTTGTGGTCCCAAGGCTGCATATAAAGTTTCGAGCTGATCAGATGGTGGTAACCTCGTAATCATACATTCTGGATGAGTTTTTAGGCTCATTGACAAGTCCGCTTCATACTTCAAGGAGGATTCAAGGAAGAATGACTGGAAGGATGCTCAGAACTGACTTCAAGCTCGAGATTGGCTGATCGATTCCACAATTCCTCCTAAGTACCTAGGAGATGACCAAAATAGCGTCGGAATGCTGCCAAAATTTCTATCGGGCTGTCTTATCTACTTTGATTGATTGTACTTTATTTTCAGAATCAAGGGAATCCGAGGATGTAAATGAACTCAGAATATATGTGATCAATGTTCTCTCATTCTTTCTTTGTTATCATTGAATAAATCCCCCAAATCGAATGCATTTGTTTTCTTGTCGAAACATTATTGACTTGTGAACATGGAGGGGCGGGCTCTGCCTCACCCATGGCACGCCGGGCAGTTGAAAGTCTATCGTGCCTAAGTCTGTCAAGTGTAGTCTTAAGTCCTGCGTTTATATCTACATTGTCTACAATCTACTTACCTTTTTAAAGAATTATAATAATAATCCCATTACAAGGGAGTTCATTTTGAAAAGGGTGAGCTCTCAGTCCTAGAGGGAGGGGGTGTGTGAATAGGACTACGCCAAATAAAAAATAAATGTGAAAAATAAATGCAGATAGCTGAAATAAATAGTAACCTCAAATGCAATAGTATTGAGAGGTTGATACAAATGTTGTTCAAAGGACAACCTTACACCAAAAACCAAGGTTTATGGTAGGACAAGCTGATTTCTTGAACACAATAAGGATAAAAAACTCAAACCAATGCATGGAGCAATAAAAACAAATCTAGCTATTACAACATTCATCACAAATACATGAAATAAATACAAGCATTCACCACATACATCATCACCATCCAAACTCCAAGAATTATAGTGGTTCGGTGTGTACACCAACTGTTCTAAAACAGCCACACCTACTCCACTCTCAATAATCACAACCCACGTGATATTGACTTTCACTATGAAAGAAGGTTTTCCAAGGTTCACCTTAAAACCTTTATAATTGCGTTTTTAATGGGCTACCACAATTAAAAACCCCACGCTGAGATTTTCTAGATATCTCAGTCAAAACCACAATAAAGATTTTCTGGCAATTTTAAAAACCAAAAGCTATAATTGAAAATACTTATTTGTAGATTCTCTTTGAATGTAGCCCAGAAGAACTGCTTCTTGATGATGAAGATGTCCAATATTCAATCACTCAAATGGAAGGGTTGTAGGTATAAATGATTTTTAAATTAAATTAACCTTGGGCTACTTTGATTCAATTTCTTGGATCTCTAAAAGGGTAGAACAGAATTCCCTTTTATCAAATTAGAATGAAGTAATAAGAGATCAAGAAATTAGAAATAAAAAAGCTATAAAAATAATCGTAAATTACCATATAATATCTTAACAATCACGAGGACTTATCTCTCAGAGTGGTGGCTTGAATTGGCTTGGAATGAACAAAAAACACTAAGAAAAGTCCTCTATTTATAGGCTGAAAAACGGTTCCCTCGACTTGTCTAAGGTCAGCCTTAACTAGTCCTGGGAGCAACCAAATTAAAAAAATTCTAGCGCGATTGGATAAAACTGACCCTCGACTGGTTGAGTGGCCTGCTCGACTGGTCAAGTGGGGGCTTAAAATAGTTGCTAGAGTTCAAGTCGAGCCCTGCTCGACTTGTCGAGCTAGTCTCCATGACCGGTTGAGTAGGGTGCTCGACTAGTCGAGGACCCACCAAAAAATCTGAAATTTTGAATTTAAACCTGAATTGGTCGAGAAAAACCCTGGACCGGTCAAGCCAGTGCCTGGACTAGTCGAACATTGACTAGGACTAGTTGAAGCAAAGCCTACGGAAAGCACAATGACCCATTTTAAATATGCAATATGAATGAACTAATCCTAAGGTCTTTCTAGGGTCATTTATACCTCAAATGTTGAACATCGAACTTGTCGCTTTGGTACATCCGGTAGATCTTCTTCTGAAAGTACTTAAAGCTTGATCTTGTATACTTGAAACTTGAACATGAAATGTACTTGAACTTGATCTTGAACTTGAAGTAGCACTCGAACTTGGTCTTGAACTTGAATATGAACTTTAACTTGACCTATGAGCTTAGAGCACTTAAATTTGATGTAGGACTTGAAGGTGAACTTTCTATTACTTGAAGAAGTCCATCATACCTAAGTGGTTTGTCACTACAAAATTTGACAATACAGGGTGCTAGACATACAACATAGCACTTACAATCTCCCCCTTTGTCAAATTTGTGACAAAACAACTTAGAAGATTGCATAAAACCACTTCATAACATGATACACTTACAAAAATACTCCCCCTCAATCTACTCTTCCTACTCCCCCTTAATCCAAGCTTGGTGATTTGTAGAGTACCTATATTAACAAATACATACATATTTCCAAAAAAAAATGCTTCTCTACACACCATACACAACCACAGAACTACAAAATTCTTCCCGTTTTTGTCACAACTTGATAAAGGAAGATAAGTAATTGAACACAAATATAGCAGTTATTATGATAAATAACAGGGAGTAGTAGATAAAGAGGTAAAGTTAGGAGCATGATTCAGCAAAGTATCAACATCATTAAGTTATACATAACAAGTCCAAAAAGCTAAGGTTAAAGGGAAACATTAATACATGTATAAAGATATCATAAAATTTAATCTGATCCAGATGATGAAGGAGGTGGAATGGATGGATCACTCTGATACAATCCCTTAGTTATGCGTCGAAAATACCTACATATATATTTGATTTGATTATCCGGGGATATTTTCAATGCATCCACCTTCTCCTCCAAAGAGCAAAGACGCTCAACATACTCAGATGGCTGATAGTCAGGATCAACCTCAAAATCATCTGATTCTAACTCATTAAAAATATCTTCCATCATGGTCTCGGTTGGTAGCGCATCTTCTTCTCCAACTTCCTCAGCTTCCCCATCCCGTTGACCAGGATTGAGCTTCAAGTTCATCTTATTTATCTTTGAATTATTGAATAGAAGAAGCACAATAGGGGCTTCACTAGGAGGCATGACCACATTGCAATGTAAGGCTAGGGTGGTCATCAAGTAAGTAAATGGAATATAGTTGTGGCCTGGGTGAAGATGAAATTGAATAATAATGGAACAAATCAAAGAGGGAAGACATACAGGAATACCCGACACAATAGACTGAATAATACGAACCATAAATGATGTCAACTTAGCTTTGTTGGCAGATCGGGGATAGACATTTGAAATAAAAATGCGATGCAACACCCTGTATTTGGGCAACATTTGGTTGGCCCGGAGCGCATTTTCTGCACTCCATTCTGAGTCCATGTTACACAATTTGTGGGTTAGTGACTATTTTTTTGACTCAGTCATCCTTTCGGCTAGGGTCAGAATCGAAATGCCATCGTCATTTACATTAACATCAAGTAAACCCGAAATTAAGTAATGATCGACTTTGGAAGAATCTTCTCTAAAGACAATTGTGCAAGTCAATTCATCAAGGGATATATCGCTAATGCAAGCGTATGTTCCTTGTGCAATGGAGTGGTTTGTCGATCTGCCCCAATTCAATATGTTCGCCCATCCTATAGCGGTAACGAGGGGAAGAATCTAAAATTGAGCAAGGTGATTTGAATTGACCGACCACTCAACTATAACCTTGTGAATGCGAAAATCCCACACATATTCAGGATCCTCTAAGAGAGGATGGAGGGTTCGCATCCAAATCGGTGTGTTTCGAGAAGAAGAAGCTCTAGTAGCTTTCTTCTTAGGTCTTCCTTCCAGTTCAAGAATAAAAGAAAGAAATGTAACAAAGGAAGTAAGGGTTTCAAACCCAACAGATTTTTAACAAAAAAGCCTTAGAAACTACTAGGAAAGATCAAATAAATTCAAGAATCAAGCAATGTAAGACTCAAGGAACCCAAGTATGAAAGAAAATAAAAAATGGAGCACTTACCAAGCACTAATCGGAGATGGGTTCGACGGGTCGGAGAAGGGGCGAGTGAGGAAGATGAGAAAAATGGTGAAAAAGGTGTTTTACCCACTCATAAAGGGCCTTTAACCACGCAACTCGACAGGTCGAGTACATGCTCGACCCGTCGAACCACGACTGGTCGAGTAGGTGCTTGACTAGTCATGCAACCTCCAAAAATTAATTTTTTATTCAATTTTATTCAAAATTATTTGCATATATATATATATATATATATATATATATATAATAAAGCATGCAAACATGATAAATTCAATTTAAATTATGCATACCAATATCCATTTGATAGATTTAAAACTTTTTGATACATGCAATGGATATGTACAATCTAATGGATTTAAGACGAGCTGCTGGGGCAAAGGTTTCATCATAATCAACTCCTTCGATCTGAGTGTACCCTTGTACAACTAATCTAGCGTTGTTTCTTATTATATTCCCTAACTCATCAGATTTATTTTTGAAAATCCACTTGGTCCTGATTATATGTTTATCAGTTGGTCTTGGAACCAAATACCACACATCATTCCTGACAAATTTTTTCAATTCATCTTGCATGCTAATTATCCAATTTTCATCAGTGAGTGCCTCTTTCACATTGGCTGGTTCAATTTGGGAAGTAAAACACACATAATTACATATGGTTTCCAATTATTTTCGAGTACGTACACCAGTGAGAGGGTTGCCTAGAATTTGATTAGTAAGATGATCTTTGACTGATCGTAGTTCAGTGTTGATTTGACAAGATGAAGATTCAGGTTTATTAAATACGGTGACTTCATCATCTTCTGAGCTAGATATTGGAGTGTTCAAGTGATCATCAATCACGACATTTATAGACTCCCAAATAACACTAGTGCTCTTATTAAGAACTCAGTATGCTTGACTATTCAAAGCATAACCTAGGAATATCCCTTCATCACTTTTATTGTCGATCTTCTCTAAATTTTCCCGGTCTTGTAAAATATAACACTTCCAAAATTTTAAAAGTATTTAATTGTGGGTTTCTTATTAAACCACAATTCAAAAGCCATTTTATCTTTTAATTTTCGAATGTATACACAATTTATAATATAACATGCAGTATTAACAGCTTCGGCCCATAAATTTTTAGGTAATTTCATGCTATTTAACATTACATTAGCCGTCTCTTGTAGCACTCTATTATTCCTTTCAACAATCCCATTTTGTTGAGGCGTCTCAGGAGTAGAAAACTGGTGTGATATACCATGATCGCTACAGAACTTTTTAAAATTGCTATTCTCGAATTCTGATCCATGATCAATTCGGATCTTAACAACATTCATTTCTTTTTCAATATGAATACTCTTAAGTATTCTTTTGACTTCATTGAGAGTTTTGGATTTTTCTCTCATGAATGTAACCTAAGTAAATCTGGTAAAGTCATCTACAATTACCAAGAAATACTTCTTACCACCTCTACTCTCCGTTCTGGTTGGTCCAACAAGATCCATGTGGAGAAGTTCAAGAGGTTTGGATGTAGTAGAGGAATTCACTTTCTTGTGACTACTCCTTATTTGTTTTCCAATCTGACATGCGCCACATATTTTATCCATTTTCTTCAATTAGGGTAGACCTCTAATAAGATTAGCTTTGCTCAATCTATACAAATTTCGGTAGTTCACATGTCCAACGCAATTGTGTCATAATTCATTATCAAAGATCTAGACCATGCAACAAGATAATTTAGATGAGCAAGATTCATTCACAATATAACAATTCTCAGATGTTCTACAACCATTTAATATCACACAACCTTTCTCATTTAACATTATGCTTGTTATCGCAGATTTGAGATATACTCAAAAGATTGTGCCTAAGATGTAAGGCCCGTATCATAGTTCGTACCGTTCCTTTGGATCCTGCGGTCCTCCTGGTCAAATTCCAGAGACCTGTGATGCGTAGATAGCATTTGTGTGTGACCCTGAGTCATACCATGTCAACCCGAGTCAGCTCGACTCGAAACTTGTACCTTAGTGACCGTGCTGTTGCGGCAGTTCCAATACCGCATCTTGCACACTGATGAGATACCCAGGCTAAGAGTTGTAGACCCACGTTCATTTCGAGGAAAACGCCGGCATTATGAATTCTGAGAGAATCTCTACCCTAAACATCACATCAATCAATCACCTCAAGTCAAGTACTCATCCCATCACTTCCCTTACAACACCCATACCTCACCCATTCCCAAAGTCAACTCTCCCTCTCTCTACACATCCCTTTCTTATACTCACCCATCACCCATCACTCACTCCTACAACACCCTCTCCTCTCTCATTCTCTCCACCATTTCCTAGCCTCTATGAGAGAAAAATTCTAAGGAGAGAAAACCTAGTGTGTGGCCCACTCCCTACCCCTAAATCCTCATCTCCACCCTCTTCATCATCTTTTATTAAAGAAGGATCTTAAGAGATTAGCATTCCAAGGAGCTAAAGAAGAAGGCTAATTGGTGGGTGATTGTAGCGTAGGACCTTGATTTGTATGTAGGGTGTGAGCCTAGTATCCTAGACCGTACCGTTCCATAAGCTTTCACGGTCCTCCCAGTCAAATTCCGGCAACCCGCGACCTATAATCAATATTTATAGGTGACCCTGAGTCGCGTCCTATCAATCTGAGTTGACTCGACTCGAGACTTGTACCCTTGCGATTGCATCGTCGCCGTGTCTCACATGTTAAGGCGATACCTAGGACAGGAGATGTGGGCCCACGTTCAGTTTGAGAAAAATACCACGCTTTGCAAAATCCAAGAGAACATGTCCCATCAATCAATCACACCACATCCCATCATGTCAAGTACAAGAGCAACCCCAAAGTCAACTCTCTCTCTTACAACCCATACCTAGTCAAGTACACCCATCACTCCAACCATCACTCACCATCCCTCTCTCTCCTTACATCACCTCTTTCTCTCTCTCTTATTTCCTCCCAAGCAACCATCCAAGCTCCATGAGAGAGCTGTGTGGCCCACTTCCTATCTCCCATCTTCACCATCTAAGCTTCATCTCAACCCTTAAACCTTGTTCCTTTGGAGCTAAAGATGAGGAGAAGTTTGAGAAGATTAAAGGTGGGTGTATTCTAGGATTAGATTTATAATTTTTTCTTGGATTTTTTATTTAGGGCCCATATGATTTGGGGCCCATTTCATGTTTTGTAACATTGAGGGGTCCATAGTGGTGGGGTCCCTCCCATCTCCATCGATCTTTCATTTTCTCTATTTCTCTCTCTCTCTCTCTCTCTCTCTCTCTCTCTCTCTCTCTCCCTCTCTCCCTCCTCTCTTTTCTTTTCTTGTGCAATGGTTCACCTTGATGGACAGTGCTGAATGAGGGGCCCACCAGACCTGTGTGTTAGATCCACACCATTTAACACCCTGGGACGATGCTGGACTCACTATGATGCATGTAGATCCACACCATCCAGCAGTCTGTGGACGATGCTGGACCCTTAGTGATTTATATCCATGTCGTCCATTGCATGGACGTGAGGCCCATGTATGTGTTGCATCCAGGCAGTCCAGCTATCTAGACATGGCTCCACTTGACATATGTGTCTGTCCAGCCATCCATCTGTGGCCCCAGCAGCAGATCAGCTATTGTGTTGATGTCAGTTGGTCCTGTGGGTCCCACCTTGATTGAACGTTTTTATATCCTACCGTCCATCCATTTTGACAGTGGAGATCCACCCCCATGATGTATGTTTCGGTCTACACCGTCCAGCAGGCTTGGACAATGGGCCACCATGAGGCATGTATTATATCTAACACCATCCATCCATAGACCCTGATGTGTGGATGGAATCCAGCCGTCTGTCCAGTCCTGGACGCTAGACGTTGGACGCTGGATGCTGGAGTAACCCTCTATAACACCCCGTACTTTCTAATACTCGGGTGTTACCTTGTAACCAAACTTAGTATAAATACAAACCTAACCTATTTGAATGTTTACCTTCATTATAACCTAAATTGACCATTAAGAGTAATCTCCATCCAAAGATTATGCCACTTGATTGTTAATTTGGGAGATCCACTGTAGGTCTACATCTCAGTAGTTATAAAGTCTTGCGAGCCACTCAAATAACAAATTTTAAGGTCACCAGATCGTTAACCTGGTATAAGAGAAGATCTACATGATCAAACGAAAATTAAGTGGTAGGTTGGGACTTATCTAATGAAGGTTAATAATATAGGTTATTCATATCGTCTCATCCAACCATTAATCCGAAATAAAATAAAATAAGTGTAATAAATAAATAAATGGATAAATTAGTTTGAAAAAGGCCTATAGTACAACTCCTAATGATAGAACCATCATATTTGAATATAAATATTCAATAATTAAGAATGTAGTAATAATAAATTTAATAATAATAATAATGACATTATTAAGAATATTGTAACAAAAAATACTTAAAGTTTGATATGCATATTAGACCATCTTATCAGTAATCCAACCATTTAATTCCAACTAAGGGACCCTTGAAACCATTTTGACGGTTGACATTCAATCTTAGAATGATCTGATCATCAGATCGATGGAAATCATCGCTTAAATTGCAAATATATATATATATATATATATATATATATAACAAAATGGTCCACCTAAGTGTTGGATCTTTCCCAGTGCAAATCAGGTGTCCCAACTAGGCATGAGGAAGCAAATGGATGACCTTGATTGTACATATCATCACAGTGGACCTCACTTTCAATGTGCATGTACACATGCAAGTGATGCACTCGAAGTGCAATGGACAATAGTTCGGGTCAATAGGTTATTGACCCGACAACAATTTTAAAAAGGGAGAACTCCCTTCGTTTCTCGCTCGAACTAAGTCCGAACGATGATTTCTGTGTTGATGATCAATGGCCTACAAATCACTTACGAATGGAAAATCCAAACCATCCATCTTGAAGAATGGTCAATTTCAACTAGAGCATGATCAACTTCACATGTTGAAACACGTGCGTAGGTGTCCAACCTTCAGCCCAATCAAAGGCACGCGTAATGCTTCTTAAAACAAGAATCTGAGTCACCCATGGGCCACCATAACTATCCAATTGGGATGATCTGGACCATCCATCATGTTTAGGGGGTATTCTCGACCAAAACCTTGGCCATTTCATACAAATAGGTGCACGCGTGTAGACACAAAATCAGGCATATTCAAACTACGCGTGGTTATTTTTCTAAAATTGGAAAGCTCCATTCTCCTTTTGGATTGCCAGGCTGGCAACCCTAACCTCTTGCAACCTCGACCGTCCATTCCAAAACAATCTTAGCCCTCCATTTTCACCTTGTTTTAGAATTTCCCTACAGCTAGCGAAAACGTGAAGGGAATCTTCCTACTTTTGTGCTGGCACAATCCCATCCACTCCTGCCTTTAACAACCTCTCCAAATGCATCCTGGCCATAGAAACTAGGGCGTCCTCAAGCCTCCAGCTTGGAGATCTCGCACGAGATCTCCTTGTTGCGAGAAATTCAGCTGTGGCTGAAAAACTCAGAACCCATTAAGTGTTCATTGCTGTCCACCCAAAAACTGGGTCTACAACATTCAGGGAGAAAATCCAAGCCCTCTAGATACCTCAGAACGAAGGATGACCCCCCGATCAATAAATGTCATGATCGGGCTGTCATCTTCTCCGTTGACTACAAGAAACCACCATCCTCTTGTGGGCCCCATTCACTGATCTGAGCCATCCATTAAGTGGCTCATACCCTCACATGTCCATTTAGACAGCTAGACTTCAGCTATACAACTCGAATTGTAGCTGTTGTCCCATAGATTTGTTTGTTAAGACAATCAAGCCGCAACTAATCTTATGGATTAGTTGTCTCCGAAGTCTCTAGAATCGGATTAGTATGGCCTTATAAAAGGTGCTCTTTTAGGGCATTCTTTCTGAGAATAGAAAGATAGAAAGAGAGGAAAGAAAGTGCTGCACCAAGCAGCCGCATCAAGTCGATTCGACTCGGTTCGGGTCGCTGCAGTTCGGGCTGAGTCTCGAGTTTCACCTGATTCTTTCAACAGAAGGAATGAAGCAGAAGAAGGCAACGGAGAAGATGGATAGAAAGAAGAAGATGGATAGAAAGCAGAAGATGGAGAGAAAGAAAATGAGAGAAGGGAGAGAGGTTTCTCACACCGAATTGGATGGACTGGGCCGAGTCGCAGGCTGAGAGCTGTTCGAGTCTGGTTTGCATCGGAAATGTTGCTAGACGTTCCAGCAGAAAGGAGAAGAAAAGCAAAGAAGAGGAAGTAAGAAGGAGAAGAAAATCAGAATGAGAGAGAGAGAGAGCCTGGGTCCGTTCACACCAGGCTGACTCATCTGAATCACTGGTGAGATCTTGTCCGAGTCTAATGGATTTTTGCTAGAGTCCTCCTGGCAGGAAGAAAGGAAAATGAAGAGAGAAGAAGATGGAGGGAGAGATGGGTGTCGGGTTGCTATTGGACTTGACTCAACGGAACCGAGTCAAACGTACTCGACTCACCGAGTCTGAGCCAGTTGGGTTTCAACTCGAGACCAGTTGATTCAGTCAAGAGCAGGCTCAGTTTAGGGAGAGTGAGAGCATAAGAAGAAAGGAAAAAAAGGAAAGGGAGAAGGAGAAAGAAAAGAAGAAGAAGAAAGAGAAGAGAGAGAGAGAGAGAGAGAGAGAGAGAGTCAAGATGGGTTGACTTAGTGAGTCGACCCACTGTGGCAAGAACGAGTTGGGCCTAAACATGGGTCAAGTTTTACAATCAGGTGAGTCGAGTCTCAAATTTCTTCTACTATTTCTGTTAGTATTATATAATTAATAATTATTATAGTATGATATTATTAAAGTGTTAGTTAAGGATTAGTATAATAATATTTTTTAAATAATAATATTATCATTATGGCAGTGTTGTTATAACTATTAACATTAGTCCTTACTAGACCATCTTTGGTACTTATTCTACTATTATTGTAAATTTTATTTTACTTGCATCAATTATTAGACCATTAGTTATGATATAATAAAATTAGGTATTATTGGTTATGTTAATATCAATTCATGAATTATCATTATTAATATTATCAGTCAATGCTTGAATATGAATATTATTTTATTCATTGCACAAAAATTAGGGTTGAGTTTTAAAACCTAAGCTTTAAATTAATTTACATGATCTAAACCCTAAGCCTTAATTCTAATCGTGCAAGTTTAATAACATTGGAATCTAATCCCTCAAAATATTCTAATTTTACTAGATCCTAATCTTAGGCGGGTATGATTAACTCTAGCATCATCCAGAGACGAACCAACTCTTGAAAGGTGAGGATCACCCTTCAAGCTTCTCCTACATCATGATGGTTATCTTAGTTCATTTATTTCACTAATTTCTTAATTAAATATTAATAGAAGATGATGATAAATGTTAGTTCCATTAGTATAATTCTTCATAGATGATTGATGGCTAGATTTAGAATTCAAGTATGATATCAACTATTCCTATTCCGGTTTAAATTGAACACTTTATATATGCAAGTACTCTTGATGTCGCACGTGACTTATCTTACCACTTTTGATTTCTTCACGGTGTATTTAAAGGTCCTCATATTAGTGTCCATTTGTGTAATAGATTAAATGAAATCATCTATGGACTTGTCATCTTTTGGATCATTTGTTGCCTAAGTGACTTTTGGGGTATTTCCTTTTTATCACATTCTTGAGATGGATTTGTTTGCCCTATGTAGCTTGATGTAATATTTGCCATAAGTGGCTTTAAGGAACCATCTTCACATAACCTTGCGATGATAAGTCCCACTTGTATAACTACAATTGGCCACTAGTTGCATAGGTTACCTTTAAATACCCTACTTGCTAGCCTCATGAGCCAAGGATGGTGGAATAGGACACTATGTTTGAGTTGTCGGCCTATGCTGGGTGACAAACCCCCCATAGTGACCTTTGAGCTTTCTTAAAGTGATTGTTTGAAATTGGAATAATAATGGTTGGGCTAATCATGCATTTTCATGGCATATATTATCACGGTCTTTTTCGGGTGGTTAGTTCTCCTTCGGCGTATCTTTGCGTATTTTTTCAGGTGACTAATCCTCCTTGGACGATCTATGTATTATTACGGTCTTTTTCAGGTGGTTAGTTCTCCTTGGACGTACCTTTGCGTATTTTTTCGGGTGACTAATCCTCCTTAGGTGATCTATGTATTATTACGATCTCTTCCTGGTGGTTAGTTCTCCTTGGGCGTATCTTTGCATATTTTTTCGGGTGACTAATCCTCCTTGGGCGATCTATGTATTATTACGGTCTTTTCTGGGTGGGTAGTTCTCCTTGGGCATACCTTTGCATATTTTTCCGGGTAACTAATCCTCCTTGGGCGATCTATATATCAGTCTTTTCTAGGTGACTAGTTCTCCTTGGGTGACTTTTTACCAGCTGGATGTGCATCCTCAGGTCTGTGAGCATATGTATACATCCATGCATTTAAACAAGATTATTTTGTATGATTTATTTAATGAATGCGTATTTGTTGAACATCACCTGATTTCATTGATAATCATTGTATAATATTTATTATATACTGTCTCTGATAACTATGCTTAATCATCTTGATGTTGTGATAAATCATGGGGGTTATACCTCACTGGATAGCCATTGACTCTCTCAAACCGTAATCAGTGTGTAGGGGATGTAGAGGATGCATATGTTGGTGTGCAGGTGGAATAGGAGGAGCCAGACTACCTTGCGACTCTCTATCCTCGATTACATTTGTATTTAATTTGTACTGTTATGATCTGCAAACGTTAAGACATTGATTTGTATAAGTTTTTAGGTAACCACTTGGGACATTGGTTATATATATTTGGACTCCCTCTAATATTTGATTTATTTCCATCCCGCTATATTATTAACTCTGATAAAAGGAGAAAAATGTACGTGGAATTTGGGTGTTTTTAGAGGTTAACGCTCGGGTTTTCGGAGAACGCGTAGTGTACTCAGGTTCCGGGAACTGGGGTGTTACACCCTCCCTTCTCAATAAATAAATAAATAAATATTAATATAATAATATTATATATATATATATAAGTATTATGGTGGGCCCCATGTGGGACCCACATTGTATGGAAAGCAGGTTGGTCGGGTACCTACAACAGTTATATAGCTGCTGTATTGACGTCAGTAATAGCTGTGGGCCCCACCATGCGGTATAGGTTACATCCACACCGTCCAACCATTTGAGAGATCGTCCTATGGCATGAGAAAAAGAATGACGTAGATCTAAAGTTCTAGCGGACCTCAACGTTGAAAATAAGTGAGGACAGTAACATCCACCGTTCAAAACTTCTAACGGCCGCAGTAGTTCCCAATTAAGCTGATATTTTTTTTTCACTTCATTTATATCTGTGTTAACTGATGAATAGGTTGGATCTCGAAAATATGTAGTGATGAGTCCTATAAAGATTTCAACAGTGGGTGTGGCTTCCCGTGTGAGATTTTAACGGTGGAAAATTTTTATCTCCATTGTTATTCGTGGTATGGTCCAGATGATCCTTTAATATAATTCATTTTTGGGATTGTTTGAGGCCCACATGATGCAGCCCACTTGATGTATATGAGGCCCAAATATAAGGCCCATTGTGATGTATTTGAGGCCCATTGGCGCGGCCCATGCGATACCGCCCACTTAATGTATATTGGCCCATCGGTGTGGCCCATGTGACGTGGCCCATTTGATGTATATTGGCCTATTGGTGCGGCCCACTTGATGTATATTGGCCCAATGGTGCGGCCTGTTGATGCAGCCCACTTGATGTTTATCGGCCCATTAGTGTGGCCCGTTGATGCGGCCCACTTGATGTTTATCGGCCCATTGAGTGAGGCCCATGGGATGTGGCCCATTGTGATGTATTAATGGCCCATTTGGTGAGGCCCATTGTGATGTATATTAGGCCCATGAGTGAGGTCCAATATGCTGCATATGTTACCCATAAGTGAGGCCCATCATGATGTATAGTAGGCCTTTGAGTGTGGCCCATGGTGATGTATATTAGGCCCTTGTGTGAGGCCATGGTCCCACTATATGTTTGGCTCTATGTGGGCCACTCCTTAGGAGCAATGTTGGTTAAATGTCCACATTGATGGGCAATGATGGATAAATGTCCACATTGTGACTTTCCCTTAGGCCCTTTGTTAGGCTGATTGTCGAGACCGATTGTCAAGGCCGATCATTGAAGTCAATTCCGATTGTCAAGGATGATTGTATAGGCCGATTATCGAGGCTGATTGTCGAGGTTGATTGTTGAGGCCAATTATCGAGGCCGATTCCAATTGTCGATGCCGATTGTATAAGTTGATTATCGAGGCCGATTCTGATTGTCGAGTCCAATTGTCATGGCCATTCATTGAGGCCAATTATCGAGGACAATCATCGAGGCTGATTATCAAGATTGATTCTGATTGTCAAGGCCAATTATTGAGGCCGATTCCGATTGTCGAGGCCGATTATCGAGGCTAATTATCGAGGCCGATTGTTGAGGCCGATTTTGATTGTCGACGCCAATTGTATAGGCCGATTATCGAGGCTAATTGTTGAGGCCGATTATCGAGGATGATCATCAAGGACGATTCCGATTATTGAGGTCAATTCTGATTGTTGAGGTTGATTGTATAAGCCGATTATCGAGACTGATTTCGATTGTCGAGGCTGATTGTATAGGCTGATTATTGAGGATGATTGTCAAGTCGATTGTCGAGGCCGATCATCGAGGCCAATTCCAATTGTTAATGCTGATTATCGAGGATGATTCCGATTGTCGTGACCGATTATCGAGGCTTAATCCGATTGCTGAAGCCGATTTCAATTGTCAAGGCCGATTATATAGGTCGATTATCGAGGCCGATTGTCAAGGCCAATCGTCGAGGCCGATTGATGATACCAATTATCGAGGCCGATTATCGGTGCTAGTTATTGATACTGATTATGAGTATGTGACAGCATAGCATCATGATACATGCCCATCGCATCATCTACATGTTTGTTATGAGATGTGAATGACCATTACATATGTCATAGTACAGATGGTTTATGGGACTCCCTGATAGGTGGAGTTATCCCACATGAGTGCACGATATGCGCAGGATTAATGCATGATTGGATCGCATGACTTATGCATCTTGCATTGTCTAATTGTGATTACTGTATGCCCTAGTGACATTAGGGCCATAGCCTTCACAGGCATGTCGTGGATGGCCATATGGGATACTGAAAATCTATTATTAGCATTGGGGTGCCATAGATGTCAAAATCAGAGCACCGAGTGGATACATGAGCGCCCGAGAGCTAAATACCAGTAGGCCGCATCTCCCACTATGTTGTGGTCGGTTGGGAAGGGGTTGTGGTCTTACCCACTCGAGGGTAGTGGGCATAGCTAGGCCGAGTTTGACCAGTTTATAATTGGGTCTACTATCAACGTGCTAGGTAGACATTGGCTGACTACTGGCCAGGCGAACAGTGAGGTCTCTTCCACTTGCATAGTTACACGTCTAGTGGGCGGCGATTGCATGTAGAGTGTACTAGACCCCGATGATGATGTAGAGATGTACGGTACTGATATATGGACTTATTGAGTAAGAGTTGCATATTCAGCATTTTACTCATTCATTCTTCACTATCCACTCGGGCTGGTGCTGCGCAAATAATTATTGTGCACCTTCGCAATGGCCAGGATTTTGGTTGGAGTGTGCGACTAGCCTGAGATTAAGGGTTTACCACATTAAGTCTGACTATCCAAGTTTAGGTATGAGACTGGTTTGGATAGAAGTCCCTTGTAGTGGACCCCACAGCCTGTGATACTACGAACTATCATCACGACTTCACACTCCAGCTTGGTCATTTCATTCGCATCGCATATTGCATTGCATCCTCAGCACATAACACTTAGTTCACTGGCTTCTGTATTGCATAACCTAATTAAGATTGACGATATTCATGGACTCGATATCTGATATTTGGTTTACTATGCTATGTATTACTCTGATATTGTACAATTATGGATTGTAGGTATTTACGCTTACTCTGATATCTATATGCTTGACACGTGCATCGTACACACTTTCACCACCCTCTAAGCTTTGTATAAGCTTATGCACGATAGATGCATGCAGGTGGCATTAGGTTGCAACAGCGTTGAGCTTGGAGCATGCAACGGACTCCTGGAGCTTTGATTTTGACATATGTATTTCCCTTTCAGCATTGTCTTCAAATGTTTATATTAGTGGATATGTGATGATGATGTCACCTTTGTGATTTGGGTAAACTTGTGGTTATGCTTCTTATAAGACAAATGTATGTTGAAAAATCCTCCTTGTAGGATCCCAGGATCGGAATCTAGCGTATGGGTGATGCAAGTGGAGAATGGGATACTATGGAGGCTGTCGGCACCGGATTCGGCAATCAAAAATTTTTGTGAGCCCAATTTCCGGGTTTGGGTGTGAAATAGGGCCCACTTGTGGTGGGACCCATCTTGATGTTTATGTTGTAACAGAGAGGGGCCCAGAGTAGTGGGGTCCCTACATCACACCATCTCTCTCTCTCTCTCTCTCTCTCTCTCTCTCTCTTTCCTGTTTGATGGCCCACCTAGAAGAACGGATTAGATCTACAGCATGGACGGTGGAAATCCCACTATGATATATGTATTTTATCCATGCCGTCCACCTATATGGACCCCACCTGCTAGACGAGTTCACTCTAACCATCCAGATGACAGGCTTAAATGAAGGTAAACATAAATATCAGTTTGATTTAAACTCTGGTGGGCTACACCTACGTAGACCCCACCTAGATATATGTATTGTAATCCTTAACGTCCAGCATTCTAGACGGTGGGACCCACCTGATGGATGCGTTGGATCTTCACCATCCAGCCTGCTAGCAGGCCTGGACGGAAGGGAAAATACAAAGATTAGCTTGCGCTTAAAGCTGGTGGGCCACACGTGGCATCCACCATGCTGTATTTATCCATCAAGACCGTCCAAGGGCCAGGGCAAGTGGGGCCTACTTGGTTACACGTGTGACATCACTACAAGACAACTGACTTTTACCGGAGGCCAAAACCGCCGCTAAAACCACTTAAAACGCCGCTATAGATTCTTAGCGGCGCTAGACAAGCGCCGCCAGAGGGGTATGTCGCTAAAAGTTTTTGCGGCGCTAAGCAATTTCAGCGGCGCTTCTTAGAGCGCCGCTAACTGTAAATCAATTGCGGCGGTTTGTGTGGTTCAGCGGCGCTTTTGCTGGTGCTGCTATTTGCGACAGAACCGCCGCTAAAAGCTAAAAATGCGCCGCTAAAATTATCTAATCGCCGCTAAAATGTGGCTTCCTAGGCACTTTTAAATATGGAAAAGCGCCAACAAAGATCTAGAGCCCAGCATAGGCCAATAAATTTATTATTATTGTTGTATAATTCAATTGAAACCTGTATTTTTAAAAAAATTTATTTGAAACATAAAAAACCTGTATTGTATAATTCAATTGAAACCTGACCGATGCCCCATTTTAATTAGCGCCGGTAAACTAGCCATGCAAATCGTCAGGTAATCCAACTTTTGTTGTAGTGTTCTCTATCAATTGTGCTCTTGCCCAAGTCAATCCGTGCTTCTGCAACCAAAAGAAATACTTATTTATATTTAAAATGAAGCATGTGAGTCCATATGTATTTATTAATTAATGCACACAGACGCATCAGCATGCTAGGTTTGTCGGTGTCATCAGGACACCAAGTGCACATCCTGAATTCCTGACAATGGCATGGCCAAGTCAGTTACTTGCTACAAATGCAAAGATATCAAATAGGAAGCCTTTTTAAGAGCATGAGAGAGTTTGGTGCAGACCATACACAAGGTTGTGCGAGATAGTTGTGCATGTAGGATTAGTAAAAAGGAAAATCTGTAATCTCACCTTCAAACACGGGTTTTATACTGTCAACCCTAGCTTGCCATTTATCATTATCTAAGGCCCATCTAAATCCCTGCAAACAATATAGATGCAACTTTTCCAATTCATGTGTTTGGTACATCACGAGAAATCACAAGAAATCATTTATCTTGCCCACGTGAATGCCGATTATGGGGACAACCACCGCATAACGGGTATCGATAGAAGAAGCAAACCATGCATGCATGCCTGCATGAAGGAAATTGTAAATGAGATTCATATCTTTCAAGTTTCAATTGTAATTTGTAACTGTTACAAATTCAAGTTGCCCTCAATATAACTTAAATGAATATTTATCTAACCTCCAAGATATTCACCAAGTAATCCCTATTCTAGAAGAATCAATGTACTCCTCTGTGTAAGATAGTCGGCAATTTTATCAGGTCCCATACCTGTCAAAGTGATTTTATAATCCTACTCATTTAAAATCCCGTGGAAGAATTGTTCATGGCTAAAATTGAATGTAACTTGATTTTAAAAATAAAAGAAAAAAAGAAGAAGAAGCACATATGATCTGCTAGAAAACAAAAGGTCATTGTATTACTGTATCAAATATGAAAGGCATTTTATAAGATTGTGATTGCATGAAACCATCATCGCTTTTTGTACTTCTTACCTAAATTACTCCAATTGTCACTGAACCTAAAACTTGAAAAATGGCATGAAAAAAACTTCTCTTGGTGAGAATTATTTAACATGAATGCGGTTATTCTCAATTAGAAATTCTTATGCCCTGTTTGGTAGACGCCTAAAAATGAGTTCATCCATTTTATTTAACTTGTAACATTAACTCATTATGCACTAGAGATCAAGATCTCTAATACATAACTATTGTTAAATAAAGTGAGAAGAACTCTGTTTTAGGTGTCCACCAAACAGGCCATCCACATTAGGGCCCAACAAATGAATGGTCCGAACTCACACACCATCATTGGGTTTAGACTGATAATTCCCATTGTCTAGTTTCATCGTGTCAGCTAAGATTCATGTGGGTCAAAAAATATGGTCGAAATGGTACCTGATTTGGTAGATCAGAACAAAGATTTTTTTTTTTAATATTGCAGGTCGTGATCCGAGTTTCTTTGTAGATGTGTAGTCTTTGAGGAGACCATGCAATGAGATGCTTCTGGGCAAAGGAGAGGAGGGAGAGAGCCTTTGATTTTTAGAGTCTGAGTCCAAGAAAGGGGAGCAGTAAAAGTCAAAATAACAACAACCAATGTTTCATATCATGCAAAAAAAAAAAAGGGACAAAATAACAACAACCAATGTTTCATATCATGCAAAAGTCCTGAAGCACATGCCGGGATTCCATTGATTGGCATTCTTACCAGCACATAGATTCCAAAAACTAAAAAGAATGTTCCAAGTAACCCAGAAACTCATTGGATCGTGACCTCTTCATCCAAATAAAATCCACACATTCAAAGATGCAAGTGGTTCAGAAAAATGGGAAGAGGTATTGCATAAATAAGATGTTCTTCATGTTCAGTACTTAAAAGGTGGAAATAATACTGATAATAGAACTCGCAACAAACTATGACAGTCTACCTTCTAATAACTGAGACACCGCATAGCCTTTTACAAAAATACACCCAAGTATATACTGATCCTGCATTCAGTAAGAAAAATAAATAATAATAATAATAATAATAATAATAATAATAATAATGTTACAAAAGCGTTCTCCCTGTAAATCAAACAGTGCACATATCTACTACCATTCGACTTTTAGTGAGACATACTTGCCATATTAAAAACATCCTTTGAGGGGAAAAAAAATTCTTCGTGCTCTTATGCAGATTTGAAACAACAATTCTCGCAGCAAGCTGAATGAAAATTCAAAAAAGAATCAAGCAAATAAAACCAAGCGCTTCTCTCCAATCTCCAAATCCACAAAACAATAAGAAGGGAAAACCTATAGAGGCATAATCGGGGTGGTTTGCAGTCATAGCAGCTGCAGTCTCAGCAGCAAGTTCGTCAAGACTCAAGTTGACTGGTGGTGACACCCTTGTACATTCCAGCACATACCTTCTGAGCCACAAGTACAGGATCGCAGTGATCGAGGCTGAGGCCATAGCTCAGCTTCTTCAGACGAGTGGTGATCTTATCAAAGTGGACGGTTTCTTGACGGCTATCTCACTTCACCACATAATCTTCAGATCTCTGGGAAAATATATAGGGTTTGGTGATGAGGAATTTCATTGAATAGGTGGTGAATGGAAGGAGAAATATAAAGAGAGGGGTATATGATAGATAGAAAGAGACGGTTTCCTGACCACCAATTTGTGCATGTGATCAGTGCTTCCCATCATGCAAGCAAAATCTTCCATACAAGTGGTTACAATGATTCGACTGCCAGCTGCACCAGCTTGGAAGGGAAGTCTCAGCACCTTCTCCCACTTCTTGCTGTCTTTGCTCCAAACGTCGTCAAGCACCAGGAAGAATTTCTTTGCCTGCAACATACAACATAGGCGATCCTGCAACAGGTCCAAGTCTAATGACTTGCAACCAGTTCCAATTGCAGACTCTATTATTGATTCCGTAATTCGTTTCACATCGTAATCTTCTGAAACACAAACCCACAATGCTAAAATCACAGGTTATAATTTGCATGTTTTGTTTACGAAGTTAGACTTTAAGCAATCATGACTTTCGGGTGAATAACATCAATCACCAAATAACCAATCATGATTTCCCAAAAGCGAGCAAATGTTGAAAGATAAAGCTATCAGAAATATATCACTCGAAAGTAACTTACCCGCATCTTGTCCATTATAAGATCCAAAGCAAAATATTCCACGAAGAATTGTGTATTGTGTCTCATTGCCTGGCCATAAAGCGTGTGCAATAAAGCATGACAGATTCGATCAAGAAGACATGCACAATGATAGGCACGCCCACCTACAATTACAACATAGAAGACGGTATAAATCAAGAAATGTTACGATAACTCGTGAAACTAACTACCCCTATAACAAAGTTGAGTATGTGAACCTTTTTCGAAATTCGGGCTTTGACCACCAAAAGCACTGCTGATATATTTTCCCTTCTTCGATTCGGGAAAATGGCAACCCATAATTTTCAAGCTCTATGATGACTTTTGGTGCCTCTCTACACATCTTGGATAGCATCTTGATCGCCTACATAACACAACAACATTCCACTTTAAGAACAGGACATAAAGCAGATTTAAGAGGAATTGCATACAAATTGGCCGCCATAAAGGGAAAAAAACACACAAAAAACAAAAATCACACTCTCATGACTCCTTCACTTGTTAACAAGTGGAAAATGTAGAGATGCTCCATTAAGTTTGATTCAAATTACATAACATGTAATAACAATTGTAGTTAAGTAAATACTCAGAAGGCAAAGAATGTGCAGAAGATGTTTATGAAAGACAATATAAGAGTACATGATATGGTAAAATATTTCTTACCCAAGATTAGGAAGAAAGAAAGAAAAGAAAGAAACAAGAACTGACGCAAGGAAAAAAAAAATGATTTCTCAGTGTTACTCAAATAACAAAGGACTTATAGAACATGCCATGTAAGTGAATGCCAAAGTTGGAAATTTCTATCACTTGAATGTATTACCTAACCAATCGCTTCCTTTGACAGTGTCATACATATGCCACCTCCAATCATCTTCAGTCATATTTCCTAAGGCTGCATTTATACCTCCCTGCAAAGAATCTACTAGCACAAATTAACATGCATTCCCATCAAGAACTAGAGAAACAAAAGTTCTAAAAGTTGATATACTCGAGTGATTTCTCTCACGAAGGAAGAAAGATACACCTAATACTAATTAACCACTTTTCGAATAACCTAATGTAAGCAGGACACGATTATTCTAGCAATGAGAAAATGGTAATAGAATGGAATAATTTTCTTCTTAGCTTATTCTTTTGGGTGCATGATATTGCAAGCTAGTTTCAATCTCCATAAATCATTAAAAAGACAAATAATCAATCATTTATACAGCAGAGATGGGGTCAATAGGTGAATGGCAACATGACAGATCTGCACAAAGGTCCCATGCAAACCTCTAGATATGCATTTTTCAGTGAAGCACTCATGAGCAGTTTGACATTTAAAAAAAATAAAATAAAATTTGAAACATTTGACATAAATTATTTACATGAGCATAAAAATGAGGTATATACCATCATATGATTTTTTATTTTTTTTTAAAGAACTGAATATTGTTAAAGCCCAAAGGGCAAAAGAAAAGCACAACAAAAGACAAAATGATGGGATCTACCATCATTTGATATTAACCAATTATCGTTATGCTATAAATCAGTGATAAGCATGATGGTAAAAAATGATAATAAATCAAGGAAATACATTTCGGTTTAGATAACTCACCTGCTACAACTTGTGGTGCCATACCATCTTTCCGCTAGCATATCACATGTGTAGGACATCCATATATTACACCCCCAAGAGCAACAACCTGCATAATTTGTAACCACATTTTAAATGCCTATGTGAGGTTCCTTGATGAAGCCCCTGAGCTTGTGAAGATTACCCAAGTGTCATGCGGGGAGTACCACTCGGCAGCCATATCAGAAAGTGGCGAGGTGTAAGTGATCTGAAAGGACATTGATAGCTGGAGATTCTACTATTGAGAACCATGTGGATTTTCCGCATTACACAAATAACATTTTTGAAGATTTTAGAAAGATCTTCTAGTAAAAACATCCCAGTTGGTGGATCAGTGAATACAAAGGAAAAGGAGTTCATCTGATCTCACCAGTCTGTGTTTTACATCAGTTTCTTATGTATAGTTAACCCACTGACATCATACTTTTCTGATACCTCTTTTTTTTCCCCCTTTTGTCATACCCAATTGATGAACATAGGGGAACCACTCACCGGCTTGGTTACTTATGTACAGTTAACCTGGTGATTTGCTAGTGATATACACTTGTGGCCCCTGCTAATTGGCATAAAATTAAAGCGGTTTTCAAGCAATCTATTTACTGTACACATGGCATGCATAAATGAGATCTCGAGCCATAATCACTTTGTATCTTTATATGTCGCATGCTCGCAACAAACAAATGGTTCACATCTTTGAGGTGTGCATGATAGGTTTTACTCTTATATGATCTAAATTTGTCAATCGAGGACTTCCTTCTGTTGTATGAGGAACTTTGGTTGGATATTTTCTCTAATAATTTTTTTGAAAGATATTTTGTCATATATATATATATATATATATATATATATATATATTGAAAGATATTTTCTCTAATAATTATTTGTATATCTCAAAATTCCTTCAATTGTGGCTAAGGTCACCTGATTGTTTTTCCCAGTTATGGCTCATCCATGACACGGTCCAGCAGATGAACTCTGTATCTCATACATGTATGTGGCGTATATAGATATAGAGGGCTGGTAACTATCTTAGATATAGTTTAAAACCAGATCCTTTCCTCTTATTTTGTGATACATTTTTATTTATAAGTCCTCATAAATGAAACATTGGGCAGCCTTTCTCTCATAGCTTCATACATTTTATTCTATGGCTGTATGTACCACTTGCTTGTTAGTTTAGCTTACTAGCTTACCTAGGTTTTCAAGCACCCATAAGTGTTCAAAGCCAATAACATGCTAACCTAGCATGCAGCCATGTTTCCCACCGTCATGTCGTCTGTATGGGAAATTTGACTGTCCAAAATATGTCTTCCCAATTTGGATGTATCATGAACTAAAATTTATGATTATTTTATTATTATTATTATTATCCACTATCAGATCGGTGAACATTTATTGGACGGTTAAAATGAAAAATATCCAATGGTCGAGTGAGTGCATGCATCTAAGGTCGAGTGAGTGCATGCACCTGAGGTTAGAGTCGTTCCATCAATCTAATTTTTGGAATTTAGTTTATGTATGCCACATGTACAATTTCTACGTGCCTATGTATCAAGTATCCCACGCTGTCTAAGTATCATGTAACTGCAAGAGCCTGCTAATAAACAATACCATCTTTGGCAAGTCACTTTGCAATTTACTCAGATCAGGAAAATAGAAGAGAACAAAATCCAGATCATCATAGCCGCAAAACAACATTTGAATTTGAAATACTATGCCCAACTCTAACATATAAATTGAAAACTGTTAGAACAGAGACATTTCATCAAACACGTGTTGTGCACACCTTAAACATTCACAACAATAAACCATAAAAGTGATTTTAGGAAACCCCTAATCCTTTTCCCATTACAGAGTTTAGAAATCCCTAATTCCAATATTGTATCCTCTGATAATCTGGATTTACAGATCTCAAAATAAAAAACCTAGATATCTATTTGAGAGAAATGAGTACCTGGCGGGGGAAGAGATGAAGGGCAGGGGCTGCTGGCCGCATCAGATCTGGAGATGATGCAAGAGAGAGAGAGAGAGAGAGAGGTAGTTGGCGAGAGAGGCGCGAGATCTAGAGATCGGGAGAGGAAGATAGAGTGTGAGATAGGCAGATGGAAAGAGAGGCGCGAGATCTGGAGATCGGGAGAGGAAGATAGAGTGCGAGATAGGCAGATGGAAAGAGAGGCGCGAGATCTGGAGATCGGGAGAGGAAGATAGAGTGTGAGATAGGCAGTTGGCGAGAGAGGCGCGGGGTCCGGGAGCGAAATGGCTGTATGTTTTTTTTTTTTTATATACCGATACATCCGTGGGCCCTGTTTTACACAGTGCCGGTGCAAGAGGCACCAAAGTGCCGCTGTTACTCCATTTTGTTGTAGTGCATCCACATCGTCCAATAAGTACGGTGGGATCCACCGTGAAGTAGTGTTTTATCCTTACTGCACAACTGTTGTGGGTCCCACACGTGGGAACCCATCATGATATATGTATCTCATGCATGTTGTACAGTAGCACGTGTGGCCCACACCCACGTGGGGCCACCACGATTTATGTATTTATCCACTGTCCAGCTTGACGGTGGGACCCACCTCAATGCACGTATTATGCAACCACGTTGTGCATTTTAAAAAAATAATAATAAAATAATAGTAATATATAATATTATATGGTGGGCCCCACGTGGGACCCACCTTTGTGAAAGAGGTTTGACTGGTGTATGTTACACCAGCTATATAGCTGCTGTTTATAATATAATAACATATTATGTTATTATATAATATATATATAGCTGGTGTATATCTAGTGGGCCACCACGTGGACGTCACCCTGATTTATGTATCTGATCTCCACCGTCCAGACATAGGGATGGTGGGATCCACCTGATGAACGTGTTACATCCTCACTGTCCAGACAACATGGGATGGTGGGGCACACGTGATATATATGTTGTATCCTCACCGTCCACACATGGGACGTGGGACTCACCGTTGATGTATGTGTTTTATTCACACCATCCATCTTTCGGGCCCACCTTGATGGATATGTTTCATCCAACCGTCCATCTGCTGGGTCACACCAGCTGCATAGCTGCTATAGTGACGTCAGCAAGTGTGGGCCTGATCATGAGTCATGTGTTAGATCTAAACCATCCATCCACTTCATGAGCTCGTCTTAAGGCTTGAGAGTAAAAATAAGATAGATATAATTATCAAGTGGACCACACTGCCAAAAAATAGTGGGGTTTGAATGGGTACCATTAAAACTCTTTTAGGGTCACGGAAGTTTTAGACCAATATGGAATCTATTTCCTCTTAATTTAGGTATTTGCGACCATATGAATAGATTGGATGGAAAATAAACGTCATGGTAACCCTGTGGAGTTTCAACAATGGAAATCATTATCTCCACTGCTATTTGTGGTTCGGTCCAGATGATCTTTTGATATGATTCCTTTTTGGAAATGTATATGAGGCCCATTGGTGTGGCCCATTGAAGCGGCCCACTTGATGTATATAAGGCCCATAAGTGTGACTCGTGGATGCAGCCCACTTGATGTATATAAGGCCCATTGGTGCGGCCCGTGTATGCAGCCCACTTGATTTATTTGTGGCCCATTTGGTGAGGCCCATTGTGATGTATTTGTGGCCCATTTTACAAGGCCATTGTAATGTATTTGTGGCCTTTGATGAGGCCCGATGTGATGTATATGAGGCCCGATGTGATATATATATGACCCTTATGATGAGGCCCATTATGATGTATGAGAGGCCCATTTGGTGAGGCCCAATGTGGTGTATAAGTGGCCCATGAGTGGGGCCCGATGTAGTGTATATGTGGCCATGGGCCCATTATATGTTAGGCTCTATGTGAGCCACTCCCTAGGAGCAATGTTGGTTAAATGTCCACATTGATGGGCAATGATGGTTAAATGTCCACATTGTAACCTTCCCTTAGGCCTTGTTAGGCCCATTCTTATCATCCTCTAAATGGGTTGACCCTAATCATTAGGCCTCATTGATATGTGCATCATCCATCTATTCATATTGGGATAACTCATAATGTTGGGGCCCCCCATTGGTTACTAGCAAGGTTGTTTTTAATCTTGAAGTCCATCTAGGACTTATTTGGGCCCCCTAGGGGCATCTAGTGGGTCATATGATAATATGGAGAAGGAAGCCCATTCCAGATCCTTAGACGATAGGTAGGCCACCTAGGCCCAACCTTGATATGAGGAGAGTTCATCATCACTGTAGATGGAAGGATCTGTGCTATCAGATTTGACATGTCCACAATTGAGGATTGACCCTCATGTTATGGGTCTACTGTCCATCTATGGACCCCGCCTTGTGTATAGGCCGATTATCGATGTCGATTATGAGTACGTGCTAGTTTAACATCATATAAGCCATTGAGATGGTACAAGGCCCATTATGATTGCATTAGACTCATTCTCATTTTCCTTAGTGGGCTAACCCAAATTAGTGGCCCCCTATTATCGTTAATGTGATCCATCTCGCCTTATTGGGCTATCTTAATTCTTTGGGTCTTCATTGATGTTAGTAGAAATACCCAAACCTGGAAGCCCACTCTTAGGCCCATGAGTAGGCCATCTAGACCCATGCTTGTTATGAGGAGGATGCATCATCACCTCTGGCCATAGGTAGAAGAATCTGTGGTATTAGATTTGGTATATCCACTGTTGAGGACCAATCCTCATATCATGGATCAAATCTTTTGTCCTTCTATGGACCCCACCATATATAGGGCGATTATTGATTACGATTATGTTAGTTTACGCACTGAGTATGTATTAGCATAGCATTATGACTGTATAAGGTCATTGTGAGGTCCGCTGTGATTATATGAGGCCTATCGTGATTGTATGAGGCCCATTGTGATCATGTGAGGCTTATTGTCATTATAAGAGGCCTATCGTGATTGTATGAGGCCCATTGTAAGACTGTATAAGACCCATTATGATTATATGAGGTCCATCGTGATTGTGTGAGGTCCATTGTGATTGTATGAGGCCCATTGTGATTGTATGAGGCCTAATTGTGATGTACGAGGCCCATCATATGTGTGAGGACCATTATATATGTTAGGCCCACCATGTGTAGATGATTATTACACACCACCCATTTACCTATATGGGCCATGGGCCATCTTATATTGGCCCACTATGATGTATGCAATTATAATCATGCTTGGTATACTTCATGATATTTGCACATATGCATCATCTACATACTTATTATGAGTGATTGAGCATAGCATGTGCCATTGGGCAGGTTGTTATGGGGCTCCCTGATAGGCGGAGTTGTCCCACATAAGTGTGCGGTATGCGTAGGGTTGTTGCATGACTGGATTATTTAACTCATGCATCTCCAATTTTATGATATAACCACCATATGCCCTAACAACATCAGGGCCGTAGCCTCCACGGACATATCGTGGATGGCCAAAAGGGACACCGAAAATCTTTTTCTACATGGGGTGCCATAGATATCCCTAGGTGAATGTCTTTAAACCCTCTAAGTACTAGAGGACACCCCAACGTATAGACCGAGTGGATACATGAGAGCACGAGTGTCAAATACCAGTAGGCCACGTCTCCCACTATGTCATGGTCGGTTGGGAGGGGGTGTGGCCTTATCTGCCCGAGGGAGTAGGCAATGCTAGGCTGAGTCTGACCAGCTCATAAATGAATCTGATATCGATGACCAGGTAGGCATTGGTATACTGCTGGCTGACAGATAGTGAGGTCTCTTCCACTTACCCAGTTGTACGCTTGATGGGGCGGCAGGTGGCGTTGTGTGTACTAAATCGTGGTGATGATCCCAGAGATGTACGGTATTGATTTGTGGATTTATTGAGCAGGAGTTGCATACTCAGCATTTTACTCATTCATTCATTCACTCACTATCCACTCGGGCTGATGGTGCGCAACTAATTTGATATATGTACCTTCGCAATGGCCAGGATTTCAGTTAGGCGCGCCACTAACCTGAGATCACGAGTTTACCACATTGAGTCTAGCTATCCAAATTTAGTTATGGGACTAGTTTGGATAGAAGTCCCTTGTGACAGACCCCACAGCTTGCGATACTACGTACTATTATCTTGACTTCACGCTCTAGCTTGATCATTTCATTCGCACTGCATATTGCATTGCATTCTCGGCACATAGCATTTGGCTTACTATGTCTCTGCATTATATAACTGATCTACATTGCTTCCTCAGTGTATGATATTTGGTTTACTATGTCTCTGCATAGCATAGCTGATCTACACTACTTCCTCAGTATATGATTTTGGCTTATTATATTTTTGTATCGCATAACCTGGATAAGGCTGATAATACCTATGGACTTACTGACATGTTTCTGTATTACTCTGATATTGAATGACTTATAGCCTTGCTAGTATTCCACTTACGATGATATTTGTGTGCTTAACACTTATCTCGCGCACACACGTACACCACCCTTTAAGCTTTCCATAAGCTTATGCACGATAGATGTGTGCGGGTGACGATATGACATGATCGAGCTGAGGCAGGAGCATGCGGCAAAGCTTCTGGAGGTTTTGACATTTACCTTGCATTTCCCTTTCAGCATTGTATTCAACTATTTATATCAGTGGATATGTGATGATGATGTTGCCTTTGTGATTTGGGTAAACTTGTGGTTATGCTTCTTACAAGATAAATGTACGTTGGAAAATCATCCTTATAAGATCCCAAGATCAGAATCTGGCGTATAGGCACTGGGAGCCGAGAATGGGGTACTACGGAGGCTGTCGGCACTGGATTCAGCAATCAGGAATTCTATGAGCCCGATTTCCGAGTTTGGGGCATGACATAAGACCTTTTACAAATAAAACATTTTTAAAAGGAGGAAAGTTAGAAATATGAATCGTACCTTGGCCAATTATCTTATAGTTGCTTCCATCACCAAAAGTGACTAATACATCGGTCATTTCTTTGTACTTGGTGAACAAATCTTTGTCACTTGTCATGTGTCTTGAGTAATCACTGTCTAGGTACTACTTTGATTGACTTGAAGCGTTGAAAGTGGTGTGCGCAACCAGACAAGCAACCTTAGGAACCCATTTCATTGTAGTTTTGGGTTTTGGTGCACTATTGGTTTTTCTTCGCTTGTAATTACTATTAACTCTCACATTACAGTTAGATTTGAGAAGCTCCTTGAGTAAATCCACAAATTTTCTACCTAAAGGATGATAGGATTGTTTTCTAAAGCTGACATTATTAGTATTGACTTTAGGTGCTTGAAAAGTCTTTACATTTCTAGAGTTGTTTTGTTAATTAAATTTCAAGTCTTTTCCTTTTGAGTTAGAGGATTCTCCTTTAACAAATGTAGGAGACACACTTTTGTTTTTCAGAGGCATTTATATGTCATAGCCCAGACCCGATCTGTCTCCACATGTTCTGGATGTGGTTAATAACTTTTCAAGTTTAGGGTCTCCATGCGCATACCTCCATGTATCCTTTGAACTCAATAGGGAAGAAACTTCACGTTTTAATTTCTCATTTTCTGTTCTTAATTTTTCTAGTTCAGATGTTTTGAAATTCAAATCACATTTAGCTTTTTCAAAATAATTAGAAATATGAGATTTTTCTAATACTGAATTTTCAAAATCCTCATTTAATTTCAGAAATTTTTCTTTTTGAAGTTTAAGCTTGACAACAATCTTACAACTCTCCCTATATAGGGCATTATAGGCATCCTGAAGATCATCTTCATTATCATTCTCAGGGTCACTCCTTTGAGATTCAGATGTATCGCAACTATCAAAGGAAGTGACTATAGATAGAGTCATTAAAGCCTTAACTTCATTTAAAGTTTTAGGTTCTGATTCATCTGACTCAGAAGAAGCTTTAGAGCTGGATGATTCATCCCATGTGGCAACATGCCTTTTCGCTTTGGCTTGTCCCTCTTTGGACACTTATTTGCCAAATGCCCATAGTCATGGCAGTTGAAATACTGACTATCTTTTAGAGATTTTCAATTTTTAGATTTACCCTTTTTCTTCTCAGAGGGTTTTTGAAGATCAACTCTCTTCTTACTTTTAAAAATCTTATAAAACTCTTTCACAAGTAAAGCCATATCATCTTCAAAGTTTTCACAATCAGAATCAACATTATTATCATGAGAAGTAGATTTGGATGATTTAAGAGCTATAGACTTACCCTTTGGAGCTTTGAAATGTAACTCGTATGTTTAAAGTGAACCAACAAGTTCCTCAACCTTCATGTGATTTGTCTCTAAGTTCTTGAATGGCAGTCACCTTAGAATTAAATCTCTTAGGAAGTAATCGCAGTATTTTTGCATAGACTTTCCTCTCTGGGATACCATCTCCAAGACCCCACATAGAGTTGACTATGTCATTTAGTTTCATATAGAAGTCCATGAAAGACTCATTTTCTTTCATAAGAATTTCCTCAAACCTAGTGGTGAGGATATGAACTTTAGACTTTTTTTTTACAATGGATGTACCCTCGTGTGTCATTACAAGAATGTCCCAAGCTTGTTTAGCAGTATCATAAGAAATTATTCTTTTGAATTCATCAGGTGATAGTGCACAAGTGATTGTATTTAAAGCCTTAGCATTCGCACTGCTCTCATTTTTCTAAAGAGTAGTCCACGTGTAAAATAATGTTTCCTTCATTGACTTGGTTCCATAACTGCCTAAACCTTCAAACATTGGTGGTTTCAATTTAGTCATCGTAGCTTGCCATACGCTTTTATCAATGGATTTTAGAAATATCCTCATCCTGGCTTTCCAATAAGCATAGTTGGAGCTATCACACGATGGTGGCCTAGTAATAGATAGGCTATCAAAATTTGACATCCTGAAAGCTTTAGATCAATAAGCTCAGGAAATAAATCCAATAGAATGAGCCACTTAGCTCTAGCACCACCTAAAAAGGGCGAGCTCTCAGTCCAAGGGGGGGGGGGGGGGGTGAATAGGACTATGCCAAATAAAAAATAATTGCAAACAACTGAAACAAATAACAACCTTAAATGCAATAGTATTGAGAGATTAATACAAACGTTGTTCAAATGACAACCATACACCAAAAACCAAGGTTTATGGTAGGACAACCTGATTTCTTGAATGCAGTATAACGTCTTGAAAAAAGACGTACAAAGACCCGAGAACCACCTTAGGCAGAAATCACTAAAGACTGTATTCTATGAAAATTAGACGAAAATTAATTAAGTACTAAACTAGATTAATCAGTAGATAAGCTTGAACCACTATTTATACAAACGACAAGATCCAAAACCGTTAAAATCACTAACTCAACATTAATTACAAACCTAGGAGAAATCTCAAAAGCCAGTTGCTCTCGGGAGCACATTGAAACTCCATATCAAACTTGGACCGCACGTCGAAAGTCTGATGACCGTGAAACTATAGGGTTATGACCACCTTAATGGGCTTGACAACTGACGCAGGAATTCAACCCAAATGGCATCCAGAAACGCACAACTTGAGCCTTGAGCGATGTGTGTGAGAAACGCAAATATCCTTAGAAAAAGTACTGAAACTTAAGTGAATTGGACCATTCGCTTATGAGTGAAATTGAAGACTTCAGGCCGTCAATTTTTTGTCAAACTTCATCCATGGATCAAGAAAATTTCCCTACACATATCCGTATACTTGTGGCCCAGATCGAGTGACAACGACCATTGATCTGATACCGGCCTATCACGGTTGATCGGCCTATCCAAATGCACTGAAATCGCATCCTGGCCTAGATCCATTGTCAGGGAACTTACTTTGTGACATCAACAGGTAATGGACCTCCCGATGGGCCCCATTCGTCAGAAACAGTCTCCCTTTGGCTATAACCTAAGTATATCATGGCCCTGGGACTATTGACATCAGCTTTAGGCCTATATAATGCCCTTAAACCACCCTATTCACATTCCATATAAAATTCTCTAACCCTAGGAGAGAGAAGAGAGAAAAGAAGAGATAAGAATGAGGAGAGAAGAGAGAGAGAGAGAGTGGGAGATCGTTGCTGGGATTCTCTCCCACAACTCCCCACCTCGATTCACCTCCCTACCACGCTACACGACTTTAGTTATGATTTGGGTAAGAAATCCTAACCCTAATCTTGGTTTAGAAATCCAAATAGAATAATCGACGAAATAGCTAACCTATTTCATCATATAGATGCCGTCATTCCATTTTCGAGAACGTTGTGTTGGAACCGAGTTCAAATCGGGTATTCTGACGAAAGGTGTGGACTATAAACATTTAGGTTATGGTTTTCAAGGCTTTCAATGTCAGCAATGATTTATGTCTGACTTGATTGCTGCCATATGATCTTAGTTACGACGTTTTTGATATATTATACATGTGTGAACTATGTTGAATATATGATGCATTCCATGTGTTTGTTGAAATGTTTGAATGAATGTGAGATTGTGATTTGTGCTTGTCATGATTTCTAATCTAAGATCCATATTTTTTATATGCTTTATAACCGATGTTGTGTAACGAATTGTTATAGTTCATGTCGTAATTAATCTAGTCTATGTATTTAGTAATGTGCAGTTTAAGTGTTTGATAAAATGTCTGAATGAGAAATTGTTGATGAATTATATTTGATAAGAGTATTGAGATGGGATTCTCAATTACCTTATCTATATGTATAGTTTCCTTCATGTAATCATAATTCCGATTACGCAATTTATGGATGAAATGCAAATATTCGGTAACATGTTCAATGTGTTTGACAAAATGCTCAAATGAGAATTGTATTTGAATTGTTTGTTAAATGCTATTATGATTATCACATGTGTCTGTCTATTGCACTTGAGTAAGTTCGCTTGCACATGCTCCTGTTAGTCACTGCGCTCGGGTTTCTCTCTCGAGGAAGCCCTACGCACTAAGATCGAGTTCACGAACTGATAGTTCCCTGAGCCCGTGGAAGACAGGTGTTCGGGAGTCAGGAAGCCCACGGCTCGCAACTCTGGAAGTGTTGTCGCTGAGGGATAGTGTGGCAAGTAGGTTGAAGAGAGCAAGAAGATGGTCAAATTCAGAGACAACTTCTGACTATTTGGCCCAGGCAATTGGTAATAATTCCCGCTTGAGTCGCGGAATTAGTCTCGCCACATTTGATATGTTTGGTGAATCTAAGTCGTACGACGATTATCAACAGTGGTTAGGCCACGTGGAGTGCTTATGCACTCCATGTCGATTAATTTAGCATGCGCTCATACCAATCGAACTTATCTAATAAAACTGATTGGCCTATTGTGTGTTTATCATGTATGGACATCCCTACTTGAATCTAAGGTACCACTTACCAATGTAAAGACCCATTTCAACCATGGTACCACTATCCGCCAAGACTCATGAGCCGGGCATGGTGGTATGGGACACCGTGGTCGAGCTGTCGGCCTACACTGGGGTGACGAGCCTCCTCGTAGTGATCAGTGAGTAACCCAAACTTGTGAGCTGAATATGGTGGTATGGGACACTGTATTCGAGCTGTCTGTCTATGTTCAGGTGACAAGCCTCCCATAGTGACCTCGAGTATAAACATTTGAATTTGCTTATCCACTGCTTTCATTAGGGTGATGCCCTACAACTTGCCTATTGTATGTGATTAATTAGGATTGACGACCCTAGATGGATCCCCACTTGGGTTAATGATATAAAAGGAGGTACCTTAGCTTCCCAAATCTACTGAATGAATAAGACTAATTAAATACTTGGCTAACATGACCATGCACCGCATTGCTTATGCTTTGGTGAGGAAGTGTATGTTTAGGGAGTTTGTCATGCATGAATGGTTGATAAAGTCACTTGAGGGAGCTTTGTTGAGAGGGCATACATCATTACAACATACCATCCTTGTATTAACAAGAGTACTTAGGACATGATTGTTGTATTGCTTTATCATTACTGCTTAATTGAATTGATAACATGTTAACCTTTGCCTTATAGTACCACTGAGTTGATCATTCACTCCCACTCTGGGACGGTGTTTTAAAACACCAACCAGACTCTGTTGTAGATGCAGGTGATGATGGAGTCTATGCCGCTAATTTAGATTTCATAAACGAGGGGGAGGAATTCTCCTACGTTCAGCTATCAGGCGGGTCTATGTAGACCTCGTGCTGATTCAACGGAATCACACGGATACATGGATTAGTTGGACATTTACATTTTTGATATTTTATAAATTTTGAAACAATACATGTATCTATATTCACCCTGGTAATATACTCATACTTTGGAGGTTGTGAAACACCTATATACTTTATACATCTATCTCAGTCTTCTGCTTGCTTAATTACATTAACTATGGAGTATGATATGCTGATTTAGTAGAATCTCACTCATGTCTAATGCACTAATATGGACAACATTTCATTATCTATGTTACATAAGTGATGCGTTGGATCTCGTGAGTTGAGCTTTGCTTAACTCTCAAAATCCGGGGTTTTACAAATTGGTATCAGAGCATGATTTGGATTAACTGGACCTGGGTTATGGTAACACGACACACATTGACGCACTTTGACTTAGGAGGGGGCGATAAAATGTAGAAATGATCATAGGATCCCAAGGTTTTGCCGATGAGCGAAATCGACCGTTGAATGTAGCCAGTACCCGTCCGAGATCAAGCAAAATGATCTTAATCCCTTTTTAGGTCGTCAATCGATGGGTATAAGCTAATAGTCGATGAATTCCAAACTCGAAACATGCCAAAAGGTGCGAATATGCATGTGTTGGACTGAGAAAATACATTTCATGGGCATAGGAGCCCACACCATAAAATACGGTGGTACCCAGGGGGTCCCCCGCATATTTTCGGCACCTCCAGAGGGGGTGGCCACCGCCCCAGGGAGGGGGCACTATCGGCAGCTTAGGGGGCGCGCCGCCCACCTTCACAGTGGGCCGCGGTGGGGCCGCGGTTCCGGCAGGCCGCCGCCCTCCACACATGCATGTGCCCCCCTGTGGGGCTACTTTATTTCTTCCCCTTTGCCTCATTTTTCCCCATTTTAAGCTTCCAAACCCCTAAAAAATCCAATTTTCTCTCTCAAATCTCCCTTCCATACACACCAAGCTTCTTCTTCTTCCACATTTCATTCCCACCTACACCATTTTTCTCAAACCCACCTGTTACAACTCTCTACCTTCCCTATTCCTACCTATTTGAGCACAAAGCCTACATCTTTGTGTCTCATAACCCTTAAATTTCCCAAATCCACCCTGTTCTCAAGCTTTTCCAACTTCATGGTTCTTTTTGAGCTTGTCACCACTATCTTTTCCATTTCAACGTTCCTTTCCCTTATGGAAAAGAGAAGAGAGGCCCCGGATGAGGCCGAGCTCAGCCGTCCGACCCACTTGAGGAAGAAGACAAGCGTCGTGGCTACTACGAGTGCAGAGCAAGAGCGAAGAACAAAATGGGATCTCGATCCCCAAATCCCTCTCGAAAGATCTCTACCGGCGGGCACCGGACTTGGTAAATTTTGTGACCGTAAAGTCATGTTTGAAGCACATGTTGACGAAAGGCTATTTATGCTATATCCAGTGATGGACTTCCTGTTGGAATCTAGGTGGGGTCCCATATTTGAAGGAAAGTCTCATTCGAGTGAAGGCACTATCAGAGCCATCTATGCCCACATACAGAATCCACTACTAGAGCTTCTTCAGTTTAATATTCCCTTGGGAAGGTAGGAAGCCATAGTCGATGTAAATGTGATGGCCCAAATTATGGGAATTGAATGTGGTGAGGTACATACTAGTGAATCTCGTCTCACTAGTGTGCGAGAGAGAGAGATCGCAGCACGCAATTTCTTTTTGGCCGACTGGCTCATTGGAGGCGAGCCAATAACATCCCATTGACCAAGATGATGACAGATTTCTGCTTACTCCACCACATATGCATGTACAAAGTGTATCCCAGGTGGAGCAACTGTACCGAATGCACTCGTTTGATGATGAACTTCCTGTATAGAGCTGGGCAGGGAGACAAACTGTGTCTGCCTACTTTCGCCCTGTTATAAATAATCAAGACTGCATGCTCTACTAAGGGTGATGCTTCACTCCCATTCGGCCGGCTTATATGCAAAATTGCTCGTAATTTCGGCTTCAAACTTAACATGGATGAGTTAGCGCTGATCCACTTCATTAATGATATTACACTCAACAATATGGGAATTGGCCTTAGACAGCGTCAAGCTTGACTTGATGAGTATGGGGATGAGATAGAAGAAGAAAGTGAAGAGGAAAGAGGAAGAAAATGAAATAGAGGAAGGAAGTGAGGAGGAAGGAAGTGTGGAAGAAGGCAGTGATGAAGACGAAAGTGAGGAGGAAGAGCAGGAAGAGGAAGAGGAGGCCCAAGATTCAGATAGGGAGCCTCCTACTGCTACACATGATGACCGCCATGATCGGGTTGCGTTAGAAGCCCGCATGGCCAAAATTGAAGAGAACCAGGCCGCCCTAAGACAATAGGTCAAGGAGAATCAGACCTACCTAAAACAGAAATTCAAGAGTATGTCTCGCACTCTGAAGACCCTCCTGTGCTGTATGCAGGATAAGGGTTCGCCTCCACCTTCACCAGAGTCGGACGACTAGTCATATGTTGTAGTCGTCTTTGGGTTTTCCTCATTTCTTTTTTTCCTTTGTAATAGCCTTGGTAGGCTTAATTAGATGTTGGTGTGCTTAGTGTTTAAAGCTTTTATTAGATTAGCTCACATGCTTCTTCTATCATGTTTCATGTAATAATACACTTCATGTATTGTGACAATTTCTTGTTAAATGAAATGCATGAAGCTTCTTTTGATTTGGAATGTGTAGAATGCCTGGAAAAATTAAGTAATGTTATTCTAAATCTCACACATGTTGCACCCTATGTTGTATATAGGGGATGCATCCTAAAAACACTTAGAACATCGCACGTCTCACACTTGGCGAATCGATTGACGGAGCACCTTCTCTGAGCGATAGACATATGAACCCCAGTTTGGGCCCAGACATTGAGACTATGCCAGATTCACAACTGGCCACTGGCCCCGCCAATGGACCAACACCTTGTGCACCACCAGTTCTACAATAGAAATGTGCATCGACGTCGATGCTACACATGCCCCAGGTGGCTCCTCCCCCTGATAGGTTGGAGCAGATGATGTTCCTAATGCAGTAACAACAGCAAGTTTGGGCCACTATTGCGGGAGCCAATGCCCAAAACATGAGTATGGTCCCGCTTGCACCACTTGTGCAGCTTGCTGGAAATACGAATACCAGCGGTCTATTTGAACGCTTCCAGCGTTTTCATCCTCTTACCTTTGCAGGTACTCACTGACTTGAGGAGGCAGAGTATTGGTTGGATCACATATCCAAGATGCTGAAGCCATTGCACTGTACTGAGACAGAGCAAGTGGAGCTTGTGACCTATATATTCGAGGAGGCCAGTCTCTGGTGGGACAGCATCCTACAAATCGTTCCCATAGGATACATGTGGACATGGGATGCATTTGAAATACGTTTTCATGGAAAGTATTTCCCCCTCACTTACTGTAATAAAAAGGAGGGTGAATTTCTCTACCTCCATCAGGGAGGAATGACCGTGGCTGAGTATGAGAACCGCTACACGGAGCTAGCCAAATATGCTCCTTTGATCCTACCAGACGAGTCGATGAGAATGCGGTGATTTTCTGAGGGTCAGCAGCCCGATATCCGTACGAAGATGTGTTGCGCTAGCATTCCCAACTATGCTGAGCTAGTAAACATATCCCTACGAGCTGAGCAGGATGGAGATAGACTATCTCACACACGTTTACTAATGGGCCCGAGGCCTCGGCCTGTTCCTCGGCAAAAGGCCATGTGCAGATTCACCTCTCGGGCTTATGGCTCCACCGACCCAGCAGAGGTGATCAGACCTTTGATGCACCTACTGTAAGAAGATGGTCCACACAGACACTTATTGTTTTACCAAGATGAGGGACAACGACTTTATACCACCTCAGAAGATCAACCACCAACTGCCACAAGCTATGTCTGATCCACCTCTATGATTAGCACCGCCAGCACAACCTTTTTACAAACCAATTGTACCTCCAAATAGGCCGCCTCAATGACCTATGGTAGCGTAACCTAATCGTTCCCAACAAGCACGTGCACATGCCCTTGCAGCTGAAGCATTTGAGTCAGCAACTATAATGCCTTTAGCCTTTGAAGTCACTGCCCACATTCAAGGTACACCTGTATTCCTATTGGTGGACACAGAGTCCACTAGTCGATAGTATCATGTTCTTCGGTCAAGCGTTTGGGGTTGAACACTATCTCTATAATTGGGGTGAGAGTCCTTACTGCAACAGGGACTTTCTCTCACGCTACTAAATTTTGTAAAGATTGCCCAATAGACTTAGGGAGCAAAACAGTGCGCATTGACCTGATTGTCACCCTACTGCATCATTACGACGTCATCCTCGACATGGATTGGTTCACCGAAATAAAGGAAGAGATCGATTGTGATACCAGATTGGTGATAGCCCATGGACCTAAGGGCATGACCTTTACTTTCCCAGTTCAGGTCAGTTGGCCCTACCATATAAGTTGTTACGCTTCCTTATTGGAGAATGTTGATGGTCTGACACTTGGGGACACTCCTGTAGTCCAAGATTTCACGGACGTGTTCAGGATGATACCTGGACTACCTCCTCATCGCGAGATCGACTTTACTATCGACCTTATGCCTGGTGCAACGTCCATTTCCTTAGTAACATACCGCATGCCTCCGTGTGAAATAGAGGAGTTGAGGAGACAAATAGAAGATCTGCTCGATTTAGGTTTTCTACGTCCTAATGTATCTCCTTGGGGAGCACCTGTATTGTTTGTAAAGAAGAAGGATGGATCACTGTGATTGTGTATTGATTATCGTAGGCTAAATCACGTCACAGTCAAGAATAAGTATCCTCTGCCCAAGATAGATGACCTGTTTGACCAGTTGAAATGGGCACAATATTTCTCTAAGATCGACTTGTAGTCTGGGTATCATCAGTTGCGCGTCAGGGATGAAGACATGCAAAAAATAACATTTAGAACTAGTTTTGGGCACTATGAATTCCTTATGATGTCGTTTGGACTTACAAACGCGTCGGTCGTATTCATGGATCTCATGAACAGGGTATCTCGACTGTATCTGTACTGATTCGTCATCATATTTATAGATGACATTTTGATATACTCCAAGAGCCGAAAAGATCATGAAGAGCACCTACGAGCAGTCCTTGGTACTCTTAGAAAGAATTAGTTGTTTGCTTAGTACCAGAAATGTGACTTCTGGAAGATACATGGTGTTCAAGGAAGGTATTGCCGTGGACTTTGCTAAGGTGACCGCAGTACAGGACTAGGAACAGCTTGGTTCAATTACTGAAGTGAGGAGTTTCCTCGGCCTTGTAGGCTACTATCATCAATTTATTAAAGACTTCTCTAAGATAGCCAGACCATTGTCTCAACTCACTCGAAAGGATCTCAATTTTACTTCGAATGAGAAAGTAGAAGCAGCTTTTCAGGAATTAAAGGACAAACTGACGTCTGCACCCATGCTAGTATTAACAGGCAAGGGGTCATATACACTATATACACTGACGCGTCTCGTATTGGTTTGGGTTGTGTTCTCATGCAAAAGGACAGTGATTGCCTATGCATCGCAACAGTTGAGGAAACATAAAGAAAACTACCCCACGCATGACCTGGAATTGGCGACAGTCATTTTCGCATTAAAGCTCTGGAGACATTAGCTCTACGGAGATGAGTTCGAGCACTTTTGCTATCACAAGAGCCTCAAGTACATATTCACACAGAGAGACCTGAATATGAGGCAACGACGTTAGATGGAAACCTTAAAAGACTTCAAGTTTGAGGTCTCTTACCATCCTGACAAGGCAAACCTTGTGGCCGATGCGTTGAGCTGCAAGAAGGCAATAGAATTTATAGCTTCGCTGATGATAGAAGAATGAAACTTGGTAGAGTTTGTGTAAGACTTTGAACAGAAGCTTATAGTAGAGGAACCATTCGAGAGCGTTGACACATCCACGTACAGCCACTTATTGATATCGAATCATCGTGGCTCAGAAGGAAGATGAACTGTTGGTAAAGATGAGAAAATGAGCAAATGACAGTGAAGACTTTGAATGGAGGGTTGGCTTAGATGGAGGTTTAAGATATCGCGGCCGCCTATGTGTTCCTAATCTCCATGACTTAAGGAAGGAACTCCTGAACGCCGCTCACTATTCAAGGATGGCGATGTATCTTGGCAGTACGAAGATGTATCAAGATATGAAGTGTTTGTACTGGTGAGACAACATGAAGGCCCACATAGCAGATTATGTATCCCGTTGTCTCATATGCCAGCAAGTCAAGGCCGAGCATCGCCGACCTCTTGGTTTGCTCCAGCCCATGCCCATAGCTAAGTGGAAGTGGGATTTCATATCTATGGATTTCATTTCCGGGTTACCAGAGATGAGAAAGGGGCATGACTCGATTTGGGTGATTATGGACCGATTGGCGAAATCGGCTCATTTCCTCCCAATTAGAGTTTCAAACTCAGCAGATGATTTAGCCGAGCTATACATCAAGGAGATCGTACGACTGCATAGAGTGCCTATGGAGATTGTGTCAGACCGAGACACGCGATTCAAGTCTATGTTCTGGACTCAAATCTAGGAAGCAATGGGAGAGAAACTGAAGTTCAGTATGACGTTCCACCCACAGACTGATGGGGAGACGGAACAGGTAAATTAGGTATTAGAGGATATGTTGCGAGCATGTGTGCTCGATTTCAAGGACAGTTAGGATGACTGTCTTCCCTATGCTGAGTTCGCTTATAACAACAGCTTCCAAGCGAGCATTGGCATGGCTCCCTATGAAGCATTATATGGGCGCTCATGTCGAGCACCACATTGTTGGGCAGAAGTTGGAGAGAAGAGTTTGATTGGCCTAAATTTAGTACAGGCAACCTCGGAGAAGATCGACATTATCAGGCATCGACTTCTTGCAGCCCAGAGTAGACAGAAGAGTTACACCGATATAAGATGGCGACAGTTGGAATTTGCAATTGGGGACCATGTATTCTTTAAGGTTTCCACAATGAAGGGAGTCCTTTGATTTTGTAAGAAAGGGAAACTCACACCAAGATTTATTGATCCATTCCAGATTTTAGACTGAGTGGGTGTGGTAGCATACCGTCTCGCCTTCCCACACCACTTGCGGGCATGCACAACGTATTTCATGTATCGATGCGGAAGAAATATGTTCTTGACCCGTCCCATATTATCAAATGAGAGCAAGTATAGTTGAGTGAAGATGCTACCTATGTACTACGACCAACACGTGTTCTTGATAAGAAGGAACAAGTGCTACGCAGCAAGGTTATCCATAGGCACTCCATGGATTAGCTTGAAGCACTATTTATACAAACGGCAAGACCCAAAACCGTCAAAATCACTAACTCAACATTACTTATAAATCTAGGAGAAATCTCAAAAGCCAGTTGCTCTCAGGAGCACATTGAAACTCTATATCGAACTTGGACCGCATGTCTAAAGTCCGATGATTGCAAAACTATATGGTTATGACCACCTTATTGGGCTTGACAAACATTGCGGGAATCGAGCCCAAATGGTATCTAAAAACGCACAACTTGAGCCTTAAGCGAAGTGTGTGAGAAACGCAAATATCCTTAGAAAAAGTACTGAAACTTAAGTGAATTGGACTATTCGCTTATGGGCAAAATTGAAAACTTCAGGCCATCAGTTTCTGGTCAAACTTCACCCATGGATCAGGGAAATTTCCCTGCACATATCTGTATGCTTGTGGCCCTGATCGAGTGACAATGACCGTTGATCTGATACCGGCCTGTCATGGTTAATCGGCCTATCTAAATGCACTTAAATCACATCCTGGCCTAGATCTAGTGGCAGGGAATGTACTCTGTAACATTGGCAGGTAATGGACCTCCCGATGGGCCCCATTCGTCAGAAACAGTCGCCCTTTGGCTATAACCTAAGTATATCATGGTCGTGGGCCATTGACATCAGTTCTAGGCATATATAATGCCCTTAAACCACCCCATTTCCATTCCATATGAAATTCTCTAACCCTAGGAGAGAAGAGAGAAAAGAAGAGAAAAGAGTGTGGAGAGAAGAGAGAAAGTGGGAGATCGTTGTTGGGATTCTCTCCCACAACTCTACACCTCGATTCACCTCCCCACCTCCCTACACGATCGTCTTCGGTTACAATTTGGGTAAGAAATCCTAACCCTAATCTTGGTTTAGAAATCCAAATAGATTAATCAATGAAATAGCTAACCTATTTCATTGTATATGTGTCGTCATTCCGTTTTTGGGAACGTTGTGTTGGAACTAAGTTCAAATCGGGTATTCCGACGAAAGGTGCAGATTATAAATGTTTAGGTTATGGTTTTCAAGTCGCTTAATGTCAGCAATAATTTATGTCTGACTTGATTGCTGCCATATGATCTTAGTTATGACGTTTTTGATATATTATACATGTGTGAACTATGTTAAATATATGATGCATTTCATGTGTTTATTAAATTGTTTGAATGAACGTGAGATTATGATTTATGCTTGTCATGATTTCTAATCTAAGATCCATGTTTGTTATATGCTTCATAACCGGTGTTATCTAACGAATTGCTATAGTTCATGTCGTAACTAATCTAGTCTATGTATTTAGTAATGTGTAGTTTAAGTGTTTGATAAAATGTCTGAATGAGAAATTGTTGATGAATTGTATTTAATAAGAGTATTGAGATGGGATTCTCAATTACCATATCTATATGTATAGTTTCCTTCATGTAATTATAATTCTGATTACGTAATTTATGCATGAAATGTAAATATTCAGTAACATGTTTAATGTGTTAGACAAAATGCTCAAACGAGAATTGTATTTAAATTGTTTGTTAAATGCTGTTATAATTATCACATGTGTCTGCCTATTGCACTTGAGTAAGTTTGGGGCCATAATCTGGCCCAGGCAATCGGTAACAATTCACATTTGAGTGGCAGAATTAGTCTCACCACATTTGATACGTTCGGTGAATCTGGGTCGTACAACGATTATCGATAGTGGTTAGGCCACGTGGAGTTCTTATACACTCCATGTCGATTAATTCAGTATGCACTCGTACCAATCGAACTTATCTAACAAAACTGATTGACCTATTATGTGTTTACCATGTATGGACATCCCTGCTTGAATTTAAGGTACCACTTACCAATGTAAAGACCCGTTTTAACTATGGTATCACGATCCGCTAAGACTCATGAGCCGGGCATGGTGGTATAGGACACCATGATCGAGCTGTTAGCCTACGTTAAGGTGACAAACCTCCCGTAGTGACCAGTGAGCAACCCTATAACGTCCCAGATTTTCCCCAACTTGGCGATGGACGTCCTTAGGAATTGGGTCGATCATAACACCTTATTGACTTCTGAGAACTCAATCTCAAAGTCTCAAATCTCCTTTCCAACTCATCTCCTTAAAAAATCTCACCATTCACCACCTTATTCTTCAAAATTTTCTCAGTACTTTAATATTAGACACTAATCCTAAAGTTTAAATGATGAAGAATAATACTTAAACTAAAATTTACTACAAATAGTAAATATATAAATAAAATAGGTTTTTAAATATTAACCTTTTGGAATCTCATAAAATAAATAGGTTATTTGGATAGATCAGCTTCTCCTACCCCAAAATCATATATTGTATGTTGAATAACTCATTTCGGTTTGCAAGATACGCTTATTTCAAAAGCTGCATGGTAAAACCACCACCAGACAACACAGTGGGGCGCGGCGCCACTCCCCGGTCGGTAGCGCGCCGCCAGTGCACCGAATTTCGGTGGACCCTCGCTGCAATTTTCTACACTTTTCAACCAACTTCAAAAATTTATATCTCCCTCAATATAACTCTAATTTAGGTAATTCAAAAGCCAGATTGAAACTTGATAAGTCTAGTTTCATATAAAAATAAGTAAAAAATAAAATAAAAATTTTAATATAGTTGAATCTAAGTTAATGTGACAACTGTCCAAAAATTTTTAGTTCAGACAACTGCTACTTCTAGAATTTATAGAATTTTTTTGACAATACGAAATCTAATGAAATTTTGTAGAGATAAAGTAGGCTTGATGATAAACTGCTAAAAAAATAATTAAAATAATATACTAACTAAAAGTTCCAAAAAGAGACATAGAATTACCCTAGGACCTTATTCTATCATAATTAGGGCGGAATTTAGTTAAGTACTAAACTAAATAAGTGGTGGATTTAACTCGAACCACCATTTCCATAAATGGCAAGACACAAAATTATTAATACCATTGACTCAACATTTCTTACAAACCTAGGAGAAATCTCAAAACCCAGTTGCTCTCGGGAGCACATTGAAACTCCGTACCGGACTTGGACCACTCGTTGAAAGTCCGATTACTGTGAGACTATAAGGTTATGACCACCTTATTGGGCTTGACAACCATCACAGGAATAAAGCCTAAATAGTATCCAGAAATGCATAACTTGAGCCTTGAGGGAAGTATGTGAGAAAAGCGAATATCTTTAGAAAATGAGCAAGAACTTAAGTGAATTGGACCATTCGCTTACGGGCAAAATTAAAGACTTCAAACTGTCAGATTCTGACCTAACTTCACTCATAGATCAGGGAAATTTCGCTACACGAATTTGTATACTTGTGGCCCTGATCTAGTATGTATGACTGTTGAACTGATACAAGTCCTCCACAGTCAATCTGCTAATCCGATTGGATCGAAATCGTATCCTGGCCTAGATCCATTGTCAGGGAACTTACTCTGTGACATAGACAGGTAATGGACCTCTAGATGAGTCCCGTTGGCCCGAAATAGATGCCTTTTGGCTATAACCTAAGTATACCATGGCCCTGGGTCCATTTGCATCACTTCTGGTCCTATATATAGCCCTTATTTCACCCCATTTCTATTCCATACGATTTTCTCCAAACCTTAGGAGAGAGAAGAGAGAAAAGAGGAGAAAAGAGTGAGAAGAAGAGTGAGAGTTCGGGAGATCGTTGCTAGGATTCGCTCCTACTACTCCACGCACTAAATTGCCTCCCCACCATCGATCATGAATCATTCTAACTTCGATTTGGGTAAGAAATCTTAACCATAATATTGATTTAGGGATCCAAATAGAGTAAATGTAATGCCCCAAAAATCGGGGGTCGACCAAAGCTCAACTCCCGAATTCCAACTTATGCAACATAGATAATGATGTTTGAATGTTGTCCATATTAGTACATTAAACATGAGTTGGATTACACTAAAATAGCATGTCATACTCCAGAGTTAATGTAAATAAGCAAGCGGAAGACTGAACTAAATATATATAGTATATACGTGTTCTATAAACTCCAGAGTATAATCATGCCATCGGACTGAATAAATACATGTGTTTGTTTCAAAATGTACAAAATATCAAAGTGTAGATGTTAAACTAATCCATTATCCCTGTAATCCCGACGACGCAGCTCTAGGTCTACATAGACCCGCCTGAGAGCTGAACGTAGGGGAAGTCTTGCTTCGTTGCATAGGCTTCATCACAACCTGCATCTAAATCAAAGTCTGGTTGGTGTTTTAAAACACCGTCCCAGCATGGTAGTGAGTGATCAACTCAGTGGTACTATAAGGTAAAAGTTAACATGTTATCAATTCAATCAAGCAGTAATGATAAAGTAATACAATAATCATGTCCTAAGTACTCTTGTTAATGTAGGAATGGTATGTTGTAATGATGCATGCCCTCACGTGCACTCCCTCAGCGACATCATCTCACGATCGTGCATGACAAACTCCTAAAAAGTGCACTTCCTCGCCCAAGCATATGCAATGCGGTGCATGGTCGTGTTAGCCAAGTAGTTTATTAGGCTTATTCATACGGCAGGTTCTGGAAGCTAAGGTACCTCCCTTTATATCATTTACCCAAACAATGATCCATCTAGGGTCGTCAATCCTAGTTATTCACATACGATAGGTAAGTTACAGGGCAACATCACCTCTGATTAAGAAGCAGTGGATAGGCAAGTTCATGAGTTTACACTCGAGGTCACTACGGAGAGGCTCATCACCTCAGCGTAAGCCTAGTTTATACTCGAGGCCACTATGGGAAGGCTCGTCACCTCAACGTAAGCCGACAACTTGAATACAGTGTCCCATACCACCATATTCGGCTCACGAGTTTGGGTTGCTCATTGGTCACTACGGGGAGGCTCGTCACCCCAACGTAGGCCGATAGCTCGACCACGGTGTCCCATACCACCATGCCCGACTCATGAGTCTTAGCAGATCATAGTACCATGGTTGAAACGGGTTTTACATTGGTAAATGGTACCTTAGATTCAAGCAGTAGCATTCATACGTGGTAAACACACAATAGGCCAATCGGGTTATTTAACAAGTGCGATTGGTACGAGCATACGTTGAATGGATCGACATAGAGCGTATATGCACTCCATGTGGCCTAACCACTGTCGACAATCACCGTACGGCTCGAATTTATCAAATGTATTCATGGTGGCGAAACTAGCTCGGCCACTAGATCAAGAGCCATTACCGATTGCCTGGACAAGGTGGTAGTCCCAAACATACTCAAATGCAATAGATATTCATATGTACTAATCATAACAGCATTTAACGAATAATTTAAACAAAATTCTCATTTGAGCATTTTATCAAACACATTGAACATGTTATTATACATATGCATTTCATCCATAAATCAATGTAGTAACAATTTAGATTACATGAAGGGAACTTGTAACATCCCAAAAATCGGGGGTCGAGTAGTAACTCAACTCCCGAGTTCCAGAATATCACTTATGCAATAAAATGAATGATGATTTAATGTTGACTGTATTCATGCATCGAACATGAGTGAAATTAAGCCAAAATAGCATATCATACTCCAGAGACAGTTAAATTACAAGCGGAAGACTGTGATAGACATATAAAATATAAAAACTACGGTGAGTCTCTATAGTGTGATAATGTTACCAGGTTAAATAATTACAAGTACAATTCTAAAATATACCTAATGTGAGGAAGTGTAATGTCTTCTATCCCAAGTGTCATAGCCCCGTCAATACAATACCAGGTCTTCATAGACCTGTCAGAGAGTTACATGTAGGAGAACTCCTCATCATCATCATAGAAGTAGTCCGGCTCTGCTTCATAAGCATCGCCATCACCCGAAACTCAACAAATCTAGTTGGTGTGTACAACACCGTCCTGTAACGTGGGAGTGAGTAGCTAACTCAGTGGAACAATAAAGCATAGGTTAACATGTTATCAATTCAGTCAAGCAGTAACGATAAAGCAGTACAATCAAACACTCCTAACTACTCTTATTAATGCAAGTATGGATGCAGTCATGATGTATGCCCTCACCACACCCTCTCTCGTGCGACACCATCTCACGTTCGCGGCATGCTTTCATCCCTTAGTGCTCCACATCTTCCAGGCACATGCAATGCATGATGAGCATGATTACCGAGTTTTTATTAGTCCATTTCAAACAGCAGGATTGGAAAACTAAGGTACCTCCCTTGTATCATTCCCAAACATGATCCATTATAGGGTCGTCAGTCTTAGTTAATCTCAGACGATGGTGTGTTTTCTAGGTCACTGTAAAGGCTGTCAGGGTTGTTACGTACAAAGGTTACACCACTCCCCCATCACCTCTTAAACGATTCATCACTATACAGAAACAGGCCTAGTTCATACTCTATATATCGCGGCAAAACTCTAAGGCTCACTGCGATTTCAGAGTATGCTCGAGGTCACTACAAGGGGCTGTCAGGGCTGTTGCTCGCATTCATTGCATCACTCTCCCATCACCTTATCAATATAGGACGACAACACGAATATAGTGTCCTATACCACCATAATCAGCTCACGAGTCTGGTTGCTCACTGGTCACTACGGGGAGGCACGTGGCCCCAGCGTAGGCCGACAGCTCGACCACGGTGTCCCATACCACCATGCCTGGCTCATGAGTCTTAGCAGATCGAGGTACCATGGTTAAAAGGGATTTCACTGGTAAGTTTGGTACCCTAGGTTCAAGCAGTAGCGTCCAAACATGGTGAACATACATTAGACAGATCAGGTTACTTGACGAGCTCGGCTAGCTCGAGCGCACAACAAGTTGAACGACATGAAGTGCATAAGCACTTCGCGTGGCCAACCACTATCGCCAACCGAAGTACGACTCGAGTTCGTCGAACACATCTCACGTGGTAAATGATTCACAGCCACGAATTCATTTCTGGTACCGATTGTCTGGACTATAATCATAGCCCCAAACACAATCAATTATAGATAGATAAAGCAGTAGTGGATCAAGATTCAGATCATACAATCAAAGTCTGGTATTATCCATTTAGGGCTGTCAGGGCTGTTACACGGAATCGTTACACCACTCCCCCATCATCTATTACGGATCTTACAATATAAACATGAATTCAAACATACACATTACATAAATAAAATCATACAGTCAGTTGAGCATGTTAACAAGCATATCATAATGCATATTATAAAGCATGTTATAAAGCATGTTATGAAGCACTATATAAATAGGAATACAATCACATATATATTTCATAAGTAAGTGGTTATACTGAATAACCACATGGAGGAAATCATACATGTCTCTAAGGTAGTGGAGAATCCCATCTCAACACCTACCTAAGGCATCAACATCCAAACACTTACTCACACAAGCATTTTCACAAACACTTAACATACACTATTTCCACATACTTAGTGTATGTTAACAAACATGTATTAGGGCGAGTCCTTTCGCCAAGCATATATTTTACACATATATAGTATATTTATACAACAAATAATTATGGCAAACACATCTCTAAAATATATATGTATATGGTACTTTCTACAATACAGTATTTCTACATACATAGTGTATATTAGCAAAACATGCATTAGGGCGAATCCTTTCGCCAAATAAGTATTTTATCCATATATCATGCATTTATACAACAAATAATCATGTCAAACACATTTCCAAAAAATATACGTATACGGTATTTTCTACGAATATCTAGAATATGTAAAATTCCATATCTACAACTTTAATCGAAACAGAAAACGGAAAGCACTTTGTACATGTGCAATTGCATGTAGATCATAAATCTATCATTATCTGACATTGAAAGCGTTGAAAACTATAACCTACACACCTAAAGTCTACACCTTGTGTCGTAGAATTGTAACAGAGTCGATAGGTTTGCTAAGCTTTCCGTATTCAGCAGTTTGGCAACCTATAGAATGAAATAGGTTAACTATTTCATAACCTACAACTGTCTAAACCCCAAAATAGATTAGGTTTAGGGTTTCTTACCTAGAAATGGAACTAGAATCGTTGGGAAAGTGATTAGAAATGCGTGGTGTAGCTTGTGCAGCGGCAGGGTAAAGTGGTAGGGAGATTCCCCCACTTCTCTCACACTTTCTCTCTCTTTTCTCTCTTCTCTCTCTATGGTTTCTCTTAAATTCATATGGCTGTGAGAGAGAGGATTCTAAGGTCTTTATATAGTCTAAAAAGTCTCTAAAATAGACTCTAGGTCAAGGTATACTTGGGTTATAGCCAAAGGGGGCTGGTTTCAGCTCAACGGAGGACTTCTGGCGGGCCTCCTTGAGCCAAAGGTCGGACTTAAGCTCACTAACACTGGATCTATGTTTAGTTAAGTTTTCATCTTAGTCAAATTTTTAGATCACGCGTGGCGGACCAGTTTCAGTTCGACGGTCAGTGGGTCTCGATCGGAGATTCCGAGTACATGTAAATGTGTATGAAATTTTTCCAGATCCGAGGGTGTAATTTGGTCAGATTCTGATGGTCTGGTTGCTTAATACTGATCCGCAAGCGATGAGTCTCAGATTACTATTCAAGATATTTATTTTTTAAAGAAAACAAGTGTTTTCACACTCCCTCGCTTCGGACTCAAGCGAACAGCCGTAGGACACTGGCTGGATTTGATTTCCGAGATGGTTGTCAAGCCCAACGAGGCGGTCCTAAGTCCTTAACCTCGTATTATTCGGACTCCCGATGTGCGGTCCAGATCTGATACGGAGTTTCAGGATGCTCCCGAGAGCAGTCAGGTAATGAGTTTGATCCTAGATTTTAGGGTAACCTAACTTCAATAATTCTACAAGTTTTGGGTCTTACAGATCATATTTAAAGTAGATCAAGTGGATTTTGTAGCTAATCTAGTTTAGCACTTAGTTACTTCATCTCATTTCTAAAGGATTTAATCCTAAGTGATTTCTGGTCGAGGTGGTACTCGGGCCTTTGTAGTTTGTATATAAGGTGATCCAAGTTATAATACTTAACTAGTTTAAGATAGGGTCTAGGGTGAAAGTACTTAGGAAAATTGAAAGAACAAGGTGGTGAAGGGTTGGATTTGTGAAGGAAATGGGTTCAGAAGCGATTTTAGACTGTGGGATTCAGTTCTGACAGGTTAATAAGGTGTTAGGAGCGGCCCATTGCCTAAGGACGTCTAATTCCAGGTTGGCAAAAATCTGGGCTGTTACAAAACTATAAATATTGATAAGGTAGTTGAGAATCCTATCTTAACAGCCTCATTAAAAGCAATTCAGCAAACAAACTCTCATTCAGACATTTTATCAAATACTTAAACTACACATTACTATATACATAAACTAATTTAGTTATAGCATATATTGTGGGAAATCCTTTCATGGAGTTGTCGTACATACGGTAAATGTGTATTCTAGATTAATAGTCATGGCAAGCATAAATCATAATTTCACTTTCATTCAAACATTTCAACAAACATATAGAATGCATTATATATTCACATAGTTCACACACATGTAAAATTTATCGAATACAAGGTAACTAAGGTCATACGGTAGCAATCAAGTCAGACATAAATCATTGCTAACATTGAAAGCCTTGAAAACCATAACCTAAATCTTTATAGTCTGCACCTTTCGTCGGATTCCTCGTTTCGAACTTGGTTCGAATCCTGTGTCGCCGTCTACAGAACGACAGTTACCTGAATCACGAAGTAGGTTAGCTATTTCGTCGATTCTCTATTTGGATTCCTAAAACAAAGATTTGGGTTAGGATTTCTTACCCAAATCGAAGCTAGAATCGTTGGTATAGTGATGGTGGAGTAGTGATTCGGTACGTGGAGTAGTGGGAGTGAATCCCCACAACAATCTCCCTATCTCTCTCTCTTCTCCTCACTCTTTTCTCCTCTTTTCTCCCTTCTCTCTCCTAGAGTTAGAGAAATTCGTATGGAATGAGAGAGAGTGTAAGACCCATATCCTAGTCCGTACTATTCCGTCGATTCCTACGATCCTTTTCGTCGAATTTCGGCAACCTGCGACTTATAATCGATGTTTACGCGTGACCCTAAGTCATATCCCGTAGATTTGAGTTGACTTAATCCGAGACTTGTACTATTGTGACCGCACCGTTGCCACAGTTCCAACACCGCATCTTGCATATCGATCCGATACCCTAGCCAGGAGATATGGGCTGGAGTTTATTTCAAAGAAACATCGCACTTTTTCGAACCTAAGAGAATCTCTACAATCCATCCCATCAATCAATCAATCAATCAAAGTACACACCCATACTTTCTTTCTCTCCAAGTCAAGCAACCACCAAGTCAACTCTCAAGTCAAGTACACTATCACCTCACATCCATCGCCTCTCTCTTACAACCACCCATTCTCTCTCTCTCTCTCTCTCTCTCTCTCTCTCTCTCTCTTTCTCTTCACATTTCCAAAGCAACCAAGTAAAGAAAGAGTGGTGGACGTCAAAGCTTTTCCATGAGAAAAGAGTAAGTTGTGTGGCCCACTTACCACCCCAAAATCCTTCATCCTAGCCCTTCATCTATCACCATCTTCCATCAAAGAGAGGCACAAGGAGATAAACGTTCCATCGGACCAAGAAGATCGAACAGTGGGTGTTTCTATAGGCCTAGATTCCTTGTTTTGATGATGGGCCAAGTGAGGCCTACCGATCGATGGTATGGATCTCACTTTGGACCCTAGATGTAGCCGATGGCCCACCTTGATTCTCATGATCATTCCATGATGGGGCCATTCTCCATGGACCCCATCATGATGTTTCTTTTCGTTGCATAAATAGGGTCATCTAGACCTTACATTTCGGTGGAGAAAGGATCTACACCGTTGATTTGATCGGTGGGCCCACATGTATTGGGACCCACTTGATGTATGTTGTAAATCATGGAAGGGAGGGCCCATAGTGTCGGGGTCCCTCCATCATCATGTCTCTCTCTCTCTCTCTCTCTCCTTCCTTTATTTTGTGGCCCACCTAATGAGTGTATGTGATATCTAGACCGTTCATCAAAGGGACCCCACGACCGTTCAAACCATGCGAGCCCTACTTAGGGTGATGGGAGAACACAAATATCAGATTGATTTAAATCAAGTGGGCCACATCTATGTGGGACCCACCATGATTCACGTCGTCTGTGGAGTGTGAACAGACCGTGGGATGAGCTAACAGTCTCTGGACGTTGCACGTGAAAATTAAAAAAATATCAGCTTAATTTAAAATTTTGGGTGGGCCGCTGATACAGGCCATACCTTGATGTATGAACCTTATCCATGCCATCCATTCCATTCCTCGGCTCATTTTAGGCGTTGAGCCAAAAAATGGAGCCAATTCGATTATCTGGCGGGCCATTTCTTAGAAAACAGTATTTTCTGCCGTTGAAACCACTTCGAAGTTTCTGTACACCAAAACATGGTCAATATTGGGCTTAATGGATCTGTTATGAACTGTAGAATCTAATGGGTGGGGTGGATTCTTCGGGTGCGGGCCCCACCTGTGAAAAACCACAGAAAAATGTCGTTTTAAAAAATAAGCAGCAAGTGCTGCTACTGACGTCCTCCAGACGTGTAGTAGCGTCCTACTTTGGTTAACGGAGGGCAGGGACGTGGGTCCCATGGGCCCCACCATGATGTGTGTTGAACATCCAGCCATGCATTTGGTGGGCCCCTTTAGGCAGTGGGCCCCCTCCCAAAAATCAGTCGTGTACATAACTCAGGTGGTTCACACAGCAAGAAATAATGTTGATTGAACTCCTGCCATTGAAACCCTTTTGGGTATTATAGAAGTTTTGGATCATTATGAAATTTGTTTTTCCTTTTCATCCAAGTCCGGGTGACCTTATCAACAGATTAGATGGTAGATAAGCATTATGGTGGGCCCCACATGGGACCTGAAATTATGGTGAAGACTGTTTTACTTGAAGTAGGAATAGGCTAATGTCTCTTAGAGGGGGCTGAATAAGACTTTTTAATAATTTTATCAATTTAAAATCTTATTACACTAATCCTAACAACAAGCACATGTTAGGATTACTCAATAGTAACTCTACTGGCTTCCAAGCCTGGCAGAAGATCCAATCACAAACAATTCAAGAAATAAATAATATACAAACTAGTTTACGATGGATATGACTGTGTATGTGTGTAAGATGTGATCCCAGATATTCAGATATAAAAATATTAAAGCGAATAACACAAACCAAGGAATAACAAGCTCAAACACAGTCATTTTTATAGTGGTTCGACTACTTGTCTACTCCACTCCCAGTAACTGCACTCAACCCTTGAGTGTACTGGATTTCACTAAGGAGGTTTCACAGCGGTTCACCTCAAACCTAGGGTTTTAAATCAGGTTCACGTTCAACTTTTACAACCTACACCTAGGCTGACTGTTTATGCTCCCTGAGCAAGGGTCAATACATAGCACCTGATTTTAGGCACACTGGCCAAGGATCCACACAAAGAACCTCTGTTTATGCTCCATGAGCAAGGGTCAACACATAACACCCAGTTTTAGGCACACTGGCTAAGGATCCACACAAGGAACCTAACTGCTTATGCTCTCCACAGGGTCAACACAACACACCCACCACGTACAATCCCCCTGGAGGCCCCCTACGAGGGCTTGCAAGGGTGAGAAACACCTAAGACCCAATCCTAAAAAGGAATGATCACAAGTGTCCTCTGGACTCTAATAACTTAAAAATAAGTGGATGAGTCTCATTCAGTACGTTGACGAAGATCTCCTCCTTGTTGATGAAGAATCTTCGGCTTCCTTGATCTGCAACACAAATGATGTACCAATACGAGGCTTCGGGTTGGGTCAAGGATAAGACAGAATCCTACTCTAAAATTTTTTTTCCTATAAGGAAGATAGAGTGATTTCGATTATGCATTCAAGGCATCCCAGCTTATGATTTACCATTAAGGTAGTAGCTAGAGGATTCTTGAATGCGGAAGTTCATTCCCCAATCCACTCTATTAAATATCAATGATGAGGGTGGATTGGATGATGAAATTCCCTAAGAGAAAGGGCTTTGGGTATATGATCTAATGTAAAATACTCAAAAGCACTCTCTACTTTCTCTACCAGCAACAATAGACAAGTCCTCTTTAAATAGGGAAAAGGTTTTAACGGATTTAAAATGGTCACATTTATGACAGGGTTCGATATCATCAAGCGGGTTCGATATCATCAAGCATATACTCTCGATAGCATCGATGGTCCGCTCGATGACACAAACCTAAATGTCATACGCTTTTGAAACCTTTTACCAGCTGCTCGATGAAATCGAAACAAGTGTCGACGTCATCGAATTTTGAACTTCGATAATATCGATACTAAATTCGATTCATCGACCTTTGAAAATGAGAGAGATTTGTATTGAAATATTTCAGGTTTACAAGAATGATCGAGGGACCTTCGAGATTATCGGAATTTGAATGTTGGTGATATCGATACCCATGTCAATGCATCGATAAATCCAACAGATTTCTCATTAAGGTTGCTGGACAGTTTATGTCCTTGTTTGATGTCATCAAAACTGTACCAATATCATCGATATTTGAATATCGATTCTAGTGAGTGACCCTCGATCATAGAAAAACTATCCTGAAATATTTTGCTAAAAAACTTCGCGCCCATGACTGATATCATCTAGAGCCTTCCGATATCATCAATATTTGAATTTTGATGGTATCGAGGGGGCTTTAATATATCAATGCACATATGATATTCTTAAGATAAAACAGGGGCACTGGAGATCTGCCTGTCAATATTATCGAGTAACCTTTGATGGACTCGATATTCAAATATTGATGATATCGATAGGTATATCGATACATCGATAAATCCGTCCAGATGTATATGTGGTTGCTCGACACTTTTGTCCTCGTTCCGATGGAATTGATTGGTCATCGAGGACATCGACAGCTTAGGTCAATAATATCGAACAATATATCGACAAAATCGACAGAGTAAGAAAACTTAGAGATTTTCTGAATTTTGAAAAAGGTTTTTTAACTAAAAAATCCTACGATATTCTAACTTGTTTTAAGGGTTTTATTTACCTGGTGTTTTGGGACATAGGATGTGAGGCTTAAATTTACCTGTGGCGAGCTTGAACACATCTGGTTGAGGCAGACATTTTGAATTGATCTTCCTATGAAGCTCTGCAGTCTAGCTGACTTAACACTCACGCTAATTGACAAACCAGGATACTTTCAATCTCCCCCTTTGTCAATTACGTGACAAAATACCAAAACACCCTATAACAACACCTAGACAAACACATCCTAAATTGTGTGTACATGAAATTTACACAATCGTACATTGTCTAGTGAAACCATACACACAACCAGTATCTGCTCCCCCTTACAACATTCTCCCCCTATCTTGATACAGCTGCTCCCCCTAACACCTGTATCACAATTCAAGTATATATACAATTTTCTTTGCGGGGTGTTTGAATTGTTCTCCCCCTTTTTGTCAGTCATTGGCAAATGTATAGCAGTTGATATTGACTGAAGTTAAAGTAACGTGGGAAACCAAACATCCAGAGAGCATACATATATAGATGTATAATGATTAATTCAGTTTGAGCAGACATCATTTATAGAAATTATGGATGCATATTAGATTAAATAAAGCAATGATAAAAGCAGATAAAATAATCATAAAAAATATCACATGCATTCCATATCAGAAACTAGATAAACTAGGGGATCTTAAAATATAATCATGGCAGTAAATGTGTGAATTATATCCAGCCATATGCAAAAATATCCAAAAATAAACTACCCAAGACTAGCAATAGATAAACAGTTATCCCAACCAACTTAACAAGCCCATTTATGGGCACCCAAAAAAAAAATAACCATCAGTAGCAAACTCACTAATGGGTATATACAAAAGAAACAGTTAAACTATTAGGGAGCGATCACATTCACATATGAGAACGTAGAGCATCCAAAAAGATACTTATGCTCATACACAGAAATAAGAGAAGGTGAATGTGATAGCATTCAGAGACCTGTACTACGAAGCAGAGGAGGATGGCGCCGTGTCGCCTCGATGGTAAGTCATCAGATCAACCAATTGTTGTACCGTCTGCTGTACTCATTAGACTAGTCGTTCCAGGACAGTAAGCCACTCGTTCATCGATTCCCTGAACCGGGAGACATCCCACTGAATTGCTCCAATCTAGTCTTAGTGGAGCTTAAATCGTTTAGCATGCCCTAGAGTTGATGTCGACGGTGCATGATGGGGTCCACGAGCTTCATCTCTAGCAATCCCAATCCCTTCTATGGAAGCGTCACCTGCCTCACTTTCCCTCTCTACTTAACTGCCTGCCTCAGGTGGATCCTCAGGATATTTATGAAACTTCAAATCCATCCTTCAAATGTTACTTTTGTTGAAGGTTTGGAGAGGAAGTATAGGATCACCTGTAGTTGGAAAGGCTATGGCATTGCATATTGTATGTATGATCCAAGGATATGGTAAGTGGAAATCCCTCGCTGTATGAAAAGCATAAACCAACTGATGCACGATGAGGGTAGGCAGACAAATCTTGATCCCACAGGCGATCGAATAAATTATCGTAGTCATGAAGCCCGTGAGATCTGCCCTGTTGGAACCCCTAGAGTAGATGTTTGAGGTAAGAATGCCGTGTAAGACGCGATAACGTAGTTCCATGAATTTGGCTTTTAGGGCATTCCCTTGGTGCCACTGGACGTCACGATCATAACAGAGGAATTTGGTGACCTTAGACCAAACCTCAATATTTTTCATGTCCATATATGGGAGTCCGATAGGAGATAAGGTAAGATTGAATATCCCTGCAACAGACCCAGGAGTGATCAGCACATCATCACCATCGACGGTTACGGTGATGGACGGAGGGTCGGATACTAGAGAATGACAAGCGGTGAAGAAATTATATGTTCTTTCAAGATCACAAGGCCCGCCAAAACCAAGAATGGGCAACTAATCTATGGCAGCAAGCAAAGGTTCTAAGTTATATGGAATTAGATAACTCCTATAGACTTTTCTCTCTTGAATAACCTTTCTCCTAATGAACTTTTTCAAGACCGAATTTTCTTTTACCAATGGAGGTGTTGGTGCCTCGGACTGGGACCCACCATGGGATCTAGTGCGTTGCCTTGTAGGGGTCCCACGTTCCAGACCACTTACTTTTGCTTTAGAGGCGAACACTTTTTGTCGAGAGGATTTCAAAGACTCCCCCAGTCTGGAAGCTTTTCCTTTGTCTTTACCCATTCAGACAAAAAAAAGTTTGAAAAGATTTGGGAAAGAGGACAAAGCCCAATTGAAAAGGAGATACCCAAAAAGAAGATGTAATCTTGATGTATAGAAGGGTATTACCAGCATTTTGGAACGTTTGGAGCAGTCCGACGAGGGTCTGAGTGGTCCGATTGAGAGGAGCGAACAAGGAAGAATAAAAGAAAAAACTGAGACAAAAACCCCTTTTTTGCGCTCCACCCCCTTTATATTGGGCGGCATTTGTCAATATCATCGATTCTTGTTTTGATTATATTGAAAGACCATGTTCGATATCATCAAAACAGTCTTCGATATCATTCTCAATCATATGACTTTTCCCATTCCACGGAGGTGTCGATGGTATCGACCCATGATCAATTAATCGAGAATGACATATCGATAGATATATCGAGGATGAATGTTTTCAATTTTCAGCATTCAGACAACCCTTTATGTATACTCTTAGTATATCTATTAGTCAACAAAAAAATTTTGTACAATTACTATACACATCAAAATTATTAACTTCAGACTGTTTATATGCAAAAAAAATAAAAATGAGGAGTGGATCCTCAGATATATCATTTAAAGCTTCGGCAAAATTGCATCTTTTCAGTAACTATCAAGATCTGGATGCAAGAACTGGACTCGTTTTTCTATGCCCAATCTTTCAAGGCATAGGGATCATCCTTTCCTTTACCTTTGATGAGATAGCAGTGGTTATTTGTGCGAGAGCCCTTCATCACCGATTTTCCTGAGAGGTATAAGATCTCACATTGTTCTTTGTTGAATGTAACCACATGCTTATCATCACATATTTGAGAAATGCTTAAAAGATTATGCGTTAATCCTTTTATGCAGAAGGCATTGTCATTTTTGAGCAATTCTATTCCTTTGATAATTCGTTGTCCAGTTACCCTAGTGGTGCTTCCATCTCCGTAGGTGACTATCCCATCATTAAGATCTGAATAGTTAGAAAGAGGGAATTTGTCACCCGTGACATGTCTTGAGCAGCCGCTATCCAGGTACCACTTAGTATCATTGTCTGTTATATGATTTGAGTGAGTGATAAGACAATTTTTCCTTTCCTTTACTATCCACTTTGTGACAGGATCTTTGGCTATGGTATATTTAGTTTTCTTGTTTAACTCAGCCACTTGATTCAATAACTCCTTCATTCTATCATTCATTCTTGGTGGTGATGGATGTGTTTTTCTTCTATCCATATTCCTAGGTGGACTCTTGACATTTTGCATTTCTCTGGTTGATTTGAGTTTACTCATATGATTCTGACCAGAGCTATGATGGGTCCTCCTAGGAGACATGCATTCGAACTTATAATGACCAGAATCACCACATAAATGACAAACTGGAGTAGTTCTTGTGTTACTTCCTGAAGCAGCAGATTTTTCAGCCATTTGTGCTGCATTTCCATATTTTGATTTAGATTTTTCATATCTTAAGCCGCTCTTATCCTTTTCAGGTCTTCCCATGCCTAAGAGTTTTTCTAATTTCTCACTACTTTGGGAAAACTTATAGTTTAGCTTAGCAATTTTTTTGGATTCTTCTAAATTAAACAGGAGTGTGTGATTCTTATTTTGAAGGAGCATGTTTTCATCTTTTAATTGTTCAACCTGTTTGTTTAGTTTTTCTGACTTTGTTTTAAGGAAGTTGTTGATTCTTTCAATTCTATCATTATTTGAATGATATTGTTGTAAGTCATTGATTAGATGTGTATTAATTTCCAGAGTTTTATCCCAGTCTTTTTTCAGCAATTCCTTTTTATTTTTAGATATACCAAGTTTTCTAACAATGTTGATGCTATGAATGCAAAGTTGATTATAGGCATCTTGTAGTTTATCCCTTTCTTCCTCTTCTTCTTCTCCAGTTTCTTCATTATCAGAGGGAAATGATTCATTGGTTTGTGGTTCCTTCTCATTTTCAGTTTCAATGGGAATGATTGGAGTAGTGGAAACCATAAGAATTTTCAAGAATTTTTTGTCACCATCGCTCTCTGAGTCACTAGATTCTGAGTTTGACTCTTCTATATCATCCCATGTGTCAGCCATTGCCTTGCCCTAAGTTTTTTTTGTTTAAGCAATCAGTAGACAGATGTTCATACTTCTGACAGGCATACATTGTGGTTCTTTAGTCTTTTTACCAAATTTTCTTATAGAAGGTATGTTGTCCATCTTCCTTCCTCTAGTATGATGGCCACGATTCTTCTGAAAGAATTTCCTGAATCTTTGTGCCAGCAAAGTCACTTCCTCATCTTCATCTTCCTTTTCACTTCCACTGTCCCCATTCGTTGTTTTCTTTGAAGTTTTTAGGACAGTCGTTTTGGATTTTTGGGTTTGTTTGAAGTGTACTTCAAAAGTTTGTAGGGAACCTACCAGTTCTTCTACTTTCATTTCATCAATATTCCTACACTCTTCAATAGTTGTTACTTTGGGATTAAACCGTTCCGGTAGTGATCTAAGTATTTTCCTACAGATTTTTGGAACCGGAACTTTTTCTCCCAATCTACCCATGGAGTTGTAAATGATATTAAACTTTGTGAAGAACTCCATGAAGGTCTCATGAACTTCCATTCTGAGACTTTCGAACTGAGAGGTCAGTAGTTGTAGTTTGGACCTCTTCACAGTGCTTATGCCTTCATGAGTTGTTTTCAATAGATCTCATGCTTCTTTGTATGTCCCACACATACTTATTTGATTGAATATATCCTGGGACACGGCATAGTAGATGGCGTTGATAGCTTTAGCTTCAACAGTTTATCTTTCACTATCGAACGTCGTCCACTTCTCTTTGGGTTTGGATTCTGTGATGGTTGTGCCATTGTCAAGTAAAATTTGTTCAGATGGTGGCACATATCCACTTTCAATTATATCCCAAACATCATGATCCAAAGATCTCAGAAAGTAGTGCATCCTATCCTTCTAGTATGCATAATTTGATCCATCAAATACTGAAGGCCTAGTGACCGATGAGCCCTCTCCTTTGGCTGTATTCCCAACTTTAGTCAAGATCACTCTCTAGGCAGTGAAGCCCTTAAAGAGAGACCCACTCTAATACCAATTGAAATTATCGTGAAGACCACTTTACTTAAAGTAGGAACAGGTTAATGTGTCCTAGAAGGGGGTGAATAGGACTTTTTAATAATTTTATGTCAATTTAAAATCCTATTACACTAATCCTAACAACAAGAACATATTAGGATTACTCAATAGTAACTCTACTGGCTTCCAAGCCCTATAGAGGATCCAATCACAAACTATTTAAGAAATAAACAATATGCAAACTAGTTTATGATGGATATGACTGTGTATGTGTGTGAGATGTGATCTCAGATATTCAGATATGAAAAATTAAAGCGAATCATACAAACCAAAGAATAACAATCTCAAACACAATCATTTTTATAGTGGTTCGACTACTTGTCTACTCCACTCCCTGTAACCGTACTCAACCCTTGAGTGTACCGGATTTCACTAAGGAGGTTTCACAACGGTTCACCTCAAACCTAAGGTTTTAAATCAGGTTCACCTTCAACCTTTACAACCTACACCTAAGCCGACTGTTTATACTCCCTAAGCAAGGGTCAACACATAGCACCCGGTTTTAGGTACACTGGCCAAGGATCCACACAAGGAACCTCTGTTTATGCCCCCCGAGCAAGGGTTAACACATAACACCCAGTTTTAGGCACACTGGCTAAGGATCCACATAATGAACCTAACTATTTATATTCTCCATAGAGCAAGGGTCAACACAACGCACCCACCACGTACACTCCCACCGGAGGCCTCCTACGAGGGCTTGTAAGGGTGAGAACACCTAAGACCCAATCCTAAAAATGAATGATCACAAGTGTCCTCTAGACTCTAATAACTTACAAATAAGTGAATGAGTCTCATTCAGCATGTTGACGAAGATCTCCTCCTTGTTGATGAAGAATCTTCGGCTTCCTTGATCCGCAACACAGATGATATACCAATACGAGGCTTCGGGTTGGGTCAAGGATAAGACGAAATCCTACTCTATAAAATGTTTTCCTATGAGGAAGATAGAGTGATTCCAATTATGCATTCAAGGCATCCCAGCTTAATGATTTGCCATTAAGGTAGTATGTGGAGTATCTTTGAATGCGGAAGTTCATTCCCCAATCCACTCTATTAAATATCAATGATGAGGGTGGATTGGAGGATGAACTTCCCTGAGAGAAAGGGCTTTAGGTATATGATCTAAGGTAAAACACTCAAAAGCACTCTCTACTTTCTCTACCAGCAACAATAGATAAGTCCTCTTTAAATAGGCAAATGGTTCCAACGGATATAAAATAGTCACATTTATGACAGAGTTCGATATCATTGAGCTGGTTCGATATCATCGAGCGTATACTCTTGATAGCATCGATGGTCCGCTCAATGACACAAACTCAAATGTCATACGCTTTTGAAACCTTTTGTCAGCTGGTCAATGGAATCGAAACAGGTGTTGATGTCATCAGATTTCAAACTCTGATAATATCGATACTAGATTCGATTCATCGACATTTGTAAATGAGAGAAACTTGTATTGAAATATTTCAGGTTTACAAGAATGATCGAGGGACCTTCGAGATCATCGGAATTTGAATGTCAATGATATCGATACCTGTGTCGATGCATTAATAAATCCAACGGATTTCTCATTAAGCTTACTGGACAGTTTATGTTATTGTTCGATGCCATTGAAACCATACTGATATCATCGATATTTGAATATTTATGATATCGAGTGACCCTCGATCATAGATAAAAATCCTGAAATATTTTGCTGGAAAACTTCGCTCCCATGACCGATATCATCGAGAGCCTTCCGATATCATCGAATTTGAATTTCAATGGTATTGAGGAGGCTTCGATATATCGATGCATATATGATATTCTTAAGATAAAACAGGGGCACCGGAGATCTGCCTGTCGATATGATCGAGTCACCTTCGATGGACTCGATATTCAAATATCGATGATATCGATAGGTATATCGATACATCGATAAATCCATCCAGATGTATATATGGTTGCTCGACACTTTTGTCCTTATTCCGATGGAATCAATTTGTCATCAAGGACATCGATAGCGCAGGTCGATAATATCAAACAGTATATCAATAAAATTGACAAAGCAAGAAAACTTAGAGATTTTCTGAATTTTGAAAAAGTTTTCTAACTCAAAAACCCTACGATATTCTAACTTGTTTTAAGGTTTTTATTTACCTGGTGTTTTGGGACATGAGATGTGAGGATTAGATATACCTGTGGCGAGCTTGTACATATCCGGTTGAGGCAGACGCTTTGAATTGATCTTCCTATGAGGCTCTGCAGTCAAGTTGCTCAACACTCATACTAATTGACAAACCAGGACACTTTCAAGACCCACTGATGTATAAATTGTATCCCACACCATCCCCATACGTGGGTGGGACAGTTGGTGTACCTCACTCCAGCTACGTAACTGCTAGAGTGGCATCACCAAGTTCTCTGGGTCCCACCTGCTTCGTCCAGGCCATCCATCTATGAGACCCACCATGATGCATGTGTTGCATCCAAACCGTTCAACCATTTTGAAAGCTCATTTTATGGCATGAGTTAAATCATGAGTCAGATCCATAGTTCAAGCGGACCCTCACCATTGCACTAATGGGGACAGTGACATTCACTGTTCAAAACTTCTTAAGGGCCACAGTAGTTCCGATCAAGCTGATGTTTTTTGCTTTCACTTCATCTATCACCATGTTAACTTATGAATAGGTTGGATCTCAAATACATTACAGCAGGCCACACCGTGATATGTTCATCCGTTGATCAGGTAGACCACACCGCAAAATAATGGAGGATTGAGCGTCTATCATTAAAACCCATTTGGATCACAGAAGTTCTAGATCAAAAGGGAATTTGTTTTCCCTCTTAATCTAGGTCTTTAAGACCTAATGATCAGATTAAGTGGAAAATAAACTTTATGGTGGGCCCTATGATTTGTTTAATAGTGAGAATTATTATCTCCACTACTATTCGTGGTATGGTCCAAATGATCATTTGATCCTTCAATATGATTCTTTTCTTTGGGATGTATGAGGCCCACCTTGATATATACATGAGGCCCATGTGATTAGGCCCATCTTGATGTATTTGTGGCTGTCCGTTGAGGCCCACCTAGATATATATGAGGCCCATGTTATGAGACTCATTAGATGTATCTAAGGCCCATGGTTAAGGCCCAATGGGATGTACACAAGTCCATTGGAATGTGTGATTCTACTATGGTTTATGTAATGATGTTTATGGCGGGCTATGCCTTGGGAGCAATGATGGTTTGACGCCCACATTATAAGGATAATGTTGGTTAAATGTCCGCATTATATCTCTCCTTAGGGCCCATTGATTGGCCTGTTTCGAATGAGAAACAAATGCATTTGGTTTGGGATATCATCTTATTCAAACATAACAAAGAAAGAGTATTGAAGACGATCATCATATTTTATTAATACCGAGTTCGTTTGCATCCTCAAACATCCCTTGATTATAAGATAAATTATTTAGAATGTACAAATTGACCAAGTTCAAATATCCAAGTCAGATATCAAATCCGCAGCATTTTGACTCATGATTTGATCATCTCTTTAAGAGGAATATGACTCGAATATCTCAACTATCTCTTCTACTGATTTCTCCTCTTAAAGCTTGAACAGAAGAAGTTCGGAGAAGTAATCTAGAGACTTGGCCATTTCGGCAGCATAACGGCTCCTAAACTTCATAGACTGTAGGGTAGTCTAGTTGCGTGAACCTGTGCAACCGATATGGTCTACACGGGTCCAAGCAAACCGTCGGAGCTTCTCTCCCTCACCTTCGGTCTTATTCCTTGCTCTGTTTCCTCTCTAAAATCTTCAATTCGTCCAAATGAAGTAGGGGAGCGGGTATTTATAGGCTCTTGCACGTGTGACACCTCGAACTTAGCATCGTGGACCCACCTTGTATCAATCTTAACCATTCAAGGAAATCAGTTCTTGAAACCAATTGCACAAACTTGCGCAACTGATATTTGAGTTACGCGGACCCATGCAACTGATATCGTTTGCTCGGTCACGCACAAACAACCTCAAAGACACTTCTCCTTCTCCTTTCATTTTTCTTTCTAGTACCTTACTTTCCAATCTTCTTTTTCTTCAATCCTTTCATCACTTTTTATGCCTCAACAGATGCCCCCTTGATCCTTTCTTTGTTTTTGTAAAAATCAAAGAAAATTATCAAAATAACTACTTTTACAAGGTTTGTGTGGATTTGCACAACAAAAACTTGAATACCACACTTGACCGTACACTCTATAAATACCCCAACTCTTCAGGCATTTTTCACTTTTCACCTACTGTAGCAAACCTCTACCCCGGCGATTCTCTCCTACCCAATGACTTTCATTTGCGCAGACCCATGCAATAACTTTCTATTCGTGCAATACTTTCCAGCCTCTGCGCTGTCCTGCGCATCTGACATTGTTTGCGCGGTACTGCACAATCAGAGCTTTGGAGAATTTTCTGCCTTCTGCGAACTTTCTTCAAATACCTTCAAATCTTCAAGTCCTTCACTCCCCCTTTTTATTATGGCTCGTTTTGGAGCTTCCTCTTCTAGAAGAAAGAATCGTTCGTCCACTTCTAGACTGAAGCAACCTCTTCATTATTCTTAAAAACATGTGAAGATAAATGAAAAAACTGTTAATCTCCATAACTCTTTCACCAATAATCGAACAATTATTCATGTCAATTTACCACGTCACTGGTCGATCTTACACAACGAAACCTTTGACTGGAAGAATACTTTTGTCTCAATAGACGACTGGGTTACGATAGAGCCGAGAATCTTGATAGGATATCTAGGAGAGAACGGGCTTTGTCAAAGAGCGGGTAGAATTCACAGAATGAGATTCTTGTGTCCACACTATGATCCTCAGCATTCTTCTCCTTTCCAGTATTTTGAAACAGCTTAGTAACTCTTCTTTCTTGAGAAATTGCCTTGGAGTACAGGGAGATTCACAACCACAGGCCTATTGCCTATCCATGATTTTTACAGTGCTTGTGCTCGCGCTGTCGTTCGAAGACATTCGGCTATACTGGAGCAGATTTCACTTTCAGACACAATTATAGTCACATCGGAACACTTTCATGCGAATACTACTGTCCTCAGATGCTTTCTTAATCATTGGTCTCCAATCACTAATTCATTTCATCTTCCCCTAGGTGAAATGAGCATCACTTTATGGGACTTATTTTGTATAGCAGGTCTTCCCATCATGGGTAATATCTTCGATGCGTATATACCCTCCAATGAAGAGCTTGCTTCTACATCTGTGAGAGGAGGCGTATCTAAAATTTCTAGAATGACCCTTGAACTTTTCAGTGCACTGGTCGCGTTCCCTCATTCTGATCGCATCACTTCTTTTGAATGGCTGGCTTACTTTTCTGAAAAATTATGGTATACTTCTTTCCTCCATTCTTCTATTTTCATTAATCCCATTCTCAAACACATTTTGTTGAAGTATTGCACCTACATCTTAACAGCTTTGCAGGCCATAACCAGTCAAAACTAAAGGACATTCATAAGAAAACAGAACATTCTACAGTATACAGTCCTTCTTGTGAATTAGCAGCCTTTCTGGCTTACTGGTTAAGCTTAGTGATATTCCCTAATCGTGATTAAGCAGACACTATCAGACCCTCATTCTTCATAGTCGCAGGAGCAATGGCGGAATGTTAGAAATATTAGTTAGCTCCTCCAGTTTTGTGCTCTCTCTATCGCGCCTTCGGAGAGTTATTTCTGGTTCAAAACGTCCTGTCCCTGAAGCCTTTCTGGTCTGTGCTCCTTGGCATTTTTTCATAAGTTGGTTAGGGGTATACTTTCCTTGGACATTTACTGACTCCGGAAGGGCATACTCAAACCCCCATCGACTTCCTCTTCAGCATTTTCAATTAAGGGACATGATCAAGGAATCAACTGGATGGATTTCTAAGAGACGAAAAAGCGATGATCCCATTGACTTTCACCACTTTCCATTGTTTAACTATCCCGAAGATGTAGACGTGATTGATGATGATTCTATCTCATTTGGTGAGCATTCCTTCCTTGTTTTTATTAGATCTAGTACTCTTCCATGGAGAGAAGTAGCATATTGTGGCGCGAACCATATTACCCTAGTCGGTTTGCTCGCCAATTTGGCTTTGATCAAGCCGTACCTGAGACTCGTGATATTTCACAAGAGCGATGAGGAGCTATGGCATCAGGCCATATAATTGGGCCATGATATAAAAGCAGCTCTTGATCGTTCAGACTAGATCGCATTTTATAATTATTGGCCATAATTATCCAGTTAGTGCCTCTTACTGCTGGATGCAATGGTGGTTGTACCAACATTACTTGGTAGATAATTATCTTCCAATAGATCATGCCATGTGAATTCCTCCTCCTTTCCTTAGAGATTATTAGAAAGACCAGGGTATCGGCTACTTTGCAGAGACGAACCCTCCCCCCTTTCCAGACCAATTTGGTACAAGGATCTCTTTAAAAAATGTTGTTCGTGAAGCGAATCTTGCTGATGTCCTTGAAGGATGGATAGCTTTCGGCACTCTACTGATGAATACTTCTCAGAATGATAGAACGACAATTTGTTACGGTTCTATCCTCCTCTGCCTTTACAAATATCAGGAGATGATTTCCCTTTATCATCAGAAAGGTAGGAGATGCCAGAGCGTTGTCATCCACCTCGAAAGGACAAATATATTATCATTGAAGACTTGTCCTCTTCAGAAGAGTAAACATATTTTGAAACATTTAACTTCATAGTAAAAAGATTTCAAACATTGGATATCTTGATTTAACTTAATATAATTGTGATTTCAAGAAATGCATTTAACATGTGAAATCTTGTGATTTATGTCATTTTATCAAACAATCAACATATTTTGGCACTTTTCAGATGAATGTATATATATATATATATATATATATATATATATATATATATATATATATATATATATATATATATATATATATATATATATATATATATTCGCTACATTCTCACATCATCCCAGTATTCATATTCTTGCATATGCACTCATTCATTTCAAGCATATTCATTTATATAATTTTAACATGATATTTGATGAAGAACTAATTATCAAACACCAATATTTTATACTTGTTAGTGCGGGATTTCCTATATGATCTTCTTTTAATTGGCGGTGCTAAGTTTCAATTTAGTCAGTTACACACAGTTTAAGCTCTTGAGTAGTGGAGCCCATGTAGTTTTTTAGACTCTTGAGTAGTGGAGTCGAGTCTCACGTGATGGTCTCTATAACTCTTAGGAGTTCACTTGACTTCTCACAGCTTGGGGAGTTCACAAACTGCAATCCATCAAAGGGGCCCAGTGAAGCTACCGGAGCCATGAACTCGGTTGGAATTATATACAGGATTGGTCGTGGTAATTCTCTAGAGTTCACAGAGCTAGCAAGGCGACCTTTGGGGTACCAAATCTAGGGTCGTCAGTCCATTAATGAGTAGGTTTAAGCCCTTCCTCATGAGTTAGTAATGAAATCAAACCAAATATCTGGGGGGTCTTACGCATGGTTGGCCTATTTATGGACATGGCCAAAGAGCTCACACTGTGGCCCACTTTTCCTTTATCTGCAAGGTCTAGCCCATTCACAGGAGGGCATTTTCCTCCATTCCTCGTGACGCTGCTAGAAAGCTATACAGATGGCATTGGTCTTACACGTTGACTGGCCGTTGAGGACTTTTGGCCTTTTAGGCTTATAGTCACTGGCTCCGTCAGCTACCCGCATAGGTATGCATATGATGGCCTTCATGGGCTTTTTAGGGCCACTGGCTTCTCATTGCTGCCCGAATGGTGAAAATGATAGGTATTATGCATAGCTGGCCCTTTTAGGGCTTGGCTAGGCTACCTTGTAATGCTTTAAAAGACAATAGAAGGTCCGATCATCGTCGCTGGGAGAATAATAGACATCTTTGACTGAGATTGATATGTCATCACTTCTGTTAATATCTTCGGCGGTGTCTGTCTATGTTGTTCGTAATATATCAGTTTGGTGATGACACCAATTTCAACAGAATTTTGCAGGGCTCGCTTGACGATGATGACATGTTCACTTTCTAAAGTTACGCTTGTTGACACTTGTTGGTACATGGCCTTGATATGCTTGCAAATTCCTTCTTTATTCATTTATCTAACTATACATAGTCATAGTCTTATTTATTCTTGCATCCTTTTGATACAGAATCATTATCCTGATAATATTCTGGATCAAAATTAACGATATCTTTAGGGATGATATCTTTTTATGAAGCGAGCATTGATCGATATACTGATACCTAGTCCATCTTGGTCCACAACTTTGTACGCACCATTGGAGTATACTTCTTTTATTATGTACGACCCATCCCATTTGGGATCAAATTTGCCCCCTGTTCGACAGGTGACCACTATAGGTCTTTTCAACATTAGTACCATATCTCCCTTATTGAAAGAGCCATATTTAACTCATTTGTCAAAAGCGGCTGATATTCTTGCTTGATACAATTGCAATCGCTGTTGGGCTGCCAGACGTTTCTCATCAAGCACATCCAGCTCTTTCAGCCTTATTCTTGCATTTTCATCATATGTGATGGACTGATGTACTGCCACTACTTGTACTTCAATCGGGATTACTGCTTCGACACCATGGACCAGTGAATACGATGTTGCTCTTGTTGCTGTCCGGTGAGTAGTTCTGTATGCCCATAATGCATCTTGTAATCTTTCATCCCAATCACGCTTGTTCCCAGTCACTGTTTCATTGGTATCTTGATTATCATTTTATTAAATGCCTCTGTTAATCTATTGGCTGGTGGATAGTAAGGTGTTGAGAATGAATGATGAATGCTAAATTTCTGACACAGCTTTTGCATGCCTCTATTCTTGAAGGGGGTGCCATTATCTATAACAATTTTCTTCAGAATAACATGACGGTATATTATTGCGTGTCGAATGAAATTAACCACATCTTTTTCCTTACCATTATGTAATTCCACTGCTTCTGTCCACTTGGAGAAATAATCTGTCGCTGCCAAGATATACTGCTTTCTTTTAGATGAAGGCAGATTTATAGGACCAATGACGTCAAGACCCCAAGCAGAGAAGGGCCAAGAGGTGACTGACTGATGTAAGTCTTCTGGAGGAACATGTATAATGTCTCCGTGAATCTAACATTCATGACACCACTTCGCATAATTTATCGCATCTTTGAACATAGTATGCTAATAATACCCAATTCGATGTATTCCATGGAATAAATTTTAACCAGCTTGATGTGCCCCGCATTCTCCAGAATGTGCCTCTCGCAACATCTGGCCTGCTTCTTGTTTGTCTAAGCAACGTAGTAGCATTCCGTTGTAAGATTTTCTATACAACACTTCGCTGCATATGATGAATTTGCTTGACCTTTATTTAATTTGCTGCTTCTGTGCTCGATCTTCCGGCAGGATGTCATATTTGAGATAATCGATGAAAGGTTGACACCAATCATCTGTCGTTACCTCTAAACACGATATAGGAAGCGTCTGCACGATTTCATCAATGACCTCTGAAGATGGCAAAAATCTTCTTTCTTCTATAGTTACTTAGAGGGGGCTTCGATTTGGGTAGGATAGGGCTATCGCCAAGCTGGCTAAAGCATCTGCTCTTGCGTTTTCAGATCACGGTATGTGCTTGATTTCGACATGATAAAACTGTTCTAGCAAGTGCTGTGCTTTTCGGCAATATGGTAAAAGTTCTTGCTTTCTTATCTCAAATTCAGTCGTCAATTGATTAATGACCAATTTAGAATCCTTGAAGATATGCAGCATCTTTATCTTCATTTCCTGAGCTATTTCCATCCCGATGATGAGGGCTCTGTATTCGGCCTCGTTGTTTATGCATAAAGCTCCCAATGTGAAGGAGTAAGATAACAAGTCATCTTGAGGGGTAATAAATATCACTCCTGCCCTTGCTCTTGATGCTCGAGAAGCGCCATTAAAATATATCTGCCATGGGCTTTGTGACTAAGTTAACATAACGTGCTCATCTGGAAAATCATCACTGATGGTTTCGCATTCCGCTACAGGGTGCGTTGTAAGGAAATCCGCCACTGCCTGTCCTTTTACCACTTTCGCTGGTTCATACGTAATAGTATATTATGAAAGTAATAACATCCATTTGGCTAATCTCCCAGACAACATTGGTCTCGATATCAGAAACTTTATCGGATCTTCTCTTAAGATCAAAGTTATGTCATGAGAGAGACAATAATGTCTCAATTTCTGTACCACAAATATTAGCGCTAGGCATTCTTTCTCGATTGGAGAGTAGTTGTACTCCGCGCCCATCAGAGTTCGGCTTAAATAGTAAAGAGTAGTTTCTTTCCCAGATTCATTCACTTGAGCCAACAAGGCTCTTAAAGATTCTCGGCTGCAAATATATATACAAAATCAGTTGCTTCCCTTTTATCGAGGTTGTTAGTACCGACGGCTATTTCAGCAATTCCTTTATTAAGTCAAACGCATTCTGACAGGCTTGATCCCATACAAACTCTGTACCTTTCTTCATCATATGGGAAAATGGCTGACACCTCCCTGCTAGATTTGAAATGAAACAACGAATGTACGCTAGCTTTCCTTACAAACTTTTCAATTCTTTTAATGTTTTTTATGACGGCATATTTTGAAAAGCTTTAACTTTCCCTGAATCGATCTCGATGCCCCTATGTCGGATGATAAAACTGAGAAATTTACTTGAGGACACCCCAAATGTATATTTAGTTGGATTCATCTTCAGCTGTTTCTTTTTGAGTCGACAGAAAATTGATGCTAAATGCTCTCGATGCTCCTGATGATCCCCTGACCTGACCACCAAGTCATCGACGTAACACTCAACATGCTTGTGCATCATGTCTGGGAAGATATTCTGCATTGCCCTTTGATATGTTGCCCTAGCATTTTTGAGGCCAAACGGCATAACTTTATAACAATAAATTCCTAGCGACGTTCTGAATGCTGTTGTTTCTTCATCTTCAGGTGCCATTTGGATCTGATTATAACCCGCATAGTCGTCCATGAAGGACATGATAGCGTACTGAGTTGTACTGTCAATCAATAATTCGGTTATCGGGAGGAGAAAATCATCTTTTGGACAGGCCACATTTAAATCTCTGAAGTAGCTCACACCCTGACTGGTCCGCTTTTCTTCTTCACGAGGACAGTGTTCGATATCCATCTGGGATATTTGACCTCCCTGATAAACTCGACCTTTATCAACTTATTCACTTCTTCTATCTGGGAAACCAAGTCTGGATGAAATCGTCGTTGCCCTTGTTTAACTGGATTTTTATCTTTAGAAATATTTAATCGGTGCTTTGCTACGGCAGGCTCCAAAACAGGCATTTCTGCATACGTCCAGGCGAAGACGTCTTTATTTTCTTTGAGAAGTTGGATGTATTTCTCAGACTCCTGTTCGGAAAGATTGGCACTGACGAACGTGTTTCTTGACTCTTCTTTCGTACCCAAGTTTATCCCCTATAAACTGTCTATCGTCGGCTACCCCCTATCTTCCATCTGCTTCGGAGCCGTTTCAGGATGTTTGATTGTCTTGGGATCCTCCTTTGATAACTGCGTAGCCGTAACTGTATTCACTGATGATTCTGCCCCTAGACCTTGAAATCTTCTTCGCTTTTCCTGACCGACCCCAAGAGGGATTTGAATTTCTCTTCCCTGATTTAAACCAATGGGCTTTTTGTAATCAAAACCCATGCTCCTCATGATTTGCTTTCTTGCCGGACTTTATCTTTTAAGATCTTGCAGCGTCAACCTACCACAGCACACATTACTCTCGGTCTCCTCCCGTATCGTAAACATATTCACCATCGCCATCGTACCCCTTTCTTTTTCTTTACCAATTATTATTTCGTCACTGTCTATCATTCGCTGTATTATGCATTTCAATGTATAACAATTCTCCATTGGGTGTCCTATCAGGTGATAATAGCGGTAAAAATCTCTCTCTCTCTTTTATTCTTGTTACATCTTCAGGACGTTTAAGTTCTGGTAATTCTATCATGCCGGCTTTTAATAGTTGGTTCATCATAGGAACAACATCTTCCCTGTCGAACGAGAACCCCTCGTGAGAATTGAGCATCCTGGGCCTCTTTCCACTGTACCTATTCCCTGATTGATTTGATTCTGCTCTTTGTTCTGGCCTCCTATCCCTTAAATCCCTTGTATCTTTACTTCTCTTGTCATGATTGACAGTATTTACGGCCATCCTGCTGGTGCTCTTTTAGCTGCCTCATGGTGAAATGCTGGCATCTTCCGAGTCATCAATTCTAAAGCATGAGCCTTAATGGCCAAGTTGTTAAAAGTTCTGATGTCAGCGCTAATGAGTCCAAACGCGTTTCCTGTCTCCATAGAATTCAGACACATTTTGACCTTGAAAGGTCCTAGCTATATGCCCTAGAGGGTGGTGAATAGGGTAATGCCAAATAAAACTTAAAACAACGGAATAATAAAAGATATAAATAATAATACTGAAATAATAATAATCTCAAAGCACATGAAATATGAGAATGATACTGAATCAGTTCTAAGGACAACCTTACACCAAAAACCAATGGCTTATGGTAGGACAACCTTCTTTCTAGAACAATCTAGAAATCACAAATGATATGGAAAATAAATCAAGAATAACTTACAGAAATAAATCCTAAGTTATTACACCATTCAACCACACTTGCTTGAAATGAAAATTACAACATTCATCCACAAAAGTAATCCACAATATTAAAGGAATAAATGAATAAAGAAATCAAGCATATCCACAACACAACGATATATAGTGGTTCGCCTGTATGTTCACCAACTGTTAGCCAACAGCCACACAGAATGCTACTCCACTCTAATATCCTCACACAGGGGATATTAGCATGCACTCTCAAAATAGGTTTTCACAGGTTCACCCAAAACCTTCACAATTATGTCTTTTTATCTCGGGCTTACACAATCCAAAAACCCCACAATCTGAAGTTTTCGGCTCTCCTCGATAACTAATACAATGAGATTTTTCCGCAAATCTCAAACAAAACCAGAGAAAGTAAATTACAAAGTAAAATACCTGGATCTCCTTTTGAAGTAGCCCAGTAGAACCAATCGGAGTAGATGTATGATACATCGTTCAATGTCCAATACTCACTTAAAGAATGGTTTTATGTCTAATTGATTTTAGATTAAATCAAGAAGAGCAAGGTCTATTTGATTTTGATCCCAGAAGAAGGAATATCATAAATTCCTCTTTTCTAAATGAGATTGGAATGTGGATCAAAATCACAATAGAATAATGCTAACAAAAGGAATATTAAATATGCACAGTAGCTTAAAAAATAATCACAACTTATCTCAGAGTATAGCCTTAAATCGCTTGAATTGAATGTAATGGAATTTCTAAAACTCTGAAATTCGTGCATTATTTATAGCCTGAAAAAATCTCATCTTCGACTGGTCTTAGGATCCCTAGGACCGATCGTAGCTTCAAAGATTTTGAAAGATTTCCACGGGATTAGATTAGTTGTTCTCACGACTGGTCTTAGGTAACCTACGACCGGTCGTGGGCCACCTACGACTGGTCGTGAGTCACCTACGACTGGTCGTAGGACCCTATATAGGTCGCTGGAGTTCAAGTCGTAGGATTACGACTGGTCGAAGGATGAGTCGTAGAACTTCCTAGGACTGGTCGAAGCAAGTCCAGGACTGGTCGAAGGACAACCAGGAAAATTCAAAAATCTGTAACAACCTAGGACTGGTCCTGAGAAACCTAAGACTGGTCGAAGCAAAGTTAGGATTGGTCTTAGAACAGTCATAACAAGCATATTAAAATATTCAGATTATGTATCCAGAATGACCTATCATACAAACTAACCTAAGGTCAATCTAAAATCAAACAAACCTTGAAGTGAGATGAACATTGAAGTCTTGAAGGTCTGTATTCTTAGATGATCTTGAAGGAGAAGCTTGAATCAAGTGACGGCTTTCTAGAACTTGGTACTTTCTTGACTTGTCTTGATGAAGTCTTCTAATCTTGAACTTGTTAGAAGCAAACTTAAAGTCTTCTATTCTTGTAGACTTCATCCATGACATGTCTTGTAACCATTCTTCATTCATGATCTTGTCTTGAAAACATTCTTCATCCATGATCTTGTCTTGAAGCAATGTGTAGTCACAAACAAGAAACACAAGAAGTATAAGACATATAGGTTTTGGCACTACAAAATTTGACAACTAAAAGGATATGAAATCATAGCACTAACAATCTCCCCCTTTGTCAAATTTGTGACAAAACACATTTATTAATATAAGAGTAAAATGAAGAAAGAATCATGAGCCATCAGAGCCATAAAAAATACTCTACTCCCCCTAAGTGAGTAAGAACAATCAACCATATTCTCCCTCTTTCAATTACTTCAATTACTCTCTCCCTTCCTCCCCCATTCCATACTACTCTCCCTTTTTGTCACAAAATGACAAGGGAAGGCCAAAGGAGAAAAAAGAACACCATATAAAGAGTCAAGATTAATTATCAAATTAGTACAACACTTCAATGTCATTAATCCAAATAAAGGATATACAATAAAACCAAACATACAATCAAAGTTATCAACCGTAATAATAATATGGAATCCATCATATTCAAATATAATACAAACCCAAAAAAAGGATAATCCACCTAATCAGATCCAGATGAAGGAGCAGGGATGGTTGGATCAATCTGAAGTAAGCCCCTATTAATGCGACGAAGATATTTTCGCATATATTTAAATTGCATATCATGGGCTACACTCAGGTTATCAACCTTCTCCTCCAATGCACTTAGACGTGCATCATAACTAGAAGAGGGATCGTAATCAGGATCATTTTGAGAGTCAGTTTCAATTTCTTCAAATATATCATCCATATTTATACCAGCCTGTGGAGGAAGATCAGCTGCTTCCCCTTCATTTCCTGCTTCAGCACCTTCACCACCACCTTCATAGAACTGACTAGGAAGCAAATCCAACTTCATCTTATTTAAATTAGTATTATTGAATAAAAGATGATGAATTGGTGCCTCATTCTCAGGTAAAGTAACAAGCATATTTGTGGCTAAACAAGTCATAAATAACCAAATGGAATATCACTATGACCTGGATGAAGATGAAACTGAATGATAAAATGACATATCAAAGAAGGTAAACAGACAACGATGCCGGACACAACAGAGTGCAATACCCGAACTAAGAAGGCAGTCAACTCAGTTTTATTGCCGGACTGAGGATACAAGTTTGAAATGAAGATCCGATGCAGAACTCTGTATCTGGGTAATAAAAATTTTGAGGGGAGCACATTTCCTTTGTGCGTCCATTGCACTTCCATATTGCATAAATCTCTTATCAACATTTGTTTTTCCGATTCTGATGGTTTGTCATATAATGTATGAATCGGAATACCTTCATCCTTAACAGGTATATCCATAATACCTGATATCAAGTGTCGATCTATTAGAAATTTCCCTTCTCTAGTAGCATTTGAGAACGTTAAATTATCAAGGGAAAAATCAGAGATACATGCAATCATAGATTGTGCAATGGACTGGTATGCAGGCCCACCCCAAAATAAAATGTTAGCCCAACCAACAGATTCAAGGAGAGGGGCAATCCCAAATTGTTCAATGTGATTGAGACTTACAGGACGCTCAACGATAACTTTACGGCTACGTAAATCCCGTACATCATTGGGATCATCTTCGGGTGACCGAAGGTGCCGTTTTGTTATAGATGTTGGTCTAGATGAAGATGGACAACGGGATGTTTTCTTTTTCATCCATTTTCAACAAGATTTATCAAGGAGCAAGCAAAAAGGAACACTAGAAGTGATGGGTTTCTCTAGATCAGAATTTTAGAGAGGAAACCCTAAAAAATCAACAAAATACGAGATCTAGCGTATGGAATAAACAAATCAAAGTATAGAAAGCATAAATCTTCAATAAAAATGAAGAAAAATGACTTATCTTGAAGAAAATCACGAAATCTCAAGACTGGTCGAGCCATGACTCGTCGAAGGAAGAAGAGGAAATGAAGAAGAAAGTGATGTTCCCCAAATTATAAGATGCTCACGATCTTCACGACCGGTCGAGTGCAGCCTACGACCGGTCGAGCATCGACAAAAATAAATATTTTTATACAAAAATTGAAATTTATACACATAAAAATTCAAAATATAGTACACTATGATACATACAGACAAGTATATTCAATTTAAAATGCACATACCATGATCAAATTTCATTTTAGTAAACCTGCTTTTGTCGAGCGGTTTAGTAAATATATCAGCAAGTTGGACATCGGTTGGAATATATTCCAAAGAGATAGCTTTTTCTTCAACTAATTCACGAATGTAATGATACCTAATGTCAATATGCTTAGTACACGAATGCTGAATTGGATTTTTAGAAATATTGATAGCACTGAAATTATCACAATGTAAGATCATTGAATCTTGATTAATTCCATAATCACTTAACATGCGTTTCATCCATACGAGTTCAGTACATGCATATCCTGCTGCGATATACTCAGCCTCGGCAGTGGAAAGTGATATAGAGCATTGCTTCTTGCTAAACCAAGAAACCAAACAGTTTTTAATGTAAAACAACCATCACTGGTTGATTTTCTATCATCAATATTACCAGCCCAATCAGCATCTGAATACTCAGCTAATTTAACATTAGTATCAAAAGGATACCAAGACCCAAATTAGTTGTACTTGCGACATATTTAATAATCCATTTGACAGCAGTGAGATGTGAATCTTTAGGATTAGACTGATATCTCATACAAATACCAATGCTAAAGGCGATATCAGGTCTACTAGTAGTTAGATATAATAAACTACCAATCATACTATGATATAGCTTAGGATCTACATCTTTACATATAGAGTCTTTTGAGAGTCTCAAGGTTGTACTCATAGGAGTATCAAATTTTTACCATTCTCAAATCCAAACCTTTTAACCAAGTTTGTAGTGTACTTGGTTTGAGAAATGAAGATTCCATCAGGTTGTTGTTTTACTTGTAACCCTAGGAAGTAATTTAGTTCACCAACCATGCTCATTTCAAATTTTGATTTCATCAACTCTGCAAACTCAATAGACATGTTAGAACAAGTTGATCCATAAATAATATCGTCTACATAGATTTGAATCATTAAAATCTCATTATTATGTTTCTTAACAAATAGCGTCTTATCGACACTTCCCACTTGAAAACTATGACTAAGTAAGAATTTAGTCAATTTTTCATACCATGCCCTGGGCGCTTGTTTCAGACCATAGAGAACCTTTTTGAAACGAAATACATGATCAGAAAGCTTGGGGTCTTCAAACCCTAAGGGTTGTTCTACATAAACTTCTTCATGAAAATTGTCATTTAAGAAGGCACTCTTTACATCCATCTGATAAATTTTAAACTTTCTAAAGCAAGCGATGGAAATAAAAAGTCTGATAGATTCAAGGCAAGCGACTGGAGTAAAGGTTTCATCGTAATCGATGCCTTTAATCTGAGTGTACCCTTGTACAACCAGTCTAGCCTTGTTTCGTATAATATTTCCAAGTTCATCAGACTTGTTTTTAAAGATCCATTTTGTTCCAATAATGTGTTTATCTTTAGGTCTAGGAACAAGATACCAGACATCATTACAAACAAATTGATTAAGTTCATCCTGCATAGCTACTATCCAATTTTCGTCAGAAAGAGCTTCTTTTACATTCACCTGTTCTATTTGGGATGTAAAACAAACATAATTACATATGTTTTCAAGTTGTTTGCGTGTACGAACTCCAGTGAGAGGGTTTTCAAGGATTTGATTGGTTGGATGATCTTTGACAGTCCTAGGTTCAGATCGAGTTGATGAGGTATCTTGATTGTCGATTATAAGAATTTCATCATCATCTGAACTCGGAGCAAGTGTATTCAAATGATCATCAACGACCACATTGATGGACTCTTGAATCACACCGTTTTTTATTTAGAACCCTATAGGCTCGACTGTTTAAGGAATATCCAAGGAAAATACCTTCATCACTCTTTGTATCAAATTTTCACGATCACGTAAAATGTAACACTTACTGCCAAAAATTCGAAAGTATTTGACAGTAGGTTTCTTTTTGAACCATAACTCATAAGCAGTCTTATTTTTAGATTTACTAGTATAAACACGATTAATAATGTAGCAGGTAGTATTAATTGCTTTACCAAAGATTTCTGGAGAGCTTGATACTATTTAACATGACATTAGCCATATCCTGAAGCACTCTATTTTTTCTCTCAACTATACCATTTTGTTGAGGAGTTTTGGGCGCAGAGAATTCATGTGATATTCCCTGATTGCTACAGAATTTCTCAAAACTACTATTTTCGAATTCAGATCCATGATCACTCCGGATCTTATAAACTTGAGAACCTTTTTCATTTTGGATTCGTTTGATGATCTTCTTTACTTCATCTAGGGTTTCAGATTTGTCTTTTAAGAACGATACCCAAGTGAATATAATAAGTCATCTACGATACCCAAGATATATTTTTTGCCACCTCGACTCTCCATTCTGGTTGGTCCAATGAAATCCATGTGGAGAAGCTCGAGAGGTCTAGATGTGGTATTGGAGTTCACTTTCTTGTGAGAGCTCCTAATCTGTTTGCCCAACTGGCATTCACCACATATTTTGTCTACTTTTTATAATTTGGGTAGACCTCTTATAAGTTCTCTTTTGCTCAATCTAAACATGTTCTGGTAGTGTACATGTCCAAGGCGTTTATGCCATAATTCAGTCTCATCAGTATGGACCATGTAACACGATTGAGTAGATGAGCTTGCATCACTAACGTGTAGCAGTTTTCAGAAGTTCTACGACCAGTTAATATAACAGAACCCTCTTTATTAACAATCTCACAACCTTGATTAGAAAACTTTACATTATGGTTGTTGTCGCATATCTGAGATATACTCAGTAGGTTGTGTTTCAAGCCCTCAACATATAATACATTTTTAAATAAGGGAAGGTTATAAAGCTGAACCGTAACTTGGCCAATGATTTTGCAATTGCTTCCATCACCAAAAGTGACTGACCCATCAGTCCTATCTTTTAGATCGGTGAATAAAGCTTTGTCGTGTCATATGCCGGAGCAACCACTTGTCTAGGTACCACTTTGAATGGCTTGTAGCTTTGAAAGCAAGTGGGTAAACAAGCAAGCGACCAACTTTAGGAACCCATTTTAGTACTGTTTTGGGTTTAGGAGTGTAGTTGGACTTTTTCTGTTTGTTATACGAATGACTTATAGAGTTAAATTTCAATAGCTCCTTGAGAAGATCAAATAATCTTTTCAACCAAAGGATTTCAGTTTTAAAGATTAAAGTTAGCATGGCTATTTTTAGGTTTTTGAAGGGTCCTCGAATTTTTTGGAAGACCTTGATAAGTATTCCTTACTTTTGAGTTCAAAGACTCCCCTTTCACAAACTTAGGAGCAGTATTCTTTTGTTTAGGAGAAGTATTCTTATCATAGCCCAACCCGGATCGATCGCCACATTTTCTTGATCCAGATAACAATTTTTCTAATTTAGGATCACCTTGGGCATATCTCCAAGTGTCTTTCAAACTCCAAAGAGAAGCTACTTCATTTTTGAGTTTCACGTTCTCGGATTTAAAATCATCAACTTGGGAGGTTTTGATTTTTAAATCACATTTGGTCTTTTCAAAAAAATCAGATATATGAGATTTTTCTAAAATGAGAGACTCATAATCTTCTTTGAGTTTAGAAAATTTTTCCTTTTGTAATTTAAAGCTTGACAGCAATTTTACAACTCTCCTTATAAAGGGCATTGTATGCATCCTAAAGATAATCTTCATTGTCGCAATCACTATTCAGATTCTCTTCGCTAGTTATTTCATCATAATCTGAAAAAGTGACTTTGGCTAGAGTCATAAGGGCTTTAATATCATCTCCCAACTCGTTTTCAGAATCTTCTGATTTCGAAGAGGATTCCGAATCAGATGATTCATCCCTAGTAGCCAACATACTCTTCCTTTTTGATTTGTCCTTTTTAGGACATTTGTTAGCCAAGTGCCCATACTCTTGACAAGCTTGTAACATTGACTGTCTTTCAAAGATTTTCGAGCTCTAGGTTTAGATTGTCTCTTATCGTTTGATTTTTGAAAATCTACTTTTTTCTTATTTTTGAAAATTTTATAAAACCTTTTTACAAAAAGTGCCATATCATCTTCAGAATTTTCAAAGTCTGAAGTGCTCTCATGTGGAATATTTTTAGACGATTTGAGAGCAATTGATTTTCCTTTTGGAGCTTTAAAGTTCAATTCATAGGTCTGTAAAGAACCAACTAGTTCTTCAACCCTCATGTTATCCGTATCACGAAGTTCCTAAATCGCGGTTACTTTTGAATTGAACCGTTCAGGAAGTGAGCGTAGTATCTTTGTACACACTTTACTTTCTGGGATTCTATCACCAAGACCCCACATTGAGTTTACAATGTCATTCAATCTAGTGTAGAAGTCCATAAACATTTCATTCTCCTCCATATGAATTTCTTCAAATTTAGTTGTGAGGAGTTGGACTTTAGATTTCTTGACAATTAATGTACCCTCGGGTATCATTTCTAAAAGATCCCATGCTTGTTTAGCATTTTCACACGAGATGATTCTTTTGAATTCATCTGGTGACAATGCACAAGTAATTACATTTAGTGCTTTTGCATTGGCACTACTCTCACTTTTCTGAAGTGTGGTCCAAAGGGCATAAGATATTACTTTCATTGATTTTGAACCATCTTCATCAGTTACTTCAGTGATAGGTAGTTTCCATCCATTCACTGTAGCCAGCTATACACTTTCATCCATGGATTTGAGAAAGATTCTCATCCTTGCTTTCCAATAGGCATAGTTTGTGCCATTAAAGGGTGGTGGCCTAGTGACAGATAGTCTATCAAAATTTGACATCTTAATATAGCTTAGATCGTTAGCTCAGGAAATAAATCCAATAAATAAGCAATAAGCACGAGCTATTTATCTCTGATACCACTTGAAAAGGCCTAGCTATATGCCCTAGAGGGGGGTGAATAAGGCAATGCCAAATAAAACTTAAAACAACGGAATTATAAAAGATATAAATAACAATGCTGAAATAATAACAATCTCAAAGCACATGAAATATGAGAATGATACTGAATCAGTTCTAAGGACAACCTTACACCAAAAACCAATGGCTTATGGTAGGACAACCCTATTTCTAGAACAATCTAGAAATCACAAATGGTATGGAAAATAAATCAAGAATAACTTACAGAAATAAATCATAAGTTATTACACCATTTAACCACACTTACTTGAAATGAAAATTACAACATTCATCAACAAAAGCAATCCACAATACTGAAGGAATAAATGAATAAAGAAATCAAGCATATCCACAACACAATGATATATAGTGGTTCACCTGTGTGTTCACCAACTGTTAGCCAACAGCTACACAGAATGCTACTTCACTCCTAATATCCTCACATAGGGGATGTTAGCATGCACTCTCAAAATAGGTTTTCATAGGTTCACCCAAAACCTTCACAATTGTGTCTTTTTATCTCGGGCTTACACAATCCAAAAACCCCCACAATTTGAGTTTCTGGCTCTCCTCAGATAACCAATACAATGAGATTTTTCTGAAAAATCTCAAACAAAACCAGAGAAAGTAAATTACAAAGTAAAATACCTGGATCTCCTTTTGAAGTAGCCCAGTAGAACCAATCGGAGTAGATGTATGATACGTCGTTTAATGTCCAATACTCACTTAAAGAATGGTTCTATGTCTAATTGATTTTAGATTAAATCAAGAAGAGCAAGGTCTATTTGATTTTGATCCCAGAAGAAGGAATATCACAAATTCCTCTTTTCTAAATGAGATTGGAATGTGGATCAAAATCACAATAGAATAATGTTAACAAAAGGAATATTAAATAGACATAGAGTATAGCTTAAAAAATAATCACAACTTATCTCAGAGTATAGCCTTAAATCGCTTGAATTGAATGTAATGGAATGTCTAAAACTCTGAAATTCATCCATTATTTATAGCCTAAAAAAATCCCATCTTCGATGGTCTTAGGATCCCTAGGACCGATCGTAGCTTCAAAGATTTTGAAAGATTTCCGCAGGATTAGATTAGTTGTTCCCACGACTGGTTTTAGGTAACCTACGACCGGTCGTGGGCCACCTACGATTGGTCGTGTGTCACCTACGACTGGTGGTAGGACCCTAGATAGGCCGCTGGAGTTCGAGTCGTAGGACTACGACTGGTTGAAGGATGAGTCGTAGAACTTCCCAGAACTGGTCAAAGCAAGTCGAGGACTGGTCGAAGGACAACCAGGAAAATCTTGTAACAACCTAGGACTAGTCCTGAGAAACCTAAGACTGGTCGAAGCAAAGCTAGGACTGGTCTTAAGATTTCTAGGACTGGTCTTAGAACAGTCATAACAAGCATATTAAAATATTCGGATTATGTATCCAGATTGACCTATCATACAAACCAACCTAAGGTCAATCTAAGGTCAAACAAACATTGAAGTCTTGAAGGTCTGTATTCTCAGATGATCTTGAAGGAGAAGCTTGAATCAAGTTAACGGCTTTCTAGAGCTTGGTACTTCTTGACTTGTCTTGATAAAGTCTTCTAATCTTAAACTTGTTAGAAGCAAACTTGAAGTCTTCTATTCTTATAGACTTCATCCATAACATGTTTTGCAACCATTCTTCATTCATGATCTTGTCTTGAAAACATTCTTCATCCATGATCTTGTCTTGAAGCAGTGTGTAGTCACAAACAAGAAACACAAGAAGTACAAGACATATAGGTTTTGGCACTACAAAATTTGACAACTAAAGGGATATGAAATCATAGCACTAACAGACCTATTCTTTTTCTTCCGAAAGCTGCCTACACGAGGCTCCCAGCGTTTTCCATCTGTCTATAAACTTTTCCACTGGTTCACTTTCTCTCTGCCACACGGAGGCTAATTCTGTAATACTAACATCATGCTCCGAGGAGAAGAAGCATCCCGCATTTGTTCCCAAGTGCGTATCGACACTGGAGCCAGGCTGGAATACCATCAAAATGCTTTATGCGTCAGTGACGACCCAAACAGTCATAAGCAATACAGCGGTATCATAGAGAAATTCCCCATACTAGTAATGAAGTGTATTAAGTGTTCCTTGAGCAATCCTTCCCCATTAAACTTCTGAAAATCTGGATGCTTGAAATTGGTTGGAAAGGGGATATCTTCTACCTCTCTTGGATACGGCCTTCGCTATCTAAAACGGCCGGTATTTTCACGCTCTCTTTCTATTCTGACAGCTTCTTCAACGACTTACCTCACTTCATCTTGTGTCACGATTCTCGTGGCTAGAGCAGACCCTCATGATCCTACCCCCTGAGGTTGAGAACCTTCAGGCTGATTTTCTTGTCCATTCATTATGCCCATCATTAGGGGAGTCGCGATCTGGGCTACATTATGTGCAAGGGTTGCTAAAGCCTCTCTATGATTTCTGCACTCTTCCATTAATGCTCGTTGTGCTTCTACCATTGCATTCACATGATCTTCTATAGTCGGCACATCGTCTTGATTCGTCCCGACCATGTGTATCGCAGCTTCTCCACTCTTTGATGAAGTCGTAGTCAGAGTGGGGTGGGAGTATGTCGACGTAACAGGGCTTACGAAGTGAGGGGAGTATGGAGTTCCATTCGACTTTTGCACGCTTTCGGCACTATTGATCGACTGGGGCGATTCAAACATCGGTGAACTTGTCTGGGGCGATACGAATACGAGTGTACTTTCCATTAACGCTTTACCTTTTTGTTGTCTCGTCCATTTGACTCTTGGTGCGAGCAAAGCTGGGAAGTCGCGCAATACTAACTACGGAGCCACTCACTTAGGATATATCGCAGGAGGAGCGAATTCAGGATTCTTCCTTGCCATATTACGCGTTATCGGCCCCCTAACTCTTAGCAAGGGCAGATCCATCCCGGGGCTTCTCACATTTCGTGCTCTCGTTTTGTGAGACATTACGACAGTCCAACCTTTATCGCCTTCTAGCAGTTACGGTGAAGCAGAAATAACCTCGACTATTACTCGAGTCATGCTGTGTTTGCTTACAAGAAGTCGAGTCATATATACGGGGGCGTGGTTTGATGTGTACTCTATTGTGAATTGGTTAAAGTGAAATGGAAGTTCACTTTTCTTGAAGGAGTTACCATTGGTTGTAACTTGTGGTTGAATTCAGAAACCTTTAAACATAAAACACAACCATAGTTAGTATTTGAAGAACCAGATGATCTATCTTAGAGATGAAGGGGAGGACGTTCCCACTGAGAGTCGCCATTTTGGCGTCAGAAAGACACCAAACTATGATGAAAGTCATATAATTTTCTCAATGTTAATGTTAAATAAGATAGAATATTCCCCAGCATAGTCGCCATTTTGTTTCGAATGAGAAACAAATGCATTTGGTTTGGGATATCATCTTATTAAAACATAACAAAGAAAGAGTATTGAAGACGATCATCATATTTTATTAATACCGAGTTCATTTGCATCCTCAAACATCCCTTGATTATAAGATAGATTATTTAGAATGTACAAATTGACCAAGTTCAAATATTCAAGTCAGATATCAAATCCGGCAGCATTTCGACTCACGATTTGATCATCTCTTTAAGAGGAATATGACTCAAATATCTCGAATATCTCTTTTACTGATTTCTCCTCTTGAAGCTTGAATAAAAGAAGTCCGAAGAAGTAATCTGGAGACTTGGCCATTTTGACAGCATAACGGCTCCTGAACTTCATAGACTGCAGGGCAGTCTAGTTGCACGGACCCGCACAATCGATATGGTTTGCGCGGGTCCGCGCAAACTGTCGAAGCTTCTCTCCCTCACCTTCGGTCTTCTTCCTTGCTCTGCTTTCTCTCCAAAATCTTCAATCTGTCTAAATGAAGTATGGGATGAGGTATTTATAGGCCCTCGCATGTGTGACACCTCGAACTTGGCGTTGTGGGACCCACCTTGTATCAGTCTTAACCGTTAAAGGAAATTAGTTCCTGAAACTAGTTGTATAAACCCGTGCAACTGATCTTTGAGTTGCGTGGACCTGCACAACTGATGTCGTTTGTGCGGTCCCGGGTAAACAACCTCAAAGATACTTCTCCTTCTCCTTTCATTTTTCTTTCTAGTACCTTACTTTCCAATCTTCTTTTGTTTTAATCCTTTCATCATTTTTTATGCCTCAATAAGGTCTATACTTGTTATGTGTAGGCCATCTATCCCCATATTCGTTGTGAGCATAGTTCATCACCTTATAACATGCTTAGTGTAACTCTATGACTCATGCCCATATGTAGCATATGATGTTTGATATGAGTAGTGACTGATCATTGCATATGCCATTGGGCAGATTATTTATTTAACTCATTGATAGGAGTTACCCACATGAGCGCATGGTACGCGTGAGATTGTTGCATGACTGGATAGTGTGATTCATGCATCTCGCATTTGTGTGTCATGATCATTGTATGCCCTAACGACATCAAGGTCGTGGCTCCACAGGCACATCGTGGATGGCTGTATCAGATACTAAAAATACTTGGTTCTAGCACTGTGGGCACTTAGGATGTCCTTAGGTGAAGGTCTCAAAACCTTTTGGGTACCGGGAGATGCTCCAACGTCTAGACTGAGTGGATACACGAGCGCCCGAGTGGCGAATACCAGTAGGCCGCGTCTCCCACTGTGTCATGGTCGGTTGGAAGGAGGTGTGGCCTTATCCGCCTGAGTGAGGGGGTTATAAGCTAGGCTGAGTTTGATCAGCTCACATGATTCCGCTATCGACAAGCCGTCTAGGTATTGGCAGACTACTGGTCAGGAGAATGGTGTGGTCTATTCCACTTACTGGACTGTGCGGCTAGGGAGGCGGTAGTCAGTGTGAAGTGTATTAAACCTCGATGATATCCTAGAGAGGAACTATACTGATATATGTACTTGATGAGGACTGACATGCTTGTATCGCATCTCGCATACGATATTTGGCTATGTAGGCCTCGCATTGCATCGGTATGGCTAATAGCATTCATGTCTCGCATCACATGGCCTTGGTGTGGCCGATCGCATTCATACCTTGCATCACATAACCTTGGTACGGCTAATGGTATTCATGGACTTACCGCATATTTCAGCATTACTCTGATACTGCATACTTGACACTTATCTTGTGCACACACTTACTCCACCCTCTAAGCTTTTGTAAGCTTATGCACGACCGTTACGTGCAGGTGGCATTGGATAGTAGCAGTGCTGAGGCAGGAGCACACATCTGATCATTTTGGAGCTTTTTGATCACCTTATATTTTCTTTTCCGCATTATACTTAAAGTTTATGATATAGTGGATATGTGGTGATGTTGTTTTATGACTTGGTTATACTTGTGGTTATGCTCCATTATAAAAGAAAATCATACTAAAAATCCTCCTTGTAGGATCCCAGGATCAGAATCTGGCAAATGGGTGCTGGAAGCCGAGAACGGGGCACTACGGAGGCTGTCGGCGCCAGATTCGGCGATCAGGAATTTTGTGAGCCTATTTTTCGAGTTTGAGGCATGACAGAGGAGTAGTTTAAGGTCCTTAAAAAGGCTTAGAACTCGTCCAAATGGCCCCACGGCTATGGTATACTTAGGTTATAGCTAAAGGGTGTCTGTTTCAGGTCAATGGAGCTCATCTGGAGGTCCACTACTCACCTGCATCATGGAATAAGTTCCCTGACCATGGATCTAAGCCAGGTTATAATTTCGGTCTAATCAAATTTGTGGATCGACCGTGTTGGACCTCATCTTTCAATCGGGGTCACAAGCAACTGGTATGTGCAGGGAAATTTCCTTGATCCACGGGTAAAGTTTGGTCAGAAACTAACGGTCAGAAGTCTTCAATTTTGCCTGTAAGTGAATGGCCCAATTTACTTTATTCAAGTTATTTTCTAAAGATATTCGCATTTCTCACTCACTTCATTCTAGGTTCAAGTTGTGCATTTCTGGATACTATTTGAGATCGATTCCTGTGATGGTTGTCAAGCCCAATAAGGCGGTCGTAGCCTTAAAGTTTGGTGGTCATCGGACTTTCAACGCAAGATCCAGGTCCGATACGGAGTTTCAATGTGCTCTCGAGAGCAACTGGGTTTTGAGATTGCTCCTAGGTTTTTAGGTAATGTTGAGTTTGTAAGTGCTAAGGTTTCTAGCTCCTATATTATCAAATTTTATAGTGCCAAAACCTCACTTGGAATCTGTGTCTTGTCCAGCTCATCTACATAATGAAGTCTGTGCATCTCTCAAGAATAAGGAACTTCAAAAGCAAGTGTACTAGTTAATGTTTATGCACAACATCACTTGTGAATTCAAGATTCAAGAGTTTAAGATTTTCAAAGCTTCGTACAAGTCAACACAACGTTCTTAGACTTTGAATCTCAACTTCAAGCTTCAATGTTAGTCAATTTTAAGCTTCAGAAGTCTCAAGTTCAAGCTTCATTATATGATAAGATCTCAAGCTTCGTGAACTTCAAAGAACGACTATCAACTAAAGAAAAAGAAGATTCAATGTTCGTACATCACTAACAAGGTATAAATGACCCTAGATTGACATTAGGGTAGGTCATTTTGAATACATAATTCAATTGCTCATTTTACAAGTGAATAAACTGTTTCTCAACTAGTCCTGGACTCTGTTCGACAAGTCCTAGCACTGGCTAGACCATTCCAAGAAATTCCACAACTTGTCCTAAGGTTATTGCAAATTTTCAGAATTTTTTTTATTAAGCCATGACTAGTCCTAGAGACTGCTCGACCGGTTGTGTGAACAGTCCATGACTCGTTCTTGACCAGTCCTACAGCCACGACTCAAACTCCAGCGACTAAATCAGGCTCCACATGACCAATCATGGAGGCCACACGATCGGTCGTGAAGGGCTTACGACCAGTCGTGAAACGGCTTTATCCGATCGTGCTCAAAATTTTAAAAATCTGTTGGTCCTACGACCAGTCATAGTGTCCACAGGACCAATCGTGAACATGATTTCTTCACCTATAAATAGACGACGAATTTCAGAGTAGTTCATTCAATTTAATCTAAATCAATACGACACTCTGAGAAATAAGTTAGTCGTTATTTTAAGTTATATTGTGCTCATTTAATATTCTCTTAATTTAGCTTTTCTATAATTGATTTTGTATTCTTTATTCCAATCATATTTGAAGAATGGATTGAGATTTACCCTTTTCTTGGAATCAAAATCAAATAGAGCTAACCCAACTTGATTTGATTTAAAATCAATTTAGAACCTAGAACCATTTCATAAGTGAGTTTGGACATTGAACTTCTACGTTGAAATTTTACTCCGACTTGGTTCTTTCGGGCCGCATCAAAGAGAATATCTAGGTATTTTACATTATTGTAAATTTTTATTTTTGGTTTTCATTGAGATTGAGCCAGAAAAATCTCTCTATTTTGGTTTGTCTGAGGTGATCCAGAAAACTCAGAGTGTGGGGTTTTTGAATTGTGTAAGCCCACTTGAAAGACACAATTGTGAGGGTTTTAGGTGAACCTGGAAAAACCTATTTTCTTAGTGAACGCTAATATCCACTGTATGAGGATATTAGGAGTGGAGTAGTTGTGTGGTTGTTTTTCTAAACAATTGGTGTACACATAATCGAACCACTATAATTTCTTGTCTTGTGGTTTGAATGTTTATTTCTTTTTGTGGATGGTTGTAATTTCCCTTTTTACATTTGTGGAGAATGTTGTAATCCTTATGTTGATGTGTGGGAATGTTGTAATAGCTTAGATTTTCTTTCATTGCTATTTATTTTTTATTCCTCTGTATCAGTTTGAGTTTTTGATACACAAACTGTTCTAGTAAGGTTGTCCTGCCAGAAACCCTTGGTTTTTATGGTGCAAGGTTGTCCTTAGAACAACATTTGTATCAGCCTCTCAATACTTGTTCTTTTGAGGTTGTCTTTAAATTCAGCATTTTGGGATTGTCTATTGCTATCTGTATTTATTCTATTTAAATTCTGCTATTATTTTTTTAATTTGGCATAGTCCTATTGCCCTCCCCCCTCTAGGACATATAGCTCGACCTTTTCAAGTGGTATTAAAGCCTGATAGCTCGTTTTTATTGTTATTACCTTTTGGATTAATTTCGTGAGCTAATCGATCTGAGCTATTTGAGTTGTCAAATTTTGATAGTCTTTCAGTCACTAGGCCTCCACCATTTGATGGCTCCAAGTTTGCCTATTGGAAAGCTAGAATAAGGATTTTCTTAAAATCCATGGATGAGAGCATGTGGTAAGCCATGGTGACTGATTGGACCCCTCCTACCACTGAAGTGACTGGTATCAATGGATCCAAAACTATGAGAATTACACCTTTTTTTCTCTTGGACCACTCTTTAGAAAAGTGAGAGTAGTGCCAATGCAAAATCACTAAATGCAATCACTTGCGCACTATCACCAGATGAATTCAAAAGAATTATATCCTGTGATTCTGTAAAGCTAGCTTGGGATATTTTAGAAATGACACATGAGGGAACAATAATTGTCAAAAAAAACTTAAAGTCCAAATCCCCACAACCAAATTTGAGGAAATACGTATGGAAGAAAGTGAAACTTTCGTGGACTTTTATGCTAGATTAAATGACATTGTTAACTTATGTGGGGTCTCGTTGATAAAATCCAATGAAAGTGAAGTCTGTGCAAAGATACTACACTCACTACCTGAATAGTTCAATTCAAAGGTGACTGCGATCCAGGAACTTTGTGATACGGACAATATGAGGGTATAAGAATTAGTTGGGTCATTACAGACCTATGAGTTAAACTTTAAAGCTCCTAAAGGTAAATTAATCGCCCTTAAATCTTCTAAAAGTATTTCTCAAGAAAATTGTAGTAATTCTAATTTTGAAATTTCTGAAGATGACATGACCCTTTTAGCTAAAAAGTTTTACAAAATTTTTAAACGTAAAAAGAGGGCTGATTTTCAAAAATCTAATGATAAGAAAATATCTAAATCTAAAACTTGGAAATCATTAAAAGACAGTCAATGTTACAACTGCCATGAATATGGATATTTAGCAAATAAGTGTCCTATAAAGGACAAACCCAAAAAGAAGGGTATGTTGGCTACTTGGGATGAATCTTCCTGCTCTGAAGCCTCTTCTGAGTCAGAAGATTCTGAAACCGAGTCAGGCAATAAAGTCAAAGCCCTTACGACTCTAGCCAAGTTCACATTTTCAGATAATGATGATTTAACTAGTGAAGAAAATCTGAATAGTGATCATGAAAATGAAGAAGATCTTCAAGATGCTTACAATGTCCTATACAAGGAAAGTTATAAAATTGCTGCAAAACTAAAACTTTAGAAAGAAAAGGTTTTGAAACTTAAAGAAAATTTTGATACTTTTGTTTTAGAAAAATCTCACATTTCAAATTGTTTTGAAAAAACTAAATGTAATTTAGATTTCAAAACTTCCCTTATTGAAAATCTAAAATCTGAAAATGAAAAACTAAAACTTGAAGTCTCTTCACTTTTGAGTTTAAAGGATACATGGAGGTATGCCCAAGGTGATCCTAAGTTAGAAAAACTATTATCCAGATCCAGAAAATGTGGCGACCGATCTGGTTTGGGTTACAATGAAAATATTCCTCACAAACATAAGAATACTCCTCCTAAGTTTGTGAAAGGAGAGCCTTCAAACTCAAAAGGGAAAAGTCTAAATAAAAAATTTTCTAAAAATACTAAAACTTTTCAATCCTTAAAACCTAAAAGCAATAATTTCAACAATAAAAATCACAATCGTAATCCTTTAGCTGAGAAAATTGTTGATTTAATTAAGGAGCTCTTAAAATCTAACGTAGTGGGTCAGTCTTACATCAACTACAAAGACAAGAAGACCAACTATACTCCTAAACCCAAAACTGTAATAAAATGGGTTCCTAAGGTTACTTGCTTGGTTGCCCACATGGCTTTCAAAGCTTCAAGCCATTCAAAGTGGTACCTAGACAGTGGATGCTCCAGACACATGACCGGTGACAAAGGTTCGTTCACCAATCTTAAAGACATGATTGATGGTTCAGTCATATTCAATGATGGTAGAAACTGCAGGATTATTGGCCAAGGTACAGTTCAACTTTCTAACCTCTCTTTATTTGAGAATGTTTTATATATAGAAGGTTTAAAACACAACTTATTAAGCATTTCTCAAATATGCGATAAAAATCATAGCGTAAAATTTTCTAACCTAGGGTGTGAAATTTTAAATAAAAATGGTTCTGTAATATTAACTGGTCGCAGAACTTCTAAAAACTATTATATTATAAATGACTCAAGCTCATCTAATTTATCATGTTACATGGTCTATACCGATGAGACCGAGTTATGACATAAGCGCCTTGGACATGTACCTTACCATAACTTGTATAGATTGAGTAAAAGAGAGTTAGTAAGAGGCCTACCCAAAATACCAAAAAATGGACAAAATATGTGGTGAATGCCTGATAGGCAAGTAAACTAGGAGCTCTCGCAAAAAGGTGGACTCCAATGCCACATCTAAACCGCTCGAACTTCTCCATATGGATCTTATTGGACCAACAAGAACGGAGAGTTGAGGTGGTAAAAAGTATATTTTGGTAATTATTGATGACTTTACCAGATATAATTGGGCAATCTTCTTAAGAGACAAATCAGAAACTCTCGATGAAGTTAAAAGGGTACTTAGACATATCCAAATTGAAAAAGAAACTCAAGTCTGTACGATCCGTAGTGATCATGGATCAGAATTTGAGAATAACAGTTTTGAGAAGTTTTGCAGTGATCAAGGAATATTACATGAATTCTCTATGCCTAAAACACCACAATAAAATGGTATAGTAGAAAGGAAAAATAGTGCTTCAAGAAATGGAAAATGTAATGTTAAATAGTATGAAGCTCCCTAAAAACCTTTGAGCTGAAGTCGTAAATACTGCATGTTATATAATTAACCGTGTTTATACTAGAAAATCAAATGGTAAAACTGCTTATGAAATGTGGTTTGATAAGAAGCCTACTATCAAATACTTTTGAGTTTTTGGCAACAAGTGCTACATGTTACCTGATCGAGAAAATCTGGGTAAGTTCGACACCAAAAGTAATGAAGGGATATTTTTAGGGTATGCTCTGAATAGTCGAGCATGTCGGGTTCTTAATAAAAGGACCATTGTGATTCAAGAGGCTATTAATGTGGTTATTTATGATCACTTAAATACACCTGTCTCAAGTTCAGATAATGATGAAGTCTTCTAGTTGATAAACTAGATTCTTCATCAAGTCAAAATAATTCTGAACTAAGGACTGTTAAAGACCATCAACTAATCAAATTCTTGGAAACCCTCTCACTAGTGTACGCACTCATAGACAACTAGAAGATGTGCGTAACTACGTGTACTTTACATCTCAGATAGAACCGACTAACGTAAAAGAAGCTCTTACTAACGAAAATTGGATAGTTACGATGCAAGAAGAGCTTAATCAATTCGTTAGAAATGATGTCTGGTACTTAGTTCCTAGACCTAAAGATAAACACATTATTGGAACTAAATGGATTTTTAAAAATAAGTCTGATGAACTTGGTAATATTATTAGAAACAAGGCTAGACTGGTTGTACAAGGGTACACTCAAATTGAAGGCATCAATTATGATGAAACCTTTGCCCTAGTAGCTCGTCTTGAATCAATCAGACTGTTTATATCCATTGCATGCTTTAGAAGGTTCAAAATATATCAAATGGATGTAAAGAATGCCTTCTTGAATGGCGATTTGCATGAAGAAGTGTATGTTGGACAACCAACCAGTTTTAAAGACCTTAAGAATACTGATCATGTCTATTGCCTAAAAAAGGCTCTCTACAGTTTAAAACAAGCTCCCAGGGCATGGTATGAAAAATTGACTAAGTTTTTACTAAGTCATAACTTTATAATGGGAAGTGTTAATAAGACATTATTTCTAAAGAAATATAATGATCACATTTTAATAGTGTAAATTTATGTTGATGATATTATTTATAGATCTACTTGTGCTAACATGACTATCTTATGAAATCTAAGTTTGAAATGAGCATGGTTGGGGAATTAAACTATTTCCTAGGGTTGCAAGTTAAACAACAACCTGATGGTTTCTTTATTTTCCAAACAAAATATGCTCTGAACTTAGTTAAAAAGTTCAAATTTGAGAATGGAAAGAATTTCAATACTGCTATAAGTACGACTCTAAAACTCTCAAAGGACACTACTGGTAAGAGAGTTGATCCTAAATTATATCACAGTATGATAGGTAGTTTGCTGTATTTAACTGCAAACCACCTGATATTGCATTTAGCGTAGGGATTTACACTAGATATCAATCTAACCCTAAAGAGTCACATTTAACTATTATTAAGCGGATTGTGCGATATGTCGCAAGTTCAGCAAATCCGGCTCTTTGGTATCCACATCATACTAATGTTCAATTAGCTGGTTACACTGATGTTGATTGGGCTGGTAACATTGATGATAGGAAATCAACCAATGGTGGTTGTTTCTATGTTGGGAACTGTCTAGTTTCTTGGCAAAGTAAGAAACAAAGTTCTGTATCGCTCTCAACTACTGAGGTTGAATGCATTGCAGCAGGAAATGCATGTACTCAGCTTGTATTGATGAAAAGAATGTTAAGCGATTACGAAATTGCACAAGACTCTATGGTTTTATGTTGAGATAATTCCAGTACAATTAATATATCTAAAAATCCAATCTAGCATTCATGAACCATGCACATTGACACTATATATCACTACATTCATGAGTTAGTGGAAGAAAAGACAATCATTTTGGAATACATTCCGACCGAGACTCAACTTGCTGACATTTTCACAGAACTGCTCAATAAAAGCAGGTTTTCTAAATTAAAATTTGAGCTTGGTATGTGCCATTTAAATTAATTATTCATGCATTTTTGTATCATATTGTATATATTTGTTATTTTATTTGTTTAAAATTTTAAATTTCAAGAAAAATAAACATTTTTGGCTGTGCACGACCAGTCGAGTACTTCCTTGACCAGTCGTGACACGACCGGTCGAGCATGTACTCGACCAGTCATGTAGCACAGCCTGATACTTTAATTTGGGGGAAAAACCCCTTTTTCTTCATTTGGGTTTCCTCTCCAATGGGTCTTAGCTCGACCGGTCATACCCACCTTCCTTATTCTTCATGGTTAGTGCGTTATTTTCATTTTTCTTGTAGATTCAAGTTCATATTACTTCATTTTCATACTTGGAGTGATTTATTTTTTGTTTCTTTGAGGTTTTTGGAGTTTTCATCACCAAAATTTGATCTAGAGAAACCTCACTCTACTTCTTTTACAACCTCTTGATTTCTTGTATTCCTAGTTGCAAATGGATAGTAGAGGCAAAAAGAAAAACTCTCGTGGTCCTTTAACTTCCAGATTGACACCTTTAACAAGGCACTACCTTCAGTCACCCAAAGATGATCCCTCCTATGTATGGGATTTAAGGTTGCGCAATTTTATAGTTGAGCGACCTATTCATTTGAACATATTGCTCTATTTGAATTCCTTCCTCTTCTCCAATCTGTAAGATGGGCTAACATTCTACAATGGGGTGGGTCGGCATACTAGTCATTTGTGCAAGCTATGTTTGCATGTATTTCTGATTTTTCAACTGAGAATTTAACATTTACTATTGCAACTAGAGAAGGTCCATTTGAAATAGACCGACATTTGATCTCTGCTCTAATGGACATACCTGTCAATGATGAAGGTATTCCAATTAGCTCTCTAGTTGATAAACCATCTGAATCAGAAAAACATATGCTTACTAGAGCATTGTGTAATATAGATGCACAATGGAGTCAAAATGGGAATGCGTTTACTTCAAAGTATTTGTTACCCAGATGCAGGGTCCTTCACAGGATATTTATTTCAAATCTTTATTCACGTTCTGGTAATAAAACCGAACCACATCTTTCATGGTTCAGATTTTGCATTACATCATCTGTGGTTCATCTATATGTCTTCCTTCTTTAATCTATCATTCTATCATACAATTCCGTCTCTATCCTAGACACAGTGATATCCCTTTTGCATATCTTATGACTATATTGTCTACCCATATGTTAGTAACTATGCCTGTTGGAGAGGCTCCCATTCAACAACTCTAATATCAAGAAAATGAATTTGAGGTTGGCTGATGGCTAAGTCAATGTGGGCGTTGGTGGAGCTGAAGCAGTGAATGAAGAAGAGGGCGATTTACCTCCAGATGACATTAACATGGATGATATCTTTGATGAGATCGAATTAGATTCTGAGCCTGACCCTGACTATCAACCTTCTGATTTTGCTGAGAGCTTATATACTATTAATGAACAGGTGGCTCAGATTCGTGTAACCCAGGATTCTTAATTTGCTTATATGTGTAAATATATGAGATGCGTTAACAAGGGTTTACACCAAATTGATCCATCTATTCCTGCTCCCTCTTTAGGATCTGATTAGTATTTTCTAATCTTGGTTTGTAATAACTTTGATACTTGGCTGAACTTGACTTATCTTGGTAGTACTTGGTTGAACTTGGTTATATATGTTTAAACATGACTTGCTTATGGATTTGATATTTTGTCTATCTTGATCATTTATTCCTCAATACTCTTCTTATTCTTCCTTCATTATCTACTTTCACTTCTATTACTGATGTACAGCTTAGTTAATCATCTGCTGAGTTTGAAACTCTAATCAGGAGAAAATGAGCCGATTTCATTAGTCGGTCCACAATCACCTAAATGGAGTCATACCCCTTTCTCATCTTCAGTAACCCGGAAATGAAATCTATAAATATGAAATCTCATTTCTATTCAACTATGGGCATGGGCTGAAAACCAGGAGGTTGGCGGTGCTCGACCTTGATCTGCTGGCACGTGAGACAACAAGATAAAAAATCTGCTATCTAGGTCTTCATCTTATCCCACCAGTACGAACGCTTCATGTCTCGGTACATCTTTGTACTGTCAGGATGCATTGCCATCCTTTAATTGTGAGCGGCTTCAAGAACTTCCTTCCTCAAGTCATGGAGATTCGAGACGCAAAGGCGGCTATGATAACGTAAACTCCCATCTGAACCAACTCTCCATTCAGAGTCTTCATCGTCACTAGCTCATTTTCTCATTTTCACCAACCATTCATCTTCTCTCTGAGCCACAACGATTTGGGCATCAATAAGTGGCTGTACACGAATATGTGCTACACTCTCAAACGACTCTTCTACAATAAGTTTTTGTTCAAAGTCCTGCACAAATTCTACCATGTTTCATTCTTCTATCATTAGCGGGGCCGCAAACTCTATTGTCTTCTTGCGGTTCAATGCATCTGCCACAAGGTTAGCCTTACCAGGATGGTAGGAAACCTCAAACTTGAAGTCCTTCAAGGTTTCAATCCAACGTCGTTGCCTCATATTTAGGTCTCTCTGCGTGAATATGTACCTAGGCTCTTGTGGTCATAAAAGAGCTCAAACTCCTCTCTGTAGAGGTAATATCTCCAGAGCTTTAATGCGAAGATAAGTCCTGCCAATTCTAGGTCGTGCGTAGGGTAATTTTCTTCATATTTCCTCAACTGTCGTGACGCATAGGCAATCACTTTGTCCTTCTGCATAAGAACACAACTTAAACCAACACGAGACGCGTCAGTGTATATCTTATATCTAACCCCTTACTCTGGTAATACTAGTAAAGGGGCGGACATCAACTTATCCTTCAATTCCTGAAAGGCTGCTTCTGCCTTCTCATTTCAGGCAAACTTAAGATCCTTTCGAGTAAGCTGAGACAATGGTCTGGCTATCTTAGAAAAATCTTTAATGAATCGACGATAGTAGCCAACAAGTCCCAGAGAACTCCTCACTTCTATAACTGAACCGGGCTTCTCCCAGTCCTGAACTGTGATCACCTTAGCATGGTCCATAGCGATTCCTTCCCTGGACACCACATGTCCCAGGAACTTGATTTCTTCCTTCCAGAAGTCACATTTCTTGTATTGAGCAAATAACTGGTTCTTCCTGAGAGTATCGAAAATTGCTCGCAGGTGCTCTTCATGATCCTTTTGGCTCTTGGAGTATATCAAAATGTCATCTATAAACATGATGACGAATCGGTACAGATACGGCCGACACCTGGTTCATGAGGTCCATGAACACGGCAGCTACATTTGTGAGTCCAAACGACATCATAAGGAACTTGTAGTGCGAAAAGCTGCTTCTGAATGTTGTTTTCTACACATCTTCATCCCTGATGCGTAACAAATGATACCCTGATTGTAAGTCGATCTTTGAAAAATATCGAGCCCCTTTTAACTGGTTGAACAAATCATCTATCCTGAGTAAAGGATACTTGTTCTTCACTGTCGTTTGGTTCAATCTGCGATAATCAATATACAATCACAGCGACCCATCTTTCTTCTTTACAAATAACACAGGTGCTCCCCAAGGAGATACGCTAGGCCATATAAAACCTGAATTCAACAGATCATCAATCTGTCTCCTCAATTCCTCTATTTCACATGGAGGCATGCGATATGTCAATAGAGAAATGGGCGTCGCACCAGGCACAAGGCCAATAGTAAAGTCAATCTCGCTATAAGGAGGTAGTCCATGGATTGTCTTAAACACTTCCTAGAAGTCCGGGACCACAGGCGTGTTCCCAAGTGACGGACCATTATGATCTTTCAATAGGGAAGCATAACAAAGGACCTGGAAGGGGCAACGGACCTGAACGAGAAAAGTGAAGGTCGTGTTTTTAGGTTCATGTACCGTCACCAGTCGGGTTTCACAGTCGATCTCTGCCTTCATTTCAGTAAGTCAATTCATGCCAAGGATAACGTCGTAATGATATATCATGGTGACAATCAGGTCAACAGACACCACCCTGCTTGGTAAGTCTACCAAGCAGCCCTTACAAAGCTTAGTGGCATCCATAAAGGTTCCTGCTACCGCAATGACTCTCACCCCAACCATAGGGGTAGTATTCAACCCTATACACTTGACTGTAGAGTATGATATTATTGAAATAGTGGACCCGGTGTCCACCAACAGAAAAACTGGTATACCTTGGATGTGGGCAGTGACTTCGAAGGCTAAAGGCACTATAGCTGCTGACTCAGATACTTCAGCTGCAAGTGCATGCACATGCACTTGTTGAAGACAATTGGGTTGCGCTATTATAGGTCATTGAGGCGGCCTACTTTGAGGTATATTCAGTCTGTAAAAGGCTATGCTGGCAGTGTTGATCGTAGAGGGGGAGCTGAAATGGCCTATGACAACTGACAGTTGATCTTCTGAGGACGCGTAAAACTATTGTCTCTCACCCATGACGGATCATACAACATAAACATGAATTTAAACATACGCCTTACATAAATAAAATCATACAATTAGTTGAGCATGTTAACAAGCATAACATAAGGCATATTATAAAGCAGGTTATAAAGCATGTTATAAAGCGCTACATAAATAGGAATACAAACACATACATTGCATAAGTAAGCGGTTTAAGTAAACAACCTCATGGAGGAAATCATACATGTCTCTAAGGTAGTTGAGAATCCTGTCTCAACACCTACCTAAGGCATCATCATCCAAACACTTACTCTCTCAAGCATTTTCACAAACACTTAGCATACACTATTTCAACATACTTAGTGTATATTAGCAAACATGTATTAGGGCGAGTCCTTTCGCCATGCAAGTATTTTACGCACATATAATATATTTATACAATAAATAATCATGGTAAACACATCTCTAAAATATATATGTATACGGTACTTTCCATAATACAGTATTTCTACATACAGTGTATATAAGGAAAACATACATTAGCGCGAATCCTTTCGTCAAATAAGTATTTTATCCATATATCGTACATTCATACAACAAATAATCATGTCAAACACATTTCCAAAAAATATACATATACGTTATTTTCTACAAATACCTAGAATATGTAAAATTTCATAATCTACATCTTTAATTGAAATAGAAAACGGAAAGCACTTTGTACATGTGCAATTGCATGCAGATCATGAATCTATCATTATCTGACATTGAAAGCGTTGAAAATCATAACCTATACACCTAAAGCCCGCACCTTGTGTCGTAGAATCGTAACGGAGTCAGTAGGTTTGCTAAGCTTCCGTATTCGGCAGTTTGGCAACCTAGAGAACGAAATAGGTTAGCTATTTCATAACCTATAACCTAAACAACTCCAAAACATATTAGGGTTAGGGTTTCTTACCTAGAAATGACGTCAAAATCACCGAGAAAGCGATGAGAATGGAGCGGTTGAGCTTGGATACGGCAGGGAAGAACGGCAAGGAAAAATATCCTACTTCTCTCTCACTTTCTCTCTCTTTCCCCAGGATTTTTCTCAAATTCGGATGGCTGAAATGGGAGAGGGTTTAAGGTCCTTATATAGTCTAAAATGTCTCCAAAATAGACTTAGGAACATGGTATACTTGGGTTTTGTCCAAAGGGCATCTTTTTCAGCTCAACGGAGCATTTCCGGAGCCCCCCCTTGAGCCAAAGGTCGGACTTAAGCTCACCGACATCGGATCTACATTTAGTTAAGTTTTCATTTCAGTCGAATTTCTGGATCACGCGTGGCGAACCAGTTTCAGTTCGACGGTCAGTGGGTCTCGATCGGAGATTCCGAGTACATGTAAATGTTTATGAAATTTTTCCTGATCTGAGGGTGTATTTCGGTCAGATTCTGACGGTCTGGTTGCTTAATATTGATCCGCAAGCGACGAGTCTCAGATTACTATTCAAGATATTTATTTTTGTAAAGAAACAAGTGTTTTCACACTCTCTCGCTCTGGACTCAAGTGAACAGTCGTGGGACACTAGCTGGATTTGATTTCTGAGATGGTTGTCAAGCCCAGCGAGGCGGTCCTAATTCTTTAACTTCAAGTTATTCGGACTTCCGACGTGCGGTCCAGATCTGATACGGAGTTTCAATGTGCTCCCGAGAGCAGTCGGGTAATGAGATTGATCCTAGATTTTAGGGTAACCTAGCGTCAATGATTCTACAAGTTTTAGGTCTTGCAGATCGTATTTAAAGTGGATCAAGTAAATTTCGTAGCTAATCTAGTTTAGCACTTAGTTACTTTGTCTCATTTCTAAAGGATTTAGTCCTATAAGATTTCTGTCTGAGGTGGTACTTAATCCTTTGTAGTTTGTATATAGAGTGATCCAAGTTATACTACTTAGTTTAAGATAGTGTCTAGGGTGAAAGTACTTAGGAAAAATTGAAAGATTAAGGTGGTGAAGGGTGGGATTTGTGAAGAAAATGGGTTCAAATGTGGTTGTAGACTTTGGGATTAAGTTTTGACAAGTTCATAAGGTGTTAGGATTGACCCATTGCCTAAGGACGTCGAATTCCAGGTTGGGAAAAATCTGGGCTGTTACATTTCCTTTCCGGCTGGTTCTCTTCCTTTTTCAGTGTAGTTTTCTCTTTCTTTTCTTTAGGTTGGCAAGAATGTCAGACTGGTCCAGGGTCAGGGAAGTGTCGAGGACCTTTCACAATGATTTATACTATGTCGTTGATGATAATCGGGCAAATGTCTTATCTCCCCATTCGGTCGTGGGGACGAGGAAGTTGGGTTTCAGGGCCTGAGTGAGGAAGGTGCTCCACCGAGGCTGAGTGGTCTTGCTGTTAGAGCTGAAGAGATCGGTACTTTTTGGCTATGTTATGATGGAGGCCGATCTCTTGAGGGTAGGGAATATTACTAAATCCCTGAGTTGATGAGTCTTCAGGCTCCAAAGTTGGGGGAAGTCCCTGGTCAGCCTCATGCGGGCGAGCTGGCTGTTTATGTCATAGCTCTCCAATGTGGCCTCCACCTTCCTCTGTATCCAACGATATAAATATTTCTTGCAGCGATGAAGTTGGCCCCGGGCCAACTGATCCCGAATGCCTGGAGGGCTCTGGTTGGGACATTTGTCCTCTGGCAGTAGCTCAGCTTCCCCGAGTTGTCTGTGGTGGAATTCCAATATTTGTATAAAGTCAAGCCCAACCACACTTATCTGGGGTGGTATTATCTTTCCGCCTGGGCTAATCAAGGTCACGAGCTCATCAATGGCAATCCCTCTTCCAATAAGAGATGGCATGACAAGTGGTTTTCTATGTCTGGGGAGTGCACAAACCCAGCGATAGGCATTCCCGCCGAGTTCTCAACTCCAGGTCAGGTCCTACCGAGTTGTCAACGTAGTTCTGGACTTGCACTAACCTTCTATTTTTGTTCTTGTAGTGGCTTCTTTGCGTGTGCAGCCTGCGCTCTCCCCTGCTTAACTCCAGCGCATAGCTCGTGCGCGGTTGTTGGATCCCGCCGGAAGGAATTAGAAAATGTTAATCACTCCTCAGACCCTTTTCTAGGCTAGGATTTCTCAAGTCGCCTCGGAGTTAGCAGGTATCAACATGCTTCAAAATTTTGCCTCGAGTCTGTGCCTTTTTACTGATGTTTTTATTTCTTCAGGCAAGTTAGGCCTTCCTCTCCCTTCAAAGAGTAGAATCACCCTTCCAAGGCTGAGGTGGACCGGCTGAGGAAGCGGGTAAAGGAGGGAACCCCTCACCAAACTTTGGGGCAGGCTCGGCTGGCTGTTCAGCTTCCGCATGGGATTCTGTGGATAGTCGACCCTCCCAGGGAAGAGGTCGTCACCTCTGTCATTGCTGCAACTCCTGAGGCAGTTCGAGCTAGAGGAGGTTCAAGATCGAGAACTCGAGGGGGGTGCTTATTGCTCTCGAGGCAGAGGGAGCTTGTTCGGCTCCTACTGCAGGGAGTTCTGCTCACGAGACAGAGGGTAGTGGTTCAACCTTCGAGTTGGGCCACTTGGCGAAGCTAGGTACGTGGATCCCTCGCCACGTGGAGGAGCAGGACGTCGCTGCACTGGCCGACTAGCATTCGATGGACGTGTTGCATGATTTAGCCACCTATCTCCTGAGGGTAGGTCCTTTTAAGATCGATATTTTATACTTTTATTTTTAATGCTTTAACCTTTTTTCTTTGCTCTAGGTGGCTCTCACTCTCTTGTCGACCTGACTCATCTTCAAAGAGGTAGGCCTTGGTTACGAGAAGCTAGAGTGAAAAGGCTAAGCTAAATGCCCTAGAAGAGGGGGGGGGGTGAATAGGACTATGCCAAATTAAAATGATAACAACAGAATTTAAACAATAAGATAGCCTTATAAATAAATAAACAAAAGATAGCACTTTAAACAATCCACAATACTGAAATGTAAAGCAACCTTAAAATTCTAGATGTTCTAAGGACAACCTTACACCATAAAAACAAAGGGTTTATGGCAAGGACAACCTTACTAGAACAATCTAAGAATCAATAACTCAAACTGAAGAAAGGAAATAGCAAGAATTGAAATCTACACTATTATAACATTCCCCACAATGCTTGAAATGAAAATATTACAACATTCACATCCACAAATACATCCCACACTATCGAATGATAAAAGATATTAAAAATAAATTACACATCCACAAAACACAAAGAATTATAGTGGTTCGCCTGTGTGTACACCAGCTGTTAAACAACAGCCACATAGCTTGCTACTCCACTCCTAATATCCTCACACAGAGGATATTAGTGTTCACTATGAAAATAGGTTTTTTCAAGTTCACCTAAAACCCTCACAATTGTGTCTTTCTAATGGGCTTACACAAAAAAAAAAAAACCCTACTCTGAGTTTTCTGGATCACCTCAGATAAACCAAACAATGAGATTTTTCTGGCTCAATCTCAAAAGAAACCAAAAGTAGAAGATTTACACAAATATAAAATACTTGGATTTCTCTTTTTGTTGCAGCCCGGAAGAACCAAGACGGAGTAGAAATTCGAATATAGAAGTTCAATGTCTAATACTCACTTTGAAATGGTTCTACGTTCTAATTAATTTTAAATTAAATCAAGTTGGGCTAAATCTATTTGATTTTGATTTCAAGAAGTTGAATATCACAATTCCTCTTTCAAATCAGATTGGAATGCAGAAACAAAATCAGATATGAAAAGCTAATAAAAAAAGAACATTAAATATGCACAATCTAGCTTAAGAAGTTTACAAACTTATCTCTTAGAGGGATGCCTTAATTTTACTTGAATTAGATATTAAACTCAGAAAATCGTGCTCTATTTATAGCTGCAGAAATCACATTTACAACTGGCCCTGTGGACACTATGACTGGTCATAGGACGAACTGATTTTTGAAATTTTGAGCGCGATCGGATAAAACCATTCCACGACTAGTTGTAGGCACTTCACGACCGGTCGTGAGGCCTTCACGACTGGTCGTGACCTACCTACGACTAGTTGTGAGGAGCCAGGAATAGTTGCTGGAGTTTGAGTCGTAGCTGTTGGACTGGTCGTAAACGAGTTGTGCACTATTCACACTACCGGTCTAGCAGTCTTCAGGACTAGTTGAAGCTCATCCAAAAAAATTCTAAAAATTTGCAACAACTTAGGACTGGTCGTGGAATTTCTTGGACTGGTCGAGCCAGTGCTAGGACAAGTCGAATAGAGTCCAGGACTAGTCAAAGAACAGACCAAACACCTATAAAGTAATTCAATTTGAATTATGTATTCAAAATGACCTACCCTAAGGTCAATCTAAGGTCTTCCATACCTTAGACATGATGTATGAACATTGAACATTCTTTTCTTCAGATGATGAATGATCTTTGAAGTTCATGAAGCTTGAAATCTTGACACATGATGAAGCTTGAACTTGAGATCTTTGGAAACTTAAATTTGAAGTTCTTGAGTTGTACTTCACCTTGAGTCTTGAACAAGATTTCGTCTTTCGATGTAGCTTTAAAACTCTGGAGTTTATAGAAGAGAACAATGTACTTAATCTTGCAGTTCTTGAAGTAGATATTTGTTCTTGACTTGAAGCATTGTTCATGTACATGTGATGCATTGACTTGAACATATATATCAATGTGCTACACAAGACACAGATTGAGATTTTGGCACTATAAAATTTAACAATCAAAGGAGCAAAAAACTATTACACTTACAATCTCCCCCTTTGTCAAATTTGTGACAAAACACACTTGATTAAAAATAAGAAAAGCATTACATGGTCAACTAAGAATCATGCACCAGTTACTCAACAAAGAATCATGCACCAATTACAATAACCGGAATGCATCATCATGAAATATTCAAAACATCTTTTTTACTTACTCCTCATGAGTAGCACATATAAGAAAAATATGCTACTATCCACAATCTATCCATAATCCATATCCATAAGCAAACAATGACCATAAGCAATCAATGACAAATTACTCAAATGACTCTCCCCCTTTTTGTCACAATCAGACAAAGGAAGTAATAAAGATATGGAAGAGGAAAGGTAACAATAGAGGAATAAGGGAGCAAACTAGAAAAGATATGAAAAATAAAAGCAAATATTGTTCATTCAACATTGTCATAAACCAAGATCATAGAAGTAACAAACCAAGATCATTCAAAATCAGTCCCAAAAAGTATAAAGCAAAGTATCATAAGAGTTATTACATGACATATGAGAAAACACTTTAAAACATGCATTCTTCACATAATTCTAAAATTTAAAATTATAATTTAATAAATATATAAACTATAATACAGAAATGCATGAATAATCAATTGAAATTGCACATACCAAGATCAACTTTCAATTTATTAAACCTGCTTTTGTCGAGCGGTTTAGTGAAAATGTCAGCAAGTTGAATCTCTGTTGGAATGTAATCCAAAGAGATTATCTTTTCTTCCACTAATTCACGAATGTAATGATATCTATTGTCAATGTACTCAGTTTGTAAATGCTAGATTGGATTTTTAGATTTATTTTTTGCACTGGAATTATCACAATATAAAACCATTGAATCCTGTGCAATTCCGTAATCGCTTAACATTTTATTCATCCATACAAGGTGAGTATATATATATTTCCAACTGCGATGTATTCAGCCTCAGTAGTTGAGAGTGATACGGAACTTTGCTTCTTGCTAAACTAAGAAACTAAATAATTTCCAATATGGAAACAACCACCACTAGTTGATTTTCTATCATCGATATTACCATCCCAATCAACATCTGTGTACCTAGCCAACTGAACACTAGTATCATATGGATACCACAGACCCAAATTAGTTGAACTTGTGACGTACTGCATAATCTGCTTAACAGTAATTAAATGTGACTCTTTAGGCTCAGATTGATATCTAGCACAACTTCCAACGCTAAAAGCATTAAATAAAGTAAACTGCCAATCATATTACGATATAATTTAGGATCTATATTTTTACCTGTAGAGTCATTTGAGAGTCTTAGTGTAGTACTCATAGGAGTATCAAAATTTTTACCATTCTTAAATTCAAAAATTTTCACTAAGTTCAGAGCATATTTGGTTTGAGAAATAAAAATACCATTAGGTTGCTGTTTAACTTGCAACCATAAGAAATAATTCCGTTCCCCAACCATGCTCATTTCAAACTTAAATTTTATTAAATCTACAAACTCAAGAGTCATGTTAGTATAGGTAGATCCATAAATAATATCATCAACATAGATCTGCACTATTAAGATATGATCGTTATGCTTCTTAACAAAAAGCGTCTTATCAACACTTCCCATTAGAAAATTATGACTTAGTAGAAACTTAGTCAATTTTTCGTACCATGCCTTGGGAGCTTATTTTAAACTGTAGAGAGCCTTTTTAGGGTGATAGACATGATCAACATTCTTAGGGTCTTCAAAACCCGTTGGTTGTTCAACATACACTTCTTCATGCAGATCGCTATTTAAGAAAGCACTCTTTACATCCATTTGATAAATTTTGAATTTTTTAAAGCAAGCAATGGATATAAATAGTCTGATGGATTCAAGATGAGCTATTGGGGCAAAGGTTTCATATAATCGATGCCTTTAATTTGAGTGTACCCTTGTACAACCAGTCTAGCCTTGCCAAGTTCATCAGACTTATTTATCAAAATCCATTTAGTTCTGATTATGTGTTTATCTTTAGGTCTACGAACAAGATACCAAACATCATTTCTCACAAATTGGTTAAGCTCTTCTTACATCACAACAATCCAGTTTTCATCAGTAAGAGCTTCTTTTATGTTAGCCGGTTCTATCTAGGATATAAAGTACACGTAATTACATATATCTTCTAGTTGTCTACAAGTGCGCATACCAGTGAGAGGGTTTCTAAGACTTTGAGTGGTTGGATGATCTTTAACACTCCTCAGTTCAAAGTTAGTTTGATTTGATGAAGTATCTGGTTTGTCAATTAAAAGAACTTCATCATTATCTGAACTTGAGGTAGGTGTAATTAAGTGATCGTCAATAACCACATTAATGGACTCTTGAATAACACCAGTCCTCTTATTCAATACTCGATATGCTCGACTGTTCAAAGAATACCCTAAAAAGATCCCTTCATCACTTTTAGTGTCAAACTTGCCCAGATTTTCACAGTCACGTAAAATATAACACTTGCTGCCAAAAAATTGAAAGTATTTTACAGTAGGCTTCTTATCGAAACACATTTCATAAGCCGTTTTATTATTTGACTTACTAGTATAAATGCGGTTTATTATATAGTAGGCAGTATTTACTGCTTCAGCCTAAAGATTTTTAAAGAGTTTCATACTATTCAACATTACATTTGCCATTTCTTGAAGCACTCTATTTTTTCTTTCAATAATTCCATTTTGTCGTGGTGTTTTGGGTGTAGAGAATTCATGTGGTATTCCCTTATCACAACAAAATTTCTCAAAACTACTATTCTCAAATTTCGATCCATGATCACTATAGATCTTACAGACTTGAGAACCTTTTTCCGTTTGGATCCGTTTAAGAACTCTTTTTTACTTCATCAAGGGTTTCTGATTTATCCTTTATGAAAGCTACCCAAGTGAACTGGTAAAATCATCAATGATTACCAGTATTTATTTTTTACCATCTCGACTCTTCGTCTTGGTTGGTCCTATAAGATCCATATGGAGAAGTTCAAGAAGTTTAGATGTGGTATTGGAGTCCACCTTTTTGTGTGCACTCTTAGTTTGTTTGCCACTTTGGCATTCACCACGTATTTTTTCTACTTTCTGTAATTTAGGTAAACCTCTTATCAGTTCTCTTTTGCTCAATCTATACAAATTGCGGTAGTGTACATGTCCAAGGCGTTTATGCCATAACTCGATCTCATCGGTATGGACCATGTAACACAATTAACTAGATGAGCTAGAATCATTAACAATATAGCATTTTTCAGAAGTTCTATGACCAGTTAATATAATAGAACCCTTTTTGTTTAAAATTTCACAACCTTGGTTAGTAAATTTCACGATATGATTGTTATCGCGTATTTGAGATATGCTTAACAGATTGTGTTTTAACCCTTTAGCGTATAAAACATTCTTAAATAAGGGAAGGTTAAAGAGTTGAACCATACCTTGGCTAATAATCCTTTAGTTGCTACCATCACTAAATGTGACTGAACCATCAGCCATGTCTTTAAGATCGGTGAATAGACCTTTATCACCAGTCATATGTCTTAAGCATCCACTGTTAAAGTACAACTTTGAATGACTTGTCGCTTTGAAAGCCATGTGGGCAACCAATCAAGTAACCTTTGGAGCCCATTTCAAAACTTTTTTGGGTTTAGGAGTATAGTTGGTCTTCTTGTATTTGTAGTTGTTGTAAGAATGACCTATTGAGTTAGATTTTAAGATCTCCTTAAATAAAACAACTATCTTCTCAGCTAAAGGGTTTCGGTTTTGATTTTTATAGTTAATATAATTACTTTTAGATTTGTAAGATTGAAAAGTTTTAGCATTTTTAGAAACATTTTGATTTGAACTATTCCCTTTTGAGTTTGAAGACTCTCTTTTCACAAAATTAGGAGGAGTGTTCTTTTGTTTAGGAGGAATATTTCTGTCGTAGCCCAAACCGGATTGGTCGCCACATTTTCTTGATCCAAACATAAGTTTTTCTAACTTTGGAACACCTTGGGCATACCTCTATGTATCCTTTTAACTCAAAAGTGAAGAGACTTCAAGTTTAAGTTTTTCATTTTCAGATTTAAGATTTTCAATAAGGGAGGTTTTCAAACCTAAATCGTATTTTAATTTTTCAAAACAATCTGAAATGTGGGATTTTTCTAAAACAAGAGCTTCAAAATTTTCTTTAAGTTTCAAAAACCTTTCTTTCTGAAGTTTAAGTTTAATAACAATTTTACAACTCTCATTGTAAAGGGCATCATTATAAGCATCTTGAAGATCATCTTCATTTTCATGATCACTATTCAAAATTTCTTCACTAGTTGAATCGTCATTATCTGAAAAAGTGAACTTGGCTAGAGTCATAAGGGCTTTAACTTTACTTCCTGACTCAGTTTCAGAATCTTCTGATTCAGAAGAGGCTTTAGAGTCAGAGGATTCATCCCAAGTAGCCAACATGCCTTTCTTTTTAGGTTTGTCCTTTCTAGGACACTGGTTTGCTAAATGCCCATATTCATGGCAGCTGTAACATTGACTGTCTTTTAATGATTTTCAAGTTTTAAATTTAGATCTATTTTTTTCATTAGATTTTTAAAAATTAACCCTCTTTTTACTTTTGAAAATTTTGTAAAACTTTTTCGCTAAAAGGGCCATATCATCTTCAGAGTTTTCTAAATCAGAGTTGCTATTATTTTTTTAAAAAACATTTTTAGAAGATTTAAGGGTGATAGATTTACCTTTAGGAGCTTTAAAGTTTAACTTATAGGTTTGTAAAGAACCAACTAATTCTTCTACCCTCATATTATCCATATCACGAAGTTCTTGGATCGCAGTTACCTTAGAATTGAACCATTCAAGAAGAGAGCGTAGTATCTTTGCACATACTTTGCTTTCTGAGATTTTATTACTAAGACCCCACATAGAGTTCACAATGTCATTTAATTTAGTATAGAAGTCCATGAACATTTCATTTTCTTCCATATGTATTTCCTTAAACTTGGTTGTGAGGATTTGAACTTTAGATTTCTTGGCAATTGAAGTTTCCTTGTGTGTCATTTCTAAAATATCCCAGGCTTGCTTTGCAGAATCACAGGATATAATTCTTTTGAATTCATCCGGTGATAGTGTGCAAGTAATATCATTTAGTGCTTTTGCATTTGCATTACTCTCACTTTTCTGAAGTGTGGTCCAAGAGAAGTAATGTGTAATTCTCACAGATTTGGATCCATTGATTCTAGTTACTTCAGTGGTAGGAGGGATCCATTCAGTCATTGTGGCTTGCCACACACTCTCATCCATGAATTTAAAAAAAATCTCATTCTAGCTTTCCAATAGGCATAATTGGTGCCATCAAATGGTGGAGGCCTAGTGACTGAAAGGCTATCAAAATTTGACATCTTATAAATAACTTAGATCGATTAGCTCAGGAAATAAATTCAAAAATATAACAATTAGAACGAGCTATAAGGCTCTGATACCACTTGAAAAGGCCAAGCTATATGTCCTAGAAAGGGGGGGAGGGTGAATAGGACTATGTCAAATTAAAATAATAACAGCAGAATTTAAATAATAAGATAGCCTTATAAATAAATAAATGAAAGATAGAACTTTAAACAATCCACAATACTGAAATGTAAAGCAACCTTAAAATTCTAGATATTCTAAGGACAACCTTAAACCATAAAAACCAAGGTTTATGGCAATGACAACCTTACTAGAACAATCTAAGAATCAATAACTCAAACTGAAGAAAGGAAATAATAAGAATTGAAATCTACACTATTACAACATTCCCCATAATGCTTAAAATGAAAATATTACCACATTCACATCCCCAAATACATCCTACAATATTGAATGATTAAAGATATAAAAAATAAATCACACATCTATAAAACACAAAGAATTATAGTGGTTCACCTGTGTGTACACCAACTGTTAAACAACAGCCACACAACTTGCTACTCCACTCCTAATATCCTCACACAGGGGATATTAGCGTTCACTATGAAAATAGGTTTTTCCGGGTTCACCTAAAACCCTCACAATTGTGTCTTTCTAATGGGCTTACATAATTCAAAAAACTCCAGTATGAGTTTTCTGGATCACCTCAGATAAACCAAATAATGAGATTTTTCTGGCTCAATCTCAAAAGAAACCAAAACTAGAAGATTTACACAAATGTAAAATACCTGAATTTCTCCTTTTGTTACAGCCCGGAAGAACCAAGATGGAGTAGAAGTTTGAATATAGAAGTTCAATGTCCAATACTCACTTTGAAATGGTTCTAGGTTCTAATTGATTTTAAATTAAATCAAGTTGGGCTAGTTCTATTTAATTTTGATTCCAAGAAGTGGAATATCACAATTCCTCTTTCAAATCAAATTGGAATGTAGAAACAAAATCAAATATGAAAAACTAATAAAAATATAATATTAAATATGCCCAATCTAGCTTAAGAAGTTTACAAACTTATCTCTTTGAGTGATGCCTTGATTTTACTTGAATTGGATATCAAACTATGAAAATCGTGCTCTATTTATAGCTGCAGAAATCACGTCTACGACTGGTCCTGTGGACACTACGACTAGTTGTAGGATGAACAGATTTTTGAAATTTTGAGCGCAATCGAATAAAACTGTTCCACGATTGGTCGTAGGCACTTCACGATCGGTCGTGAGGCCTCCACGACTGGTCGTGAGGAGCCAGGAATAGTTGCTGGAGTTTGAGTCGTAGCTGCTGGACTGGTCATGAACGAGTTGTGCATTGTTCACACGACCGGTCTAGCAGTCACTAGGACTGGTCGAAGCTCATTCAAAAAAATCTAAAAATTTTCAACATCTTAGGACTGGTCGAACCAGTGCTAGGACTAGTCGAACAGAGTCTAAGACTAGTCGAAGAACAGACCAAGCACCTATAAAGTAATTCAATTTGAATTATGTATTCAAAATGACCTACCCTAATGTCAATCTAAGGTCTTCCATACCTTGGACATGATGTACGAACATTGAACATTCTTTTCTTCAAATGATGAATGATCTTTGAAGTTCATGAAGCTTGAAATCTCGACACATGATGAAGCTTGAACTTGAGATATTTGGAAACTTGAATTCGAAGTTCTTGAGTTGTACTTCACCATGAGTCTTGAACAAGATCTCATCTTTCGGTGTAGCTTTAAAACTCTGAAGCTTATAGGAGAGAATAATGTACTTGATCTTGTAGTTCTTGAAGTAGATCTTTGTTCTTCACTTGAAGCATTGTTCTTATACATGTGATGCATTCTCTTGAACATATATATCAATGTGCTACACAAGACACAGATTGAGGTTTTGGCACTACAAAATTTGACAATCAAAGGAGCAAATAACTATTACACTTACAATCTCCCCCTTTGTCAAATTTGTGACAAAACACACTGAATTAAAAATAAGAAAAGCATTACATGTTCAACAAAGAATCATGCACGAGTTACTCAACAAAGAATCTTACACCAGTTACAATAATCGGAATGCATCATCATGAAATATTCAAAACATCTTTTACTTACTCCCCAATCTATAAGAAAAATGTTCTACTATCCACAATCTATCCACAATCCATATCCATAGGCAAGTAATGACAAATTACTCAAATGACTCTCCCCCTTTTTGTCACAATTAGACAAAGGAAGTAATAAAGATATGGAAGAGGAAAGGTAACAATAGAGGAATAAGGGAACAAACTAGACAAGATATGAAAAGTAAAAGCAAATATTGTTCATTCAACATTGTCATAAACCAAGATCATAGAAGTAACAAACCAAGATCATTCAAAATCAGTCCCAAAAAGTATAAAGCAAAGTATCATAAGAGTTATTACATGCCATATGAGAAAACACTTTAAAACATGCATTCTTCACATAATTCTAAAATTTAAAATTATAATTTAATAAATATATAAACTATAATACAAAAATGCATGAATAATCAATTGAAATTGCACATACCAAGATCAACTTTCAATTTATTAGACCTGCTTTTGTCAAGCGGTGTAGTGAAAATGTCAGCAAATTGAGTCTTGGTTGGAATGTAATCTAAAGAGATTGTCTTTTCTTCCACTAATTCACGAATGTAATGATATCTAATGTCAACGTGCTTGGTTCGTGAATGTTGGATTAGATTTTTAGATATATTTATTACACTGGAATTATCACAATATAAAACCATTGAATCCTGTGTAATTCCGTAATTGCTTAACATTCTATTCATCCATACAAGGTGAGTACAGCATTTCTAGCTGCGATATATTTAGCCTTAGCAGTTGAGAGCGATACAAAACTTTACTTCTTGCTAAACCAAGAAACTAAACAATTTCCAATATAGAAGCAACCACCACTGGTTGATTTTCTATCATCGATATTACCAGCCCAATCAGCATATGTGTACCCAACCAACTGAACACTAGTATCATATGGATACTAGAGACCCAAATTAGCTGAACTTGCGACATACTGCATAATCCGCTTAACAGTAGTTAAATGTGACTCTTTAGGCTCAGATTGATATCTAGCACAAATTCCAACGCTAAAAGCATATCAGATCTACTTGCCTTAAATAAATTAAACTACTAATCATACTACGATATAATTTAGGATCTATATTTTTACGTGTAGAGTCCTTTGAGAGTCTTAGTGTAGTACTCATAGGAGTATCAAAATTTTTACCATTCTCAAATCCGAACTTTTTCACTAAGTTCAGAGCATATTTGGTTTGAGAAATAAAAATACCATCAGGTTGCTGTTTAACTTTCAACCCTAAGAAATAATTCAGTTCCCCGACCATGCTCATTTCGAAGTTAGATTTCATTAAATTTGCAAACTCAAGAGTCATGTTAATATAGGTAGATCTATAAATAATATCATCAACATATATCTGCACTATTAAGATATGACCGTTATGCTTCTTAACAAAAAGCGTCTTATTAACACTTCCCATTAGAAAATTATGACTTAGTAGAAACTTAGTCAATTTTTCGTACCATGCCCTAGGAGCTTGTTTCAAATCGTAAAGAGCCTTTTTAAGGCGATAGACATGATCAACATTCTTAGGGTCTTCAAAACCTGTTAGTTATTCAACATACACTTCTTCGTGTAGATCGCCATTTAAGAAAGCACTCTTTACATCCATTTGATAAAATTTAAATTTTCTAAAGCAAGCAATAAATATAAATAGTCTGATTAAGTCCAGATGAGCTACTGGGGTAAAGGTTTCATATAATCGATGCCTTCAATTTGAGTGTACCCTTGTACAACCAATCTAGCCTTGTTTCGAATTATATTACCAAGTTCATCGGACTTATTTTTGAAAATCCATTTAGTTCCGATTATATGTTTATCTTTAGGTCTATGAACAAGATACCAAACATCATTTTTCATAAATTGGTTAAGCTCTTCTTGTATCGCAACAATCTAGTTTTCGTCAATAAGAGCTTCTTTTATGTTAGCCGGTTCTATCTGGGATGTAAAGCACACGTAATTACATATATCTTCTAGTTGTCTACAAGTGCAAACACCAGTGAGAGGGTTTCTAAGAATTTGAGTGGTTGGATGGTCTTTAACAGTCCTCAGTTCAGAGTTAGTTTTATTTGATGAAGTATCTGGTTTGTCAATTAAAAGAACTTCATCATTATCTGAACTTGAGGCAGGTGTAATTAAGTGATCATCAATGATCACATTAATGGGCTCTTGAATAACATCAGTCCTCTTATTCAGTACTCGATATGCTCGACTGTTCAAAGAATACCCTAAAAAGATCCCTTAATCACTTTTAGTGTCAAACCTGACCAGATTTTCATGGTCACGTAGAATATAGCACTTATTGCCAAAAACTCGAAAGTATTTGACAGTAGGCTTCTTATCGAACCACATTTCAGAAGCCGTTTATACTATTCAACATTACATCTGTTATTTCTTGAAGCACTCTATTTTTTCTTTCAACAATTCCATTTTGTTGCAGTGTTTTGGGTGCAAAGAATTCATGTAATATTCACTGATCGCAACAGAATTTCTCAAAACTGCTATTCTTAAATTTCGATCCATGATCACTACGGATCTTATAGACTTAAGAACCTTTTTTCATTTGGATCCGTTTGAGAACTCTTTTTACTTCATTAAGGGTTTCTGATTTATCCTTTAAGAAAGCTACCCAAGTGAATCTGGTAAAATCATCCACGATTACTCGTATGTATTTTTTACCACCTCGACTGTCCATCATGGTTGGTCCTATAAGATCCATGTGGAGAAGTTCGAGAGGTTTGGATGTGGTATTGGAGAACACCTTTTTGTGAGCACTCCTAGTTTATTTGCCACTCTGGCATTCACCATATATTTTGTATACTTTCTATAATTTAGGTAGACACTCTTATTAGATCTCTTTTGGTCAATCTATACAAATTGCAGTAGTGTACATGTCCAAGGCATTTATGCCATAACTCGATCTCATCGGTATGGACTATGTAACATAATTGACTAGATGAGCTAGAATCATTAACAATATAGCAGTTTTCAGAAGTTCTATGACCAGTTAATATAATAGAACCCTTTTTGTTTAAAATTTCACAACCTTGGTTAGTAAATTTTACGCTATGATTGTTATTGCATATTTGAGATATGCTTAACAAATTGTGTTTTAACCCTTCAACATATAAAACATTCTTAAATAAGGGAAGGTTAAAGAGTTGAACTGTACCTTGGTCAATAATCCTGTATTTGCTACCATCACCCAATGTGACTGAACCATCAACCATGACTTTAAGATCGATGAATAGACCTTTATCACTAGTCATATGTCTTGAGCATCCAGTGTTTAAGTACCACTTTGAATGACTTGTAGCTTTGAAAGTCGTGTGGGCAACCAAGCAAGTAACCTTAGGAACCCATTTCAAAACTGTTTTAGGTTTAGGAGTATAGTTGGTCTTCTTGTATTTGTAGTTGTTGTAAGAATGACCTACTGAGTTAGATTTTAAGAGCTGCTTAAGTAAATCAACTATCTTCTCAGCTAAAGGGTTTCGGTTCTAATATTTATAGTTGATATGATTACTTTTAAATTTGTAAGATTAAAAAGTTTTAGAATTTTTAGAAACATTTTGATTTGAACTATTCCCTTTCGAGTTTGAAAACTCTCCTTTCACAAAATTAGGAGTATTCTTTTGTTTAGGAGTAATGTTTCTGTCGTAGCCCAAACCAGATCGGTCGCCACATTTTCTTGATCCAGACAAAAGTTTTTCTAAATTTAGATCACCTTGGGCATACCTCCATGTATCCTTTAAACTCAAAAGTGAAGAGAGTTCAAGTTTAATTTTTTCATTTTCAGATTTAAGATTTTCAATAAGGGAGGTTTTGAAACCTAAATCGCATTTCAATTTTTCAAAACAATCTGAAATGTTGGCTTTGCAGAATCACAGGATATAATTCTTTTGAATTCATCTAGTGATAGTGCGCAAGTAATAACTTTTAGTGCTTTTGCATTTGCATTATTCTCACTTTTCTGAAGTGTGGTCCAAGAGAAGTAAGGTGTAATTCTCATAGATTTGAATCCATCGATTCCAGTTACTTCAGTGGTAGGAGGGGTCCATTCAGTCACTGTGGCTTGCCACACGCTCTCATTTATTGATTTAAAAAAATCCTCATTCTGGCTTTCCAATAGGCATAATTGGTGTCATCAAATGGTGGAGGCCTAGTGATTGAAAGGCTATCAAAATTTGACATCTAGTAAATAGCTTAGATCGATTAGCTCAGGAAATAAATCCAAAAATATAACAATTAGAACGAGCCATTAGGCTCTGATACCACTTGAAAAGGCCAAGCTATATGTCCTAGAGGGGGGTGAATAGGACTATGCCAAATTAAAATGATAACAGCAGAATTTAAATAATAAGATAACCTTATTAACAAATAAATGAAAGATATCACTTTAAACAATCCACGATACTGAAATGTAAAGCAACCTTAAAATTCTAAATGTTCTAAGGACAACCTTACACCATAAAAACCAAGGGTTTATGGCAAGGAAAACCTTATTAGAACAATCTAAGAATCAATAATTCAAACTGAAGAAAGGAAATAGCAAGAATTGAAATCTACACTATTATAACATTCCCCACAATGCTTGAAATAAAAATATTACAACATTCACATCCACAAATACATCCCACAATATCGAATGATAAAAGATGTAAAAAATAAATCACACATCCACAAAACACAAAGAATTATAGCGGTTCGCCTGTGTGTACACCAACTGTTAAACAACAGCTGTACACCAACTGTTAAATAACAGCCACACAACTTGCTACTTCACTCCTAATATCCTCACACAGGGGATATTAGTATTCACTATAAAAAAAGGTTTTTCCAGGTTCACCTAATACCCTCACAATTATGTCTTTCTAATGGGCTTACACAATTCAAAAAACCCCACTCTGAGTTTTCTGGATCACCTTAGATAAAGCAAATAATGAGATTTTTCTAGCTCAATCTCAAAAGAAACCAAACATAGAAGATTTACAGAAATGTAAAATACCTAAATTTCTCCTTTTGTTGCAGCCCGGAAGAACAAAGATGGAGTAAAAATTCAAATATAGAAGTTCAATGTCCAATACTCACTTTGAAATGGTTCTAGGTTCTAATTGATTTTAAATTAAGTTGGGCTAACTCTATTTGATTTTGATTCCAAGAAGTGGAATATCACAATTCCTCTTTCAAATCAGATTGGAATGTAGAAAAAAAATTAAATATGAAAAGCTAATAAAAAGAGAATATTAGATATGCACAATCTAGCTTAAGAAGTTTACAAACTTATCTCTTAGAGTGATGCCTTAATTTTACTTGAATTAGTTATCAAACTCTGAAAATCATGCTCTATTTATAGCTATAGAAATCACGTCTATGACTGGTCTTGTGGGCACTATGATGGTCGTGGGACGAACTGATTTTTGAAATTTTGAGCGCTTTCGGATAAAACCGTTCGACGACTGGTCGTAGGCACTTCACGACCCTTCGTGAGGCCTCCACCTCTGGTCGTGACCTACCCACAACTGGTCGTGAGGAGCTAGGAATAATTGCTGGAGTTTGAGTCGTAGCTGCTGGACTGGTCATGAAAGAGTCATGCACTGTTCACACGACCGGTCTAGCAGTCTTCAGGACTGGTTGAAGCTCATCCAATTTTTTTAAAAAAATTTGCAACAACTTAGGACTGGTCATGAAATTTCTTGTACTGGTCGAGCCAGTGCTAAGACTAGTCAAACAGAGTCCAGGACTAGTCAAAGAACAAACCAAACATGTATAAAGTAATTCAATTTAAATTATGTATTCAAAATGACCTACCCTAAGGTCAATCTAAGGTCTTCCATATCTTGGACATGATGTATGAACATTGAACCTTCTTTTCTTCAGATGATGAATGATCTTTGAAGTTCATGAATCTTGAAATCTTGACACATGATGAAGCTTGAACTTGAGATCTTTGGAAACTTGAATTTGAAGTTCTTGAGTTATACTTCACCTTGAGTCTTGAACAAGATCTTGTCTTTCAATGTAGCTTTAAAACTCTAAAGTTTACAGAAGAGAACAATGTACTTGATCTTGCAGTTCTTGAAGTAGATCTTTGTTCTTGACTTGAAGCATTGTTCTTGTACATGTGATGCATTGTCTTGAACATATATATATCAATGTGCTACACAAGACACAAATTGAGGTTTTGGCACTACAAAGTTTGACAATCAAAGGAGCAAATAACTATTGCACTTACATAGAGGGCAACCTTTCGAAGGCAACTTCTGAGCTCCAGGCCACAGCCGAAACTTGGGATGTGGCCTTATCCCGATCGGCAGACCTCCAGGGGGCCTTGTACGTGGAGGAGGCTCGGTTCGATGAGGTCATGGCTAATAGTGCCTCGAATCCGCTTTGAAGGCGGAGAAGGAGAGGTTAGAGGCTGCTCTTGCGAAGGGAATATCGAAGCTGTAAGAGACCTCGACTCAATTAGCTGAAGTCAAGGCCTCCATCCCCGAGTTGAAGTTGGCTGTGGTGGAGGCTTTCAAGGCTTTCAAGGAGCATGCAGTGAAGCTTCAAGATTAGTTCAACATCGCCTTTGCTTGGTGCAAGGAGATCGTCAAGGAGAAATCTCCAGACCTGGACCTGGATATCTCAAGTGAGGGTGATACGGACAACCTTGTCGCCAACCCCCTAACTACTGATGTTCTTGCCTCCACTGGGGCCTTCGTTCCTATCGAGGCCCTCGCTGCTACGGAGGCTAATGTAGATGCTCCTTGAGAGCTATTACCTTTTATATCTTAAGAATTTTGTAATCTTTTGGCTTTAATGAAAGAATATCTTGTTGTTTATTTGTTATGGTGTTGTTTGTTCGGTGGTCCAACCTTTATTCTAAGGGTCCGGTATTGCGGTTACATTCTTGAGTTAGTTATTTTATTAGGGGTATTTTTTCTCCTTTGTGAGGGATGCCCTTAGTAGATTTAGTAGGTCAAGAATCGGGACTAAAAAATGTAGATAGAATGTGTAAGTGCTATGTTGTATGTCTAGCACCCTGTATTATCAAATTTTGTAGTGACAAACCACTTAGGTATGATGGACTTCTCGAAGTGATGGAAAGTTCACCTTCAAGTCCCACATCAACTTCAAATGCTTCAAGCTCATAGATCAAGTTAAAGTTCATACTCAATATCAAAGACCAAGCTCAAGTACATGATCAAGTTCAAGACCAAATGCAAGTGCTACTTGAGTTCAAGATCAAGTTCAGGTACATTTCATGTTCAAGTTTCAAGTATAGAAGATCAAGCTTCAAGTACTTCAAGAAGAAGATCTACCGGATCTACTAAAGCGACAAGTTCAATGTTCAACGTTTGAGGTATAAATGCCCTAGAAAGACCTTAGGATTAGGTCATTCATATTGCATATTTAAAATGGGTCATTGTGCTTTATATAGGCTTCTTTCGACTAGTCCAAGCACTGGCTCGACCAATCCAGGATTTTTCTCGACCAGTCCAAGTTTAAATTCAAAATTTCAAATTTTTCTGATGGGTCCTCGACCAGTCGAGCACCCTGCTTGACCAGTCGTGGAGACTGGCTTGACTCGAACTCCAGCAACTATTTTAAGCCCCACTCGACCAATCGAGAGTCAGTTTTATCCAATCGTGCCATAATTTTTAAAATTTGGTTGCTCCTAAGACTAGTCGAGGCTGATCTTAGACTAGTCGAGGGAACTATTTTTCAGCCTATAAATAGAGGACTTTTCTTAGCTTTTTTCATTCATTCCAAGCCAATTAAGTAACCACTCTAAGAGATAAGTCCTTGTAATTATTAAGCTATTATACGGTAATTTAAGATTCTTTTTATAGCTTTTTTATTTCTAATTTCTTGATCTCTTACTACTTCATTCTGATTTGATAAAAGGGAATTTTGTTCTACCCTTTTTGAGATCCAAGAAATTGAATCAAAGTAGCTTAATGTTGATTTAATTTAAAAATCATTTAGACCTAGAACCCTTCCATTTGAGTTTGAACATTGGACATCTTCATCATCAAGAAGCGGTTCTTCCAGGCTACATTCAAAGAGAATCTACAGATAAGTATTTTCAATTACAGCTTTTAGTTTTTAAGATTGCCAGAAAATCTCTATTGTGGTTTTGACTGAGATAGCTAGAAAACATCAACGTGGAGTTTTTAATTATGGTAGCCCATTGAAAACACAATTATAAAGTTTTTAAGATGAACCTTGGAAAACCTTCTTCCACAGTGAAAGCTAATATCACATGGGTTGTGATTATTAGGAGTGGAGTAGGTGTGGTTGTTTTAGAACAGTTGGTGTACACACCGAACCACTATAATTCTTGGAGTTTTGATGGTGATGATGTATGTGGTTTGTATGTGGTGAATGCTTGTATTTATTTCATGTATTTGTAATGAATGTTGTAATAGCTAGATTTGTTTCTATTGCTCCTTGCATTGGTTTGAGTTTTTGATCCTGTAACACCCCGGATTTCGAGGGTCGAGCAAAGCTCAATTCCCGAGATCCAACGTATCACTTACACAACATAGATAATGATGTTTAAATATTGTCCATATTAGTGCATTAAACATGAGTGAGATTATACTAAATCAGCATATCATACTCCAAAGTTAATGTAATTAAGCAAGTGGAAGACTGAGGTAGATGTATAAAATATATAGGTGTTTCACAACCTCCAGAGTATGAGTATGTTACTAGGCTGAATATATATACATGTATTGTTTCAAATTTTATAAAATATCAAAAATGTAAATGTCTAACTAATACATGTATCCTTGTGATCCCGTCGAATCAACACGAGGTTTACATAGACTTGCCTAATAGCTGAACGTAGGAGAATTCTTCCTCCTTGTCTATGAAATCCAAATCAGTGACATAGACTCTGTCGTCACCTTCATCTATAACAGAGTCTGATTGGTGTTTTAAAACACTATCCCAGAGTGGGAGTGAGTGATCAACGCAGTGGTACTATAAGGCAAAGGTTAACATGTTATCAATTCAATCAAGCAGTAATGATAAAGCAATACAACGATCATGTCCTAAGTACTCTTGTTAATGTAGGGATGGTATGCCCTAAGTACTCTTGTTAATGAAGGGATGGTATGCTGTAATGATGTATGCCCTCGCACCAAAGCTCCCTTAAGCGACTTCATTAACCATTCGCACGGTAAACTCCCTAAACGTGCACTTCCTCGCCAAAGCACATACAATGCACTGCATGGTCGTGTTAGCTAAGTATTTAATTAGGCTTATTCGTTTAGCAGATTTGGAAAGCTAAGGTACCTCCCTTTATATCATTAACCCAAGCGGGGATCCATCTAGGGTTGTCAATCCTAGTTAATCATATACGATAGGCAAGTTGTAGGGCATCACCCCTAATGAAAGCAGTGGATAGGCAAATTCAAATATTTATACTCGAGGTCACTACGGGAGGCTTGTCACTTGAACGTAGGCCGACAGCTCGAATACAATGTCCCATACCACCATATTCGGCTCACGCGTTTGAGTTTGTAATGCTCCAGATTTCGAGGGTCGAGCAAAGCTCAACTCCCCATATCCAACGCATCACTTATGCAACATGGATAATGATGTTTAAATGTTGTCCATATTAGTGCATTTAACATGAGTGGGATTATACTAAAATAGCGTATCATACTCCAGAGATAATGTAATTTAGTAAGCAAAAGACTGAAATATATGTATTGGATAAGTAAGTGGTTATCTGCCTCTAGTGTATGATAATGTAACAGGGTTGAATACATACATGGTTTCTTTCAAAATATACAAAATGCCAAAATGTAAAGTGTCCGACTAAATCATATGTCCCTGTGATCCCATCAAAACAACACTAAGTTTATATAGACCCACTTGAGAGCTAGACTTAGGAGAATTCCTCCTCATCTATATAGTCCTGCTCCATAGTATAGACTCCATTGTCACCTGCCTCTAAACCAGAGTCTGGTTGGTGTTTTAAAACACCATTCCAGGTGGGAATGAGTAACTAATTCAGTGGAACTATAAAGCAAATGTTAATATGTTATCAATTCAATCAAGCAGTAATGATAAAGCGATACAACAAACATCTCTAACTACTCTTATTAATGCAGGGATGATATGCAGTAATGATGCATGTCCTCGCCTACACTCCCTCAAGCGACTTCCTTAACCATTCGCGCATGGCAAACTCCCTAGACATGTGCTTCCTCGCCAAAGCACATGCAATGCGGTGCATGGTCGTGTTAGCCAAGTAATTAATTAGGCTTATTCGTACAACAGAGTTGAGAAGCTAAGGTAACTCCCTTTTATATCATTAACCCAAATGAAAGATCCATCTAGGGTCATTAATCCTAGTTAACCACATACGATAGGCAAGTTGTAGGGCATCACCCCTAATGAAAAGCAGTCGATAGGCAAATTCAAAAGTTTATACTCAAGGTCACACCACCAACGCCCTACCAACTGGAGTGCTATTTTTGAAAGGGGTCCAGATCAGACGGTTCATCCCAACCCATGTTATGACCGCAGCCAGGCAGCGCCGGTGTAGGCCGATAGCTCGAACATGGTGTCCCATACCACCATGCTCGGTTCACTAGTTTGGCTTGCTCACTGGTCACTATGGGGAGGCTCGTCACCCTAGCGTAAGCCGACAACTCGACCACATTGTCCCATACCACCATGCCCGGCTCATGAGTCTTAACGGATCGTGGTACCATGGTTGAACGGGCTTTATATTGGTAAGTGGTACCTTAGATTCAAGCAGTAGTGTCCATACATGGTAAACACACAATAGGCCAATCGAGTTATTTGACAAGTTTGATTGGTACGAACATACGCTGAATTAATCGACATTTAGCGCATAAGCACTCCACGTGGCCTAACCATTATCGACAATCGCCGTATGACTCGGTTGCATCAAACATATCCAATGTGGCGAGACTAGTTCAGTCACTCAATCAGGGTTCATTACCGAGTCCCAATCATACTCAAATGCAATAGGTAGTCACATGTGATAATCATAACATCATTTAACAAGCAATTGAAATATAAATCCCATTTGAGCATTTATCAAACACATTGAACATGTTACCAAACATTTACATTTCATCCATAAATTGCGTAGTTGAAATTAAGATTACATGAAGGAAATTATACATATAGATAAGGTAATTAAGAATCCTATCTCAACACCCTTATTAAGTATAATTCATCATACAATTCCTCATCCAGACATTTTATCAAACACTTAAACTACACATTACTATATACATAGACTAAATTAGTTATAGCATATATTATGGCAAATCCTTTCATAAAGAGTTGTCATACATATAACAAACATGAGTTTGAAGAATAATAGTCATGGCAAGCACAAATCATAATTGCAAGTTCATTCAAACATTTCAACAAACACATGGAATGCATATTTGTTCAACATAGTTCATACGTGTGTAATATATGGAAAACACCGTAACTAAGATCATATGGCAGCAATCAAGTCAAACATAAATCATTAGCTGACCTTGAAAGCCTTGAAAATCATAACCTAAATGTTTATAGTTCACACCTTTCGTCGGATGGCTCATTTCGAACCTGGTTTGAATCCTACGTTCCCGAATACGGAACAATGGGTACCTAAATCATGAAATAGGTTAGCTATTTCATCGTTTATTGTAACACCTCAAAAAAATTCATACAAAGACTTGAGTACCACCTTAGACAAAAATCCTTAATGACCGAATCCTTTAGAAATTAGACAAAAATTAATTAAGTACTAAACTAAATTAATCGGTGGACTTGCTTGAACCACTATCTATATAAACTGCAAGACCCAAAACTATTAGAATCGCTAACTCAACATTACCTAAAAACCTAGGAGTAATCTCAAAGCCCTGTTGTTCCCGAGAGCACATTAAAACTCCGTATTGGACCTGAACCGGGCGTCGAAAGTCCGATGACTGCGAAACTATAAGGTTATGACCGCCTTATTGGGCTTAATAACCATCGCAGGAATCGAGCCCAAATAGTATCCAGAAATGCACAACTTAAGCCTGGAACGAAGTGTGTGAGAAACACAAATATCTTACGAAAATGAACTCGAACTTAAGTAAATTGGACCGTTCGCTTGCAGGAAAAATTAAAGACTTCAGACTGTTAGTTTCTGACCAAACTTTACCTGTGGATCAGAAAATTTTCCCTACACATACCGGTATGCTTATGGTCCTAATCAAGTGACGATGACCGTTGAACTAATACAGGTCCTCCACGGTCGATCCATAAATTTGATCGGATCGAAATCATAACCTGGCTTAGATCCATGGTCAGGGAACTTACTCCATGACACAGGTGAGTAGTGGACCTCCAGATGAGCTCTATTAGCCCAAAACAGACACCCTTTGGCTATAACCTAAGTATACCATAGCCATAGGGTCATTTGTACCAGTTCTGGGCCTATTTAAGGACCTTAAACCACCCCTCTCTCATTCCATACGAATTTCTCTAACCCTAAGAGAGAGAAGAGAGAAAAGAGGAGAAAAGAGTGAGGACAAGAGAGACAGAGAGATAGGGAGATTGTTGCGGGGATTCACTCCCACTACTCCACGTATCGAATCACCACCCCACCATCACTACACCAATGATTCTAACTTCGATTTGGGTAAGAAATCCTAACCCTAATCTTGTTTTAGGAATCCAAATAGAGGAATCAGTGAAATAGCTAACCTATTTCGTGATTCAGGTAACTGTTGTTCTGTAGACGGAGACGCAAGATTCGAATCGAGTTTGAAACGAGGAATCCGACAAAAGGTGTGGACTATAAACGTTTAGGTTATGGTTTTCAAGGCTTTCAATGTCAGTAATGATTTATGTCTGACTTGATTGCTACCGTATGATCTTAGTTACATTGTATTCGATAAATTTTACATGTGTGCGAACTATGTGAATATATAATGCATTCTATGTGTTTGTTAAAATGTTTGAATGAAAGTGAAATTATGATTTATGCTTGCCATGACTATTAATCTAGAATACACATTTTTTTTGTATGTACGACAACTCCTTCATGAAAGGATTTGTCATAATATATGCTATAACTAAATTAGTTTATGTATGTAGTAACGTGTAGTTTAAGTGTTTGATAAAATGTCTGAATGAGAGTTTGTTTGCTGAATTGCTTTTAATGAGAGTGTTGAGATAGGATTCTCAACTACCTTATCAATATTTATAGTTCCCTTCATGTAATCGAAATTGCTACTACGTGATTTATGGATGAAATGCATATGTATAATAACATGTTCAATGTGTTTGATAAAATGCTCAAATGAGAATTTTGTTTGAATTGTTCGTTAAATGTTGTTATGATTATCACACATGAATATCAATTGCATTTGAGTATGTTTGGGACTACCACCTAGTCCAAGCAATCAGTAATAGCTCCTGATCAAATGGTCGAGCTAGTTTCGCCACCATGAATACGTTCGATGAATCCGAGTCGTATGGTGATTGTCGACAGTGGTTAGGCCAGTGGAGTGCATACATGCTCTATATTGATCAATTCAATGTACGCTCTACCAATCAAACTTTTCAAATAACCCGATTGGCTTATTGTGTGTTTACCATGTATGGATGTTGTTGCTTGAATCTAAGGTACCACTTACCAATGTAAAACTTATTTCAACCATGGTACCATGATCTGCTAAGACTCGTGAGCCGAGCATGATAGTATAGGACACCGTGGTTGAGCTATCGGCCTACGTTGGGGTGTGAGCCTCCCCGTAGTGACCAGTGAGCAACCCAAATTCGTGAGCCGAATATGGTGGTATAGGACACTATATTCAAGCTGTCGACTTACGTTAAGGTGACAAGCCTTCCCGTAGTTGCCTCGAGTATAAACTAGGCCTACGCTGAGGTGACGAGCCTCTCCGTAGTGATCTCGAGTGTAAACTCATGAACTTGCCTATCCACTGATTCTCAATCAGGGGTGATGTTGCCCTATAACTTGCCTATCGTATATGAATAACTAGGATTGACGACCCTAGATAGATCATTATTTGGGTAAATAATATAAAGGGAGGTACATTTGCTTCCTGAATCTGCTGTATGAATAAGCCTAATAAACTACTTGGCTAACACGACCATGCACTGCATTACATGTGCGTTGGCGAGGAAGCATACTTTTCAGGACTTTGCCATGCGCGATCGTGAGATGATGTCACTGAGAGAGTGTAGGCGAGGGCATGCATCATTACAAAATACCATTCCTACATTAACAAGAGTACTCAGGACATGATTGTTGTATTGCTTTGTCATTACTACTTGATTGAATTGATAACATGTTAACCTTTGCCTTATAGTACCACTGAGTTTTTCACTCACTCTCACGCTGGGACAGTGTTTTAAAACACCAACTAGACTTTGATTTAAATGTAGGTTGTGATGAGGCCTACGTAATGGAGCCAGACTTCTTTGACAAGGAGGAGTTCCCCTACATTCAGATCTCAGGCGTGTCTGTGTAGACCTAGATCTGTGTCGTCAGGATTACAGGGATAGTGGATTAGTTGAACATCTACACTTTGATAGTTTGTACATTTTGAAACAAACACATGTATTTATTCAGCCCGATGGCATAATTATACTCTGGAGGTTATGAAACACATATATATTATATATATTTAGTTTAGTCTTCCACTTGCTTATTTACATTAACTCTAGAGTCTGACATGTTGTTTTAGTGTAATCCCACTCATGTTTAATGCACTAATATGGACAACATTCAAACATCATTATCTATGTTGCAAAAGCGATGCGTTGGAACTCGGGAGTTAAGCTTTGCTCGACCTCCTATTTTTGGGGCGTTACAAGTTGGTATCAGAGCATGATTTGGATTACACTGGACCTAGGTTATGGTAACATGATACACACTGACGTACTTTAACTTAGGAGGGGGGCAATGGAATGTAAAAACAGTCGTAGGATCCCAAGTTTCACTAACGGGCGAAAGTGACCGTTGGATATAGCCTGTATGTGATCAAGACCATGTAAAATGATCTCAATTCTTTCTTAGGATGTTAAACGACGGGTTTAGACTATCACCCGGCAAATCCCAAACTTGAAATACGTTGAAAGGTGTGAATATGTGCGAGATGGAACCCGAAACCACCTCAAACGGACACAGGGGGCCCAAACCACAAGAAACGGTGGGACCTAGGGGGTCCCCCGTGTGTTTCTAGCACCCCGGGAGGGGGTGGCCATCGCCCCAGGGTGGTGGCACCATCCACAGTCCAGTGGACCGTGACCCGCCGCCCTCTACACATACGTGTGGGTCCCCCTCACGCGTGGGACCACCCTATTTCCTCCCCTTCCAACCTCTCCAAAAATCTTATTTTTCTTCTCAAATCTTCCTTCTATTCTCAAATCTTCTTCTTCTTCATTACATACCCACCTCCCACCATTTTCTTCAAAACCCATCTCATACCATGTCCTATCTCCCTTACTTCCTCTCATTTGAGCACACAAGTCCACCTTTGTGTCTCATAAAACCTTAAAACCCACTAACCCATCTCCTCCTTCAAGCTTTCTTCACTTCCATGGCTCTTTTTGAGCTAGTGGCTACCATCTTTTCCCTTTCCACATTCCTTTCCCTCATGGGAAAGAGAAGGGCGTCTACAGATTAAGCTGGGCCTAGCCACCCAAACCGTCCAAGGAAGAAAGCGGTCGCAGAAGTAAGTACAAGTGCCAAACGAGAGTGAAGGATGAAGTGGGATATCGATCTCCAGATTTCACTTGAAAGATCTCTAACACTAGGCATCAGACATGGTAAGTTTCGGGGCCGTAGAATTGTATTTGAAGAGCATGTTGACGAAAGGCTATTCAAGCTATATCTGGTGATGGACCTCCTATTGGAATCTGGGTGGGGTCCCATATTTGAAGGTAAGTATCACACATGTGAAAGCATTGTCTGAGCCTTCTACGCTCACATATAGGATCCGCTACTGGAGCCTCTACAGTTTACTATTCCTATAGGAAGGCAGGAAGTCATAGTCGATGTAGGTGTGATGGCCCGAATTATGGGAATTGAATGTGGAGAGGTGCATGCTAGTGACTCCCATCTCACTAGTGTGCGAGAGAGAGATCACTGCACGCAGTTTCTTTGTGGCTGACTGGTTCAATGAAAGCGAGACAATTGCCTCCCGTCGACCAAATTGACAAACGATTTCCGCTTGCTCCACCACATATTCACATATAATGTGTATCCTAGGTGGGGCAACCTTACCGAATGCACTCGTTTGATGGTGGACTTCCTATATGCCTATGTTCGCCCTACTACAGATAATCCAGACCGCACTCTCTGTTAGGAGAGATGTTTCACTCCCATTCGGTAGACTTATATGCAAGGTTGCTCGAGAGTTCGGCTATAGACTTAACATGGATGAGCTTGCGCCGATCCACTTCATTAATGACACTACGCTCAACAACATGGGAATTGGTCCTCAACGACGGCATGCCCGACTCGATGAGTATGGGGGCGAGACAGAAAGTGAAGAAGAAGAAAATAGTGAAGCAGAGGAAGAGAATGAAATAGAGGAAGGAAGTGAGGAAGGAGGAAGTGAAGAAGAAGAGGAGGCAACACAAGACTCTGATAGGGGACCTCTTACTACTACACCTGAGCACCACCATAATCGGGCTGCCCTGGAAGCCCGCCTGACTCAGATTGAGGAGAACCGGACCACCCTGAGACAAGAGGTCAAGGAGACCCAGGCCGAATTGAAGCAAAGGCTTAAAGAGAATCAGGCCTATATGAAACAGAAATTCAAGAGGATGTCACGCACTCTAAAGGCCCTCCTATGTTGTATGCAGGACAAGGGTGCTCCTCCACCTTCACTAGAGTTGGACGACTAGTCATATGTTGTAGTCGTCTTTGGGTTTTCCTTGTTTCTGTGGTCCTTTGTAATAGCCTTAGTAGGCTTAGCTATGTGTTGGTTTGCTTAGTATTTAAAGCTTTTGTTAGATTAGCTCACATGTATCTTCTGTTATAATCCATGTAAGTCTGCAACTCATGTATTGTGATAATTTTGGCTAAATGAAATGGATGAAGCTTCTTTTGATTTAAAATGTGTAGAATGCTTGAAAAATTGAGAGTTGTCATTCAAAACCTTACACTTGTTGCACCCTATGTTATATATAGGGAATGCCTCTGAAGAACACTCAGAATATGACACGTCTTGCACTTGGCGAATCGACTGATGGGGCACCTCCCCTAAGTGATAGCAAGATGGAACCTAACCCTGGCTCGAATCATGAGATTATGCGGGATTCTCAGCCAGCCACTGGCCCCACAAATGGGCCAACACATTTACACCATCGGTTCCAGAACAGAACCGTGCGTCTTCATCGACACCACACGTACCACAGTCAACTCCCCCCTGATAGGTTGGAACAGATGATGTTTTTGATGCAGCAGCAGCAGTAGTTTTTGGACACTATTGTGGGGGCCATTGCTCAGAATATGAATATGGTCCTGCCTGTACCATCTGTGTAGCCTGCTGGACATATGAATACTAGTGGTCTATTTTAACGCTTCCAGCGCTTCTGACCTCCCACCTTCGCGGGCACCCACAGGCCCGAGGAAGCCAAGTACTCGCTAGATCGCATCTCTAAGATGTTAAAGCCGCTACACTGCACTGAGGTAAAGCAGGTTGAACTGGTCACATATATGTTCTAAAAGGAGGCTAGTTTATGGTGGGACAGCATCCTACGAACAGTTACTGCAAGATACGTGTGGACATGGGAGGCATTTGAAACTCGCTTCCATGGGAAATACTTCCCCCTCACTTACCGTAATGAAAAGGAGGGTGAGTTCCTTCGCCTCCAACAGGGAGGAATGTCTATGTCAGAGTATAAGAACAGATTCACGGAGCTAGCCAGATACACTCCTTTGATCCTAGCAAATGAGCCGATGAAGATGTGGCGTTTCTCAGATGGTCTGGGCCTGTTATCCCTATTGAGATGTGTTGTGTTAGCATTCCCAACTATGCTGAGCTAGTGAACATGTCCCTGCGAGCTGAGTAGAATGGAGACAGATTATCTCGCACACACATGCCCATGACCCCGAGGCATCGACCTGACTTGCCGAACCAACCATTCCTCGGCAAGAGATCACGTTCAGATTCTCCTCCTAGGCTCATGGCTCCACCGACACAGCCTAGGCGATCAGATATGTGGTGCACCTACTGTAAGAGGATGGACCATTTAGATACCTATGGGGGAGTGGTGTAACGAATGCGTGTAACAGCCCTGACAACCCTAAACGGAAAATACCAGACCTTGATTGTATGGGTTAAATCTTGATCCACTACTGCTTTATCTATCTGTAATTGATTATGTTTGGGGCTATGATTATAGTCCAGACAATCATTACCAGAATTGAATTCGTGGCTGTGATTCATTTGCCACATGAGATGTGTTCGACGAACTTGAGTCGTACTTCGGTTGACGATTGTGGTTGGCCACGCGAAGTGCTTATGCACTTCATGTCGTTCAACTTGTTGTGCGCTCGAGCTAGTCGAGCTCGTCAAGTAACCTGATCTGTTTAATGTATGTTCACCATGTTTGGACGCTACTGCTTGAACCCAGGGTACTAAACTTACCAGTGAAATCCCTTTTAACCATGGTACCTCGATCCGCTAAGACTCATGAGCCGGGCATGGTGGTATGGGACACCGTGGTCGAGCTGTCGACCTACGCTGGGGCCACGTGCCTCCCCGTAGTGACCAGTGAGCAACCATATTCATGAGACGATTATGGTGTATAGGACACTATATTCGTGATGTCGACCTACATTAATAAGGTGATGGGGGAGTGGTGCAATGAATGCGAGCAACAGCCCTGACAGCCCTTTGTAGTGACCTCGAGCATACTCTGAAATTGCGGTGAGCCTTAGAGTTTTGCCGCAGTGTATAGAGTATGAACTAGGCCTGTTTCTGTATAGTGATGAATCATTAAAGAGGTGATGGGGGAGTGGTGTAACCTTTGTGCATAACAGCCCTAACAGCCTTTGCAGTGACCTAGAAAACACACCATCGTCTTAGATTAACTAGGACTAACGACCCTAGAATGGATCATGTTTGGGAATGATAAAAGGGAGGTACCTTAGTTTTCCAATCCTGCTGTTTGAAATGGACTAATAAATACTCGGTAATCATGCTCATCATGCATTGCATGTGCCTGGAAGATGTGGAGCACTGAGGGATAAAAGCATGCTGCGAACGTGAGATGGTGTCGCACGAGGGAGGGTGTGGTGAGGGCATACATCATGCCAGCATTCATACTCGCATTAATAAGAGTAGTTAGGAGTGTTTGATTTTACTGCTTTATCATTACTGCTTGACTGAGTTAATAACATGTTAACCTATGCCTTACTGTTCCACTGAGTTAATCACTCACTCCCACGTTACGGGACGGTGTTGTACACACCAACTAGATTTGTTGAGTTTCAGGTGATGGCGATGCTTATGAAGCAGAGTCGGACTACTTCTATGATGATGAGGAGAAATTCTCCTATCTGTATCTCTCTCATGGGTCTACGAAGACCTGGTATTATATTGACGGGGCTATGGTATTTGGGATAGGAGACATTACACTTCCTCACATTTGGTATATTTTAGAACTGTACTTGTAATTATTTAACCTGGTAACATTATCACACTCTGGAGACTCACCACTATTTTTTTTATATTATATATATCTATCACAGTCTTCCGCTTGCAATTTAACTGTCTCTGGAATATGAATGTTGTTTTGGCTTAATCTCACTTATGTTCAATGCACGAATACAGTCAACATTCAATCATCATTCATTTTGTTGCATAAGTGATGTTCTGGAACTCGGGAGTTGAGTTTATGCTCGACCCCCGATTTTTGGGATGTTACAGGAAATAACTAATCAGAAAAGGGAAAAACCGCTGGAAAGAAGAGAAAAGGAGGGATTTCTGACTTACAAGAAATCACCTGCTCTAGAGAATTGTAGAGAAAAAAAAAGGGAAGTGAAGAGCTATGGGTGCCCCCTCCCTCCTTAATCACCTGCTCTGAGGATTTCTGACTTATTGGAAATCACCTGCTCTGGGGAATTGCAAAGGAATAAGGGAAGTGAAGAGCTATGGACTCCCACCTTGAGCTCAACAATCACCAACTTAATATCCTCCCCATCAGTCCATTCACCTTCCTCGACCTCCCGACTTATCGCACTAGGGCCTCGACTCAAGTCCTAGTTCGATTTAGTGTTAGGGCTCGCCTGGCCAAAACAATTACTACTTATCCAGTCCACTACGTGGACTAGTAAGAAGGGGGGACTTACTGTTATGGAGAAAATACGTCGACCTACTATTGACAGGCCAAGTCGAACACTAACAGCAAGAGGTATGACCCAATGCTCCAACACTCACCTCTCGACCGAGTAGGAAGGAAGCTTCATCTCTTGGCTTCAGGCCGAGACCGACCTCAGCAGGATAGAGCCCAGCTAAGAAGATCGATCCCTCAGCATCGAGTCAAACTCTGCTGAGGAGCTCGGTCCCCTAGTATCGGGCCGAACCCAACCCCAACATTAGCCCAAGCTCGAACTAACCGACATCCAGTCGGCCCGCGATCCACACTAGAGATCATGAAAACTATCTCTAATATGGTCCACCTTGCCGAAGATTCAGAAGGATCCCTGCAACGCATAAACTCAGAATCCTGGTAGGATTCTGTCCCCTCCAAAATAAGGACGATCGCACCCTACACGATTGCCTCTTCCCACTTACACTTCTACACTCCACTAGATCCAGATTCCTGCCTTTGGCATCAGAGGGTCCCCAACATACGAGCCAGGGTCTTCTCTCTTTATTCTTTGTGCAGGTTCATGAGCCAAGGAGGGCTGACCAGATTTCTACTTCAGCAAACCTCATCCTCTAAATGTCGCTTGTTCCTATTTTTACATGTTGAGCGAGTAGCTGAATAGGTGACCGATCTCATCAGATCTCGGTCATACAGTATGTGTCTGCTTATCTTGGCACTTAGGGTTATAGTTGTTCGATTTGAATCGAGCCGCAATTTCAATTCTGATAGCCTACAAACGTAAAGCCAAAAACAAAATACCACACAACACTTTTTGGCACGCCCGGTGGGACCTCATCTCTAATTTACTGGTGCAATATTGTCTATTATGAATAGAATAAGTGCTCGAATTACTAGGATTGACCCCTCTAAGCCAATGCACCACCTCCAGTCAGGGACGTACCAGTTCTAGTGGCCCCTGAAGCATTGAATTTGAACAATAGACCAGCACGTGGTACTGGGGATTAGGGAGGAGCATCGACCTCTAAGATTGTTCTTCTATACATGATTTATGTCGTGCTTCGAGATGTACAGTTGAGCATTTAGCTTATATGGGAATATGGAAGGGCCCAATGAGAGTAATTTCGTATTCAAGTTAAAAATATTAATAAATAAATGGCCAGCCAGACTAAGGTCATGCATCAATTGATGGTTGCGATGACTAAGTGAACGCCATCGGTAATGTAATACAATGCCGAGGGAAGTTCTATCAACAATGCAGCTCCACTACCCTCCATGCAACCTCCGTAATGGAATCCACCATTGGTCCTGGTCGAATAAAGAAGAATTGTTCCTCTTCATATGAAGGCTAGGCGACTAGAGCAAGATGCTAGGAATTTCATACCTAAGAATCGGAATCAAGGATTGCCAAGAGGATTCAATCCCCAACAATTCCCCAAATTCTAGGATAATTGAAACCAATTTAACCCCGACCCACCGCCAATCTTAGAACCTCAGCAGATGAATCGTGACCAGATTTTGCAAATCATCCAAGAAGTTGTTGATCAAGTACTCAACATCAACAAAATCTCAGTGTATCATAAACCACACCTTGAATGGATAGATCAGCAACACCCCACTACTTGAAAAATGGAAAAAAACGGATGGATTTAGAGATGGTTTTGGACCGTCTCTAAAATTGCTTGGTTTAAAGACACTTTAAAGACGGCCGTAAACCGTCTCTAAAATTTTAGACGGCCCCTGACCGTCCTTAATATTGTCTTAAAAATTTGAACGTCCACAAATCATTTAAGACGATCGTTGACTGTTTATATGGGTTATCTGAGACGGTCATTGGCCGTCCGCATTAGAGACAGTCCTTGACCGTCTTATATGCAGTCATCTGAGACAGTCATTGGTCGTCTGCATTAGAGACAGTCATTGACTGTCTTTTACTTGCAATCTGAGACTGTCAAAGACCGTCTCTATTAGAGACGGTCCTTGGCCATCTTACAGCCCTGTTAAAGACTATCTCTATTAGAGACCGCAAAAGACCGTCTCTATTAGAGACGGTCTTAAACCGTCTTATAGCCTTGTCAAAGACCGTCTCTATTAGAGACTGTCAAAGACCCTATCAGAGACCATCCTCAACCATCTCTAATGCTTAGGTCAAAAATGAAAAAGCTTTAAAAAATTATGAACTTTGAAAAAAAAAAATAGTTGAGAAGCTTAGAAAAATAATTAACAATGTTTAAGAAAAATTTAAAATTTCAAAAAAAAAAACTGTAATTTTATAAAAATCTAGATTTTGAAAAAAAAAATAAGAACTTTGAATAATGTTGATAATTTTGAAAAAAAAAATTCGATAAAAATATGATATTTTGAAAAAGAAAATTTAAAAAATTAAACAAAATTGTGAAAAAACTGACAAATTGTAATATATATATATATATAAATATATATATATATATATATATATTAAAAAAAAAAAAAAAAGAAAAGAAAACTAGATTTTGTATTTTGACAAAAAAAATTTTGAAAAGTTATATAACAAAAGTGAGATTTAAAAAATGATATTTTGAAAAAGAAAATTTAAGAAATTAAACAAAATTGTGAAAATTTTGACAAATTGTAAAAATATATATTTTTTAAAAAAGAAAACTAGATTTTATATTTTGACAAGAAAAATTGAAAAGTTAGATAACAAAAGTGAGATTTTGATGATGTGTTGTATATCCTTGCCGGCCCTATGTTTCTCCAACCCATTTTTAAGTCGGGTATAAAAAATTGTGTAGATTTAAATCTTAAGAAGACCACACCACTGGAAAGAATGATAATATAATACCTCGCCATTAAAAATTATAAAAAGCCCATTGTAAGGTTTTGGTAATGTGTATTTGCAATCCAACTTGTTGATAATGTAAAGAAGATCTAGATGAAGGTAAACTACAAAGATCAAATTGATCTAAAACTTTTGTGGCCTTCAAAAGGTTTTTAATAGTTATTCATCATTGTTTTGATTAGTATGGCCCCCTGAGATTATTGAGTTCTAATGATTTGAAATCACATCCTAAAATATGAAAGAAAAATATATGGACGGTGTTGATATACATAAAATATATCAAGGTGGACCCTACACGATTAGAGTAACACCCATGAAGGAGCTACCTAAATAGTGAAATGGTACTATAAGGTCACCTCATAGGAACTTCTCATGAGGTTAATCTGTGTGCGCCCCACCATGATGTGTATAGAACATCAACACCATGCATTTGATGTACCCTTTTAAGTCCAAAAATCAGTTGTATACGAAACTCAGGTGGGCCGTAGCATCTAAAATTATGTGAAGATATCCCTAAAACATATAAAAGCATTTGGTGGGGCCCACATGAGTTTTGGATGTGTATGAAACTTAGTCCGACTCCTCATCCAAGTGGGACACACATAATGAATGGGCTGGATCTATGAACCACATCCAGGTGGGCCCAATAAATGATTATGAATGTTTTAATGGGAGGGTAACCCTCTCAACTATAGTATGTGGTGTGGCCCACCCAAGTCATGGATTGACTTTATTTTTAAGCGCGTAGCCCACCATGGAATGGTGCATCTGACTGACAAGGCAGATCCAAAGTTCAAGTCGACCACCATAGAAAAGAGTGGGATAGTGACACCCACTATTGAAACCATCTTAGGACCCGCCGCGATGTTTATTTGAGATCTAACCTGTTTATAAGTTAATATAGACATGGAATAAGGGAAAACATATATATTAGCTTAGTTGAAAACTACATAACATATTAACGATAGAAATTTTCTTTTTATTATTTCTTATTGTGACCTTTAATCTATATAATTTTTTAGCTCATCCACTGAAATTATATATCAGAATTGATGGGCGGTTTAGATCAAACACATATATTTCAATGGGCCCCATGAAGCCCCTTAAGGGGGGCCATACCATCTAAAATCATGTGAAGAAATGCCTAAAACATATAAAATCACTTGGTGGGGCCCACCTGAAATTTTGATGCATATGAAATTTGGTCTGACTCCTCATCCAAGTGGGACACGCATAATGGATATACAATATGTAAATCAAAGTAGGCCCAAGGTCAAGTCTGGCATCAGGTTGGTTGAGGTCAGGCTAAAGGAGCTGGGCAACAAAGAGCTCTGTTGGGGCCTGTATGACCTAATAAACAGATTGGATGTCAAATAAACAGTAAAGTGGGCCTTAGGAGGATTTTAATGATGGATATCCAATCACTATTGTTTTCATGTGGTGTGGTCCACCTGAGATTTATATACCTCTCATTTTTGGGCCCCACCATGATGTATGTTTTGTATCCACACCTTCCATCCATTTGGAGAGATCATTTTATGGCAATGTCCAAAGAACGAGTTAAATCCAAAGTTTCAATGGACCCAACACAGAAAACAGTGGGACAGTAATGCTAATGTGGTCCATTTAATAATTGTAAATTACTTATGCTTGGGATCACGATCTAAGATGATCTCTCCAAAGTGATGAACAGTGTAGATATGATAAATACATCATTGTGAAGCCCATTTAACTTTGATCTCCTTTAAACCGTTCGTGCAACTCGGAGCTTGAGGAGCGTCAGCGCTCTCTCTCCCTCTCAGAAACGGATTGGCTACTCCCCCTACCACCAGCCATCTGTGGGCCCCACCATGATGTATGTATATCATCCATTCCCTTCATCCATTTTTACTGATAATTTAGGGCTTGATCCAAAAAATTATAGGGATAGAAATCTCAGGTAGACCACATCACATGAAAACAATAGTGATTGGATATCCACCATTAAAATCCTCCTAAGGCACACTGTACTATTTATTTGACATCCAATCTGTTGATTAGGTCATACATGGCTAGATTACGGGAAAAAACAAAAATCAGCTTGATCTAAAACTTCTATGGCCCCCAAAATGTTTTTAATGGTCGACGCTCAATAGTGTTTTCTGATTGTGTGGTCCACCCAAGAATTATTCCAGGCTCATTTTTTGTGATCATACACAAAATGATGTTATGTAATGTATGGACAGCGTGAATGAAACAAATCGATCATGGTGGGGCCCATAGAGCGATACCAGGTCCAAAGTTCAAGTTAACGTTTTCAATCTACTGGTTTTTCATTGTGAGTCTTGCATGTTATGTAAAATGGTGTTAACTCATCCATAAAAATAGTGGCTAAGATATAAAGTTATCCAGACCATCGAAAAAATCAGTCTAGTTGTAAATAGTAAATATTTATAATTTTATTTTGTAAAACGATCTTAACCCTCTAGAAAATGGTCCCATGCATGTACGACTGTTAATAGAGTTGGTGTTATAAATAATGGTAAACTCACAATATACGGATTTGAAATTTTTATCTTCTTTAAAAGACGAAAACCATCAAACGCCCGCTTCTCTTTTCCTATTTTCCCTCTTTTCCTCATCTTCCATCGACGAGAAACCCTCTCTCTCTCTCTCTCTCTCTCTCTCTCTCTCTCTCTCTCTCTCTCTCTCTCTCTCTCTCTTGTGAAAAGCTCTTGTGATGCGTAGCACAACAACAATAATCAAGTAGAGAAGCTTCTTCAGGATCTAGCGGTGGAGGAGGATCATCAAATTCCTACATCGGCAATTGATTAGCTTGACATCCAAATGTGAAATCAAATACGAACGCTGCCCTCTACAACATCAACACCAATGAATCCAAAGATCGGTTTGCGGAGCAGTGCTCTCTCTCCCTCCCCATTTTTTCTCTAGATTGGGGTTTTTAGGTCCTGGAAGGGTTTTTGTGGGATTTTGGTATATAGGTTTTGATTTTTGTTGGATTTGGGGATATGGGTCTTGTTAAATCTGACGTGAGATTTGTTGGGTTTTTAGGAATTTGTTTTTTTCCTTTTCATTTTATATGGGTTTTGAGTGTATTTTTCGGTTTATTTACTTATTTATTTATTTATTTATATATATAATTTTATAACCAGGAAGTTTTTATTTATTTATAGAAGATTCAGAATGGTCGATGGAATGAAAATGTTGAATATTTTTTTTATGTTTTTTCTCTTAATTTTTAATTGGGTGGTGAATTGGAATAAAAATAAAACTTATTTTCCCATACGAGAATTGAAAAATGTTGCATTTGATGTATGTGGTTAAGGGCATATTTGGGTGTTTAAACAAACTGAATTGGAGCAATCGAATTCGGGCTTGAAACATTTTGATGCATAGACAACGGTTGTACTCCTAATCTCAATTTCTTAGGATTCAAGTTAGATTTGAAGTGAGCGTATTTTCAGCTTGGGGGGCTAGTTTCTCATTATGAATGGATTGGAGATGTCATTATCGGAAGGCCCTGCGTTCCGTTTCACCTACACTGAGGTATACTTTACTTTCCCATTTCATCCCTCCCTCGAATTGTATTACAACAGATTTCTCTAATGCATCTCTTCCTTTTCTTCTCCTTACTATCCTTACCAAATCTCCTGCATGCATTTCCATCAAAATGTTGGAACATTCATTCATCTTCTTTTTCTTTTTTCCTTTTCATTTGATCTTGAAAAAGAATCAGATTTCCTTAAAAAGATAATAAATAAAAACAGAAATTCAGGACTCACAATCCATTTTACGATGACGATCCATTCAGGACTCACAATCCCCACGTTCATTCGATTTTACAAATCATTTTATGATACTATCCAAAAAAATGATGCAAATCCAAAACTCAAGCAAGCCGTACGACAGAGGATCGAACGCCTATAGTGGTTCACATAAGTTTTAGATTTGACTAATTTTTATGTTTTCAGTTCATCGCAATAAGAATGACCATATTAACAGTATAGATGGCATATAAATATCAGTGGACTCGGGAAGGTTTCAATGGTAAGCATTTACTTACCAACTTTTTCCTGTTGTGTGGCCCACTTGAGTTTTGGATTTGTATGATTTTTATGCCCATGTACTAACATGATCTGGATAAATGGATTAGCGGGTAGATTCCCACAAACATCACGATGGGGCCCACCTTGCCCCTGTATCTGGAAGTTCCAATGAAAAGCTCTCTCTCTCTCTCTATATATATATATATATATATTGATTTTTTTTAAATGTTTTTATGTTATTTCTGGTTCTGGATATTATAATCTCATTGAATATGTTGGGTGTTTCTTAGAATTTCAGTACATGTAGGAAAAATCCTAATTTGTGTTTTCCTACATGTATATCATGGTGGGCCCCATCGACCCCTGTCGGGGCTGAGTTACACAATGCAATCCACACCATCGTGACATTCATGTATGGATGCGGATTAACTTGTCTGGGACTATTATTGTGATGGTTGTACCTTTTATTTTGATTTTTATAGGAGGGGAGCTTTTCATTGGAACTTCCTGCTATATATAGTGGATTCTTCAAACTTCTTGACCTGACTTGAATGAGGCATCAACAGTCATGCCAAGCCATGATTTTCCTTTCAAAGAAGCCACAGGTTCTCTCAATTATTCTGAAAAATTACAGCTGATCAAGCCAAATTTCAGTTTTCTAGTGTTAATGTTTCTTTCTCTTGGTTTTTTGTTGTTGGAATAGGAGCAAATTTGCATTCAATGGAAACTTTGGTCAATATTGATATTAAAGAACCTAGTTGGTGGGTATGGGTCACACATGACATGGTTCCTGGTAATATAGAAGAGTGTAGTGGAATTGATGACGAGAATTATGTGATTATTACCGAGGAGCCACTGGTTGATGGGGTTGCCAACTTCATGGCTAGGTGCATTCTTGCAAACCCAAAATCTAAGGTATGGGAATTCTATTTTCTTTTGTTTTATCTTTTATTTGTTTGAGTATCTATCATTAATTGGTTATCATTAAATTGCAGAGCTTAACACTAGAGGAACTGCGGAAAAGTAAGTCTACACATACATCTCTTCCTGTAATTGAGATGGATGGTAACATATGGTCCAACCATATGCAATTGAGACGTTCTCTTATTTTTATATATCCTAAAAAAAGACATATAAATAACATTATTATTCCAAGTTGTCATGAAAAAAGAAAATCCTAAAGTGCCACAAATATGGATCTAAATCTCTACCTTTCTTTGTTTTTCTTATGCTTATCTCTTTCTTATGTGATATATCCTATTAAAAATCCCTAAAGGCACGGATCTCCCAAAATAGAAGACTACTAATGACTTACACATGACTAATTGTAGCATATCATGTCAAAAAGCTTTTGTCACCAAGCATTTAGTCTAGGTAGTATAGATTATTTAATATAGGCTTGATGACCAAAGAGTAGTGGACTCCCTATAAAGAGGCACAAAGCACCTCTGAACAAATGCAAACTCTTAAATTTCATGCAGTTGTTGTTGCCTTGGCGCAAGCCGCTATAAAGGCTAGTGGTGAGCCTGAAAATGTATGTCAAGTGTCACAAGAAGGTATTTCAGTTGTAGCTAGCCATAAGTTTTCTTTAGGTCAAAGCAGTGGGATCTATGTTATTAACTGGCTATCTTCGGTTGAAGTCATTGATAGTTGGAACTATTATTATATGACTGCAACTAGTGACTATAATCAAATTATTAGCTGCATTATCATTTCAACCAAAGAAATTTTTTTTTTCATTGTTTTATTTGTCAGTTGACTCAAGATGAAAATTTCTAGTATTTTCAGTCTTTTGGCTACATGAATGGATTACCAACCTGCTTAGCTTTCATATTATAGTAATCATGTATAATTGGAGCCAACAACACTAATTTATAATTTAAACTATAGATATGCACATGTGTTTGTATTTGCAAGTTAGTAAATGTTGGTTCAGAATTGTATTCCAGTCAATTCTACATATTTAGACATTTAAACTCATTTTTTCAAATTAACCAACCTTAGTTTGGTGAGATCTAGTTAGGTTGTAACTATGTGTCAATGTTTGTACTTATCTTCTTCATTTTTCCTCTCTTGACATTCCCTTACTATGCTTTTTATCAAATTTGTAGGAATCTCCCAAGAACAGAGATTTCCTAGGTGCATTCTGGGACAAGGCAGCATGTAAAAGATTTCTGCATTCGAAGTCAAGTGCCTGAGTCAAAAGTAAATTCCTCCCTTTAACCAAGATAGACGATTATTTATGCATCCACTAATTAGGTAGGGTTATGCATATCTTTTTCTACATATTTCATTCTTAAAAGTGTGTTCATGTTGTGTTGGTGGCCATTAAGCCTAATCTTTGGCTGACCTTTGGGCATTTTGGTTGAAAACAAAGCAATGAAGACCTAATAGTAGAATAACCAATTGTTGAAGAGGACAAATAGTGGGGCATTTCTTGTATTCTTAGAGATGATATATATATATATATATATATATATATATATATATATATATATATATATATATATATATATTCTAACCAAAATTTTATTAGAAAGAATGAAACCCAGGGACTATACACCGGAAGATACATTTCCTTCAGGTACTTTGTTTTTTCTTGAAATTGTTCAAAGTAACCGTCAATGGTTATCAAACTGAAATAAATTTATTTTCTTACGAAAATAATGGCATTTTTTGGATGGCATTCTTAATAAATTTAATTCTCCTTTTTTCGCATGCCAAAATGATAATATTTCACATCTTTTTTCCTAATTTTTGCCTCATTTACCACTCTATGTAGTTGGATTGATCTGATTTCCTTTTTTTGATTTTTTTTTCTTCCTTTCTTGAAATTGATGAGATTTTTACCTTTTCATAGGGCTGATATGATTAAAACTCACACCTTTCTTGAATTTTTCCTATGGGAAAGGTCTTAAGTGTACCACCAAAGTCCTACAATACATAGAACTGGACACCTTGCTATGGCGGTTTTGTGAACTAAATGTTGTTGATGATTATGTCCTCCCACTTTATTTAAATATATATCTTAATCTTACTTTTTTGCTGGTATGTTCCTTTGTACTTGCAACCTTACTAGAATCTGTGACCTGTCTAGCAATGTTACAAAAACTCCTATATTCTGTTTCAACCAAATATGCTTTCTTGTCACACATGCCAACACACTTATTTGGATAAGATCTATCTTTTTTTCGTTGTTTTTTGTTTATCGTTTAATTACCATTGCCTTACTCCCTCTTATAGTTAACAGTTTACTGTTAGTGCAGTTTTAATTCATATGTACTACATTAAAAAACTTTCTTAATATTTTACACTTGAATGATCTAATACTTACAAATGGGTTTGCTAGAGCTGCAAAAACTTTCTCCACAAGCTTCATCCTTTTCTAAGTTATTTTCATTTTGCACATTACAACCTAATTTCATAATGTTCTTTACTTCAAATCTAGCTTCTAATCATAGGGTAGATTTGAAATACCTCAGGAATCTGCAGCTGACAGAAATATTTTACATGAAATTCTGATTCAATAATCTACTTTCCATTATTTTGTACATTCCAAATTGTACCAGTGAAAATTTGATTGTGATGCAACTGTTAAGGACACTCAAAGAGATGGAGGAGAGTACATCATCACTCCTTGCCTTGAGAGTACAAACCCTATGAAATCCACATACAAACCCTCATGCATGAAATCCACCAGTGCATATGGTCAATAACTATTTCTTTCTTTTTTTCTTTTTATGAAAGACAATTCAAGAAGTTAATATATATAGTGACAAAGGCATGACTATTTGTGGCTGATTAGCATGCCAGATTCCCAGGATTAACTGATTCTTTCATTCATGATGATGAAACCAATATATTTTAGTGTTAGATGCAAATTATATATGACATGGCAAGTTGAAATGTTGCATGCATAAGATAGGTGGCATGAGGATCTGAACGAGCATACCAGATGAAAAAGGACCGAATCACCTGCAACAAGCCGCCATCCAGTTACAAGATGACGTTGCTTGGGCTGACCTGCATTAGAAATGGAATTAACAAATGGTGGGCTAGTTACAAATTTCAATTCCTAGAGTTGCTCTCTTATATATAGCATAGATGTATATTATGCCTGAAATAGTCCATTAAAGACATTAAAGAGTAGAACAAAGATATTAGCTGAAGAAGCCAACAAATAAATCCATAGTAACAAATCCTTCTTTCAAATTTGAGGCTTTGCTCTGTTCTGTTTCTTCAAGTTTGCTATTTTCTAATGACTACAGACCGTCAACATCAAAGTAGCACATGAGTGACATCTATGCTAATCTTCAAGTGGGCCGCTATGGGTATCTTTGTCGATCGTGTATTATCAAGATAGTCTGATTATGAACCATTAACATATGCATATGTGCGTGGCCCACCGAAGAACTAGGCCAACCTGAATAGTTGCACTCGTGATTAGGCAATTGCATTGCTCTATCATTCATGGCTTATTTTTCATCTTCTTTTGTGGGGTTAAATCTTTTCATATATTTTATTGGCCAGTGATTGGGGCTTGACAATGAAGAAAAGTGGCAGTGAAACCGCACCCAAAAAGCCTCAAATTGGAACACCGTCGCCATTATCGCACCCAAAATCCGTCTTTCAAATATGTATGTCCTTTTGAACCTTCCCTAATTACACATGTGGCTGAACCATCTCTGGATGTTACACATAATTTGTCATCCATTAGTTTCTGTAAATGAAAATAAGAGGATTGATCTTAACAGTATGGTCATCATGCACATAGAAAGAAAATGCTTGCAATGAATGCTTATGAGTACTTGGTAATTTTGGAGTCCTTGGTAAGGGTTCAGGCTGAAAGTACGAGTGCTGGAGCCGACGCTTTCAGAGTCCGAACTAATTCTTTTGAAAAATAGAAAAATGGGAATATTAGTAAATATGGATTTTCTTGTTAAGAAGAAAATCGAAGATGAATTGAAAAAACATAAAAGAGATTTTTTTTTCTTCTTTTTTGCTTCAAGAGAGAGACAGAGAGGTGAAAGTGGGGAAACATCGGTAGCTTAATTAAAAAGAACTACTTAGTGGCTTGATCCCAATCTGACTTTTTGGGTATGTAGGCAATCGTTCGTAATGTACTAGAATATCGGTGCAGCCACAAATCCTTTTTCTCCTTTGAATTGTAACAGACTGTATCGGTTGCATTTTTCTCTGTCATACAGGTTGTGGCTATCAAAGATGTAATATCACCTCCTTATAGGGAAACATTTAATGATGTGTACAAGTAAATTCATTTTTTCTTATTCCTTATATTATTTCCTAGTTATATTTGTGTTGGTTTCAGACTACAGGTAGCGATAGAAATTGTTGGTCGATTGTAGCTTGTAGACAAAGGGATGAGTAACCAACAATACAAATATGGGAGGCCTTACCCAAGTATCCAGATGCTTTTAGATATATTTATGTTATTTTTAAATGTATTAGCTCAAAATTAATGGAGCAAACCTGGATGTGCGTCGGAGCTATCTGGATGTTGAACGGGGGTCCCTGAAAGGTGGGAACCGCTGTTATGACCATGATGAAACTGTTCATTTTCTATGGACAGCATTGGAGTGGCCTAGCCATTTGGATAGGCCATTTATGTATTTGCTCAAAATTAATGAAGCAGACCCGGATGTGCGTCGGAGCTATCCGGATGAGTGAGGGTCCCTAGAAGGTGGGAACCGCTGTTATGACCATGATGAAGCTATTCATTTCCTATGGACAGTATTGGCCATGTATATGTATTTACTCAAAATTGATGGAGCAGACCCAGATGTGTGTCAGAGCTATCCGGATGCTGAGCGGGGGTCCCTGGAAGGTGGGAACCGCTGTTATGACTATGATGAAGCTGTCCATTTCCTATGGACAACATTGGAAGGGCCTGGCTAATTAGAGTAGGCTGTGTTTATATCTGTATTTGCAGAGACCACACCCTTAACCTATAACCTAAACCTATTCTCAAATCGCAAAACGTATAACTACAACCTAAACCTATAACATAAACTCAATTCCCTAAACTTTAACCTACAACCTAACCTAAACTTATACTTATAACTTAAACCTATTCTTAAATCCCAAAACCTATAACCTAAACCTTAACCTAAACCTATAACCTATAACCTAAACTCAATTCCCTAAACCTTAACCTATAACCTAACCTAAACCTATACTTATAATCTAAACCTATTCTTGAATCCCAAAACCTATAACTATAACCTAAACCTTAACCAAAAACCTATAACCTTAACCTAAACCTAAACTTATAACCTTAACCTTAACCTAAACCTATAACCTAAACCTGTTCTCAAATCCCTAAACCTAAACCTACACCTAATCCTAATCTCAAATCCTATAACCTAAACCTATAACCTAAACCCGATTTCCTAAACCTAAACCTTAACCTATTCTTAATTCCCTAAACCTATAGCTTATAACCTTAACCTAAACCTAAACCTTAACCTAAACCTATAACCTTAACCTAAACAAAAACCTATGACCTAAAACCTAAACTTATAACCTATAACATAAACTTATAACCTAAACCTAAAACCTAAACCTTAACCTATAACCTAAAACCTAAACCTAAACCTAAAACCTAAATGTATTCTCAAATCCCTAAACCTAAACCTACACCTAATCCTAATCTCAACTCCCTAACCTAGACCTAAACCTAAACTTGAAAACCCAATACTAAACCCAATCCGAACCCGAACCCGATTCTCAAACCTAAACCTTAACCTATTCTCAATTCCCTAAACCTATAGCTTATAACCTAAACCTAAAACCTAAACCTAAACCTAAACCTATAACCTTAACCTAAACCAAACCCCATGACCAAAACCTTAACCTATAGCCTATAACCTAAACTTATAACCTATAACCTAACCTAAACCTAAAACCTAAACCTTAACCTATAACCTATAACCTATAACCTAAACCTAAACCTAAAACCTAAATGTATTCTCAAATCCCTAAACCTAAACCTACACCTAATCCTAATCTCAACTCCCTAACCTAAACTTGAAAATCCAAACCTAAACCCGATCCCAAACCCGAACACGATTTCCTAAACCTAAACCTTAACCTATTCTCAATTCCCTAAGCCTATAGCTTATAACCTAAACCTAAACCTATAACCTATAACCTAAACCTAAACCTAAAACCTAAATGTATTCTCAAATCCCTAAACCTAAACCTACACCTAATCTTAATCTCAACTCCCAAACCTAAACCTAAACTTGAAAACCCAAACCTAAACCCGATCCCGAACCTGAACTCGATTTACTAAACCTAAACCTTAACCTATTCTCAATTCCCTAAACCTATAGCTTATAACCTAAACCTATAACCTTAACCTAAATCAAAACCTATGACCTAAAACCTTAACCTATAACCTATAACCTAAACTTATAACCTATAATCTAACCTTAACCTAAACCTTAACCTATAACCTATAACCTAAACCTAAACCTAAACCTAAAATCTAAATGTATTCTCAAATCCCTAAACCTACCTACACCTAATCCTAATCTCAACTCCCTAACCTAAACCTAAACCTAAACTTGTAAACCCAAACCTAAACCCGATCCCGAACCCGAACCCGATTTCCTAAACCTAAACCTTAACCTATTCTCAATTCCCTAAACCTTAACCTATAACTTAACCTAAACCTAAACTTATAACCTGCACTTATAACCTAAACCTAGGCCTAAAACCTAAACCTAAACCTAAAACCGAAATGTATTCTCAAATCCTTAAACCTAAACCTACACCTAATCCTAATCTCAACTCCCTAACCTAAACTTAAAACCTAAACTTGAAAACCCAAACCTAAACTCAATCCAGAACCCGAACCCGAACCCGATTTCCTAAACCTAAACCTTAACCTTAACCTTAACCTATTCTCAATTCCCTAAAGCTATAACCTATATACTTTAACCTATAACCTAAACTTATAACTTATTACCTAACCTAAACCTAAACCTAAAACCTAAACCTAAACCTAAACCTAAACCTATAACCTAAAACCTAAACCTAAACCTTAAACTTAAATGTATTCTCAAATCCCTAAACCTAGACCTACACCTAAACCTAAACCTAAACTTGAAAACCCAAACCTAAACCCGATCCCGAACCCGAACCCGATTGCTGTAATAATGTAGCCCAATCACATGGCAACAAACAAGAATGTATCCCTTTTAACACATGCCTCTTTTTACAAAGCTTTAATTTTTTTTGTTGTTTTTATTAACTTGAATTGAAACACTTTTTTGCATTATTTGCTTGCATTAGTTTTATTTTAATGATCAGTTTTATTTTGAAAAAGTGCCCAGTTTTTTGGAAGAAGTTTCTGCAATTCTTCATGATTCTGAATTATAATGTTTTGTTGGTTGAATATTTTTTTATTAGATGAAAGACACAAAAAGAAAATTGTTGCTGATTTTTTTCCTTTTTTTATTTATGATGTTAAACTTATATGTATTATGCATTGATGAATGTAATGTGGATAAGATTGTTCATGTTTGGATTAATGTAGTTTATGTTTGGATGGATTTACGTAGTTTGGGTTTAGATGGATGTGAACGTGAATATGATGAAATATATTATATAACAGGTGTATATTAGGAAGAATATGATGAAATATATTGTAACAGGTCTATATTGACTGTCTCAAATTTGAAAATGTCCTTGTAAGGGGCATAAGAGATGGTACATATCAGTCTTTTTTAAGGACGGTCCATGACCGTCCTTTTAAAGGAGGGTCTATGACCGTCCTTTAAAGGCTCGTAAGAGACGGTTCATAGCAGTCCTTTTTAAGGACGGTCCATGGCCGTCCTTTGAAGGCTCATAAGAGACGGTCTATGACAGTCCTTTTTAAGGACGGTTTATGTCCATGGCCGTCCTTTGAAGGCTCATGAGCGACGGTCCATGACCATCCTTTTTAAGGACAGTCCATGGCCGTCCTTTGAAGGCTCATAAGAGACGGTCCGTGGCAGTCCTTTTTAAGGATGGTCCATGATTGTCCTTTTAAAGGACGGTCCATGGCCGTCCTTTTTTCATCAATAAGAATGACGGTTTTCAATTGTCTTTAAGTAATACAACACATCAAAATATGACGACCCATGCGACGGTCCATGATCATCTTTTTTGGTCATTTGAGACAGTTTTGGAACTTTTTTTTTTGCTGTTTTGGCGTAGTGTCCATTGCCAATGAACTATCGACTAGATTTTGCCTTATTTTAAGGCGAACCTGGTCAGTCGACCATCTAACACATTAGCTGATTTACAATGCAATGTGGATAATTGACCAATAATGATTATCACAAATTGAAGCTATTTGGTTATTCACTAACGGCAGTGACCTTCACTTGTATTCGAACCTATTGCCAGATTCAATGCACACTTGGCAAGAAATGGAAGAAAAGTTCCACACTCAATTTTTCTTCAAGAACAGAAAATAATCAAGGTTGATCCCGACCGCTTTCGGCAGTTTTCTGGAGAGGTGTGTGAGATTTATATTACACAGTTTAAGCGGGCTTGAGTATATCACATGGTTTAAGTGAGCTTGAATAAAGCTAAATTTGTGCAACTTGCACAAGATGGGCTTGAGTATAAACTTTATGAGAAGTTCATACGCATGGAGTTCACAGACTTATATGAGCTAACAAAGGTCTCTTGGTATGAGGAACTCCTGCAAAAAGGAACCAGGCAAAAGAACTTGTCATAAGGGACGTATTAACATGACCTGAATTACAATGTTGTAATTGCCGAAGTGGTGTCTAAGAAGCCACTTGTGTGTTCGGTATTGGTCAAAGTGGAATCGATCGCATCGACCACGTAGAAAGATCAAAAGATACATCATGGTTGATCTTGGCCGCTTTCGACAGTTTTCCGAAGAGATGTGTGAGATTTATACCACACGGTTTAAGCGAGCTTGAGTATATCACATGGTTTAAGTGAGCTTGACTAAAGCTAAATTTGTACAACTTGCACAAGATAGGCTTGAGTATAAACTTCATAAGAAGTTCAAACGCATGGAGTTCACAGTCTTATATGAGCTAACAAAGGTCTCTTGGTATGAGGAACTCCTGAAAAAGGAACCAAACAAAAGAACTTGTCATTAAGGACATATTAACATGACCTGAATTATGAGGTTGCAATTACCGAAGTGGTGGCTAAGAAGCCATTGGTGTGTTTAGCATTGGCCAAAGTGGAATCGATCGCATTGACCACGTAGAAAGATCAAAAGATACACACTTTTGGCATCACAAGATCTGAGAAAATATTTGACATTCTTTTGCTTGGAAAATTTATCAAAATTCCTATGAATAATAAGATACCCTTGGCCGACGAATTACAAAAGACCAAATACTACAAATGGCATAGGACTCGGTTTCATTCAACTAATAAATGCGGTGTTCAAAAACATTATTCAGAATCACATCAACTCCTGATTGCTGAAATTTACTGAAAAAGGTGAGTAAGCCATGCTAATCGATGCAAACCCATTCTCTTCCACTCCCGAGGTTAATATGGTTATTGTTAATTTAAGAAATCATCCGCATTTCAGCCAGAGTAATCAAGGAGAGTATTAGGACGGCCGGTATGAGGGCGGGCGATATTGGCCCTCTCACAATCAAAATAATATACAAACTCGACTAGACTAACCACATGGACAACCTCAATCATGCGGCTAGGGACGCGGTACCAAGAGCATACGTTGAAAAGTACAGGGAGACCAGTTTCTTTCCATATATAGATTCAATTCTTATGCCACGCTCTGTATGTGTGTACGATGATCTGGTGTGGCCTTCTTCATGGGACCTATGATATTTTAGAACGGCTCAAAAATCAGCAACAAATAGACCTTCAGCGAGCATTGTGAACCGCCGATGGATCATCTCCTATTTTCCTGACAAAAGGCCGTCTGTAGGGCCAGCGCACTGATCAGGCCATTAATACTGTCCAATTGATCGAACAAGGCATCCATGTGTCATATCCAGGTTGTTCATCAAACGAGTCCCACCACAAAATTCATCCTAGCACAAAAGTCAGGCTCCATCCACTATTTTGGTACGCGTGTTTGCTTTTTTTTTTTTTTTTTTTTTTAAGGATGACCGATGGCCCATATTCGAAGTATGGGAGAGGCCAACCTGCTCGGTGGACTAGACTGATTTCCGGCATATGACACATTCCCCATGGAGCACGCCTGATGAACCGTCTGGATCTCACATGCATGGGCCATACAACCAATAGATGTGATCACATGATCAGACATGTAGCCACGTTCACGGAGATAATTGCTTACTAATAGGAGTTAGTTCATGATCAGACATGTAGCCACATTTTTTCTTCCCAAATTTTAAATTACATGACAGCTTCGAAAATCTTCGCAGCCTAACGAATGACGGCGACGATATAAAATGGCCCACCAAACGGGTTTCTCATTCATGTAGAAATGCTAACGCACCCGCGTGCGTAGAAATTGAAGAGGTTCGTCTCAGCTCACGTTGCAAGATGGCAAGCGTGTGCTGGATCCAAGACACGTACAAGCTGGGACTCAAAGTTAACATCCTCTTTTCTCAAATGAAATCCGGTCCACCCAGCTGGTAAGACATAAGTGTGCTGAATATATGCTGTAGCATGATTTGCTTGTTTTACCGTCCATTTTCCTTAACAAGAGTGTGTATTGGAGTTAGAGCTCGAGTATGACACGGCTGAGAACAAGCTAATGCATATCTGACTACGCTTTTCCAGTATATATCCTTGTAGCTTCCTATATCTCGTGATTTTTATTCTATACTTCCGTTTGCATGTGCATACTTCACGGACAATAACATATTCTTTGAACTTTAGTTGGAATAAAGCTTGGCAAACAAATCTAGTCTGACTATCTCTAATGGACAAAAAGAAATGAAAAAAAGAAAAAGATAACATGATGGGTAAGCCGGTGTGAAAAGTCATGGAAGGAAGAAAAATAGATACATCAAATATGAAGTCTGGGCTGGTAAAGACCTATTAGCTTTCCAATTCATAAACCTAGTAACCCATGTTGGACATGGGGGTAGCTAATGAAAATGCAACGATATGCTGTAAGTCTCTATGCGGAATTGAGCGGACCGTGATGTGCATCGGATATGAAAATCTGAAGAACTATAGGGCGTACCTTGTTGTGTCGCCATTGTTGTGAAATCAGATTGCCAAGATCTTCCTCTCCTTACACCCTCTAGAGAATTTATGATGGGGCTATAACTTCTGTCGATGATGTTGGATTGGGGACCCAACCCTGTTAATATAGGTTAGAAGGGTGAGGAATTTGAAATCCATCAAAACTCTTCTCCTCAAGGCTCCACTTGAATTGGTAACCCAATTTTACTGAAACACTATGTGCGTATCACAGTTGTAGCACTCCACCCCTTACACAAATTTCAGAATGTATCACAACTTAGTGGGGCCCACTAGTACACCCGATCATACTATTCAACCTTTAGGCAAATCTAGACCGTTCATCTATAAGGCCCACCTTATAGGATTCTTACATATGCTCCTCCATCAGACTTAAGTTTATGGTCTATATCACATCCACAACATAGCGGCCAAAAACACGCTAATAATTGTAAGTTGGTTAGACTTTAAATAGGATCTTACGAGAATTTGTATTTTGAAAAATGGGGTTGGAAGCAAGTCGATTAGTAGAGCAGCGGGTTGGACACACTCTCTCCCAATAGATAAGGGCAAATTTGTTTAGATCCTTCCACTACCCCATTTTATCGGGGTGTAAAAAATACAACTACATTCATGAAAATTCCCTTTTTGATAAAGAGGCTACGGTTCATTGCTAAAGATTTCTTAAACAATTATCTGAACAAATGGTAGGTGGCAAGCGCAGGATCGGGGGTGGTGGTGGGACCCACATCAATTCCTCTACATTATGCTCTAGGTGGGCACATGATCTTCTACTTCAATCTCGTGGAGAATCCACGTGATAGGTGTTGATGACAAAATTTGGATCACCCCCCACTCGGCAAGGTGAACCTCCAAGGAACCCTAAACCTGCACAAAGAGTGAGCAAAGGAAACCCTGACTAAACCGGGGACCCTCCGATGCTTAAGTTAGGTTAAGGGAATCTAGGTCTAAGTTGATAGTGAGAGAGGGTGTCAGATCTTGCGTATATGTAGCAATGGGGTCTTATTGTATTTATACCTGACTGTCGGACGGTCGGGGTCCGTCAATCAGGCACGATTCACTCAATCAATGCGATTTTCAGATCATGGGGATATTGTGCACAATTTAAGGACCGTGTGGGATATTATGCACATCATGCATATCTGCGAGCGAAGTAACTGGCCACGTCCGCTTATAGTAGTTTCTAAGCTTAGCTCATGGAACGCCCACTTCGGGATCTGGCCTCGGCTCGGTCCTTTTGGCAGATGAAGCCTCAATCAGAGTGATTACGAGCCTTTGTCGAACAGTGGCCGCATTTACAGTCCGAGCCGAGCTGGTGGACTTAGCCTCTCGCCAGTTGTGTGTTCCAAAAGACTTCTTCCATGAGGTCCAAGGCGAAGCGTCGGGCCTACTTTATCGGATCGAGTTTTCCCCTAGTCATTAGTCTCAGGGCCAAGGCACCTCGACGACTCATTGGTGAATCCTTCAGTTGTGGGCATCGCATGGAGTAGTTTTCTGCTCGATGACGTCAGCCTTCGGAATTATAAGGGGCTCGGATTTTCCTATAATAGAAGCTCTCTACTCTTCGAAGTCAGCTAAGGACTCAGAGAGTTTCGAAGAGTAAGCATACGGAAGATGAATTGCCTCATCTGCCGACTCTTCTACGCACACTGATGCTATCACGTTTTTGGAATTTTGAAATGTCGCGCCCTCATGGTTTCCCGTCCACGGGCCATCGTTCAGCAAACACATGGCGACAGTTAAGATTTCTAATCGTCGTCCACCTATGACCTGTTGCAATGTTTTTGAAATTTTGAAACGTTGCGCCCTCATGGTTTCCAGCCCACGGGCCATCGTTCGGTGGACACATGGCGACGGTTAAGATTTCGAATCATCGTCCACCTATGACCTGTTGCCACGTATACCCTGAGTAGTTTTTTTATAGTCGATTGTTATTCGTCGAACTGATTTGTTAATAGGTCGATTTACTTTATGGCATGACCGAGCTGACCCTTTGACGTGTCAGCTCCTTCCAATGCCGTCTCGTAAAGTTTTTGAAGCCCTTATAGCCTGTTTGTTGAGTCCAAACCCGTAAAGAGTTGGTTCGTCCCACGATTGGCGAGGAATCTCCCCTTCATCCTTTAGTTCGCGAGCCGACTCCTATGTTTGGGGGGTCGATTCATATTTTGGCTTTTTCCCTGACTTAGAGGGGATGTCATGTAGAATTTTCATGGGATATGCACTAACCCCTTCTTTAAGGGATTAGTTCATTGAGTCCGCCCCTGCATATGAGAGGCAATTTTTCCTTAGTAGACAATTCGTTTGTGTAGATAAGAAGAAATGAACTTTATTAAGAGCCTTAAAGGCTTGTTGCTTGGAGGCATACATTTATTAGGAGCCTTAAAAGCATGTCACTCTGAGGCACACATTTATTAGGAGCCTTAAAGGCCCGATGTCATGGATAGTAAACTTTCAGATGTTCGGCATTCTAGGGGTGGGGGAGCTGGTGACCCTCGAGGTCTTCTAAGTGCTAGGAGCCCGGTTTGGTTGACCGGACAACCCGGTAAGGCCCTTCCCAGTTAGGCACAAGTGTTCTAACCCTCGGCTCAGCGATGTTCTGGAATACCCAGCGAAGGACCAAGTCCCCTAGACGAAAACGTCTAGTCTTGACTTTTGAATTGTAGAATAGCGCAACTTGTTGATGCCGATCCGTGACTCGGAGCCTTGAGATATCTCTGACTTCTTTGAGTAAATCCAGGTTGGCCGTGATCTACTCGAAATTATAGTTTTCTTGGTAACTCTCAACCCGATCTGTAGGGAGACCGATTTTAACTGGCACCACACCTTCGAACCATAGGAGAGTGAGAATGGAGTTTCTCCAGTTGAGGACTGACCCGTGGTCCTATAGGCCAAGAGAATGAACAGAAGTTCCTCAGCCCAGCTGCCTTTTGCTTTCTTTAAATTCATCTTGAGATGGTGCTTGATAACTTTATTGACTGCCTCCACTTGTCCGTTGGACTGGAGATGTCGAGGAGAAGAATATGTATTTGTGATGCCAAGTCCTTGACACATGCTTCGGAATTTATCGTTATCGAACTGCCGGCTATTGTCTGACACAATGGTGCGCGGAATCCCAAATCAGCAGATGATGTTTTCCTAAACAAAGTCGAACACCCTCTGTTCTGTGATTTTGGCAACAGGCTCGGCCTCGGCCAACTTGGTGAAGTAGTCGACCGCAACGATGGTAAACTTGAATTGCCCTTTTCCTGTAAACAAAGGGCCGATGATGTCGATTCCCCACTGAGCGAACGGCCAAGGGCCACTCATGGGATTCATTTCTTCTGCGGGTTTCCTCGGCACGGCCGTGAAACATTGGCATTCATTACATTTTCGAATGTAGTCTTTAGAATCCTCCCTAATAGTCGGTCAGAAATATCCTTGTCGGAGTATCTTCAGGGCCAAGGCTCGGCCGCCAGAATGGTTTCCACAAATTCCCTCATGAATCTCCCGAATCACATATTCTGTCTCATCGAGTTGGAGACACCTGAGGTAGGGCTGAGAATGCCCTTTTTTGTATAGGACACCATCCAGGATGGTGTATCGAGCTGCTCGGACTCTCAGTCATCTGGCTTCCAACCATTCCGAGAGGATCTCACCGGACGTGAGGTAGTCAAAGATCTGGTCCATCCAGCTCGGATTAGCATGCACTATATTGACTTCCTTCTTCTTGTTGAGGGTCAAATATTGCATATTAGACCCCATGTATTACCTGGATTTACGGGCATAATAACTGTTTCACGGCTGTTTTAATCACATTTGTAATACAGGGGGTAATTACAAGCAGGGACTGAATAATGGTCTTTGAAAGGATGGATTTGACGCTCTGAAGTCACGAGCAAGGGAACGACCCCAGGAAACCAAGATCAACGCCAGAGATCTAAGAAAACCGAGAAACTGAGGTTCAAGTGTCCTGAAAGCCGTCCAAGATTTAAGATCACAGGGTTCTAACCATCCGTTTAGCTCGAAACTTCATACAGAATTTGAAGACCATATATTAACCGTACATGTCGAAATTTGGCCGTTGGATCCTTGTGAAAGCAGTCTAACGGATAGATCAGCCCATAAATTAGTGATTTGGGGCCCGCCTGCCATCTGGATATGCCTAAATTTTCTACTCAACGTCTGAAGTAAGGTGACAAAGCGAATGACAGGAGCGGATTCTGTATATACATCATAGTTGACCCCACATGCACTTGAGTGTGCATAGTGTGTACATGCACTGGACGTGCACCAGATGGTCAACCCGGTCAAAGACGGGCTGACCCGTCTTTCTTCTTGCTCCAAAACAGCGAACGCACCAGCGTCCGCTGTTTTTATGTAGTGGGCCCCACCCATCACTCGCATCAGAGATCTGGACCGTTCATTCGTCCCTTGGGGTAGCTACAACCCTCGCCTAGGTGAACTTTTGGTCCTATGTGCGCGCACATTTGTAAATCGCGATCAAACACAGGATGGACGGCGGAAGAATAACATCGCTGAACAGCACTAAAATTCGACCAAAACTGCCCCTTCTTACTGGTTTTTCGCCAAGAATTCAATGGACGGTGAGGATTTCCCAACCAATGTTAATCATGGGCCCCCCTTGGCGACATAGCGGAAGAGATCCGCTTCCTCTCTGTTTCAAGAAGAACGAAGCTGGTGATCTCTGTGGACCACCATCATCACACGTATTGATGATCAGAACCGTCCATCATGCAGAGGGTCTCGATCTAGTCAAACCCATGTTGATCTTGTGCATTCATTCACGCACACGTGCAAGCTACAGTAACCACAAATATGCTATCCTACAACGTCCGAAATGGTTGCAACGTGATTTCTTCGTTAGGCCGCATCAATGGACAACCAAAATTGTCCATCTCTGGTTGAAATGCCCAGGGGAAGATAATGAATGGTTTGGATTTCTCAAAAGAAGTCGTTCGTGGACCCCATAGCGCCGCAGTGCGATCAGCGCACGACCCCTGCTACACGCCCGCGAAACCCGGCCGTGGTGGGCCACTATGTGATCGAAGGGAATAACGGTTAGAAGATCTGATCCGTTCAGTGTGTAGACCGTCGAAAACCGTCCGTAGGGACGTTTCCTTTCTATGAAAACTGGACCCAATGAAGAGCAGTGGCGTCGTTTTTCTGGCTGCAGTACGTTCGTTGCGTGCGTGTAAGCAAATGAGTACGCACTCCACCCTCAGTCTCTTGCGTAAAAGAGGAGTCAGTTCTCCAACTCCAGCACTGACTCCACTCCGTTCGGTTGCCTATAAAAAGAGAAGAGGAGAAAGAGAGAGGAGGATCTAGGAGAGGACGTGAACAGACAGAGAGAGGAAGAGCTTAGGGAATTCTATTTTTATTTTTATTTCTTTTCTTTTTCTCTTCTTTTATGATCATCTGGAGTTTAGTTCATCCATGTTAGGCTAAACCCCTTAACTAGGGCTCAGGGGTGAAGCTTGTAGCAAGATGGGAGTTGTTTTATGCTTTTGATTTGACCTTGAATTATGAACTTGCTTTATTCTAGTCCTTTATATGGAATGCTTTTAGTTTTCAATGGTTTGTTGTGACTGAAATTACAATAGATCTGCGGTGGCTTTGAGTATTTCTTTTCCTTTTGATGTTATGACGTCAGGAAGCCCTGTTATTTACCATCGTCTCCTGGGCATGTTTGGATGTCGGTACCCTTCCTAACCTTCATGACATATTGATTGGTTGGTAATTAGTTTAATTCTATTGTTTGCTTTGTCTCATGGGCATGGTTTGGTGATGGAATCCATTCTAATTCATATACCTTTCATCTTTTCAAAACTACATCAAAGGAAGTTCAGTTGATTTTCATGAATCAAGCGTAGTTCTCCCCGATCTCTACAAGTGGATCCTCTGAATCCCTAGTTTTCCACTTCTGAATTCTCTTAAATTTTAGTTTAATTATTTCACCATTATTCTTCAAATCATAAATTAGTTTAGATTTCATCTTAGCCTAGTTCTAGTTCTAGTAAATTTCAGATAACATACAGGTTTCAGTCCCTGTGGATTCGACCTCGGTCTTACCGAGTTATTACTACATCACAACCCTATACTTGGGGAGTGAACAAGTTTTTGGCGCCATTGCCGGGGACTGACGGCTACGATTTTCTGAAATTAATTGGATTTAGAGTTAGTCTAAGATTAGGATTTTACTAATTTTAATTTTGTTTTCTATTTGATTCATAGGACTAACTTATTTCCTATTCTGTAGGTTGTTAAGATAGAACTTCTAATTTGGTAAACTCTTCCTAATTTTCTAGATTTTCTAACTCTTTAGATTTGATTTGCTTTAGAAACTAACTTATTTTATTTTGTTTTGTAGGTCTTTAGCTTAGGGACGCCAATTTGGTAACTTCCTTCCAAACCTCTCTTTCTTTCTAGATTTTCATTTTTTTTTTTTTAGGTTTAGAATTTGACTGAGGGCTGCGAGTGTTTCATGCCCAAGTGGGCCCGTGACGACACTCGACGTCTCTTGACTGAAGGAGGGTTAGTTGAGGGGTTGACTGTCCATCGCAGGATTAGACACCGCTCGAATTTTCCTGAGTTAATTGAGGTTATGGCTGAAAATCAACCTCAAGCACCACCTCAACAGATGGATGAGGAAGTACATGATGAGAATGAGGTGCTTCAAGCACCCCCGCCTCGTACCTTACGAGATTATTTACAACCGGCGGGGGTGAGCACGCCCTCATGCATGATTTTTCTTGAAAACATAGGACATATGGACATCAAGCCAGGAGTTATCCAACTCCTTCCTAAATTCCATGGGCTTGAATCAGAAAGTCCATACTTACATTTGAAAGAGTTCGATGAGATCATAGCCACCTTATACTTTCCCAATGTGTCAGAGGATACAATCAGGCTGAAACTCTTTCCTTTTTCCTTGAAAGAGAAGGCTAAGACGTGGTTACATTCACTGCGTCCTAGATCCATTGGCACATGGAATGATTTGCAGAGGGAATTCATAAAGAAATTTTTCCCACATCATAAAACGATTACCCTCAGAAAAGTAATCATGAACTTTGCCCAAAAGGAAGATGAAACATTCTACCAATGTTAGGAAAGGTTTAAGGATCTTGTCAGTTCATGCCCACAACACGGTTTTGAAATGTGGCGCATTACAAATTTTTTTTATGATGGACTGACATCCTCCATGCACCAACTGGTCGAGACAATGTGTAATAGAGAATTCATGAATAAAAAGGTCGATGAGGTATGGGATTACCTCGATAGACTTGCCGAGAATGCACAATCATGGGACCATTACCCAAAATCAAACACCACGCCTAGGCCAACTCAATCTAAGGAGAAAGGTGGAGTATATCTCCTGAAAGAAGAGGACGATGTAAATTTTAAAGTGACTAATCTCATGCGAAGAGTCGAGGCCATGGAAGGAAAGAAGAAGAAGGTTAATGAAATTGTTTGCGGCATCTGTGATTGCAACATTCACACAACTGAAAATTGTCCTACTATATCTGCCTTTCGAGGAGTGTTGAATGAGCAAGCCAATGCCGTAAACAACTATCAAAGACCTTTCAATGGATCTACCTCCAATACATACAATCCTGGTTGGAGAAATCATCCAAATTTTAGTTGGAGGAATGGACAAACTACTACCCCTCAAAGTTTCTTCAATCAAAATCCAAATCAGGGGAAACCTCAAGAAGAACCGGTTCAAAATTTCATACAAGAGCTGACTGGCAGTGCGTGGACTTCTGAGACTTTATGCAAAAAATAGATTCACGCATGACGGTTATAGAAAAGGGATGCTTCTGCACAACCGCTCCCCAATCCTAAACCGCAATACGAGATAAATGATCCCAGCTCTTCAAATCAAATGGGACACGCTAAATCCATCACCACTATTAGGAGTGGGAAGATCATTGATAAAACCCTTCCGGTTAGGCCCGAAAAGCCTCAAGAACCAGAAGAGGACAATAATGATGGATCTTGTGATGTCCCACAAAATTTAGAACCGGAACTTCTAGAGAAGCAGTTGTTCGTTCCCCCAACTGACGGTTGGTTGCACCAAAACGTCTTTCTAACTCTCAGGATATTCTGGAGGTGTTGAAACAAGTGAAAGTCAACATTCCTCTACTTGATGTCGTAAAACAGGTTCCTCTATATGCAAAATTTCTGAAAGACTTATGCACGACCAAAAGACGGCAAAACATTTAAAAGAAGATCTTCTTGATTGAGAAAGTAAGTGCCATCCTGAAGCAAGACGTGCCGCAGAAATTCAAGGATCCCGGTAGCCCAACCATATCATGTGTAATCGGGAACCATCGAATTGATCACGCACTTCTTAACTTGGGAGCGAGCGTCAATCTGATCCCCTACTCGGTATACAAACAGTTAGGATTGGGTGAGTTAAAACCTACCCTAACTACACTACAACTTGCCGATCGAACTATTCGTGTACCAAGAGGGATTATTGAGGATGTGTTAGTCCAAGTCGATAGATTTTACTACCCTGTAGATTTTATCATCCTGGACACTGAACCCATCAACAACATGAGCACTCAGATTCTCGTCATTCTTGGTCGCCCATTCCTTGCCACGTCAAATGCAATCATCAATTGCAGGAATGGTGTCATGACTGTCTTTTGGAAATTTGACATTGGAGTCAAACATCTTTTTCAATAACTAAAGAACGTTGAGAGGATGATGACGATGTCCACGACATTAACATGATCGATACTTTCGTGGAAGATAGGACACCCCTTACCTTATCCTCTGATCCTCTAGAGACGTGCTTGGCCCACTTCCATGAGATTGATGATGATATGATTAGGGAGACGTGTGCCTTGCTTGATACTGCACCGGTACTTGAAGTTAACTAGTGGAGGCCACAATTTGAAGAATTGCCACAAACTAATGTAGTGCCTCTACCGTCTAACCTCAAGGCACCGAAGCTTGACCTAAAACCTTTGCCCTCTGATTTGAAATATGCCTATTTAGGTCAAGATGAGACATACCCGGTGGTGATCTCTGCCCACCTGGAGAAAGAACAGGAGAGTATGCTCATATCTACTCTCATTGAGCATAAAGGAGCCCTAGGATGGACGATAGCGGACCTCAAAGGAATCGATCCCTCGATTTGTACTCACCACATATATCTTGAGGAAAATGCAAAGACCGCTTTCTAAGCAACCACAACGTAGACTAAATCTAAACATGAAGGAAATGGTTAAGGCCGAGGTTCTTAAACTATTGGATGTGGGTATCATATACCCTATATCTGATAGTCAATGGGTGAGTCCAACTTAGGTGGTTCCTAAGAAGTCCGGAATCACCATCGTAGCCAATGCTAATAATGAACTCGTGCCAACTAGAGTCACTACTGGTTGGAGAATGTGCATTGACTACAGAAAGTTGAATACCGTCACAAGGAAGGATCACTTTCCTTTGCCCTTCATCGATCAAATCTTGGAAAGGCTAGCTGGTCATTCCTATTACTGTTTCCTTGACGGGTATTCGGGCTACAATCAAATTGAAATTGCCCCTGAGGACCAGGAAAGACCACATTTACATGTCCGTACGACACATTTGCTTACCGAAGGATGCCATTTGGACTATATAATGCCCCTGCCACCTTTCAGTGATATATGCTGAGTATCTTTTCTGATATAGTAGGGCAATATCTAGAGGTCTTCATGGATGATTTCTCTGTCTATGGTTCATCTTTCAGTAAGTGCTTGGAAAGTCTTAAATGTGTGCTGAAAAGATGTGAGGAAAAGAACTTGGTACTTAATTGGGAGAAGTGTCATTTCATGGTTCATAAGGGGATTGTCCTTGGACATATCATCTCGTCCAAAGGAGTTGAGGTAGATAAGGCAAAAATCGATCTTATCTCTAACCTACCTCCACCCAAGAACATCAGGGACGTGCGATCCTTCTTAGGACACTTGAGAATTTTATTGAGCGATTCATAAAGGACTTTAGTCTCCTCTCTCGTCCTTTATGTAATCTTCTTCAAAAGGATGTTCCATACGAGTGGTCTGAGCAATGCCAGGAAGCTTTCACCAAGCTTAAAGGCATGTTAACCACTGCACCCATCATGCAGCCACCCGACTGGAGCCTTCCTTTTGAGCTTATGTGCGACACTTCTGATTATGCTCTTGGAGCGGTTTTAGGCTAGAGAAAAGATAAGAGGCCCTACGTCATCCATTACGTGAGTAGGACTTTAAATCCTGCCCAAGTGAACTACTCGACTACAGAGAAGGAACTCTTAGCCGTGGTGTTCGCCTTGGACAAATTTAGGTCCTACCTGATTGGATCCAAGATCTATACAGATCATGCGGCACTGAAGTATCTTCTTTCCAAGAATGATTCTAAGCCCCGCCTGATACGATGGATCCTTCTACTCTAAGAATTTGATTTGGAAATTAAAGATAAAAAGGGAGTAGAGAACGTAGTGGCTGATCACCTTTCTCGCCTTAATACCTCTGATTCCCTTGAGACGACCCATATCAATGACATGTTCCCTGATGAACAGCTGTTCAGAGTCTCCCATTCACCTTGGTTCGCTGATATTGCTAATTATCTTGCTATAGGTTCCATACCAACACATTGGACTGCGCAAGATAAGAGGAAATTTTTCACCGAGGTACGCAAATTCTTCTGGGATGATCCATACTTGTTTAAATATTGGCCAGACCAAATTTTGAGGAGATGTGTGCCAGACGATGAGCATCGAGTGTCATCTCCTTCTGTCACTCACAGGCCTGTGGTGGTCACTTTTCTGTAAAAAAACCACGGCCAAGATTCTACAGTGTGGCTTCTATTGGCCCACTATGTTCAGGGACACTCATGAGTTTTGTAAAGCTTGTGAGCGTTGTCAGAAATTGGGAGCATTGTCCCGTCGAAATATGATGCCCTTGAATCTCATTCTTATCATAGAGGCATTTGATTGGTGGGGCATCGATTTCATTGGACCATTCCCCCAATCTTTTGGAAATTTATATATTTTGCTTGCCGTAGACTATGTCACTAAATGGGTCGAAGCGATTCCGTGTCGGAATAATGACCATCGCACGGTCATTAAATTCCTAAAAGAGTACATCCTTTCCCGATTTGGAACGCCTCGAGCTATTATTAGTGATGGGGGCTCACACTTTTGTAATAGGCCATTCGAGAGTTTAATGAAGAAATATGGTATCTCTCATAAGGTGAGCACCCCATAACACCCACAGACAAGTGGGCAAGCTGAGATTTCTAATAGGGAAATCAAACACATTTTGGAGAAAACGGTTAACCCTGATCGTAAGGATTGGTCAATCCGATTGACCGATGCCTTATGGGCGTACCGTACTGCTTTTAAAACCCCTATTGGAATGTCTCCCTTTAGACTTGTCTATGGGAAGGCTTGCCACTTACCTGTGGAGTTGGAACATAGAGCCTACTGGGCGATCAAAAATTTAAATTTCAATCTGAACAACGCTGGCTCGCTACGCAAACTTCAATTAAATGAACTTGAAGAAATCCGGAACGACGCATACGAGAATTCGAGAATTTACAAGGACAGGATGAAGGCGTTTCATGACCAACATATTCTACGAAAATCATTCACGCCAGGTCAGAAAGTCCTTTTGTATAATTCTCGATTACATCTCTTTCCGGGGAAGCTTCGATCTCGTTGGACCGGCCCTTACATTGTTGTTACTGCTTATCCTCATGGGGCCGTTGAGATAAGAGATCCCGACAATGGCAAGGAGTTTAAAGTAAATGGACATCGCTTAAAGCCATTTGTCGAGAAATTTGATTCAGAGGACATGTCCATGCCTCTGACTGATCCTGTTTACCAGGACTGATCTCCTAGTCTGATGGAGGTATAGGTAGGTTTATCGCTTTCATAGGATTAAGATAGTTGCTTTGGTCTGGCTGAAGACATTAAACTTAGCGCTCCTAGGAGGCAACCCAGCTTTTTTCCATTTATTTCATTTTCCTAGATAGTTCAATATTTGTGGGTAACATTACTGCAAACCCTCACGAGACTACAACTCGTCCACTAGGGGCAACCTAGGGGTTTAAAGGCTTGTTGCATGCGCTAAATGTAATCGAAAGCACCTGCGAAAGTGGTATAGGTAGGATTTTATTTTGTTGTTATTTTTGTTCTGCTTTCTCTCTCGTGCTGACTGCTGCGATCTCTTGGAGAGTCTCTCACGATTCATCATCCAGGTACTATCTTCCCATCACTTCACATTTACTTTTGTTGTCCCATGTGCATTCCATACTCATATCTTTTACATTGAGGACAATGTAGATTTTAGGTTGGGGGTGGGAGATTAGGTAACCTAATCAGTGTTATCTTGGTGTTTTCTTGGTCGTGAGCAAAAATTGTGAAAAAATTGTGAAAATTTTTAAATTTTTTCTGGACTTTCTAGTGGATTCAAAGTGATTTTGATAGATATCCTGGATTTAGAATTTTAAGATACGTAATGTTGGTAATTCATGACTTTTGGATTCAGTTATTTATAGATTTCACAGTTAAGTTTGAATTGTTAATCCATGATTAGAAGTTGTAAACATTGATTGAGTCATGATTTCACATACCACATCTCACTTACTCATTGAGGTTTCAGTTTGATATTGAATGATTAACTTGGTAATCACTGAGCATGAAAGAAACCAGCCTAAAAGTTTTGGCCATCAGAGTAAGTCGAATAATCTTCACCATAGGTTTGCTCCCTATAGGTATGGATTTAATTCCTCATGGATGATATCAGAAAAAGGTTTAAGTGTACAATCTTCACCATAGGTTTGCTCCCTATAGGTGAGGATTGGACTCCCCTTCTGGACGTTACTTAAAAAAAAAAAAAAAAAAAAAAAAAAAAAAAAAAACTAGAAAAATGAAAAAAATGATCTGTGAGGCAAGTTTTGGTTATCATGAATTCTCTTGTTAATTACCAATGAAATCCTGAAATAAAGAATTGAATCTCTTAATGATGGTAAGCCGAGATTTCACTATACACCCATGGAACTCAATGTTTGAAATTATTCTAGTTTATGGATTAATATTTGAACTGGATTATGAAATTCACCGAGCATGGGAGGCCAGGAGAAATTGATATTCATCATTCATGAATCTTAAGATTTCTCATATCTGGATTGTTTTTCAAAATATCACTCGGCTTTACAAGAATTGTTTCGTAATTCTCAACTTAATTTTCGCATATTTTGCTCGGGACTAGCAAAATGCTGGTTGGGGGTTGTGATGAGGGTCAAATATTGCATATTAGACCCCATGTATTACCTGGATTTACGGGCATAATAACTGTTTAACGGCTGTTTTAATCACATTTGTAATATAGGGGGTAATTACAAGCAGGGACTGAATAATGGTGCTGAAAGGATGGATTTGACACTCTGAAGTCAACAGAGCAAGGGAACGACCCCAGGAAACCAAGATTAACGCCAGAGATCCAAGAAAACCAAGAAACTGAGGTTCAAGTGTCCTGTAAGCCGTCCAAGATTCAAGATGACAGGGTTCCAACCATCCGTTTAGCTCGAAACTTCATACAGAATTTGAAGACCATATATTAACCGTACATGTCGAAATTTGGCTGTTGGATCCTTGTGAAAGCAGTCTAACGTACAGATCAGCCCATAAATTAGTGATTTGGGGCCCGCCTGCCATCTGGATATGCCTAAATTTTCTACTCAACGTCTGAAGTAAGGTGACAAAGCGAATGACAGGAGCGGATTATGTATATACATCATAGTTGACCCCACATGCACTTGAGTGTGCATAGTGTGTACATACCTGGACGTGCACCGGATGGTCAGCCCGGTCAAAGACGGGCGGCAATCTTTCTTCCTGGGCCAAAACAGCGAACGCACCAGCGTCCGCTGTTTTTGTGTAGTGGGCCCCACCCATCACTTGCATCAGAGATCTGGACCGTTCATTCGTCCCTTGGGGTAGCTACAACCCTCGCCTAGGTGAACTTTTGGTCCTATGTGCGCGCACATTTGTAAATCGCGATCAAACGCAGGATGGACGGCGGAAGAATAACATCGCTGAACAGCACTAAAATTCGACCAAAACTGCCCCTTCTTACTGGTTTTTCGCCAAGAACTCAATGGACGGTGAGGATTTCCCAACCAATGTTAATCATGGGCCCCGCCAGCAGCATAGCGGAAGAGATCCGCTTCCTCTCTGTTTTCGCAAGAACAGAGCCTGCGGCTGATCTCTGTGGACCACCATCATCACACGTATTGATGATCAGAACCGTCCATCGTGCAGAGGGTCTCGATCTAGTCAAACCCATGTTGATCTTGTGCATTCATGCACGCACACGTGCAAGCTACAGTAACCACAAACATGCTATCCTACAACGTCCGAAATGGTTGCAACGTGATTTCTTCGTTAGGCCGCATCAATGGACAACCAAAATTGTCCATCTCTGGTTGAAATGCCAAGGGGAAGATAATGAACGGTTTAGATTTCTCAAAAGAAGTCGTTCGTGGACCCCATAGCGTCGCAGTGCGATCAGCGCACGACCCCTGCTACATGCCCGCGAAACCCGGCCGTGGTGGGCCACTATGTGATCGAAGGGAAGAACGGTTAGAAGATCTGATCCGTTCAGTGTGTAGATCGTCGAAAACCGTCCGTAGGGACGTTTCCTTTCTATGAAAACTGGACCCAATGAAGAGCAATGGCGTCGTTTTTTCTGCTGCGAATACGTTACTGTGCGTAAACAGCGAGTACGCACTCCACCCTCAGTCTCTTGCGTAAAAGAGGAGTCAGTTCTCCAACTCCAGCACTGACTCCACTCCGCCCGGTTGCCTATAAAAAGAGAAGAGGAGAAAGAGAGAGGGGGATCTAGGAGAGGACGTGAACAGACAGAGAGAGGAAGAGCTTAGGGAATTTTATTTTTATTTTTATTTCTTTTCTTTTTCTCTTCTTCTATGATCATCTGGAGTTTAGTTCATCCATGTTAGGCTAAACCCCTTAGCTAGGGCTAAGGGGTGAAGCTTGTAGCAAGATGGGAGTTATTTTATGCTTTTGATTTGACCTTGAATTATGAACTTGCTTTATTCTAGTCATTTATATGGAATGCTTTTAGTTTTCAATGGTTTGTTGTGACTAAAATTACAATAGATCCGCGGTGGCTTTGAGTATTTCTTTTCCTTTTGATGTTATGACGTCAGGAAGCCCTGTTGTTTACCATCGTCTCCTGGGCATGGTTGGATGTCGGTACCCTTCCTAACCTTCATGGCATATTGATTGGTTGGTAATTAGTTTAATTCTGTTGTTTGCTTTGTCTCATGGGCATGGTTTGGTGATGGAATCCATTCTAATTCATATACCTTTCATCTTTTCAAAACTACATCAAAGGAAGTTCAGTTGATTTTCATGAATCAAGCGTAGTTCTCCCCGATCTCTACAAGTGGATCCTCTGAATCCCTAGTTTTCCACTTCTGAATTCTCTTAAATTTTAGTTTAATTATTTCACCATTATTCTTCAAATCATAAATTGGTTTAAATTTCATCTTAGCCTAGTTCTAGTTCTAGTAAATTTCAAATAACGTACAGGTTTCAGTCCCTGTGGATTCGACCTCGGTCTTACCGAGTTATTACTACATCACAACCCTATACTTGGGGAGTGAACACTTCTCCGCCTTGTCGATGCTCAGATGCTCTATGAATTCAATGGGGATGACTCGCGAGATTTTTCCTTCCGCGACCGAGGCGAGCTTAGCTAGGGCGTCGGCCCATGAATTTTTCACTCTTGGGTTCAGATGGATAGTGCAATTCTAAAATCTTTCGATCAATCTCCTTACCTCGTCAAGATAAGCGATCATCCTTGTCTCGTTGTCTTCGTACTCGGTAGAAATGTGGTTTACTACTAGCTGAGAGTCGCATCGGACGTGAAGAGATTGAACACCTAGACTCGCTATCAATCTGAGTCCGGCCAGTAAAGTCTCGTATTTTATCTCATAGTTTGAGGCCTTGAACCCGAGTTTAATCACGTACTGGATAGTCATGGAATTTGGCGTGGTCAGGACGACTCCGACCCTGACCCCTTTAACATTGGACGACACGTCCACATAGAGAACCCATCCTGGGTCTGATACCACCTCTTGGTCACCTTGGGGGACAGGTGGAGTCATTTCGACTTCGGTACTGATCTCTTCTGAGATCGGAGTGGTGAATTCAGCAATGAAGTCGGCCACAGCTTGGCCCTTAATTACTGTGCTCAGACGAAACTGGATGTCGAACTTACCAAGTTTGATGGCCCAGCAACCTTCGAGCTGGAACGACGAGGCCGAGAGCTAGCTTCTCCAGGGTCGGATATCTCGTTTCTGCAGGTACCATAGCTTTGCTCACGTAATATACGGGGTGTTTCTTACCTCCGACCTCCCTGATCAGGATCGAGCTGGTGGCCGAGGTCGAGACTGCAAGGTAGAGGAACAGGGGCTCGCCTTCTTCAGGTTTGGATAACAAGGGGGGTGAGCTAAGATACTACTTCAGTTGCTGGAAGGCTTGTTTGCACTATGACGTCCATTCTGCCTTCTTATGACCCTTCAACTATTGGAAGAAGGGGAGGCATTTATCTGTTGCTCTGGATATGAAACGCCCAAGTGCCGTGACTCACCCCGTGAGACATTATATTTCCTTGATGGTCCTAGGCGAACTCATGTCGAGGAGTACTTTAATCTTGTCGGGGTTCACCTCGATGCCTCTTTGACTGACTTGAAACCCAAGGAATTTTTCTGAGTCAACTCCGAAAGTGGACTTTGTGGGATTCAACTTCATCTGGTGTTCTCGGAGGACGGTAAACATTTCTCCGAGATCCGTCAAGTGATCGGTTGCCTTAATACTTTTCACCAACACATCATCGACGTACACTTCCATTATATGCCCGATCTGCTTGGAGAACATTTGTTTTACTAGTCTTTAATACGTGGCCCCACCATTTTTCAAGCTAAATGGCATGACCCTGTAGTAGTAAAGTCTCCTGTTTGTGATAAAGGTAGTCTTCTGCCTGTCTGGGGGATGCATTGCGATCTGGTTATACCTGGAGTACGCGTTTAGGAAAGAGAGTAATTCGTGTCCCGTCGTGCTGTCCACCAGCTGATTTATTCGAGGTAACGGAAAACTATATTTTGGACAAGCTTTGTTTAGGTCTGAGTAGTCTACGCAGACCCGCCATTTTCCATTGGCTTTCTTCACAAGGACCACATTCGCGATCCAGATGAGATAATGCACTTCTTCTATAAATCCGACGTCGAGCAGAACGGAGACCTCGTCTACTATTGCTTTGTATCGCTCAGTATCGAACGACCTTCTCTTCTGCTTGACAGGTCTGTGATCTGGATCCACATTCAACCTGTGGACCATGACATCTGGAGAAATTCCGGGCATATCTTGGTGGGACTATGCGAAGACGTCCCTATGTCATCACAGAAAGGTTAACATTTCGAGCCGTTGTTCAGGGTTCAATGATGTCCCAAGTTGGACGGTTCTGCTCGGATCGGCCTCATCGAGTGGCACCTTCTCCAGGTCTTCTACGAACGAACCTTCTATGGGTCCTCAAGGGCCTACCATGTTGATGGTAAGTGCCTTCTTGACTGACCCTTTCTTTACTACCTTTGCGTAACATCTCCGAGTTTCTCGCTGATCACCTCGAAGGTAACATATCCCGCCCTCAGCGGGGAACTTCATCATCAGGTGATAGGTGGAGACGACTGCTCTCATTGTATTGAGGGAAGGTCTACCCAAGATGACGTTATGTACGGATGGAACATTGACAACTAAGAATTCCACCATGAGTGTGACTTGATGTTGTCCTTCTCTCGCAGTCACTGGGAGGGAGATGGATGGCTCACTTAGAGATTACTCTTTCTCCCGCAAAGCCATGTAGGGGGATCTTCACAGGTTTGAGATGAGACCTCGAAATCCCCATTCTTTCGAAAACCTCAGAATAAATCACGTCTGTCGAGCTCCTGGTGTTAACCAAGATGTGGTATACCATACGGTTTACTATGGTCATGATAACTATCAGAGCATCGTCGTGCAAATGCTGAATTCCGCGTGCATCTTCTTCCATGAAAGTCAGAGTACACAGGCTGATCCGAAGTTCCTTACTGGGCCACTCGATTAAGTGGACGTAATGCTCCAGTTCAGACTTCCGAGAGTGAGCCTTTCGCACCATGTTTGAATCTCCTCCACCAGATGAGCCCCCAAAGATGGTATGGATTTCGGCGGGCTCTTCCGTGGTGTTATTCGGCTGTTATCGCTCTCTTTCTCCTTTCCGAGCGGCTTTTCCTTCGTCGGTGTATCGACGCAGGTGTCTCTTCCAATTAAGGGCCTTGATCTCATCTTTGAGATCTACGCAGTCAGCCGTATTGTGACCGTGATCTCGGTGGAAGGGGTAGTACTTACGCTTATCTCGGTTATCCGGGTCGGCCCTCATGCAAACAGGCCAACTCAGTAAATTTTCTCCTCGAATATCGAACAGGATCTGCTCAGTGGACGTGTTAAGGGGGGTTGTAACGACTCGTAAATTTTCGTACAATGGCTCGAGTACCACCTCGACCAGAAATCACTTAGGATTGAATCCTTTAGAAATTTGACAAAGTTAACTAAGTGCTAAACTAGATTAGCCATGAAACCGTTTGAATCACTTTAAATATGATCTACAAGACCCAAAACTTGTAGAATCATTGACGCTAGGTTACCCGAAAATCTAGGATCAAACTCATTGCCCGACTGCTCTTGGGAACACATTGAAAGTCCGTATCAGGTCTGGACCGCACATCGGGAGTCCGAATAATATGAGGTTAAGGACCTAGGACCGCCTTGCTGGGCTTGACAACCATCTCGGAAATCAGACCCAGACAGTGTCCCACGACTGTTCGCTTAAGTCCGGAGCAAAGGAGTGTGAAAACACATGTTTCCTTTACAAAATAAATATCTGGAATAGTGATCTAAGACTTGATACTTTCGGTCAATTTGTAAGTAACCAGACTATCAGAATCTGACCCAAATATACCCTCAGATCAGGAAAAATTTCATAAACATTTACATGTACTTGGAATTTCGGATCGAGACCCGCTGACCGCTGAACTGAAACTGGTCCACCACGCGTGATCTAGGAATCCGACTGAGACGAAAACTTAACTTCACATAGATCCATAGTTAGTGAGCTTAAGTCTAACTTTTGGCTCAAGGAGGCCTGCCAGAAATCCTCCGTTGAGCTGAAACAAAGCCGCTTTGGCTATAACCTAAGTATACCTTGTCCTCAAGTCTAGTTTGGAGAGTTTTTAGGCTATAAAAGGACCTTAGAACCCTCTCTCTCACAGCCATATGAATTTGAGAGAAACCCTATAGAGAGAAGTGAGAAAAGAGAGAAAAAGAGTGAGAGAAGTGGGAGAATCTCCCTGATACTGTTTCCTACCCCTACCCTAGCTCCACCACTTCGTTCTTGCCGCTTTCCCAGCGATACCGACTTCATTTTGAGGTAAGAAACCCTAACCCTAAATCTGTTTTAGGGTGTGAAGGTTGTAGGTTATGAAATAGCTAACCTATTTCATGTCTTAGGTTGCCGTTGCGCCTTAGACAAAGCGAGGGTGAACGAACTGACTCCGTTACGCGTTTATCGGAGTAAGGTGAGGACTTTAGGTGTATAGGTTACGGTTTTCAACGCTTTTAATGTCAGATAATGATAGATTCATGATCTGCATGTAATTGCACATGTACAAAGTGCTTTCCGTTTTCTGTTTCGATTAAAGATGTAGATTATGGAATTTTACATATTCTAAGTATTCGTAGAAAATACCATATACATATATTTTTTGGAAATGTGTTTGACATGATTATTTGTTGTATGAATGTATGATATATGAATAAAATACTTATTTGGTGAAAGGATTCGCCCTAATGCATGTTTTCCTTATCTACACTATGTATGTAGAAATACTGTATTGTAGAAAGTACCATATACGTATATATTTTAGAGATGTATTTGCCATGATTATTTGTTGTATAAATATATTATATGTGCGTAAAATACTTTCTTGGCGAAAGGACTCGCCCTAATACATGTTTGCTACCATACACTAAGTATGTTGAAATAGTGTATGTTAAGTGTTTGTGAAAATGCTTGTGCGAGTAAGTGTTTGGATGTTGATGCCCTAGGAGGGTGTTGGGATGGGATTCTCAACTACCTTAGAGACATGTATGATTACCTCCATGAGGTTGTTTACTTAAACTGCTTACTTTGCAATATATGTGTTTGTATTCCTATTTATGTAGTGCTTTATAACATGCTTTATAATATGCTTTATGACATGCTTACTAACATGCTTGAATTACTTTATTTACCATGCTTTACTCCACATGCTACAATAAGGTTTGATTGAGTTTGGGACTATGTATGTAGTCCAGATAATCGGTACCAGATTTGAGATCGTAGCTGAGATTCATGTCGCCACGTAAGATGTGTTTGACGAACCCGAGTCATACGCTAGTTGGCGACAGTGGTTAGGCCACGTGAAGTACTTATGCACTTCATGTCGTTCAATTGATTGTGCGCTCAAGCTAGTCAGGCCCGTCAAGTAACCCGATATGTCTAATGTATGTTCACCATGTTTGTTTGCTACTGCTTGAACCTAGGGTACCAAACTTACCAGTGGAATCCCGTTAACTATGGTACCCCGATCCACTAAGACTCATGAGCCGGGCATGATGGTATGGGACACCGTGGTCGAGTTGTCGGCCTACGTTGGGGCTACGTGCCTCCCCGTAGTGACCAGTGAGCAACTAGACTCACGAGCCGATTATGGTAGTATGGGACACTATATTCTAGCTGTCGGCCTACACTACTTGATGGGTGATGGGGGAGTGGTGCAATGATTCCGTGTAACAACCCTAACAGCCTTGACCGTATCCGGTGTAGTGGCCTCAAGCATGCTCTAAATTTACGGTGAGGCAACGAGCCTTCCCGTAGTAACAGAGTATAAGCTAGGCCTGTATTGATAAGGTGATGGGGGAGTGGTGCAACGATTTCGTGTAACAGCCCTGGCAGCCCTTGCAGTGACCTAGAAACACACCATCGTATGAGATTGTCTAGGACTGACGATCCTAGAATGGATCATGTTTGGGAATGATACAAAGAAGGTACCTTAGTTTCCCAATCCTGCTGTTTGAAATGGACTAATAACAACTCGGTAATCATGCTCAGCATGCATTGCATGTGCCTGGAAGATGTGGAGCACTGAGGGATGAAAGCATGCCACGAACGAAGAGGGTGTCGCATGAGGGAGTATGTCAGTGAGGGCATCCATCATGACCGCATACATACTTGCATTAATAAGAGTAGTTAGGAGTGTTTGATTTTACTGCTTTATCATTACTGCTTGACTGTATTGATAACATGTTAACCTATGCTCTATTGTTCCATTGAGTTAGCTACTCACTCCCACGTTACGGGACGGTGTTGCGCACACCAACCGGACTCTGTCTCGAGTTTAGATGAGCCGTGACGACTCGGGAGGTGAAATTTGGACTATGGCGAGGACGGGATGAGTTCTCATTTATGCGATGTCAGCGGCTTCGACTAGACTGCCGGATCGACGGAATTTTTTGGGGTTACATCCTTAGATGTATTTTTGATTTTTTTGAACATTCAATAGATATATGTATATGATGACTCAGATGGGTTCATACTCTGGAAAATGAAATGATTTTTGTTTCTTTTACACACATATATATACAGTTCAGTCTTCCGCTTGCCTTTATACAATTGATCTAGAGTATAAACTACTATTTTGGTATAATCTCACTCATGTTTATTGTTCTAACACAGACAACATTTAAACATCATTATCTATGTTGCATAAGTGATGCGTTGGAACTAGGCAGTTGAGTTATACTCAACCCCCGATTTTCAGGGCGTTACAGGGATGTAGGAGTGGAACTTTCCCTTCAGCCTTCTACTCTGACGGCGATTAAGAGGGGCGCAGTCATCGGTCCCCTTGTTGGATGGCTGGGGTTCCTCGTTCCTATGCCTCTTCCTTTAGCATTCTGATCTGTCACTTGGGCACTTTTGCCGGCACTAGAGAATTCTTCCATATTGGTGTATTTCTAAGCTCTGGCTACGAGTTTTTGCTAATGTCTTTGGTGGGTTCTTTCCAATGGAGAAAGTGAATTTCCCCTCTTTTAGGATGCTGAACACAGTGCTTCCTCATTGAATCTTCTATCAACAGTGCTTCCTCATTGAAGCGAGCAAAGTAATCTTTCAACAACTAATATATATTTGTATTTTACTTTCATCCAGGTATCTGTAACCTTATGAACAGATTAGATGGTAAATAAATATCATGGTACGACCCAATAAGGTTCCAACAGTAGGCGTCATACCTATGGCCCACCAAATGATCATATTCGTCCGTTTTTAGATGCATGGAATCTACATAGTGACAATTTTGTTTGGCAAGCCATGTCTTAAAACTGATAATGGAATCTACAAAAATGGTGAGGCTCACCGAGTGGGCCGATCCATTCGCCCAACTTATCTTCTCACTCGAGTAGCACAACTCTTTCTTATATTTCTCTTCCTCCCCGGTGGGTGGGTGGGGCGCGACTCATGTTGGTCCACCATAATGTATTTACCTTACATCTACGTCATCCATATATTTTAATAGCTTATTATATAACATGATCTAAAAAATGGAGCATATCCAAATATCATATGGACACACTACATGAAACAGTGGTGATTGACCATTATTTTTATTTTTATTTTTGTGGGCCACAATTTTTTTTAATCAAGATGATATTTGTATGGTCCCTTCATCTTGATCTTTAGGACATTATTAACAGTTTTGATGTAAAATAAACATTCAAGTGGCCCCCAAGAAGTTTTTAATGGTGAATATTTAATCTTTATTGTTATATGGTGTGGTATACCTAAGATTTGGATTTACTTCATTTTTGTGCTATAATACCCTTCAAAGCGGATGGATGCTGTGGATGTAAGGTGTATACATCAATAGGCCCGGAGTCATGGATCCATCAACTTCGATGGATCCAGGGATCAGTTAAAGTCAAACCCAGGTAGGTGGATTTCTACAAACATCATGGTGGGCCCCATAAGAGTTTACCATAACGTACGGAGTTATCGTCAGGTTACCCGGGACACCCTTTCTGCCCGCGAAAGGTTGGTAGGGCCCAACATGATTGTCACGACCCAAAATCGAAAACCAGGCTCACAAAATTCCCGATCACCGAATCCGGCACCGACAGCCTTCGTAGTACCTCATTCTCAGCTTCCAGTGCCCATACACCAGATTCCGATCCTGGGATCCTATAAGAGGATTTTCCAACGTACGTTTATCTTGTAAGAAGCATAACCGTAAGTTTACCCAAATTACAAACGTAATATCATCATCACATATCCACTAATATAAACGGTTGAATACATTGCTGAAAAGGAAATACATATGTCGAAAATAAAAGCTCCAGAAGACAGCTGCATGCTCTAAGCTCAATGCTACTGCGACGTAACGCCACCTGCACGCATCTATCATGCATAAGCTTATAAAAAGCTTAGAGGGTGGTGTAAGTGTGTGTGCAAGATAAGTGTCAAGTATGCAATATTAGAGCAACACGGAAACATGTTAGAAAGTCCATAAATACCATCAACCTTATTCAGGCTTATAATACAGAAGCATGTAAACCAAATGTTATGTGTTGAGGATGCAATGCAATATGTGATGCGAATGAAATGACCAAGCTAGAATGTGATGTCGGGATGATAATATATAGTATTGTAAGCTAAGGGGTCCATCACAAGGGACTTCTATCTAAACTAGTCTCATACCTAAATTTATATAGATAAACTCAATGTGGTTAACTCCTGATCTCAAGTTGGTCGCGCGCCCGAACCAAAATCTTGGCCATTACGAAGGTACACATAAAATTAGTATGCACCACCAGACCGAGTGGATTGTGAATGAATGAATGAGTAAAATGATGAGTATACAACTCTTGCTCAATAAGTCCACATATTAGTACTGTACATCCCTAGGATCATCACCGGGGTCTAGTACACTCTACGCCAGCTTGCTGCCCCTATCCGAGTGCACAATTGGGTAAGTGGAAGAGACCTCACTATCTGCTTGCCAATATCGGGCCCAGCTCATCGATAACGGACCCATTCTTCAAGCTGGTCAAACTTAACCTAGATATTGTCATCTCACTTAGGCGGGTAAGGTCACACCCCATTCCAACCGACCACGACACAGTGGGAGACACGGTCTACTAGTATACGGCCCTCATGCGCTCATGTATATCCACTCGGTCTAGATGATGGAGCATCCCCTGGCCTCAGGGGTTTAAGGATTTTCACCCAAGAACATCTATGGCGCCCGTATGCTAGAACCAAATATTTCTGATGTCTCATCTTACTCTCCATGACATGCCTATGGAGGCAACCGCCCTGATGTCGCTAGAACATACGGTGGTCATATCATAAAATGTGAGATGTATGAGTCATATCATCAGTCATGCAGCAATCCTGCGTGTACACCGCGCTTATGTGGGCAACTCCTCTTATTAGGGACTCCCATAATAATCCACCCAATGGCATGTGCTATGATCAATCACTCCTCATATCAAGCATACATATGATACGCATAAACATAGATCATGAAGCTATACTAAGCATGTTATATGATGATGATGTACTCTCCTCATATCAAGGATGGGCCTAGACGGCTTACTCCTATTAAGAATGGACCTAACGATCATAGGGGCCCAATGGTTTGGGTTAGCCCACTAAGGGGAGGTAAGAGTGGGCCTAACAATGGGCCCTAGGGAAAGTTACAATGTGGACATTTAACCATCATTGCTCTTATAATGTGGACATCAAACCATCATTGTTCCCAAGGCATGGCCCATCATAAACATCATTACATACATCATTGTGGAATCACACACATTACATCGGTCCTCATATACATCACCTTGGGCCTCACACAAGGGCCTCACATACATCACCTTGGGCCTCACACAAGGGCCTCACATACATCACATTGGGCCTCACGGGCCTTACATACATATGCATCAAGATGGGCCACAACATTGGGCCTCATATGCATCACGATGAGCAGCAACAATGGGCCTCATATACATCTTGATGGGCCGCAACAATGGGCCTCATATACGTCAAGATAGGCCACAACAATAGGCCTCATATACATCAAGATGGGCTGCAACAATGGACCTCATGTACATCAAGGTGGGCCACAACAATGGGCCTCATATACATCAAGATGGGCCACAACAACGGGCATCATATACATCAAGGTGGGCCATAACAATGGGCCTCATATACATCACGATGGGCCCATCGTCCTAGCATGGCTATCTACACCATTCATTTATTTTTAGAGATTATTTTAATGCGTTACCTAAAAATGAATAATATCAGAAGATCATCTGGACCATACCACAAAAAAATGAATCATATCGGAAGATCATCTAGACCATACCAAAAAAAAAAATGAATCATATCAAAAGATCATTTGGACCATACCACAAATAGCTGTGGAGATAATGATCTCCACAGTTTAAAATTCCTAGGGCCCACCATAATGTTTATTTTCCATCCAATCTGGTCGTATAGTCACAAAGGCCTGAATTAAGAGGGAAAGCATATTTCATATTGATTCAAAACTTCTGTGGCCCCAAACGGCTTCAATGGTAGACGTTCATTCTTCACTGATTTGCAGTGTGGTCCACCTGATAGATGATCTGCCTTACTTCGTCTCAAGCCTAAGACGAGCGCGCAAGATGATGGATGGTTTGGATATAACACCCCGCATGATCAGACCTAACGAACTTGCTACGTCCTTGCAAATGGACGATATAGATGAAACACATACATCATTCGGGACCCACAAAGCTCACAGACATCAATACAGTAGCTATGCTACTCGTGGGTCCCCACCGTCCAGATGGATGGTTGGGATACAACACACACCTTATGATCAGGCCAACATGACCTGCTGACGTCAATCAGCAGTTGGGCTGCTCGTGGGGTCCATAAAATGGACAGTTTGAATGTAACACATACATCAACGATGGGTCCCATCGTCTAGCCATCTGGACATTGTGGATTAGACCCATACATCACAGTGGGGCCCACAGAACTTGCTACATTACAACAACTATATAGCTGGTGTGCGGTAGGCCAGCCAGTCTGCTTTCAACAACAGGTGGGTTCTCACGTGGGGCCCACCATAACATACATATATGGTTTCTTATATATATATATAATTATTTATATATATATAAGCTAACTGTTATGTTTTCCCCTTTATACAGTCCAGCAGCAGAGGCTGCTAGACGTCCCATGAATGGATGTAATACATTCATCAAGGTGAGGTCCACATACTCGTGGCCCACCAGCCACATACATCGAGGTGGCCCAACGTACATGTGGCCCACTGATGGACGGTGTGGATCTAATCCATTCGTCACAGTGGGGTCCATACATCCCAAAACGGACGGTATGGATACATATGTCATAGGTGGGCCACTCACATATCATCATCACCAAAAGAAGCGAGAGAGAGAGAGACGGCGTAGTGGAGGGACCCCACCACTATGGGCCCGTCTTGTTTACAACACACATCAAAATGGGTACTATCACAAGTGGGCCCTCAAATGAAAATCAATGGTAGATATCCTAAAATCACCCACCGATTTCCTTCTTCTTGGTTCCTGGATGTTGATGAAGGTTGGATGGCTAGGATGGGAGATTGGGTGGTAGGGAGTGGACCACACCTAGCTTCTCTCTTTGGGAAGCTTGGACATTTCCTCTCATGGGAATTGCTTGGAATATTATGGGAAAATGAGACAGAGAGAGAGAGAGAGGAGTTGTAAGGAGAGAGGGATGGGAGGAATGGGTTGCTGTGAGGAAGGGTTGACTTTGGGGATGGGAGAGAGAGGGGTGTCATGCTTTGTTGGTAAGAGAGGGATGAGTTGTACTTGACTTAATTGATGTGATGGATGGTAGAGATTATTTTCTCGAGATTTACAACGGGCAGCATTTTCTCAAAATAAAGTGGGCCCACAACTAGTGGCCTAAGTATCACATCGGTCCACAAGACACGATGTTGGAACCACGGCGACAGCGCGGTCACTACGATACAAGTCTCGTGTTGAGTCGACTCAGATTGATAGGGTGTGAATCAGGGTCGCGCGCAAATGCTATCTACGCATCGCGGGTTGCTGGAATTCGACAAGGAGAATCGCGGAAGTCTACGGAACGATACGGTCCAGGATACGGGCCTTACAGCTCTTCCCTCTTAATAAAAATTTTGTCCTCGAAACTTAAACTACAACACAACTAATATAGAGCTCATTAAGGTAGAAAAATCCTACCACTATAGATATAATCAGAACACAACATACCAATATAATCAAACTCCTAAGAGATGGGGATAACACCCACGAATCTCATCCTCTTTCTCCCAAGACATCTCATCATCACTATGATGACCTCACTGATCCTTGGATCTCGGTCAGAAACGATCAAGACTGGACTACTATTCAGCCTCACAATCTCAACGGTAGGTAGTTATATTAGAAAGTTTCTAAGTTATTCGAACTCGGGGATCTAATCATTTTACGTTCTCAACAATCATATAGAGTGTAGGGTAGATATCAGCAGATATGTGATGTTATCCTCAGGTATTCCCAAGTTATACTTTGATACCAACTTTTGTCATGCCCTAAACTTGGAAACTAGGCTCACAAAATTTTCGATCACCGAATTCAGCACCGACAACCTCCGTAGTACCCCATTCTCGGCTTCCAGCGCCCATACACTAGATTCTGATCCTGGGACCCAACAAGGAGTTTTTTCCAACGTACATTTATCTTGTAAGAACCATAACCACAAGTTTATCCAAATCACAAAGGCAATATCATCATCATATATCCACTAATATAAATAGTTGAATACTATGTGCTGAGGATGCAATGAAATATACTGTGCGAATGAAATCACTAAGCTAAAGTGTAAAGTTAGGATGATAGTACGCAGTATCGCAGGCTACGGGGTCCACCACAAGGGACTTATATCCAAACCAGTCTCATACCTAAATTTGGATAGATAGACTCAATATGGTAAACTCCTGATCTCAAGTTGGTTGCGTGTCCGAACCAAAATCTTAGCCATTGCGAAGATACACATAACAATTACAATTAGTTGCGCACCACTAGCCCGAGTGGAGAGTGAATGAGTAAAATGATGAGTATAAAGCTCATCGATAGCAGACCCATTCCTCAAGTTGGTCAAACTCAACCTAGATATTGCCCTCCCACTCAGGCAGGTAAGGTCACACCCCCTTCCAATCGACCACGACATGGGAGACACGGCCTACTGGTATACGGCCCTCATGCGCTCATGTATATCCACTCAATCTAAACATTAGAGCATCCCCTTGCCTCAGGGGTTTAAGGAATTTCACCTAAGGACATCTATGACACCCGTATGCTAGAACTAAACATTTTTTGTGTCCCATTTGGTTATCCATGACATGCCTGTGGAGGCAACGACTGTCACGCCCCGAACTCGGAGACCGGGCTCACAAGATTCCCGATCGCCGAATCCGGCGATGACAGCCTCCGTAGTACCCCATTCTCAGCTCCCGGCACCCATATACCAGGTTCCGATCCTGAGATACTATAAGGAGGATTTCTAATAATCCATTTGATTCGAAATGAGCATTACCACAAGCATAACCCACGAACAATAACCACAAGAACACCACCACAAAATCCACTATGATCAAAAACTTTGAGTACAATGCGTATAAAGGGAAGTACAAGATAGTGGTAATATCAAAACTCCAAAAGCTAGGCGGCACGCTCCAACTGCGACGAGACTATAGCTGCGTCCTCGCGTCACCTGCACGCATTAATCGTGCATAAGCTTATAGAAAGCTTAGAGGGCGGTGTAAGTGTGTGCAAACGTGCTCAGAATGCAATGTCAGAGTGATGCAGAATCATGCTGATGAGTACGTAAATACAACTAGCCTTACCAAGGCTATGCGGTACAAGATATGAATGTTATCGGCCATAACAAGGCCATGCGATGCAACATGTAGGTCAAGCATGCCAACCCTCATACCAATGTAACTCCTTATTAGAGTACCAAATCAGTACGGTTCTCAGTATGGATAATCACCGAGGTTTAGTACACTCCAAATGGCACAGTCTCTCTCCAAGTAGTACAATCCAAGTGAGCGTAAGAAACCTCACTATCCGCCTTGCCAATAGTCAGCCAATACCTATCCGGCACGTTGATAGCGAACCCATTTCCGAGCTGGTCAAAATCAGCCTAGTAATGCCCCCTGCTCTCGGGCGAGTAAGGCCACCACTCCTTTCCAATCGACCACGACACAGTGGGAGACGCGGCCTTCTGGTATTCGGCCCTCGTATATCCACTCGGTCTAGACGTTGGAGTCATCATCTAGTACCATCGGGTTCAGGGACTCTCACACAGGGACATCTATGGCTCCCCAATTGCTTAGAACAAGATTTTCCGGTATCCAACCAGCCACCCACGATGTGTCTGTGGAGGCTATGGCCCTGATGTCGCTAGGGCATATCACAATCACACGAATGCAAGTGCATGTATCACACTATCAGTCATGCAACCATCCTGCATGTGGCACGCGCTAATGTAGGCAACTCCACCTATCAGGGAGCTCATAAACAGTCTGCCTGAAGGTATATGCTATGATCAGTCACTCCTCATGCCAAGCATACATATGATGCGTATGATCATGAATCATGTACCTATACTAACACATGTTATATAGTGATGGGCTTGTGCATAACGGATATGGGCCTAGACGGCCTACCCACTACAAGTATGGGCCCATCCATGGGCCTTAGGGAGTGTAACAATGCGGACATTTAACCAACATTATCCTTACAATGTGGACGTCAAACCAACATTGTTCCCAAGGCACTACTTATTATAAGCATCATTATCTACACCACGGAGGGATCACGCATTGCAATGGACCTAATTGCACCCGATTGAGCCTTAAGTACATCAATTAGGCCGTATCATATGGGCCTTATATTCATCAAGTGGGTCGTATCATTGGACCGCACCAACGGGCCTTACATACATTGCAATGGGCCATAACCCATGGGCTTTGCATATATCACATTAGTCGCACAACATGGGTCTCAAATATAACAAGGTGGGCCTAATCATATGGGCCTTATATATATCAAAGTGGGCCTCAATATTGGGCCTATATACATGCCAAGATGGGCCTAAATACATGGGCCCATATATGCCAAAGTGGGCGTAAACATATCAGCCCATATGCATCCAAGTGGGCCACATGTGAAGCCCACCATATCGTTTATTTTATTATCCAATCTATTAATAAGGTGACATGAGTAGAGGCCCATGATAATATTTATTTTTCCACCCAAGCTGTTCATAGGGTCACATGGCCTAGGGCCCACTGTAATGTTTACTTGCCACCCAACCTATTCATGAGGTCGCCCGGACCAAGGGGGGGCCCACTGGAATGTTTATTTGCCATACAACCTGTTCATAAGGTCACATGTGACCTGGGGCCCACCGAGATGTGATTCACAATCCAGCCCACCCATTATCTTTGTCCCACTTTTCTAACCGTCCAGACCAAGTTTCAACTGCATCCAAACTTCAGGTGGGTCCCACCGAGTACTTTTATATGTTCTGGCATGTCTTTACATAGTTTTAGAGGGTATGGCCCACCTGGTGATCAGATCACCTTACGATTTTGGCTCAACGCCTAAAATGATCTGAAGGAAAGAATGGACGGCGTGGATCAGTCTCATACATCAAGGTGGGGCCTATATGAGCGGACACCCCAAAAGCTACTTACTTTTTTTTTAGCTGGTTAGTACACCACCATGTCAGTACACGCACTCCATTTTAACCCAACCCGTCCAGCGTCCAGAGATGCTGGACGGCATGGATATGCACTCCACGGTGGTGGGTCCCACATACACGTGGTCACTCATCAAGGTGGGTTCCACATGAATGTGGCCCACCGTAATATTTATGTTTTCCTTCCATCTGGGCCCGCTAATGGGTTGGATGGCATAGATCTAACCCATTCGTTCGATGGGTCCCACATTAAAAAAAAGTATATGTGATTCATAGTGGGCCACACTCATCCATTCATCACCATCACCATTCAAAGAAAGAGAGAAAGAGAGAGAGAGAGAGAGAGAGAGAGAGAGAGAGAGAGAGAGACGGTGATCATAGAGGGACCCCGCCACTATGGGCCCCTCATGAACATATTACATACATCAAAATGGGTCCCACCAATAAGTGGCCCCTTAAATCATGCAATCAATGGTAAAAATCAAAGTTCACCCACCTTATTGGCCTTTTCATTGCTCCTTAAGCCTTCTTAGCTCCTTTGCTTGGATTTTAACGGTGGTAGATGATGGATCAATGGTTGAGATGAGGGATGAGAGTGTAGGGGAAAGTGGGCCACACTTGGCTTGGGGAAGAGCTTGGACGTTTGAAATTTTTTTTTGTTGCTTGGAGAGATTTGAGAAAAATGAGGGAGAGAGAGAAGTGATGGGAGATATGGATGGAAGGGATGGGTGGAGTGGTTGTAATAAATGGGGATGGGTTAAGTTGAAAAATGGGTAAAGGAGGGATGGTGAGTGGGGAGAGAGAGTGGACTTATGGTAAGGGAGGAGTGGTCATGTGTACTTGTTATTGGGTGAGGTGGCATAGAGATAAGGTGGTGTACTTGATTTAATTGATGGGACATCTCGTAGAGATTCCCTCAAGATTCGTAATGTGCGGCGTTTCTTCGAACCGAATGCTGACTGGCATCTTCCCACCAGGTATTGGTTCGGTGCGTGAGTAGCGGCGTTGGAACCGCGGCGACGACACGATCGCTAAGATACAAGTTTCGGTTCAAGCCGACTTTGGTATGCAGGACTCGGCTTAGGATCGTGCGCAACGATGGTAATGGATAGATGATTGCCGGAATTCGACCGGTAGGATCGTGGAAGCCTACGAAGTGGTACAGACTAGGGTATGGGTCTTACAACTCTCCCCTCCAAATAAAAATTTTGTCCTCGAAATTTGCACAATCATCGCAACTAGTCATAACTCATAATAGAAGAGGAAACAAGACATCGTCATATAAAATCGAAGACAGTATACAAGATACAGCACAAGATCAATCATCAAAGAGATAGGGATAGCGCTCCCGAATCTTAGCCTCGCGCTCTCAAGATGCCTCATCAGCAGAATGGTGACCCCACTGAACCTTCACTAGGGGTATGACCTTGGTCCGGAGGACCTGCTCCTTCCGATCAAGGATACGAACTGGCTGCTCAATATAAGAAGCATCCTCACGAACCTCCAACGGCTGCCAATTGATAACAGGGACTATGTTTGACCAACACTTCCGCAACATAGAGATGTGGAAAACATTATGAACGTCAGACAACTAAGGTGGCAAGGCAAGCCGATAGGCCACAGCGCCAATGCACTTAGTGATCTTGAAAGGTCCTATGAATCTCGGGGCAAGCTTGCCCTTCGCTCCGAATCGAACCACGCCCTTCATGGGCGAGACCTTGAGATACACATTGTCTCCTACATCAAACTCCAAGGGACGACATCGGCGATCAACAAAACTCTTCTGCCGGCTCTGAGCTGTGCACATCCTCTGCCTGATGATATCAATAGCCTCAGAAGTCTCCTGCACAAGCTCGGGACCTAGGAGACGCCGCTCTCCAACCTCGGTCCAACAACTCGGAGATCTGCATGGTCTGTCATATAGTGCCTCAAAAGGAGCCATGCGATGGTCGCACGATAGGCTTTTTGTACGCAAACTCGTGTCGCAGATGCTCATCCCAGCTACCACCGAAATCAATCGCGCAGGCCTGAAGCATATCCTCAAGGATCTAGTTGACCCTCTCGGTCTGGCCATCGGTCTGCAGATGATACGCGGTACTGAGCTGCAAATCAGTCCCCATCGCTCTATGAAAGCTCCCCCAAAACTGAGACGTAAACCTCGAATATCAGTCAGAAACGATCGAGACTGGAATGCCATGCAGTCTCACAACCTCCTCGATAAATAACCTCGTAAGCCGATCCATAGACCAAGTCGCGCACATCATGAGAAAGTGTGCTGACTTCGTCGGATGATCCACAACAACCCAAATGGCGTCATGACCGCACTGAATCCTCGGTAAGCCCATAATGAAATCTGTCGACACGTGCTCCCACTTCCACATCGGGACGCTCAACGGCTGTAATAGACCAGGAGGTCTCTGATGATCGGCCTTGACACGGTAGCATGTGTCACACTCGGCCACAAAACTGGCAATCTGGTGCTTCATCCCTGCCCAGAAATACTGTCTCATCATATCACGATACATCTTCGTTGAGCCAGAGGGTGGATAGAAAACTCCGATCGATGTGCCTCGGTCATAAGATCTCTGCACAACTCTGGAATATCCGGGACACATAATCGGCCTCTGAAGCGAAGTCTACCATCAGAACCAATCTACCAATCTGTCTGACTCTCAGATGCTGCCTCTGCTCGGTAATCCTGTAACGACTCATCTATCTGCTGAGCCTCGATCACCCTTGTGACAAGAGGGTTGAATCGACAGGCTCGATAGCTGAACGATAGAAGACTGCAGACTAAAATCGAAGTCGTACTCTGCGATATCCTTGAGCATCCTCCACTCCTGAATCAACATGTGTGCCACCAGGCCTCACGGCTGATGGCTGAGGGCATCCGTCACCACGTTTGCCTTGCCTGGGTGGTACTGGAGATCATAGTCTTTCAGAAGCTCCATCCAACATCTTTGTCTCATGTTCAACTCAGACTGAGAGAATAGATACTTCAAGCTCTTGTGGTCAGAGAAGAGCTCGAACCTGACCCCATAGAGATAGTGTCTCCACACCTTCAGTGCGAAGACGACTGCTGCCAGCTCCAGATCATGCATGGGGTAGTTCAGCTCATGGACCTTGAGCTGACGAGACGCGAATGCTACAGGCCTGCCGTGCTGCATCAGGACAGCACCCAACCCAATACGCAAAGCATCAGTAAATACAACGAATCCATCACTCCTAGAGGGAAGAGTGAGGACAGGAGTGGACGTCAGACAGTCCTTCAACTCCATAAATGCTCACTCGCATGCATCAGTCCAAACAAAATCTGTGCTCTTCCGAGTCAACCTGGTCATTGGGGCAGCAATACGGGAGAAGCCCTCAATGAAACGCCGATAATAGCCCGTCAAACTAAGGAAATTGCTGATCTCGGACGCAGTCGTGGGCTGGCCCCACAGACGCACTGCCTCAACCTTCGAAGGGTCTACTGCGACACCCTCCCGAGTCACTACGTGACCGAGAAATCTCACCTCCTCCTGCCAGAACTTGCACTTCTCCAGCTTCGCATACAGTTGGTGAGCACGGAGGGTCTGTAAAGCGATCTCCAAATACTGCATATGATCCTCACGAGTCCTTGAATAAATCAGAATGTCGTCGATAAAGACCACAACAAACTGATCGAGATATGGACGAAAGAACTCGTTCATCAACTACATGAAGACCGCGGGTGCATTGGTCAGTACGAAGGACATGACCTGAAACTCAAAATGACCATAACGCGTCCTTAAACCTGTCTTCGGGATGTCCTCCTCTCGGACACGAATCTGATGATAATTGGAACGCAGGTCAATCTTCAAGAAGAACTGTGCACCCTGCAGCTGTTCAAATAAATCTTCTATCCTCGGGAGTGGGTACTTGTTCTTAATCGTGACCTGGTTGAGCTCGAGGTAGTCAACGCAGAGCCTCAACGAGCCATCCTTCTTCTTGACGAAGAGTACTGGCGCTCCCCAAGATGAATTACTCGGACGAATAAATCCTAACTCACGCAACTCGTCCAACTATCGCTGCAGCTCGCGCAACTCCATCGGTGTCATACGGTATGGGGCCTTCGAGTTAGGCGCAGTACTGGGCACAAGGTCAATCTAGAACTCAATATGACGGCGCGGCAGCAACCCCGGAATCTCCTGAAACACGTCGGGGAAATCACAGACCACCGGCAACTGATCGATACACAAGGCAACGGGCTCCTCGACTGCGCAGGTCATCAAATGAGACAATGACTCTCCTTGGGGCTCTGCAATGAACTGAAACTGTGGTAAGTTGGGTATGCAGAACGTGACTATCCTCATGGAATAGTCCATGATGGCGTGGTACTCGGCAAGCCAATCCATGCCCAAGATAATGTCAAAATCTGTCATGGGCAGCACAAATAAGTCAGCAGGTAAAAATATATCATCGACGGAACGAAGGGCAAGACGGACGAAACGGGCCACGTGCGTAGTCTTCCCTAAAGGCGTCGATACGGTCAATCCCTCACTAGAAGACTCGGTCGGCAATCCAGTTGATCGACGAAAACCCTCAGACATAAATGAGTGCGAAGCGCCGGAATCGAATAATACTCGTGCGATGCATAAGGAGACTGGAAGTATACCCTTTATGACTCCTCCGAAAGTCTACGGGTCTCGTTGTTGCATAGAACACTGCCTTTGGTGGGTGGGGAGGTGCTGTCCCCTCGAGGTCTCAGTGTGCTGCTCGCCTCTGCGGCGGCCTATCTTTCGCTATCTCTCTTCTTTGCGGTCTCGCGGTGGTCTTGTCTTCTTGGCTTGAGGAGGCCTCGGTGGTGGAATCTGCTGTGGTCACGGCACATCACAGGCTATTTGTGGCCCTCTAGGCTACTGCAAATGAGGATGGGGGTACTCAGATATGCGATGTCCAGAACCGCTACATCTAAAACACGTCCCCTGAAGCATTTCTTGGGGTGGCGCAGAAGGTCTTCTTGCACGCCACTCTTGGTCTTCTTGGTGTCACCTTGGTCTTCTTGGTACTCTAGCAGTTGTGGATGACCCTATACCCTCTGTGGTCGTCGATGCTTGCCGCGACTCTTTGGGACTGAGGCGGCCTCTTCCAGCCTCTCCTCTGATCTCGATCGCTCTGAGAGCCAGCCCACTCAGTCTCGTATATCTGGGCCCATCGTACTACCGCCTGAAAGGTCGGGAGCTCGTGCCCAATAACACGGCCTCGAAGACCGAAACGATGAGCCTTCCACCCCTCATCATCAACCATATATGGCGTAAACCGTGACAGCGCCACGAAGCGAGCCGCGTACTGCGTCATGGACATGTCTCCCTGTACTTGAGTCTCGAACTCTCGCGCCCTCTGACGACGAATGTGGTCGGGGAAGTACTGCTCCTTGAATCGGCTGATAAAATCCTCCCATGTCCAGACATGATCAGGTCCTGCGACACGGGTAACAGAGGTTCACCAGCGCTCTGCCTCGTCCTGGAAAAGGAATGTGGCCAATTGGACTCGCTGCTCGGTCGTACATGACATAATATTAAAAATCTTCTCCACATCGGAGCGCCATCTCTTAGCTGCTGACGGATCTGACTCGCCTTGAAATCGTGGAGGATCCATCTGTCTGAACTCACGAAGAAGGGCACTCGCACGCTCCTGCTCTGCTTGGGCTAGAGAAACCATTGGGCGTCGCGCCCCCGAAGTGTAAGCATCACGCGCCCTATAACATCTCGGCGTACATGCTGCGAGGCACTCACTGGGACGGTCGGATGCCCACCGACATCAGGTGGAGGAACATCATCCTTAGGAAAGGGAGCAGGTATCTCTGGCGGTGGAACGGGAGGCACAAGTGGTAAAGCTGGAGCCTCAGGTGGTGGAGTGGGAGTCGAACGGGTCACTCTCCTAGGTGGCATGTCCTATAGGAAAGATAAGGCGCCAATCAAACTTGAGAATCGCGCATTAAGGTACTCAATCGAAAGGTTACACACTCGGAACCTAATCGTCCTAACTCATAGCAAACATGTGATATTGTTCTCGGTTATTCCCAAATTATGCTCTGATACCAACTTCTATCACACCCCGAACTCGGAGACCGGGCTTACAAGATTCTCGATCACCGAATCCGGCGCCGATAGCCTCCGTAGTATCCCATTTTCGGCTCCTAGTACCCATATACCAGGTTCCGATCCTGGGATACTACAAGAAGGATTTCTAATAATCCATTTGATTCGAAATGAGCATAACCACAAGCATAACCCATGAACAATAACCACAAGAACACCACCACAAAATCCACTATGATAAAAAACTTTGAGTACAGTGCATATAAAGGAAAATACAAGATAGTAGTAATATCAAAACTCTAAAAGCTCGGCGGCATGCTCCAACTGCGGCGAGACTATAGCTATGTCCTGGCGTCACCTGCACGCATCAATCTGCAAAAGCTTATAGAATGCGAATGTGCTCAGAATGCAATGTCAGAGTGATACGGAATCATGTTGATGAGTACGTAAATGCAACCAGCCATACCAAGGCTATACAGTACAAGATATGAATGCTATTGGCCATAATAAGGCCATGCGATGCAACATGTAGGTCAAGCATGCCAACCCTCATACCAATGCAACTCCTCACTAGAGTACCAAATCAGTACGGTTCTCAGTATGAATAATCACCGGGGTTCAGTACACTCCAAATGGCACTGTCTCTCTCCAAGCAGCACAGTCCAAGTGACTGTAAGAAACCTCACTATCCGCCTGGCCAATAGTTAGCCAATACCTATCTAGCACGTCGATAGCGAACCCATTTCTGAGCTGGTCAAACTCAGCCTAGTAATGCCCCCTGCTCTCGGGCGAGTAAGGCCACCACTCATTTCCAACCGACCACGACACAGTGGGAGACGCGGCCTTCTGGTATTCGACCCTCGTAAATCCACTCGGTCTCAACGTTGGAGTCATCCTTTGGTACCATCGGGTTCAGGGACTCTCACCTAGGGACATCTATAGCGCCCCAATTACTTGGAACAAGATTTTTCGGTATCCAACCAGCCACCCACGATGTGTCTGTGGAGGCTATGGCCCTGATGTCGCCAGGGCATATCACAATCACACGAATGCAAGTGCATGTATCACACTATCAGTCATGCAAACATCCTGCATGTGGCACGCGCTAATGTAGGCAAATCCACCTATCAGGGAGCTCATAAACAGTCTGCCTGAAGGTATATACTATAATCAGTCACTCCTCATGCCAAGCATACATATGATGCGTATGATCATGAATCATGTACCTATACTAACACATGTTATATAGTGATGGGCTTGTGCATAACGGATATGGGCCTAGACGGCCTACCCACTACAAGTATGGGCCCATCTATGGGCCTTAGGGAGTGTGACAATGTGAACATTTAACCAACATTATCCTTACAATGTGGACGTCAAACCAACATTGTTCCCAAGGCACTACTTATTATAAACATCATTATCTACACCACGGAGGGATCACGCATTGCAATGGACCTAATTGCACCCGATTGAGCCTTAAGTACATCAATTGGGCCGTATCATATGGGCCTTATATTCATCAAGTGGGTCGTATCATTGGACCGCACCAATGGGCCTTACGTACATTGCAATAGGCCATAACCCATGGGCTTTGCATATATCACATTAGTCGCACAACATGGGTCTCAAATATAACAAGGTGGGCTTAATCATATGGGCCTTATATACATCAAAGTGGGCCTCAATATTGGGCCTATATACATGCCAAGATGGGCTAAAATACATGAGCCCATATATACCAAAGTGGGCCTTAAAAAAAACATCAAGATAGGCCTAAACATATGAGCCCATATGCATCCAAGTGGGCCACATGTGAAGCCCACCATATCGTTTCTTTTACTATCCAATCTGTTGATAAGGTCACAGGAGTAGAGGCCCACGATAATATTTATTTTTCCACCCAAGCTGTTCATAGGGTCACATGGCCTAGGGCCCACTGTAATGTTTACTTGCCACCCAACCTATTCATGAGGTCGCCCGGACCAAGGGGGGGGCCACTGGAATGTTTATTTGCCATGCAACCTATTCATAAGGTCACATGTTACCTGGGGCCCACCGAGATGTGATTCACAATCCAGCCCAGCCATTATCTTTGTCCCACTTTTCTGGCCGTCTAGACCGAGTTTCAACTGCATCCAAACTCAGGTGGGTCCCACCGAGTACTTTTATATGTTCTGGCATGTCTTTACATGGTTTTAGAGGGTATGGCCCACCTGGTGATCAGATCACCTTACGATTTTGGCTCAACGCCTAAAATGATCTGAAGGACAGAATGGACGGCATGGATCAGTCTCATACATCAAGGTGGGGCCTATATGAGCGGACACCCCAAAAGCTACTTACTTTTTTTTTAGCTGGTTAGTACACCACCATGTCAGTACACGCACTCCATTTTAACCCAACCCGTCCAGCGTCCAGAGACGCTGGACGGCATGGATATACACTCCACGGTGGTGGGTCCCACATACACGTGGTCCACTCATCAAGGTGGGTTCCACATGAATGTGGCCCACCGTAATATTTATGTTTTCCTTCCATCTGGGCCCGCTAATGGGCTGGATGACATAGATCTAACCCATTCGTTCGATGAGTCCCACATTAAAAAAAGTATATGTGATTCATAGTGGGCCACACTCATCCATTCATCACCATCACCATTCAAAGAAAGAGAGAAAGAGAGAGAGAGAGAGAGAGAGAGAGAGAGAGAGAATGTTGATCATAGAGGGACCCCACCACTATGGGCCCCTCATGAACATATTACATACATCAAAATGGGTCCCACCAATAAGTGGGCCCTTAAATCATGCAATCAACGGTAAAAATCAAAGTTCACCCACCTTATTGGCCTTTTCATTGCTCCTTAAGCCTTCTTAGCTCCTTTGCTTGGGTTTTAACAGTGGTAGATGATGGATCAACGGTTGAGATGAGGGATGAGAGTGTAGGGGAAAGTGGGCCACACTTGGCTTGGGGAAGAGCTTGGACGTTTAAAATTTTTTTTGTTGCTTGGAGAGATTTAAGAAAAATGAGGGAGAGAGAGAAGTGATGGGAGATATGGATGGAAGGGATGGGTGGAGTGGTTGTAATAAATGCGGATGGGTTAAGTTGAAAAATGGGTAAAGGAGGGATGGTGAGTGGGGAGAGAGAGTGGACTTATGGTAAGGGAGGAGTGGTCATGTGTACTTGTTGTTGGGTGAGGTGGCATGGAGATAAGGTGGTTTACTTGACTTGATTGATGGGACATCTCGTAGAGATTCCCTCGAGATTCGCAACGTGCGGCGTTTCTTCGGACCGAACGCTGACTGGCATCTTCCTACCTAGGTATCTGTTCGGTGCGCGAGTCACGGCATTGGAACCGCGGCGACGGCACGATCGCTAAGATATAAGTTTCGGTTCAAGCTGACTTTGGTATGCAGGACTCGGCTTAGGATCGCGCGCAATGATGGTAATGGGTAGAGGATTCTCGGAATTCGACTGGTAGGATTGCGGAAGCCTATGAAGCAGTACAGACTAGGGTACGAGTCCTACAATGACCCAGATGTTGCTAGGACGTATGGTGGTCATATCACAAAATGTGAGATGCATGAGTCATATCATCCAGTCATGCAGTAATCCTACGCGTACCGCGTGCTCGTATGGGCAACTTCTCTTATCAGGGACTCCCGTAATAATCCGTCCAATGGCATGTGCCATGATCAATCACTCCTCATATCAAGCATACATATGATGCGCATGGACATGGATCATGAAGTTATACTAAGCATGTTATATGATGATGATGTACTCTCCTCATTTCAAGGATGGGCCTAGACGGCCGACTCATATTAAGAATGGGCCTAACAATCATGGGGGCTAAACAGTTTGGGTTAGCCCACTAAGGGGAGATGAGAATGGGCCTAACAAGGGGAGAGTTACAATATGGACATTTAACCATCATTTCTCTTACAATGTGGACATCAAACCATCATGCTCCCAAGGCATGGCCCATTATAAACATTATTACATACATCATGGTCGAATCACACGCATCACATCGGTCCTTATATACATCGCTTTGGGCCTCACATACATCGCATTAGGCCTCACTCATGGGCCTTACATACATCACATTGGGCCTCAACCCATGGGCCTTATACACATCACATTAGGACTCAACCCATGGGCCTTTTATACATCACATTGGGCCTCAACCCATGGGCCTCATATGCATCAGGTTGGGCGGCAACAATGGGCCTCATATACATCAAGATGGGCCGCAACAATGGGCCTCATATACATCAAGATGGGCCACAACAATGGGCCTCATATACATTAAGATGGACCACAACAACGAGCCTCATATACATCAAGGTGGGTTGCGACAATGGACGTCATATACATTAAGATGGGCTGTAACAACGGGCTTCATATACATCAAGGTGGGCCGAAACAATGGGCCTCATATACATCAAGATGGGCCCATCGTCCTAGCCAGGCTATCTACACCATTCATCTATTTTTAGAGATCATTTTAGAGTGTTACCCAAAAATGAATCATACTAGAAGATCATCTGGACCATACCACAAAAAAAAAAGAATCATATCGGAAGATCATCTAGACCGTACCACAAAAAAAAATGAATCATATCGGAAGATCATTTGGACCATACCACAAATAGCAATGGAGATAATGATTTCCACCATTTAAATTCCCAGGGATCACCATAACGTTTATTTTCCCTCCAATCTAGTCATAAGGTCACAAAGGCATAAATTAAGAGGGAAAGCAAATTTCATATTGATCCAGAACTTCTATGACCCCAAATGGTTTCAATGGTGGACGTTCATTCTCCACTGATTTGCAGTGTGGTCCACCTGAAAGATAGATCTACCTTACTTCGTCTCAAGCCTAAGATGAGCTCGCAAGATGATGGACGGTTTGGATATAACACACCGCATGATCAGACCTAGCGAACTTGCTGACGTCCTTGCAAATGGACGGTATAGATGAAATGCATACATCATTCGAGACCCACAAAGCTCGTAGACGTCAATACAGCATTTATGCTGTTCATGGGTCCCCACCGTCCAAATTGACAGTTGGGATACAACATACACCTCATGATTAGGTCCACATGACCTGCTGACGTCAATCAGCAGCTGGGCTACTCGTGGGGTCCATAAAATGGACGGTTTGTATGTAACACATACATCAGCAATGGGTCCCACCGTCCAACCATCTGGACAGTGTGGATTAGACCCATAAATCACGGTGGGGCCCACAGAACTTGCTGCATTACAGCAGCTATATAGCTGGTGTGTGGTAGGCTAGCCAGTCCGCTTTCAACAACAGGTGGGTTCCCACGTGGGGCCGACCATAAATACATATATGGTATCTATCATATATATACATTATTATTATATTTTATTATTATTTATATATATAAGCTTACTATTACGTTTTCCCCTTTATACAGTCCAACAGCAGAGGCTGTTGGACGTCCCATGAATGGATGTAATACATTCATCAAGGTGGGGTCCACGTACACGTGGTCCACCAGCCACATACATCAAGGTGGCCCCACGTACACGTGGCTCACTGATGGACAGTGTGGATCTAATCCATTCATCATGGTGGGCCACTCACATCATCATCATCACCAAAAGAAAAGAGAGAGAGAGAGAGAGAAAGAGAGAGAGAGAGAGAGAGAGAGAGAGAGAGAGAGAGAGAGAGAGAGAGACGGTGTAGTGGAGGGACCCTGCCACTATGGGCCCCTCTTGTTTATAATACATACATCAAAATGGGTCCCATCACAAGTGAGCCCTCAGATGAAAATCAATGGTAGATATCCTAAAATCACCCACCGATTTCGCTCCTTCTTGGCTGTTAGACTCCTAAACTCCTTAGCTCTCCTTTTGATGGAAGTTGATGAAGGTTGGATGGCTAGGAATGGAGATTGGGTGGTAGGGTGTGGGCCACACCTAGCTTCTCTCTTTGAGAGGCTTAGACATTTCCTCTCTTGGGAATTGCTTAGAATGGAGTGGGAAAATGAGAGAGAGAAGAGTTGTAAGGAGAGAGGGATGGGAGGAATGAGTTGCTGTGAGGAAGGGTTGACTTTGGGGATCGGAGAGAGAGGGGTGCCACGCTTTATTTGTAAGAGAGGGATGGGTTGTACTTGACTTGATTGATGTGATGGATGGTAGAGATTCTTTTCTCAGGATTTGCAACGCGCGACATTTTCTCGAAATAAACACGGGCCCACAACTCCTAGCCTGAGTATCGCATCGGTCTACAAGACGCGGCGTTGAAACCACGATGACGGCGCGGTCACTAGGGTATAAATCTCAGGTTGATCGAATTAGGTTGATAGGGTGTGACTTAGGGTCGCATGCAAATACTATCTACGTGTCACGGGTTACCGGAATTCGAGGGAGAGAATCGTGGAAGTCTATGGAATAGTACGGTCTAGGATACGGGCCTTACAATGATGTTTTAAAAAAAATCCACTCTATTCATCTATATTTTTAAGCTCATGTTAGGACTGTATTTAAAAATGAGGTAGATTCAAAACTCAAGCAAACCACATGGCAGGAAAAAGTGGGGAGAGAAATGGCTACCATTGGAGCACTCTTGGGTCTATAGAATTTTTTTATAAAGCTAATAACTTTCCATTTTCAACTCATCATTGTGGGAATGATCTTATGAAGCTCTTGGATGGCGATAAACATTAAGGTGGAACCCTAAGAAAATTTCAACTGTAGGCATTTCCCTCCCTATGGCCCACTTGAATTTTGAATGGACCTCATTTTTTAGTACATATCCTAACCTAAGATGGAAGAAAATAGATGGACCGAGTGGATTTCTAACCGAAAAAGATGAATGGATGGGATTGATTTCTCACAAACTTTGCCACAGGCCCACCTAGCTTTAGACAGAAGGAACTTTATGAGATTTTTTGTAACGCCCCAATTTTTGCCACCCGAGTACAATTCTCTTGCAATGAAAACTGAGTATCACACTTAAGTAAGAGCCAAACCTGGGTGTGGCTCCTACGTTGCGCATAGTCATATTTACATTCAACCAAAATCAGAGTAGCTTTCATTCATACAACGTCATCAAAGTATAAGTAAAGACAACTGTAACACCCTGAAAATCGGGGGTCGAGCATAAACTCAATTCTCGAGTTCCAGAACATCACTTATGCAACAAAATGAATGATGATTGAATGTTGACTGTATTCGTGCATTGAACATGAGTGAGATTAAGCCAAAACAGCATATCATACTCCAGAGACAGTTAAAGTTGCAAGCGGAAGACTGTAATAGATAGACAAAATATATAAACTATGATGAGTCTCCAGAGTGTGATAACATTTCCAGGTTAAATAATTACAAGGACAATTCTAAAATATACCTAATGTGATGACGTGTAAAGTCTCCTATCCCAAATACCATAGCCCCGTCAAGTACAATACCAGTCTTCATAGACTGTCGAGAGAGATACTGAGATAGGAGAACTCCTCCTCATCACCATAGAAGTAGTCCTACCGCTTCACAAGCATCGCCATCACCGAAACTCAACAAATCTGTTTGGTGTGTACAACACCGATCCCGTAACGTGGGAGTGAGTAGCTAACTCGGTGGAACGATAAGACATAAGTTATCATGTTATCAATACAAATCAAGCGGTAATGATAAAGCAAAATCAAACACTCCTAGTTACTCGATTAATGCAAGTATGAATGCGGTATGATGGATGCCCTCTCCGACATACTCCCTCAAGCGACACCATCTCACGTTCGCGCATGCTTACATCCCCACAGTGCTCCACATCTTCCGGGCACATGCGATGCATGATGAGTATGATTACCGAGTTTTTAATTAGTTCGTTTCAAACAGCAGGATTGGGAAACTAAGGTACCTCCCTTATATCATTTCCAAACATGATCCAATCTAGGGTCGTCAGTCCTAGTTAATATCAGACGATGGTGTGTTTTCTAGGTCACTGCAGAGGTCGCTGTGGTCACGTTACGCACAAAGGTTGCACCACTCCCCCATCACCCCTTAAACGATTCATCACGATACAACTATACAGAAACAGGCCTAGTTCATACTCTATATATCGCGGCGAACCCTAAGGCACGCTGCAACTTCAGAGTATGCTCGCGGTCACTACAAAGGGCTGCCATGGCTGTTACGCACAAAGGTTGCACCACTCCCCCATCACCTTATCAATGTAGGCCGACAGCGCGAATATAGTGTCCCATACCACCATAATCGGCTCACGAGTTGAGTTGCTCACTGGTCACTACGGGGAGGCACGTAGCCCCAGCGTAGGCCGACAGCTCGACCACGGTGTCCCATACCACCATGCCCGGCTCATGAGTCTTAGCGGATCGAGGTACCATGGTTAACGGGATTTTTACTTGGTAAGTTTGGTACCCTAGGTTCAAGCATTAGCGATCAAACATGGTGAACATACATAAGGCATACGGTTTACTTGACATGTTCGGCTAGCTCGAGCGCACAACAAGTTGGGCGATATGAGGCGCAGAAGCACCTCGTGTGGCCAACCACTATCGCCAACCGAAGTACGACACGGGTTCACCAACACATCGTGCGTGGCGGAACGAATCCCAACCACATCTTCAAGTCGATCTGGGATGCCTGGACTACGAACATAGTCCTAAGCTCAGTCAAATCCTAACCATAGCATGTGAAATACGGCATGATAACATGGTAATTCAAGAACACTAGCAAGCATATTATAAAGCATAACATGAAGCATGTTAATAAACAAGTCACAAAGCATGTTCAAAAGCATGTTATAAAGCATTATGTAAATAGGGATACAAATACTTAAATTTCGTAGGTGAGTGGTTAGAGTGAACAACTACATGGAGAGTGTCATATGTGACTTCAAGGTAGCCGAGAATCCCATCTCAGCACCTACCTAAGATTCTAACACTTAAGCACTTACACTCACAAGTGAATTCACCAACACTTGGAATGCAATATTTCAACATACATTACGTATGCTAGGGAAGTGTGTACTAGGGTTGTCCCTTTACCAAACTAGTATTTTATACATATACATCATATTCATACAGCAATTAAACATGGCAATCACATCAGCAAATTTTATACGTATAGGGTACTTCCACGTATACCCAATTTCGACATACATAGTGTTTACAAAGGAACATAGATTTCGGCGATTCCTTTCGCCAAGCTAGTATTTTAATCATGGATTGTATAATCATACATTAAATACATATGTCAAATATTATTCCAAAAGAAATACGTATACGGTATTTCTACAATACGTAATTTCAACATACGGCGCATTTACAAGTAAACATATATTTTGGCGATTCCTTTCGCCAAACTAGTATTTTATTCATATGTTATATAATTATACATTAAATAAACATGTCAAGCATTTATCCAAAAAATATACGTATACGGTATTTCTACGTATACCTAGAATATATGAAATTCCATATTTCACACCGTTAATCAAAACAGGAAACGGAAAGCACTTTGTACATGTGCAATTGCAAGCAGATCATGAATCTACCATTATCTGACATTGAAAGCGTTGAAAACTGTAACTTATAAGCTTAAACTCCTCACCTTTAGTCGTAGAATCGTAACGGAGTTGATAGGTTTGCTACTCTTCCGTATTCGGCAGTTTGACAACCTATAGAACGAAATAGGTTAGCTATTTCATAACCTACAACCACCCAAGCCCCAAATCAGATTAGGGTTAGGGTTTTCTACCTTAAAACGGAGTTGATATCGGCGAAAAGCGCCTGGAAAGAGGCGGTGCGGCCGTGGGGTGATTTGCACGATAGGAGGAAGATCCTCCCACTTCTCCCTCACTTTCTCTCTCTTTTCTCTCTCCCAAAACTCAAATTCGTATGGCTGTGAGAGAGGGTGCTCTAAGGCCCTTATATAGCCTAAAACATTCCCAAAATAGACTCGGTTCAAGGGTTCTTTGCTAATATAGGATATTCGTCACTTTTCCCACTCAAAAGAGAGGTTCGGTGGCCCTCCTTGAACCAAACGTCGACTTAAGCTCTCCATCTATGGATCTACGTGGGATTACGTTTTTGACTCGATCGGATCCCCCCAGATCGCACGTGGCGGACCACTTTCGGTTCGACGGTCGGTGGGCCACGATCGAAATTCCAAGTACATGTAAATGTTCTGAAATTTTTCTTAATCCGAGGGTGTAATTTGGTCGATTCGACGGTCGGGTTGCTTATCGACGCGTCAACGAATGATGCCAGATCACTATTCCGAGATATTTATTTTGGATGGGAATAGTGTTTTTCACACTCCCTCGCTCGAATCGAAACGAATGGCCATGGAACATCGGATGGAGCTGATTTTTGAGATGATTGTTAAGCCCGGTGGGGTGGTCCTAGTTCCTTAGCTTCGGGTTAATCGGACTCCGATGTGCGATCTAGACCTGTCTGAAGTTTCGTTTCATTCTAGAGAGCAGACGGAAATGAGTTTGGTTCTAAACTTTAGGGTAACCTAGCGCCAATGATTCTACAAGTTTTGGGTCTTGCAGAACGTATTTAAAGTGATTCGAATGGATTTCGTAGCTAATCTGGTTTCACACCTAGTTACTTTGTCTCATTTCTAAAGGATTTAGTCCTAAGTGAATTCGTCGAGGTGGTACTCGTGCCTTTGGAGTTTGTATATAAAGTGATCCGAGTTATACTACTTAGCTAGTTTAAGATAGTGTCTAGGGTGAAAGTTATTAGAAAAATTGGAAGATCAAGGTGATGAAGGGTGAGGTTTGTGAAGGAAATGAGTTCAAAGGCGCTTTAGACTTTGGGATTCGATTCGACAAGTTAATGAGGTATTAGGATCGACCCATTGCCTAAGGACATCTAATCCCAGGTTGGCAAAAATCCGGGGCGTTACAATCTACCCCCCCTTAAAACAAAATTTCGTCCTCGAAATTGCCTAAGGGTAATAAGGAAAGATTTCTATTATTTCATTTGCCTAAGACTTATTGATTTCGAGTTCCTACGCGTGGTAGGGCATATACTAGTCTGGTTCCTTTTAGTCTACCCCCCTTAAAACATGTTTCTTTATTCATTCCTCGTACCCTAATAGTTTGCTACAATTTATTTCTGTACCTATTTGGAGTCTCGAGGATAATTCCCACCAATTTAGAGTAAGATAGCTGTTATCAATGTTTGACCAACACGGAGAGACGATAATGGTTGGCTTGATCCCGATACATCGACCATCTACCTGACCAGGATAGGAGGCTCATCGTATCCCTTCCGAATCCTGGTGAATCCTGGTCTTCTGCTCGGTCAAGCAGTGAGTTCATTGGTAGTCGCCCAGGATTGAGAATTGGGTCAAGCCGCGAATGCTTCGCAGTTGTATATTTCAGTAACTCCGTAGTCCGATCACTCTAGAAACGTAGGGAATGTCCATCATTGAAAGGTTCAAATTGTTTATTCTAAGGTTGCCCCTTAGGTCTTAGTCTAAGAGAGTCCTTGATATTATCTATGTCCCAGGGGAGGGTGAATCAAATCTTACTAGATCATCCTAAAACATTTTTATAGTAGAACTTGTTAGGGCTTCTATAATGTGCGTATGTTAACGAGCACCGTTTCGATCCTGGGCCAGTGGAGTAGGGTCCACCACGTTTCCGCTGTGCCACCCAGGTCAAAGAGGTGTATTAGGTGACCTAACTAGAGCGGGTTCATCATGTCCTACCCCCCTTAAAATTTATTTTCGCCCTCAAGGCTCAAGATTTATGTCCTGCTCCGTATATCGGAACAAGGTGTAGTTTAGGATCTATCCTTGACATGAAATGGGATGCGATCTCCCACTACATTGGTCTTCTTTTCATCAATGTTGTGTATTATGGCATTGATACCTATGGTCATAGAAAGGACCTAAAGATGAAGGGTATTGTGGTTGATTGAGTCGTGTGAGTTTTGTAGCGAGATGCCTAATTCTACCAAGAAATTTTGTCGCGGTTCGGACTTATCCTATTTAATCATGTCTAGCTTAATATGCGGGCTATCTTTTTTGCGTTCATAAGCACAATATGTATGCCGACATGGCATGTGATTTAGGACCGATTCTTAACTGTCTGTTGCTCACTTGGGAAATTCCTTAGGCCTAAAAGGAAATATTTCTATTGGCTATATATTCTCACACTTCTCAAAGACAAAGTTATAAACTTTTGGTTGTAAGTGGTCAAGCCAACACGGAAGAAAGTTGCGTAGTGGGTCCAGAGCGGATACATAGACCTTCTACCTCGCGAAGACAGAAAATCATCGTATCAGTCCTTAATCCTAGCTGATCCCGACCTTCTGCTTGATCAGAGCATAGGGTTCATTGGTCACTACCAGGATTGAGAATTCGATTCAAACCACGAATACCTCGCTAATGTGTAGTTTCTCTGCCCCGTGTCCCCGATTGTACTAAGTCCTTGAGAAGGCAATTCTGAGGGTGTATTGATTTGATCTAACATTAAATCCAAGGGATACTGAGCGTGTATAGTTACTAATCAAACAACTTTTCTAAGAATTATTAAAGGAGCCTATGAGTATTAAGGGGTCCGACGAAGGAGTGAGGTCTCACTCCAACCTAATCCAGCCCATTAATTAAGTCCATCTTTCAACTATCTTGCAATTATCTTAGCATGATCAGTCTTTTACGTTCCGTAGTAGAACCAGTAGCCTAGTCTCAATTCATGAATAGTGGTAATCTATTAGTCTATGCTTACACACTAGATGATTTCAGATCATTTCTAATACAAGAAATTATTCATCGTGTAGGGTCAAACGTTATCTAAGTGGAATTGAGTTGTCTGTACTTGACGCTCGAGCTTTTCACACATGCTCACACCAGTTAAGAAGATCCTGGAGTTTGTATTATTAATTTGTTGGATTTCCTATATGGTCAGGTCTGTCAAGACTAGGAGTATCGCTCTAGGTCCAAACTCTATGGGCCTATCTATCAAACAACCATTTACTCCAAAAGCTTAAGCTATCAGAGTGCGGTGGGTTAATGTATATCAAGGGACTTTATCAATTCAACACAATTTGGCCAGTGGCCTTAAGTTGTATTAAATGGGACCGCATTAGTAATCCTACCTTGGGATTGGGTGTGACATGGTTGGTAGGAGGGTGGGAGGGGATTAAATTTTATAGGCCTTGGAAAAATGAGCCTGGTGTTGGAAAAACGTGAGATGGGATTTTCCATACCCCACGATGGGAAAATTTCTAAGTGTTATTGGAAAGGAATTCTCGAAATTTACTCTTAATTGTGTACATTCTAAACATGGTGTCGGAAGACATAGGATACACCCAATCTAGGGGCCATACCCTACATATACATTTATTATTACTTTTACAATTCTATCCACCGTAAACTTATCTAATGTAATTTGGCCGAACGGACCCTAAACGTTCTCAAATACTTAAAACATTCTACCAACTACTACACCTATCAACAGAAAAACATAACCACCCTAAGATAGTAGCCCATGCAAACTACAAGACAACATATGGATGAGCTCGGATAGAGCCATGGAAAATGAGGATAAGGGAAATGGAGGGCTGGAGTTTTTGGTTCTCCACGGATTGGAGTCTCAACAGACGTCGTAGAGGCCCAATAGGTAGGGTTTGAAGAAGGAAAATGAATAGATGGGATGGGTTGAGAGCTTACCCGAATTTGAGCTCCAAATGGGGCATGTAAGTGATCAAAAGAAAGAGAATGGAGAGGGTAGGAAGTAGGTTATGTTGTAAACGTTGGAAGAGGATGAGTTGGGCAGAAAATGATGAAATGAGCGATTAGAGGGAAGGTTTGAGAGGTAAAACAGCAAGTCGAAAGAGAAAGGTGGGCTTGGAGGGGCGTTTGAGAGAGAGGGGGCAAAAACGACGTGAAAAAGGGGTCCACCAGAAAATTTGGTAGGCACCATACGGGCCTAGGGAAGTTCTACGCCTTTTCTGGTATTTCTAGTTGGTCTATTATTTTAATTATTTTTTTTAGTAGTTCATCATCAAGTATACTTCATCTATACCAAATTTCATTATATTTTGTCTTGTAGAAAAATTCTAAAAATTCTAGAAGTAGCAGCTGTCCAAACTAATAACTTTCGGACAGTTGACACAACGATCCATGTTTAACTATATTAAATATTTTATTATATTTTTTACTTATTTTTATATGAAACTATACTTATCAAGCTTAAATCTGGCTTTTGAATCACCTAAATCGGAGTTATAACGAGGGAGATATGACTTTTTGAAATCGGACCAAAATCGCAGAAAATAAGTGGCCGAAAACGGGCCAGCAACGAACTGCGGCCCGACCGGGCCCGCTGGACCGCGGTCTACCGCGGTAACCGCGGTGGAACCGCGGTCCGCCTTGTCCGGCACCGCGCCGCCGCTGCTCAGTGGTGTTCTCCACCCTCCCAAGAGGCCAATGGTACCCCGGGTCAGCCCCGGGTCCCCCCGGATTGACGCGTGTGGCCCACGACTCCGTTTCGAGTCGTTTCGGGTCAAATTGGGCGTATCTTGCAATCTGGAATGAGTTATCTGATATATAATATATGATTTTGGGGTAGAACGAGCTAATCTATCCAAATAACCTATTTAATTGGTTAGATTCCAAAGTTTGAATGGTCAAAAGTCCAATTTATACATATATTTACTATTTATAATAACTTTTTGTTTCAGTATTATTCTTCATCATTTATATGTTAGAATTTATATCTGGTATGAAAGGATTTAGAAAAAAATTGAAGAATGAAGTGGTGCAAGGAGAGGTTTTGAATGAATTGGGTAAAAAAGGGGTTTTAAGCTTTGGTGTTGTGGTTGACCCACAACCTAAGAACATCTATTTCTAGGGAATGACTCAAACCTATCAACTGATGACCTAGAGGCAATTCGAGATCGTTTCGTGCAATCATTGAGGCCTACGGGTCCAATCTCTACGGTTGGTCTCAACCAATTGTATTATTTGACGAAATTAGAGAACCTAAGTTTGTTTCTACATTCCGTTGCTCCCTCCTAAGTCAGAGTGCGTCATAGTGCATCGTGTGACCATAACCCAGGTCCAGTTTAATCCAAATCATGCTCTGATACCATCTTGTAACACCCTGAAAATCGGGGGTCGAGCATAAACTCAACTCCCGAGTTCCAGAACATCACTTATGCAACAAAATGAATGATGATTGAATGTTGACTGTATTCGTGCATTGAACATGAGTGAGATTAAGCCAAAACAGCATATCATACTCCAGAGACAGTTAAAGTTGCAAGCGGAAGACTGTAATAGATAGACAAAATATATAAACTATGATGAGTCTCCAGAGTGTGATAACATTTCCAGGTTAAATAATTACAAGGACAATTCTAAAATATACCTAATGTGATGACGTGTAAAGTCTCCTATCCCAAATACCATAGCCCCGTCAGTACAATACCAGGTCTTCATAGACCTGTCAGAGAGATACAGATAGGAGAACTCCTCCTCATCACCATAGAAGTAGTCGGCTCGCTTCACAAGCATCGCCATCACCGAAACTCAACAAACTGTTTGGTGTGTACAACACCGTCTCCGTAACGTGGGAGTGAGTAGCTAACTCAGTGGAACGATAAGACATAAGTTATCATGTTATCAATACAGTCAAGCAGTAATGATAAAGCAGTAAATCAAACACTCCTAGTTACTCTGATTAATGCAAGTATGAATGCAGGTATGATGGATGCCCTCTCCGACATACTCCCTCAAGCGACACCATCTCACGTTCGCGCATGCTTACATCCCACAAAGTGCTCCACATCTTCCGTGCACATGCGATGCATGATGAGTATGATTACCGAGTTTTTAATTAGTTCGTTTCAAATAGCAGGATTGGGAAACTAAGGTACCTCCCTTATATCATTTCCAAACATGATCCAATCTAGGGTCGTCAGTCCTAGTTAATATCAGACGATGGTGTGTTTTCTAGGTCACTGCAGAGGTATTTGCGCTGTGGTCATTACGCACAAAGGTTGCACCACTCCCCATCACCCCTTAAACGATTCATCACGATACAACTATACGAGAAAACAGGCCTAGTTCATACTCTATATATCGCGGCGAACCCTAAGGCACGCCGCAATGACTTGAGTATGCTCGCGGTCACTACAAAGGGTCGCTGTGGCGTTACGCACAAAGGTTGCACCACTCCCCATCACCTTATCAATGTAGGCCGGCCAGCGCGCGAATATAGTGTCCCATACCACCATAATCGGCTCACGAGTTGAGTTGCTCACTTGGTCACTACGGGAGGCACGTAGCCCCGGCGTAGGTAGGCCGACGGCTCGACCACGGTGTCCCATACCACCATGCCCGGCTCATGAGTCTTAGCGGATCGAGGTACCATGGTTAACGGGATTTTCACTGGTAAGTTTGGTACCCTAGGTTCAAGCATTAGCGATCAAACATGGTGAACATACATAAGGCATACGGTTTACTTGACATGTTCGGCTAGCTCGAGCGCACAACAAGTTGGGCGATATGAGGCGTAGAAGCACCTCGTGTGGCCAACCACTATCGCCAACCGAAGTACGACACGGGTTCACCAACACATCGTGCGTGGCGAACGAATCCCAACCACATCTTCAAAGTCGATACTGGATGCCGGACTACGAACATAGTCCCAAGCTCAGTCAAATCCTAACCATAGCATGTGAAATACGGCATGATAACATGGTAATTCAAGAACACTAGCAAGCATATTATAAAGCATAACATGAAGCATGTTAATAAACAAGTCACAAAGCATGTTCAAAAGCATGTTATAAAGCATTATGTAAATAGGGATACAAATACTTAAATTTCGTAGGTGAGTGGTTAGAGTGAACAACTACATGGAGAGTGTCATATGTGACTCCAAGGTAGCCGAGAATCCCATCTCAAAGACCTACCTAAGATTCTAACACTTAAGCACTTACACTCACAAGTGAATTCACCAACACTTGGAATGCAATATTTCAACATACATTACGTATGCTAGGGAAGTGTGTACTAGGGTTGTCCCTTTACCAAACTAGTATTTTATACATATACATCATATTCATACAAACAATTAAACATGGCAATCACATCAAGCAAATTTTATACGTATAGGGTACTTCCACGTATACCCAATTTCGACATACATAGTGTTTACAAAGGAACATAGATTTCGCGATTCCTTTCGCCAAGCTAGTATTTTAATCATGGATTGTATAATCATACATTAAATACATATGTCAAATATTATTCCAAAAGAAATATGTATACGGTATTTCTACAATACGTAATTTCAACATACGGCGCATTTACAAGTAAACATATATTTTGGCGATTCCTTTCGCCAAACTAGTATTTTATTCATATGTTATATAATTATACATTAAATAAACATGTCAAGCATTTATCCAAAAAATATACGTATACGGTATTTCTACGTATACCTAGAATATATGAAATTCCATATTTCACACCGTTAATCAAAACAGGAAACGGAAAGCACTTTGTACATGTGCAATTGCAAGCAGATCATGAATCTACCATTATCTGACATTGAAAGCGTTAAAAACCGTAACTTATAAGCTTAAAGTCCTCACCTTTAGTCGTAGAATCGTAACGGAGTTGATAGGTTTGCTACTCTTCCGTATTCGGCAGTTTGACAACCTATAGAACGAAATAGGTTAGCTATTTCATAACCTACAACCACCCAAGCCCCAAATCAGATTAGGGTTAGGGTTTTCTACCTTAAAACGGAGTTGATATCGGCGGAAAAACGCCTGAAAAGAGGCGGTGCAGCCCGTGGGGTGATTTGCAACAGTAGGAGGAAGATCCTCCCACTTCTCCCTCACTTTCTCTCTCTTTTCTCTCTCCCAAAACTCAAATTCGTATGGCTGTGAGAGAGGGTGCTCTAAGGCCCTTATATAGCCTAAAACATTCCCAAAATAGACTCAGGTTCAAGGGTTACTTCTAATATAGGATATTCGTCACTTTTCCAGCTCAAAAGAGAGGTTGGTGGCCCTCCTTGAACCAAACGTCAGACTTAAGCTCTCCATCTATGGATCTACGTGGGATTACGTTTTTGACTCGATCGGATTCCCAGATCGCACGTGGCGGACCACTTTCGGTTCGACGGTCAGTGGGCCACGATCGAAATTCAAGTACATGTAAATGTTCTGAAATTTTTCTTAATCCGAGGGTGTAATTTGGTCTCGATTTTGACGGTCAGGTTGCTTAATACTGACGCGTCAACGAATGATGCGATCACTATTCCATATATTTATTTTGGATGGGAATAGTGTTTTTCACACTCCCTCGCTCCGAATCGAAACGAATGGCCATGGAACATCGGATGGAGCTGATTTTGAGATGATTGTTAAGCCCAGTGGGGTGGTCCTAGTTCCTTAGCTTCGGGTTAATCGGACTCCCGATGTGCGATCTAGACCTAATACTGAAGTTTCGTTTCATTCCCGAGAAAGCAGACGGAAATGAGTTTGGTTCTAAACTTTAGGGTAACCTAGCGCCAATGATTCTACAAGTTTTGGGTCTTGCAGAACGTATTTAAAGTGATTCGAATGGATTTCGTAGCTAATCTGGTTTCACACCTAGTTACTTTGTCTCATTTCTAAAGGATTTAGTCCTAAGTGAATTCTGGTCGAGGTGGTACTCAGGCCTTTGGAGTTTGTATATAAAGTGATCCGAGTTATACTACTTAGCTAGTTTAAGATAGTGTCTAGGGTGAAAGTTATTAGAAAAATTGGAAGATCAAGGTGATGAAGGGTGAGGTTTGTGAAGGAAATGAGTTCAAAGGCGGCTTTAGACTTTGGGATTCAGTTCTGACAAGTTAATGAGGTATTAGGATCGACCCATTGCCTAAGGACATCTAATCCCCGGTTGGCAAAAATCCGGGGCGTTACAACAACCATACCAGATGTAACAGGGATAATATCCACAACGTACATGTCCAAGAAGTACCCATAGAGACTATACAAATCAGACTATAGACAAATATATAGGATGTAAAAAAAAAACAAAAGGGAAGAATTAGAAATCTATTGGTGAGCTCATCTAGCTAAACCATACTAACAAAGAGGTCAATCCTTACAGGAGTGCCCCTAAATGCACCGCCATCCTGGTCTATACCTTAGCCATTTGTATCTATCAAATTGAAGGTGTTAGTGGTCAACGTGGTGATGAAATCCCACCAAGATTACACATATGGCATACTAGCTAAGCATAGTTTCTAATAGAGCGAAATTTTACAACATATAAATCATACTCGTTAAGCTCATCTATGCATGGAATTCAACACATAATAGGTATTTAAGAAAATAAGTCTTATAATAAATGAATGGATGTATGAAATGCACTCAGACCTGTGGATGCTCATCTAGCTAACAAATGTGGATAGGACCCATGATGAAAATGAACGGCCAAACACTACGTGAAAAAGGGGAAAATAGATGAATTTTGAGACAGTTGTGAACCGTCTCTAAAATCCCTTGGTTTAAAGACAACTATGAATCGTCTCTAAAATTTTAGACAGCTCCTAATTGTCTTTAATATGAACAAAAATCATCTTATAAATGTTAAATGTCCACAAATCATTTAAGACAGTCAAAATCCGTCGGTAACTATGGAGAAAAGACGGTTATTGACCATTTGGAATAAAAGACGGTCCTTAACTGTCTTATAGGCAGTCATCTGAGACAGTCAGAGACCGTCTGCATTAGAGACGGTCCTTAGCCGTCTTATAGTGGTCATCTGAGATGGTCAGAGACTGTCTACATTAGAGACGGTTCTTAACGGTCTTATAGTGGTCATCTGAGATAGTCAAAGACCGTTTGCATTAGAGACAGTCTTTAGTTGTTTTATAGTGGTCATTTGAGATAGTAGAAGACTGTCTAAATTAGAGACGGTCATTAGTTGTCTTATAGGCCCAAAACTGCCTTACCCTTCCACTGCCCTAACTCTCTCATGCAAGGTAGAGCATTCCTTAACATGGGGTTACTATGGGGGCCACCTTGATGTATATATTACATATCCAGGCCTTCCATTAGTTTCCCACTCTACACCCTTTTAATTTTATTAAAAATTGAGATTTTAGGAAATAAAGTTCGAAAAAAAATCAAGATATTGATAAATAGTTGACATTCTGAAAAAGAAAATTGAGAAGTTTAAAAATTTATAAATTTTAAAAAAAGGTTGAGAAGCTTAGAAAAATAATTAACAAAGTTTGAGAAAAATTGAGATTTTGAAAAAAAAAAAAAAAAAAATCTTTTGTGATTTAATAAAAATCTAGATTTTGAAAAAATAATAATAATAATTAAGAACTTTGAATAAAGTTGATAATTTGTAAAAATAATTAGATTTCCAAAAAAAAATGATATTTTGAAAAAGAAAATTGAAAATATTAAAAATTTTGTGAAATTTTTGACTACTTTGAAAAGAAAAATCTTTCGAAAAAGAAATTGAGATTTTATATTTTGAAATTTTTCTTTTGAAAAGTTCGATAACAAAAGTGAGATTTTGATGATGTGTTGTATATCCATGCCGTCCATATGTTTCTCCAGTCCATTTTTGGGCGGGATATAAAAAAAATAAAAAAAGTGTAGATTTAAATCTTAAGTGGACCACACCACCGGAAAGAGTGGTAATATAGTGCCTCGCCATTAAAAATTATAAAGAGCCTGTCATAAGGTTTTAATAGTGTTTATTTGCAATCCAGCTGGTTGATAATGTAAAGAAGAGCTAGATGAAGGGAAACTACAAAGATCAAATTAATCCAAAACTTTTGTGGCCTTCAAAAGGTTTCTAATGGTAGACATTCAATCACTATTATTTCTTATTGTGTGGTCCATATTATATTTAGATCTGGCTCATTTTTAGATTAATCACTAAAATGATATTAAGAAATGGAAGGACAGCATGGATAAAACACATACATCATGGTGGGGCTCATAGAGCACCAACCATTAGCCAAACATGAATGAGTTATACTGTCCCAAACGGAACTGCGTTCCGAGTTACTCTGATAAGCTTTTACCGTACCGAGTAAACTCACTTAGGCCTACCGAGAATGTATTTGGTTCCTGTGCTCGGTCCATCCCTTTCTTCCCTTACTTTTAGGGTTCAGCCCAAATTTGAAACATATCCAAATTTAAAGTGGACCATGCGAGAGGAATTAGTGGGAATAATGATTTCCACCGCTGATACTTTCCTAGGTCCCACAGTGATGTTTATTTATCATCCAACCTGTTCATAAGATCACAAAAACATGGATGAAGAGAAAACATAAATATCAACTTGATCTAAAACTTCCGTGGCCTCTAAGAAATTTTTAATGGTAGAGATTCAATTCACACCGTTTCTTGTGGTGTGGTCCAATTGAGATTCGGATATCCTTCATTTTTTATGTGAAACCTTAAAATTATTTTTTTTAAATGGATGGACGGAGTGGATGAAATACATAAATAATGGTGGGCCCAAAGAGTTTATGCAATACACGAAGTGCACTTAGTACACAATCCGCTTCATCTCACCTCTCTCTCTCTCTCTCTCTCTCTCGTGAAACCGTTTTTTCCTTGAACCCATTGAAACCCTTTTTTTCCTAAAATCCCTCGAAACCCCTTTCCTCTCCTGTACATGGAGGGCAGGAAATGTGCTGTATAGAAAAGTTCACGTCTAGCTCCTGTACACGATCATGTAATCGTACTTTTGTTCCCCCCAATTCTCTGCTTCCACTCCCAAACCCCTCCCTCGGTCCCTCTCTCACTCTGGGATGTGAGTTTCTATCGATTGGAAGTAAATGGCACTGAAGGGAAAGGAAATAGTGGGGAAATCTTCCACAGGGAAGAGGAAATCTGCTTCCAAATCCTCCGATGCTGCAGAAAGATCCGGTTCTCGAGATGGCCCAAAGTCTTGAAGTTCGTCGATGATGAGGCCGTTGACACTGACTCCGATGGTGAAGATGAAGGTGATAGCAAGGATGAAGATGACCAAGGTAAAAAAATGCCCTATTTCCATTCTCCCCCCATTTCCCTAATTTACACAATCGCCACTGCTTTTCCTTGCTTTCTTTCACAGATCAGGTCTTCGATCTCCATTCTGTTTCACATGTTTATAAGTAGATTGAATGGGAATGAAGATGAAATGTGTGGAATTGGATGCAGTGCATCCTACGCGCATGTCTATGCTGATGCATTGATGCAGACACATACATATCCCACAGTATTTAAATGCACAATCACAAGCATACCATTATGCTTACATTCCAAAGAAATTTTCCATGAAAACAGGGATTGCTGTCAATCACAGTCGTAAGAATCGATCATTGGAAGGGCTTCAAGCCAATGTTCAAAGATTGAAAGAATATAAGGCCAAGCTAGTTATTTTCCCCAGGAGACCTGGCAAATTCAAGAATGAAGATTCTAGTTCAGAGGAGCTAGCCTCAGCTACCCAGGTCCAGGGTCCATACATGCCCATCACTCTTGAGAAGCCAACAGTTGAGTTTGTGAAGGTGACCGAGGCAATGACATCATTCAACACATATCAGAAACTTCGCTTGGAATGGACGAATGAGCGTCACGTGGGAGTAAGGTTGAAGAAGGCTGTTGAAGCCTAGAAGGAAGAGAAGAAATAGAAGAGACATAGGTACGTCACTTTTAAAAGTATCCAGAGAGAAATGATGTTATTCTTCTGCTTTCCAGTTTGCAGGGAGATGTTGGTTTTCAAATGTCTGCAAGTACTTATTTTAGCCTGTTTGAGAAAGTTTTGCCATTTTAGCTTTTGTTGGGAGCCTAGCACATACATTGGACGAAATATGTAGGCCTGTCTGAGCTTAGGACTCCTGATATATCAACTGAGATTTTTCTTTTCTTTTTTTTTTTAAATATTAATAAAAATAAAATGTATGCTTACATTCCCATATACCCATTTATATGGACATATGTATGTACATGCCATACACAGTGTATGTAGGGCTGTCAACAGGTTGGGTTCTGGTCTGTTTCTAAGAACCTGGAGCTGGAACTAATTGGGTTCAACTATTCTTTGGTACCCATTAGGTCTTTGGACCTTGGTTTCCAATGGGTCTGGTTCAGGTTCATGTTAAACAAGGGCATTTACATGATTGTGCCACTTGAATGGATTGATTAGATCACACACATGTTTACCACATAAAGGCCTCACTACAAATTGAAAGGTAAGGCGCTACCGGATTGTCATGAACTGTGGACTGGTGAACAGTTCTCGGGAACAAAGATTGCAAGGATTCTCCCCATTCGCGAGGGCGAACCCTATTCCTTCAACAAAATATGACTTCATAGAAATAATCCCTCTCCAAATTGCCAAGGCTCTAGACATGGAGGATTCCCTAATACACCATGCCTCCCACTGAACCTTTTCCCCTTTTCATTGTTTGGCATGGAATCCATGGTTTCAGACATGCCTTAGTTCTTAGAGAAGTTCTAAACTAGAAATCAATCTCTCTTTTTCATTTGTGGTTTGTTGTTTTAGGTGAGATGGATGGCGAGGAACACAGTGAAATTGAATATGCAGTAGAGTTGTTTTGGTGAAGCCACTCACAGCTGAACTTCTGTTGGAAGTGATCCAGACAACCAGTTCTAACTGAAAAATGTGCCTAAACAGTGGTATGGGCATGGATTTCAATGAGACATTTGCTTTGATTTCTCTTTCTTTCTCATTACTATGTTCATATAGATATGTTTTTGGAGATTTATACAAGCTTGAATTATCTTCAATTAAGAAAGAGTAGTTCTTATAACAGGGGGTGTTGGGATAGCAAAAACTGCTACAGCTGCTTACAGGGGTGGTTATCAGGAATCACTACGCCAAAACAGCGAAAAAAGGACGGTCCAAAAATGTCTCAAATGACCAAAAAGGACGGTCATGGACCATCGCATAGGCCGTCAAATTTTGACGTGTCTTATTTTTTAAAGGACGGTTAAAAACCGTCATTCTCATTGACAAAAAAAAAAGACGGTCATGGACCGTCCTTAAAATAGACTGTCATGGACCGTCTCTTATGAACCTAAAAAGGACGGCCATGGACCGTCCTTTAAAAGGACTGTTATGGACCGTCCTTAAAAAGGACTGTCATGGACCGTCTCTTATGAGCCTTTAAAGGACAGCCATCGACCGTCCTTTAAACAGACGATCATAAACCGTTCTTAAAAAGGACTGTCATGGACCGTCTCTTATGAGCCTTGAAAGGACGGTTATGGACCATCCTTTAAAAGAACTACTACAAGCCGTCTCTTATGACCATTAAAGGACATTTTCAAATTTGACCTGTTACAGTATTCTTCCTGATATACACCTGTTATACAATATATTTCATTACATTCACATCCATCTAAACCCAAACTACGTAAATCCATCCAAACATAAACTACATCCATCCAAACACAAACAATCTTATCTACAATACATTATTCATCCACGCATAATAAATATAAAGTTTAACTTCATAAGTAAAAAAAAGGAAAAAAATTAGCAACAATTTTCTTTTTGGATCTTTTATCTAATAAAAAAATATTCAACCAACAAAACATTATAATTTAGAATCATGAAGAATTGCAGAAACTTCATCCAAAAAAGTGGGCACTTTTTTAAAATAAAACTGATCATTAAAATAAACCTAATATGAGCAAATAATGTAAAAAAGTGTTTCAATTAATAGAAACAACAACAAAAATTAAAGCTTTGTAAAAGGGATACATTCTTGTTTATTGCCTTATGATTGGGCTACATTATTACAGCAATCGGGTTTGGGTTCGATATCGGGTTTAGGTTAGGGTTTTCAAGTTCAGGTTTAGGATTAGGTGTAGGTCTAAGTTTAAGGATTTGAGAATACGTTCAGGTTTTAAGTTTAGGTTATAAGTTATAGGTTAAGGTTTTAAGTTTAGGTTAAGGTTTAGGTTTAGGTTTAGGTTAAGGTTTAGGTTTAGGGAATTGAGAATAGGTTAAGGGTTTAGGTTTAGGAAATCGGGTTGGGTTCGAGATTGGGTTTAGGTTTGGGTTTTCAAGTTTAGGTTTAGGTTTAGGTAAGGGAGTTGAGATTAGGATTAAGTGTAGGTTTAGGTTTAGGATTTAAGAATACATTTAGGTTTTAGGTTTATTTTTAAGTTTTAGGTTATTGGTTAAGGTTTAGGTTAAGGTTAGGTTATAGGTTATAAGTTTTGGTTTTAAGACATAGGTTTTGGTTTTAAGGTTATAGGTTTAGGTTTAGGTTTAGGTTTTAAGGTCTTATAAGCTATAGGTTTAGGGAATTGAGAATATGTTAAGGTTTAGGTTTAGGAAATCGGGTTCGGGTCTGGGTTCGGGATCGGGATCGGGTTTAGGTTTGGGTTTTCAAGTTTAGGTTCGATTTAGGTTAGGGGGTCGAGATTAGGATTAGATGTAGGTTTAGGTTTAGGGATTTGAAAATAGGTTAATGTTTAGGTTTAGGAATTCGAGTTCGGGTCCGGGATTGGGTTTGGGTTTGGGTTTTCAAGTTTAGGTTTAGGTTTAGGTTTAGGTTAGGGAGTTTAGATTAGGATTAGGTGTAGGTTTAAGTTTAGGATTTGAGAATAGGTTAAGGTTTAGGTTTAGGAATTCGGGATCGGGTTTTAGGTTTGGTTTTCAAGTTTAGGTTTAGGTTTAGGTTAGGGAGTTGAGATTAGGATTAGGTGTAGGTTTAGGTTTAGAGATTTGAGAATACATTTAGGTTTTAGGTTAAGGTTATAGGTTTAGGTTGAGGTTAAGGTTTAGGTTTAGGTTATAAGCTATAGGTTTAGGGAATCGAGAATAGGTTAAGGTTTAGGTTTAGGGAATCGGGTTCGGGTTCGGGTTTGGGATCGGGTTTAGGTTTGGGTTTTCAAGTTTAGGTTTAGGTTTAGGTTAGGGAGTTGAGATTAGGATTAGGTGTAGGTTTAGGTTTAGGATTTGAGAATACATTTAGGTTTTAGGTTTAGGTTTAGGTTTTAGGTTATTGGTTAAGGTTTAGGTTTTAGGTTTAGGTTAAGGTTAGGTTATAGGTTATAAGTTTAGGTTATAGGTTATAGGTTAAAGGTTATAGGTCATAGGTTTTGGTTTTAAGGTTATAGGTTTAGGTTAAGGTTAAGGTTTTAGGACTTATAAGCTATAGGTTTAGGGAATTGAGAATATGTTAAGGTTTAGGTTTAGGAAATCGGGTTCGGGTTGGGGATCGGGTTTAGGTTTGGGTTTTCAAGTTTAGGTTTAGGTTTAGGTTAGGGAGTTGAGATTAGGATTAGGTGTAGGTTTAGGTTTAGGGATTTGAGAATACATTTAGGTTTTAGGTTTAGGTTTAGGTTTTAGGTTATTGGTTAAGGTTTAGGTTTTAGGTTTAGGTTAAGGTTAGGTTATAGGTTATAAGTTTAGGTTATAGGTTATAGGTTAAGGTTTTAGGACATAGGTTTTTGTTTTAAGGTTATAGGTTTAGGTTAAGGTTAAGGTTTTAGGACTTATAAGCTATAGATTTAGGAATTGAGAATATGTTAAGGTTTAGGTTTAGAAATGGGTTTAGGTTCGGGATCGGGTTTAAGTTTGGGTTCTCAAGTTTAGGTTTAGGTTTAGGTTAGGGAGTTGAGAATAGGATTAGGTGTAGGTTTACGTTTAGGGATTTGAAAATAGGTTAAGGTTTAGGTTTAGGAATTTGGGTTCGGGTTCAGGATTGGGTTTAGGTTTGGGTTTTCAAGTTTAGGCTTAGGTTTAGGTTAGGGAGTTTAGATTAGGATTAGGTGTTAGGTTTAAGTTTAGGGATTTGAGAATAGGTTAAGGTTTAGGTTTAGGAAATCGGGTTCGGATTCGGGATCGGGTTTTAGGTTTGGGTTTTCAAATTTAGGTTTAGGTTTAGGTTAGAGAGTTAAGATTAGGATTAGGTGTAGGTTTAGGTGTAGAGATTTGAGAATACATTTAAGTTTTAGGTCATAGGTTTTGGTTTAGGTTAAGGTTATAGGTTTAGGTTAAGGTTTAGGTTTAAGTTATAAGCTATAGGTTTAGGGAATTGAGAATAGGTTAAGGTTTAGGTTTAGGGAATCGGGTTCGGGTTCAAGATCGGGTTTAGGTTTGTGTTTTCAAGTTTAGGTTTAGGTTTAGGTTAGGGAGTTGAGATTAGGATTATGTGTAGGTTTAGGTTTAGGGATTTGAGAATACATTTAGGTTTTAGGTTTAGGTTTAGGTTGTAGGTTATTGGTTAAGGTTTAGGTTTTAGGTTTAGGTTAAGGTTAGGTTATAGGTTATAAGTTTAGGTTATAGGTTATAGGTTATAGGTTTAGGTTTTAGGTCATAGGATTTTGTTTTAAAGTTATAGGTTTAGGTTTAGGTTAAGGTTTTAGGTCTTATAAGCTATAGGTTTAGGGAATTGAGAATATGTTAAGGTTTAGGTTTAGGAAATCGTGTTCGGGTTCGAGATCGGGTTTAGGTTTGGGTTTTCAAGTTTAGGTTTAGGTTTAGGTTAGGGAGTGAGATTAGGATTAGGTATAGGTTTAAGTTTAGGGATTTGGAAATAGGTTAAGGTTTAGGTTTTAGAATTCGGGTTCGGGTTCGGGATTGGGTTTAGGTTTGGGTTTTAAAGTTTAGGTTTAGGTTTAGGTTAGGGAGTTTAGATTAGGAATAGGTGTAGGTTTAAGTTTAAGGATTTGAGAATAGGTTAAGGTTTAGGTTTAGAAAATCGGGTTAGGGTTCGGGATCGGGTTTTAGGTTTGGGTTTTCAAGTTTAGGTTTAGGTTTAGGTTAGGGAGTTGAGATTAGGATTAGGTGTAGGTTTAGGTTTAGAGATTTGAGAATACAATTAGGTTTTAGGTCATAGGTTTTGGTTTAGGTTTAAGGTTATAGGTTTAGGTTAAGGTTTAAGCTTAGGTTTAGGTTAAGGTTTAGGTTATAAGCTATAGGTTTAGGGAATTGAGAATAGGTTAAGGTTTAGGTTTAGGAATCGGGTTCGGGTTCGGGTCTGTGGATCGGGATCGGGTTTAGGTTTGGGTTTTCAAGTTTAGATTTAGGTTTAGGTTAGGAGTTGAGATTAGGATTAGGTGTAGGTTTGAGTTTAGGGATTTGAGAATACATTTAGGTTTTAGGTTTAGGTTTAGGTTGTAGATTATTGGTTAAGGTTTAGGTTTTAGGTTTAGGTTAAGGTTAGGTTATAGGTTATAAGTTTAGGTTATAGGTTATAGGTCATAGGTTTTTGTTTTAAGGTTATAGGTTTAGGTTAAGGTTAAGGTTTTAGGTCTTATAAGGCATAGGTTTAGGAAATTGAGAATATGTTAAGGTTTAGGTTTAGGAAATCGGGTTCGGGTTCGGGATCGGGATCGGGTTTAGGTTTGGGATCAAGTTTAGGTTTGGGTTTTCAAGTTTAGGTTTAGGTTTAGGTTAGGGAGTTGATATTAGGATTAGGTGTAAGTTTAGGTTTAGGGATTTGAAAATAGGTTAAGGTTTAGGTTTAGGAATTCGGATTCGGGATTGGGTTTAGATTTGGGTTTTCAAGTTTAGGTTTAGGTTTAGGTTAGGGAGTTTAGATTAGGATTAGGTGTAGGTTTAAGTTTAGGATTTGAGAATAGGTTAAGGTTTAGGTTTAGGAAATCGGTTTGGGTTCGGGATTGGGTGTAGGTTTGGGTTTTCATAGTTTAGGTTTAGGTTTAGGTTAGGGAGTTGAGATTAGGATTAGGTGGAGGTTTAGGTTTAGGGATTTGAAAATAGTTAAGGTTTAGCTTTAGGAATACGGGTTAGGGTTCGGGATTGGGTTTAGGTTTATGTTTTCAAGTTTAGGTTTAGGTTTAGGTTAGGGAGTTTAGATTAGGATTAGGTGTAGGTTTAAGTTTAGGGATTTGAGAATAGGTTAAGGTTTTGGTTTAGGAAATCGTGTTCGGGTTCGGGATCGGGTTTTAGGTTTGGGTTTTCAAGTTTAGGTTTAGGTTAGGGAGTTGAGATTAGGATTAGGTGTAGGTTTAGGTTTAGGATTTGAAAATAGGTTAAGGTTTAGTTTAGGAATTCGGGTTCGGGTAATTCGGGATTTGGTATAGGTTTGGGTTTTCAAGTTTAGGTTTAGGTTTAGGTTAGGGAGTTTAGATTAGGATTAGGTGTAGGTTTAAGTTTAGGGATTTGAGAATAGGTTAAGGTTTAGGTTTAGGAGATCGGGTGTGGGTTCGGGATCGGGTTTAGGTTTGGGTTTTCAATTTTAGGTTTAGGTTTAGGTTAGGGAGTTGAGATTAGGATTAGGTGTAGGTTTAGGTTAGGGAGTTGAGATTAGGATTAGGTGTAGGTTTAGGTTTAGAGATTTGAGAATACATTTAGGTTTTAGGTCATAGGTTTTGGTTTAGGTTAAGGTTATAGGTTTAGGTTAAGGTTTAAGTTTAAGTTTAGGTTTAGGTTTAGGTTTAGGTTATAAGCTATAGGTTTAGGGAATTGAAAATAGGTTAAGGTTTAGGTTTAGGGAATCAGGTTCGAGTTCGGGATCGAGTTTAGGTTTGGGTTTTCAAGTTTAGGTTTAGGTTTAGGTTAGGGAGTTGAGATTAGGATTAGGTGTAGGTTTAAGTTTAGGGATTTGAGAATACATTTAGGTTTTAGGTTTAGGTTTAAGTTGTAGGTTATTGGTTAAGGTTTAGGTTTTAGGTTTAGGTTAAGGTTAGGTTATAGGTTATAAGTTTAGGTTATAGGTTATAGGTTAAGGTTTTAGGTCATAGGTTTTGGTTTTAAGGTTATAGGTTTAGGTTAAGGTTAAGGTTTTAGGTCTTATAAGCTATAGGTTTAGGGAATTGAGAATATGTTAAGGTTTAAGTTTAGGAAATCGGGTTTGGGTTCGGGATCTGGGATCGGATTTAGGTTTGGGTGTTCATGTTTAGGTTTAGGTTTATGTTAGGGAGTTGAGAATAGGATTAGGTTTAGGTTTAAGGATTTGAGAATACATTTAGGTTTTAGGTTTAGGTTTAGGTTATAGGCTTAGGTTTAGGTAATAGGTTGAGGTTATAAGTAGGTCATAGGTTTAGGTTTAGGTTAGGTTATAGGTTAAGGTTTAGGGAATTGAGAATAGGTTAAGGTTTAGGTTTAGAAATCGTGTTCTAGGATCGGATTTAGGTTTGGGTTTTCAAGTTTAGGTTTAGGTTTAGGTTTAGGTTAGGGAGTTGATATTAAGATTAGGTGTAGGTTTTGGTTTAGGGATTTGAGAATACATTTAGGTTTTAGGTTATATGTTAAGGTTTAGGTTAAGGTTTGGGTTAAGGTTTAGGGTTTTAGGCTTAGGTTTATGTTTAGGTTATAGGTTTAGGTTTAGGTTTAAGTTAGGTTATAGGTTAAGGTTTAGGAATTGAGAAAAGGTTAAGGTTTAGGTTTAGGAAATCGGGTTCGGGTTCGGGATCGGGTTTAGGTTTGAGTTTTCAAGTTAGGTTTAGGTTTAGGTTAGGGAGTTGAGAGATTAGGATTAGGTGAAGGTTTAGGTTTAGGATTTGAGAATACATTTAGGTTTTAGGTCATAGAATTTGGTTTAGGTTAAGGTTATAGGTTTAGGTTAAGGTTTAGGTTTAGGTTTTGGTTAAGGTTTAGGTTTAGGTTATAAGTCATAGGTTTAGGTTTAGCTTTAGGTTTTAGGTTTAGGTATAGGCTTAGGTTATAGGTTATAGGTTATATGTTTAGGTTAAGGTTTAGGAATTCGGGTTCAGGTTTGGATTCGAGTTTAGGTTATAGGTTTTGAGATTTGAGAATAGTTTTAGGTTATAAGTATAGGTTTAGGTTTGGATTTCGATTAAGGAGTAGATTAGGATTAGGTGTAGGTTTAGGTTTAGGGATTTTCTAGTATTATCTACTATTGAACATAGTATTATCTACTACATACTAGTAACATACAACCAATATGGGGCACCATACCATAAGCTACAAGAATTTCATGTCCCCCTAAACAAGGTATCCTTCATTGATAACATATATATATATAAAGTTTTTTATTTTCATTTACATTCCCAAATACATTCATCATCCATCCAAGAAAATTGAAACAAGTACTGTCAATCAATGACTAACAATTGAAAAGGAAAATCATGCATCTTATACCGACCGACTTATGTTTCTTTTCACCTTTGTAACTCTCATATTTGTTACAGCTGCTAGTTCACCATCAGCGGTCTCCCTAACCAAATCTTTGTGCAGTCCCTCCATTTGAAGCAGTGGCTGAAGTTATAAGAAGTAGGACTGATTAGTCTTTCCATGTTTTGAAAAAAATTAAATTCTTTATTTTTGGCTACAAGTCTACTTATAATTATCATTGGCTCTTAATCTATTTATAATGAATATCTTAAATATCACCCAATAGTGCTCCTTTGATAAATGTCCTGTTTGGAACAAATAATTTATGTAAAACTCTTTCATGTTTTTTCAATCCATCTTCCATTTTCTTCTTAATAAGAAATTTCATATTTACTAATATTCCCATTTTTCTATTTTTCAAAAGAACGAGTTCAGTTAAAATTTACTAATAAGAAAATCCAGATTTCCACTGTTGAAACCTTTCTAGGGTCTAAAGTATTTTATTTTTTTTGTCATCCAACTTGTTAATATGATCACAAAGACATGGATGAAGAGAAAGCACAAACATCAACTTGATCCAAAACTCCTTTGGCCTCCAAAAAATTTTCAATGGTAGATGTTCAATCAAACTATTTCCTGTGCTGTAATACTTTACTAGAGTATGGAGAGACGATGCTAGTATCTTGCAAAAATACTTTACTAGTTTCAACCTGAAAACATGAGAAAATATTAAAAATTTAGAAATCCATTCTCAATCACAACATTAGAATTAAGAACTTACAAAAAATCTTAAGGAAAATGCTTTAAAAAATGTCAAAGTTGTTTAACTAAAGCATTGTGAAAAAAATATACACATGAGTGCACACTTGCCCATGAAAAGAAACACATATATAAAGAAGAAAATTAACATCCACCTCAATAGTCCCCATTTGTCACCTAGACCACCCATGCAAAGATGCCATTTGTATACAACATTGGGTCGATCCAAAAGGTGATTTTTTTTGTATATGATCATTTTCACAATGAGAGCCACCATGTAATCGCCACTGTTAGGATGGTATGCATGCTCTACTCCTTCAAACCGATTTTTGGGTGAGAACATCTTGACAATTTGGACTAACTTCGATGGATGGCTTTGATATTGCATTGTCCGCCATGCAACTCAATATCCAAGTATTTAACCAGGTTGGAGTATCCAACTTTGTGTGATGCCTAGAACTAAAAAGAAATATGGAAAAAGAGAGAAAAAGAAAGAGAAGGAAAAGAAAAGATTCTCACTCAGTTTCAACATAAGGAGCATTCAACAAAGTTTTCAACACATTGAGAGAATTTGGTGAATTTCAAATAATTTAGGTGGGTTGGCAATATTTTAACACTAATGGGTGCCTTTGTATTTTGAAATGACAGGAGAAGGAAGAAATCAACAGTGAAAATTAAATTATGTATTAAAATACTATGTGATACTTCTGGACCGAATCTGGGATTATGTATCTATGAGAATTCTTATGTGATACTTCATGTACAATATTTTTACATCTATGAGAATTTTTAGTGTGAACTTTCTAATGCATGCATGCATATTACAGCCTCATGGGTCCATTATAAAAAGCAAAAAGGGGAGAAGGTTCTTGTTTTCCTCATGCATTATATAGGTTGTTATGTACTGTTTAGATGGAGCATGTGGATGACCCTTTCGATAGAGAACCTTCAATTTGTTAGCGATTTAAAGGTTCTCACCATTCACCAAATGACGTTGAAATCAACTCTTGGTCGACATACCAAAGAGCCTCTGTATAGTTAGCCAGATCACATTCAAATTGTATTAGTAGATGATCATCCTAATTTCATCCACATTGCATGCTTGAGGAAAAGAAAATGCATAGATGTCCTTGACTAGGATGTGTTTGCCTAACTGGAACCAACAACAATGACTGAGGCATGGGTGTATTTGAAGTAAAATATAAAATGAAATCGTGTTTTCATTGGGAAGAATTGAAGTCAACCCTAAATTATTTTTTTTAAATGGCAAACAGAAATTACAGTCACTGGCCATTTACCGACTTCCATCTCCATTCCTTCCTAGTGCACAGGGTGTGGCCAAATCAGGAAGATGATTAGCAGTGTTAGGAATCTTCAGATCGATACTTCCTGGACCTTGGTTCATGCTAAAGTTGTTCTCGTAATCTTTTCCATATATGTAAAATATCACACTAAAAAAAATCAAAGAATTGATATTTATACTCACCTTGTTTGGTAGATGCGACTTTTTTTTTTTCTACTTTCTGAAATAGAATAGTACAACTCTATAGTCTTCAAAGCTTTGGCTAGCTTTGAGGACTTTTTACTGGGATTTGGCAATATGAAGCCTGGTCCCTTTGACAGCCTATCCAATAGATCACCACCAGGCCATTTCTTATAGCCCATAGTTCTAACTATGAATGCAAGTGGAAGCACCAACCTATCCAATAGATCACCACCGGAAGGATTATTTTAAAGCTAAAGTGAACTTCATTTTCTAGAAAAATATAGCATGGAATCAAATGGAAACGAACCTGCTGTTTGGGAGATTCTTCAATGCATTAGGTACAAAACTCTTGTACAACCCAATGAAACCGTCATGTGCCATGATACCTGCATTCACATTAGGCAATCAGAAGATTGCTTTCCTTCACAATAGGCAATTTCTGTTGGAAGCAAATTAGAGATCAACAGTTGCACAACAAAAGACTACATTAACTAAACTAAGAACTACAGTATCATTGTACAATACAAGAATGTAGAATATTGGTTGGTTTAGTTATCATCTAGTGCATGAACAGATTTTTTTTAAAATCATTTTAGTGTATGCAACCTGGCTTCTTGTGTACAAAACAGATTTTTTTTCCCATTCAAATTAACTGTAATTTACTGCTTCGGTTGCATTCTTCAGTTTTTAACACGTCAAAACTAGAGAAAGATAGGCCCGATAGTTGAACGCCTCTTTCTTGTGGAACCGAATGCAGTATAGTATAAGAATATTCTGGAACTATCTTATAAAACCCATGTTAAGGAAGTATGTTTAACAAATGAAGCTACCAAGCAATAATTTCAAAAATACCTTCTTCTAGTCAATTCAGCCCCTTGCTCGCATTCGCTCCTCTTCTCTATTTGTTTTCCAAGCATACTGAGAAAAAAAAAGACTAACAAAGTAAGAAAAAAAAATGATAGAAAAAGAATGATTAAGAAAAATGTGAAAACAAGAAATAGTCTACTAATCTATAACTACTTACTCTTTAAGAACCTCCTTAATATGTCTCTCCATTGGACTTTGTGACTTGTAGTCATCATACTTAGGCAATTTGGAAACCCCAGGCCAGTTGTCTTCATTAGCAGATCCACACAACAAATAAATTTTATGCAATTGATCTACCTGCAGCAAGCAAAAACAGAAGAACAAGCGTCAACCTTCTCTACTAGGATCACAAAGAAGGAGCCTTACTTTTCAAATCAGTACAATTAAAACCCTATGGGAGTTTATATATAATATATATATAGCACTAGAGGTCACATAATTTGGCATAAAGACACTTTCAATTGATGCATGGATTAAAAGACCCCTACTGACTTTACTTTGCTAAACACTCCCTGCAACGAAAATTGGATTAAAAGACCTAATCTACTGCATGGATTAAAATTCATCCTATATCTATTCCAGCAAGAAACTAGAAAGACAAGAAATTGAAGACTTGCATCTTTTTCAAATTTTCTCCAAAATGGCCTCTTAACTTTGATTCATCCAAAACAAATCGGGTGTTTTAATGAGAAAAAGCTTATTTTAACACAAAAAAGATGGATGTTTTCCTTGGTCGCTTTTTATTTTCCATTTCCACCAATCCAAACATTCTTGAATATATAAATTACAAATTTGCAATAGACAAGTTGAAAAAAAGAGCTTTGTTCTGTCACTTTCAACTGATTTTCCCTTCTTTTTTACTTAAATGTCAATGATTGCATGGTGATTTAGGAAATAAGAAAACCTAGAGGCTTTAGGAATCTAATTAAATGGGTTATTGAGAGAAGAAGAATAGAACCTGGTAATGCAATAAAAGCGTTGGAATGGCAGGACATCTCTGCCTTCCTTTGATGCATGGTGGCCAATTTGTAAGAGTTACACAATGATCAATAGCAACCTTTGACATATACAAGAATGTGTAATAAGTTACTGACCGATGAAGATAAAGACTATTCTTTGGAGTTGTATCGACATTATTCTTTGAGCTGAGTCTCAACCTGCTAGGTTTGAGAAATTTATCAACGAACTTGTGTATGTGACTCAGATTGAGGCTGAGGAACTGCAAGTTTCTGTTTGTACAATTTAAAATACATTTCCAATCCATTCATCAGGAAAAAAGCTCCATAAAAAAAATGAATAAGAAAACCCATGAGCTAAAAAACATCAAAATAGAAACCTAAAGTGCAAATATATTACACAAGAGAAGGACAAAAACATCATAAAGAATTGGGGCTCTTAGCAATTCAACATGGGTTGAGGGTCTGTGATGGAAGTTGGGAAGTTTCTCCCAATCCAACCTACCAAACAGTCCCTTCCACTGATTGGACACACTATTGGTCGTGTTTGGCAAGCATCAAGGTATCAAATCTACCATTTGACCAAAGAGATTGATTAATTTTCGCATTTTGTAGGCATTGTAGGACAATACACCACAAACATCTCAGTTTATTAAAAAGTTGGAGGAAAACGATATAAAATCCAACATGTCAATCAAGCACTAACATGAGATGAGCTCATTTTTAGCTGTCTAAATTTCTATGGAAATTTTGGTATATCAAAATATAGGTGACAATATATACTATATAAGTTTTGGAGGAAATTTTGGCTAAGACAAATGTCATTTATTTACTCATTTATCTACACAAAAAATATCAAAATATAGGTGACAATATATACCATATAAGTTCTCCATAAAGATATGAAACTTCCATTCATCATCTATGAATGACCATAACATGACAACAATAAAGAAAATAGACCCATATTCGAAGCACGAATATAGACCTAATATCTGGCTGCATACATACTACTTGGAAAATTCACCGCTCCAAATTTTCATTAGATACCCCATAAATAACAGCAATTGCTAAATGAACAACCTGTTGAAAGAAAAAGAAAATGAGTTCCAGAATATAAACAAGCAATCAGAAGAGGAACCCCTTCTTGAAGGATTATTTCAAAGCCTGACAAAGAATGAGATAAAGATTTTTATTTTTGTATTTTTTCTTTAGTATGATAAGGAGACTTCTTTTTTCCTACTTCCCAATGATAAGTTCCTACTTTCCATTGATAAGTTGAAAGAGATGATACAAAACATAATGCAGAGGTTACTCAATCATCTCGACTTTTCACAAGAAAAAGCAAGCGATACAAGCTCATTCAAGATTAAATCCAAAATTTTCACTTCTCCACAACTCTTGAGTTTTGATCCTTTTTAATACTGTTTTTCCTTTTACCGAAGAACTAATTCCTTTTCTTTGATAGCTAATTTAACAAGCGCCATCGGGATTCATGACCATAGCACACAAGACTCTAATCACACATGTTACCATAAAACAGATGCTATCGATTTTAATTTCTATAGTCTGTACATGTAACCAACTAGTAGTAGAAGTGTTAGAACGTCCAAACCAAACCGACCCTCTGGATCACCTTGTGATTTATGGGATATATGTCTTATACTATGGCCAATGATTTGGATGGTTTGGATTGAGGTACCAATATTACCAATAATCTTATACATATGATTATTCCCAACCATACCTAATCTGACCCAAATTTGTTCAACCCAAACCCAACCAATTTGATATCAAGTTGGAGTTTTCCAACCATAACCCAACCTGTGGACCATGACAACTAGACCCAACCCAAGCCCAACACAAGTTAGGTCAGTTGGTTTCAGTTGACCAACCCAAGTTGAAGCTCTAATCTATAATGTGGCAAGCATGGCATGGCATGGCAATTTAGTAAAGGAACTTAACTTTCACCAATACATAAACATGAAAATTTAGAATAAATTCTTATTCTGCATGTTAAAAGCTTTTGATGCCCTATGTAGAAAGTTTACCTTGAGGCCGAGCATCAAGTCATATTACTAAATTATGTATGATAAAATTTATGGTCATTCACTGAGCCAAAATGTCATTTTGAACATTGTATTTTCCTCTTTGCATTCTAAAACCGGGGCTTTTTGGGACTAGGTGGTCAGTAAGACAAACCAATTAACTCAGTGACGTACAAGAAGTTTTATACAAATGTAGAAAATATAGCAGTAAAAAAAAAGTAGCAAGCACAACAGTTCTTTGTGAATTGTGACAATGTTAGTACGGCATAGAAAAGAAGCAATGTTGATGGTGGGCTTTGTAACTTTGTTACAGATCGTTTGGCAACACGGATTTTTGGCAATTAGGCATTGGAATCTAGGATTTTCAATCCAAATCATGTTTTAACAAACATCTCAGTTAAAAAGTTGGAGGAAAACTGATATAAAATCTAACATGTCAATCAGCACTAACATGAGATGAGCTCATTTTTAGCTGTCTGAATTTCTATGGAAATTTTGGTATATCAAAATATAGGTGACAATATATACTATATAAGTTTTGGAGGAAATTTTGGCTAAGACAAATGTCATTTATTTACTCATTTATCTACACAAAAAATATCAAAATATAGGTGACAATATATACCATATAAGTTCTCCATAAAGATATGAAACTTCCATTCATTAGTGCTGCAGCCATAACATGACAATAACAGCAAAATAGACCCATATTCGAAGCATGAATATAGACCTAATATCTGGCTGCATACATACTACTTGGAAAACTCACCGCTCCAAATTTTCATTAGATACCCCATGAATAACAGTAATTTCTAAATGAACAACCTGTTGAAAGAAAAAGAAAATGAGTTCGAGAATATAAACAAGCAATCGAAGAGGAACCCCTTCTTGAAGGATTATTTCAAAGCTGACAAAGAATGAGATAAAGATTTTTATTTTTTATTTTTTCTTTAGTATGATAAAGAACAATGAAGTTCCTTTTCATTGATAAGTTGAAAGAGATGATATAAAACATAATGCGAGGGATTAATCATCTTGACCAAACCTCACAAGAAAAGCAAGCGCGATACAAGCTCACAAGATTAACTCCAAAATCACACATCCACAACTCTTGAGTTTTGATCCTTTTTAATACTTTGTTTTTCCTTTTAAAGAACTAATTCCTTTTCTTTGATAGCCAATTTAACAAGCTACTTGCCGTCGGGATCTGACATATCGATTAATCACACATTTACCATAAATATGCTATCGATTTTAATTTATATGTAACCAACTAGTAGTAGAAGTGTTAGAACGTCCAAACCAAACCGACCCTCTAGATCACCTTGTGATTTCTGGGATATATGTCTTATACTATGGCCAATGATTTGGATGGTTTGGATTGAGGTACCAATATTACCAATAATCTTATACATATGATTATTCCCAACCATACCTAATCTGACCCAAATTTGTTCAACCCAAACCCAACCAATTTGATATCAAGTTGGAGTTTTCCAACCATAACCCAACCTGCGGACCATGACAACTAGACCCAACCCAAGCCCAACACAGGTTAGGTCAGTTGGTTTCAGGTTGACCCGAACCCAAGTTGCAGCTCTAATCTGTAATGTGGCAAGCATGGCATGGCATGGCAATTTAGTAAAGGAACTCAACTTTCACCAATACATAAACATGAAAATTTAGAATAAATTCTTATTCTGCATGCTAAAAGCTTTTGATGCCCTATGTAGAAAGTTACCTTTGAGGCCGAGCTCAGCGTCATATTACTAAATTATGTATGATAAAATTTATGGTCATTCACTGAGCCAAAAATGTCATTTTGAACATTGTATTTTCCTCTTTGCATTTTAAAACCGGGGCTTTTTGGGACTAGGTGGTCAGTACCCAGACAAACCAATTAACTCAGTGACGTACGAGAAGTTTTATACAAATGTAGAAAATATAGCAGTAAAAAAAAAAAGTAGCAAGCACAACAGTTCTTTGCGAATTGTGACAATGTTAGTACGGCATAGAAAAGAAGCAATGTTGATGGTGGGCTTTGTAACTTCGTTACAGATCGTTTGGCAACACGGATTTTTGGTAATTAGGCATTGGAATCTAGGATTTTCAATCCAAATCATGTTTTAGACCCCCCCCCCCCCCCCCCCAAAAAATCTTGGATATCAAATCCAACTTGGATTGAAAATCCTCTAGAAGGACCCCTTTTAAATCCAAGAGAAGAGGGGTAAAAAATCCTGGATTTTCAATCCTCTCCAACTGTCGTAATTGTCTCGCCTCTCTTTTAAGGCCCCCTTAAGTCAAAATCCAGGCTACCAAACATAAACTTCTAGATCCAATGGATTGAAAATCCAGGCTACCAAATGCATGCAAAATCCAGGATTTGGATTCGTAATTGAAAATCCAAATCCATGTTGCTAAATGACCCCTAAATAGAATGCGCAGGCAATGAGTTGATTTAGGACAGAAGGAATAAATAAGGGTGGAAGAAAACCATACCTCTATGACTTCATCAACAACTTTAAGGTCTAAATTCCCGGGTACAAAACCTGCTCCAATACCTTGAATCTTATGTGGACCTGAGTGATTGTGATGACACAAGTCAGAAAGAAAGAAAGAACAAATGCATAAACTGCCTAAAAGCATGATTATCTGAGGAGAAAGCATCCAAACGGTCATCTTTGCTTTTACTAGGTTTTCCCCTTCAAAGTACATTGCTTTCCAAAGGCTCTGCAACAAAAATCTGGAACATCACCGTGTATGCGTGAAATAAAGAAAGGGCTAAATATACAAAACTCCATGACCCAACAATCCTGAACTAAAATATCCAATAATTTACAAAGTGATTTTAGGCAAAAAGTTTGTGTTGCAACTAGTTGGGACAATGACTTTGCATCCCATAGACCAAACTCTAAAAAATTTGGACAAGTTCACAAGCCTGTCCTAGTACTTACCAAACAGGCTAGAAAGGCCTCAATCAAGCCTTGCAACATTAGAATGTGTCGTCATATGATACCCTCATGTCACGATTTTTTTTCCCCTTCAGAAAATGACCAAATATAAGATTTTGATTTTTTTTTTTTTAAGAAAATGACCAAACATCAGAATAGCTCCACCAGTTACATTCCCCACAACAAATATATCTATCTTGCTGCTTGTATATTTGTGTTTGGATGCCACCTGCAATCATTGGTTTGGGACTTAATTGATGATTTAGGTAACAAATAGGAGAGACCCTAAAAACAAATCCGATTGGTTTTTTAGGAAACCAACATTGCAGGTATTCTAGACAGTCAACAATGCATCCAAGGGCCCTAAAGGCCTGACAAGTTGGCCCAGCCAGTCCTATTTGGACATTTATGTCACTGGCCTGGAAAGGCCTCAAACCAACTCAGCTCATGGTGGGCCATCCTGAATCGTTCCTAAAGCCACTCTGACCTTAAAATACATTATCATATTATACCTTTATGTTAGGATTTTTGTCTTTCAGAAAACGGCCAACGCCAGAAATAGTTCCACCAGTTCCAATGCCTGCGACAAACATATCCGTCTTGCCACATGTATCTTCCCATATTTTTGGACTAGTTGTCTTTGTAACATTGACTTGGCCGCTGATCCCAATTGAGAAAGGTGGTCTCAAGTCCAATTGATGGCATGGTTTCATCCAAAAAAGGATTTGGCTAAAGCATTTCATCAAACAAGTAGCGTGTTGTCCCTGTCCATGTGGAGAGTGTTGTCCCTGTCCATATAAAAATTAATTGAACAATTTACAGAACTATGAATGCAACATTTCAGCATTCAGGAGGTTTGCTAGTTCCACACATGTGGAGAGTGCTATCCCTATCCATGGATTTCAAATCTCCCCTATGTATCGTTTGCAGGGATTGTCAAATCCGTGGATTTCCTAAATGCAAGCCTCCATAAATCCATGCCCCCTCTGCTGTCTATCAAATGCAAGCCATTGCCCTCTCTGCTACCTATCAAAGGCAAAAAGTAATAGAAAAAGAAAACTGGAAAATTCATGCATTTCAAAATTCCCTAATTAAACAGCAAATGTAACACGAAAATGCTGAAAATTTAGGCAAATGTAGCATGAAGATTGAAAGGTCTACAATTAAAAATATCAAACTATTACAAGTCAACCAAAGATCTAGCAAAACAGGAAAAAAGAAAAAAGAAAATCCAAACTGATTAAATTCGACTAGATGAGCAGAAAATGCAAGAAAAATTGTAAAAATATATAAATTCAAGGTCAAATGAACCAGATCAAACAAGAACATCTGTTCAATCAAACTAAAATGAATCACCGAAAATTTACAGTAAAAATGCAAAAAAAAAGAGGCCCAAAATCACCGAGAAACCACGGCCACTCGATCAAAGGAAAGGTGGGCCGTGGCTTTCGAGCCCTCGACTCTGCTTCTGCTTCTGCGTCCAAAATCAAATAGAATAGGGAAAAGAAAAGGATCGATACCTCTGCAACATAGGCAGCGAAAGCATTGCTGGCGAACGTTCCCGCGAACGAGATCTCGGTCTTGGGCTTGAGATCAGACATGAGAGTTGAGCACTGGCGCCGGAGAATGCCGATCTGATGTTGGAAAAAGCGATCGGGGACATTTGAATGTGGGCTCTCGATGGAAGATGAAAGAGGAAAAGAGGGGAATGAGGGGCGCTCGATCGATTTGGGATGGATATGAAAATCCTCTTCCAAATAAGAAAAAATTTTAAAATCCGTGTGAGTTTTCCACTAAATAATAACAAAAACTTTATTAACGGTCGTACATGTATGGGACCGATTTCTAACTGGTTAAGATTATATTATATAATAAAAATATATAAATATTTATCATTTATAACTATACCGATTATTTGGATGGTTTGGATAACTCTATATCTTAGCCACTATTGTTATGAACAAGTCACCACTATTTTCTATTAAATACAAAACTTACCATGAAAAACAGAAAAATGTAAACGTAAGTTAAGCTTTGGATCTAGTATGGCTTTGTGGCCCCACCATGATCGATTTGTTTCATCCATGCCGTCCATCCATTTCTCAATATAATTTATCATCAATCCCAAAAAATGAGAGTGAACTAAAACTTAGGTGGATGACATAATGCGAAAACAATAGTTATTGGACATCCACCATTAAAAATCTAGCCCATCCATTATGTGTTGCCACTTGGATGAGGGGTCATACTAAGTTTCAGACGCATCCAAATTTCAGGTGGGGCCCCACCAAGTGCTTTTATATATTTTAGGCATGTCTTCACATGATTTTAGATGGTATGGCCCACTGGTGTGTGTTCTGTATACGCCTGATTTTTGGGATATCCCATAATTTAAAGGGGACTCATCAGATGCACGGTGTTGATTTTTGACACACGTCATAGTGGGGCCCACACAACTTGACCTCATGGGGAGTTCCCATGAGCTCGACATATAGAAACTTTTCCATAATATATATATATATATAATATTTAAAAAATATAAAACATATGATGTATTTGTTATATCCACATCGTCCATCCATTTTGAGATATCATTTTAAGTCACAAGCAAAAAAATGAGACATAAAAATATGTAGTGGACCACACCACAGAAAACAACGGGAGGGTGATTCCCACCGTTGAAACTATCCTAAGACCCATCGTAATGTTTATTTAAAATCTAATTGGTTCAAAAGTTTTTTTTTTAAATGGTTTGTGGGGCCATACATTATGGTGGGGCCCGCACAGCACCAACCACCAGCCATTGGATGGTCTAGGGGGAGTAGCCAATCTATTCCCCTTATTTATGGTGTGGTCCATTTAATCTTTGGATATGATTCATTTTTTAGATAATTCTATAAAATGATCTCGAAAAATGGGTGAACAGTGTGTGTTGATCCCAAATTTTCGGTAAATCCAAAACTCAAGTGGACCATGCCACACAAAACAGTGTGGAATAATGATTTCCACCGTTGATACCTTCCTTGGGCCCACTATAATGTTTATTTTCCATCCAACATGTTCATAATATCAAAAAGATATAAATGAAGCGAAAACACAAACATCAGCTTGATCCAAAACTTCTATCAAATGCACGGTGTTGATGAAGCGAAAACACAAACATTAATTCTTAGAGTCTCAGAGTGTCAATAAGTTGGGTCACAATTTTGACTAGAATATTTAACCCATTTTACATGTCTGGTCCATTCACTCTATTTGACTGATCATTACTCTCAAATTGGCTAGTTACTCGCCTCGATCATGTTACATATGAGAAAGATATTGGGCAAACAAGATTGATCAACAATTTGAGTGAATTTTGATTTAAACATCTGAAGTTATTACTCTTCAATCTAGACTGATCAGATTGTCCAAAAACAGTTAAAGGTTGTTCATAATATCAAAAATATATGAATGCATAAAAAACACAAAGTTGATCCAAAACTTCTATGGCCTCCAAGAAATTTTAAATAGTAAAGGTTCAATCACACTATTTCCTATGGTGTGGTCCACTTGAGCTTTGGATATGCTTCCTTTTTGTTCTTTAGACCTCAAATTATCTATTAACATGGATGACTTGAGTGGATAAAATAAATAAATGACAGTGGACCCCACAGAGTTTACTCTGGTAAGGGTAACGAGTAAATGTAGTAGAGAAGGGTTTCCTTAAAACATTTATAATCATATATTGGGCCTGCCTAAATGTGATTCACATATCCAACCCACTCATTATGTGTGTCCCACTTGGATGAGGGATCAGACAAAGTTTTAACCACATCCATGTCTGTATTAAGTTATAAACAGAACGGATCTCAAATAAACATCGCGGCGGGCCCTAAGAAGGTTTCAATAGTGGGTGTCATTGTCCCACTCTTTTCTATGGTGGGTCCACTTGAACTTTGGATTTGCCCCGTCAATCAGATACACCATTCCATGGTAGGCCACAAGCTTAAAAATAAAGTCAATCCATGACTTGGGTGGGCCACACCACATACTATAGTTGAGAGGGTTACCCTCCCATTAAAACATTCATAATCATTTATTGGGCCCACCTAGATGTGGTGCATAGATCTAGCCCATTCATTATGTGTGTCCCACTTGGATGAGGAGTCAGACCAAGTTTCATACACATTCAAGACTCATGTGGGCCCCACCAAATGCTTTTATATGTTATAGGATGTCTTCACATAGTTTTAAATGCTATGGCCCACCTAAGTCTCGTATATGACTGATTTTTTTACTTAAAGGGGACACATCAAATGCATGGTGTTGATGTTCTACACACGTCACGGTGGGGCCCACACAGATTAATTAACCTCACGGGAAGTTCCCATGAGGTGACCTTATAGTACCATTTCACTATTTAGGTAACTCTTCCATGGGTGTTACTCAAACCGTGTAGGGCCCACCTTGATATATTTTATGTATATCGACATTGTCCATATATTTTTTCATCATATTTTAGGATGTGATTTCAAACCACAAGAACTCAATAATCTCCTGTAGGCCATACCAATCAAAACAATGATGAATAACCATTAAAAACCTTTTGAAGGCCACAAAAGTTTTGGATCAATTTTATCTTCGTAGTTTACCTTCATCTAAATATCCTTTACATTATTAACAAGTTGGATTGCAAATAAACATTACTAAAACCTTACGATAGGCTCATTATAATTTTTAATGGCAAGGTACTATATTATCATTCTTTCCAATGGTGTGGTCCACTTAAGATTTAAATCTACATAATTTTTTATACCTGGCCCAAAAATGGGTCGGAGAAACGTATGGGCGGCAAGGATATACAACACATCATCAAAATACAAAATCTAGTTTTCTTTTTCTTAAAATATATATTTTTACAATTTATCAATTTTTTCACAATTTTATTTAATTTCTTAAATTTTTTTCAAAATATCATTTTTTTTAATCTCACTTTTGTTATATAACTTTTCAATTTTTATTGTCAAAATACAAAATCTAGTTTTCTTTTTTTAAAAATATATTTTTTACATTTTATCAATTTTTTCACAATTTTGTTTAATTTTTTAAATTTTCTTTCTAAAAATATCATATTTTTATTAATTTTTTTTTCAAAATTATCAATATTATTTAAAGTTCTTAATTTTTTTTTTCAAAATCTAGATTTTTATAAAATTACAGCTTTTTTATTTTTTCAAAATTAAAATTTTTCTTAAACATTGTTATTTATTTTTCTAAGCTCCTAAACTTTTTTTTTTTTCGAAATTCATAATTTTTTTGAGCTTTTTCATGCTTGACCTGAGCATTTCTAATAGGGACGGTCTTCGATAGGGCTATAAGACGGTTTAGGACCGTCTCTAATAGAGACGGTCTTTGACGTCTCTAAAAGAGGCGGTTTTTAACATAGCAATAAGATAGCTAAGGACCATCTCTAATAGAGACGGTCTTTGATAGTCTCATATTACAAGTAAAAGACGGCCAATGACCGTCTTTAATACGAACGTCCAGTGACCGTCTCAAATGATCGCATATAGGACGGTCGAAGACCGTCTCTAATATGGACGGTCTTTGACCGTCTCAGATGACGTATATAAGATGGTCAAAGATCGTCTTATATTGTTTACGGACGCAGAACATTTAAAGACAATATAGGGACGGTCAGGAGCCGTCCCTAATTTTAGAGACGGTTTACAACTGTCTCTAAAGTGTCTTTAAACCAAGCAATTTTAGAGACAGTCCAGAACCGTCTCTAAATTTGTCATTTATTTCCATTTTTCACGTAGTGAATCAACTCTGTATATGCACCGTTCATTTGGTGGGCCCCACCATGTATTGTGAGTAAAAATCAAAACAGTCCTGTCATCAGCTGGGGGAACATGTATGTTAAGCATGTGGACTGTTGGACATTTTTTTTCCTTAACCATCTTATACATGAACTCAGCCAAGGACATGTCCAGCCTGATTTTTGGGTCGTGCATATGCGCAAGCAGCACCAGATCAATGGCCCTACATCAAACATATGCCACACTAGCGCATGTACAAGAAATATGAATTGGATCAAATGAATGACAGATCTGGCCTGATTTTTTTGCCATAATGCATATGCAGAAGCACTACCAGATCAACAGTCCGGAGATCATAAAGAGTAGTATCCAGATGGCTTCCTGCACTTTTCTCCAATCACATAGTTGGTGATGAAACTATCTTGATTATGTTAATATGGTGGGCCACAATGTGGCTGATGAGACAACTGTTTGACTATCCAATTGTTGTGAGTTTTACTTTATTGAGTGTAGACCACTGCTATTGACTCTTCCTTTGGCAGGCCACTACTTGTGTGAGGGTTCCTGAAGTCCAATCCTATTCTCTTTGGGATATGGCTAGGAGTATATATATCCATCTTCTCCTACATATATTGGCCATCTGATTACTAGATCAGACTGACTTCTGGGCCTGGGTAACAGTTGCATCATCATCTTATTTATTTATTTATTTTATTATGATTTTTTTAATGTTATATAGATATGTTATATTTATAAAAACATGCTACAAGGGTTTAATTGTGTTTATTTCATTTGTATCATGCCGAAGGCTTCCTTCTACAAATGTTCAGTCACCTGACATAAATGCACCGTAGTTTTGGAAATGAGAAGATATTCCATTCATACAAGTTTTTAGACCATTTCCACCTTTTTGTCTAGAGAATTCCACACTTAGATGCTCAAACTACATTTTGTTGTTGTTCAATTTATATAGTCCTACTTGGTGACATTGATAATTAGTGGAGCAATTAGCTACTTTGCTGGTGAGTTTTTGTTCTGGAGAAGATAAGTTCAATTTATAGTCCTACTTGGTGACATTGGTAATTCATGTTAATTGCACTTCTCTTGTTTCAGGATGGAAAATTTGGTACCGTGGAAGACAAGCAGGTGAGCTGTGGCCTGGACTTTTGTATAAAATAATAGGATGAAACCAAAATCTTATTTGGTAATCTTCAATGTGATATATTGCTTATTCTGTTTGCTTATACCGGTTGATGTTTATGGAGAAAATATGATCATTCACTGTTTGATACATGTATGGGTTCTAATCATGCATTTGTAAATATGAATGCACGTACTATGATTTCTTTATGGATTCAAAGTGTGAAAACTTGCTAAATGAAGATGTCTGCTAAATACAAATTACAATTTAAAAGTATACATAGAGAATAATTAATGGCTGGACGAATTTGTTTTCCATGTGTAACTGTGTGGTAGCCTCAATCTGTATATTTGTGTATCCTTCTTGATAATTTTTGTTCCTTGTGATATTTGAATGCATAATGTTATGGTTTTGCCTCTGTTTTGATTGGACTATACTCATTATGGAATGGTAGTTGGTTCTGTAATGAATACTGTTATTGATCTTTTCCTTTGGGAGTTCCATGACCTGCTGTTGGAAAGATCTTCTTGTCCCCTTACTTCTCTATATGTGTTGGATCTTCCAATATAAATCTTATCTTCCATGACCTGCCTTAGTAGTTGATTGATCCTCCCAACTCTTTTCACGAAATGGTGAAGAAATAGCATCTAGATTTCCAAATTTGGTGAATATAGTCAAGGAATCATGTAAGCCTGCTACCATGACTTTCATACTGGATGCAGAGGTAACACATTATTTTGTTTGGATGTGCTCTTTAGTTCTATTTGGAGTCATTCGATTTGAAATTACTGCATTGGAGTTTTTTTTTTTTTTTTGAAATAGAGTATACATTGGAGTAAATTGTAGTGATAAATAATCCGTCATTTTTTTTGGTCGTTGGGTAGTTGCAGTGGATAGAAAGAGTGGAAGAAAGATGATGGCCTTCCTGAAATTGCCGTAATGGCCACTTTAGTTGAAGTAGGAATATGCCAATATGTCCTAGAGGGGGGTGAATAGGACTTTTTAAATGTTTTATGGTTATTTAAAATCCTATCAAACCTATCCTAAGAAAATATGCATAAATCAAGATTTCTTCAAAGTAATTCTAATGGCTTCCAAGCCAAATAGATGATCCAGTCATAATACTATTTGACAGATGAATAAGATGTATTTTGTAGATTATGATGGATGTGATTGTATGTGAGGTGTGATCTTAGATATTCAATTATGAAAGCATTTAAAGAATTTGCACAAGTAATCAAAGACAAATATCAATCACAAACACAGTCAGTTTTATAGAGGTTTGACTACTTGTCTACTCCACTCTCGTCAGACGCACTCAACCTTTGAGTGTACCGGATTCCATTAAATGAGGTTTCACAATAGGTTCATGTAACGCCCTGAAAATCGGGGGTCGAGCATAAACTCAACTCCCGAGTTCCAGAACATCACTTATGCAACAAAATGAATGATGATTGAATGTTGACTGTATTCGTGCATTGAACATGAGTGAGATTAAGCCAAAAACATATCATACTCCGAGAGAGCAGTTAAATTGCAAGCGGAAGACGATGATAGATAGATAAAGTATATAAACTGTGATGAGTCTCCAGAGTGTGATAACATTACTAGGTTAAATAATTACAAGTACAGTTCTAAAATATACCAAATGTGTAAGTGTAATATCTTCTATCCCAAGTACCATAGCCCCGTCAATGCAGTACCAGGTCTTCAGAGACCCATCAGAGAGTTACATGATAGGAGAACTCCTCATCACCATAGAAGTAGTCCGGCTCTGCTTCATAAGCATCGCCATCATCTGAAATTCACAAATCTGGTTGGTGTGTATAACACCGTCCCGTAACGTGGGAGTGAGTGATCAACTCAGTGGAACAGTAAAGCATAGGTTAACATGTTATCAATCCAATCAAGCAGTAATGACAAAGTAGTACAAATCAAACAATTCTAACTACTCTTATTAAGTGCGAGAATGAAATGACATGATGTTGTATGCCCTTGCCAAACCACCCTCATGCGACATCATCTTACGTTCGCGAATGCTTAACTCCCTCAGTGCGCCACATCTACTAAGCACATGCGGTGCGATGATGATCATGATTACCGAGTTATTATTAGTCCATTTCAAACAGCAGTATTGGAAAACTAAGGTACCTCCCTTGTATCATTCCCAAACATGATCCATTCTAGGGTCGTCAGTCCTAGTTAATCTCATATGGTATTATGGTTTGAGAGGCATAGCGAAGGCATCGCAAAGGACTCGTCACCCGTCAGCACGGATATAGATCTCACCGTATGCGGCTCAATTGCTGACCATCAGCTCGAGTACAGGTCTCACCGTACTCGGCTCAATCACTAGCCGTCAGCTCGAATACAGGTTTCACCGTACTCGGCTCAACTCATACTCTAGTTGCTGTGAAAGACTCGTCGCCAATCACAGACCCTTGGAGTATACTCGAAGATACTACAGAGGACTCGTCGCCCGTCAGCACGAGTACAGGTCTCACCGTACTCGGCTCTCGCCGTAAGTATCGACAGCTCGAATATAGTGTCTCATACCACCATAATCGGCTCACGAGTCTAGTTGCTCCTTTGGTCACTACGGGAGGCACGTGGCCCCAACATAGGCGACGGACTCGACCACGGTGTCCCATACCACCATGCCCGGCTCATGAGTCTTAGCGGATCGAGGTACCATGGTTAAAAGGGATTTCACTGGTAAGTTTGGTACCCTAAGTTCAAGCAGTAGCGACCAAACATGGTGAACATACATTAGACAGATCGGGTTACTTGACGAGCTCGGCTAACTCGAGCGCACAACAAGTTGAACGACATGCAATGCATAAGCACTTCGTGTGGCCAACCACTATCGCCAACCGAAGTACGACTCGGGTTCGTCGAACACATCTCACGTGGCAAATGAATCACAGCCACGAATTCAATTCTGGTACCGATTGTCTGGACTATAATTATAGCCCCAAACATGATAACTTGTAGATAGATAAATCAGTAATGGATCAAGATTCCACTCATACAATCAAGGTATGGTATTATCCGTTTAGGGCTGCCAGGGCTGTTGCAAGCACTCGTTGCTCCGCTCCCCCAATCACCCATGACGGATCATACAACGTAAATATAAATTTAAACATATGCATTACATAGTTATAATCATAAGCAGTTGAGCATGTTATGAATCACAACACAAGCATGAGTTTATACATGTTCAATTCCTAATCACACAACAATCCAAGGAGATCATACACATAGTTAAAAGAGGTTGAGAATCACATCTCAACACCCTTATACATTACAATTTGCTAACTACTACTCATTCAGACATTCCAAGAAACACTTAAACAAACATACATCAACATACATGACATATGTCGATCACATAGGCATTAGGCCAAATCCTTTTCCTAGGGAGTTGCCCCAATCATAACACGCGTACACCCATGATGGAATTCATGGCAAGCAGGAATCCAAGTTCCATATTCATTCAGTCATTTCCACAAACACTTGGGCCACACATTTTAGCATATGTGGTGTATATTGGTCGTGGCGTGATTTAGGGCAAATCCTTTCGTCAAAAGGGGTATCGCCAATACAACAATCATGAATCCATGACAACTAGTCATGGCGAGTACGAATGAGAATTCGGTACTCATTCAATCACTTTCACAAACACTTAGAATACACTATTACAACATACATGGTGTATGTTAGTAAAACATGTATTAGGGTTATCCCTTAGCCAAGTGGGTATTTTATCCATGTATAATATATTACTACGACAAATAATCATGATAAATTCATCTCCCAATATTTATACGTATGAGTATTTTCTAGAATACACATTTTCAACGTACATAGTGTATACAAGCAAACATGTATTACGGCGACTCCCTTCGCCAAGCAAATGTTTTATACGCACATAATATATTTATACGACAATTAATCATGACAAACACATCACTAAAATATACATGTATACGGTACTTCTTACAATACCGTATTTCTACATACATAGTGTTTATTAGTAAACATGTATTTAGGCGAATCCTTTCGCCAAATAAGTATTTTATCCATACGTCATATATCCATACGTCAAATAAACATGTCAAACAAATTTTCAAAAAAAAATACGTATATGGTATTTTATACGAATACCTAGAGTATGTGAATTTCCAAATTCTACAATTCTAATCGAAACAGAAAACGGAAAGCATTTTGTACATGTGCAATTGCATGCAGATCATGAATCTATCATTCTCTGACATTGAAAGCGTTGAAAACCATAACCTATACACCTAAAGTCCACACCTTTTGTCGTAGAATCGTAACGGAGTCGATTGGTTCGCTAAGGTTCCGTATATGGGAGTTTGGCAGCCTAAAGAACGAAACAGGTTAGCTAGTTCATAACCTACAACCTATTCAACCCTAAAATAGATTAGGGTTAGGGTTTCTTACCTAGAAATGACGCCGGAATCGCCGGGAAAGCGATGAGAATCAGGTGGTGGAGCCCAGAATAGCGGGAGAATGACGGCCAGCAGGAGTTCCTCCACATCTCCCTCACTTTTCTCTCTTTTCTCTCTCTCAAATCCAAATTCGTATGGCTGGAATGGGAGAGGGTTTAAGGTCCTTTTATAGCCTAAAACATTTCCAAAATAGACTCACGGTTCAAGGTTCTTTGCTAATATAGGTATTTCGTCACTTTTAGGCTCAAAAGAGAGGTTCGGTGGCCCTCCTTGAGCCAAACGTCGGACTTAAGCTCACCACACATGGATCTATGTGGGATTACGTTTTGACTCGATCGGATTCCCGGATCGCACGTGGCGGACCACTTTCGGTTCAACGGTCCAAGAGTTACGATCCAAAATTCCAAGCACATGTAAATGTTCTGAAATTTTTCTTAATCCGAGGGTGTAATTTAGTCTAATTGACGACGGTCTGGTTGCTTATACTTGATGATGCAAGCGAATGGTGCCAGATCACTATTCCAGATATTTATTTTGTAAAGGGAATAGTGTTTTTCACACTCCCTCGCTCCGGAACCAAACGAATGGCCGTGGGACAACGGCTGGACCTAATTTTTGAGATGATAGTCAAGCCCAGTGAGGCGGTCCTAGTTCCTTAGCTTCGTGTTAATCGAACTTCTGATGTGCGATCTAGACCAGATACGGAGTTTCGAGATGCTCCCGAGAGCAGCCGGGTAATGAGTTTGACCTAGATTTTTGGGTAACTTAGCGTCAATGATTCTGTAAGTTTTGGGTCTTGCAGATCATATTTAAAGTGATTCAAATGGATTTCATGGCTAATCTAGTTTAGCACTTAGTTAACTTTGTCAAATTTCTAAAGGATTTTATCCTAAGTGATTTCCGTCTGAGGTAGTATTTAGTCCTTTGCAGTTTGTATCTAAAGTGATCCAAGTTATACTACTTAGCTAGTTTAAGATAGTGTCTAGGGGGAAGGTGCTTTGAGAAATTGAAAGCACAAGGTAGTGAAGGGTGGGATTTGTGAAGAAAATGGTTTGAAAAGAGATTTGAGGCTTTAATTGAGCGTTTAAGAAGTTAAACCTGTATTAGGATTGATCCATTGCCTAAGGACGTCTAATCCCAGGTTGGCAAAAATCTGGGGTGTTACAGTTCACCTCAAACTGGAGGTTTTAAATCAAGTTCATCTCTAACCAGTACAACCTACACTTAGGATGACACAGCGTGTCCACACGATACAGTTTATGCTCCCTTGAGTAAGGGTCAACACATAGTACCTAACTTTTAGGCCCCCACGAGCCAAGGATCCACTCAAGGAACCTCACAAGTTTATGCTCCCATGAGCAAGGGTCAACACAAAGCACCCAACTTTTAGACCACCCTGGTAAAGGACCTACTACAAGGACCTAAGAGTTTATGCTCTCCACAGAACAAGGATCAACACAAAGTACTCCCACGTACACTTCTGCCGAAGGCCTCTTACGAAAACTTGCAAGGGGTGAGAAACACCTTAGACTCAATCCTAAGAAGGAATGATCGCAAGGGTCCTCTGAACTCTAATGACTTATAGATAAGTAGATGAGCCCTATTCAGCGCGTAGTCGAAGATCTCCTCCTTTGTTGACGAAGAATCTTCTGCTTCCTTGAACCGCAACTCAGAAGATGTACCAATAGATGGCAACGTGTTGGGTCAAGGTTATGATGGAATCCTACTCTATTAAATGTTTTCCTATAAGGGAGATAGAGCGATTCCAATCATCTATGCATTCAAGGCATCTTAGCTTAATGATTTGCCATTAAGGTGGTAGCTGCAGGATCCTTGAATGCGGAAGTTTATTCCCCAATCCACTCTATTGAATGTCACTGATGAGGGTAGATTGGAGGATGAACTTCCATGAGAGAAAAGACTTTGGGTATATGATCTAAGGTTAAACATTCAAAAGCATTCTCTTCTTTCTCTACCAGCAACCAAGGGCAAGCTCTCATTAAATAGGCAAAAGGTTCCAACGGATATAAAACGGTCACATTTATAATAGAGTTCGATATCATCGAGCAGGGTCGATATCATCGAGCATATACTCTCGATACCATTAACTGGCCGCTGGATGACACGAACTCAAATGTCAAACGCCTTTGAAACTTTTTGCCAGCTGGTCGAGGAAATCGAACATGCGTCGATGTCATCGGATTTCGAACTCCGATTTCATTGACACGAGGTTCGATTCCTCAACATTTGAAAATGTGAGCGACTTGCCTTTGAAATATTTCAGGTCTAAAATATGATCGAGACACACTCGATATCATCAGAATTTGAATGTCGATGATATCGATGGCAGTGTCGATGTATCGATAAATCCAAAGATTTTTCCAGTGACCTTACTGGATAGTTTATGTCCACTCTCGATGCAATCGACCCAGCCTCGATATGATCGATATTTGAATATCGATTTTATCGAGTGCCCTCGATCCAAGAAGACACAACCTGAAAATATTGCTGGATAGATGTGTGTCCAACCTGATATCATTAAAGGGCTTTCGATATCATCGAGTTTTGAATTCCGAGGATATCGAGGAGAACTTGAATATATCAAAGATTTCATGATTTGCCTTAGCAGAACTTTAGACACAACAGATATGATGTCGATTTTATCGAGTCAACTTCGATAGACTCGAGATTTGAATTTCGATGATATCGATACGTCTATCTATACATCAATAATTCTGTCCAGAGATTTATGTAGTTGTTGGACATCTTATGTCCTCAATTTGATAATATCGAGTGAGCTTTAAGGACATCGATATTACGGTTCGATTTCATCGAGCCATGTATCGATAAATCGACAGAGGTAGAAAACTTAAAGATTTTTCCTGAAGTTTGAAAAAGTTTTCTAACTCAAAAACCCTATGATATTCTAATCAGTTTTAAGGGTTTTAATTACCTGGTGTTTTGGGACATGGGATGTGAGGCTAAGATTTACTTGTGGCAAGTTCGGGCACACATTCGGTTGAGGCAGATGCTTGATCAATCGTCCTATGGGGCTCCTCTGTTAGGCTGACTCAACAATCACACTAATTAACAAATCAGGGCACTTTCAGTCTCCCCCTTTGTCAATTACATGACAAAAATACCCTAGAACAACTTCTAGACAAACACCCTAAATTGTGTATACATGATTTTTACACAATTTTACAATATCTAGTGAATATGCACACATAAACAGTAGCTGCTCTCCCTAACAGCAATCTCCCCTTGTCTTGTTGCAGTTGCTCCCCCTAACACCTACACCACCAATCACAAGAAGATACACAACTTTTCCGTCGGGTTGTTGATTTGTTCTCCCCCTTTTTATCAGTCATTGGCAAAGGATAACATAACAGTTGATATTGACTGAAGTTGAAGCAATTGGGAGAATCATCATTTAGAGAGCATATGCACATAATAGATAGATGTAAAACATCTCATTACAGAAACCATGTATGCATAGCAAACCAAGTAGAGCAGTGAGATAAGCAAAACGGATGGGCGAGACCTTGAGATATACTCTGTCCCCAACATCGAACTCCAAGGGATGATGCCGACGATCAGCAAAACTCTTCAGCCGGCTCTGAGTTGTGCGCATCATCTGCCTGATGATATTGATAGCCTTTGACGTCTGCTGCACAAGCTCGGGGCCTAGGAGATGCCTCTCTCCAACCTCGATCCAACAACTTGGTGATCTGCACGTCTGCCAAATAATACCTCAAAAAGAGTCATGCCAATGGTCGCCTGATAGCTGTTGTTGTATGCGAACTCAGCCAATCGCAGAAGCTCATCCCAGCTACCCTCAAAGTCAATCACCCAGGCCCGAAGTATATCCTCAAGGATCTGGTTGACCCTCTCAATCTGGCCATCGGTCCACGGATGGTACACGGTGCTGAGCCGCAATACAGTCCCTATCGCTCTCTGAAAGCTCCCCCAAAACTAAGACTTGAACCTTGGGTCTCGGTTAGAAATGATCGAGACTGGAATGTCGTGTAGTCTCACAATCTCCTCAATGAATAACTTCGCAAGCCTGTTTAAATACTAGGTCGCACGAATTGCAAGAAAATGTGTCAACTTCGTCAGGCGATATATGACAACCCAGATGGCGTCATGACCGTGCTGAGTCCTCAACAAGCTCATAATGAAATTTGTCGACATGTGCTCTCACTTCCACGTCGAGACACGCAATGGCTGCAATAGACCAGGGAGTCTCTGATGATCGGCCTTGACACGCTGGCATGTGTCACACTCGACCACAAAACTGGCGATCTGACGCTTCATCCCCACCCAAAAATACTGTCTCCTCATGTCACGATACATCTTCGTCGAGTCAGGGTGGATAGAAAACTGTGATTGATGTGCCTCGGTCATAAGATCTCTGTGCAACTCAGGAACATCCACGACACACAATCAGCCTCTGAAGTGAAGTCCACCATCAGAACCAATCTGTCAATCTGTTTGACTCTCAGATGTTGTATCTGCTCGATAATCTTATAATGACTCATCTGTCTGCTGAGCCTCGATCACCCTCGCGACAAGAGAGGGTTGAATGGACAGGCTCGATAGCTGAACGATAAAAGATTACAGACCAAATTTGAAGTCATACTCCGCTATATCCTCGAGCATCGTCCACTCCTGAATCATAATGTGTGCCACCAGGTCTCGTGGTTGACGGCTAAGGGCATCTACCACCACATTCGCATTTCCTGGGTGGTACTGGAGATCAAAATCATAGTCCTTCAAGAGCTTCATCCAGCGTCTCTGCCTTATGTTTAGATCGGACTGAGAGAATAGATACTTCAAGCCCTTGTGGTCAGAAAAGAGCTCGAACCTGACCCCATAGAGATAGTGTCTCCACACCTTTAGTGCGAAGACAATTGCTGCTAGCTCCAAATCACACGTGGGGTAATTCAGCTATGGACCTTGAGCTGGCGAGACGCAAAGGCCACTGGCCTCCCGTGCTGTATCAGGACAACACCCAAACCAATATGTGAGGCATCGGTAAATACAACAAATCCATCACTCCCAGATGGAAAAGTGAGGACAAGGGTGGACGTCAAACCGTCCTTCAGCTCTACGAATGCATGCTCACATGCGTCAGTCCAAATAAACGCGTCCAGTGGGCGGCGATTACATGTAGAGTGTACTAGACCCCAGTAATGATCCCAGAGATGTACAATACTGATTTGTGGAGCAGGAATTGCATACTTAGTCATTCATTCATTCGCTATCCACTCGAGCTGGTGGCGTGCAATTATTTGTTACATGTACCTTCACAATGGTCAGGATTTCGGTTGGGGCGCGCGACTAACCTGAGATCAAGAGTTTACCGCATTGAGTCTAACTATCCAAATTTAGGTATGGGACTGGTTTGGATAGAAGCCCCTTGTGGTGGACCCCATAGCTTGCGATACTTCGTACCATCATTCGAACTTCACACTCCTCCATGGTCATTCGCACCGCATATTGCATCGCATCCTCGATATATGATACTTGACTCTTTATGACTACACATTTGCATAGATGATTTGTATTGCGTACTTTAATATTGTATGACTCATGGACTTGTCAGTATTTTTGCTTACTCTGATATCGTATGATTCATGATTTCGCCAGTATTTCCGACATTGTATGATTATAACATTGTATTTGTGTACTTGACACTTATCTTACACACACATTTTCATCACCCTCTAAGCTTTCTATAAGCTTATTCACGATAGATACATGCAGGTGACATTAGTCGTAGCGGCGTTGAGCTTGGAGCGTGCAACTGTCTTTTGGAGCTTTAATTTTATTTTGACATATGTATTTTCCTTTTAGCATTGTATTCAAAGTTTATATGAGTGGATATGTGATGATGATGTTGCTTTTGTGATTTGGGTAAACTTGTGGTTATGCTTCTTACGAGAAAAAATATACGTTGGAAAATCATCCTTGTAGGATCCCAGAATCGGAACCTAGCATATGGGCACTGGGAGCCGAGAATGGGGTACTACAGAGGTTGTCGGCACCAAATTCGGCCATCGGGATTCTTGTGAGTCTGATTTTCAAGTTTGGAGCGTCATAGAAATGATTAAATCCAAAGAGAATTAAAATTGTTTACAATATTTTCACAAGTAAGATACACTTGACGTATGAGTGTCCTACAATTCCTATATTCCAAGAGGTGTTACATAAGCAATCCAATGCCATAAACAATTATCCACGGCCTTTTAGTGTTCTAATTTCAAACATGTATAATTCTAGTTGATGGAACAACCCGAATATCAGTTAGAGAAATGGACCAGTGGCTAATACTAATAAAAATCCGCAAGGGCCTCTTCCTTCGATCCTTATTCTGCTGTTAACATAGAAAAGAACCCAAGAGAATCTAAACCGAAGGTGGAATGATCAAGAGGAACTCAATCAGAATGTTATGCAAGCATTCTAGGATATGAAAACATCATTAGGGGTATTTGCATCATCCATTCAAAGATTGAAGTCGTAACTAATTGTTAAAGAGGGGACTTTTCTAGCCCAAACCCCTACCTAACCCAACACCACAACGTAAGATAAGCAACCCTAGCTCTTCCACCCACCAATTGGAACAACAAAGGCTCTCATCACCCTTAGAAGTGAAAATAATAATAATAATAATAATAATAAAAGCATCTCGACGAAGGCTAAGAAGCCCAAAGACTTGAAAGAATCTAAGGGAGATGATGAGTCTAGCAACACTCCACATGAGAAAGAACCGAAAAAAAAAAAGTATGAGTTGGTGGCTTCATTCCTACAAAGGTTGATCTCACCCAACACTCTGGATATCTTAAACGTTCTCAAACAGGTGAAAATCAATATCTCTTTGTTGAATGTCATAAAACAAATCTCATTATATGCCAAATTCCTTAAGGACCTTTGTACAGTCAAGAAACGACACAATGTTCATAAGAAGATATTCTTGATAGAAAAAGTGAGCTCTATCATTAAATAGGATGTGCCCCAAAAATAAAAAAGACCACGGTAGCCCAACCATCTCATGTGTGATTGGGAACCATGGGATTGAGCATGGCTTGATTTGGGGGCAAGTGTAAATCTGATCCCCTACTCGGTTTATGAATAACTTAGTCTAGGTGAATTAAAACCCACCAAGACCACACTCGAACTAGTTGATTGTTTGATTCATATACCAAGAGGAATGATAGGGGATGTGCTTGTCCAAGTAGATAAATTCTACTATCCATTAGACTTAATTGTTTTAGACATGCAAGTAGTTGTTGATGCTAAGATTCAAATTCCTATCATCCTTGGCTGCCCATTCCTAGCCACATCAAACTCCATAATTAATTGTAGAAAATTATAAAGTTGTCCTTTGAGAATAGGACACTTGAGTTGAATTTGTTCAACATATGCAAGCAACAAGTGGATGGTGATGATGCATGTCCAAGAAATTAACTTGATTGACTCATTCATGGAAGACAAGTCTCTTTTGATTTTGTACTCTGACACTCTAGAGGCGTGCTTAGCCCACTCCACTGACCTTGATGATGATATGATACAAGAGATATATGCCTTGCTTGATGCATTGTCGGTACTTGAGACTAACTAGTGGAGCCTTAAACTTGAACTATTACCCCTGAATAACTCAAAGCCTCTACCGTCTAGTGTCAAGGCACTGAAACTTGAACTAAGACCTGTGCCTACTTATTTGAAATATGTTCATTTGGGTCAAGAATGTTGTATTTCTCCAAGTGTAGAGGCTCATAAGTAGTATTCTGTGAGCACAGGGTCGATCCCACAGGGAGATGGATTAAGAGAATGGAAAATCAAACGCAAAACTAAGTAATGGAAACAGACCTATAAAAATTCTAACTAAACGAATGCAATGATTTTAAGAGTATGACTTTGAAAGGAAATTCAATTAAATTAAAAAACACCAAAGCTTCAAAGTTCCACGCATAGATTAATAATCCATTAATCATGATGACTTTGATAACTCAATTAGGATTCGATCACTATGGTCGGCCTAATTGAAAAATAAAACAATTCAATTATTTGAGTAAATGACATAAGAGATTAGAAAATCATGGATTAGCACCATTAAAATATACCCTCAAGCTTCAGTGATTGTAAGCATTTAATATTCATGAGATAATAAATCAAATAATATATCAGGTTAAGAATATCTCCCATCTAAGAAATCTTATTGATCTAAGTTAAGCCTAAGCATCCATCATATGGATCTCACATGATGGATCAAAAATCTAAACCTAGATAATTGAGAACATGCATACACCATTCATCTCATCATTTAAAACAGTCAATCATCACAACTAAATGATCATTAAGCCCATGTGCTTCCCTTCTAGCTTGGGCTGAAATTTTCTAAGACTACTGCTGAAATTTTGCAGTGTGAGTATCAATGCAAAACATACCTTTGGCATATTCTCTTGAAAAGTTTATTGAGAATTTTGTTAAGATATTTGCCTCAAGATGAAGAATCCATTTCAGAATTTATTTCCTAGTTTGATCGAGATCCATTTAGATTTATCTGCTTAGTTCTTTTGTATGATACAATTCTTTAGTAAAATTCTAGCTTGTTGCACCGACTCAAAGGAATTCAAGAGCTTTTGCATATTCGTCATCTCATGTACTCTCTATCTACCATATACTTGTTAGCTTTTGGTGCCCTCATGTTTATTATTTTTTTTTCATTGCGTATGTTTCTAACATTGAGGATAATATATCAATTAGGTTAGGGGCGGAGTTTCTTTTGAAAAATTCTTCAATTGTGCTGAATTTATGAGGTTTTTGGCCTGATTTTTTTTTTTTTAAAATATATACTTTTAGAAGGTTAATTTTGTATTCATGTTGAATTGAAGTAGTTTGAATGATTCGAATGATAAGGTACCGAGTTTTGTGAAAATAGAAACCTAGAAATTGTGTATTTGGAGAAATTATAATTGAATTCTTTTTAAGTTATTTTCTTAAGAAAGTTTTATACATTGATGAATCATGAATTTTACAATGCAGTCTCATTTTCTTTGACAAAGGTTGAAGTTTGATATTAAATGTGATAACTTGATAATTGTTAAGAGTGTAAAGGAACCAAGCTTGATGAACTACGATGATCCATAAGCAGGCACAAACCTGCTCATGTAAGACAATTCAATCCAATCTGTTCAAATCTAATGAGCTATTGGGGATGAGTCATAATTTTGAAATTTTGAATTTGTGGACACTGACTGGATATTTAAAACAGAGGAAGATCAACTGTCCAAACCCCACAGATGAATATCTTTTAATCTTAGGTTAGGATTGTCCACAACTTGATGATGCTGATGTGTCCCATCTACAGGGCCACGATTAGGAACGTTTGAATTGGCATACTTTTCTCCATCAGTTTCCCATTTCACAGGCTAGACTTCTATATCAGTTTTGTATCAATTAAAAAATGGTGGTGACTCTTCGATCAGGAAAGGTGACTCAAGCCATCCGAGATATGGATACAATTTCTGATGCCGCATATGTGTAAATCAAGAAATCTTAACCTTCTAATTATTGGCTTTTAAATGGACAATTTCTAGGGTTTTGAAAAAATACGTATATTTGAGGCAGTTTCTAGGGTTTTTCAACTTTGTACGAAAATTGAAATTCTCTACTTATAAATAAGGCTTCCTAGGGCATTCTTAAACATCATTAGAAACATTCAAGAGCAATATTTAGGGTTTTTAAAGGGTTTTCAATTTTATAAGTTGTTTTTTTCCTTTTAGATATTTTCTATTTACATTTATTCTTTCTTGTTTCTTTCTTTCTCTATTCTAGTTATGTCTTTTTAAGTTCCTTCTATTCCAAGCTAGAAGGGAAGCACATGGTTTAATAATTCTTTAAATTATGATGATTGATTGTTTTAATGATGAGAAGAATGGTGTATGCATGTTATCTATTATTTAGGTTTTTTTTTTTTTTTTTTTTTTTTTTTTTTTTTTTTTTTATCCTCTTGCGAGATCTATATGTTTCCATCATATGAGATTCACATTGATGGATAGGTTTAACCTATATCAATCAGATTTCCTAGATAGGATAGGTTCTCAACCTGTTATATTTCTTTAATATTCATTATCTATAGATATTAAATACTTAAAATCACTAGCGCTTGAGAATATATGTCAATGGTGCAAATCCATTATTTTCTAATATTTTATATCATTTATTAAAATACTTAAACTGTTTTATTTTCTGATTAGGCTGACCATAGTGCCCAGATCCTAGTTGTTTATCCAAGTCATCATGATTTTAAAACATTAACCTATGTGTGGAACTTTGAAGCTTGGGTGTTATTTTAATTCAGTTGAATTACATCCATTCAAAAATCCCAAAATCAAATAATCATTTAGTTTTTATTACTTAGTTTGTTTTGCATTTGATTTTTTTCTTCTCGCAATTCATCTCCCTGTGGGATCGACCCTGTATTCACATGATATTACTTACGAACCTCTGCACTTGGAGGCAAGCAATCACTGCGCAACTGCCGCCTGTGCAGTCTGGCTACGGTTATAGCTACGGTTATAATCCGTAGCCATAGATAACCGTAATTCGGCGATCAATCGCAGCTCCTGCGATTCCACCTTAAGTCGCTATCCAGATTGGCGATCAATCGTGGATTCCGCGATTCCACCCCCAATCTATGGCTATGGATTATAACCGTAGCTATAACCGTATCCTTATGCAACTCTTTTTTTTTTTCTTCTTCTTCTTTTTTTTACATGGAGAATTTTATTCTACCTACATTTTTCTCTAACACATATTTATATGAAATGCATGGAAATGACCGTGAAATGAAACAAAATCGTCGAAATTGACCGTGAAATGCATGGTAATGACCGTGAAGTAAAGTGAATTAACCGTGAAATGCATGGAATTGACTGTGAAGTGAAGGGAATTAACAGTGAAATGCGTGGAAATGACCGTGAAGTGAAGGGGAATCGCCGTAATTGGCTGTGAAATGCATAGAATTGACCGTAAAGTGAAGGAAATTGACCATGAAGTAAAGGGGAATTGCCGGAATTCATGAAATGCATGAAATTGACCGTAAAGTGAAGGGAATTGATCGTGAAATGCATGAAATTGTTCGTGAAGTGAAGGGAATTGATCGTGAAATGCATGGAATTCATCGTGAAGTGAAGTGAATTGACCGTGAATTGAGTTGACCGCGAAATGAATTGAGTTGATCGCGAACTGATTGAAATTGACCGTGAAGTGAATGAAATGGATTTTTGACCATCGACTTGATGGAAAACAGTGGAAAATAACCAGTTTGGTTGGCTAAAGTATTTTCTCCTACCCCCAAAATCATGTGGTGAATCAACATGGAATCGCTGGGAATGACCGTGAAATGCATGGAAATGACTGTGAAGTGAAGGGAACTGACCGTGAATTAACACGGAATCACCGGGAATGACCGTGAAATGCATGGAAATGACCGTGAAGTGGGCCAAACTCGAAATTGAGCAAGGGCAAACTGGAAATTGAGCGGGACAAACTAGAAATTGAGCGGGTCAAACTGGACAAACTGGAAATTGAGCGGGGCAAACTGGAAATTGAGCGGTGCAAATTGAAAATTGAGCCGGCTAAATTAGCTTCTCCTATCCTAAAATCATATGTGGTACGTTAAGTAAATCATTCTAGTTTAGGAGATATGCTTGTTAAGTAAATAGGCAAAGAAAAGAATTAAAAGATAGAAAAATATTTTTATATACTACTATATACATATTTACATAATTATGTATTAGAGAAAAATGCAAGGGATAAAAAGTTCTCCTTGTGAAAAAAATAATAAAACAAAAATAAATAAATAAAATCTCCAGGTAGTGCTGTGGTTTTTTTTTTTTTTGTTTTTTTGTGCTGCTTTTATGGGTCCCATCATGAGGTCATTGTTATATCCAAACCGTCCATCTATTTGGGGATCTCATATTAAGGCTTGAGACGAAAAATAAGATAAATCTAACTACAAGTGGACCACACTGTAAAAGGCAGTGGGGAACTGAACGTCTACCATTGAAACCCTTTTAGGGTTACAGAAGTTTTGGATCATTATGAAATTTGTTTTTCCTCTTCATCAAGGCCTTTGTGACCTTATGAATAGATTGGATGGAAAATAAATGTTATGGTAGGCCCTACAAAAATTTTAATGGTGAAAATCAATTTCCCCGCTGCTCTTTGTGGTGTGGTCCAGTTGATCTTCGGATATAAATTTTTTTTATTTTTTTATTTTTGGGATAATGCTCCGAAATGATTTCGAAATATGGATGAACGTTGTGGTTATAATAAATACATAGCTGTGGGCCATGTAACTTTGATATCTTTTGAGCCGTTCGTGCAACTCTCGGTTGGAGGAGCGTCAGCGCTCGTCTTCGAAAGGAGGGAGGGGTATTTTCGTCCTCAAATTTACTGTCCGTACGAGCAGGTCTATGTTCCAAAGCTAAGTTTGCATTGTTTTGTAAAAACAGCTAGATAAAAGGTGGGTCTACAGTCCTAAATTTCTAAATTACTCCTTCCGCTCCTTATGATTCCTATGACATGACTCCTTAAGTTTTGACCATAGCCATGTTTTCTGACTGCCTTGAAACGTGCTGGGGAAGACTACGAATGGAATGAATGATGCCCTCACAAATAAATCTTCCACACTTACGTTAGAATTGTCCACAGCCCGATGACAGGGATCTGTCCCATCTACAGAGCCATGGTTATGAACGTTTGAATTGTCATACTTTTTTCCATCTGGTCGCCTTTCGCAGGCTTGACTCGCGTACCAGTTTTGTACCAATTAAAAACTAGTGTCGGCTCTTCTCATCACAGGTGATTCAAACCGTCCAAATATAGAATCAATTGGGTATAGAGAATACATCTAAATCATGGAACTTTAACCTTCTAATTGATGGCCATAAAATGGACGGTTAAAAGTAAAAATTAATTGGTCAAAATTTTAAGGGAAAAATTAATTCATATAGTTACTGCTTACTTTTCCATACATTTCGTATGATCCATCACAATTAGTTAGGGATTTAGATGCAATGAACTGCAGTACAACTACATCATGGGAAAGTTTTAGGAGCTGTCACCATTTTTTCAAAAGGTGCAAATTTAACTTAGGAAGTTAAGCCTATTGGTTATATTGATCAAGCTTAAATATTACATATTCATCCTTTCAATTGTATTAGTTTCTATACATTTAAGTGCTAAATTAAATTACTAATATATGTTTTATATATGTAAGGTAATTCTAAAGACAATGATAAAATCATTTTTAAAAATGAATGATTAAATCTTAAAGAATGATTAAGTGAAGAATTGAATGTTTGGAAGATAGTGTTGAAGATTTCAAGTGCCAAAGATCGAAGGAAACCAAGCACTAAAGATGGAGAAAAGTCTAAAAAATCACACAATTCAATAATATAAATAAAAAACTGCTCGATCCCCCCTGATGTTAGTTCGGTCCAACTAAAAGTGGCTAAAATAGTCTAATAAGAAACAATGATTTTTATACTTAATTTGGCTCGACAGTTAGCTATGAACAAAGCGATGTTCAGTGCTAGTGAATGAGAATTTGGTCCGACCGAAGGCAGAGATAGTTCAGAGGTATTTTAAGAAAAGTTGGCTATAATCGAAAGAACCCTTTGGTGCAATCAAAAGTTACCTTTGGTGCGACTAAAGCGTAACAAAAGTTCAAAATTTTGAAATCGGTCCAAAGTCGGTGCGGATATTTTCTATTTAAGGAGGTGTTTTGGGATATTTTACAGACAAATTAGGGCTCGTGAGAGAAACCAAGGGGAGGTAGAGCTTATACGGAATAATCATTCTTCAATCTTTCGGTTATAGTTTGTTTTTCAAGTTTATCTTTTGTTTTTGTTTAAGATGTTAGTTATGCTTAGCTAATCTCTTAGCTAAGGCTAAGGGATGAAAATTTTGATGGATATTTGGTATTTAATTCATTTAAATGAAAGTTTAGGTTATTTATGTTAAAATGTGATTAGATGTGATTGAATTCATAAATTGAAAAATGAATCAATGTATAAAATTGATTAATCTATTGTCGTCTCCAGGTACATTAGATGCTTTCGATTCCGTGATATTTGATTACCTAGATCATTGTGAGAGATCAAGCCAATCGTGATTCTAATCTATGTTAAATGTTTATGATTGATATTACCACATTAACTTCTAATTATACTAGATTGGAATCCAGTTCTAGTTGAGTTATCAACTCGAAAAGATGAATTAAGTTCAAAGTCTTCATTAGATAAAAACCTCCTTAAATAGAAATCCAATTCTAATTGAGGATTCATGGATCCTTAGTCATTTTTATTATTTGCTTTAAAACCCTTCTACTTCATTAGATAAAAAAACCAAGACAACTTGATTGATTCTAAGCGTATTCTCACCAATTTCCTTGTAGATGATTGACCTCAGTCTCACTGAATAATTACTACATCGCAACCCTACACTTGGGAGTTGTCAACCCTTGGGTTTGATCAAGTTTTTAGCACCGTTGTCAGGAACAATTAGGCTGAGAATACATAGGTTTATATTATATTTTGTTTCAAATTCTATCATAGGTTTTATTTTTAGGGTTTTGATTGCAAAATTGCTAGTTAGGTTTTTACGGAATTTTTATTCTGTAAAACACTAACAATTTTCTTTTTCAGTTTTTCAAATTTCTCTAACCCTAGTTCTTCTAAATCGGTAAACTAGTTCCCCACTTCTTCTAATTGCTCTCTAGATCACTTAATTACTTTCTAGTTAATTCAAATGTCTTAGAATAATTTTTTCATTGTAGGATTTAATTTTTTAGATTAGAACTTAGTTTTCTGTAAGTGGTTCATGCCCAAGTGGATAAGGGACCATGCATAGTAACTTCTACGCAAAGAAGGTTTAGTTGACGGTCTTTCCATCCATCATTGAGTTAAAAAATATCTAAGCACACCTAAACCATTTCAACCATGGCTGTGAATGCTCCAAACATGCCTGAGCATGAGCCACACTTTGATGAGAATTTTGATATTGAACCTGACACACCAATGGCTAAGACAATGCGTGATGAGAACGAGGCACATTACATTCTCCTTATTAAAACATTAAGGGAGTACCTACAATCGGTAAGAACAACCACACCATATTTCATGATTTTTTCAATTAATGTAGGTAATCTAGATTTCAAACCGAGAGTGATCCAACTCCTTCCCAAATTCCATGGATTTAATTCAGAAAGTTCATATCTATATCTCAAGGAATTCGATGAAATTGTAGCAACCTTGTATAACATCTCTCAGGAAGTCATTAGACTAAAGTTGTTTCCCTTCTCTCTATTTGTTGAGACTGTACTCAATAGGCACATGGGCTGAGATGATTGGGAGTTCTTTAAAAAGTACTTATCGGTTCAGAAAACCAACACGTTAAGGCACACTATTATGAATTTCTCCCAAAAGGAAGATGAGACATTCTTCAAAAGTTGGGAGAGATTCAAGGAACTCTTACTCACATGTCTACATTATGGTTATGAAATTTGGCGAGTAATTAGTTTCTTCTAGCTACGTATTACCACTGATTTATTGACGGTTTTTCAAAAAATACATGTCCACTAACTTAGTTAACAAGGAAAGATGTGTAGCTTATGTGGAATGATGAATGTGAGCAAGCATTTATTGAGTTAAAGATAATGTTAACATCAGCTTTTGACCTGGCCATATTTTTGGGTGGCTATGGTTTCATAATCTATAACGATGCCTCACACCAAGGTTTAGGATGTGTACTTATGCGTATGCGTCAAGGAAACTAAAAATTCATGAAAGAAATTACTCAACGCATGATCTAGAGCTAGCGGCGATAGTCTTTGCGCTAAAGATTTGGAGGCACTATTTGTACGTTGAAAGATTCGAGCTCTCTTCTAATCACAAAAGTTTAAAATAGTTATTTGACCAAAAGGAGTTAAACATGCATCAGGGGTGCTGGATGGAATTCTTAAAAGATTGTGATTTTGACTTCCAATATCATACAAGGAAAGCCAATGTAGTGGAAGATGCCTTGAGACATATGTTAAAGGGAGAATGAGTGCAAACAAGAATGCAAGTATGGAATATGGTGGTATGGTGAAGAATTATGTCCAGAAGGTTGTGTCAACCAACTTTGATAAATGAGGTTTCTGAAGCTTAGTAACAAGATCCATAGAGGCAAAAGCAAATGCATAAGATAGAATCAAAATATAAGCCAGAATGGAGAGTTGGAAATAATGGAGCATTGAGAATGCAAGGACGATTATGTATCCCCAACATAGAAGAGTTAAAAGGAACCATCCTAGATAAAGTGCACAAATCTAAATACATTGTGCACCTAGGAGAATGAACATTTACCAAGATATGCGGAGACAATTTTGGTGGCCTAACATGAAAAGAGAAGTATTAGACTACGTATCTTGGTGCCTCACTTGTTAGCAGATTAAGGCTAAACACCAAGACTAGCAAGAAAGTTGCAACCATTGGATATCATTTAATGAAATTGGGAGCACATCACTATGGACTTTATTTTGGCATTTTCGTGGACTTCTAGGAGTCATAACGCAATTTGGGTCATAGTTTGTCGTTTGACCAAGTCCGTGCATTTCCTTATGATCCGTACAAACTCCTCTACTGACGAATTGATCAAGATATACATTGTTGAAATTATGCGACTGCATGGATCACCCCGGTATTAATCGTCTCTGATCGAGACTTGAACTTTACATCACAATTTTGGAAGAGTTTTTAGAAAGCATTGGGTAGCACTATGAATCTAAACATAACATACCATCTGTAGAAGGATGGGTAAACACAGCAAGTGAATTAGATTTTAGAAGATATTCTTCGTGCTTGTGTAATAGACTTTAAAGGGAGTTAGGATGATCACTTACCCCTAATAGAATTTGCTAACAATAACAGCTATCAGGCAAGTATCGACATGGTCCCATTTGAAGTATTATATGTTGACCATGTCGATCTCCAAACTGCTGGGCGGAAGTAGCTGAGAGAAGCTTCTTAGGGGCCGGATTTGTTGCAAAAAAAACATCAGAAAAGATCAAAATTATCAAAAATCACCTTCATACAACACATAGTAGACATAAAAGTTATGCCGACAATCAAAGACAAGATCTCTAATTTGAAGTTGGAGATCATGTTTTTCCCAAGGTCTCACCAATGAAAGGAATCATCTATTCTGATAAGGAAAATTGGCTCCAGGATCCATCAGACCCTTTGATGTTTTAGAAAGGGTTGGAACTATAGCCTACTGACTCACTTTGCCACCATAGCTAGCAAGCGTTCACAATGTATAAATTCCATGTCTCAATACTGAGAAAATATGAGAGAGACGCCTTGTTCACAACCCCATGTGTAGGGTCGCAATGTACTAATAACTCGGTAAGACCGAGGTCGAATCCATAGGGACTAAACTTGTACATATTATGAAATAATTAGAACTAGAACTAGAAAAAGATATAAATCTAAATCCGGAATAAAAGAGAGTAATTGTGAATAATGTTGATTAAAACTATTAATTGAAAGGTGGGAACTAGGGTGCCAAGGATCCACTTGTAACTATCAGGATGTTACCTTACTTTGATTCAAGAGACACAATTGGAATTGAAGTCATATCCTATCTAATTGGAAGATAAAGCAATTAAATCAAATTTGAACTCTCATTGACCTAATTCTCAATGGAGGGGAATTGTGATTATTGGAAGGGATTCCATCACCTTACCATGCCTAAGAGACGATGGTGAACAACAGAATTTACCAATCTCATCGAGGAATGCATCTAATTTGTCCAGCAATAAAACTTGATTTTCATGTAATTCTTCGATGACATCTACCGATGGTCGATGTCATCGAAGATTCGCTTCGATGTCATCTAACAGCCTTTGATGACATAGAAGTTCAGATTCTATGAATTTTTGCACTTTGTACTTCCGATTTTATTATTTCTCCACTTGGTTTTCTTAAATCTTAGAGTCTTTAAATCTTCAATCTTAGTCTTCTAAGATTTATCCCTTGCCTTAGTAATTCTTGAGCATCAAATCCATTCTTTTAACATTCTTTTCAATCCAAACTCTTTGACTCACCTCGTAATACAAACATATATAAAATATATCCATTAAGCATTATCATGTTCATAAAACCAAGATATAAATAGGAGAAAATATATAATATTTGACACTCAACACACACCCCAACCAGAATTTTGCTAGTCCGGAGCAAAACATGCGTGGCATAATCATCGATTCTCAATGTTCAAACTTTTTTCAAAAAACAATCTTTTGTGGAAACAAGTATGAATGAGCATAATCCAAAGAGGCAAGAATGAAAATTTGAATACCTATAGCCGAATCAAACAAGCAATCAATCAAATAGGTTCTTCATTAATCACTTAAGAGCATAAGTTCATATATAAAGTTTTTCCAATGTGCTCAATAAATTTCAACTTACTTTCCATAAATATACTATCCTTTCATAATGTTAGTCATGCTCATCGCTTCAAGATGACTCGAATAATCAAGTGTTGATTCCAAACTTATCCCATTTTCCTTCTTTTTCTAGTTTTTTATTTTACATCAACGGTCTCTTTTTATTCATTTCATACTTTACATTCTTTGCATTCTTTTCAGATTTTTCATTCTTTTTCATCATACATGACCTTTTTGTCGATTTCACTATTTTTTAACTAGTTCTTTTCATCTTTTAAGGTGGATAAAATTCTCTAGACTCGATTCTCAATGTCTATCAATGATTCACATACTAATAATCAGAAATTCTAGCAAATTCACAGAAAACAACTCGAATGTGTCTTGTGATTTAGATCAACATGATATTTAAACTTTCTCTTAATCAATTTAAGTGCAAGAACTTAAGCGATAGTTTACTCGGTTGATTAAACTCTAACAATTCAAAATTCAACCTTCATCTTATCATACTTAAAACATTCTTAAGTACACAAACTTTCGTTTTCCAAATAGCTTTTTACTTGAAAAATTGAAAATTTTCAACATATATATTTTTTTTTTACTCAGAAAGTAAGAAAATACTGATTAGTTTACCTAATCCACACCCTCCAACCTAAAACCTACATTGTCCTTAATGTAAAAGATATTAGCATGCAATGTACATGAGACAACGAAAAGAAATGAGTGATGAAATGTAATACCTAAAGAAGTAGAATTAAGGCTTTTCCAAAGTTCTCAACATGTAAATGGGTTAGCACGAAGACTAAACTTATTGAAAGACTAAACTATCCTAATCTTAAATTCTATGAAAGCAATAAACCTAACTACACCTCCATCAGACTAGGAAGTCAATCTTGATACATAGGATCAATCAGAGGCATGTATATGTCCTCTGAATCAAACTTCTCAAGAAATGGCTTGAGACAATGTCCGTTCACTTTAAAAATATTGTCATTCATCAGATTCTTTATCTTGATGGCCCCATGAGGATAAATGGCAGTAACAATGAAGGGACCGGTCCAACGAGATCAAAGCTTACCCGAAAAAAGATGTAACCAAGAATTGTATAAAATGACTTTTTGATTTGGTGTAAATGATTTTCGAAGGATGTTCCAGTCATGGAAGACTTCATCCTGTCCTTGTAAATTCTCGAGTTCTTATATGCGTCATTCCGGATTTCTTCAAGTTTGTTTAATTGAAGTTTGTGAAGCGAGCCATCGTTATCCAAGTTAAAATTTAGATTTTTGATAGCCCAATAGGCTCTATGTTCCAACTCTATGGGCAAGTGGCAAGCTTTCCCATAGACAAGTCTAAAGGGAGACATTCTAATGGGTGTCTTGAAAGCAGTTCTGTAAGCCCATAATGCATCGGTCAAGCATATTGACCAATCCTTACAGTTAGAGTTAACAGTTTTTTCCAGAATTTGTTTAATTTCCTTATTAGAAATCTCAGCTTGCCTGCTTGTCTGCAAGTGATATGGAGTGCTCACTTTGTAAGATATGTCATATTTTTTCATTAAGTTCTCAAATGGCTTATTGCAAAAGTGTAACCCTCCATCACTAATGATGGTCCGAGGCGTTCCGAAGCGGGAAAGGATGTTTTCTTTTAAAAATCTAATGACCGTTCGATGATCATTGTTCTGGCACATGATTGCTTCAACCCACTTAGTTACATAGTCTACTGCTAATAAAATATAAATATTTTCAACGGATTGGGGGAATTGCCCCATGAAATCGATGCCCCAACAATCAAATGCTTCAATAATAAGAATTGGGTTTAGTGGCATCATATTTTGATGAGACAATCCTCCCAATTTCTGACAATGCTCATAGGCTTTGCAAAACTAATGAGTATCTTTGAACATAGTGAGCCAGTAAAAGCCACACTGCAGAATTTTGGTCGTGGTCTTTTTAGTAGAAAAGTGACCACCACAGGCCTGAGAATAACAAATGGAGATGATACTCTGATGTTCATTGTCTGGTACACATCTCTTTAGAATTTGGTCTAGGCAATATTTAAACCAATAAGGATCATCCCAGAAAAACTTACGTACCTCAGCGAAAAAATTTTTCTTATCTTTCATAGTCCAATATGTCGACGTGAAAACTATGGGAAGATAATTTATATGTCAGCAAACCAAGGTAATTAGGAGAGTTTAAACAATTGTTCATCAGGAAACATATCATTTATAAGTGTCAGGTTAAGGGAATCGGGGAGATCAAGCCTAGAGAGATGGTCAGCCACTATGTTTTCCACTCCCTTTTTGTCTCATATTTTTATGTCGAACTCTTAGAGTAGAAAGATCCATCTTATCAGGTAGGGCTTCTTCTCTTGCATAGTGAATCACATAGGGCTTCTTCTCTTTTCTCTGGCCTAACACCACCCTAATAGCATAATCAGATACATCGTACATAATTTCAAAAGGTATGTTCCAATCGGATGGTTGCATGATAGGAGCGGTAGTCAATATAGCCTTGAGCTTAGTGAAAGCGTCTTAGCATTGTTCAGCTCACTCATATGGTTTATCTTGTCAAAGTAAATTACATAAAAGACAAGAGAGATGATTAAAGTCCTTTATGAATCGTCTAAAAAATATGATGTGTCCCAAGAAGGATCGCACATCACGTATGCTCTTGGGTAGAGGTAGGTTAGAGATAAGGTCAAGTTTAGCCTTGTCTACTTCTATTCCCTTGGATGAAATTATATATCCATGTACTATTCCCTTGGGAACCATGAAATGGTACTTCTCCCAATTCAAAACCAAATTCTTTTTTCACATCGTTTCAGCACATTTTTAAGATTATCCAGACATTCGCTAAAGGATGGACCAAAGATAGAGAAGTCACCCATGAAGACCTCTAAATATTGCACCACCATGTCAAAAAAAATACTTAAATCAACATGCATCGATGAAAAGTGGCAGGGGCATTACACAATCCGAATGGCATCATTCGGTAAGCAATGGTGCAAAGGGACACGTAAATGTTATCTTTTTTTAATCTTCAATGGCTATATCTATCTGGTTGTAACCCGAATACCCATCAAGGAAGCAGTAGTAAGAATGACCAACTAACCTTTCTAAGATTTGGTCGATGAAGGGCAAAGAAAAGTGGTCCTTATGATGGTATTCAATTTTCTGTAGTCAGTGCACATTCTCCAACCAGTAGTAACTCTAGTTGGTACGAGTTCATTTTCAACATTGGCTACGATGGTAATTCTGGACTTCTTATGAACCACCTGAGTTGGACTCACTCATTGACTATCGGATATAGGGTAAATGATACCCACATCTAACAACTTGAGTACTTCAGCCTTAAACACTTCTTTCATGTTTGGATTGAGTCGACATTGTGGTTATCGGGGGTTTTCATGTTATCCTTAAAATGAATGCGGTGAGTACAAATCAAAGGGTCAATTCCCTCAAGGTCCGTAATCGACAATCCAATGACTCATTTATGTTCAGTGAGAGTAGAAATAATTATAATCTCTTATTCTTGCTCAAGGTGAAAAGAAATCACCACCGGATATGTCTCATCTTGACCTAAGTAGACATATTTAAAATCAGAGGGCAAAGGTTTTAGGTCAAGCTTCGGTGCTCTGAGGCTAGACGGTAGAGGCACTACATCAATTTGGGGTAATTTCTCAAATTATGGCCTCCACCGGTTAACTTCAGGTACTAACGTAACATCAAACAAGGCATTTATCTCCCTAATCATGTCATCATCTAAATCAGGAGAGTGAGCTAAGCACGTCTCTAGAGCGTCAAAGTATAGAGTGTGGAGTACTCTATCTTACACGAAAGAATCAATCACATTAATCTCGTGGTTATCGTCATCATCCTCTGACTGCTTGTTCATATTGAAAAAGATGTTGAGCTCCAATCTCATATTTTTGAAAGATAAATTCATAATTCCATTCCTACAATTAATGATAGAATTTGATGTAGCAAGGAATGGATGACCAAGAATGACGGGAATTTAAGTACTGAAATCTATGATGAGTTGAGTATCCAAGACAATAAAATCTACTGGATAATAGAATTGTAATGTCCCTCTCGGTACACGAACTGAGCAATCGACAAATTGTAACGAGGTCCAAGTGCGTTTTAATTCACCTAGACCCAGTGGTTAGTAAACCGAGTATGGGATCAAGTTAACACTTGCCCCTAAGTCAAGAAGTGCCTGCTCAATCCTGTAGTTCCCAATTACACAAATGATTGTCGGGCTACCAGGATCTTTGTATTTTTGTGACACATCTTGCTTGAGGATGACACTCACTTTTTTTGTCAAAAAGATTTTTTTTTTTTTTGTATACTTCATTCTCTTTTGGTAGTGCATTGATCTTTTAGAAATTTGGCATATGAAGGTATTTGTTACATAGCATCCATTAGAGAAATATTGACCTTTACTTGCTTAAGCACCTCTAGAATATTCTGAGAGTTAGAGAGAGGTTTTGGTGCAATCAACCTTTGAGGGAATGACGCAATCAGCTTGCTTTGAGGTTCCGGTTCTAACCCATGTGGAGCAATGCTAGGTCTATCGTTCTCATCTATTTCTAGGTCCTTAGGCTTTTCAACCCTTACTGGAATAGATTTGTCAATTGTCTTCCCAGTCTTAAGAGTGGTGATAGACTTACCTTGCTCCACCTGATTTGAAGAGCTTGGGTCACTTATTTCATATTGCAGTTTTGGATTGGGGACGGTTGGGTTGGAAGCATCCCTTTCTCCTCATTCACTAAGTGTGACTCAATCTTTTGAATTGATGATGCAAACATTCTCATCGTTGAATTGAGATCCTGGAATACTTGCACCATATTTCGGTTAAATAGCTCTTGGTTTTACATGAACTTTTAAACCGTATCCTCTTGAGGCTTCTTTTGATTTAAGAATTGCATAAGGGCCTCTTGTGGGTTAGCCGTTTGTCCATTCCTCCGACTGAAATTTGGGTGGTTCCTCCAGCTGGAGTTGTATGTATTTGAGGTGAGTCCTCTAAAAGGTCTTTGGTAGTTGTTTATGGCACTCGATTGCTTATTTAATATCTCTTGAAAAGCAGGAATTGTTAGGCAATTCTCACTTGTATGTAGGTTACAAGCACAAATACCACAAACAATTTTCGGAGCCTTTTCGGGTTCTTCCTTCTTAAGTTCCATGGCCTCAACTTTTCTTGTGAGTTTGTGAATGCTTGCATTTATATTATCTTCATCTTTTAAAACATCAATTCTTCCCCTTACCTTTGATTGAGTAGGCTTAGAAGTGGTGGTTTTTGAGAAGGTATTCCATGATTGTGTATTTTCAGCAAGTTTATCAAAATAATCCCACACATTATTGGCTTCTTTGTTCATGAATTCCCCATTACACATCATCTCCACAAATTAGCGCATGGGTGAGGTCAATCCCTCATAGAAAAAGCTTATTATACATTGTTGAGTATAAAATGTTGCATATTTTCCCCTATTTATACCTTGGTTTTATAAACATGATAGTGTTTAATCGATTTAATTATGCATGTTTTTATGTGCGAGGTGATTTCAAGAGCTTAAAAGTGAAATTGATGCCAAAAGGAAGATTTGTGCTCAAAAGATTACTAAAAGAAGATTTGGAGATTTGGAAGTTATTAATGAAGAATTCACATGCCAAAGATTTAAGAAAACCAAGTGAGGAATGAAGAGAATCAAATATTTGAATTAAATAAAATGGATCCTGAAATTGTCATAAAAACAAACATATTCCTGAAATTGTCCTGAAAATGCATATTCTGAAACTCCAAGTATAATTTTAGAAACTACGCAGAGTGCGTAAATCTGAGACAGTTTAAACTCAGACAATATTTTGGGAAACTGCGCAGAGTATGTAAATTTGAGGTTGTTTCTAGATTTTTCCAACTTAACGCGAAAGTTGGAGTTTCACAACTATAAATAGGACTTAAGGGTTTAGAAAGGTCTTAAGGAGCATAGCACAAAGGTGGAGCAGCTGCTAAAGAGTTTTTCTTCCACTCTAGTTTATTTTTCATGCTTTGTTTAAGAGATTTGGTTTCAATCATGTCTATGGTTGGCTAAACCTCTTAGCTAGGGCTAAGAGGTAAAGCTTGTAGCATATTTGGATGATTATCTTACTTTGATTCTTGTTCTTATTGAACCTCATTGATTTCTAGTTTAATATTAAAGGAATATTTTTCAGTTTTCTATAATTTATTATGACTCAAATTATAATAGATGTTGTGATAACTTTGGATATCTTCTTTTCCTATTTTGAGATTGTGAGATTGGTAAATCTCATTGTTCACCATCATCTCCTAGGCATGGTAGGGTGATGGAATCCCTTCCTATCTTCACAATTCTCCTCCATTAAGAATTAGGCCAATGAAAAGTTCAAATTTGATTTAAATTACTTTATCTTCCAATTGGATAGGATAGGACTCTAATTTTAATTGTGTTCCTTAAATCAAGTAAGGTTGCATCTTGATAGCTACAAGTGGATGCTTGGCACCCTAGTTCCTACCTTTAATTGATAATTTAAACATTATTCACAATTATTCTGTTTTATTCCAAAATTCAGATTTAAATCTTCTTCTAGTTCTAGTTCTAGTTTTAGTTCTTTTTGGAATACATACAAGTTTAGTCCCTATGGATTCGACCTCATTCTCACGAGTTATTACTACATCGCGACCCTACACTTGGGGGTGTGAACAAGTTTTTGGCGTCGTTGCTAGGGACTATGGCTACATTTTTTCTAAAATTAATTGGTATTAGAATTATGTTAAGCTTAAGGTTAACTTTTTGCCTTTTGTTTAGGTTATGATTTTTTCTAAAATTATTTTTAAAAACTAACATTACTTTCTGTTTTGTAGGATCTTAACATAACAACTCCAATCTAGTAACCTGTTTTCAATTCTCTCTTTCTTTTCTAAATTTCTTATTTTTTTTAGTTTTCTTCCTTATAGGTTTTAGTTGTTTGGTGCTTGAGGGTTATGCGTATTTCATGCCCAAGTGGGTCGTGGAAACACTAAAGGTCTCTTGAGTGAAGGTGGATTAGTCGAAGGGTTGCGTATTCATTAAAGGATTAGACACCACTTGAGATCCTCTCAGTTAATTGAAGTAATGGTTACAAATCAACCTCAACCACTAGTTTAGGGAGTTCAAGATCAAAATGAGGTGCATAATGCACCCCCGCATCGTACTCTACGAGATTATTTACAACCGGCGGGGGTGAGTACACCTTCCTGCATGATAATTCCATTGAATGCACGAACCATGGATATTAAACCAGGGGTAATTCAACTCCTGCCTAAGTTTCATGGACTAAAATATAAAAGTCCATACTTACAAATGAAAGAGTTCGATGAAATCATATCTATATTACACTTCCCAGACATGTCTAAGGACATAATTAGATTGAAATTGTTTCCTTTCTCTTTAAAAGAAAAGGCTAAGTCGTAGTTACATTCCTTAAGACCAAGGTCCATTGGCACGTGGGCTGAGATGATAAGGGAGTTCCTTAAAAAGTTCTTTCCCTATCATAAAGCAAATACCTTAAGGAAAGCAATCATAAATTTTGCGCAAAAAGAGGATGAGACCTTCCAATGTTGGGAGCGATTTAAGGATTTCATAAATTCATGTTCACAACATGGCTACGAAACATGGCGTATAACAAGCTTTTTCTATAAGGGATTGACCTCACCCATGCGCCAATTTGTGAAGAGGATGTGTAATGGGGAATTCATGAATAAAGAAGTCGATGATGCATGAAATTATTTTGATAAACTTGTTGAAACCACACAATCATGGGATACCTCTTTAAGAATTACCACTTCTAAGCTTACTCAATCAAAGGAAAGGGGAGGAATTTATGTTTTAAAAGAGGAAGATGATAAAAATGCAAGAGTGGCCAAACTCACAAGAAAAGTCGAGGCATGGAACTTAAGAAGGTAGAAGCCGAAAAGACTGAGGAAGTTGTTTGTGGTATTTGTGCTTGTAACATACATACAACTGAGAATTGCCCAACAATTCCTGCTTTTCAAGAGATATTGAATGAGCAATCAAATGCCATAAAAAACTACCAAAAACCTTTCAGTGGACCCACCTCAAATACATATAACTCAAGCTGGAGGAACCATCCAAATTTCACTTGCAGGAATGGACAAACGACTACTCCTCAAGGGATCCTTAACCAATTTCTAAATCAAAGGAAACCTTATGAGGATCCGTTCTTAAAACATATACAAAACCAAGAGCTTTTTAATTAGGGTATGCTGCAAGCTTTTCAAGACCTTACAAAGGCTATACAAGTGCTTGAAATAAAAAATTTGATTGCGGAGAAAGGGATCCTTCCGGCTCAACCTCTCCTCAACCCAAAATAACAATATGAAATCAGTGACGCAAGCTCTTCAAAATAGATGAAGCAGGCTAAATCTATCACCACTTTAGGAATGAGAAGATAATTGACAAATCTATTCCGGTGAGGGATGAAAAGCCTAAGGACCCAAAAATATATGAGAATGGTAGACCTAGCAATGCTCCACATGAGTTAGAACCGGAACCTCAAAGTAAGCCGATTACGTCATTCCCTCAACGGTTAATTGCACCAAACCTCTCTCTAACTCTCAAGATAATCTATAGGTGCTTAAGCAAGTGAAGGTCAACATCCCTCTACCAAGGTTCCAAGGATCCACTCTCTTGGAATAAAAGATGTAATTGTGAAAGGGAACTAAATAATCTAAAGGGAACTAAGGTTCTAAGGATCCACTTGCAGATATCAGGACATTTCCTCATTTGATTCAAGGAACACAATTGGAATTAGAGTCCTATCATATCCAATTGGAAGATATATCAATAAAATGAAATTTAAACTTTCATTGACCTAATTCTCAATGGAGAAGAATTGTGAGGATTGACAGGGATTCCATCACAAAACCATGCCCATGGAACGATGGCAAATAATAGGATTTACTCATCCCATAATCTCAAAAAAGAAAAAGAAGATACTCAAAGCTATTACAGATCTATTGTAATATGAGTCACAAGAAACAATTAAAAACTGAAAGTATTCCCCAAATATCAAATTAGAGTCAAACAAGTTCAACAAGAATAAGAATCAAAATAAGAAAAATATCCTAACATATTACAAGCTTCACCTCTTAGCCCTAACTAAGAGATTTAAAAAACTATAGACGTGATTGGATCTAAAACCTTAGAAGAAAACGTTAAAAATAAACTAGGAAAGAAGAAAAACTTTTAGGAGGCTCCTTTAGCCTTTGGCTCTTCTCTTTGAAACCCTAGTATCCCAAAAAGTCCATAGGAAGCCCATATTTATAGCCTAGTCCGATCGATTTTGCAAAACCGCCTCAATTTAAGCAGTCCGCGTAACTCTGCGTAACGCACTCGATGACATCGAACATCCTTCGATGTCATCAAATGTAAGTCGAATTCCAGAAGTCAGGCCTTTACGCACTGCGTAACTCTTCTTGTCATCGAGCACACCTTCGATGTCATCAAACAAGACTTCGATGTCATCGAACGGTCTTCGAGTAATCAAAAAAGTGTCCAAAATAGTCCAGCGAATTGCTTTAGAATTCTTCAGAAAATTCGATGCCATTGAATGGGCTTTGATGTCATCGAGCAAGTCTTTGATTCCAAAATATGTCCAACTTGATTTTCGTGTAAAAATTCGATGTCATTGAGCGGTGTTCGATGCCATCGAACTCCGGTTTCGATGTCATATTACAAGCTTCACCTCTTAGCCCTAACTAAGAGATTTAAAAAACCATAGACGTGATTGGATCTAAAACCTTAGAAGAAAACGTTAAAAATAAACTAGGAAAGAAGAAAAACTTTTAGGAGGCTCCTTTAGCCTTTGGCTCTTCTCTTTGAAACCCTAGTATCCCAAAAACTCCATAGGAAGCCCATATTTATAGCCTAGTCCGATCGATTTTGCAAAACCGCCTCAATTTAATCACCACAGCGTAATCACAGAGCACTCGATGACATCGAACATCCTTCGATGTCATCAAATGTAAGTCGAATTCCAGAAGTCAGGCCTTTACGCACTGCGTAACTCTTCTTGTCATCGAGCACACCTTCGATGTCATCAAACAAGACTTCGATGTCATCGAACGGTCTTCGAGTAATCAAAAAAGTGTCCAAAATAGTCCAGCGAATTGCTTTAGAATTCTTCAGAAAATTCGATGCCATTGAATGGGCTTTGATGTCATCGAGCAAGTCTTTGATTCCAAAATATGTCCAACTTGATTTTCGTGTAAAAATTCGATGTCATTGAGCGGTGTTCGATGCCATCGAACTCCGGTTTCGATGTCATATTACAAGCTTCACCTCTTAGCCCTAACTAAGAGATTTAAAAAACCATAGACGTGATTGGATCTAAAACCTTAGAAGAAAACGTTAAAAATAAACTAGGAAAGAAGAAAAACTTTTAGGAGGCTCCTTTAGCCTTTGGCTCTTCTCTTTGAAACCCTAGTATCCCAAAAACTCCATAGGAAGCCCATATTTATAGCCTAGTCCGATCGATTTTGCAAAACCGCCTCAATTTAAGCCAGTCCGCGTAACTCTGCGTAACGCACTCGATGACATCGAACATCCTTCGATGTCATCAAATGTAAGTCGAATTCCAGAAGTCAGGCCTTTACGCACTGCGTAACTCTTCTTGTCATCGAGCACACCTTCGATGTCATCAAACAAGACTTCGATGTCATCGAACGGTCTTCGAGTAATCAAAAAAGTGTCCAAAATAGTCCAGCGAATTGCTTTAGAATTCTTCAGAAAATTCGATGCCATTGAATGGGCTTTGATGTCATCGAGCAAGTCTTTGATTCCAAAATATGTCCAACTTGATTTTCGTGTAAAAATTCGATGTCATTGAGCGGTGTTCGATGCCATCGAACTCCGGTTTCGATGTCATATTACAAGCTTCACCTCTTAGCCCTAACTAAGAGATTTAAAAAACCATAGACGTGATTGGATCTAAAACCTTAGAAGAAAACGTTAAAAATAAACTAGGAAAGAAGAAAAACTTTTAGGAGGCTCCTTTAGCCTTTGGCTCTTCTCTTTGAAACCCTAGTATCCCAAAAAGTCCATAGGAAGCCCATATTTATAGCCTAGTCCGATCGATTTTGCAAAACCGCCTCAATTTAAGCGGCACCAGCGTAACTCACAGAACGCAGCACTCGATGACATCGAACATCCTTCGATGTCATCAAATGTAAGTCAATTCCTTAAGTCAGGCCTTTACGCATGCGTAACTCTTCTTGTCATCGAGCACACCTTCGATGTCATCAAACAAGACTTGATGTCATCGAAGCGGTCTTGAGTAATCAAAAAAGTGTCCAAAATAGTCCAGCGAATTGCTTTAGAATTCTTCAGAAAATTGATGCCATTGAATGGGCTTTGATGTCATCGAGCAAGTCTTTGATTCCAAAATATGTCCAACTTGATTTTCGTGTAAAAATTCGATGTCATTGAGCGGTGTTCGATGCCATCGAACTCGTTTCGATGTCATATTACAAGCTTCACCTCTTAGCCCTAACTAAGAGATTTAAAAAACCATAGACGTGATTGGATCTAAAACCTTAGAAGAAAACGTTAAAAATAAACTAGGAAAGAAGAAAAACTTTTAGGAGGCTCCTTTAGCCTTTGGCTCTTCTCTTTGAAACCCTAGTATCCCAAAAAGTCCATAGGAAGCCCATATTTATAGCCTAGTCCGATCGATTTTGCAAAACCGCCTCAATTTAAGCAGTCCGCGTAACTCTGCGTAACGCACTCGATGACATCGAACATCCTTCGATGTCATCAAATGTAAGTCGAATTCCAGAAGTCAGGCCTTTACGCACTGCGTAACTCTTCTTGTCATCGAGCACACCTTCGATGTCATCAAACAAGACTTCGATGTCATCGAACGGTCTTGAGTAATCAAAAAAGTGTCCAAAATAGTCCAGCGAATTGCTTTAGAATTCTTGAAAATTCGATGCCATTGAATGGGCTTTGATGTCATCGAGCAAGTCTTTGATTCCAAAATATGTCCAACTTGATTTTCGTGTAAAAATTCGATGTCATTGAGCGGTGTTCGATGCCATCGAACTCCGTTTCGATGTCATATTACAAGCTTCACCTCTTAGCCCTAACTAAGAGATTTAAAAAACCATAGACGTGATTGGATCTAAAACCTTAGAAGAAAACGTTAAAAATAAACTAGGAAAGAAGAAAAACTTTTAGGAGGCTCCTTTAGCCTTTGGCTCTTCTCTTTGAAACCCTAGTATCCCAAAAAGTCCATAGGAAGCCCATATTTATAGCCTAGTCCGATCGATTTTGCAAAACCGCCTCAATTTAAGCAGTCCGCGTAACTCTGCGTAACGCACTCGATGACATCGAACATCCTTCGATGTCATCAAATGTAAGTCGAATTCCAGAAGTCAGGCCTTTACGCACTGCGTAACTCTTCTTGTCATCGAGCACACCTTCGATGTCATCAAACAAGACTTCGATGTCATCGAACGGTCTTCGAGTAATCAAAAAAGTGTCCAAAATAGTCCAGCGAATTGCTTTAGAATTCTTCAGAAAATTCGATGCCATTGAATGGGCTTTGATGTCATCGAGCAAGTCTTTGATTCCAAAATATGTCCAACTTGATTTTCGTGTAAAAATTCGATGTCATTGAGCGGTGTTCGATGCCATCGAACTCCGGTTTCGATGTCATATTACAAGCTTCACCTCTTAGCCCTAACTAAGAGATTTAAAAAACCATAGACGTGATTGGATCTAAAACCTTAGAAGAAAACGTTAAAAATAAACTAGGAAAGAAGAAAAACTTTTAGGAGGCTCCTTTAGCCTTTGGCTCTTCTCTTTGAAACCCTAGTATCCCAAAAACTCCATAGGAAGCCCATATTTATAGCCTAGTCCGATCGATTTTGCAAAACCGCCTCAATTTAAGCAGTCCGCGTAACTCTGCACGCACTCGATGACATCGAACATCCTTCGATGTCATCAAATGTAAGTCGAATTCCAGAAGTCAGGCCTTTACGCACTGCGTAACTCTTCTTGTCATCGAGCACACCTTCGATGTCATCAAACAAGACTTCGATGTCATCGAACGGTCTTCGAGTAATCAAAAAAGTGTCCAAAATAGTCCAGCGAATTGCTTTAGAATTCTTCAGAAAATTCGATGCCATTGAATGGGCTTTGATGTCATCGAGCAAGTCTTTGATTCCAAAATATGTCCAACTTGATTTTCGTGTAAAAATTCGATGTCATTGAGCGGTGTTCGATGCCATCGAACTCCGGTTTCGATGTCATATTACAAGCTTCACCTCTTAGCCCTAACTAAGAGATTTAAAAAACCATAGACGTGATTGGATCTAAAACCTTAGAAGAAAACGTTAAAAATAAACTAGGAAAGAAGAAAAACTTTTAGGAGGCTCCTTTAGCCTTTGGCTCTTCTCTTTGAAACCCTAGTATCCCAAAAACTCCATAGGAAGCCCATATTTATAGCCTAGTCCGATCGATTTTGCAAAACCGCCTCAATTTAAGCAGTCCGCGTAACTCTGCGTAACGCACTCGATGACATCGAACATCCTTCGATGTCATCAAATGTAAGTCGAATTCCAGAAGTCAGGCCTTTACGCACTGCGTAACTCTTCTTGTCATCGAGCACACCTTCGATGTCATCAAACAAGACTTCGATGTCATCGAACGGTCTTCGAGTAATCAAAAAAGTGTCCAAAATAGTCCAGCGAATTGCTTTAGAATTCTTCAGAAAATTCGATGCCATTGAATGGGCTTTGATGTCATCGAGCAAGTCTTTGATTCCAAAATATGTCCAACTTGATTTTCGTGTAAAAATTCGATGTCATTGAGCGGTGTTCGATGCCATCGAACTCCGGTTTCGATGTCATATTACAAGCTTCACCTCTTAGCCCTAACTAAGAGATTTAAAAAACCATAGACGTGATTGGATCTAAAACCTTAGAAGAAAACGTTAAAAATAAACTAGGAAAGAAGAAAAACTTTTAGGAGGCTCCTTTAGCCTTTGGCTCTTCTCTTTGAAACCCTAGTATCCCAAAAACTCCATAGGAAGCCCATATTTATAGCCTAGTCCGATCGATTTTGCAAAACCGCCTCAATTTAAGCAGTCCGCGTAACTCTGCGTAACGCACTTCGATGACATCGAACATCCTTCGATGTCATCAAATGTAAGTCGAATTCCAGAAGTCAGGCCTTTACGCACTGCGTAACTCTTCTTGTCATCGAGCACACCTTCGATGTCATCAAACAAGACTTCGATGTCATCGAACGGTCTTCGAGTAATCAAAAAAGTGTCCAAAATAGTCCAGCGAATTGCTTTAGAATTCTTCAGAAAATTCGATGCCATTGAATGGGCTTTGATGTCATCGAGCAAGTCTTTGATTCCAAAATATGTCCAACTTGATTTTCGTGTAAAAATTCGATGTCATTGAGCGGTGTTCGATGCCATCGAACTCCGGTTTCGATGTCATATTACAAGCTTCACCTCTTAGCCCTAACTAAGAGATTTAAAAAACCATAGACGTGATTGGATCTAAAACCTTAGAAGAAAACGTTAAAAATAAACTAGGAAAGAAGAAAAACTTTTAGGAGGCTCCTTTAGCCTTTGGCTCTTCTCTTTGAAACCCTAGTATCCCAAAAACTCCATAGGAAGCCCATATTTATAGCCTAGTCCGATCGATTTTGCAAAACCGCCTCAATTTAAGCAGTCCGCGTAACTCTGCGTAACGCACTCGATGACATCGAACATCCTTCGATGTCATCAAATGTAAGTCGAATTCCAGAAGTCAGGCCTTTACGCACTGCGTAACTCTTCTTGTCATCGAGCACACCTTCGATGTCATCAAACAAGACTTCGATGTCATCGAACGGTCTTCGAGTAATCAAAAAAGTGTCCAAAATAGTCCAGCGAATTGCTTTAGAATTCTTCAGAAAATTCGATGCCATTGAATGGGCTTTGATGTCATCGAGCAAGTCTTTGATTCCAAAATATGTCCAACTTGATTTTCGTGTAAAAATTCGATGTCATTGAGCGGTGTTCGATGCCATCGAACTCCGGTTTCGATGTCATATTACAAGCTTCACCTCTTAGCCCTAACTAAGAGATTTAAAAAACCATAGACGTGATTGGATCTAAAACCTTAGAAGAAAACGTTAAAAATAAACTAGGAAAGAAGAAAAACTTTTAGGAGGCTCCTTTAGCCTTTGGCTCTTCTCTTTGAAACCCTAGTATCCCAAAAACTCCATAGGAAGCCCATATTTATAGCCTAGTCCGATCGATTTTGCAAAACCGCCTCAATTTAAGCAGTCCGCGTAACTCTGCGTAACGCACTCGATGACATCGAACATCCTTCGATGTCATCAAATGTAAGTCGAATTCCAGAAGTCAGGCCTTTACGCACTGCGTAACTCTTCTTGTCATCGAGCACACCTTCGATGTCATCAAACAAGACTTCGATGTCATCGAACGGTCTTCGAGTAATCAAAAAAGTGTCCAAAATAGTCCAGCGAATTGCTTTAGAATTCTTCAGAAAATTCGATGCCATTGAATGGGCTTTGATGTCATCGAGCAAGTCTTTGATTCCAAAATATGTCCAACTTGATTTTCGTGTAAAAATTCGATGTCATTGAGCGGTGTTCGATGCCATCGAACTCCGGTTTCGATGTCATATTACAAGCTTCACCTCTTAGCCCTAACTAAGAGATTTAAAAAACCATAGACGTGATTGGATCTAAAACCTTAGAAGAAAACGTTAAAAATAAACTAGGAAAGAAGAAAAACTTTTAGGAGGCTCCTTTAGCCTTTGGCTCTTCTCTTTGAAACCCTAGTATCCCAAAAACTCCATAGGAAGCCCATATTTATAGCCTAGTCCGATCGATTTTGCAAAACCGCCTCAATTTAAGCAGTCCGCGTAACTCTGCGTAACGCACTCGATGACATCGAACATCCTTCGATGTCATCAAATGTAAGTCGAATTCCAGAAGTCAGGCCTTTACGCACTGCGTAACTCTTCTTGTCATCGAGCACACCTTCGATGTCATCAAACAAGACTTCGATGTCATCGAACGGTCTTCGAGTAATCAAAAAAGTGTCCAAAATAGTCCAGCGAATTGCTTTAGAATTCTTCAGAAAATTCGATGCCATTGAATGGGCTTTGATGTCATCGGCAAGTCTTTGATTCCAAAATATGTCCAACTTGATTTTCGTGTAAAAATTCGATGTCATTGAGCGGTGTTCGATGCCATCGAACTCCGGTTTCGATGTCATCGAACAGTGGTCGATGACATAAACAATTAAGTGAATTTCAGTACTTTCTTCTTTCAACTTCCTTCCATCTCCACTTGGTTTTCTTGAATCTTAGGGTCTTGAAATCTTCAATTTTAGTCTCCAAAGATCCATTCTTTGTCTTGGTGTTTCTTGAGTATTAAATCCATGCTTTTATTATTTTTTTCAATCAAAGTTCTTAAACTCACCTTATAACATGAACATGTATAAAATATACCATTAAACAGTATCATGTTCTTAAAACTAAGATATAAATGAGAAAAATATGTAATATTTGACACTCAATAGATGTCATTAAACAAATCCCTTCATATGCAAACTTTCTATAAGATTTATGTGCGACCAAAAGACGACAAAACATTCAAAAGAAAATCTTTTTGACAGAAAAAGTGATGTCATCCTCAAGTAAGATGTGCCATATAAATACAAAGATCCCGGTAGCCCAACCATCACTTGTATAATTGGGAACCACCGGATTGGGCATGCACTTCTTGACTTGGGGGCGAGCATAAATCTGATCCCTTACTCCATTTACGAACAATTGGGTCTAGGTGAATTACAACTCACCCGGACCACATTACAACTTATCGATCTCTCAATTCGTGTACCGAGAGGGATGATTGAGGATGTGTTGGTCCAAATTGATAAATTCTACTATCCATTAGATTTTATTGTCTTGGATACTCAACCCATCATAGATCTGAGCACTTAAATACTCGTCATTCTTGGTCGCCCATTCCTTTCTACAGTAAATGCTATCATTAATTGTAGGAATGAAATTATGAATTTGTCTTTCGAAAATATGACATTGGAGCTCAACATCTTTTGCAATATGAACAAGCAGTTGGAGGATGATGACAATACCCATGACATTAACATGATAGATTCTTTTATAGAAGATAGAGCACTTTTGACTCTATACTCTGACACTCTAGAGACATGCTTGGCCCACTCTCCTAATTTAGATGATGACATAATTAGGGAGATGGATGCCTTGCTTAATGTTATGCTGGTACTTGAAGTTAACCGGTGGAGGCCACAATTTGAGAAATTGCTCGAAATCGATGTAGTGCCTCTACCGTCTAGCCTCAAAGCACCGAAGCTTGACCTAAAACCTTTGCCTGCTAATATTAAATATGTCTACTTAGGTTAAGATGAGACACACCCGGTGGTGATTTCTTCTCGCCTTGAAAAGAATAAGAGAGTGTGCTCATTTCCACTCTCATTGAGTATAAAGGAACTCTTGGATGGTAGATTGCAGACCTCAAGAGAATTGACCCTTTGATTTATACTCACTACATCCATCTTGAGGATAATGCGAAAACCTCCAGACAATGAAAACATCGACTCAATCCAAATATCTAAGAAGTGGTTTAGGCTGAGGTAATTAAGTTGTTCGATGTGGATATCATATACCTTGTATCCGACAGTCAATGCGTGAGTCCAACTCAGGTAGTTTCTAAGAAGTCCGGAATCACCATCGTAGTCCGCGTAACTCTGCCTAAAGCATTCGATGACATCGAACAACCTTCAATGTCAACAAACGTAAGTCAAATTCTGGAAGTTGCACCTTTATGCACTGCGTAACTTTTTTGCACTGCGTAACTCTTCTTGTCATTGAGCACACCTTCAATGTCGTCGAACAGGACTTTGATGTCATCAACGGTCTTCGAGTAATCGAAAGAGTGTCCAAAACGGTCCAACGATATGCTTCAGAATTCTTCAGAAAATTCGATGTCTTCGAATGGGCTTTGATGTCATCGAGCAGATCTTCGATACCATTGAGAGGGATTTCGAGTAATTGAGAATTGCGCCCAATATGTCTAGTGACCAACTTGATTTTCATGTAAAAATTCGATGTCATCGAGCGGTGTTCGATGTCATTGAACAGTGGTTGATCACATAAATAATGAAGTGAATTTCAGCAATTTCTTCTTTCAACTTCCTTCCTTCTCCACTTAGTTTTCTTAAATCATGGGGTCTTGAAATCTTCTTGGTCTCCAAAGATCCATTCTTTGTCTTGGTGTTTCTTAAGCATTAAATCCATACTTTTAGCATTCTTTTCAATCTAAGTTCTTAAACTCACTTTACAACATGAACATGTATAAAATATACCATTAAGCAATATCATGTTCTTAAAACAAAGATATAAATGGGGAAAATATATAATATTTGACACTTAACAGATGTCGTTAAACAAATCCCTTCATATGCCAAATTTCTAAAAGATTTATGTATGACCAAAAGACAACAAAACATACAAAAGAAAATCTTTTTGACAGAAAAAGTGAGTGTCATCCTAAAGCAAGTTGTGCCACAAAAATACAAAGATCTCAGTAGCTCAACCATCACTTGTGTAATTGGGAACCACCGGATTGAGCATGCACTTATTGACTTGGGGCAAGCGTAAATCTAATCCCTTACTCGGTTTATGAACAATTGGATCTAGGTGAATTCAAACTCACCCGGACCACATTACAATTTGTTGATCTGTCAATTCGTGTACTGAGAGAGATGATTGAGGATGTGTTGGTCCAAGTTGATAAATTCTTCTATCCAGTAGACTTTATTGCCCTAGATACTCAACCCATCATAGATCTGAGCATTCAAATACCCGTCATTCTTGGTTGCCTATTCCTTGCTACAGTAAATGTTATCATTAATTGTAGGAATGGAATTATGAATTTATCTTTCAGAAATATGACATTGGAGCTCAACATCTTTTTCAATATGAACAAACAGTTGGAGGATGATGATGATACCCACGACATTAATATGATCGATTCTTTCATGGAAGATAGAGCACTATTGACTCTATACTTTGACACTCTAGAGACTGCTTGGCCCACTCTCCTGATTTAGATGATGACATAATTAGGGAGATGGATGTCTTGCTTAATGTTATGTCGGTACTTAAAGTTAACTGGTGGAGGCCACAATTTGAGAAATTTCCCCAAACCGATATAGTGCATCTACCGTCTAGCCTCAAAGCACCGAAGTTTGACCTAAAACATTTGCCCGCTTATGTTAAATATGTCTACTTAGGTTAAGATAAGGCATACTCGGTGGTGATTTCTTCCCGCCTTAAGAAAGAATAAGAGAGTGTGCTCATTTCCACTCTCATTAAGCATGAAAGAGCTCTTGGATGGTTGATTGCAGACCTCAAGGGAATTGACCCTTTGATTTATACTCACTACATCTATCTTGAGGATAATGCGAAAACCTCCCGACAACCAAAACGTCCACTCAATCTAAAAATGTAAGAAGTGTTTAAGGATGAGGTAATTAAGTTGTTGGAAGTGGGTATCATATACCCTGTATCCGACAGTCAATGGGTGAGTCCAACTTAGGTTGTGAGACTCGTATCCTAGCCCTTACTATTTCATAAGCTTCCACGGTCCTCCTGATTGAATTCTGGTGAACCGCGATCTGTTATCGGTGTTTACAAGTGATCCTTAGTCGTGTCTCGAATATCAGAGTTAGCTCAACTCGAGGCTTGTACCCTTACGACCGTGCCGTCGTCGCGGTTCTGATGCCGCGTATTATGTGCCGAGGCGATACCCTGGCCAGGAGATGTGGGCCCACGTTCAATTTGAGGAAAACACCACGTATTTGCAAACACAAGACAATCTTTCAAATTAATCACATCACATCCCATCAATCAAGTACACATCAATCACTTCACATGTCAAGTACAAGCAACCCTAAGTCAACTATCTCACTCTCTCCGCCCATACCTAATCAAGTACACCCATCACTCCATCACTCACTCACACCCATCACACCCATATCTCTCTCTCTCTCTTACACCTCTCTCTCTCTCTCTCATCTCTCTCTCATTCTCCCAAGCAAACCCATGAGAGTCCATCGTCCAAGCTCCATAAGAGAAGATTGGCATGGCCCACTTCCTACCTCCCATCCCCATCCTCCAAAATTAATCTCAACCATTGAAGTTCGTCCCTTGGAGCTCAAGGATGCGTTGATGGAAGAAGAAGTCCAAGAAGATCAAAGGTGGGTGATCGACCGTTGGATTTCATTTTTTGTGGAACTACTTGTTGTGGGACCCATCATGATATATTCACTGTTTAGGGAGGGCCCGTAGTGGTAGGGTCCCTCCCCTTCTCACTGATCTCTCTCTCTCTCTCTCTCTCTCTCTCTCTCTCTTTTTCCCTGATTTGTGGCCCACTTGGTGTGGGTATGATGATTCAAACCATCCAGCAAGTGGAATGGCCTACTGTCCCATTGTGGTAGGCCCATATGAAGGGAAAACGTAAATATAGCTCGATTTAAGACTGTGAGGCCCACCCTAGTGAACCCCACTGTGATGTATGGGTTTTATTCCCACCGTTCATCTTCAACGGTCTAGATCTCAGCAGGTTGTGGGCTATACTGTAGCAGTAACAACGCCATCACCTGCTGACCACCTGGATGTAGGGAAAACACAAACATCAGCATTGATCCAAAGCTGGTGGGACCACACTTGTGGACCTTACCCTGATGTATGTTACTGTCCACCGTCCAGACCCCACCCTAATGTATGTTACTGTCCACCGTCTTGATTCAACCACGCTGGTAGGCCACACGTACTGGCCCACTGTGAGATGTATGTTTTATCCACCCAGCCGTCCTGGGGCATGGGACCCACCTAAAGTATGTGCACCGTTAATGTATGTGGTTTATATCCATGCCACCATCTGTTTTGATGTATGGGCCCACCCCACACGTGTGGGTAAGTGGGACCCACCTTGATTAATGTGTTTTATATTCATGTCGTTCAGTTGTATGTACGGTGGGACCCACTGATGTGGATGCATTATCCACTGTCCATTCATCTGGACGGTGGAGCCCCTTTAATTTATGTCTCGTCCCTACCACGTGTGCAGGGACCATGGACGGTGGACTCCTGATGTGCTGCTGTTGCATGTGCAGCAGCAGGCATGGCCACACGTGTGTGTGTGTGTGGAGTTCATCCACACCATCCGTATTTGGGGACTAACATGATGTATGGTTTCACCTGCACCGTCCCTGGTTGGGACGGTGGGACCCACCCCTGGTGTGGGGCTACGCCAGATGTATGTGTATATATAAATATATTATATTATATATATTATGTTATATATATATATATATATATTATATTATATTATATATACATGATGGTGGGCCCTACGTGGGACCCACCTCTACCTTGCTAGTGCAGCAAGCTGCACGTACAACAACTATATAGCTACTCCTCTTGATGGCAGCAAGCCCGCAGGCCCCACATTGATGTATATATTTCTACACCACCCACTGTTTGGACGGTGGGGCCCACCATGATGCATACGTTGTATCCATACCATCCAAACATTTTAAGATATCAGTTTATAGCATGAGCTCAAGGATGAGTCAGATCTAAAGTTTGAGTGTACCCCACCATTTAAATAGTGGACAGTGACATCCACCGTTCAAACTTCTAAGGGCCACAATAGTTTTCAATTTAGATGATATTTGTTTTCACTTCATCTATCTCTATGTTAACTTATGAATAGGTTGGATCTTAAAAAAATACATAAGGGTGGGCCCGATTTGATATACATGAGGCCCATTGGTGCGGCCTGATTTGATATACATAAGGCCCATTGGTGCGGCCCAATTTGATATACATGAGGCCCATTGGCGAGTCCCGATTTGATATACATGAGGCCCATTGGCACGGCCCAATTTGATATACATAAGGCCCATTGGCGCAGCCCAATTCGATATACATGAGGCCCATTGGCGTAGCCCGATTTGATATACATGAGTCCCATTGACGCGACCCGATTTGATATACATGAGGCCCATTGATGTAGCCTATTTGATATACATGAAGCCCAATGGTGCGGCCCATCATAATATATTTTAGCCCGTGGGTGGGGCCCACCTATTTGTATTGTTAAACCCATGTAATGAGGCCCACTTGAAGTATATAAGGCCCAATGGTGCAACCTATTATGATGTATTTTGCACCGTGCGAGAGGCCCATTTTGTTGTATTTATGGCCCATTTAGTGAGGCCCATGTGCAGGGTCCACCTATTGTGTATTTATGGTCCATTTGGCGAGGTCCATTGATATATATTTGTGGCCCGTTTGGCGAGGCCCATTGGTGCAGCCCGTGGATGCCACCCACTTGATGTAATGCGGCCTATTGTGATATATTTTTTACTCATATGATGGGGCCCACCTACTGAAATCTAAGGCCCATGGGCAAGGACCATCGTGATGTATTTGAGGCCTATGGGCAAGGCCCCTCATAATGTATTTTTAGACCATGTACGGGGCCCCCTGTTTGTATTTTTGGCCCATGTGATGGGGCCCACCTCTTTTATATTTGAAGCCCATATGATGAGGTCCGACTTAATGTGTCAAGGCCCGCCATGATTCATTTGAGGCCCTTTGTTACAAGCCATATAATGAGGCCCATTATGATGTATAAGAGGCCCATGAGATGCGGTCCATTGCGATGTGAAAGGCCCATGCGATGTGTTCCACTTGTTGTATATGTCGCCCTAATGTAAGGTCATGGGCCCACCATATGTTTGGCTCTATGAGGGCCACTCCTTGGGAGCAATGTTGCTTAAATGACCACATTGTTGGGCAATGATGGTTTAATGTCCACATTGTGACCTTCCTTTAGGCCTTGTTAGGCCCATTATCATCGAGGTCGATTGTCGATCGAGGCCGATTATCATGGCCGATTGCCGATTCCGATTGTCGAGGCCGAGTATCAAGGCCGATTTTGATTATCGAGGCCGATTGTATAGGCTGATTCCAATTGTCGAGGCTGAGTATCGAGGCCAATTCCGATTGTTGAAGCTGATGTATATGCCGATTCCAATTGTCGAGGCCGAGTATTGAGGCTGATTCCGATTGTCGAGGCCAATTGCATAGGCCGATTTCGATTGTAGAGGCCGAGTATCGAGGCCGATTCTGATTTGTCCAGGCCGATTTCAATTGTTGAGGCTGAGTATCGAGGCAGATTCTGATTTGTCGAGGCCGACTGTATAGGTCGATTCTGATTGTTGAGGCCGATTCCGATTGTCGAGGTCGATTGTATAGGTCGATTTCAATTGTTGAGGCCGATTCTGATTTGTCGAAGCCGAATGTATAGGCCGATTCTGATTTGTCGAGGCCGACTGTATAGGCCGATTCCGATTGTCGAGGCCGATTCCGATTGTCAAGGCCAATTGTATAAGCTGATTCCGATTGACAAGGCCAAGTATCGAGGCTGATTTCGATTGTTGAGGCTGATTTCGATTGCCGAGGCTGATTGTTGAGACCTATATGTTGCATATGCAACTCGTGTTTGAGGCACAATGTGATGTACATGAGGCCTATGTGATGAGGCCCATTGTGGTGCGTTTAAGGGCCAGGCGATGGAGTCCATTGTGATGTATATTAGGCCCATATGAGAGGCCCATCATGATGTATATTAAGCTCTTAAGTGAGGCTCATGTTGTTGTATATTAGGCCCTTATGTGAGCCCATGGGTCCACTATATGTTAGGCTCTATGTGGGCCATTCCTTGGGGGCAATGTTGGTTAAATGTCCACATTATCGAGGCCGATTGTTGATGTCGGTGATTGATACCGATTATGAGTATGTGACAGCATAGCATCATGATACATGACCATACGCATCATCTGCATGTTTATTGTGAGATATGATTGACCATTGCATATGTCATAGTACATATGGTTTATGGGACTCCCTGATGGGTGGAGTTATCCCACATAAGCGCACGATATGCGCAGGATTGGTGCATAATTGGACTACATGACTCATACATCTTGCATTGTGTGATTGTTATTACTATACGCCTTAGCAACATCAAGGTTGTGCCTCTATAGGCATGTCGTGGATGATTACATGGGACACCGAAAATATTTAGTTCAAACATCTGGGCACTTTGGATGTCTGTGGGTGAAAGTCCCTAAACCTCCGTGACTAGGAGACGCCCCAACGTCTAGACCGAGTGGATATATGAGCGCCCGAGTGCCGAATACCAGTAAGCCGAGTCTCCCACTGTGTTGTGGTCGGTTGGGAGGGGGTGTGGCCTTATTTGCTCGAGTGAGGGGGCTGTAAGCTAGGCTGAGTTTGACCAGCTCACAAATGGGTCCGCTATCGATGAGCCGGGTAGGTATTAGCAAACTATTGGTAAAGCGGATAGTCTGGTCTCTTCCGCTAGCTGGGGGCTAGGGAGGCGGCAGTCCATGTGGAGTGTACTAGACCCCGATGATGATCCCAGAGATGTACAGTACTGATATGTTAACTTATTAAGCAGGAGTGGCATATTCATTCATTCATTTCATTCACTATCCACTCGAGCTGGTGGTATGCAACTAACTATTGTGTACCTTCACATGGCCAAGATTTTGGTTGGGTGCACGACTAACCTGAGATCATGAGTTTACCACATTGAGTCTTACTATCCAAATTTAGGTATGGGACTGGTTTGGATAAAAGTCCCTTGTGGTAGACCCCGTAGCCTGCGATACTACATACTACCATCCCAACTTCACTCCAGTTTGATCATTTCATTCGCACTACATATTGCATTGCATCTGTAGTATTTAACATTTTGGGTTACCATGTTTCTACACTGATATGGCCATTAGCATTTATGTCTTGCATTGCATAGCCTTGGTATGGCTGATGGCACTCATGATCTTACCTGTATATTTCTGCTTACTCTGATATTGTATGATTCCTGATCTTGTCAGTATTTCCGCTAACTCTGATTACTAGGATATTGCTTACTTAGCACTTACCTTGTGCACATACTTTCACCACCCACTAAGCTTTCTATAAGCTTATGCACGACCATTGCATGCAGGTGTCGTTGGATCGCAGCAGCGCTGAGGCAGGAGCACGTATCAGACTATTTTGGAGCTTTTTTATCACCTTGTATTTTCCTTTCTGTATTGTACTTAAAATTTTGATATAGTAGATATGTGGTGATGTTGTTTTGTGACTTGGTTATGCTTGTGGTTATGCTCCATTACAAAAATATATATATACTAAAACTCCTCCTTGTAGGATTCTAGGATCGGAATCTGGCATGTGAATGCCAGGAGCCGAGAATGGGGCACTATGGAGGCTGTCGGTGCCGGATTCGGTGATCGAGAATTTTGTGAGCCCGTTTTTCAAGTTTGGGGCATGACACAGGTAGTTCCTAAGAAATCCGAAATCACCATCGTAGTCCGCATAACACTGTGTAAGGCATTCGATGATATCAAACAGCTTTCGATCTCATTGAACGTAAGTCGAATTCCAGAAGTTGCGCCTTTATGCACTGCGTAACTTTTTCGCACTGCGTAACTCTTCTCGTCATCGAGCACACCTTCAATGTCACTCAACGGGACTTCGATGTCATCGAATAGTCTTCGAGTAATAGAAAAAGTGTCCAAAACAGTCCAGCGAGTTGCTTCAGAATTCTTCAGAAAATTCGATGTCATCGAATAGGCTTTGATGTCATTAAGCAGATCTTCAATACCATCGAGAGGGACTTCGAGTAATCAAGAATTGTGCCCAATATGTCTAGAAACCAACTTGATTTTCACATAAAAATTCGATGTCATCGAGCGGTGTTCGATGACATAAATAATGAAGTGAATTTCAGCAATTTCTTCTTTCGACTTCCTTCTCCACTTGGTTTTCTTGAATCTTCGGGTCTTGAAATCTTCAATCTTGGTCTCCAAAGATCCATTCATTTGTCTTGGTGTTTCTTAAGCATTAAATCCATGCTTTTAGCATTCTTTTCAATCTAAGTTCTTAAACTCACCTTACAACACGAACATATATAAAATATACCATTAAGCAGTATCATGTTCTTAAAACCAAGATATAAATGGGGAAAATATATAATATTTGACACCCAACAGATGTCGTTAAACAAATCCCTTCATATGCCAAATTTCTAAAAGATTTATGTATGACCAAAAGATGGAAAAACATACAAAAGAAAATCTTTTTGACAGAAAAAGTGAGTGTCATCCTTAAGTAAGATGTGCCACAAAAATACAAAGATCTCGGTAGCCCAACCATCACTTGTGTAATTGGGAACCACCGGATTGAGCATGCACTTCTTGACTTGGGGCGAGTGTAAATCTGATCCCTTACTTGGTTTACAAACAATTGGGTCTAGGTGAATTAAAACTCACCCGGACCACATTACAACTTGTCAATTACTCAATTCGTGTACCGAGAGGGATTATTGAGGATATGTTAGTCCAAGTTTATAAATTCTGAAATAGCGGTGAAGACCGCTTAAGATGAAGTCGGAATATGCCAATATGTCCTAGAGGGGGGGTGAATAGGAATTTTAAAAGTTTTTACTGTTTATTCAAAATTCTATTACACTAATCCTTGTAGATATGCAACTATCAGGATTACTCAAATGTAACTCTATTGGCTTTCAAGCCAAGTAGAGGATCCAATCACAAACTAATCAAGATATAACAATATGCAACTTAGTCTATGTTGGATATGACTGTGTATGTGTGTGGGATGTGATCAGATATATGAATATGGATGCATTGACATGAATCACACATGTAGAAAAGTAATCACAGACACAGTCATTTTATAGTGGTTCGACGATAAGTCTACTCCACTCCCGGCTGCCGCACTCAACCCTTGAGTGTACCGGATTTCACTAAGGAGGTTTCCCATGGTTTACCTCAAACCTAAGGTTTTAGATCAGGTTCACCTTCAACCTTTATAGAGGTTTTACGCGGTTCACCTCAAACCCAGAGTTTTGCTGGTTCACTCCTAACCAGATGTTTATGCTCTCCATAGAGCAAGGGTCCACACAACGCACCCGGATTTTAGACCACACAGGTCAAGGACCTACACAAGGATCTAACAGTTATGCCTTACACAAGAGCAAGGGTCCACCCTGTGCACCCACTACGTACACTCCCGCTGGAGGCCTCCTTGAGGACTTCAAAGGGTGAGAACCACTTAGGATCAAGACCTAGGAAGGAATGATCACAAGTGTCCTCTGGACTCCGGATACTTACAGATAAGTTGATGAGTCCCGTTAAGTACAACGCTAAAGATCTTCTCCTCCTTGTTGACGAAGAGTCTTCAACTCCCTTGATCCGCAACACCAGATGATATTCCAATGATTGGCTACGGGTTAGGTCAAGGGTGAGATGAAAACCTACTCTCTAAAGATTTTCCTATAAGGAAGATAATGTGGTTCCTCTCTTATGCATTCAAGGCATCCCAGCATAATGATTTGCCATTAAGGTAGTAGCTGGAGGATCCTTGAATGTGAAAGTTCATTCCCCAATCCACTCTATTAAATATTAATGGTGAGGGTGGATTGGAGGATGAACTCCCTTGAGAGAAAGGGCTTTAGGTATAGGATATAAGTTGAAACACTCAAAAGCTCTCTCTACTTTCTCTCACAGCAACAAAAGACAAGTCCTTTATAAATAGGCAAAAAGTTCCAATGGATATAAAACGGTCATATTTATGACAAAGTTCGATATCATCGAGCAGGTTCGATATCATCAGCGTATACTCTCGATGACATCGATGGTCCGCTCGATGACTCGGACTCGATGTCATACGCTTTTGAAACTCTTTGCCAATTAGTCGATGAATCGAAGCTATAGTCAATGTCATCGGATTTCGAACTCTGATTCCATCGAAGACAGATTCGATCCATCGACACATGAAAATTGAGAGAGACTTGACTTTGAGATATTTCAGGTTTTCATAAATGATCGGGGGAACCGTCGAGGTCATCAGAATTTGAATGTCGATGATATCGAGATCTGAGTCGAGGCATTGATAATTCCAGCAGATTTATCTTTGAACTTGCTAGACAGATTATAGCTTAGTTCGATGCAATCGATCAGGTGTCGAGATCATCGATATTTGAATATCGATTAAATCGAAGGGCCCCCAATCATAGTTAAAAACATCCTGAAATAACTGCTGTAAGAAAATGCGCGCCCACCATCGATATCATCGATGGACCTCCGATCTCATCGATATTTGATTTCAGATCATATCGGACGGTCATTAATATATCAATGAATTTTAAGATTTTCATTAAAAAATAGGGGCGCCAAAAATCTGCCTATCGATCTTATCAAGCCACTCCTGATGGTCTCGAGATTTGAATATCGATGGTATCGATATGCATATCGATACATCGATAATTCGTCTAGATGTGTTATGAAGTTACTGGGCATGTTTAATGCTTTTATCGATGATATCGATCGGTGTATCGATACATCGATAAATTCGTCCAGATGAATATTTAGTTGCTGGATACTTTTTGTCTTCTTTTCGATAATATCTTTAAGGTATCGAGGACATCAACAGAACAGGTAGATCATATCGAGGGTGCTTCAATAAAATTGACAAGGCGAGAAAAACTTAGAGATTTTCCTATTTTGAAAAAGTTTTCTCACCATAAAAACCCTAAGATGTCTATCTTGTTTTAAGGGTTTAATTCACCTGGTGTATTGGGTTATGAGATGTGAGGCTATGATTTTCCTATTGTTCACTCCCCAAGTATAGGGTTGTGATGTAGTAATAAACTCGGTAAGATCGAGGTCGAATCCCACGAGGACTGATTGTCACAATTCAAATCTATGATTCTTCTTAACTAATCCAATGAATAATGAACTAAACTATTAAGCCCAATTTTAGGAAAAATAATTAAGAATTGGGAAGAAAATTCAATCAGAGAGAAAGCACTAGGACTCTCGAATCCACCCCTAACTATCCTAACCCTTGTTTTGTCTGTTGATTCACCTTGACCTTGATTGATACCACTTAAATAGAGAAAGCACAATCTGTGTCCTAAATCAGACATCTGACTGTCCCTAATTCCTTTAAGCAATGCCATGAACAATACATCCATGTCCTTGTCTGGGCACATGGTATATGCAAAATTCATTAAAGCACCACTGTTCCTTCCTCTATAGGAAACTTGTTCTTGATCAGACCCAAGCACCTGTAATAAGCATCCAAACAACATCCATCTATACTTTGGTCAAGTTCATAGATGGAGAAGTATGGAATTTAAACCCATAAAGCCCACTCAGAGAAAGAAACAAATTAATTAAAATTCAAAGTAAATCAACCAATACAAGAGTGATCAAATTAGGGGCTTCATCTCACCCCTACTGAGAGATTAGTTACCCATAAAATCCATAAAAAATATTAAATAAAATTCATAAATTAAAACTCCAAACCGAACAATCTCTCTCTCTTTCTCCTTCTCTTTCTTCTCTCCCTAGCTCTGGATCTCCAATTCTCTAGATCTGAATCCCTTCCCCACATCCAAAACTTCCCTTTTATAGTTGCTGGATGGCTGGAATCGGTGGCAGAGTCGTAGACGGACTCGAAGTATAGTTTTTCGCAACATTGATCGGTGGGCCCCTCAGAGGTGTTTTCTGGAAAATCCACCCCGTCCATTGGATTCAGGACGAAATTTCAGTCAAGAATGAGTGGTTTTGAAGGTCCATTGGCACGGCCCACAGAAGAAATCTCGAAAAGATCAGTTTTGAACGTCGCCGAGCAGCCTGTTTGTGGCCTCTATACCTCGCACGTGTGTACGCATGGGAGTAGAATATCAGCATGGTTTTGTAGTATTCATGACCCTCTACACGATGGACGGATCAGATTGTCCGGAGGGTTGACGGGTGGGGCCCACTGTCTTCCGCAAAAACGGCCAGCGCCGTGCGTTACGCGGACGCGGACGCGTAGGATCTGCGGAAATGGTGGGACCCACTGTGATGTTTACTTGGTAAATCCACTCCGTTCATTCGACTCCCAGCTAAAAACCGTCCAGGGATGTCCGGTTTCAACTGTTTTCGGTGTGCCCCACCAGAGTTCTAAACTCACCATCCAACCTGCGTTTGAATGGATGGATTCTGATCGTCGCTCCTTCTCGTAATTTCGCCACCTAGGCAATGTCAATAGTCACCCCAGGAAGCTGATGGACGGTTTGGATTGTCCATTTGGACACTAGGTGGGACCCACAACCGGAGCCGTGACCATGACGCATGGAAAACGCCCTGTTGCGTTTTTTTTCGAATATTTAAAGACGACGAGGAATACGCTGGTTACGTGGCCGGACTCGACTTTGGGTTCGGTGCACACCCAGTGCACGTGTCTTGTGTGCACATGCACGCCCGTAAATGGGTCCCACCGTGAGGTTTGAGAAATCTGCTCAGTCCTTCCACTTGCTCATCTTATTTCCACCGTCAGGACTAATTTTTAGGCAGTTCCAAATATCAGGCGGGTCCCAAATTGTAGATTAACGGGATGATCTGTCCGTTGGACCACTTCCCGAGATCTGCAAGGGCTAAAATTTAATATGTACGGTCAATTTACGGCCCTCATCACATGTATGAAGTTTCGAGTTGATCGGATGGCGGAAAACATATGATCTTGCATTCTGGACCCTTTTCGGGCCCCTTTGTCGTGCTTTCCTCCCATCCCAAGCGTGTAAAATCGTCACCATTGGTTCTCTGGAGTCCATCCTATGCTCTGGTGACTTCGAAATGTCAATTCCACGCTTTTAACATTAATTTTCAATACACGCTCCTAATTTCCTCCTGTAACAAAAATATAATTAAAATCCGATGTTAGGCCTTATCATGTACATAAAATAGGGCAATAATCGGGGTCTGATATGCAATATTTGACCCTGATCACAACCCCCAACCAGCATTTTGCTAGTCCCGAGCAAAACATGCGAAAAATAATTTCAGAAATAAAGATAATTCCTGTAAAATCAAGTGACTTGTGAACAGATAGCTGAGATGTGAAAATTCTAAGATTCATGATCGGTGTGTGGAATTTTTTTCTTGGAATCAAGCTTACAGTAAACTTCATAATCAAGTTCAAAATATTAATCCATCAATTAGAACATTCCTAAACATTGAGTTCCACGAGTGTAAAGTATAATCTCGACTTACAATCAATAAGAGATCCAATTTGTCAATTTCATGATAATTCGTGACAATCAAAACTTGAAACCAACACTTATCTCACAGATTAACTTTTCATGTTACCATCTTTTGATTTTCTTCTGACGATAGCTTATGGCGAGGGAAATCAAATTCTCACCTATAGGGAGCAAACCTATGGCGAAAACTTGTCGCTTAACCTTTTTTCTTTTTTTCTTTTTTTTTTTATATGTCAACTATGGAGAATCAAATCCACACCTATAGGGAGCAAACCTATGATGAAGATTTAGCCTTTTAATTCTTCTTTTTACCAAGTTAATCATTCAGTTATTGAACCAAAACTTAATGTGTAAGCGAGATATGATATGTGGAATCATGGCTCAATCAATGTTTACAACTTCTAATCATGGATTAACAAGTCAAAATTGACTGTGAAATCAAGCAGATGGCCGAATCCAAGAGTCATAAGTTACCAACATCACATATCTTATAATGTAAAAATTACAACTATCCATCAAAATCACTTAGAATTTAATAGAAATTCCAGAAAAAATTTAAAATTTTCACAAATTTTGCTCAAGACCAAGAAAATACTGATTAGGTAACCTAATCTCCCACCCCCAACCTAAAATCTACATTGTCCTCAATGTAAAAGAAATAAGCAAGCAATGCACATGGGACAACAAAAATAAAAGAGGAGTGATGGAAGGATAGTACCTGGACGGAGAATGAAGAAGCTTCCTTAGAAAAAAATTGCAACGTAAAAGCGAGTGAGCACAAGAGAGAAATCAGCAGAAGCAAAAATAACAAAAGGAAAAACAAAAGAAAATCTTATCTATACCACTTTCGCAGGTGCTCTCGATTGCATTTAGCGCATGCAACAAGCCTTTAAACCCCTAGGTTACCCCTAGTGGACGAGTTGTAGTCTCGTGAGGGTTTGCAGTAATGGTACCCACAAACATTGAACTAACTAACTAAGAAAAAACATAAAACAAAAGACTGGGTTGCCTCCCAGGAGCATTAAATTTACTGTCTATCCTAAAATAACATAAAGGAAACTACCCTAGTCCTAAGAAAGCAGGGAAAACTACTCAGTTATGCCGCAAGGTTCCTCTTCCGGCCAGTATCGTGATAAATTTCTCAGTAGGTTTCTCAACAGGATCATCCAAAAGCCATTTTTGAAATAGGCTTGGATGCCTGGAGCATGACATTCGAGAGAAACTTACGTACCTCATAAAAAATTTGTCGTTGATTCGCTGAGGTATCCGAGTATATATGATTCACCTGTGACGGAAGAAGTTTCGAAGTTAGTATCCCATGGTGAATCGAGACTACACATAGATGAAAGTCGAGAAAAATTCTCGAAAGTGACGTAGTCTCAACACATTCGAAGTAGCGGACTTCGGTTCAATCGTTAGCTCCTCCTCCCTTAATGGTAAATATTCGGGATTTGTGGAAGGAGGGGCTTGAGTAAGGGTCCTCTCGGTCAGTGATGACTATTGAGATATTGTTTTGCAAGGCATTCACTATGTCTCTTATCATGGGATCGTTTGAATCTGCAAAGTGTGCCAAGCAATCATCCAAAGAGGTGGGACATTCAGCTGAGAGTGACTCATTTTCCACTTTAGAGCTTATGATGATCTGCCCAAGGAATCCATCGTTTTTTAAAGTAAACGGAGGTGTGCTTTCTTGCTCGCCTGCTGCAGTACATTGAGGATCAAGATATCGTAGCATTGATGTATGGACTCGTTCATCGATACTACTCAGAAGAGGCGATGAATCGTCATTATTCAACAGTTCAGATGGTGGCCTCAACTGGGTGGTTTCAAATTCAAGGGTCATATCGAGTAGCTCATCCATCTCCCGAATCATATCATCATGTAAGTCAGGGGAGTGGTCCAAATACGTTTCACAAGAGTTAGAAGGGTCGGTTGTAAAGGGCCCGTCCTCTACCTTAAAATCAGACATGTTAGGTGAGGGGAGTGGCTCATTATGACCGACCACTTCGTGTACATCTTGATCATTGACTTGGACCAAATTTGAGATTGATTCAAAGGGAATTGGGGCTGAACATCCATGATCATCATCCCAATACGCATCATTGTCTAATTCTGTGTAGTGTACACTTGGGATAGGATCGCTTTCCTCATATTCTAAATTTGGTTGAGGTTCGAATAAACTAACCTCTTTCTCATCATTGAGATCCTGTGTGTCATGTAAGGAAAGTGTGTCATCATCACTGTATTTGAAAGACACCCAAGTATCTTCCCCATTCTTTTGAGCAGTCATTGAGATCGACTCATCGGGAATTGAACCGTCGCTCATTAATGGAATCCAACTCCTCATTCCAAATTCAGATTTCATCAAAAGCAAGTGAGGATCACTTTCCTCACATTGTATTTTGGATTGGATTGTAGTTGGGATGAGCGAGCTTCCTCTATCCTTTCAATGTGCTTGAATTGAGTGCTTCTAGTGATTTCATCAATTTAGCAACATCTTTGGTTTACTTGTTCGGATCAAAACATGAATCCTCTTGCATCGTTCTGGTTGGATCTCAAAGGTATGGGATCAAGAGAATAATTATTACAATATGTTGTTGGTTCAACTTCCCAGTTTTGATGGTTCCACTGGTTATAGTCATACTGATCATACATGGGAGAATATGATGCTTGATAATAGTCTTCATTCCCATAATTATGATCGTATACGGCCCTATTAACCGATGGAACATAACGTTCTAGTCGGTTCTCAATGTCTGTTCTCGATGGAGAAAAATCTTGAGGTATACGTTGGATTCCACAACCTTCAGGCATTTTCCAGTAAAACCTATCCAACTCAGCATATGCATCTACCCACGATTCCATGGTAGAACCTTAACTCTGAGTCTAATCCTAGAAGAAATCAAAATCCTACAGCAATACAGAAAGTAAAGGAGAAGTTAGAGAGATGTTACCAGAGTGGAAGTTCCTATGTTAAAAACCTGCAAAACAAAACAAAACAAGTTAGTTTTTAAGAATAGTAAGTCTAAGGTTAGAAAAAAAAAAAATAAATAAAACCCTAATTCTAAAAATAAATAAATAAAAATAAAGAAATTAGGAAGATATTACCAAATTAGAAATTTCTATCTCAGAATCCTACACAACAAGAAATAGGTTAGTTTCTAAAAATAAAATAAAAACTTTAACCTGAAGTTAGTAAAATCCTAAGACTATGAATTATGATAAGAGAGAATCCTAAATTCAATTTGAAATGAATCAGTCCCCGGCAACGGCGCCAAAAACTTGTTCACTCCCCAAGTATAGGGTTGTGATGTAGTAATAAACTCGGTAAGATCGAGGTCGAATCCCACGAGGACTGATTGTCACAATTCAAATCTATGATTCTTCTTAACTAATCCAATGAATAATGAACTAAACTATTAAGCCCAATTTTAGGAAAAATAATTAAGAATAGGGAAGAAAATTCAATCAGAGAGAAAGCACTAGGACTCTCGAATCCACCCCTAACTATCCTAACCCTTGTTTTGTCTGTTGATTCACCTTGACCTTGATTGATACCACTTAAATAGAGAAAGCACAATCGTGTCCTAAATCGGGCATCTGTTGTCTAATTCCTTTAAGCAATGCCATGAACAATACATCCCATGTCCTTGGTCGGGCACATGGTATGCAAAATTCATTAAAGCACCTGTTCCTTCCTCTATAGGAAACTTGTTCTTGATCAGACCCAAGCTTTGTAATAAGCATCCAAACAACATCCATCTATACTTTGGTCAAGTTCATAGATGGAGAAGTATGGAATTTAAACCCATAAAGCCCACTCGAGAGAAAGAAACAAATTAATTAAAATTCAAAGTAAATCAACCAATACAAGAGTGATCAAATTAGGGGCTTCATCTCAAACCCTAGCCGAGAGATTAGTTACCCATAAAATCCATAAAAATATTAAATAAAATTCATAAATTAAAACTCCAAACCGAACAATCTCTCTCTCTTTCTCCTTCTCTTTCTTCTCTCCCTAGCTCTGGATCTCCAATTCTCTATATCTGAATCCCTTCCCCACATCCAAAACTTCCCTTTTATAGTTGCTGGATGGCTGGAATCGGTGGAGTCGTAGACGGACTCGAAGTGTAGTTTTTCGCAACATTGATCGGTGGGCCCCTCAGAGGTGTTTTCTGGAAAATCCACCCCGTCCATTGGATTCAGGACGAAATTTCAGTCAAGAATGAGTAGTTTTGAAGGTCCATTGGCACGGCCCACAGAAGAAATCTCGAAAAGATCGATTTTGAACGTCGTAGAAGCGATTTGTTTGTGGCCTCTCTATACCTCGCACGTGTGTACGCATGGGAGTAGAATATCGGCATGGTTTTGTAGTATTCATGACCCTCACACGATGGACGGATCGGATTGTCAGGAGGGTTGACTGGTGGGGCCCACTTGTCTTTCGCAAAACGGCCGGGCAGAGTGCGTGCACGCGCGTGGCCGCGACGACGCGTAGGATCCGGAAATGGTGGGACCCCTTTGCGTGATGTTTACTTGGTAAATCCACTGTTCATTCGACTCCCCCTAAAACCGTCGAGGATGTCCGGTTTTTCAACTGTTTTCGGTGTGCCCCACCGAGTTCTAAACTCACCGTCCAACCGCGTTTGAATGGATGGATTCGATCGTCGCTCCTTTCGTAATTTCGCCACCAGGCAATGTCAATAGTCACCCAGGAAGCGATGGACGGTTTGGATTGTCCATTTGGACACTAGGTGGGACCCACAACGCCGACCCGTGGTGACGGAAGACGAGAAACGGCATTTGCGTTTTTTTTGAATGTTTAAAGATGAAGAGGAATACGCGGGTCAGCGCCCGCGCTGACCCGACTTTGGGTTCGGTGCACACCCAGTGCACGTGTGCTGCGCACATGCACGCCCCGTAAATGGGTCCCACCGTGAGGTTTTGAGAAATCTACTCCGTCCTTCCACTTGCTCATCTTATTTCCACCGTCAGGACTAATTTTTAGGCAGTTCCAAATATCAGGCGGGTCCCAAATTGTAGATTAACAGGATGATCTGTCCGTTGGACCACTTTCCGAGATCTGCAAGGGCTAAAATTTAATATGTACGGTCAATTTACGGCCCTCATCACATGTATGAAGTTTCGAGTTGATCGGATGGCGGAAAACATATGATCTTGCATTCTGGACCCTTTTCGGGCCCCTTTGTCGTGCTTTCCTCCCATCCCAAGCGTGTAAAATCGTCACCATTGGTTCTCTGGAGTCCATCCTATGCTCTGGTGACTTCGAAATGTCAATTCCACGCTTTTAACATTAATTTTCAATACACGCTCCTAATTTCCTCCTGTAACAAAAATATAATTAAAATCCGATGTTAGGCCTTATCATGTACATAAAATAGGGCAATAATCGGGGTCTGATATGCAATATTTGACCCTGATCACCTATGGCGAGCTTCCACACATCTGATTGAGGCAGACACTTGGCTTGATCTTCTTTTGACGTCCTGCAGACTGTCTGACCACCCGTTCACAGTAATTGACAAACAAGGACACTTATAAGGGCACTTTCAAATTCTACTATCCATTAGATTTTATTGTCTTGGATACTCAACCCATCATAGATCTGAGCACTCAAATGCCCCTCATTCTTGCTCGTCATTCCTTGCTACAGCAAATGCTATCATTAATTGTAGGAATGGAATTATAAATTTATCTTTCGGAAATATGACATTGGAGCTCAACATCTTTTTCAATTTGAACAAACAGTTGGAGGATGATGACAATACCCACGACATTAACATGATCGATTCTTTCATGGAAGATAGAGCACTTTTGACTCTATACTCTAACACTCTAGAGACATGCTTGGCCTACTCTCTTAATTTAGATGGTGACATAATTAGGGAGAGGGATGCCTTACTTAATGTTATGCCGGTACTTGAAGTTAACCGGTGGAGGCCACAATTTGGGAAATTGCCCTAAACCGATGTAGTGCCTCTACCGTCTAGCCTCAAAGCACCAAAGCTTTACCTAAACCCTTTGCCCGCTAATATTAAATATGTCTACTTAGGTTAAGATGAGACATACCCGGTGATTATTTCTTTCCGCCTTGAGAAAGAACAAGAGAGAGTGTGCTCATTTCCACTCTCATTGAGCATAAAGGAGCTCTTGGATGGTCGATTGCGATTGTACTCACTGCATCCATCTTAAGGATAATGCGAAAACCTCCTGACAACCACAATGTCGACTCAATCCAAATATAAAAGAAGTGGTTAAGGTTGAGGTAATTAAGTTGTTGGATGTGGGTATCATATACCTTGTATCCGATAGTCAATGGGTGAGTCCAACTCAGGTAGTTCCTAAGAAGTCTGGAATCACAATCGTAGTCTACATAACTCTGCGTAAGGTGTTCGATGACATCGAACAACCTTCGATGTCATTGAACATAAGTCAAATTCCGGAAGTTGCGCCTTTACACACTGCGTAACTTTTTTCGCACTACGTAACTCTTCTTGTCATCGAGCACACCTTCAATGTCATCGAACAAGACTTCGATGTCATCAAACGGTCTCTGAGTAATCGAAAAAGTGTCCAAAATAGACCAGCGAGTTGCTTCAGAATTCTTCCAAAAATTCGATGTCATCGAATGGGCTTTGATGTCATCAAGCAGATCTTCGATACCATCAAGAGGCACTTCGAGTAATCGAGAATTGTACCCAATATGTCCAGTGACCAACTTGATTTTCATGTAAAAATTCAATGTCATTGAGCGGTGTTCGATGTCATCGAGCTCCGATTTTGATGTCATCGAATAGTGGTCAATGACATAAATAATGAAGTGAATTTCAGCAATTTCTTCTTGGACTTCCTTCCTTCTCGACTTGGTTTTCTGGAATTTAGGAGTCTTGAAATCTTCAATCTTGGTCTCTAAAGATCCATTCTTTGTCTTGGTGTTTCTTGAGCATTAAATCCATACTTTTAGCATTCTTTTCAATCCAAGTTCTTAAACTCACCTTACAACACAAACATGTATAAAATATACCATTAAAGAATATCATGTTCATAAAACCAAGATATAAATGGAGAAAATATATAATATTTGACACTCAACAGATGTCATTAAACAAATCCCTTTGTATGCCAAATTTCTAAAAGATTTATGTACGACCAAAAGACGGTAAAACATACAAAAAAAATCTTTTTGACAGAAAAAGTGAGTGTCATCCTCAAGAAAGATGTGCCATAAAAATACAAAGATCTTGATAGCCCAACCATCACTTGTGTAATTAGGAACCACCAGATTGAGCACGCACTTCTTGACTTGGGGGCAAGCGTAAATCTGATCCCTTTCTCAGTTTATGAACAATTACGTCTATGTGAATTAATACCCTCCTGAACCACATTATAATTTGTTGATCATTCAATTCGTGTACCGAGAGGGATGATTGAGGATGCGTTGGTCCAAGTTGATAAATTCTACTATCCAGTAGATTTTATTGTCCTGGATACTTAACCCATCATAGATTTGAGCACTCAAATACCCGTCATTCTTGGTCGCCCATTCCTTGCTACTGCAAATGCTATCATTAATTGTAGGAATAGAATTATGAATTTATCTTTCAAAAATATGACATTGAAGCTTAACATCTTTTTCAATATGAACAAACAATTGGAGGATGATGACGATACCCACGACATTAACATGATCGATTCTTTCATGGAAAATAGAGCACTTTTGACTCTATTCTCTGACACTCTAGAGACAAGCTTGGCCCACTCTCCTGATTTAAATGATGACATAATTAGGGAGATTGATGCCTTGCTTAATGTTATGCCGATACTTAAAGTTAACTAGTGGAGGCCTTAATTTGAGAAATTTCCCCAAACTGATGTAGTGCCTCTACCGTCTAGCCTTAAAGCACCAAAGCTTGACCTAAAACCTTTGCCTACTGATCTTAAATATATCTACTTAGGTTAAGATGAGACATACCCGGTGGTGATTTCTTCCCATCTTGAGAAAGAACAAGAGAGTGTGCTCATTTCCACTCTCATTAAGCATAAAGGAGCTCTTGGATGGTCGATTGTGGACCTCATGGGAATTGACCCTTTGATTTGTACTCATTGTATCCATCTTGAGGATAATGCAAAAACCTCCCGACAGCCATAACGTTGACTCAATCCAAATATGAAAGAAGTGGTTAAGGCTAAGGTAATTAAGTTGTTGGATGTGGGTATCATATACCCTATATTCGATAATCAATGAGTGAGTCCAACTCAGGTAGTTCCTACGAAGTCCAGAATCACCATCGTACCCAATGCCGACAATGAACTCGTGCCAACTAGAGTTAGTTCTGGTTGGAGAATGTGCATTGATTGTAGGAAGTTGAATACCATAAGGAAGGATCACTTTCCTTTGCTCTTCATTGATTAAATTTTGGAAAGGCTAGCCGGTTACTCTTACTATTACTTCCTTGACGGATATTCGGGCTACAATCAGATAGAGATAGCCTTTGAAGATTAATAGAAGCAATATTTAAATGTTCCTTTGGTACCTTTGCTTACCGAAGGATGCCATTCGGACTATGTAATGCCCCTGCCACTTTCAGCGCTGCATGTTGGGTATTTTTTCTAAATTCGTGGGGCAATATTTAGAGGACTTCATGGATGACTTCTCTGTCTTTGGTCCATCCTTCATGGATGACTTCTCTATCTTTAGTCATCTCTCCCTTCCTTTATGCAATCTACTTCAAAATGATATACTATACAAGTGGACTGAACAATGCTAAGAAGCTTTCAATAAGCTCAAGGGCATGTTAACTACCACACCTATCATGCAACCACCCGATTAGAGCATCCCTTTTGAGATTATGTGCAATGCATCTAACTATGCTATTGGGGCGGTGTTAGGCCTGAAAAAAGAAAAGAAGCCCTACGTTATTCACTAAGAAAGTAAAATGTTAAATTCTGTCAAAGTGAACTACTCTACTACGAAGAAGGAACTCTTAGACATAGTATTCGCTTTGGATAAATTTAGGTCCTACCTGATCAGATCTAAGATTATCAACTACACGGACCATGTGGCGCTAAATTATCTTCCTTGTAAGATGGATGCCAAGCCCCGCCTGATGAGATGGATCCTCTTGCTCCAACAATTTGATATTGAAATACAAGAAAAAAAAAGGAGTAGAAAACGTAGTAGCCAACCACCTTTCTCGACTTGACCCCCCTGATTCCCTTGAGCTGACACTAATAAACGATATGTGTCTTGACGAATAATTGTTTAAACTCTCCCAACTACCTTGGTTTGTTGACATTGCAAATTATGTTGCTACAGGTTTCACCAACATATTGAACTGCACAAGATAAGAAAAAATTCTTCGCCGATGTACGTAAGTTTTTCTGGGATAATCCTTATCTGTGTAAATATTGTCCAAACTAAATTCTAAGGAGATATGTGCAAGACAATGAACATCAAAGTGTCATCTCCTTTTGTCATTCTCAGGCCTGTGGTGGTCACTTTTATGTTAAAAAGACCATGACCAAAATTCTGCAGTGCAGCTTTTACTCGCCCATGATGTACAGAGATACTCATGAGTTTTGCAAAGGCTGTTGTGAGACCCGTATCCCAGCCCGTACCATTCCGTATGCTTCCGCGGTCCTCCCCTGTTGAATTCCGGTGACCCATGATCTGTTATCGGCGTTTACACATGATCCTGAGTCATGTCCCATATATCAGAGTCGACTCAACTCAAAACTTATACCCTTGCGACCGTGCTGTCGCCACGGTTCCGACTCAGCGTATTACGCACCGAGGCAATACCTGGGCCAGGAGATGTGGGCCCGTGTTCAGTTCGAGGAAAACATTGTGTGTTGCAAATCCTAAGAGAATTTTTCATCAATCACATTAATCAAGTACACATCACTCCCATCACTCACACCCATCCCCAAGTACAACCACCCTCCCCAAAGTCAACTTCCTCTTACAACAAAGTACATCCATCCATCACTCACCATCCCTTTCTCCCATCATTTCTCTCCCATCACCTCTCTCTCTCTCTCATTCTCTCTTTCCATTTTCAAACAACACCCATGAGAGCAATCGTCCAAGGTTCCATGAGAGAAGCTAGTGTGTCCCACCTTCCTACCTCCCATCTCCACCATCCAAAGTCCATCTAAATCGTTGGAATCATTCCCTTGGAGCTCTAGATCGTATCGGTGGAAGGAGGAGTTTGAGAAGATCAAAGGTGGGTGATTTTTATATGATTTTGATGATTAGAAGGCCCACTTGTTGTGGGACCCACTTGATGTATGCATTGTATAAGAGAGGGGCCCATAGTGGCAAGATCCCTCCATCTCACCTCTATCTCTCTCTTGTATGAATGATGGTGTGTGTGTGTGGCCCATCATGACGTACATACTTTATCCATGCTATCCACCTTTGTGGGACCCACCATGCTGTACGTGTGAAATCCACACCGTTCAGGACATGAGCCCGCGTGATGTATGTGTTTTACCCACGCTGGTTATTAGTCGTAGGGCCCACCTTGATGGCATGTGGTTTCCATACGTGTGGACCCACCTAATCTGCACCATCCATCTGCTGTGCTACTAGGCAGCCCAGCAGCATATAGCTGTTGTAATTATCTGTTAGTAAACTCTGTGGGCTGATTGATGTATGTGTTCTATACACATCGTCCATCTATATTATGTGGACCCCACCAGCGATCATGTATTTCACATGAGGGGTGGCCACGTGTGGACCCACCTTAACGTTTGTATGATGTATCTGGGCCGTCCATTTGCTGGACGGCCAGCAACAAAAGCTGTTGTTAACGTCAGCAATTTCTGAGGGTATGACGTTTAGGTATGTGTTATACCCATACCAGCCATCCATTTTCCTGGTGGGTGGGACCCATCCATACGGGCTGCACTTGTGGGATGGGCCCACCTTGATGAACATATCCTTCATTCCCATCGTCCATTTGATTTGGGACGGTGGGATGACACGTGATGTATGTGTTTTCCCTAGCCGTCTAATGGACGTGCTGGAGCCCTGCAACCACCATGATGTATATATTTTATCTAAACCGCTCGTCCATTGGCGTGCTTATCTCAGATGGGCCACGCTCATGGACCCCACCTTGATCTATGTGTTTCATCTGCACCGTCCATTTGGGCGATGCCATATACGACCCACCTTGATGTCTTATATCTGCACCGTCCGTGCAGTGACCCACCATGATGCATGTGTTGTATCTTCACCGTCCAATCATTTTGAGAGATAATTTTATAGCATGTGAAAAATAATGAGACAAATCTAGTTATCCAGTGGACCACATTGCCAAAACAGTGGGATTGAACGTCTACCATTAAGACCCTTTTTGGGTGCACAGAAGCTTTGGATCAATATGATATTTGTCTTTCCACTTAATTTTGGACTTTGTGACCATATGCATAGATTGGATGGAAAATAAAAATTTATGGTGGGCCCTACGGGGTTTTAACGATGAAAGTCATTATCACCACTGCTATTTCTGATATGGTCTAGATGATCTTTCAATATGATTCATTTTTGGGGAATGCTTTAAAATGATCTCTAGCTATAGATGAATGGTGTAGTTGTTGTAGCCCATTTGATACGGCCCATTGGATATATTTGAGGCCCATTTGATGAGGCCCAATGTGAAGTATTTGGGGCCCATTTAGAAGGGCCCGATGTGATATATATGAGGCCCTTGTATGAGGCCTAATATGATGTATTTGTAGCCCATTCGTTAAGGCCCATTATGATTGTATAAGGCCCATTGGTGCAGCCCATCATGATGTATATTTGAGGCCTATATGCAGGGCCCACCTATTGTGTATTTGAAGCCCATGGGTTGTGGCCCATTGTGATGAATTCGAGGCCCATGGGCAAGGCCTGATGTGATATGTTTATAGCCCATATGATGAGGCCCATTGAGATGTATTTCTGGCCCATGTATTGTGGCCCATTTGATGTATACAAGGCCATTAGTACGGCCCATTATTGCAAGCCACTTGATTTGGAGGAGGCCCATTAATGTGGCCCATTAATGCAGCCCACTTGATGTGTATGAGGCCCATTAGTACGGCCCATTGATGAAGCTCATTGTGATGTGTATTAGGCCCATATCATTCTACCCACTGTGATGTGTTCATAACCTTTGGCGAGGCCCGACGCAATGTATTTGAGGCCCAAGGGCAGGGCCGACCTGCTGTGTATTCAAGGCCCGATGTGATATGTGATTTTGTCATGATGTATGTAATGATATTTATGTGAGCCACTCCTTAGGAGCAATGTTGGTTAAATGTCCACATTAATGGGCAATAATGGTTGAATGTCCACATTGTGACCTTCCCTATAGACCTATTATCAAGGCTGATTCCGATTGTAAAGGCCGATTATTGATGTCGATTCTGATTCCGATTATCGAGGCCAATTCTGATTATCGAGGCCGATTCTGATTGTGGAGGCTGAATGTTGAGGACGATTCTGATTCTGATTGTCAAGGCCGATTATTGAGGCTGATTCCGATTCCGATTATCGAGGTCGATTTCAATTGTCAATGCCGATTTCGATTGTCGAGGCCGATTCTGATTGTTAAGGCCGATTTTAATTCTGACTATTGAGGCCAATTGTTGAGGCCGATTCCGATTATCAAGGCTGATTCCGATTGTCGAGGCCGATTCCGATTGTCGAGGCCGATTGTTGAGGCCAATTTTGATTCTGACAGTCGAGGCCGATTGTTGAGGCTGATTCTGATTTCGATTGTCGAGGCCGATTCTAATTTTTTAGGCCGATTCGGATTCCGATTGTCGAGGCCAATTGTTGAGGTCGATACCGATTCCAATTGTCGAGGCCAATTTTGATTCCGACTGTCAAGGCCGACTGTCGAGGCTGATTTCGATTCTGATTATCGAGGTCGATTCCAATTATTGAGGCCGATTATCAAGGCTAATTCCGATTGTCGAAGTCGATTGTTCAGGTCGATTCTGATTCCGATCGTCGAGGTCGATACCGATTCCGATTGTCGAGGATGATTATTGAGGCTGATTCCGATTTTCGAATCCGATTCCGATTGTCAAGGCTGATCGTCGAGGGCAATTCTGATTGTTGAGGCCGATTATATAGGCTAATTATCGAGGTCAATTATCGAGGCTGATTCTTATTGTCAAAGCCGATTATCGGGGCCCAATGTGATGTATACGCGGCCCATATTTGAGGCCCATTGTGATGTGCATTCAGCCCGTGTTTGAGGCCCAATGTGATATATATGCGGCCTGTATTTGAGACCCATTATAATGTGTATTCAGGTCGTGTTTAAGGCCCAATGTGATATATATGAGGCCTATGTGATGAGGCTCATTGTGATACATTTGAGGGTCAGGCGATGGAGCCTATTGTGATGTATGTTAGGCCCATGTGAGAGGCCCATGTGATGTGTATTAAGCTCTTGAGTGAAGCCTATGGTTTTATATATTAGACCCTTGTGTGAGGTCATGGGTCCACTTTATGTTAGGCTATATGAGGGTCATTCCTTAGGGGCAATGTTTGTTAAATGTTCGCATTATCGAGGCCGATTGTCGATGTCGGTTATTAATACCGATTATGAGTATGTGACAGCATATCATCATGATACATGCTCATACGCATCATCTGCATATTTGTTATGAGATATGGTTGACTATTACATATGTCATTAGGCAGGTTATTATGAAACTCCCTATTAGGTGGAGATTGTCTCATATGAGCGCACGATATGCACAGGATAATGCATGACTGGATTTATGACTCATGCATCTTGCATTATGGGCCCTAGCAACATCAGGGCCATAGCCTCCACAGGCATATCTAGATGGCCAGATGGGACACCGAAAATCTATTCTAGCATCGGGCCGCTATAGATGGCCCTGAGTGAAAATCCCTAAACCCTCTTGGTACCAGAGGATGCCCCAACGTCGAGACTGAGTGAATACATGAGCACCCGAGTGCCGAATACTAGGAGGTCACATCTCTCACTGTGTTGTGATTGGTTGGGAGGGGGTGTAGCCTTACCCGCCCGAGAGTAGGGGGCATAGCTAGGCTGAGTTTGACCAACTCGTGAATGGCTCTGCTATCGGCATGCCGGGTAGATATTGGCTGACTACTGGCCAGGCGGATAGTGAGGTCTCTTCCACTTGTATGGTTGCATGTCAATGAGCGATGATTTGCATGTAGAGTGTACTAGACCCCGGTGATGATCCCGGATATGAACAGTACTGATATGTGGACTTATTAAGCAGGAGTTGTATACTCATTCATTTATTTATTCACTATCCACTAGGGTTGGTGGTGCGCAACTATTTGTTACGTGCACCTTCACAATGGCCAGGATTTCAGTTGGGGAGAGTGACTAACTTGAGATTAGGAGTTTACCACATTGAGTCTGACTATCCAAATTAGATATGGGACTAGTTTGGATAGAAGTCTCTTGTGATGAACCCCATAGCCTGCGATACTACGTACTATCATCCAGACTTCACACTTCAACATGATCATTCCATTCGCATCGCATAATGTATTACATCCGCAGCATATGACATTTTGGGTTACTGTATTTCTGCATTTATATAGTCTCGATACGGCTGACGGTATTCATGAACTCATCAGGAATTTTATATTACATTGCATTATCGACATCTGATATTTGGCTCTCCTCATTTGCATAGCTGATCTGTATTGCGTACTTAATATTGTTTGACTACATGGACTTGTCAATATTTTCGCTTACTCTGATATTATATGATTATGATCTTACCGGTATTTTCGACATTGTATAATTATGACGTTGTATTTGTGTGCTTGACACTTATCTTGCACATACACTTTCACCACCCTCTAAGCTTTCTATAAGCTTATGCATGATAGATGAGTGCAAGTAGCATTAGTCGCAATGGCGTGGAGCTTGGAGCATGTAGCTGACTTCTGGAGCTTTGATTTTAACATATGTATTTCTCTTTCAGCATTGTATTCAAATGTTTATATTAGTGGATATGTGATGATGATGTTGCCTTTGTGATTTGGGTAAACTTGTGGTTATGCTTCTTACGAGATAAATGTACGTTGGAAAATCCTCTTTATAGGATCCCAGGATCGGAATCTAACGTATGTGCGCTGGGAGCTAAGAATGGGGTACTATGGAGGCTGTCGACACCGGATTTGGCGATCGAGAATTTTGTGAGCCCAGTTTCCGAGTCTAAGGCGTGACAGATTGTGAGCGTTGTTAGAAATTAGGAGGGTTGTCTCGTTGAAATATGATGCCTCTGAACCTCATTCTTATCATTGAAGCATTTGATTGTTGGGGCATCGATTTCATGGGAACTTTCCCCAATCCTTTGAGAATATTTACATTTTATTAACAGTAGACTATGTCATTAAGTGGGTCGAAGCAATCCCGTGCCAAAATAATGAACATAAACAGTCATTCGATTCTTAAAAGAAAATATCCTTTACCGATTCGGAACGCCTCGGACCATCATTAGTGATAGAGGTTCACACTTTTGTAACAGGCCATTTGAGAACTTAATAAAGAAATATATCACCTCTCATAAACTGAGCACTCCATGCCACCCACAGACATGCAGGCAAGCTGAGATTTCCAACAAGGAAATTAAACAAATTTTTGAAAAAATGGTTAACCCTAACCGAAAAGATTGGTCAATCCGCTTGACCGATGCTTTATGGGCTTACCGTACAGCTTTTAAAACTTCCATTGGAATGTCTCCCTTTAGACTCGTCTATGAGAAAATCTGCCACTTGCCTATGGAGTTGGAACATAGAGCCCACTGGGCTATCAAAAATGTGAACTTTAACTTGGACAACGCTGGCTCGCTTCGTAAGCCCTAACTCAATGAACTTGAGGAAATTCGGAACAACGCTTATGAGAACTCAAGAATTTACAAGGACAGGGTGAAGGTGTTCGGTGACAGGAACATCCGTTGGAAATCATTCATCATCGGTCAAAAAGTCCTATACAATTTTCGATGACATCTTTTTCTAGGAAAACTTCGATCTCGTTGGACCAACCCTTTCACTGTTACTAATGTCTATCCTCATGAGGCCGTCAAGATAAAGAATCTGACAAATGGCAATGTTTTCAAAATAAATGAACATCGTCTCAAGCCATTTGTTGAGAAGTTTGATTCAGAGGACATGTCCACGCCTCTGACTGATCCTATGTACCAAGATTGACTTCCTAGTCTGATGGAGGTGTAGTTATGTTTATTACTTTCATAGAATTTAGGATTATGATAGTTTGATTTCAATTTGTTTAGTCTTTGTGTTAACCCATTTACATGTTAAGAACTTTGGAAAAGCTTCAATTCTCCTTCTTCAGGTATTATCTTCCCATCACTTTCCATTTCTTTCGCTTCAATTCTCCTTCTTCAGGTATTATCTTCTCATCACTTCCCATTTCTTTTCATTGTCTCATGTGCATTGCATACTTACATCTTTTACATTGAGGACAATGTAGGTTTTAGGTTGGGGGTGTGGATTAGGTAAATTAATCAGTGTTTTCTTAGTTTTGAGCAAAAATTATGAAAATTTTCAATTTTTCAAGCTAAAAACATGTTTGGGAAATGATAATTTGTGGAATTAAGAATGCTTTGAGTTTGATGATAAGATGGAGATTGAACTTTGAATTGTTGCAGTTTGATCAACCGAGTAGGCTATTGTCTAAATTCTTGCATTTAATTGATTAAGAGAAAATATGAATATCATGTTAATCTAAGTCACAAGATATGTTCAATTTGCTTTATGTAAATAATTCTAGAATTTCTTATTATTAGTATGTATATCATTGAAAGATATTGAGAATTACTTCTGGAGAATTTTATCCACCTTAAAAGGATGAAAAGAACCACTGAAAAAATAAAAAGATCGACAAAAAGGTCATGTATGATGAAAATATTGAAAAGGAATGAAAAGTCTGAAAAGAATGAATAAATAAAAGGGACCGCCAATATAAAATCAAAAACTGAAAAAAGAAGGAAAATGTGATAAGTTCAGAATCAGTACTTGATTATTCAATAAAACTTGAGGTGATGAGCATGGCTAACATTATAAAATAATTGTCATGCCCCAAACTCAGAAACTGAGCTCACAAAATTTTCGATCGTTGAATCCGGCGCCGACAACCTCCTTAGTACCCCATTCTCGGCTCCTGGCACCCATATACTAGGTTCCGATCCTGAGATCCTACAGGGAGGATTTTCAATATAAATTTGTTTCATAAGAAGCATAACTATAAGCATAACCCATGAACAATAATGAGAACACCATCACAAAATTTCACTATAATCAAAACTTGAGTACAATATGCGTAAAGGGAAATACAATGATAATAATGACAAAACTCTAGAAGCTCTACGGCACGCTCCTGCTCCTGCTCAGCTATGGCATAACGTCAGCGTCACCTGCACATAACAGTCGTGCATAGGCTTATAGAAAGCTTAGAGGGTGGTGAAAGTGTGTGTGCATGGTAGAAATGCAAGTATGTAATATCAGAGTAATGCAAAAATGCTGGTAAGTCCATGAATGCCATCAGTCATACCAAGGCTATGCGATGAAGGCATGAATGCTATCGGCCATACCAAGGCCATGCGATGCGAGGCATGAATGCTATCGACCATATCAAGGCTATGCGATGCAAGGCCTATAAGGTCAATGTCATATGCGAGGTGCAACTCAAGCACACCAAATCTCATCTGAATCCTCATATCAATACAGTTTATCTCTGGAATATATATATATATATATATATATATATATATCACTGGGGTCTAGTATACTATACACCAGATCATCAGCCACTGGATGCATAACCATGCAAGTGGAAGAGACCTCACTATCCACCTACCAATATTAACCCAGCACGTTGATAGCGAACCCATTTATGAGTTAGTCAAACTCAGCCTAGCTATGCCCCCTACCCTCGGGCGGATAAGGCCACACCCCCTTCCAACTGACCACAACACAGTGGGAGACGCGACCTACTAGTATATTGCCCTCGTGCTCTTATATATCCACTCAGTCTCGATATTGGAGTCACCCTCTAGTACCATCGGGTTTAAGAATTTTCACCCAGCGACATCTATGGTGCCTCGATGCTAATAATAGTATTTTTGGTGTCCAATCCAGCCATCCACGATATGCTTGTGGAGGCTATGCCCTGATGTCGCTAGGGCATACAGAAATCATATCACACAAATGTAAGATGTATGAATCATACTATCTAGTCATGCAATAATCCTATGCGTACCGCGCACTAATGTAGGAACTCCTCCTATCAGGGTTTCCGTAATAATCTGTCCAATGGCATGTGCTATGATCAATCACTCCTCATATCAAGCATACATATGATGCACAAGGGCATGAATCGTGAAGTTATACTAACCATGTTATATGATGATGATGTACTCTCCTCATATCAAGGATGGGCCTAAATGACCTACTCATATCAAGAATGGGCCTAGCGATCATGGGGGCCCAATAGTTTAGGTTAGCCCACTAAGGGGAGGTGAGAATGGGCCTAACAATGGGCCCCAGGGAGAGTTACAATGTAGACATTTAACCATCATTGCTCTCAAGGCATGGCCCATCATAAACACCATTACATACATCATGGTGGAATCACACATCACATTGGTCTTCATATACATCACTTTGGGCCTCACACAAGGGCCTCGTATACATCGCATTGGGCCTCACTCATGGGCCTCACATGCATCACATTGGGCCTCATATAAGGGCCTCATATACATCGCATTGGGCCACATCCCATGGGCCTCAAATATATCACAATGGGCCACATCCCATGGGCCTTAAATACATCTCAACGGGCCACATCCATGGGCCTGTCATACATCATATCGAGCCTCATCATATGGGCCAATATATATCACATCGGGCCTCATTATATGGGCCTCATATACATCATATTGGGCCTCACCAAATGGGCCGCAAATACATCATATTGGGCCTCATCAATGGGCCACAAATACATCATATTGGGCCTCACCAAATGGGCCATAAAAACATCATATTGGGGTGGGCCCTGCACATTCCAAATGGGTCCACTAGATGAACAACATGGGTGTAAAACATCTACATCAAGTGGGCCGCATGTCCAGCGGTCCAGACGGCACTGATAAAACACTTACATCACCTGGGTCCCACGTGGACAACAGGGATGAAAGGTGGGCCCGGCAGATGGACGAGGTGGACATAAAATATATACATCATGGTGCACTCACATAGCACCGTCCAGCGATGGACGGTGTGATGTACAACACATCATCAAGGCAGGGGCCCACCATAACGTTTATTTTCCATCCAACTGTTCACAAGGTCACAAAGACCTGAATTAAGAGGGAAAACAAATTCCATATTGATCCAGAACTTCTGTTACCCCCAAACGGGTTTCAATGGTAAACGTTTAATCCTCCACTGGTTTTACGGTTGGTCCACCTGATAGACGGTTGGATATAGAACATATACATCGACGGTGGGTCCCACCATCCAGCCATCTGGACAGTGTGGATAAGACCCATACATCATAGATGGACCCACAAAACTTGTTGACATCGTTACACCAGCTATACCCCAACCAATCTGATTCCATCAAGATAGGCCCCACGTGTAGGGTGGGTCCCATCGTCCAAGGTCTGGACGGTGTGGACACCACACATATATCATGGCCAGGCCCCACCATCCAATGGACGGTGGGATGAAACACTTACATCATGCAGGGGCCCACACGAATGGACGGTGTAGGTATAATAAATGCCTCATGATCAGGCCCACTTGCTAACATCATAGCAGCAGCTATACAACCAGTGGGACACACATAGCTTGCTGACGTAAATTTAGCAGCTATATAGCTGGTGTGAGGTACCCCAGCCAATCCACTTCCATTTCAGGTGGGTCCCACGTGTGGCCCACCGGAGTTTTGAATCAAACTGATATTTGTGTTTTCCTTCATCAGGGTCTTTCCAAAATGGACAGCCAAGGCGGGCCGAACCACTAGACGTCGGCAAGATGGGTCGCACAGGTGGCCAGCATGGACATAGAATACACACATCACGTGGGGTCCACAACACATGGGAAAGAAAGAGAGATAGAGAGAGAGAGAGAGAGAGAGAGATCAGTGGAGATGGGAGGAGCTCTGCCACTATGAGCCCCACCATGCACATGCATACATTAAGATGGGTCCCACCACATGTGGGCCCTCAAATAGAGATTAATGATGGAAATCTGAAGATCACCCACCGATTCCACTTCTTCTTTAGCTCCTTGGACTCCTTAGTTCCTAAGCTTCTTCTTTCAGGGTGGAGGATGAAGTTTGAAGGGTTGGATGGTGAGATGAGGGGGTAAGAAGTGGGCCACTCTTGGTAAATTTTAGAGCTTCCTAAGCTTGGACGATTGCTCTCCTTGGTGCTTGGAAAAAATGGGTAGAGAATGAGAGAGAGAGAGAGAGAGAGAGGGGGGTGATGGGATGAAAAGGGATGGGTGAGTGATGTGTGAGTGATGGGTGGAGTGGTGTTGTGTAAGAGATGGGATGAAAAGGTATGGGTGTTGTTAACTTTTGGGTGAGAGAGGGATGGGTAGGGTATGGTTTGAGTACTTGCTTGTACTTGATTCATTGATGTGATAGATTGGGTAGAGATTCTCTCATGATTTGCAATTCACGGCGTTTCCTCGAAATATACGCGGGCCCACAACTCCTAGCATAGGTATCGCATCCTTGCGCAGTCGTTAGGGTAAAAGTCTTGAGTCGAGTCGACTCAAATATATGGGATGCGACTTAGGGTCACGTGCAAACGACGATTACAGGTCACGGGTTGCTGGAATTCGACGGGGAGGATCGCGGGATCCTATGGAATGGTATGGAGTAGGATACAGGCCTTACAATAATAGTATGTTATGGAAAGTAAATAGAATTCACTAAGCACATTGGAAAATTTTGATATATGAACTTATGCTCTTAAATGATTGATAAAAAAAAAACTTTTTAATTGATTGCTCGTGTGATTCGGCTCTAGGTTTTCAAAATTTAATACTCACTTCTTTAAATTGTACTCATTCATATTAGATTGCAGAAAAGATTATTTTCTGAAAGTGATTTAAACATTGAAGATTGAAGATCACCTCGTGCATGTTTTGCTCGGGACTAGCAAAATGCTGATTGGGGGGTGTGTTGAGGGTGAAATATTACATATTTTTCCGTATTTATACCTTGGTTTTATAAACATGATAATGCTTAATCGATTTAATTATCCATCTTTTCATTTGTGAGGTAATTTCAAGAGCTTAAAGGTGAAATAAATGTCAAAAGGAATATTTTTGTTCAAAAGATTAGTAAATGAAGATTTGGAGATTTGAAAGTCATAAATGAAGAATTCACGTGTCAAAGATCCAAGAAAGCCAAGTGAGGAATGAAGAAAATCAAATATTTGAAGTGAAGAAATGGAATCCTGAAATTGCCCTAAAAAGCATATTCTGAAACTCCGAGTCTATTTTCAAAAATTACGCAAAGTACATAAATTTGAGGCAGTTTAAACTCCGAGCATATTTTGGGAAACTGTGCAAAGTGCGTAAATTTGAGATGGTTTCTAGATCTTTCCAACTTAGTGTGAAAGTTTGAGTTTCGCAATTATAAATAGGACTCCCTAGGATGCTCCAAAGCACCTTCTAGGGTTTGGAAAGGTCACAAGGAGCATATCACAAGGTGGAGTAGCCGTCAAAGAGTTTTTCTTCTTTCCTGGTTTATTTTACATTCTTTGTTTAAGAGATTTGGTTTCAATCATGTCTATGGTTGGCTAAACATCTTAGTAAGGATAAGAGGTGAAGCTTGTAGCGTGTTTGAATGATTATCTTACTTGACTTCTGTTCTTATTGAACCTCATTGATTTCTAATTTGATATTAAAGGAATATTTTTAGTTTTCCATGATTTATTGTGACTCAAATTATAATAGATGTTGTGATAACTTTGGATATCTTCTTTTCCTGTTTTGAGATTGTGAGATTAGTAAATCCTGTTATTCACCATCGTCTCCTAGGCATGGTAGGGTGATGGAATCCCTTCCAATCTTCACAATTCTCCTCCATTGAGAATTAAGTCAATGAAAAGTTTAGATTTGATTTAAATTGCTTTATCTTCCAATTGGATAGGATAGGACTCCATTTCCAATTATGTTCCATAAATCAAGTAAGATATCATCTTGATAGCTACAAGTGGATCCTTGGCACCCTAGTTCCCACCGTTAATTGATAGTTTAAACACTATTCACAATTACTTTCTTTTATTCAAAAATTCAGATTTAGATCTTCTTCTAGTTCTAGTTCTAGTTCTTTTCAGAATACGTACAAGTTTAGTCCCTGTGAATTCAACCTTGTTCTTACAAGTTATTACTACATCGTGACCCTACACTTGGGGGTGTGAACATATGTCATGTTTCGTAACCATGTTGTGGACATGAATTTATGAGATCCTTAAATCGCTCCCAACATTGGAAGAAGGTCTCATCCTTTTTTTACATAAAATTCATGATTGCTTTCCTTAAGGTATTTGTTTTATGATAGGGGAAGAACTTTTTAAAGAACTCCCTTGTCATCTCAGCCCATGTGCCAATGAACCTTGGTCTTAAAGAATATAACCACGACTTAGCCTTTTCTTTTAAAGAGAAAGGAAATAATTTTAGTCTAAGTATGTCCTTAAACACGTTTGGGAAGTGCAATGCAAATATGATCTCATCAAACTCTTTCATATGAAAGTATGGACTTTCAAATTCTAGTCCATGAAACTTAGGGAGGAGTTGAATTACCCCTGGTTTAATATGCACAGTTCCTGCATTCAATGGACATATTATGCAAGAAGGTATAATCACCCCCGATGGTTGTAAATAATATCGTAGAGTACCAGGTAAGGGTGCATTATATACCTCGTTTTCATCTTGAAATTCCTCAATTGGAGGTTGAGGTTGAGGTTGATTTGTAGCCATCACTTCTACTGACTCAAAAGATCTCAAGTGGTGTCTAATCCTATAATGGATAGGCAACCCTTTGACTAATCCTCTTTCACTCAAGAGACGGAGGGTGTTGCCATGGACACACTTGGGCATGAAACACTCTCAGCCCTCAAATTCAGAATCTAACCTAGGATCTAAAAATTGAAAACTAAAGCAAATAAGAAAACTAAAAGAAAGAGAGAGTTAGAACGAAGTTACCATATAAGAGTTGCTAGGTTAGGATCCTACAAAACAGAGAACAAAGTTAGTTTCTAAAACCAATTTCAGAAAAAATCATAACTTCAAAACATAGCAGAAAAATAAACCATAATCTTAACCTAATTCTGATACTAATTAATTCTAGAAAAAACGTAGCTATAGTCCCCAGCAATGGTGCCAAAAATCTATTCACAACCCCAAGGTGTAAGGTTGCGATGTAGTAATAACTCAGTAAGACCGAGGTTGAATCCATAAGGACTAAACTTGTACATATTTTGAAATAATTAGAACTAGAACTAGAAGAAGATTTATATCTAAATCTGGAATAAAAGAGAGTAATTGTGAATAACTTTGATTAAAACTATCAATTGAAAGGTGGGAACTAGGGTGCCAAGGATCCACTTGTAGCTATCAGGATGTTACCTTACTTTGATTTAAGAGACACAATTGAAATTGGAGTCCTATCTTATCCAATTGGAAGATAAAGCAATTAAATCAAATTTGAACTTTCATTGACCTAATTCTCAATGGAGGAGAATTGTGATGATTGAAAGAGATTTCATCACCCTACCATGCCTAGGAGACGATGGTGAATAACAGGATTTACCAATCTCACAATTTCAAAATAGGAAAAGAAATCCAAAGCTATCACAACATCTATTGTAATTTGAGTCACAATAAATAATAGAAAACTGAAAATATTCCTTTAATATCAAACTAGAAATCAATGAGGTTCATCAAGAAGAAGAATCAAAGTAAGAAAATCATTCAAACATGCTATAAGCTTCACCTCTTAGCCCTAACTAAGAGATTTAGCCAACCATAGACATGATTAGATCTAAAACCTTAAAAGAAAGCATTAAAATTAAATAAAGAAGGAAGAAAAACTCTTGGGAGGTTGCTTCACCCTTTGGCTCTACTCCTTGTAACCCTAGAGATCCCTAAAGGTCCTTAAGAAACCCATATTTATAGCCTTGTTCATCGAATTTCGTAAAACCGCTTTAAATTTATGCAGTCCATGTAAAATCTGTGTAATGCTTTGATGTCATCGAACAACCTTCGATGTCATCAAGGAATGCATCCAATTTGTCCAGCAATAAAACTTGATTTTCATATAATTCTTTGATGTCATCTACCGGTGGTCATTGTCATCGAAGACTGGCTTCGATGTCATCTTAACAGCCTTCGATGACATAGAAGTTCAGATTCTGTGAATTTCTGCACTTCGTATGTCTGACTTTCTTCTTTCTCTACTTGGTTTTCTTAAATCTTGGGGTCTTGAAATCTTCAATCTTCGTCTTTTAACATCTATCTCTTGCCTTGGTGATTCTTGAGCATCAAATCCATGCTTTTAACATTCTTTTCAATTAAAGCTCTTAGACTCACCTCGCAATAAAAACATGTATAAAATATACCCATTAAGCATTATCATGTTCGTAAAACCAAGATATAAATATGGAGAAATATGTAATATTTGACACTCAACACGCCTCCCATATCATTGATTGAAATTTGTTAGAGCTAAAAGAAGATGCAACATAAGTGAAGAAGTCAATCCGTATCTTAGACTATAAAGAACAAATTTTGAGGACAAAGACCATTCCCACCATGAAGGTGTTATGGAACAATCACGGTTAGGAAGAAGCCTCATGATACTAGGTTTCCTTTTTTCGATTATGAAAAAGTTAAGAAATTAAGTACCTTAGGAGTGAAAACCCCCAAATATACGGATTTAGGTTGCCAGAGGAAAAATATGAGCCAGTCGAATTGTAGAGCACATAGGTTTCCACTAGGAAAATCGTTAATTTTATTCGTTAGTGGAAGACCACCTGATTAAGGGACCCATCAGGGAAATCTGAGTCAACCATTTTATAACCCTCATTGACTTTAGTAAGATTGTTGGTCAGAATGACCAACTTATACCTGAGAAGTGGGCCTAAAAGAGAAGAAATTAGGAACATTTGTTGGAGATAAGGTTATCCCTTATCCTAAACCATCTAGTGATCCAAATCTTTTAGGGCCGTATCTTGATAACCGTGTGTCCGATTGAGGAATCATCTAAAGGGTTTTGTAAGTCCCTCTGTGCCATACAATCTGAACTGGTCAGATCGATACAAGGGTATTTCATAAGAGTGTGGGACCCACACAAATAAAGGGATCTCATTCCTCTTCCAAGGAGTTACATGAAATCCATCCAAAAGTTGGGTACATATGAGAAATATTAATCATAATCTAGGATACTGGTGGAAGAGTCCCACTAATTCACCTTATGAATAAAGTGAGATATGATCCTTTAGCACTTTAAATTTTGATTTTGGACACCATCTCATCGTTAAATAACATTTTTTTCATCAAGACTTGATTTTTTTTTATCGATGATTTAATCTAAATAAAATTTAATACATTAGAAAAGTCTGTATTTCCTTTAAGATGAATGATTTAAATTTTTTTATGGGCCACCTTAAGCTTAGAATCAAGAGATGGATCAACCAGTCATGCATTTTGAGGGTCACCCAAGGAGAATCTATTTTAAAACAACTCTTCCTTTGTACATTTATGATGAATGGAATCATTGTTAGTTGCATAGGATAGTTGGCCATGTGGACCATAAGTTGGAGAATCCAACTGTACCAAATGATTCAAAAGCTTAAATGATTCTTAGTGATATGACTGTCTTCAATCTATTATTCATCTTAACCATTAATTTTTATATTTTTAATATGAATCTATCTTGATCATGTGAGGTCCATTAGAGGAACCAGAAACACCACTAAATCCCTTATATCTCATATGTTAAGATGCTCGAGTCAGATCATGGTGATAGTCCACATGTGGATATGAATCAAAGGCCACTTAGGAGTTAAAACTTAATTTGAAAGTGATAGGATTCAATCCCTTAAATGAGCGATGAAATTCGCTCATTCTGGTGATTGGGCGTTAGCATTGGTTTTATGAACATAAATGCGTTTAATCGATCTAATTACGTGTGTTTCCCCTTGTGAGGTGATTTGGGGAGTTAAAGTAAAAAATTAAAAAAAATAAAAAGGACGTTAAAAGTGATGATTTAATGCTTAAAGAATAACCAAGTGAGGGATTAGATTTATGGAGGACAATATTGAAGAATTCAAGTACCAAAGTTCTAAGGAAACCATGTGAGGAAAGAAGGAAATCAAATATTTGAAATGAAGAAACTAAGAAAAATGAGTCCTAAAAATTCAAGGCCAGAAAAATCATATTTTGAAATTCTAGTATTAAAAAGATAAAATCGTGATAACTGCAAAAACAACCCTTTGATGTCATCGAGGACAATTTCGTTGTCATCGAAGATAGCTTCGATCCCTTCAAAGGCAACTTCGATCCCTTCGCGCCCTCTTCAATCCCATTGAGAAAATCATGATTTTTCCAAGTTAGTTACTGCAAACATTGTTTGATGTCATCGAAGGTGCCATAAAAAATTCATGCGACTGCATAAATTCAAAGTTGGTTTGTGATTTTTTCGAGGCGGTGTGAAAGATGGATTTCCAAAACTATAAATTGGGGTTCCTAGGACATCCCAAATCATCTTCTAAGGTTTCGAGAGGGAGAGAAGGCTTATGTGGAGCGCCGATAACGTTCTTCCATTTCGATTTCTTCTCAGTTCTAATAGATCTTTTAGTTTTTCTTTTGTTTTTGAGTTACCTATGACTAGCTAATCTCTTAGCTAGAGCTAAGAGGTGAAGCTTGTAGTTCTTTGAAATATTTAGTTTACTTTGGTTCAAGTTATTTTGATTTGAATATTGAACAATTCAGTATTATTTTGGTCTGAATGAAGAATTATTTTTAGTTTACTTTGATTTATTATCGACTATGGGCATAGTGGATACTTAGGAAAGCTAAGACTATTTTCTTATCTGTTTTGCAAAGGATTGATCTGTAAAATTCATTAATCTATCGTAGACTCCATCCATTATAGATGCTTTGAATTCTCTATGATCAATACTTTGGTGCATGATGTGGGAAGCAATTTAATGAAAGTTCAAATCGGTTTTGGATTATTAAATGATGATTTAATTGATCTATTATCCGACTGGATAGAATATGACTTAGAGTCCAATTGTGTGATCTAATTGAATCAAGTAAATTACATTAAGAAAGCGATTAGTGGATCGTTGGTGCTCTAGTGTTTTATTGATGATAGTTTCTTCCACAAGTACTTCTTAAAAATTAGAATTTAGTAATTAGTTTAGATCCTAGTTCTAGCTCTAACGTAATTTAGAAACTGCACAAATTTCAAGTCCCTGTGGGTATGACCCCGGTCTTACTGAGTTATTACTACATCACAGCCCTACACTTAGGGTTCATGAACAACTTTTTAGCGCCATTGCGGGAGACTTCGGCTGCGTTTTTCTGAAATACATTATGTTAGAAGTAGTTTAATATTAGATTAAGTTTCCCGTTACGTTTTTAGATTGGTTTTCTAAGTTATAAGATACTAAGATTATTTCATCTATTTTGTAGAACTTAATATAGAATTGTCAATTGGGTACTATCTTTCCAACTCTCTCACTTTAATATTTTAGATTTCTTATTTCTCTATAATTTTTTTAGAAGTAGGCTTAGGTTTAGAATTAGGTCGAGTGTGTTTCATGTCCAATTGGGTTTGTAACAATACTCTACGTCTCTTAAGTGAATGAGTATTAGTTGAAGGTTTGCCTATCCATATTAGATACACCTTGAGATCCTCTGAGTTAGTATAAAATATGGCTGAGAATCAACCTCAACAACACCTTGAAGAGCAACAAGATAAGAATGATGTACACATCGGTCCTCCACTGATAACATTATGCGATTATTTACAACCAGCAAGGGCGAGTACACCTTCATGCATGGTGTTTCCACATAATGCAAGAAACATGGATTTTAAAATGGGAGTGATCCAATTACTTCCAAAGTTTCATGGACTCAATTCTGAGAGTCCATATCTACATTCTAAGATGTCTAGTGAGTTTTTTTTTTTTTTTTTAAGAAATTCATTTAAATCTTCGATGACATTGAACTACATTCGACAAAATCGAAATTCAATCTTCGATGACATCGAAGTACGTTCAATGACATTGAAAAGTAAACCAAAATTATCCAACAAGCTTAAAGCATTTTCAGAGAAAATCCCAATGACATCGAGCGAGCATTCAATGACATCGAAGGTCACCTTAGATAGTATCGAAGACCACTTGATGACATCACGTAGAACTGTCTAGCACTCATACGAAAATCTTAATGCATGGATTCGATATCATCGAAGGGGATTTGATGACATCGAAGCCCTTCAATGAATCAAATCTCGATAGATTTCTGCCCATTTTTTTAACCATTGAAATTTTTGCTTATAAATTTACGGGCTTGTTTCTTTGGTTCTTTATTGAGAAAAAGAGAGAGATTAGAGAGAGTTATTAATAGAAGAAAACCACATATCCTCTTAAATCCCTTTTCCTCATGAGAGTTCATCTCTCAATCCTATCTTAAATGTTATCATCGGAAAATCAACAGATTAGATTGAAGAATGAACTCCAACATTCAAGGATCTTCTAGCAACTCATTTATTGGCAAATCATTGAGTTGGAATCCTTTGAATGCCTAACCTTGGAGAATTTCATTTAAACTTAAAGACCCACATTCAATAGATAAAATTCACCAAATACCTTGACCCAACACTCGACGACTTCCATTAGAGCATTTACTGTTGTTGCTGATGAAGGGAGCTAAAGACTTTTCATCACAAGGAATGTCATCATCGGCATGTGCTAAAGAGGGGCTCACTCACTTACAAGTAAGTATATAGAGTCCTCGTGTCTGAAACCTCTTCCTTGTTTAGGATTTGATTTCAGAGTTTGGTTATATAAACTCGTCAAGACCTTTCATAGGCCTCCAATAGGAGAATATGTATAGTGTCCTTGTGTAGGATAGGATACATTGTCTCGTGTAAGCATGTGTGTTTGCCTTGTGTAAGCATTGCGAGTTGCCTTGTGTATGTTATAAAGGTTTATGATTAACCTGATTTAAAACCATTCCATATTGAAATCCGGTACACTCTAAGAGAGAGTACATCCGCTAGGAGTGGACTAAGCACACATCCAAACCACTATATATCGCTATGTTTGGATGAATGGTTGTGGATGTGTTTTTGTTATTTGATGTTATGTTTATATTAAGCACATTACATGTTTGATAAAATGCAACAGAGATATGTTTCACTATGTTATCCTTCTTATTATTGTTTAAGAACTTAAGTAGGATTAATAATTTTTAAAACTCTTATTCACCCCCTTCTAGGACACTTGGACATAATTTTGTACTTCGATTAGCGGTTTAACCGCAATTTCAATTCCAACCACAATTTTTTTTAAAAAAATTCTTATAGCTAAACATGTCCAGAATTTGATGAATTCTGACCAGCCTTTACTAACTCCCTCAATCGTCACAATGACTATCATATTCAAAAATTTTAATTATTTTCATTTTAATTTATACTTGTCTATCTTCGATTAGGCTTTCAAATTGCCTAGATCGAAATAGTTTAAATTGCCTTGATCGAAATAGTACCTTTATAGTTACGAATTTTATAAGTTGGGTGATTTTTGCCGCCCATTGTTGTCTAGCAAGACTTTATGGACTAAATATCTTGAAAATTTATTATGGTTCAAACTAACCCATTTTAATCTAAATTGTATTTAAATCAGAGTGTATGAAACCTCAATTTTTATTTCTACATTTCACAACAATTAATAAGGAACATAGTTTTAGGTCTTTATGTTCATTATTCCATTCATCAGTCAAGAAGAAAATCTTGATGTAATGTTACTAATTCCAATGGTCCACAAATTATGAAAATTAGTAGGGTACATAACCTATATGTCACTCTAGGTTTTAGAAAAAGCCTTTCTCTGATATCATTCTGTTATACCTCTTAAATCAGATATAGAGTGTGCACCCTCAGACCCGAGTTACAGTCCATGACTCGTATATTAAGTGCACTTAAAGCAATAAGTCGCTTCGTCAAAGTAGAGGCCAAGAATTTTTTATATTCTAGGTTTCCATACCATCCATTATTCATATACATCAACTATTAAATAAACATCCAGTTTACATGTTACTAACATTCACAAAAAAAAAAAAAAAAAAATATATATATATATATATATATATTGTATTACAGCCCACCCATTTAGGGCTTTATTGAATAGATAGTTAACTAATAAAAAAACATATACAAGTTTGAATCTTCAAACTAAAATAAATTCCAAAGCATAAACAAGTAATATAGTATTTTCTTTATTTCAAGAAACTACTAATTTAACGTATTTAGTTCATCTTCCTTAAGATAAGATAAGGTCACTGCCCTTGTGGATCATTTAATAGTTCATTTTTCTGCCCCGAAACTTGAGCAATTGTAACATTGTTCACTAAATCTATACGGTTTTCCATCAATATAACGTCAGAGGGTCAGGCCTAGTAAGTGAACAAATTATGATTCATGAACATCATAATTAAAATAAGAATGCATGAATGTCATGAGATACGTGAATGCATCAAGTAAGTTGATCAATCCACTTGCTTGAGTTGGATGCCATCAACCCACATGTCTCGTTTTTGGGGTAGGCATCCACATATTGTGGGCATCCAGGGATGGTCCCCTAAGTCATCCGGTAGTGTAAGTACCTATAGGTTATCTAGGGAGTTCCCCTAGGCATTCAGTGCAGTTATGCAATACATGACGTGGATGCTTGAGAATGATTGATGCATCATGTTAATAATTTTCACATATATTGTAGTATGTTGCATTTAACTCTAAGCAAACAAAGCATTCAACACATGAACCCTCGGGTTGTTGCTCTTGTTCATTCATAGTGGCCATTACTGGCGAGGCCGTCGCTTGAGCCACGTTGTGAGCGAGAGTAGCCAAAGCTTCTCGAAGGCTTCAACACTCCTCCATTAAAATTCTTTGAGCTTCAACCATCTTAGCCAATGTTCATCATCATTTGGCGGGGGACCTTGACTAATTCCTATCATATGTACAGTGGCTTCTTTGCTCCGTGATGAAGCTGTCGTTGAAGTGGATTGGGAATATAATGATATAATGGGACTTATTGAAAGAGGAGTTTCATTCGATTTTCTTGTACTTCCATAGCATTCGGTTGATTGTAATACAGCTTGAGGTGAAGCAGGCGTTGGTAGGCTTGTCATCAGTGATTTACCGTTCTGATTCCTCGTCCATTGAGTTCTTGTAGCAGGCAAAGCAGAGAAATCACGTGATGTCAACGTAGGAACGGATTTTTCCTGGGGTATAATGCTGGAGGAGCAAGTTCAGGGTTCTTTTTTGTTGCATTCCATGTCACTGGCGGTCGGGGTGTTTTGGGTTCTTAGTCTTCAGTGTGACACGATGATCCAATCGTTCCCATCCTCTTGTGTCAATGGTGAGGTGGTCACAACCACAGCAATGGTTTGAGATTTATTGCGTCTAACTAACATAGACTCTTTCTCGCGGTGCGGGGTTCGTCTGCCGGCGTATTCTATGACAAATCTAGTCAATGTGAAATAAAAGATCATCTTGTTTGTGGTGGTCGCCATTAGTTGAATGTAGTATATCCCTTTCTTGAATTATTGAGAAATAATATAAATCAGTATTTAAGTAAGAACATATTTTACTTTGGAGATAAAAGAGAGGATGTTCCCATTAAGAGTCACCATTTTAGCATCTGCATGATGCCAAACAGTGATGAAAATTCTCTATATTGGTCATAGGTTAATTATCAAGTAAAATAGAAATTTCCTCAGCAGAGTCATCATTGAACAAATGCATTCGATTTGAAAAAATTATTTTACTCAACAATTAACAAAAGAAGAATGAAGAGAACAATCACAAATTTATTTATTCTGAATTCGTTTACATCCTCTATCTCATTTGATTCCAAAGTAAAGCATTTACATAATCCAATACAAATATCAAATGTTTAATATTAATTTCTGCAGCATTTCTGATCGCATCATGATCTTTAGTATGGAGATATTGTTGTACTGGAATAATATTCATTCCAATTGATTCCATGTTTCTAAGAAGACACTTTGATCTTTCAACCAAATTAGAGTCCCTTTTGATCCCTTCAATATTGAATAGTCATCACTTGAGTTGACTGTCCGCATAGTAAACCCCTTGTGCGGATAGTGCTGTTGTGTGCCCCTCCTTATTGTGCGCTCCTTCCTATTATGCGCACCATTAGGATGTATGCACCACACGGTTGTGCGCCGCACAATAGGTACTTCCGATACCTGGATTCTTCTGTAGTCTGGATCTCTCTCTACTACTCTGATGTTGTTCGAATAAATGATCTATGAGAGTAGTAGGGTATTTATAAGCTTTCGCATGTGTGAACTTATCAAAACGTGTTGTGGGCTAACACCCTTTGGGCAGCCATACCAATTGTGCACTGCACAATGAAACTTTCAAAGCAGCTCCTGTTGTGCGCAACAAAATTATACTCCTAAAGCAGCCCATGTTATGCGCAACACAATAACACTTTCACAACTGCTTCTGTTGTGCGCTGCACAATGACTCTTCCATAGCAACTTTTGTTGTGCGCTGCACAACCAAATGTTTGTAGCATTTATACCTTTCTTCAAATTTTCCCTTCTCTTCTTCTGATTGATTTTTATGCCTCAACAATAATGAATCACAATCAGTGAAACAATCAGATGACTAATTTAATTACAATGGAGAGAAACATGTTAGGATCACACTCTTAAAATCTGATGATGTGGATTCCGATATGTTACCTCGAGATCAATCGTTTAGTAATTACCAAATTAAATAGTTTAATTACCTCCCAATTTGCATTTATCCAACCTATTTGGTCAATTCACCTTTGGTTAATAAATTCTCAACTCGGGACAACCCATACGGAAAATTCAACCATTAGATTCTAAATATTCTTAGATCGCATACTTATAATTAATCATCTTATCATGTGGGGTCCACTTGATCAACCATGCACTTTGACTATCTTGTTATCTTTAGATTATCAACGATTGTCAATAATTTAACTCATAAAATTTAAAATATCAAAGTTTAGAAAAACCAAAAATTTCAATGTATTGTCAACTGGTCAAATCGATCATGCTAAGATTTTGCAAATACTCCGAACTTTTAACTTTTTAACTCTCTTTTTTCTTGTTTTAAATGATTCATCGATCATATGGGATATACCTAAGCCAACCATTGACATCATAAAATCTTAGATTGAGAATGATTCAATAGATGGCTTAGATCTAAACCATTTATATTTCTATTCCTAATATACTATTGCCCAAATTACAAATAATTTCTTTGTTAAAATTTATTTATGCACTTATATAATGATCGCGTAAATGATCCAAACCATCCATTTCATAGATGATCCTCCAACCTCACCCATAATTGAGAGCTGTGGTGGCAAAAGTAAATCCATCACCCTCACTCTCAACCAAGAGTGTCTATACCAACTCAACTATTGATTTGTTTAGGTTTCTTAAGTAAAAATAGAAATATTTATACCCATGACCTTAACAACAAATTGGGACAAATAAATATTTATGTGTACTAGAAGTATGAAATGGTGAGTGTTCAATTACCACTATTTCTTATTACCTGCGCGCGGTGTGGTCAAGAAGAAAAATAATAAGGGCAAAACAGACAACTACGTGGATATAAGATATAAGACACATACATCACAGCGGGCCCCACAGTCAGGATCCACCGATCTAATGTGAAGCGGGCGCCCGCGATGAGCAGTCCTTGTCGGGGTGCTGCCGCATGAAATTTTCAATGGTGAGCTTTGAGCATTCAACCACTGCTGTTTCCTATGGTGAGGTCCACCTTATATTTGGATCTGCTTTAATTTTTGGCCCAGGCCTTAAAATGAGCTGGAAAAATGGACGGACGGCGTCGATAAAACATATGCATCGTAGTGATTCCACGGAGCTTACCCAACACCGGGAGCAGATTGGGTACTGAGTAGATCTGTGAGCTTCACTGTAATTTATGTATTTGATCCACTCTGTCCATCCATTTTATTGGATAATTTTAGACCTTGAGCCCAAAAATAAAGCATATATAACACTAAAATGGGCCACAAAACATGAAACAGTGTGAATTGAACATCCACCGTTGAAAAATTCTTGGGGCGACATAAGTTTTGGATCAAGCTTATTTTTATGTTTTTCATTCATCCATGTCTGTATGATCTTATGAACAGGTTGGATGACAAATAAACATCACTGTGGAGCCTAGCAACGTTTCAACAGTGGAAATCATTATTCCGACTGTTTCGTGTGGTATGATCCTCTTGATCTTTGGATATTCTTCAATTTTGGGTTCAACCCCTTAGATTATTTGGAAAAACGAATGGACGGCGTGGATAGCCTACATGCATTCACGGTAGGCCCAACTGAGTTTACTCATTACGATAAGAGCGTACCTAGTAACTGAGTATGCAATCTGATTTCCCATACTTACGGTCGTTGGCGGCGCAATCCGAGTCGGTCATTTTAAATCCCCTTACTTCTTCCCATCCCTCTCATCTCCCTTCTCTCAATCTCTTCATCTCTCTCATGACTCTTCTCTCTCAATCGCTTCCAATGAGATTCCAACTCTCTCTTCTCGTCCTTCTCTTCTCTCACATTTCCTTCTTCACCTCTCCTCGTATTGTTTCAGGTCAATGCCTGGAATACCAGAAAAATGCATTACTACTAATCTTCTCCAATTACTTGGCCCTCCCATCTTGGACATCCAACGGCTCCGATTGCTGCTATTGGGATGGCATCACGTGCGACAATGCCACCGGTCACGTGATCTCGCTTGACGTCACCTACCGCTTCATCTCCGGAGCCATCAATTCCTCCACCCTTTCCAGCCTCTCTAGCCTCCGATTTCTCAATCTCTCTTACAATAATTTCAATTCTTCCATCCCACCCGACCTAGACTTGCTCTCGAATCTCACCCATCTCAACCTCTCCAATTCGGGTTTTACCGGCCAAATCCCAACCGCCATCGCTCGCATGAGCAATCTGGTCTCGGTCGATATATCTACCCTTTATCTTATCAACCCTCTTTCTTCTCTCAAACTAGAAGAACCGAACATCCAAACGCTCATTCGGAACCTGTCCGGATTGAGAAAACTCCACCTTGATGCATCTCTTCTGCGGTGCCTGAGTTCTTGTCAGATTTTACTAATTTGACATCCCTCCGACTCAGTTCTTGCCAGCTGCTGGGAGAATTCCCCGCAAAGATATTTCAATTGCCTAAGTTGGAGATTCTCGATGTATCGGACAATTCATTTCTCAGCGGTTCTTTCCCTGAATTGCCTCAGAAAAATGCTCTACGAACTTTGGTACTCTTTCACACCAGATTTTCTGGGCATCTTCCACAGTCCTTCAGTAATCTCAGGGGAATTGTTCATTTGGACCTTTCATCGAATGGATTTAACGGTTCGATACCGAGTTTGGGTAACCTTACGAGACTCATGTATTTGGACCTCTCACTGAATTATTTCAGTGGCAAGATTCCGTCACTGGAGAGCCTTGTCCAGCTGGATCTGTTGGACCTTTCATGGAATGTTCTCAGTGGTCCGATTCCACCTCTGGATTCATCACTGAGCTATACCTTTATTCTAATAATTTAACGGGCACAATCTCCAACTCCTTTGGAGATGGACTTCACAAGCTTAAATTGCTTGACCTATTGAGCAATTCGCTGCAGGGGAAGATACCCTCATCTCTGTTTACTCTCCCATCGTTGCAGACGTTGCGACTCAGCCAAAACCAACTTGATGGCCAACTCGATGAGTTTGCTAATGCTTCATTGACATTGGAGACGGTTGATTTGAGCGACAATCAGCTGCAAGGTCAGATTCCACAGTCAATCTTTGAACTCGTGGGGCTTAAAGAACTCGATCTCTCATCCAACAAGTTCAACGGCACCGTGCAACTAGCCATGCTTCAGAATCTCAAGAACCTCTCAAGCCTCTATCTTTCTGATAACTGCTTGTCAGTCAACACTAGTGTGACTAATCATTCCTTTCCCCAGCTTGGGAGATTGTATTTGGGTTCTTGCAACCTAATAGAATTCCCAGAATTCTTGAAAAACCAATCCCTTATGCAGTACCTGGACCTTTCGAAGAACAACATCTACGGAGAAATACCCAGGTGGTTGTGGGAGATTGGAAATGGGTATTTGACTAATCTGAATCTTTCTCATAATTTGTTGACAGGTCTCGAACAACCTCACAATATATCATGGTTGAATTTGTTGGGCATCCTCGATCTTCATTCCAATCAGCTGCAAGGATCAATTCCGCTTCCACCTCCATCTATCATTGTCCTGGATTACTCCTACAACAGCTTCACATCAGTCGTCCCATCTAATTTCACCAACTCCTTTAATTTCACCATTTTCTTTTCAATCTCAGGCAACAAGATCAACGGTGAAATCCCTCCATCCATCTGCAATGCAAATTATTTGCGGGTCCTTGATCTGTCTAATAACAACTTGAGTGGCTCGATTCCAGAATGTTTGCATGAGCTTAGCAGTGTGCTCAGCATACTGAATCTTCGGAGCAATAGCTTTACGGGCATCATACCTGAGGTTTCAAGTGTGACCTGCAGTCTCAGGACGCTAGACCTGCATGGAAATCGACTAGAAGGGCAATTGCCAAGATCTTTGGCCAATTGCAGTGAGCTAGAGGTTCTTGACGTTGGAAACAATCAAATAAATGGCCCTTTCCCTTACTATTTGGATACTCTATCCAAATTGCGGGTTCTTGTTTTGCGGTCCAACAAATTCAGCGGCTCTATTTCG